>CP136067.1:179253891-181653891 GCA_032622095.1 Siphonodentalium dalli
TCTGTTGTTGTTGAGAGAGATTAAAGCTATGGTTAAATTACTATAATTCAGATATGTCTGATATACTGGTATGCAATAAATATAAATTACTTGTAGGAATGATACTGATTATACATACATGCATATCGTACTTCAAACAACAAACAAAATAATGAAAATTGAAGATGGTAGATCATGCCATGAATCTCAACTCTGGCTAACGTCCATAGAGATCATATATGTATTCCACCAGTACAAAACACTTTTTGAACAGGTAACCTTATAAAGTCGAAAAAATAACACGGGGAATATGGGAGACATGGGTCAGCATACTTGTAGGTGGCGGCAACACAATTTAGTGGTCACCCAATGGGCCATACGCGTAGCTACTGGTCTACACATTACTTAATACTCCATTGATCTAACAAGATCTGGATCAAAAGAAGCTGGGCTCCATATTGCTTATAACTCCATTGATCTAACGATATCTGGGTCAAAAACAAGCTGGGCTCTAAATTGCTGAAAACTCTGTTGATCTAACAAGATTTTAGTCAAAACAAGCTAGCATTTTTCACAAAAATGTCCATAACAGTATAATGTATTTGTATGACTGCCGTGTACTGTTCTACTACATATTAGTTCAAGTAATCAATGTACATATACTGGTACCAATTCATAATATATTGACCCCACAAGGCAACCATCATCATATTAAATGTATTCTCTGCAAAAGCAGCTTTAAATGGAAAATTCAAACGGAAAGAATATCCTGTAAATCAAAGCGACCATCGAGCAAATCTGGTCGATCACAATACATAATCCCCTGACATTTACAGACTACGCTCTGTTCATACTATATATCAAGGCGAGCACTGAATTAATCATATGCAAATGGCGGTGTGGCCTTCTCTCCGAATAGGCATAGGCAGGCATGAATAAAGCCCATTTACAATTAATAGTAATTGTGCTGCAGTAGACACTTTATGGGGGAAAAGAGAGAAGTCACTGTGATACTGCGAAGTACAGAACTGAATAATAAATAATGCATACACGCTGCCATGGTGTCTGATGACAAATATGGCCTGGAGCACATATATTCTATGGGATTGTTATATAGACTGAGAACAGTATTTGGGGGGGGGGGGGGGGGGGGGGGTTTACTAGTTCTATTAGGTGCCAACATATTCATGTCATCAACTGATCACGAAGTACATGTAAACGAAGGTTCGAATCCACCATGAGCATGGATTTGCAATCCATGTAAAGGGGAAGATGAATTGATTTGTATACAGTAATGCCCTAAGTAATCGACTCCATAACCACAGCAGAATTATGGGTAACTTTTCAGGATTTAGTCGGAAATATGGCTTATTGCCATTCATCGGAAAGCTCTCGCCGAGAGCTTTCGATGAATGGCAACAAGCAATATTTCCGACTAAATCCTGAAAAGTTACCCATAATTCTGCTGTGGGTTATGGAGTCGATTACTTAGGGCATTACAAAATATGGAAATATGGCTTTATATATTGCCATTCATCGGAAAGCTCTCAGGGAGAGCTTTCCGATGAATGGCAACAAGCAATATTTCCGACTAAATCCTGAAAAGTTACCCATAATTCTGCTGTGGTTATGGAGTCCGATTACTTAGGCCATTACTGTATATGGGCAAGTTTAGTCAGTTGCTTTACGTCAATTGTGGTGAGCAGTGGTTTCAATGTGCAGTGGAGTGGAGTGTTTCCTCTTAAATTTGACATTGTGCTGATGAATAAAGCCCATTTGCAATTAATAGTAATTGTGGTGCAGTAGAAATTTTATAGGGAAAAGTCACGGTGATACTGCCAAGTACAAAACTGAATAATAAATAATGCATAGACGCTGCCATGGTGTCTGGTGACAAATACAGCCTGGAGCACATATATTCTATGGGATGTTATATAGACTGCGAACAATCGATGACCATGAAGGACTACGTGTAGTTGCTATTACATGTAGATGCATGGCACAATAGGCCAACAAATAGGCCAACACAAGTTATCACAAAGTACAGTAATGCCCTAAATAATTGACTCCTTAACCACAGCGGATTATGGGTCATTTTTCAGGATTTATTCAGAAATATGGCTTGTTGCCATTCATCAGAAAGCTCTCACTAAGAGCTTTCCGATGAATGGCAACAAACCATATTGCCGACTAAATCCTGAAAAGTACCCATATTTCTGCTGTGGTTAAGGAGTCAATTATTTAGGGCATTACTGTACTAGTACATGCACATAGCTAGTACACATAGGTTCGAACCCTGATGAGCAGATTTGTAATCCACACAAAGGGAAGGTAGCCTGATTTATATATATATGTACATGTATATCAGGTTTGTCAGTAGCTTTAACCCTTTCATGATGGGAGCTGCGCTGGTGCAGCATTAACAACCATGAGCCAGTGCATACTCTTATATATATGTGAGTCTCTAATAGGGAGCATCGCATATCTAAGAGAATGCATTGGCTTACAAGATCAAGGTAAATATTGTTAGGCCAATGCATTCTCTTATATATGCAAGGAACCTACGGGCGACTCGCATATATAAGAGAATGCATTGGCACAGGGTTTCCCAAAAATTCAGGAAGTTCAAGTCATCAAAAAGTTCAATACAGGAATTGTGGTTTCTAACTGCAGTGGACTGATTTTCTCTGCAATGAATTAACTCCACCCATAAAATTTCCCAACATGAATAAAGTCCATTTACAAATAACGGTAATTGTGCTGCCATAGTCACTTTATAGGGAAATGAGAGGAAGTCATCGTGATATTGCCGAGTATAAAATCAAATAATAAATAATGCATACAGTGTACATGCTGCCATTGCGTCTGATGCTATTAACTATGGTCTGGAACACATACCATACATTCTATGGGATGTAAATCATGTTAGATGGTACCGAGAGACCATGACAAGATAGACTTAGATCATGCCATGAATATCTACTCAGGCTAACGCCCGTAGAGATCATATTCCAACAGAACAAAACCTTGGAACTTTTTGAAGTTTTGACAGGAAACCTTATAAAGTCAAAACAATATCGTGGGGAATATATTTCTTAGATAATTCCTTAATAATGTACTCTACTGTACTAGTAGGTAAAGGTCCCAAATCGAAATTGCCTGCTTTTGTGCGACTATTCTGAGCCGATATCTCAATAGATATTGAATTAATTACCAAGGATAAACTCCATAATTGTTAGGGACACAAATCAAAATCGCTCACTAAGTCAATTAGATGATGAAATTTCAAGTGAGGACCTTCACCTGCAGTAAACATTTATATACCCATCATTTTGATGGGCAATCCCCCTGCAATATCATAAACCCTGATTGAAGACACTAACAGCAAGTGGCATTTCAACATATGAGATCCTAATAATTAATAGCAGTCACAGGGGCGGGGTCATTTAAGCTACGTGTACCCTAATTAAAGATAGCGAGGTTAGGCATGTCGTTATACGAGCTAACAGTAGCAGTCATTATAGGGGCGGGGTCATTTAACTATCCCAACTTTCCAGTTATAGCGAGTAAGGTTAAATATAACAAAGCATACCGGGTATACAAACACTGCACCTAAATACAGTAATGATCTAAATAATCGACTCCTTAACCACAGCAGAATTATGGGTCATTTTTCAGGATTTAGTTGGAAATATGGCTTGTTGCCATTCATCAGAAAGCTCTCAGTGAGAGCTTTCTGATGAATTCCAACAAGCCATATTTCCGACTAAATCCTGAAAAGTTACCCATAATTCTACTGTGGTTAAAGAGTCGATTATTTAGGGCATTAGTGTACGAGCTTACAGTAGACGTCATAGGGGCGGGGTCATTTAACTATCCCAACTTTCCAGTTATAGCGAGTGAGGTTAAATATAACAAAGCACCTAAATACAGTAATGCTCTAAATAATCGACTCCTTAACCACAGCAGAATTATGGGTCATTTTTCAGGATTTAGTTGGAAATATGGCTTGTTGCCATTCATCAGAAAGCTCTCAGTGAGAGCTTTCTGATGAATTCCAACAAGCCATATTTCCGACTAAATCCTGAAAAGTTACCCATAATTCTACTGTGGTTAAAGAGTCGATTATTTAGGGCATTAGTGTACGAGCTTACAGTAGACGTCATAGGGGCGGGGTCATTTAACTATCCCAACTTTCCAGTTATAGCGAGTGAGGTTAAATATAACAAAGCACCTAAATACAGTAATGCTCTAAATAATCGACTCCTTAACCACAGCAGAATTATGGGTCATTTTTCAGGATTTAGTTGGAAATATGGCTTGTTGCCATTCATCAGAAAGCTCTCAGTGAGAGCTTTCTGATGAATTCCAACAAGCCATATTTCCGACTAAATCCTGAAAAGTTACCCATAATCTACTGTGGTTAAAGAGTCGATTATTTAGGGCATTAGTGTACGAGCTTACAGTAGACGTCATAGGGGCGGGGTCATTTAACTATCCCAACTTTCCAGTTATAGCGAGTGAGGTTAAAATAAACAAAGCACCTAAATACAGTAATGCTCTAAATAATCGACTCCTTAACCACAGCAGAATTATGGGTCATTTTTCAGGATTTAGTTGGAAATATGGCTTGTTGCCATTCATCAGAAAGCTCTCAGTGAGAGCTTTCTGATGAATTTCCAACAAGCCATATTTCCGACTAAATCCTGAAAAGTTACCCATAATTCTACTGTGGTTAAAGAGATCGATTATTTAGGGCATTAGTGTACGAGCTTACAGTAGACGTCATAGGGGCGGGGTCATTTAACTATCCCAACTTTCCAGTTATAGCGAGTGAGGTTAAATATAACAAAGCACCTAAATACAGTAATGCTCTAAATAATCGACTCCTTAACCACAGCAGAATTATGGGTCATTTTTCAGGATTTAGTTGGAAATATGGCTTGTTGCCATTCATCAGAAAGCTCTCAGTGAGAGCTTTCTGATGAATTCCAACAAGCCATATTTCCGACTAAATCCTGAAAAGTTACCCATAATTCTACTGTGGTTAAAGAGTCGATTTTTTAGGGCATTAGTGTACGAGCTTACAGTAGACGTCATAGGGGCGGGGTCATATAACTATCCCAACTTTCCAGTTATAGCGAGTGAGGTTAAATATAACAAAGCACCTAAATACAGTAATGCTCTAAATAATCGACTCCTTAACCACAGCAGAATTATGGGTCATTTTCAGGATTTAGTTGGAAATATGGCTTGTTGCCATTCATCAGAAAGCTCTCAGTGAGAGCTTTCTGATGAATTCCAACAAGCCATATTTCCGACTAAATCCTGAAAAGTTACCCATAATTCTACTGTGGTTAAAGAGTCGATTATTTAGGGCATTAGTGTACGAGCTTACAGTAGACGTCATAGGGGCGGGGTCATTTAACTATCCCAACTTTCCAGTTATAGCGAGTGAGGTTAAATATAACAAAGCACCTAAATACAGTAATGCTCTAAATAATCGACTCCTTAACCACAGCAGAATTATGGGTCATTTTTCAGGATTTAGTTGGAAATATGGCTTGTTGCCATTCATCAGAAAGCTCTCAGTGAGAGCTTTCTGATGAATTCCAACAAGCCATATTTCCGACTAAATCCTGAAAAGTTACCCATAATTCTACTGTGGTTAAAGAGTCGATTATTTAGGGCATTAGTGTACGAGCTTACAGTAGACGTCATAGGGGCGGGGTCATTTAACTATCCCAACTTTCCAGTTATAGCGAGTGAGGTTAAATATAACAAAGCACCTAAATACAGTAATGCTCTAAATAATCGACTCCTTAACCACAGCAGAATTATGGGTCATTTTTCAGGATTTAGTTGGAAATATGGCTTGTTGCCATTCATCAGAAAGCTCTCAGTGAGAGCTTTCTGATGAATTCCAACAAGCCATATTTCCGACTAAATCCTGAAAAGTTACCCATAATTCTACTGTGGTTAAAGAGTCGATTATTTAGGGCATTAGTGTACGAGCTTACAGTAGACGTCATAGGGGCGGGGTCATTTAACTATCCCAACTTTCCAGTTATAGCGAGTTGAGGTTAAATATAACAATGGATATACAAACACTGCACCTCAATACAAGCATTGTTGTCCAATTCATTCAAGATCCTTAAATCTATAGACACCATGTGATAACGTCACGCTCTCGCACACCAACAATTCAAATAGGTATGCACCACATAGTTTAATGTGAGTCGGCCTATTGAGATCATCCAACATCTTTTATTATACGCGGGAAGTCACATTGTTTAACTGTCAGGCCTATTTGTAATTCTGTAACCGCAGTTACGAGAATGGATGAAACGTGACACACAATACAATACAGCGGTCCAGTTGGAAAATATTTCTATTGTAACTTCATGAGTATACCTGTATAGTGGCCACCAGAAGATTGGTACGACCAATGAGGACAGGTAGTCTGCAATTTCATGGTGAGAAAATAAATATGTGCAATGCAATGTAACTCAGCACAATTTTGATGATAAATACATAAATTTGTAAGGATAACAATATGCACAATATAAATTTGTCCATCCAAAATCACTCACAATTTGATACATGGCTATCATCCAACAACATGATGGGACAGAAATGCAGATAGTGATAGAATCATCTGAATCAGCCAAATGCGATTTAAAAAACATGTACATGAGGTATACATTAATGCCCTAAATAATCGACTCCATAACCACAGCAGAATTATTGGTAACTTTTCAGGATTTAGCGAAAATATGGCTTGTTCCATTCATCGGAAAGCCATATTTCTGACTAAATCCTGAAAAGTTACCCATAATTCTGCTGTAGTTAAGGAGTCGATTATTTTGGGCATTACTGTAGTGATACAATCCTCTGAATCAGCCAAAGGCAATTTAGAATACATGTACATGTACCAAGTGTGTCAACAACACAAATTTGTACTCAAATCTTATTGTTATGTCAGTTCCAGACAGTCCATATATCAGTATGCAAGAATACTGAATACTGAATAGTTATTCTAAGTACCATACTAGTGCCTGTAATCCCTATCAGATCATTCTGGTACACCATTAGAATATAATCAAGCTCCAGTATAACCACACTGCTGGCCATGACTACATGTACTGAAAATAAGATGCTGGAAATTTGCAAAATGAGGTCCCCAGAGGGTGAATTTAATGACACTACCCCACACAGTGGGCTAGCTTCACCAAATTCATCCTCTGTGGACCTCATTCTGCATGGCCTCATCTGCTATGAGACACCAAGACTCAGATTTATGTTCCCAGATGGTGAAGATGGTGATGTTCACCCATTGGGCACCTCAATTAATGGATTATGCAATGTATTGTCTGCCAGTTTGAGGATATAGAGAAATAAACTAAAAAAGAAAAAGAAATTTTCAAAAGAAACTAAAACAAGAGGCCGATCACGATCAGCAGATGTTTAACCCATCCCTTGGCGATAGTAAATTGTTATGATCAGAATAATAATCTTTTAATGTTGAATTATAGAGTATACTGTAATGATTTAAAGTAGTATATGACAAATGTAAATAATAACCAGTAATAACACAAATTATTGGAATGTATGAGTCAATATAGAAGGGTTAATATAACATCTAAACTCTAGAGCCTGTCACCACTATCATAGTGTAAGCAGTTCTATTCATGTTGTTGCAAATTGCCATGTGAGATATCAAAATAATATAGTTATTTATTTAATGGAAAAGGTTAAAAGACATGGAATGGGTAAAAGGGGTTAAATCACCTATCTCTGCCCTGTTTGATCCAATGTAGTCCCATCATACAAGGACTTAGAGAGCTCCATTGGTCTAGTTAAATAAATTCATATGGATAAGTTGTGGTAAAAAAATAGCTAAATCAATTTATCCAATAATTCACTAATCTGTGTCTCTTATACAAAGCTAACATATGAGGGCTATAAATAACTCTCAATAAACCATATTGTCTTTTTATCTCTCTCACATAGAAGCAGGTATTCATTAATTGTAAGTTACTTGGGTTATAATTGGATAATTCTTAGTTGAAAAAGGGCCATATCTCTGGTATAACAAATTGGATCTAACCCATATTCAAACTCGTTCTGTATTTTGAATTGGGAAACTCACATAACAAATTTGGTTCCTATCAGATGAAACGAGAGGCCGATCACGATCGGCAGATGTTTAACCCATCCCTTGGCGATAGTAAATTGTTAAGATCAGAATCATAATCTTTTAATGTTGAATTATAGAGTATACTGTTATGATCTAAAGTAGTATATGACAAATGTACATAATAACCAGTAATAACACAAATTATTGGAATGTATGAGTCAATATAGAACATCTAAACTCTAGAGCCTGTCACCACTATCATAGTGTGAGCAGTTCTATTCATGTTGTTGCAAATTGCCATGTGAGATATCAAAATAATATAATTATTTATTTAATGGAAAAGGTTAAAAGACATGGAATGGGTAAAAGGGGTTAAATCACCTATCTCTGCCCTGTTTGATCCAATGTAGTCCCATCATCCAAGGACTTAGAGAGCTCCATTGGTCTAGTTAAATAAATTCACCTGGCTAAGTTGTGGTTAAAAAGATAGCTAAATCAATTTATCCAATAATTCACTGTGTCTCTTATACAGACCTAACATATGAGGGCTATAAATAACTCTCAAAGCAATAAACTATATTGTCTTTTATCTTGCTCACAGAGAAGCAGGTATTCATTAATTGTAAGTTACTTGGGTTATAATCTGGATAATTCTTAGTTTAAAAAGGGCCATATCTCTGGTATAACAAATTGGATCTAACCCATATTCAAAGTCGTTCTGTATTTTGAGTTGAGAAACTCACATACCAAATTTGGTTCCTATCAGATGAAAAATGGTTGATTTATCGAAGTACATGTATGTGTGAATCATATGTCAAAGGACCATAACACCATTAAAAAAAATCCGATCAAACCCATATTCGAAATCAATCTGTATGTTGGTCTGAGAAACTCATACACCAAATTTGGTTCCAATCAGATAAAAAATGTTTGAGTTATGGCAGAATTCATGAATTCTAAGTCGAAAAAGGGCCATAACTCCGTAAAAAAAACTCCGATCAAACCCATATTCGAACTCGATCTGTATTTTGGGTCGAGAAACTCACATACCAAATTTGGTTCCGATCAGATAAAAAATGTTTGAGTTACGGCAGAATTCATTAATTCTAAGTCGAAAAAGGGCCATAACTCTGTCAAAAAAAGTCGGATCAAACCCATATTCGAACTCGATCTGTATTTTGGGCTGAAAACCCCATATACAAAATTTGGTTTTGATCAGGTAAAAAATGTTTGAGTTATCGCATTACACGTAAAGTGTCTATGGACGGACAGACAGACGGACGGACGGACGGACGCACGACGAGTGGTCAATCCGGACAACGACACTATGTTTACCATACATGGTATGGGTAAACATAAAAAGGGTGATTTATCGAAGCATGTGTGAATTATATGTCAAAGGGCCATAACTCCATTAAAAAAAACTCGGATCAAACCCATATTCGAACTCAATCTGTATGTTGGGCTGAGAATCTCATATACCAAATTTGGTTCCGATCAGATAAAAAATGTTTGAGTTATGGCAGAATGCGTAAATTCTAAGTCGAAAAAGGACCATAACTCTGTAATAAAAAAATTGGATCAAACCCATATTCGAACTCGATCTGTATTTTGGGCTGAAAACCCCATATACAAAATTTGGTTTTGATCAGGTAGAAAATGTTTGAGTTATCGCATTACACGTAAAGTGTCTACAGACGGACAGACGGACGGACATACGACGAGTGGTCAATCCGGACAACGACACTATGTTTACCATACTATGGTATGGGTAAACATAAAAACTTGTTAATTTGATTATAAAGATACTTTCTAGAGAAGATCCGTTATAGAAGAATAACAGGGCGGGACTCGGTCCAAAACATCCAATTTCCCAAGCTGTTTTGGACAGAGAAGATTTGGTCTACAAGTACACTAATGCCCTAAGTAATCGACTCCATAACCACAGCAGAATTATAGGTAACTTTTCAGGATTTAGTCGGAAATATGGCTTGTTGCCATTCATCGGAAAGCTCTCCCTGAGAGCTTTCCGATGAATGGCAACCCGAGAGCTTTACGATGAATGGCAACCCGAGAGCTTTCCGATGAATGGCAACCCGAGAGCTTTCCGATGAATGGCAACAAGCCATATTTCCGTCTAAATCCTGAAAAGTTACCAATAATTCTGCTGCAGTTATGGAGTCGATTACTTAGGGCATTACTGTACTGGTATCTTGGTGCGCCTGCAGTTCATTTTGTTTATATTGGAAAATATTTTGAGTCCTACACACAACTACATGCACATTGTATAGGGCCAGGTGATAAAGCCACATGAGTACATGGTTATTACATCACATCACACTAATTGCCCGGTTTAATAATATACATTGTACCAGTATTAGCCTGGATCAGATAGGATCGAGACCTTTTGTCAGTAAGATTAATGAAAATTACTAACATTGATCGCACATGATGAAAGACCTTGGGATGTTGTTGTGTGTAATAGGGTGCATTGTGACATGCACTGTAGACCCATTTGTCTAATGCACACACTTGAGTGACTACCTGTCTTATTGGATGGAGATACTAAGGACCATCTATAAAGCAGGGTAGTAAATGCCTACAGCTACATTGCATATTGTGATAAATAATCAAGCCTGCAAATAGTGTGTCTGTCAGTCCTTCCCAGGAGACGGGAGTGATTGCTCTCGCACCCGTATGCACTCGTAATTTTCAATTCACGGGTGCTGAAATTCGCACCCGTCCCTCTTTGCAAAATACTAATGGAGACTATAATTGTTGGTTCAATATTGAATTATTTTAAGGTTTATTTAGATCCTTTACCATCTCAGTTCAACTGTGGCATATTAAGGTGTAACTCTACATACCGGTAGGTCTATTCCACAATGACTTTTTGTTTGAGCAAAAACCCAACTTTCAATTATAGTATGGGTGCCATATTACACCCGTCTTCTGCATTACGGGAGCAAATAAATGCTCTCGCTGTGTTTTCCTCATGGGAAGGACTGGTCTGTCATTTACAGAATGAGGTTCCCAGACCGTGAATTTAGTGACGCTATCCCGCATGGTGGGCTAGCATCACAAAATTCACACCTCTGGGAACCTCAATCTGCTTAGGCCTCAAATGCTATGGCAGACCTACTAGTAGGATCAGATTGAAGTTCCCCAGTTGAAGTTGGTGATGTTCACCCATTAGTAATAATGCAATTTATCTTTTATTATAAACTTCCCAGAATGGAAAAAAGTAACAAAACAATGTTAATTTGAGACTATTCATGTACATGTGGATACTTCCCAGAATATGAGGCCTAAGCAGAATGAGGTCCCCAGAGGGTGAATTTGGTGATGCTAGCCCACTGTATGGGATGGCATCACTAAATTCACACTCTGGGGACCTCATTCTGCAAATGTCAGACACACAATTTGCAGGCTTGTAAATAATGGTATACACAATGCACACACATACCTTGTATTCACACATTTGCTATAATGCTCAATAGACTACCAACTACTAGTACATGTTTCTACAGATAACATGATTACTAAAAACACATTATGCACCTGTACAAGTTATCACTAATTCGTGAATAGAAGATTGTACTTTGTAGATGTGCACACATGAACACACCTATGGCCTTGGGCTCAAGTTAAAATGTGAAGCAATAAAACGTAAATTAAACAAGACAAACATGAAGGCTGAACTCTGGGGGCCGATATAATGGTATTTATTATATGACAAAGAATTTGTACCCTAGTTGGCAGGGAGTGCTGTAGGCATTTAAAAAATAATTTTAATTCAGATCAAAGCATGTTACACTGTAGCATTGTCATATACAAGCCTTGAAATAGTATGTCTGTCATTTGCAGAATGAGGTCCCCAGAGGGTGAATTTAAGGTTTACCCTTCCATGACTGGAGTTTCCTGAAATTGTGCGAAACCCTGTGCCAATGCATTAACAGGGACCAGCCTAGCGGGCGACATGGGCGAAATAGTCGCCATGTGTGGCCGCAAGTCGCCCTGAAATGACATCAGGGAGAAGTGGATGTCTCCCTAAAAAAAAAGTTAGTTTTTTTAGTTAAATTTTTATTCTCCCTGAAGAATTGGTGACTGGATGATCTACGGCCAGAGGTGAATATGGGTAACATAGAAAATTCTGGTAGAGATTGCATATACCGGTACATGTAACCTTGGCTTTATACAGAACTAGTAGGTACTAGTACATGTATGTGTAGACAGATTGTACCATTACCATTATATGTTGAACCACGAATTTTAATTTTCCCATCATTATAGATATACAGTAAGGCCAAACAAAACAAAAAGATCTTCGTTTCCATTATCTGACCGACCCTACGAAAAAACTGCCGACCATGTCCATTAGTGTGCAAAACGCATGGTTTATCCCTGTGTAAATAAAGTGTCAATTATGTATGCACAAATATTATTAAGTCGTATTTGACTTCTTCAAGTAGATATACATGTGCATGTAAACAACATTTAGGAAAATGACTACTGATCCTAATTTCACCCAACAGGTGATACATGTATGTCGTGCAATATGATTACTCATGCTGGTCACCACTTTTCCCAGACAAGAATCCTGCTGAAAAAGATTCATGTCCATCTTGATATCTCATGCGAAGATAACATTGAGACACCATATTACTCCACCAACTTGAAAAGGATTTATTTGTGTTGCTATTTTGGTGTTGAAGATTGTATGCAAGATGCAGATACCGGTACATGTACACCATGTATGTTCAAGACTGTTCTCCGAATTTGTGCGAGATGACAAGAGGCAGGAAGCACTGTTGATGTGACTCCTTCATCTTGACGTCTTGATATGTTTTTCAAGTGTACACTGCTTTGTGGTAGTGACATGTCAGATATCCGGTACTATTTAAAGTCAGTGCCTTACTTGTCAAATAAATCAATTTAACACGTCATTGGTATTGAGCTTTTTTTAGCTTGCATCCGATATAGCTTTCAGGATATTAATGTAGTGGCCCACGACTTTGCGGACTTTGCGCTCGGTAGTTTTGACCCAGCCCTAATCCTGTACACATGCATCTTGAAACATCAAATACTGACTCCGCATTTGATTTAAGAGACACTGGCACTGGGATGTACTCATATTGTACTGTAATGTTTTATTCCACATTTTTACAATAGAGTGCATACATACTGTTTATAATTCATTCCAATTTAAAACTCATTTCATGAACCCAAAGAACATTTATTACTATTGTCATACCAGTGAATCTGATGTAAAGTGCTTTGTTAAGTATTTTCTTACCAGTACTTTCCTATCAAGTTGGGAGCTTTTTATTTAAAATTGTACACAATGGCTGGTATATATTAAATGTAGAATATGATACCGGTACCAGCTGTTTATAAATGTACTTTGGGGCTTCAACATGTATGTCAGTATTTAAGTTAGATCATGCCATGAATCTCTACTCTGGCTAACGCCCTTTATAGAGATCATATTCCACCAGTACAAAACCTTGGAACTTTTTGAAGTTTTGACAGGGAACCTTATAAAGTCGAAAAAATAATGCGGGGAATATATTTCTTAGTTATTATCTGTACCTTAATAATGTATTTCACTGTAGGTAAAGGTTCTAACTCGAAATTTCATGATTTATGTGACTATGTGAGTGATTTTGCTTCACGTTCCTTATAATTATGGAATTTCTCCTGGGTAAATAATTCAACGTTTTTTGCGATATCAGTTCACAAAAGTCAAAGTAAAGCATGCAATTTCGAGTTAGGATCTTCACATACAGTGAAGTAAATTATTATGGAACAGATAATAACTAAGAAATATATTCCCCGCATTATTTTTTCGACTTTATAAGGTTCCCTGTCAAAACTTCAAAAAGTTCCAAGGTTTTGTACTGGTGGAATATGATCTCTACGGGCCTTAGACAATGTAGAGATTCATGGCATGATCTATATTTAAGTACTAAGAATAAGGCTTGATCTCAAGAACAGATGCAGTGCATGGTTATCATTTTGCCAGTTTTCAGAGCTCTAGGCACAATGTGAAATACTGACCACCTGCTAGTAGCCTTGGAATGCAAATGAAATAGCGTGTCATTTGCAGAATGAGGTCCCCAGAGGGTGAAATTAGTAATGCTATCCCGCATAGCGGGCTAGAATCACCAAATTCACCCTCTGGGGACCTCATTCTGCTTACTCCTTAGCAGAATGAGGTCCCCATAGGGTGAATTTGGTGATGCTAGCCCGCTATGCGGGGTAGCATCACTAAATTCACCCTCTGGGGACCTCATTCTGCAAATGACAGACACCCCTATTTCAAGGCTTGCAAAACAACCCTTCCTGCCATTTGATGACCACCACATGTGGCCCTCCTGCCAGAAATTGACTTTGAAATGTGGTAATGTATCCTTGCAATAATAATACAGTATCTGCCATTTTTCAGACTAATCAGTTACCATTTAGCAAACAACACATGAACCTGCAGTACTAGTCCATTGTAAAGGTCTATAACTGGAGCCTTAAATTATATGGTGCCTATTAATAATTCTTGTTTGTGTCACATACTAATATGGTTCAACAGTATTTAAATTTTTAAAATGCAACTCAAAAACATGTTACATCCCATACTTTTACCACACATGTACCGGTATATGCAATCCTTCCCAGGAGGAAAACACAACAAGAGCACTTACATGCTCCCGCAATTCATAACACGGATGTAATTGCACCCTGTAATATATAATCATAAGTTGGGTGTTTCTCAAACAATGTCATAATGGGACATACATGTACAATGTACATCTACATGTCTGGCTACATGTAGTCACACTTTCACATGCCCATAGTTGAATTGAAACAGAAAAGGATCAAAATAAACCTTCAAATTGTTCAATATTGAATCAACGATTGCAGTCATCATAATCATTTTGACAAGAGGGACGAGTGCACATTTTAGCACCCATAAATTTAAAATTGCGAGTGTGTACGGATGCGATGCGAGAGCAATCGCTCCATCTCCTGGGAAAGACTGGGTATATGTATATATATAAGGAACTCTATATGCAATGGCAAAACTTTTTCAAGTATAAAATCTATTGCCTGTTGGTAGAGGGTTTAACATAGGGTCAGTAGGGTAACCCCAACCATTAATATTTTTGTTTATCCTTGATGTTCAAAGGAGCCATGTACCTTAATTTTTAAAACACAATACCAGTAAATATCGATCATGCCATGAATCTCTACTATGGGTAATGCCAGTAGAGATCATATTCCATCAGTACAAAACCTTGGAACTTTTTGAAGTTTTGACAGGGAACCTTATAAAGTCGAGGGAATAAATTTCTTAATTAATTACACAGGAAAAATTTCATAATTGTAAGAAAGGCAAAGCAAAATCTCCCACAAAGCCACTTAAATCGTGAAATTTCCAGTTGGGACTCCCCCCCCCCCCTATGTATACATTGTATAAGGTTCCCCATCAAAACTTCAAAAAGTTCCCAGGTTTTGTACTGGTGGAATATGTCCTCTACGGGTGTTAGCCAGAGTAGAGATTCATGGCATGATCTATATGTACAGTAAATACAGAATTTCCTTTTGTTATTCAAATGAACAAGGTTGTACGGTACAGTACGATAAACTACCATTATGATCAAAATCAAATTTCCAATAGGACCAATACTCTCGGTAATACATTCATCGATAAATTCTGCAACAGCTTTCAATTTTCATATCAACACTCACACGACATGAAAGTATCCAGCAGTATCCGGACATTAGAAGCGGAGAATGTCAAACGATCATTTGTGCTAATCAAGTTAGGAGACAATAAACTGTTGCAGCCATAGATCGATGGTGATTGATACGCAACACGAACATCAACATTTCACGGACAGTATCATCCCAGCATCAAGTTAGATATCAGGATGTTACTCTACAATGAGTTCTTTGATCAGTTTATCACTGCTGTGAGAAAAATCAATTACAGGAAAGTCCAAAACAAGAGCTCTCCTGACAGCTCATTTAATAGTAAATTAATACAAGAACAAGAGCTGATTGGTCATTTGGATTGTATGAATTTTTTACGTGTATTTTTCTCAATTTATTATTAAAACTAATTTATTCCAATAAACAAAGGGCTCCATACTATTTATATGGGGAAGTACCGTAAATTGAAAATAAAACTTCACTTGAAAAGAACAGTCATGATTTAACCCTTTCATGACTGGAGATGTGCTGGTGCAGCATTAAAGACCCTGTGCCAGTGCATTCTCTTATATATGCGCATCTCCCATAGGGAGCCTCACATACATGTATATAAGAGAACGCACTGGCTTACAAGGTCAAGGTATATATTGCTAGGCCAATGCATTCTCTTAATATGTGAGGCTCGTTGTGGGAGACTCGCATATAACAAGAGAATGCATTGGCACAGGGTTTTCACAAAATTTCATGAACATCCAGTCATGAAGGGTTAACAGGGTCCGCACCCAGGTCAGAGCTACATGTAATAAAATCCAATACCATTCATTCATTCCTCGCCATTTAAAAAACAGATTGTTAAAGACCCTCAAATCTAAAATTAAAGATGCATTCAGGGTTCTAGAGTTCCAGTTACAACAACAGCATAAAACATCTAAGGTACAGTAATGCTTTAAATAATCGAATCCTTAACCACAGCAGAATTATGGGTAATTTTTCAGGATATACATGTAGTCGGAAATATGGCTTGTTGCCATTCATCGAAAAGCTCTCAGTGACTATTTCCGACTAAATCCTGAAAAGTTACCCATAATTCTGATGTGGTTAACCCTTTCAGTGCCAAGTCCGATTTTTGTATCAACACATATTTCCTTGATCATTTTTCAAATTTATTGATTATACCCCGCTGGACAAAACAAGTGTCCATTGACACCGCTGTGTATTTGCCGTTCGGCCGCGGTGTCAGAGTTTGTAACTGCAGTTGAGCACCGCGGCCGTACACTGCGGCCGAACAGCAAGTTCACTGCGGCCGAACGACAACTACCCTCGCGGCCGAATGACATGTACACCAAGGTTAGATTTCTGGTTTGTATCGTCTTTTTTCAGTTTAATGAAAGTACACCGCGGCAACTACACCATGTCAAATGGCAAGTACACCGTGGCCCAACTGTAGTTAGCTGGTGGAGCCGAGGTGTAGTTGTATTTCGGCCGCGGTGGGAACGCTAACCGCACCGCTGTTAAGTGGACACTTGTTTTGTCCAGCAGGGTAGTAATGTGATACCTGTACATTGATGGAAAGAGCTCTAAGAGCTCTTTCCATCAATGTATCACATTATTATAATCAATAAATTTATTGATTATAGTAATGTGATACATTGATGGAAAGAGCTCCAAGAGCTCTTTCCATCAATGTATCACATTATTATAATCAATAAATTTGAAAAATGATCAAGGAAATATGTGTTGCTACAAAAATCGGACTTGGCACTGAAAGGGTTAAGGAGCCGATTATTTAGGGCATTTACTGTAACTTAACATCGTTTTCTACTTTGTTCTGTTGGAAAAACATTGAAAACCAAATAAGACATATAAACTAAACCTATAAATACCTAAGAATATCATTTCGTTATTGACAATTGACAAAATAATTTTTGGTGTCCTCTAATAAATCAAAAGTATATGGAATAAATTCATAGAAAATTTGACATCAAACAAAAATAGCATCTTTCTTGTCGCATTTCCTGTTCCAAACATGTTACATGTATTTTAATAATTGTATAAGAACTAGAACCTAAATAAATAGTAAAATTAGCCTGGAAGTTTATTTTCAACACCCAAAAATATATATCGTACAATGCAATGAGAATCAATTACAAGTTCAACATACAATGAACATCCAAGGCTGCAAATATAGATGAAATTTACGCTATTCAAGCCTTGGATGTTCATTTGTCACATTCAAAGCTATTCCATATTTTCCTTCGGGAACTGTTTTATCACCTACATGTACATGTACCGGTAACTGTTAAGGCTGTTATATTTTGTAACATCTACCGTTCTATTGTTCTCTGTAGATAATGCACTTAGAAATCAAAATAAATGTTATATCTAATGTAATGTACAAAATAGTGTTACATCAGTGCCTACTAGTTAGAGGGGGGGGGGGGGGGGGGGGGGGGGGTATGAATCATCTGTTCTACAAATTAAATCTTTTCTCAGAACTTATGTCACCAGATTGCATGCCTTTAAAAATTACAATGCGCAATTACTTGTATACAAACTTCCTACATGTAGATCATTTGATATACAGTACTATCCATCTTTCCCACTATATTTTTGCCAGCTATCTTTACTTTATAGATAAACAGAAACCAGGTGCTATGTGCACTCCAAGACTCTGAATAAATTGTATGGATGTACACATACAGTGCTCTCTCAAGAGTACAGCTGCCAGAACAGAATTCCATTATAATTTACATACCCACAAACAATTTATGCATTTAAACAAGTGGTCTAAACATGGCTCAATATAAAGTTAAGCTTTAAAAAGACAATATGCTGGAAACAAGAGTTATTACAATAACGGGCAGACACAATCAATATATGTTACATGGTTGCAATACACTCCCTACTTATTCGATCCAATTTGAAAGGGCGCGCCTGAACTATTCCTATTCACTGAATGGGTAATAATTTATAGCATAATACTGTACACCAGTCACTACATTTACAGTCTATGCCTTTACCCAACAAACCGGCCAAATAAAGCTTCAATAGCCTAAAATATCTTCGGTCTGTCTCAATAGAACCATACAAATATGGATATCATTGGAACCGGCTCCTTGACCACATTGTGATAGTTACAGTTATGCCCTGTGCCAATGCATTCTCTTATATATGCGAGTCGATGCATTCTCTTATATATGCGAGTCGACCATAGGTCGCCTCGCATATATAAGAGAATGCATTGGCCTAAAAAAAAACCTTTTTTTAACACTTTTTACCATTTTTTCTTACATTCTTTAACAATTTTATAATTTTTAATGTGTTAAGCCAATGCATTCTCTTATATATGCGAGGCGACCTATGGTCGACTCGCATATATAAGAGAATGCATTGGCACAGGGCCCTTCTGTTGGGTAAAGGGTTAAACCATGGTTCCATGATATCTATATTAATGAGTCACTTTGATAACTGGATACTCACTGATGGGTAGTTATCTGAATCTGATTGATTTATTCACTTGTAGGGTTGCTCAGATAATATACAGGTACATGTACATTATACATACCAATAGGGTTGTAACGATGCCCGAACTTAACAATGCAATGTGCATCGCGATGTTTATGTGACGATCACGATGCAGAATTGCTAGTTACCACTATATATTACTAGTAATTCAGCCATCGTTCCAGGAATCAAGTTGTTTGCTGCCCACATGGCAACTTCAACCTGATGACTGCAATTAGGAAGTGTAATTTACAGTAATGCTCTAATTAATCGACCTCTTAACCACAGCAGAATTATGGGTAACTTTTCAGGATTTAGTCGGAAATATGGCTTGTTGCCATTCATTGGAAAGCTCTCGCCGAGAGCTTTCCGATGAATGGCAACAAGCCATATTTCCGACTAAATCCTGAAAAGTTACCCATAATTATGCTGTGGTTAAGAGGTCGATTAATTAGAGCATTACTGTAATCCTACTGTATCTTCCTCATTCAATCCCTCTGGGAAATAAATGTTGACAAAATCAATACTTGATAGTTGTCAGCTAGCATTTGATGAGTTTTTTATGCAAAAGTAGGCTTTTCATAATTTGTGATGCATCACATCCGACATTCCCGATGAGAGGCAAACAAAAATTTGCGATGCATTGAAATCACGATGAATCGTTGCAGCCCAACACAGCACTGAATAAATAGAAATCTCTCTGATCATCATCTGCTTACAATACACTGCAAAAAGTAGAGAATTAACCCTTTAATGATGGGTGCAGCATTAAAAATAATGTGCCAGTGCATTCTCTTATATATGCGCGTCTCCCATAGGGAGCCTCGCATATATATAAGAGAATGGACTGGCTTACAAGGTCAAGGTAAATATTGTTAGACCAATGTATTCTCTAATATATGCGAGGCTCCCTATGAGAGACTTACGATGCATATACATGTATAAGAAAATGCATTGGCAGAGGGTTTTCACCAAATTTCAGGAAACTCCAGTCATGGAAGGGTTAAGAACATTCCAGGACACCAGTCTACTGGGGGAGGGGGATACAGTCAGAGTAATTTCCAGGCCAGTTTTGGTACCTGTAACAGGTATGGGCGTCCAAACTTCAGGCGCCCAAAAAAACAGTTAAAAAGAAGAAAAAAATCCTCAGATAATTTGTTTTTTACCATTACTAATAGAAAACAAACACAACTAACACTAAATCATCAAATAAAGCAAAAAGTTGTCATTTTATGGCAGTATGTACATGTAATTCCAGGGGTAGGCCACCTCATACCCTCCCCCAACTTTTTGCTGCGGCCTTCGGATATGACTTTGGCATATAAAACAGGTGTCCCCAAATAATTACTGGACACTACACTGGATACCGTACCCCTTTTCTACCAGTAACCTGTATGTGTAAAATGATTCAATGCAGTATACCTGAGGTGTACAATGTACATGTATTGGTGTATAAGTCATTTACTAATTTATATGAGCCTTGAGCATGTCAAGGCGACCATGCAGTCTAATGTCAAGTCTGAAGAAAGGTAAACACTAAACACAATGTCAGGCATTACAATGTTTATGTTCCGCCAATTGACTTGGAATTTGGAATTCAGCCAAGGCTGAGAACATGGTGCCGGACAGTTGTAGAATGAGGTCCCCAGCGGGTGAGTATATTGATGCCACCAGGCCTGCAGGTTTCCAAATTATATGTAACCTATTTTTTTTTCGCCTGGTTTGTGCTTAGGCCAAAAATAAAATCTTTGTTTCTGATACGCTGCTTGGCTGCGATTTTCTTGTCTGCCTCAATTTTTTTTTTTTTATTTTCTTCAGAAGGCTAATCTATAGTTACCTGTTAGAGTGTCAATGTGAATATTTATAATTTTTCCCAATCCCAAAAGCAAAAATAAGTTGGTTATTAAACTCAACGTTGGTAGAGTTCATACTGTAGAGTGAATGAATTCAAGGGACAGCATGTTTTTATCCAATGCTTGGCTCATTTTCAATGCACATTGATCTACCATATTCCATGGGACCATGAATACACTATTATATTACTTACGGCTGAAAATCTTTATAAAAAAAATCTGTGTCTGCCTGTCTGGAAAATGATCCCAATGTTTATCGGAAACGGAGAAGTATTTTGTTTCGGCCTTAGCCCTTAGGTAACCCATACCATAGGTTAGTAGGAGAGTTACACAAACTGTTATAATCACTACAACTGGTATTATTAACTACAGATGGGCAACTCATTGAACTACCATAATAAATTTGAATGTCTCATTTTGGGACTTGATTCATGAACAAAAATTAAGGTGAGAATTAGTTATGGCGAGACCTGCATTTGACTTGTTTTTCGTTCGCAGCATTTTCATTTTAGATAACCTCCAGGCGAATTGAACGGTCGTTCGCCTCAAATTTGCAGGCCTGTGCTACCCTGCACAGCGGGCTAGATGACTAAATTTTACCCTCTGGGGATCTCATTCTGCTGAGGACTCATCTACTCGGGAAAATATCTTTGAACCATTATCTAATTAAAAATATTTTTAGTTTCTTTAGAAACTTCTTCCCAAATATTCTTTTTCAGTATAGTTTCTCTACTATATCCTCAAATTGGCAGACGACACATTGCATAATTGAGGACATTCGTGGTGCCCAATGGGTGCACATCACAAGATTCACCATCTGGAAACTTAAATCTGAGTCTAGGTCTCCCTTTAGCATGAGGCCATGCAGAATGAGGTCCTCAGAGGATGAATTTGGTGACCTAGTGGGGTAGCGCTAAATTCACCCTCTGTGGACCTCTTTCTGCAAATATCCAGCACCATATTCTCACCTGGGCCTGAATTCAACAAAAGGACTGATAATACAGTATATTCAGTGAATGTGCACACCAATGCACAGCACTTATTAGTTTCTATACAATCGCTAATTGGTCAGAGAAGTTTTTCATTATTGGCACATGATCACTACTCAAGAGTTAATAGATCTAGTATCACTGCTTCGTCTTGCTGTTGAGTTGAATGGTGCTTGAAAAAATTGTCCCAACACAATGTGCCTTTAAATATTTCCAAAAGACATATGTACTGGTAAGAAAGTAGGTCAGGTCATGGTAGAGTCACGGAGAGCTTTCCGATGAATGGCAACAAGCCATATTTCCGACTAAATCCTGAAAAATTACCCATAATTCTGCTGTGGTTAAGTGGTCAATTACTTTGGGCATTACTGTATTTGGTCTTTTCTCCTTTGTTATTCTTTCTCAATAAATTTTTAAAAAAAAAGTGTTAATAGATCTTGAGGAAACAATTGTTCCCATCGACTATGAGATATACATGTAATTCAAGTTATTCAACTGAGTACTACATGTACAGTACAACTGAGTTACTATACATGTAGGTCAGGATTAATTAAATTCAAGGCAATTTCTTGACAATTTTCAAGGTTTTTCGTAAATTTTAAATTCAAGGCCATGCAAGATCATTTCTTGACATTTTAATTTAAAAGTTTTTCCTCCACAAGACCCTCTATGTTATGGTCATTTGTCAAAATTAAGGCTGAAAATTTACACCAGAATATTTAAAAGATTGAGGCACTGTCTCAGTATGAAGTGGTGCATTGCTTTTATATTATGAGTGGCTCAAGTACTATCATAACAAAGATACTACCAGGTACAGTAATGCTCTAATTAATCGACTCGGCGAGAGCTTTCTGATGAATGGCAACAAGCCATATTTCCGACTAAATCCTGAAAAGTTACCCATAATTATGGTGTGGTTAAGAGGTCGATTAATTAGAGCATTACTGTACATGTAATCCTACCCTTGACTACATGAAATCACCAAAAGCGGCAAAATTACCTGCTTTGAAACAGTTTTAATAACATACCGGTACATGTATATATGTGATATTTGAAAACAATCAAATCATACAGGTATGATAAAAGACTTATCAGACATCCTGCATTCAACCTTTAAATTTAAGGCCATGAACGATTACCAGATATACATGTAATGAGGTCAAATTCCAATACTGAAAAAAAAACTGGCCATTCGTCAATACTTCTCGGGCTACATGTATAGGAAGATTAGACATCAAGAGGCCTTGCAAAATCGCAAATTCATATTTCTGACAGATCAATTCATCTACCAGGATATCAAAGACATACATAGGGGTCATTAGGGGGGGGGGGGGGCGTGGTTAGCCCAGTTGATTAGTGGGCTGACCTCCCAGCTCCACCTATATGTCACTGTTACGGGGTGGGGTAGGGGGGATAAATCTGACAAGGATGAATTGAGCTCTCATATAATAATTAGGATACATGCAGATCAATCCATTTATTGGAATTTGTTAAAAAAATATTGTATCGGTAGACAAATTATACAAGTGGTTACTGCTGGGCGATATTTGCATTAAAAATACACTACTGTGGTGTGATTTTAGAATTAACACTGTATAATACCGGTACAGTGTTAATTCTAAAATAACATCACAGTATACAGTATTACCGATTATTTCCACATGTACATGTATATTCAGTACACTGTAACTAAAGGCTGCTTTCCAAAATAGGAACCAAATCAATTCTCTCTCTGACAAGATACATGTAGGCCTAATGTAAGGCCAAAAAAAAAAAGATTGTATATTTCCGCTAACAGAATGAAAAAATAGGGGAGGGGAATTTTTTTTTATACAAATTTTTGGCTTTTTATCAAAATATAAAATTAAGGGGCGGCGGCTATTTTTAGGGTAAGTTGATATGCGGGAAAAATAGCATCTTTTTTTGGGTCTAATTTGGAATTGAATTTTATTATTATTACCAACCAGCACAACATGTAGTATTGTTAGACTTGATCAAAGACCGGTTATTGTTTAACCAAGAATTTTGGGAGCTGTTGAACATTTTGTAGCATTCTATTATATCTCCTATAGTACATGTACATGTATATGGCATCAGTACTACAGGGTTGGAATCTTTAGATCTCCCCAAGCCTGTCTTCATACATGTATGGTAAATGTTTTAGTGTTGGAAATAGCTTGGTTGCTCTTCTTTGGTCCTTCCTCTAGTGTCCCGAATAGAAGAACAGACCGGAATAGTAGTACAGGGTGGACAATTGGGCAAATTTCAAAAATAGAACAGACCGGAATAGAAGTACAGGGCGGACAAATTCTTAGATGTCTCAATATTCGAACAAGACGATCATTGGCTATCAATATACATCATATTACATGTTTGATTAAATATGGTTTCCAGGCTGGTTGGGAATATTATAAACATGGCCTGTATTATATTAATTATTTCTAAAATACCTTTTCCTTAATTAATATTAATGTATTTCAGAGAAGGCAAAAGTTTCAGCTTGAGACTTCATTATTTAGATAATTTTTTATGAATAACTATTAAGTGACTACTAGTACATAGTACATTCCAGAGTTTTGAACTGATAATGATACTTCTTCTGGTTACAGCCGTCGGTCATTTGCTGACCATTATTATACTACTCTTACTTGCTGAATAATAGTGTTGGGCTGCATTTTCGGCTGAAATTAATAATATTGCTGGCAATTTCACTATGTGGATTCCTAATAATACTATTAATAGTGCAGGGTTCTATTTTTGACTGAAATTATATAATCGTACATGCACTATTATTCGGCAGGTGAGATTACTACTAGTAGTAGTAGTACTACTACAGGTAGTACTAGTATTTATAGAGTATATATTGTGATCTCAACAGGCACAGCCAGAGTAGAGATTTGTGGCAAGACTTTATAGTACAAACCATCTGAAATAAAATCAAAAGCCGTCCACATGTACAGGTAAAGTCCTAACCATGTCCCTCATCCTAAGGTGTGAGGTCAAGGTCTAAGAAAACTATTATAAACAAGTGAGATCATTAGCATTAGTCATCAAACTTCAAAGGAAGCCAAGTTCTACTGACTACTGTTAAATGTATTTAAATCTAAATAAAATTTGGTTCAATCATATCTGGAGATACAAATATTATTAATCAACTATCAAGATATTTGAATCGAACAAAACACTTACAAATATAGTAAACTCTCAATAATCAGAACAGGATGCTCATTTGACAAACAGGCGAATCTTGCAGACGCGAAAATCCGATAGTAGGTCAAGAAAATCTGAGTGTAATTTACTGTAAACACAGCGAGAAGCAAGTAATATAAGGCGTATAACGGCTTGTCCGCTACTGAAACAATAGATTTCTTACCACTAAAAGATTGATTACTACACGTAAATCCCAATTAAGTATTTTCGTGAATCAAATTACAGTAAGAATTAGAGAATTAATCATAATTAAATCACCTGAATGAAATGAAACCAGTTGGACAACACCTTGCTTCGTAGTGCCCTCTTTTGACCACAAATATTTTCCTCGTAGACTGGTTCTCTCCCAAAAAAATGCCCCCACAAAAGAAGGATGGTTACCTGTTGCATTTTAATTGGGCCGGCATGCGAATATTGTAGCAAGATATTTTCAGACATCAGCAATGGATCAATGTGTGATTCCTGCTTCATCGACTAAATTGGGCTGGTTTGATATAGGTATGGGAATTATTTTGTGCAATCAGAATTTATCCGGTGTTGTGAAAATATGGCCTTCTGAAAATAAATTCCCAATACGATGAATGAATCATAAATACCACCAATAGTCTCATGACTATCGATCACTACCCGATTACAGGGATAATGAATGATTCGTCTACACGCTGTACATAACTGTAATTGTCAAGTTAAAATATATATAGCAATCATAAATTAAATAGTTTAAATATAGATTTTAAAGTGGCACATAATCTTTCACCTTTAAAGATCAAGTTAACGGACATGGCTCATTCGAACCTCAAATTTTTTTCTACGTAATTTGGAGCGACGGATACGATAGGTCGATAAATAAACGAACTATTGATATACCGGCTTCATATGCTATGAACATCAGTCACAGTCACAGCCGTTTTCCACTTTTCGTCAGAAGTCGGAAAAAACGCTCTTTATTGCTACCATATCAGGAATAGTCCACCACGGACGCTCTTTTCTGTTCCATGTCGTACAAATGTCTGTTTTGTTTTCGGACCCAAACACCGTATTCACGGTTATATTTTTAATTACTTCAATGCGTCTTTTTGGGTTACATAATGCTCGTAGAAAGGTAGTTCACCTATGTATCGACCTATTTCGATGCAGAGAAAAATTCAAAAGCGAATAATATTACGTGCATGTATTTCGGAGCGCAAACCGCGTGTGACTTTAAATAGCTAGGGGCATAGGCTACAGTTATTATATCTCAATGGTGAATTAAATTGGTCACTCTCATCGATGTTTGTTGTTGTCAAGTTACCCAGGTTGGGGAGAATTATGATACAGTTTTGCAGGTTAATCAATTAGCACAAGATAAACGCGATTTAATAGTGACTGAGGAAATAGCCTGCACTGTTCGGTTTTGGCAAGTGACAGCCCTCATTCATATTTATAAATTACGACATTTTAGCACTGGATGTGGTCATTTTGATCGGGGGGAAAAAATATTATTTGGTTGCTATACATGAAGCTTAGGTAACTTTATCACAAAATTCCCCCAACCTGGTTAACTTTCTCACAATTTCGGGAACCTGGATAATTTTATATCACAAAATGCCGATGAGAGTGACCAATTCATCGTTATTATTTATATTATAAGCCCTATATACATACCGGTACGTGAAATATGGACTAAATATATGCATGGAAAGACTTATTGAAGAGATAGAAATTGTCGTTTCAATGAGAACAAAAATGACAAATTTCCTGTTTACTATATATAAATGTATGTACAAGTCTTGAAATAGTGTGCCTGTCATTTGCAGAATGAGGTCCCCAGAGGGTGAATTTGGTTTTAAGCTGAGTTGTAAGCAGAATGGGGTCATCAGAGGGTGAATTTGTGGTAGCATCACTAAATTCACCCTCTGTGGACCTCATTCTGCAAATGACAGACACACTAGTTCAAGGCTTGTGTATGTACAAGAAAGTGAAGCGACCCAATACTTGTATGCATGCATGTATGGTCCTAAATACTTCGGATTTTCCAAATAATATTTAATTTATATTAGAATCAAGTTTCAGACTCAAAGTATAGGCCGAGATATAATTTCATGTTATACGTGCAAAATAAATGTTTAGTGCATGTTCCTCTAGCTCAATCAAAACAGATATATAAAGTGTGTAGGTAATTCTTATCATTATAATTATATGACATATATTTTCTTCTTGGCAACACATCTCATCTCAAATGTGTTCTTCAAATACTGCCATATAATTTAAAAGAAAGGCAAATAGCCTATAGTAATGCTGAAATGGTCATTTTCACCCCCTTTCGTTCAGTTTTTTAAAACTTTCAGTTGGGTACCCAGCTTTTATAAAATTTACAGTTGGGTACCCAGCTGTATATGAGCAGTCAATCTGCAGTACCTATATGTCCTATGCATACAATTCTTCTCCGCTATTATTTTCAAGCATCGTGACGAATAGACATCATAATTCATATGCAAACAAGAATTCACAAATTTACCAGGTTCATTTCGCAATCAACTGAGGGCAATCACTTATTAAATCAAGCTCTGTGTGAGATATTTCATAAAGCTGGGAACCCAAATGTAAATTTTACAAAAGCTGGGTACCCAACTGAACGAAAGGGGGTGACAGTGACCATTTCACCTATAGTAATAATCTAACTGGATATGGAATTAAGGGAAAGAGATAAATAGTCTAAAAACCCGAATGGAGTTTTTTAAACTAATTTGTGGCCGCGGAGATTGCAATAATTCTGAATTATATAATTCTATATTTATAGAACTCCTTAATGTCAACATATCAGCATGATGATACTTTAAAATATTGTTGACATATAGTCTATTGGATTGGGCATGTGTCTATACTACAAAATCGTTACATAAACCTCGAAACTAAGTTTGTACGAGAAATAAATCGAATGTCTCCGACAGCTGTCGTGCTCGTTGAATTTTCATTCAATTTTCTTCCAATAAATTCTTATCGGGAAGTCATCATGGGCGTATGTCACTTTGTGGATGCAGTGTGGAGATATTTATATATCGATTATCACAGATCGATATGCACCGTATGCCCTCCATACGAAGAAGTGTTTCCACACATAAAGATTGTTCATGCGAATGTGATGCGAACGAATGAGGTTAATTGTGCAGTGGACAATTTACTCAGGCATAAACTTAAATGTATAGCTAATTGTTTTATATGGCCATGTAAATTTGTGGCTAACCATGCACTACTTACAACAATTTTATCGCTATGTATGTTCATGCCGTTTAGGATTGCAAGCGACGAAATAATATATATATATACTCATGAGGACGTATATATATACCATATAAAACTTACATAGCTCGACCAGAGACTTACTTGGTGCATGGTATCCCGGGAAGGGGTGTGTTCACCTTGCAAATTCCAACTTCACCACCAGGGCCCCTTGCACCAGACCGAATATCCGAGTCCGGGAAAATTCATTTGCACCCAACCTTTGGTTGGAAATTTCCAACTGGTATCTCAACCTTTCCACCCTGCTTGCTTGGTTGGAAATTTCCAACTGATTGCCATTTCAATAAAAACATTTGACCAATGTCACCCCAAAGTAGGAAAATATTCCCCATCTGTTCCAAAAAAAAACAACAACACATTTCACACTAAATACTGGTTGGCATTTGGAATATCAAAGTACAAATATATCAGTACAAATTCAATCTACTTTTGGTCTGAAATTGTCAAGTTAAGTTACGGTTGTGTCAGATATTTCCAAATGTGTGTTTTTTGTTTTTGTTTGTTTGTTTTTTTTTTGGCAACCCCCTGCCCATGAAGTCCACATTCACATTCCGCTAAAACGATTACCTGAGTGGTAGAATCTCATTTGTATGAGTTCACCAAAGAATCAATCCATTATAATTTATAGGTTTAGATTGAACAACGACCAAATTGCGTCGCTCGGGAAGTATACTATATGGTAGCTAAACTATAATCTGTTGATGAATATGAATGACTTCTTTCGGGCGCGTAGCGCCCTCATAGTACGGACTATAAGATGGCACGTTTCAAATCTGGTTGTCAACTACCTAATTTGTTTGAGATAGCAATGAGACTCTTAAATATCGTATAGCCATCTCACTACCGCGCGTGTGGCATTTTCCACCACTCACATACATGCATGCGCGGTATATTTGTTTTATAGTCTGTTGATGCTTGGCGATCGAAGTTCGACGGGCTCCAATCAAAACATCGCATTATATATCAATTTTCGCTGAATGAAATTACTCATCAATGTATAATTTGTCAACTACACATATGTAGTTGGACGAAAGATGTCCGTTGCCAATTTATTTGCCAAATGAAAATATTTTTTGCCAAAATGTGAACTATGTTTCCATTTGGCAACATTGGCAAGCGGCAGCTCGAACCGTGGTGATTTTTTAACCATGTACCTGTTTTTATACAGGTATATGTGTCTTAAATTTAGGCCTAGGTTAAGTTTTCGCTTGTTTTTGGCCAGTTTCTTTTCACTGTAATGCCTTTGGTTGTGTGCATGCACACAAAATTGGATTTGTTTGGCCGGGATCTCCGCGCAGGTATCAGTTAGCACATGCAGATCTACAGAACAAAATGTGACCCCACCCTAAAAATACTTAATCATATAGATAGTTTCTATTGGAATAGCTCTAAATTCATTGCGACCTGATTTCCATTCTGTCCTAAGTGCATTTTTTGTGTTTCCGAGTAAATCGATTTTTAAATTTCAAAGTTCTGGCAATTGGTTGTTATTAGACTTATGATGGATATCCTGGTATCTGCCGAGAAATCAGTATTCATTCTGCCAATAACCATCAACTTCGATAAGGATATGCTCTTTCTTATATGATATTTCGACCAGATTCGGGAGGTGGGGTGCGATTTTTTGCATTTAGCACAATATGGACTCAGTCTTAGTAGAATATTTTTCGTGGGACACTATGGAAACGGAAATATTTTCAGGACCGGTCTGTTCCAAGTGGTGACCTCACCGTTACATCTCCATAAAAATAGTCCACATGACAGTTAATCCTTATATTTATATACATTTAGCGAAAAAGCCACTTTTGTAAATATATTTAAATCGAAAAGTGTATCGTGGCAAGATCAGCCCAAAATACACAATAGCACCCTTGGCAAAATTTCTCTTCATGTTGAAACCCGATGATGTATTAAGTCAATCCTGCGCGAGTTAAAATGCGCCCAAAGCATTACGCGTTCGTCTTTCCAAACCAAATGACGTATCGATGGTGTTATTAGCTTGGTGTTATGAGGCGTTGCGCATTCACCGAGAAATAACTGCAACTAGCCACGTGGGCGCCGACCAATCAGAATGCTGGATTTAGTGATGACAACACTTAGTGTGTAAATATAAAAGAGACAATACGCACTTGGGACAACATGAAGATATATTTAGTCTCAATTTACCGTATAACATGATAGAATTAGAGATTACAATGTGAGCAGAGTGTGATATGTGCGCTCTTTGGAACAGTTAGCCAGCACATCGACAAAGAAACAAGCATTTTGAATTGGTGTTGTATGGAAAGCACGCGACTCTTGATGATATATTGCATACGTAATGTTGATATGGCTTCATGGAATGTACTCTTCGTTAATTTTACATTGCGAATTTGACGCGTATATATTAGTCCAGGAGATATTGGTCGATATCTGCACCCCCACCAGGACTCAACTTCACCCCACTATTTTCTTTCTTAATGTCTCCTATAATTTGTTTCGGTTGTTATCAAGAAAAAAAGTGGCCACAGAGACTCCAGACAAGATGGCGTCCATCGTGGCGGCCATTTTGTTTATATGTATCAGGTCTCTTTGATCGCCGTTATAGTAAAGATGATATATTTACACACTAAGTGTTGTCATCACTAAATCCAGCATTCTGATTGGTCGGCGCCCACGTGGCTAGTTGCAGTTATTTCTCGGTGAATGCGCAACGCATCATAACACCAAGCTAATAACACCATCGATACGTCATTAGGTTTGGAAAGACGAACGCGTAATGCTTTGGGCGCATTTTGACTCGCGCAGGATTGACTTAATACATCATCGGGTTTCAACATGAAGAGAAATTGTTCCTATTAACTTTTGCCAAGGGTGCTATTGGGTATTTTGGGCTGATCTTGTCACGATACACTTTTCGATTTAAATATATTTACAAAAGTGGCTTTTTCGCTAAATGTATATAAATATAAGGATTAACTGTCATGTGGACTATTTTTATGGAGATGTAACGGTGAGGTAAGTGGACATAACTTGTATGTAAAACCCTTCGGGTTTTACACAAGTTATGTCCACTTACCTCACCGTTACATCTCCATAAAAACAGTCCACATGACAGTTAATCCTTATATAAAAAGCGGTCTTGTTTTCCGCTCGATTCGTTATGCTAGTATACAACCCTCACAAATTAGCCAAAAGTCCGACACCAGAATCCAATATGGCGGCCAAGATGGCCGCCGAAATGTAAATATATGCTATTTTTCTTACATTTTACCACCTTTCGTTTGTCTCTATGGGAAAATATTGGCATCTTGGCGTGAATTTATACATTTATCGTATAGAAGAGTCAGTGACAAACACAATGGGATCATAATATACATTCATAGCGGGATAGTTTTGTCCAATAACACGTTTCCCAAATGCCGGTATAATAGGTCAAAGCCGAACCAACACTAATAACGAGATGTAATGTTTCGAATCACTGAAAGTTATTGCTATCATAACAACACCCATGCATATATATGTGCAGGGGATACTCGAGCTAGGATTCCTCTTATACCTGAGTTGTGGAATATTTATCGAAATCCAAGACGGCGGCCAAAATGACCACCAGAAATAGAAAAATCGCCAAAAATTGCTGATTTTAACATCAGTGAGCATTATTGTCACGACAATTCCACACCTGTTAACTATTGTGAGTTGGGAACACTTAGGCGAAGTACTTTCATTATACCATATCCAAATAAAAGTTCCCCAGATCTAAAATGGCGCCCACAATGGCGGAAAGATTTTGAAAAATCACCGAAATTCCCTCATATTCACATCATTGGGCATTATTTTCGAGACAACTACACACATGCGGACAGTTGATTTGGAAATACTGAGGTGAAGTAATTACCTTGCATCTCATACAATAAATTGTTTTCCAATCGAAGAAGTCGGCCAAAATGGAGACCGAAATTTGAAATCAAGCTCACATTCCTTTACTTTCTTACGATGGTCGTTATTGTTACGCGAATTCTGCCCACAATTACATGTTCATATGGAACATTGATATGAAGTATTCATTTGAGTTTGGCAAACTCTCACAGTCAAGATGGTGGCCAAACTGGCGGTCAGAAATTGAAAAGAAGTCGATATTATCACATACTAATTTCAACTTTTTGTCATTATATCGATACGTATGGACGACACTGTACATACTATATATAGGCCATTTATTAGTTTCAACATAGGTCGTAGCCTTCTGGAAAGATAAAAACCCACAATTAATCATCGCGATGTGGCATTTCGAAATCCATTGTCCAACATAAGCGCCCATAATGACCGTTTAGGTGCGCCAAATAGCCATAGTATGGCCTCAAAAAATCAAAACAACAGTACCTGAGCTTATTCTGATTTGCCACATTCAGCATTGTCTGCTTGTACCAGTTTCCGTCTCTTCGTCAGATTAATCTATCTGTCTCACACCATCACAGTTTTCTACACTTCTTTTTAGAAAGGTCCCACTAATCGGAATATTTCAAACAATACATATGCCGGTGTCCAGCTCACGTGTTTGACTCGAAAGCTGGGAATTCTTATCCTTATTCTTGGCGATCTTCATTCGTGGTATAGCTTATGGTATAATTCAGATGCTACATATGGGATCTGAGCGTTATTTTGTGCATTACACTAGAAAGGAATGTGATCGATGCGTATACTAGCTTTCAGAAGGACCTCGCTATCTGCGTATTTTCAGCTTTGGTGACCTAATGGGGATAACAACATATACACCTGGTGATCTTACCAAACAGCCACTTCTCAATATATGGTTCGGCAATTCACATACTCATCTAATGCACTGACGTACCCGGACAACTTATGTATATAGCTTCGAATGTTGAAAGCCAAACATTTGACGGATGCCTTTCTGCTAAGGCGTAGAAGACCATATTGCATAATATACCCACACGTCTTGTTGCGTACAGCAATTGTCTCATCGAACAAATTCAAGCAGATAATAACAATACGCACGGTGCTAGTTTGTGGGTATGTGTCATGAGAGTGGAAATGAAATTGGACCATGACTGCATCGCCCTTCTTTGAGTATGTTTTAGATTCAGACATGATCTCATGTGTGGCTTTGCTTTCCTTCTATGCTAAGATTGTTCCCATCCGTTTGGAAGCCGTTCACAATCAACCGGACCAGGCGTGTACCACTGGCTACTACTATATAAGCCCCACCCAGACTGGGGTGTAGTCTTAAAGAGGATGCCTTTCATAGTTGGTTGATATGTCATACACACACTGGGTGGTGGTCGGTATGGTTCAAGAAAGTACAAATGCCATCAACACAAGGGTGAAATGTTCAACGCGAAGAACACCCAGAGGAATGTTACGTTGATGAGATCTTGCATTCAGTTCAACATACGTTGGGTACACCAAGTGATTTCTTGGCAACATCACCATTCCGACCATTTTACCATGGCCAATTTATTTCATTCCCACTACCATGGCGTATGTCCACAAACTAACACCACGAGTATTGTTCTTCTCTGCTGGGAGCTATTCGACGAGACGACTGCGGGACATCACACAGTTTCCTTAGGATCATGGTCAAGAAGTGTGGGTAGTCGGTACATTATGGTCTTCTCCTTAGCAGATATACATCTGTCCAAAGGAATGAGACAGCTAGCAGCATTCGAAACAATGCCAAAGTTGTCCACATATGCCAATGCGTTCGCTAAGTTTGTGAGTTGACGAACCATCTATTGAGAAGTGACTAGCTAATTGGTTCGCCAGGTGTACATGTCGTTATCCCCATGCGGTATGAGACACATACATAGAGATGGCATTATGCAAGCTTGTATACTCATCGACCATATGCCTTTCTAGTTCAAGATGACGCACAAATCCCATATTTAGCCTATTTAAAATCTTAAGCTAGACACCGGAGAATGAATTGTTTGAAACGTTATGATTAGAGGGACCCTTCTCCCAGGAGGTGTTGAATACTTTGTCGGTGTGAGCGACCCATATTTACCAGACAAAGAAATGGAAGCTGGTCCAGATAATTATATACGTGATGTGGCAAATCAGAATCTTATCAGGTAATTGTTCTAATATTACTATTCGGTGCACCTACGGTTACGGCCATTATCGGTGCTAAGTGGAGAATGGAGTTCGAAGTGCCACATCGCCGATATTAATGGTGGGTTTTCGACTTTCCAGAAGGATACGAGCCATTTTATGCATTTTGATATTAAGTTAAACTAATAGATTGTTTATGTACATTTTCGTCCACACATATTGATATTATGACAAAAAGTTGAAATTAGTATGTGAAAATATCGATTTCTTTTCAATTTCTGGCCGCCTATTTAGCCGCCATCTTGATTGTGAGTATCAATTGCCAAACTCAAATGAATACTTCATATCGATATTCCATTTCAACATGTAATGGGGTAGAAATCGCGAAACATTAACGCCCATCGTAAGAAAGTATAGGAAATTAAGGAATGTAGGCCTGTTTTTAAATTTCGGTGGCCATTTTGGCCGCCATGTTCGATTTGGAAAAAAAATTCTTGTACCTCAGTATTTCCAACTCAACTGTAAGCATGGGTGGAGTTGTCTCGACAATAGTATCCAATGATGTGAATATGATGGCATTTCGTTGCCATTGTGGTGCCATTTTGGAAACTTTTATTTGGATGTGGTACAATGGCAGTTCTTCGTCTAAGTATTCCCAATTCACAATAATAAGCATACAGGTGTGGAGTTGTCGTGACAATAACGCTCACTGATGTTAAAATCAGCGATTTTCGGCAATTTTTCTATTTCTGGTGGCCATTTTGGCCGCCATCTTGGATTTGGGTGAATATTTCTCAACTCAGGTATAAGAGGAATCATAGCTCCATTATCTCCTGCACATATATGCATGGGTGTTGTTATGATAGCAATAACTTTCATTGATTCGAAACATTACACCGCGTTATCAGCGTCGATTTGGCTTTGACCTATTATATCGGCATTTGGGAAAACGTGATATCGGACAAAAATATACCACAATTAATATATATTATGATCCCATTGTGTTCGTCAATGATTCTTCTATACGATAAATGTATAAATTCACGCCAAGATGCCAATATATTCCCATAGAGACAAACAAAATGTGGTGAAATGTCAGAAAAATAGCATATTTTCACATTTCGGCGGCCATCTTGGCCGCCATATTAGATTATGGTGTCGGACTTTTGGCTAATTTGTAAGGGTTATATATTGGCATAACGAATCGAGCAGAAAACAAGACCGCATTTGATATGATCTTTACGATAACGGCGATCAAAGAGACCTGGTGCATATACAAAAAATGGACGCCATGATGGACGCCATCTTGTCTGGAGTCTCTGTGGCCACTTTTTGTTCTTGTTAACAACCGAAAAAAAATTAGAGGAAACATTAAGAAAGCAAATTAGTGGGGTGAAGTTGAGTCCTGGGGCGCAGAGGTCGACCAATATCTCCTCGACTACGTGTGTTTCTTTTCGCGGGAAAGAAATTTTTTCTCTGTTCGATCGCAACTTGAGTTGCAACCTGTTCGATGTGAGAGAATTTAGCAAAATATTTCAGTTCCATCCTGTAGTAAGTGACAGTTCGTAAAGCCGAACTGCACATAGAACAACATCGATCTGAATAAGTATCTGTTGTGTCTGAAACTCAAGATAGAATTCATCTTTGTTTTTAAATGACAGGATATAACTGGCTTTATAAGTATGTTTTATGTATAGGACATAATGGTTCTAAGAAATAGTGTTTTTATGCAGAACGGACAGAAAAGAATAGCTAATATCACCGCGAAAAAAACAGATACCGCTTAGTGACCGGTACTGTTAGACGCGGAATTTGATGCCGATTCCAACGATACCCATATGGACGTATCGTACCAGCATGTCACTTAGGACAGAATGGAAATCAGGTCGCGTCTTATTGGGGGTATAGGTATACATTGTTTTCTGGGGGACCCGTGTGTGTCATTTAGTATAGATTTTCATTAAATAGCCAATAGTATATATAGGTGCTGAGACACATTCTTCTGATAGGCTATTCCACGCGTATATTGATGTTTCGGGATACAAAGTTGTTCTTGGTCAATGTTTTAAAGAAACATTTCTTCACCATGCAGAGTTATACGGAGGCACAGACTCAGTATAATAAGTATGTGTTCATTGCTTCAGATATATACTTGCTTCAGTGAGTGCGAATAATTTCTCATTGTCATGAACATTTTGACCAGGGTAGGGTTGTAATTATACATGACATAGTTTCGATGGACATAGTAATCCATGCAGAGTTGAGTATGTAATACATACGCCCATATACGACCGAAAACTAAATAAAACACGAATGGACAACTATACATGCGCACTTGAACAATTAAAACGCTATACGTTGATAAATTATCAAATAATCTTGTCACCTGAACATGTTTGCAATGAGATGTTTTACATACCACAGTATATAGTCCGAGACATATTGTTTGACACCTTGGAATGCTGAACATTGGGACAGAGTTAACCATGCATGGGGATTCTAAAACTGGTATCGCGTCGTCATACGCACCCTATATGTATAGCCAGGTAATGTTCTGCTAATTTCATATTATGATGCTATATACGGACTGCAAGGCAGAGTCCGGTGTGACTAATTACTGCCCGGACACGCCCGGGCAAGCCCGGGCGGGCCCGGGCAGCCCCATGGGCCCGCGGACAGTGTAATGTGATGGCTTATGGTAGTAGGATACAAAATAAGCATAGATTATGAAACATTACTTGCTGTGTCACCCACCGGGGGGATATTAACCTTTAAATGCCGATATTCACTAAAAGACACACGGACACCCGGGGACCCGATCAGATTATATATTGATGACTGATGGTAGCGAGGCACTTACTTAGTTTAAACATATTTTATTGTATCATTTATGTACAAATGGGATTGGGGCACAAGTTATACAACTTAGATAGCCCCTCTCCCCATATAATTACACACGTTATTATAACAACAAGATGGTATATACATATGTTTAAATTGTTTTTTTGTGTGTGTGTGTTACCAGATCCGGGTTCAAATATGTGAGTTCATTTAGTTTGATTACTGGTTGTTGACATAGAGAAGATGTGTTTGTCAGTTTTAATGTTATCTTTTAATGTTTTAATATTATCTTTTGGCTCTGCATGGGGTACTTACTAAAGGTATACTATGAAGGTTGACTCGCCATCTCGTTCACGACCGGCTTCATTAACCCTTTAAATGACGATATGCACCAGAAGAACACAGGAGAGCCCGGGCAAGCCCATGGGCACATGGACAACATAATATGATGCCTTATGGTATTGGGATACATACTAAGTATAGGTTGCGAACGTTTATTTGCTATGTCACCCACCGCCGGTTTTATTAACCCTTTAAATTCCGATATCGGATAAATAGTGGAATAGACAAGTAACAACATTGTTCACTTTATGACTAAAGTATGAAATTTTGCACATATGTACACATTCACAAACTAATTGATATTAGGTCCGGCACCACGCTGAAATTTCACTTTAACCCCTCTTTTAAGGGATTTCCTAAATTTAAAGAGCGTTTCATAATTATATAATTTACTAAATGTCGCAATTACTCTTACCATGGAATATGCAATTAAAAAATTAGGCATATACAGTAAGTATGACTCTGTGAGATATATTGATACATTTTTAGGCCAAAATTGGAACCCCCCGTCCAAGATGGCCCTCAAAATGGCAGCCGTAAGTGGAAAATTTGACAATTTTTCACTAATATATTCTATATCAGTTTCAGCTGTTTGGAACTGGTTGATAATTTGACTTTGTTATATGATCATAAGTTTCTTTCCCCAATTCCTATGTTAAAACGCAACGACAAATTTGAGATATCTAACGATGTTCACCTCATTAATGAAACAACAGGTTAATAACAGTTCTGAGTGACGTCAGATACTTCAGGGGTTAACATAACTTATTATCAGACCTGAAAATAGATCAGGTTTTCCCAGCGACATTCAACGTCACAACGTCTTGTCCAATAAAAGCGCGTTTCATATAATAAAACAATTATCGCATTTTTCTTGGTTGACACGAGGAATTGACAGCCATTGGAAGTCAATATTCACCTCGGCCTACGGCCTTGGTGAATATTGACTTCCGGGTTGACAGTATTACTGTTCCTCGTGTCAACCTCGAGACAATGCGATAATTGGATATTATTTTGTGATGTTCATGTTAACTGATCATTGTAGCAATGAAATATGTCATTCATGTGGTTCCATCCCCTTGAAATCCTTAAAAAATCGATTTTTACAGAATTCAGTATAAAATTTCACCAAAAATTATAAATTTTATCCTAGTCACATTTCAGCAAGAAATGAGCAGAACTGCACAATGTAAGTGATGCATACCATTACTTGTGACAATATTAACCCAATAGAATCAAAATTGTCACTTTGGCTAAAAATGGCTGTCAAAATGGCGGCCAAAATATGGAAAATGGTAAATATGGTCCCATTGTGCCATACAATCGTTGTAAAAAAGGTTATGGTTGATGTATAAAATTGGATATTATGTCGTAAGTACATTGAATACTAACATTTATGATGCATCTTTGTTAAAGGGGTACTGTACACTAAGATAGGCGATTTTTTTATTTACTCCCATTGAAATAACTTTCAAGTTAGATTGTGTTCGTGTTATATGAGTTTCGTATAAACCTAATTTAGCGAAGAAAATATTGATCTTGGAAACAAAAATATTACGATTTCAAACTACGCGCCATGTTTTTGACCTTCACCGGAGAAGACGCAGGACGTAGGAAGAACCGGAAGTTCATTGCTCACAGCTTCGATTGATGCATTCAATCTCTTCCATCGAACAATCTCACTCCCTATACAATACTTGACGCTTTATGACTCTTGTTTCTTTCTCTTTTTTTCCCGAATCGGTTATAACGGGCATTCTTTTGCAGGTAACTTGTTTTGTTTGCAACTCAATAATGTTCGCGAATGGCCGTCGATAAAAGACACGCAACATATGCCATTTCAATAACGGTAACTCGTAATGGCATAATTCTCCATTTTATGACTCCAGCCATAAATGAATTTATATTAAATAATTCAATTTTACTTTTACGATAGCCTGTTAACCGGAACGTTTTCAGTAGACATCGTCGACTCAAATTAGTTATTTTATAATATAATATTCATATTAGATCGCTATTGTCACTGGGAATTTATTATACCCCCCGCAACGAAGTTAGGGGGGGGGGGTATACTGGAGTCAGCTTGTCCGTCCGTCCGTCGTCCGTCATCCGTCCGTGAACACAAATTTGTCCGGAGTTTTCTCAGTCGTTTTTTGATCAATTTCCGTGAAACTTGGTACAGACATCAACCACCATGGGAACCTGTGCACCTGCGATTATGACGTCTGTCGGACGTTTTTTGGTGGAGTTATCCCCCCTTTTTCGACTTGGAAAATTTTCGCAACAGGTATACTTTTGTCCGAGCTTTTATTCCTACATTTTTAGGTCAATTTTTTTTAAACGTGGCACAGATATTTAGTACCATGGGAACTTGTGCACCTGCGATTATGACGTCTGTCCGACATTTTTTTGTGGAGTTATCCCCCTTCTTCGACTTAGAAATATTTTTGCAACATGCATAATTTTGTCCGAGCTTTTATTCCTACATTTTTCAGTCAATGTTTTATAATCTTGGCACTGATATTTAGTACCATGGGAACCTGTGCACCTGCGATTATGACGTCTGTCCGACATTTTTTGTGTGGAGTTATTCCCCTTTTTCGACTTAGAATTTTTTTCGCAACATGCATAATTTTGTCCAAGTTTTTATTCCTACATTTTTCTGTCAATAGGTTTAAGATTAGGGTTATGGTTGTACACCTGCAATGGGAACTGATATTTTATTATTTTAACTAAATGTTTACTGACATGTGAAACATCTTAGTATTTTAAAAACATTTAAATATTCGCAAAACCAATATATTTTATATTCTATAATTGCAATCATGGGTATATAATACTAGCAGGTGACCCGACTTCGTCTGGGCTTTGACCTTGAATTGACCATTTTGAAGGTCAAGGTCAGGTCGGAGTCACTATTTGACCCGTCCAAAACACTCCCCGGACAAAGTAACTCAATGTATCAAATTTCGTCGAAATCCGTCAGTTTTACCCGATTTGACCTTGAGTTGACAATTTTGAAGGTCAAGGTAAGGTCGGGGTAACGATTTGACCCGTCCAAAACACTCTCCGGACAAAATTACCCGTAGGTATCAAATTTCGTCGAAATCCGTCCAGCAGTTTTCCCGGCTATAGCTAACAGACAAACAAACATACAGAAGTCCCAAAATATATATTTGTGGGTACCCGTTTCAAGGTGAAGGTCACCTCGGGCGGAAAAACTGACCCGATGAAAATCTCCCCCATTCCTAGGAACCCCTAAGTACGAACAGACATAAGAATCACACAACACGCTCATGTCTGGACACAGACACAACACGCTCATGTCTGGACAGATACGCTCTTTATCAACGACACTGCGGATACGAACGCTCTTTAACTATCACGCGATTAACCCATGAATTTCCATTGCGGTGGCGGGGGGGGGGGGGGGTGGAGAAGGAGTGGTCTGACGTTCTCAGAAGCGGTGCGATGACACTTCATCTGCGATTTTACCCTTAGATAGGAAGTTTGGGCTCAATCCGTCCGGCCATATATAGCTAACACACAGACAGAAGTCCCAAAATATATATTAGACTAGCCGATGAGCCCGACGTTGTCCGGGCTATTCAAAAACCAAATTTCAAGTCGATAGCTCCACTCGTTTCCGAGATCTGGTCTGAGCATGCGCGAAGCTGGCGTCGCACGGGCTCGGCGACCCGATAAAATTCGTATCCGGGGCAAGATACATTCACATACCAAATTTCAAGTCGATAGCTCCACCCGTTTCCGAGATCTCGTCTGCGCATGCGCGAAGCGGGCGCCGCACGGGCTCGCCAATACGACAACGTCGACCGCCTGGTCAAACCACACACACGTACCAAGTTTCGTCCCGATCGGTCGAGAATCGTAGATTTGTATAAATGACAAACAGACAGACAAACAAACAGACAGACAGACAGAGGTCTTCAAAATATATATGAGACTAGCAGGTTAGCCCGCCACCGGCGGCGTTTGTCCGAAACATGACATTTTTTAAATTATTTTGTTGGTCAGAAACATGACATTTTTTTTAATTATTTGGTTTTTATTTATTTTTTATTTTTTTATTTTTTAATATTAATTTAATGTTTTTTAAATTTAATATATATTTTTTCTGATTTTGTTTTGTTTCTGGCGGAAAAATTTACCCGATGAAATCCCCCTTCCTAGGAACGACAGACAACGCATTCTTTGTTTTTAACCTGCCCGTACCCGTCCTAATGTCGTGAAATCTCTCTGCATAATATTTCGAGCGATAACATTGCATTGAATTGAAAACAAACACTTCCCGTCGTGAAATCTCTCTACGATAACATTGCATTGAATTGAAAACAAACGCTTCCCGTCGGGAAATCTCTCTGCATAATATTTCGAGTCTGCCGTACCCGTCCTAATGTCGTGAATTCTCTCTGCATAATATTTCGAGCGATACCATTGCATTGAATTGAAAAAACGACGCTCTTTATATAGACACTGCGGAAAACGAACGCTCTTTATATATCAACGCTATTAACTCCGAAGTGCCGATTGCGGTGATTTTGATGATTGTGAAGGGAGAAACTGTGCTCTGAGGTTCTCCAAAACGCGACCACGGCGGTGTCCGTGGGATTTTACACTTATATACGATTTTTGGTTTGGGATAAGCTATATGCTAATTACAAATAAAAGAAATGAAAAAGATAATTTGTAAGTCTTATGTTTCAACTTTTATATATATAGACATTTTTCGTTCTGCAGCCCACTGGGGTTGTGGTCGGAAACGGCCGAGTCGGCCGCCGGTTCGTTAATTAGGTGCTGGTTGTTATTGTTATTTTAACGGAATTCTGAGTTGGTCATTCTCGAAACCAATATATTTTATATTCAAAAATTACAATCATTGGTATATAATATATGATCTTGAGTGCGTTACCATTTCTGACATTGGTTTTCTTGTTTTGGGCTGTCTTACAATCGGGCCATTTCCTCCATTCGTGTGTGTGGGGGGGGGGGGGTTTGACCTTTGTGTCTGTGCTATAAATGGGAGTAGCTCATCTCATCGTGTGGGTTTGCATGCAAGACGTGTAACACGTGACCGTTGAAACTCTGACGATCGACACGATCGTATAATTATAGAATGTAGCGAACACGATTTCATCATATTCCAAAGAATATTTCCTATATATGTATGGGTATTGTGCCTTCCTTCATCACGAAGCCTCTTATGCTACATCCTCGATAAAGCACGAATATCTATATATGGGAACTCTGGGCACAGAAATAGATTGAGAAATCACACGACCCAAAGATCAATACCGTTATCTGCGCAAATGGAATTAGTGTCATATTCAATTATATTCTGTGTATATTTCTTTGCAGCTCAGAATCATGGCCTTAATTGCAAATGCACGATGTCTCCTGATTAGAAGTGATTTAATTTAGAAGTCCTTTTGTGCTGCTGGTAACTGGTTGGTCGATACACACCCAAGAGCACACGGTTTCTCGGAAAAATCCCAGGAAAGACAAAGGGACGTGGCGACGACAGGGGCCGGGAATTGTCTCAACCCCCAACTTTAGTTAAATTGTTCAACAGATGGATATTTTACAGACATAAATGGGTTGAACTTGTTCTCATTGTTTAATTTTCCAAACAGTAATTAGTTGAAAATTTGTTGTTTTTTTTAGACAAACAAATAACTTAAATAATTTATTGGATATATGCACATGACAACTGAAGGGCGTGTAAAACAATAATTAAACAATGAAGAATATGCAAAAATATAGATAAATTTGCTGTCAACAAGTTCCAAACAGAATGTTAGTTTGTGGTGGAAAGTTGTAAGCGTCCATTTTGCAAGCACGGATTCCTTGAAGAACCACCAGCCCAATTAATACGCATGTTGATATGCAGGTCATTCACTCACGCAGGAAGCAATCAATTTTAAATAGGACACAGTGTTAGCTGGTCACCCGCAGTGGGGATTTGGCTATGTATATTTGACCTAAAACTCATCTCAGCCGAAAGGTTTATATTAGTTTTTGCACAATGGATGCTTACAAATACACAAACTTACACTGTGTTAACTGTCTTGAAGCATTATTGCTCTCTATTAAATACTAATTAGAGCATTGCACTGGTTCATATCATGTTTTATGGCAGTTAATCATTCCCAATAAGTTTTTATGTGTACCCATACCATAGTATGGTACACATAGTGTCGACATCCGGTTGACCACTCGTCGTTCGTCCGTCCGTCCGTCCGTAAAATGAACGTACTTGGTCTGTCTGTCCGTAGACACTTTATGCTTAGCGATAACTCAAACATTTTCTATCTGATCGGAACCAAATTTTGTATATCAGGTTCTCAGCCCAAAATACAGATCGAGTTCGAATATGGGTTTGATCTGATTTTTTTAGCGGAGTTAAAAATTATCTCTTAATTGTTTTTTAGATTGATTATATGATCTTGAGCGCGTTACCATTTCTGACATTGGTTTATTGTATCATTCTTGTTAATAACATACAGGAATAACTATTAGCGCTGGCATGCTGATCGAAACCTACTTAAATTTGTTGCTTCCTTTGGGGAACATGGTATCTATTGACTATTGACATGGTAACCCTTTCATGACTGGAGCTGCGCTGGTGCAGCATTACATATCATGTGCCAGTGCATTCTCTTATGCGAGTCTCCCTATTTGACCCAAAAACTCTAATAATTTGTATATCTCTTTACCCAACAAAACGGCCAAAACCGGCCAAATAAAGCTTCAACAGCCTAAAATATCTTCGGTCTGTCTCAATAGAACCATACAAATATGGATATCATTGGAACCGGCTCTTTGACCACATTGTGATAGTTACAGTTAGCCCTGTGCCAATGCATTCTCTTATATATGCGAGTCGACCATAGGTCGCCTCGCATATATAAGAGAATGCATTGGCCTAAAACAAATCTTTTTTTAACACTTTTTACCATTTTTTCTTACATTCTTTAACATTTTTATAATTTTTAATGTGTTAAGCCAATGCATTCTCTTATATATGCGAGGCGACCTATGGTCGACTCGCATATATAAGAGAATGCATTGGCACAGGGCCCTTCTGTTGGGTAAAGGGTTAAAGGAGATATAGCACAGTAGCATGTCTCAAAAATTAAATTTGCTTCTAATAATTTGTTTTATTATGTACACTTGTCTATAATAGTATATAACAGTATACTCTATATTTCAACATCAAAACTCTAAATTATGATGCCGATCACAGTAATTTAATAACGCCATAGGGATGGGTTAAAAACATCTGCCGATCGTGATTGGCCTCTCGTTATACTTGCTGTCATGAGAACGCTGTTCCCAAAAGTTCCCTTCTAAAATATGTTTAAAGTCACCTATTTTACATTTTGATTGTAATATATATAATATTCTTGGTGTGGTCTTCAGATAGCATAGATTCATCCAGTGGGGTGTACTTGCTTAACAATTAAGTTGATTTATGTGTATGTTCATCTAAGCTCAGGCGTGGACACCCCTTAAGGGGGAGGTCAAGTGACCAATTTTGAATGGGGATTTCCATGCAAATCTGCGGAGCAAAAGTTTCCGAGTTGCACACACTTATGAGTGTGACTTGATGTGGCATTTGAAACAACAGGTATTTATCTGACGGGTCCGTGCGCAACTAGTTTCATTATAATGTTGGTGCATACAAATATAGGTCATGTGATGTAATTCCAGAAAAAGTTTTATAATTTACCAAGCTCACATGCCAGTTAAAGATACGGGCGGCGTTGGTGGTGGGTATGCTGTTAAAATATTCACCTCCGTCAAAAACCGCCATAAACAGAAATAATAGTAAAATATAGACTTACTTTGTTCTTATACCAATCAGAAATATGGCATAAACAGTATGTTATTATACCCCCCTTGTTATAAACAAAAGCAAAAAACGTTACGTTTCCTGGCTTTTGTTTATATCCGGATATGGTAAACATAAAGAGCGTTATTTGTTACTGTTTTCCTGAAATAATAAAGAGCGTTTATATCATGTTTGTGTGATTAACCAATAGAAGTGCGCTGTGTTATGTAAACAGAAGCACAACTTCTGTAATGATGTACCATCGTACGTCTTGACGACAATATACTATTTTAGCGCTGATTATGTTTGGCATATGAGCGGAACTGCATGTGTATATTTTGGTGTTCCTACTGTTGATGGCGATTTGAACAAATATGAATATTTATGCAACGAACACCGCCAGTGCCTTTAAATGTTATGTTCAGTGATATTCCTGCTTTGGTTTCCGATAATTTCTTCATACATAACTTTTGCTCCGGAGATTTGCATGGAAAACCATTAAAAATTGTTCACTTGACCTCCCCAGTTAAACAGATGAGTTTCCTGCCCTTTGCGTGGATCACAAATCCGGGCTCGTCGGGAATAGAACCAGGTTCGATACAGCTGGATAGACTACGTTGTCCTAATGCGCTATGCACCTTACCAACTGAGCCTCGGGGATCTCTGCAGGGATGGTGTGCACACACATACCACAGTTGTGGTGTCATAATACATTCAATGACTGGATGAAAAAGACCAATATGTGTGCATGGCTGTAATGGCAGCTGATGGTCTGCATTATAGACAATAGGTTGAAAAAGTTCTTGTAGTTTGATTTTCAAACAATTTATTAGGGGGGATTTATTGTTTTTGGACCAATATTTTCCTACTTTTGGTAAACAATTTGGACTGAAATGGCCATTAGTTGAAAATTTCAAAACCTTATGGGAGGTGTGAAGTTGGAAATTTCCAACACTTGAAAGCTTGTGTCCTGGTCCCTCCCCGTGGCCATTCAAAAACTGTTAGTTAATTTAAGAAAACAACATGTTCCTACATTTGGTGAAAATTGTCATTGGAATTGACATCGGGCCCCACTTAGGTTAGAAAATTTCCAACTCTATAGGAAGGATTGAGACTAATCTAGATGCTATAGGATTTTGCGATTTTCTTGTTCAGATTTAAAGATTTTCGCACACCGGGGTTCCCTCCCCCGTGGCAATATTTTAATACATTTGGTCAAAATTGTGGACTCAGATGGTCATCAGTTGGAAAATAACCCACCTAAGGGTGAGTATGAGGTTTGAGATTTCCAACACAAGGGAAGCTTGATCATGAGGCCAGTCTAGATGCTAGGATTTTGCGATTTTCTTGTTTAGTTTAAAAAAAATTCTCACATCATGGTCGGCCCGGTATGTTCTATATCCTGGTCCTTTGCCAGCAGCCGTGCGCATTTATCTGGAGTTAGACCACTAGATGTTAGGATATATATAACTTTCAGGTTCAAATAGTTGAAAGTTCTCATACCGGATATATAGAACTATGGATCATGAGGGGAAGGGGGGTACGGTTTATCATTAATTTGAGGGTAAAGTATATGAGAGAATTAAGAAACTCCATCCACACAATCTATAAATGTAACATTGCTCATTTGCATATACATCACAAATATTTACTGAATGTTTCCGCTCTGGATGAACACGATCTCGGATCCATGTAGGCTGCGTGACAACGGGATTCTAAACATGACCTATATCGCGCGATCACGAATCACATAACAGTATGACCAATTAGAACTGAATCAGGCGATAAGGTCATAATCGTGAATCACATTTGCATGAACAACTATATCGGAATCGAGGACGCTATTTATTGTTAGATTGTATCAGGAGTCCCATGGGGGCCGATTAATGGTGATTCGCATCTATAATGCAGACCATCAGCTGCCATTACAGCCATGCACACAATCATATTGGTCTTTTTCATCCAGTCATTGAATGTATTATGACACCACAACTGTGGTATGTGTGTGCACACCATCCCTGCAGAGATCCCCCGAGGCTCAGTTGGTAAGGTGCATAGCGCATTAGGACAACGTAGTCCATCCAGCTGTATCTAAACTGGTTCTATTCCCGACGAGCCCGGATTTGTGATCCACGCAAAGGGCAGGAAACTCATCTGTTTAACTGGGGAGGTCAAGTGAACAATTTTTAATGGTTTTCCATGCAAATCTCCGGAGCAAAAGTTATGTATGAAGAAATTATCGGAAACCAAAGCAGGAATATCACTGAACATAACATTTAAAGGCACTGGCGGTGTTCGTTGCATAAATATTCATATTTGTTCAAATCGCCATCAACAGTAGGAACACCAAACTATACACATGCAGTTCCGCTCATATGCCAAACATAATCAGCGCTAAAATAGTATATTGTCGTCAAGACGTACGATGGTGTACGTAAACAAGAGCCTGCTCGTTACAGAAGTTCTGCTTCTGTTTACATAACACAGCGCACTTCTATTGGTTAATCACACAAACATGATATAAACGCTCTTTATTATTTCAGGAAAACAGTAACAAATAACGCTCTTTATGTTTACCATATCCGGATCTAAACAAAAGCCAGGAAACGTAACGTTTTTTGCTTTTGTTTATAACAATGGGGGGGGGGGGGGACCTAATAACATACTGTTTATGCCATATTTCTGATTGGTATAAGAACAAAGTCTGTCTATATTTTACTATTATTTCTGTTTATGGCGGTTTTTGACGGAAACATGTGCTAATGGCGCACTTTTTGTCGCTTTCGGCGCGCGCCGAAAGCGCCATTAGGAAGTGGCCCTAATAGTATTCCATTCATATACCATTAATTCAACTTCTGCAAAACAGAAGTACAGGCCTACGTTCATATCACGTACACCTGAACTTCTGAAGTTCATCAAATGTGATTCATGATATGACTCCATGGTCCGATTCAGTTCAGTGGTCATACTGTTGCCAGTATAATGCTTGTTATCGCGCGTTAAACGTCAGGTTTAGAATCCCGCGGTGACGATCAATACACACATAATAGATCTCAGAGAGCGAGTTCATAAAGAGCAGAAACGCTCAGTAAATTAAGTAGTTTGTGTGGGAGTTTCTCAGCATTTACTCCCAACTATCATGGGGTTGCGACATGATAAAACAAGGTCGTATTGGATCAAGTGTATCGCAATCACACCTGTGGAAGCACCGTTGAATAATAGCAAGGTTTAGCAACACATATGTGTAACTTATAACGTGGGTCTTCATTGAGTCGCTATTTAGTTTATTTGCCATCTCATTTGTCTAACTACCTATTGAAAATCAGAACATCTAATCATAAATTACCAGTAGAAAAAAATAGATGGACAAAAGAAACCACAAAATCCGCAGACAATTTAAGGTGTGTTTTTATGTGAAAACTGTCCTTGCGACGAATATCACTTTATGATCCTATATATGTCAAAAGTTACAAGACTTACGCGAAATTCACATCCCCAAATATTGCTGGGAGAACCCTAACAGAAATAAATTTCATTGTTTCTCAATTGAATATTTGAGCCTTCTTTAAAAAGTAAGCGTATTTATAAAACTATCTTTAAAAAGGATACTACGCTAATGTATCATGGATTACAATACAATTTTGTGTGTATGTATTGTTATTTTTATGATCTATATGTTATGGGTGCCTTGTGTATAACCTAATGAGCTACCAATGCTGTATGAAGGCAGTGGGAGAATGGAATTTGCCTGCAGAGAGATTTTAAAGGTACTCAATCCGATCAGACGGTCCCCATACCATCAAGATAACAAAAACAACATTTCTTCAAAATCCCCTTTTGTTATCACAATTGATTTATTGAAACAAAATAATCCTAACCACTGTCAACTATGGTATCAAATTTCCCAAAACTTATTATTGTTAACCATATTACCACTTGATTTTAGAGTTATCCACCTTCCGCAATTTTGTCCGAGACCCTCCATTTGACCACGTGTTTCTAGGCCACATATTATTACACATCTCTTGAAAAATAACAAACTTCAAAAATCGATATCTGATCACTCTGAGCTTTGATGGGTGGGTTCCTCAACTCGAATCAAATATTTTTTACCCCGAAGCCAAAAGAAATAATAATTTAGGAGTGTCTGATCGGATTGAGTACCTTTAACCTACAATTGTTTACTCGTTTTGCAACCTTTCCCCAGCACATTTAGTAGCTTTACCCACCACTCAAACTGAAATCTCAAGTTCGGGACGTTCCATTTTGCACCCCATTGTGTTGGAACTGGTACCTCAGGCTTTCTGACTTAAATTTGTCTGAAAGTTGGTACTAGATGGTCGTCTTTTGGTCTAAAAACAACGAATTACACACTATAATATAATGAATTACACACTATAATATAATGAATTACACACTATAATATAATGAATTACACACTATAATATAATGAATTACACACTATAATATAATGAATTACACACTATAATATAATGAATTACCCACTATAATATAATGAATTACCCACTATAATATAATGAATTACACACTATAATATAATGAATTACACACTATAATATAATGAATTACACACTATAATATAATGAATTACACACTATAATATAATGAATTACACACTATAATATAATGAATTACACACTATAATATTTGCTTGAAAATACATGCAACAGCATCAAAGCCATATTTAACCCTTTACCCAACAGAAGGGCCCTGTGCCAATGCATTCTCTTATATATGTGAGTCGACCATAGGTCGCCTCGCATATATAAGAGAATGCATTGGCTTAACACATTAAAAATGATTAAATTGTTAAAGAATGTAAGAAAAAATGGTAAAAAGTGTTAAAAACAGATTTTTTTTAGGCCAATGCATTCTCTTATATATGCGAGGCGACCTATGGTCGAATCGCATATATAAGAGAATGCATTGGCACAGGGCATAACTGTAACCATCACAATGTGGTCAATGAGCCGGTTCCAATGATATCCATATTTGTATGGTTTTATTGAGACAGACCCAAGATATTTTAGGCTGTTGAAGCTTTATTTGGGCGTTTTTGGCCGGTTTGTTGGGTAAAGGGTTAACAGAACCCATCACAACATAGTTAGTACAGTGACCGAATGAAACACAATTTTTAAAAATTAAGTACTTTATTCTCCATTAATCATAATATAAAGTGCATATAACAAAATATACAACAATTTGATATCACATATTTGTCCACATGTTTGTCAAATGAAATGTGCACATATATTGAAACTCATACAGCATTTACACTGCAAAAAAAAAAAAATGTCATACATGATGACAAGATCAAGTATTTTCAGGTCCAGGTGAGAGAGGTAAAGACATTGTGAGACGTACATTGACATAGAGTAATGGCCTAAATAATCAACTCCTTAACCACAGCAGAATTATGGGTAACTTTTCAGGATTTAGTCTGAAATATGGCTTGTTGCCATTCATCGGGAAGCTCTCACTGAGAGTTTTCCGATGAATGGTAAAAAGCCATATTTCCGACTAAATCCTGAAAAGTTACCCATAATTCTGCTGTGGTTAAGGAGTCGATTATTTAGGGAATTACTATACTTGTGTATCAACTACATTAGGCCATAGTTAATTCACCCTTTTTAAACTAAATGGATTATCCCAATCAGTTATACAAGTATACATTGGAATGGTCCATTATTCATTTAGAAGGGTGTTCAGGTGATAATAGACGACAGACAGAACATACAATGTGTCAGATTATTTATTGGCAAAATGCACAATTCTCTTGTCCCAAAGAGTATCCCCTGTGAAAATTCAGACAGGAACATTTACTCTTATTACCAAAACACAAGCTTCATTCACATAAAATGAATGTAAACAAAATTGGTGTTAATATTAATTATTATAATTACATTGTATCAGTACTACATAAGTAACTTCAGAAATATATCGAGAATAATTATTAATGAATAATCACTATTTTCGCATTTAATTATCAGAATGCTGGACGCCCTAAAGATAAACTTAATTAACTATGGACTTAGTCATATTTAAATTTTCTGATACTGTTTACTACAAAAGGGACACAAATGATAATATGCAACATTTTCTTGTCAGCAGAGTATCTTCGTACGCTTAAAAATAACGAAGTCCCTGTAGCCAATGTGGTCGCGGATATGAACCCCGACATGGGCAATAATCTGAACTGAATTTCAAGCTTGATCTGAGTTGAGGGACATCTCAGTGGGCCATTCTCATCTATACATGGCAATTTCGAGAAGAAAAAAAATGAGAATTTGTTCATGTTCACTGAAGCAGTGAACTCTCATACTGAGCCTGTTCCTCAACCCAATATATATATATCAAGACAATATTCTGCAGAAAGGTGAAAACAGTCACACTAGCTACAGTAATGCCCTAAATAATCGATTCCTTAACCACAGAAGAATTATGGGTAATTTTTCAGGATTTAGTTGGAAAATTTGGCTTGTTGCCATTCATCGGAAAGCTCTGCTGAGGTTTAGGGGTCGATTATTTAGGTCATTACTGTAGTTAAAAAGGAATTTTTATGTATGTCATGAAATCACAAAAAATTAGGGATATTAACCCTTTCCATACTAAATGGATTCTCCCACTCAGTTTATACAAAAGTATACATTGGAAGTGTCTATTATTCATCCGGAGGGGTTTTTAGGAGAAATAAGTAGACAACAGATAATACAAGTACAGAATGAGTCATATTTATTGGAAGGAAATGTTCACATAATAAGTGGTTGTTTGTTGAACTTATTATCTGAACATTTCTTGAAGGAAAACTACTCATCAATGAGTATTAATAGTACATAAATGGTTAAGTGTGTTCTTATTTAAGTGTGTTTTTATAATATAAAGTTTGTCAGGGCAGCAGGAATATGTTTCACAAACACTGTTGCAAATACAATGATTAATCAACAAAATGATATGTATTTGTGTATTATACACGAACATTGTACTTTAACTTTTCACAACATCAATTTCGGAGGTAATATTAAGGATCACATAATTCTTGTTTAAAGAGCTGGACAATGTAATAAATGTTCGAACAATTAACGGGATAAAGGCTAGTAGAAACATCATATCCTCTCTCTACATACACGGTATAAAATATAAACAGTTTGGTTGCATAACATTAACCTCTTCAGTGCTATTAAAATGACATCATTACGTTATGTGCTGTTCTCTATTATATGACATCATTACTTTATGTGCTGTTCTCTATTATATGACATCATTACGTTATGTGCTGTTCTCTATTATATGACATCATTACGTTATGTGCTGTTCTCTATTATATGACATCATTACGTTATGTGCTGTTCTCTTGATGTTATAGCCATATGGTTAACCCTTTACCCAACAAACCGGCCAAAACCGGCCAAATAAAGCTTCAACAGCCTAAAATATCTTGGGTCTGTCTCAATAAAACCATACAAATATGGATATCATTGGAACCGGCTCATTGACCACATTGTGATGGTTACAGTTATGCCCTGTGCCAATGCATTCTCTTATATATGCGAGTCGACCATATGGTCGACTCGCATATATAAGAGAATGCATTGGCACAGGGCCGTTCTGTTGGGTAAAGGGTTAAGGGAAAAATGTAATGGAGGTGTTGTGACAATCCTGTAATATATCCAAGCGTGCAAATAGTTAATAGTGTGTCTGTCATTTGCAGAATGAGGCCCCCCAGAGGGTGAATTTAGTTATACCATCCTGCACAGTGGGCTAGCATAACCATATTCACCCTCTGGGGACCTCATTCTGCTTAGGATCATCTTCTGGGAAGTATCTATAGTCTCAAATTAACTTTGTTTTTAGTTACTTTTTCCTTTCCGTGAAGTTTCTATATCCCCTAATTTTCAGAAGATAAAATGCATAATCGAGGTGCCCAATGGGTGAACATCACCAGTTTCAACTGAGAACTTCAATGTGCATGATCCTAGATCTCCCATGGCAGATGAGGCCATGCAGAACAATGTCCCCAGAGGGTGAATTTGGTGATGCTAGCCCACTATGCGGGATAGTGTCACTAAATTCACCCTCTGGAGACCTCATTCTGCAGGTGACAGGCACATTGTTTGCAGTCTTGAATATATCCCAGTTGAAGCCTATTATCTAGGACTCTCCATAGACATCTGACATGGTTTAAAACTTCCAAATAACAGAATCAATAAGAACTGATTGCCATGGACCGAAATTTTCTTTTGCCAAATGAAAATATTTTTTGCCAAATTCTGTTAGAAATTGCCAAATGCTATCAGTTTCTCCAAAATTGAGTCTTATATTTCGGCAAGTACTTTTTGAAAAAAACTTCTGTTATCGATAGGAAAGCAGTTTATTAATAATTCTCGCCTCTCTACTGTGGTTTATCATAGAACAACAAACCAATTACCGAACAATACGATTGTTGAAGGTTGCTTCGCCAGAAGGGCAAATAAAAAAGAGGATTATCTATATGTAAACACCACAACAATAAATAATATAGTAATCTCATCGATACTAATGCTATCAGATTAACTGCATCTTGATAAAGGTGTTAACATTTCCTAACCTTATAGACCACCACTAATTGCAATGCTTTCTGAAATAAATGTCATGAGTGACCAATAGTTTTCATTCTTGAGAATTGAAATTGTCACTTGCCAAATATTTTGCCAAATGAAATATTTTTTGCCAAATGTAAATTATTTTTGCCACTGGCAAATTTGGCAAGTGGCAGCGCGAACCCTGTTCACCTAACACTTATTGTGAAGACCTTGAAGGTCTTTAAAGTTTGCCTTGAACATTTTAGGTTGCTGTGATATTCAAGCCACAATTTATACTTGGAATTTCTTGCTTTATTCACATTCTCAGGACGAAACAGTTGATATATATAAGGAGTACTTATATACAAATTATAAAAGCCTTGGACCTTACTGAAGTTATCAAAATTTTCAACAGCATTCAACCTTACGCTTGACAGTGAGATGAACGCTCTTTATTGTCACCATTATGACACCAAATGAGGAAAACATTAAAGGCCCACTTAATTTTAGAACCGCCAGATTACAATATATAAAACATATGCCATATTATATACCAATTGAAAGAGGAAGCTCCAAAACATTGTATTTTCAACTTAATTGATGTAATAAACTGTGAATACGTTGTTTTTGTTGAGAAACCGACGTCTGTTCTGTGCTGAAGTACGTTTCTACACAAAGTCTGTTGTTTTCAATGGAAGGGGAATAACACTATATAATTAGACATAGAGTTATTCCCCTTTCATTGTAAATAAACTTTTATTTGAATTCTGTTGCATTCTGGAAGCCATAACAGGGAGAATGATTTTAACTATTTTCTATTACTCTATGGGCAGCTTCTGAGACACAGGTGTTCCAAAATGGTGATGAATTATAGCATTTTAATCATATTTTATGGCATAGATTGTTACTAAAACCATATATCAAGGCACTATAAAAAAATAATTGGCCACTCGAAAATTAAGTGGGCTTTTAAACAGTAATTGACTTTATGCTGCATCCCAATAAGTCAGAATTTTATCAACTCTATATATAATATTTCATGTATCAAACTATCTTGATCCCACATATTATGAAAAAAGCGAGATATTAGCCGGGTTTAGCCACACAAAGCTGTAACTTGTAACATGTGTCACTATGGTATTGTTAAAAAGATACACTTGGTGATAAAAGTCACACGATTTATATTTAATCGCCAATGTGTAGAAAAATGTGTAATAGTTGGGTGCATGGGGAGGACAAGCTGTCCACATTACGACCACTGATATGCTTAATAGGTTTCAATCAAGATATAATAAATCAGTACAGGCAAATCCTAGCTATTCTCCAACTGCTTATCAACAACATACTGGTCAAAAATTTGGTTCTCAGAAGATTGGATTATTCCTCTTTGCCACAACTACAAGTTCGGTATACTATATGTTCGACACAAAACTTCTAAACGGAATGACCGTGTACATATAGGCCAAATTGTCACGAGAGTCAGGTGACTTTTGTTGGCATGTACATGTGGCTAAACCTAGTTATTGTTGATATTACTATGTTTAATTTGTGACTTGAAGAATATATATTACTTCAAGATTCTATTGAACCAGAATGATTTTTAGGTTGGTATGTTCTGAAGTTAAATATATTGAGTAGTTAAAATACACTATCTATAACAATAAAATAAGGCACAAGCTATGTACAATACATGTATGTATATTATACAATAAAACATTAATATCGGATGGAATGTATAAATGCATAACAACGATGAACAAATGGCAATAAGCTCGTATAAATCATAAATATGCAAATAAATTTATCAATGAACGGTAATAAATTCTACAGCGAACAATAATTTGATTCTAACTATGATTTCCCTGGAGATGTGTGTAGATGTGTGTAGATGTGTGGAGATGTGTGTAGATTTGCTGTATACAAGCCTGACTATAGTGTGTCCGTCATTTGCAGAATGAGGACCCCAGAGGGTGAATTTAGTGATGCTATCCCGAATAGTGGGCTAGCATCACCACATACACCCTCTGGGGACCTTATTCTGCTTAGGCCTCATCTTCTGGGAAGTATATATAGTCTAAAATTAACATTGTTTTAATTGTTTTAGCTACTTTCCCCCCTAATTTGAAGAAGATAAAATGCATTCCTGTAATCGAGGTGACCAATGGATGAACATCACCAACTTCAACTAGGGACTACAAGCTGAACCTAGGTCTTCCATAGCACTTGAGACCTGAGCAGAATGAGGTCTCCAGAGGGTGAATTGGTGATGCTAGCCCACCGTGCGGGATGGCATCACTAAATTCACCCTCTGGGGACCTCATTCTGCAAATGACAGACACTCTATAATCAGATTTGCTGTATACAGGAAATATAATGGTGCATAAATTCATGAAAATGTCAATCATCATATTACTGTAGGTCAGATCCAATTGCAATGTTACATATGTATGAAAATTCACTTTTAAAAATCTGTCTATTTTCATTCTCTGTGTTAATTAAAGCTTGTAAATCAGTAATATTTGTATCCTAATTTAATTATATCATATGTCTCCCATGAGGCTTAAAGGGGATTTTCTGTAGAAACTAATGTATCAGATTCCTCTTTATCTGGTATGGATTCCATTTATCAAAGAGTTGATTTGGTTCCAATTTGAAGTGACTACTGTATTTGTATTCCTATTAGGGAGTCTGTAAATCCGTTATCACCAGGAAGAACCTGGGAAAATTTATTGACTTTGTTCATTATTTTCACTGTAAATCATCAGACGCTCCTAAATTACTACTTCTTTGGCTTCGGGGGTAAAACATATTTGATTTGAGTCGAGGAAACCACCCATCAAAGCTCAGAGTGATCAGATATCAATTTTTGAAGTTTGTTATTTCTCGAGATGTGTAATAATATGTGGCCCAGAAACACATGGTCAAATGGAGGGTCTCGGACAAAATTGCAGATGAAGATGGATAACTCTAAAATCAAGTGGTAATACGGTCAAATTTCGTGATACTTTAGTGATAATACGGCCATATTTTGTTGAACAAAATGTTGATGAATAACAAGTTTTTGGAAATTTGATACCATAGTTGACGGTGGTTAGCATTATTTTGTTGCAATAAATCGATTCTGATAACTAAAGTGTATTTTGAAGAAATGTTGTATCTGGATGATATGGGGACCATGTGATCCGAGTAAGTAAACATTACTTTTACATTGGGTTGTCAACAAACATCACTGATCGCGTGGTTAACCCTTTGAGTGCCAGGTAAATTTTTGTATCAACCCATATACCCTGTGCCAATGCATTCTCTTATATATGCGAGTCGACCATAGGTCGCCTCGCATATATAAGAGAATGCATTGGCCTAACAATTTTTTTTTTTTTTTTTTTTTACAATTTTAATAATTTATTCTTATATTCTTTAACAGACTTATTTTGTAGGTTTAGAACCGATGAGATCGGCCCCTGGCACTCAAAGGGTTAATAACAATATTTTAGTCCAGATCTGATTTTCAGAATATATTTCACTGTTTTCCGACTATTTCCAATGTTTACCGTCGTTATGTTTTGATTGAATTTGGTATTTTATTGGACTAATTGGACTTTTAGTAATAATTCTGAAACAGTAATGTTTATATAACAATGGTTTTGACATGTGAAATCTTATAATTGGAAAGTTATTAACCTTTTCATGATGGGAGCTGTGCTGGTGCAGCATTAAATATCCTGTCCCAGTGCATTCTCTTATATATACGGTTATCGCAAAATTTCAGGAAGCTCCAGCCATGGAAGGGTTAATAATGCTTAAAGGTACTCAATCCGATTCGATGGTCCCCATATCATCAGATTCAAACAACAACAATTTTTTTGAAATGCCGCTTCAGTTATCAGAATGGATTAATTGCCCCAAAATAATACTAACCACAGTCAACTATAGGATAAAATTATCTAAAACCTGTTATGTATCAACATTATGTTCAACGAAATTTGCCGGCTTATCAAATATCTGACACAAAAAAGCCACTTGATTTTAGAGTTATCCATCTTCATCCGCAATTTGGTCTTCTCCTCAAATTTTGGTGAAAAATAATAGATTAAAAAAATTGATATCTGATCACTCTGAGCTTTGATGGATGGGTTCCTCGACTTGAATCAAATATTTTTTACCCCCGAAGCCAAATAAATAGTAATTGGGGGGGGGGGGGGGGGGGGGGGAGCTTAATCGGATTGAGTACCTTTATCATTTCTATAATTTCCATTATGGAAAATAACACATTAATTGATTTGTTTATGGTTATCATAGTGGTTTGTCACCACTGCCGATACTACATACAGTTCCAATTAAATATTGAACATGTATGGCTAAAGAAGCATTCAGATCCTAATTGTGCAATGTGGAGAATGTAAAACTAACATCTTATAGTTTTTATACAGGTACGCCCGTTTTGAAAACAACTGTTTTGAAAAAAATAGACGTATTATGATATTGGTCAGCCCGTCTGTTTGCTTTTTTAGTTTCCGGATGATGTTTAGTACGTCGGAACTGAATGGAATGAAATTGAAATTTGGGTTGTGCGTTTACTAGCCCAAAATACAAATCAAGTTCTAATTTGGGTTCCACCTGCCAATTTTCAGCAGAGTTATGTCCCTTTGTTGAAATTATACAGGTGTATTTTGCCACACCCTAGAGATGCTCTTATTGGGGAAAGCCAGATGAATAAAAGAGTGCGCACGGTTTTTTAATCTGAGATGTGTCTATATTAAGTGTTATACACAATTGTGAAGCTTATATTCGATGTCACCTCCATAGTAAGTGACAAACTAATCATTTTGAAAATTTATTCCTCACCTATTGATGTCAGGCACGTGTATTCAACAAAATACCAACAATTGAATATATATTGTTCTATACCACAAGTGGAATACAAGCCTGAATACTTCATGTTGACGTTGCTGCCAAGAGCTACAGTAATGCCCTAAATAATTGACTCCTTAACCACAGCAGAATTATGGGTAATTTTTCAGGATTTAGTCGAAATATGGCTTGTTGCCATTCATCGGAAAGCTTTATTTCCGACTAAATCCTGAAAAATTACCCAAAATTCTACTGTGGTTAAGGAGTCAATTATTTAGGGCATTACTGTATGACGTACATGATATCACGATACAAATCGGGTGATGAACAGATATTTACTGGTCTTTCATCAGACTTCAATCACAATAAAGGTAGTTATTGTATCAATGGCATCCACAGTCATGGATTAAACTTATCCATCAGAATGGTGTGGAATAAATAAAGAACACATCTTGCATTATAATCTAGAATAATTGATCAAACTCACTGAGAATGGCGCATAGTCACATTTCACTCTAGCTCAGATTTCGTGAAATATATTCTTGCAACTCATTCGACAAAAAATTCTTGCTTAATATGCACGTTGTGTTCTGTCAGGCAAATAAGAGAACCATGTCTGGCACCATAAACTGAGATATCCATTAAGCTGTTTGCAAAGAATAAATCTAGAGGTGGGACTGTCCCCCCCTGCCCCCCTCCGAAAAAAGAAACGCAAGGAATACAAGCTCGGACATAATTATACAAACGAGGATATCACCACGAATAAAAGTCGGACGGACCTCATAATTGCAGGTTCCCATGGTACTTAATATCTGTGCCAAGTTTAAAAATAATTGACTGAGTTGTGTCCACGGACCGCTAGACATACAGATGGATGGACAGACAGACAAGCAGATTCCTATATATACCCCCATAACATTGTGTGTGAAACCGACTGAAAATTGCTGTCCCACTCCTCGACCAGGGATTTTGTGATGAAAAATAATGATGCAGACTCTACCAAGCCATCTCAACTAAAACGTGAATGACTGTAGACTTACACCATCTCAACTAAAATGTGAATGACTGTAGACCTCTGCTTACAAAGTCAAGGTAAATATTGTTAGTCCAATGTATTCTCTTATATATGTGAGGCCCCCTATGGGAGACTTGCATATATAACAGAATGCATTGGCGCAGTGTTTTTGAAAAATTTCAGGAAACTCCAGTCATGGAATGGTTAACCCTTTTTTGTCCTCATTCACCTTCTTGAATTAGTATTACTTTCGTTGTTACCTCCCTGAATCTCATCTGCGCTGTTACCTCCCCTTAATCTCATCTGCGCATGCTGGAGGATCGTCGGTTTCGTGATGGATTCTGTAATATTTTAGGAGTGTTTTCCATCACTCTGACTAGCATATCATCGATATATTTCTCAAGGTCAGCTATGTATTGGTCCTTACGAATAAGCTGAGCCTTATGGGTAATCACAACTCGCACCAATTCCTGAAAAGAGAAACATGAGTTAGACAATTCCGTCCCAATTCAGTCTGACTAAAGAAAGAATTATTATACCCTATACATAAGGGCTTGCAAATATTAAATATTTTATTTGTTATTCGAATCATTCCCAATTTATTCAAAATCTCATGGTTAGAAAGTTTTAGTTCAAACAAAAATGCCAGGCATTCATACTACTGTTTTGCTAATATCTCAAATAAATTTTGCCAGATACAGTTAAAAATGATTACATGCCACATGAATGAGGGTGACGACCCCCCTTTTCGTTCGCCGGATGCGGGGTCTGTTATGGCATATTCCGGATGCCAGACCACCGTACGCCGGATGCTGTCGGGCACATATATCGGATGCCGGATGCTTCCATTGATAATTTTTCTTGACGTTAAACAGCAAAAACACAACGAAATTACGTCCGCTAATTTATATTTCTTTGCTCGGACACACTATTTTCCACAATTTAGCTAATTATACGTCTCGTTATCACATCTGACATATCTAAATAGTGATAATTAATATATAGCATCTACTGTTAAAATAAATCGCAATGCTGATATGCGATATCGGTTTGTTATATTATCCGATAGAGTTGTCGCCAATCTGATGTCTGCTTGGCAATAATTTTGAATATGTAATTAATTTTTATTAAATTTTGAAAAATGTATTTAGAAGCCTGCATGCGACTTCAATTTAATAACACCATTAAAAAGTCTGAAACTCGCAGTTTTGGACTAAACTTCAACGGAGAAAACAATTTAAGTACAATCAGGGCGGTGTTGACAAAAGAATATGCCGTTGGCGCGAATGGCGAATGGGTTAAGACACTCGGAGTCTCGAACTACAGGTTCGAAGTTGCACTGAAGAGGCTTGCAAGAGATCCCGAGTATCCAAATGGAAGATTTTTTACAGATGTTTGAAATCTATTTTTTTTTTCAAGTGGCCCAATAGACAGTCAACGAGAAGAATTTCATTGACCAAATTGCGGGTAAAGATGGATAACTCTAAAATCAAGTGGCTTTTTGTGTTAGATCTTTGACAAACCGGCAAAATTTCGTTGAACAAAATGTTGATAAATAACAGGTTTTGTGCAATTTTATACTATAGTTGATTGTGCTTTTCGTTATATTTGGGCAATTATTAGATTCTGATAACTGAAGCGGCATTTCAAAACATATTGTCGTTCTTGTTAGAATGTGATGATATGGAGACCCTCTGATTGAGTACCTTTAATTTGAAATATTAAATATTAAAAAGATGTTAGTTTTCTATTTGCGTGTCCCTGGTGTACAATACTACCGTGTTCGACCATGAACGGTCACCCATGCAAGATTAGCTAGGTGGTTTCCGCACATGCCACTTCTCCTCAGTATATTATACCACTTCTGTCATTTTGGAACATGGTCTATGCCTTTCACCCCCACCTAATACGCCCTATCATGTCATTAACTCGCGGCCATATTATATCCACCATGCAGGTCCGGTTCCGTGGTATCATAGATTCTTCCATGCAGCCCCGGTTGTTTTATTGCTACATATCAAAGTTCTGGAGTAGCATTTCCATATATGGAGCTTTTGAATATTCATGACTTCCATATGTCATATATGGAAATGTTACTCCAAAACTTTGAACTGTAGCACTAAAAACACGGAACCGGACCTGGTGGATCCAATCTGGCCGCGAGTAAGTTAGACAGGGCGTATATATGTATAATATGAGATCATACATTTAGTAAAAAGTTTAATCTTTCCATAAAGCTGCTAAATCAAATAATTACTAGCCAATACGGAGACTAATTCCAATACATCATGCTAACGTTCACTTCGTTCCGGAGTCTGTTTTCAATAAATTTAATCAAATAGTATTCCGGATGCCGCCTCTCTGTTATGGCGTATTCCGGATGCCGGGGTCCAATTTAAGCCGGATGCCGGATGCCAGGGGGAGGGGGGTCGTCACCCTCATGAATGGTGAAATAACCTGATCCCAATGCCACGGCTATAAACTAGAAGTATATTAAGTGTGACAAACATGGGCTGCCAATTCATTTCGATAATAGGCTTAAAATATTTTTGAATTACCCTTCTTGGAATTCTTGTGGATGAAAAAGAACACGAGGTTAAAAATGTCTTGTTCTAAATTTCAAATTTAACTTGAACTATAGGTTTATGATAAAATAATGCCTGAAATTTTAGCATAAGTCGCTGTTTTTGCCTTGCCACATTGATTTGTATGGGAGGCCTTTTTCACATTTATTAGCTAATTGCGTAAGTGAATTACTAGTACACTTAAGCATAATACATTATGCATAGGCATAAATTAATTATGAATAAGAGTAATTCATATACACTCTCATAGAGCTCCCATCATGCTGAAATAGATATGCAACCACGTTACTAATGTCAGTAACCTACATCAGATATACCAATATACCTGAGGTAATATAGCTGAAGAACCCAGTTACGCTTAAGCGTAATTACTATATGCATAAGCATAAACCAATTACGCTTAAGTGTAACTGGGTTCTTCAGCTATATTACCTCAGGTATATTGGTATATCTGATGCAGGTTACTGGCATTAGTAATGTGGTTGCATAATTGAATTATGCTTAAGCGTAAATGAATTAAGCTTAATCATAAATGAATTACGCTTAAGTGTAAGTGAATTATGCTTGAGCATAAATAATTTACTCTTAATCATAATTAGCTAATAAATGTGACAACGGCCTCCCATAGATTTGTACCATACCTACTATGAACTTGACAGTACGTGATAGTAATATAATAATAGTAAGTACTAGCTCAAACAATCGTGGCTATGTTGTACACAAGTAAATACAGAATTTCCACTCGTGACTTTTCACGTCTCGTGGAAAAAAAATAAACAAAGATGAATAACTCTAGAATGGAAAACCTGAACAAACGATTGAACACTCAATTGAATGTCTTCATAGTAGTGAACATCCATACTAAATTTCATTGAGATCCAAGCACTATTGTTCAAGTTATGACCTGAACAGACATCGGACGGACGAGCGAACCTTTAAAAAGGGGGTATAATAATTTTAAAGTGCAGAAGAATTCATCATTGGTGGGAAATGTTTAGATAATAAGTACAACGGCCATTTTTCAAATTATTATCTCAACATTTCCAATGGGAACTACTCGTAAATTAGTATTTTGTATAGAAAGGGTTAAAATGAAAGTATTATAGAGTCTGGGCTGAACGTGAATCATACCTCCTTGGTGAGATTTTTATAAACAGCGACCAGATCATTCGGCACCACCTCTCTCCGGGAGCCCGATCTTGTGGAAGGATCAGTCATGTCACTGCTGTCATATAATCCCTGAGGATGACCTTCAAATCCTTGAACTGTATAGCGCCGTCCTCCTGAAAACAGAGTAAAGGATGATGGCAGTCTCTTTAAACAAACAACGATAATCTTAATCACATTTACGTCTCTAATGGACCAGCCTAGAGGTTTCAAATTGTCACTTCTCCCTGTTAGGTAGATCATGCCATGAATCTCTACCATGGCTAATGCCCATAGAGATCATATTTCACCAGTACAAAACCATGGAACTTTTTGAAGTTTTGACAGGGAACCTTATAAAGTCAAATAAAAGGTCGGTAGACCTCATGTCCGCCTCTAAGCGTCGGCTTGATACGACCGTTATTTGCGCATAAAAAACAGTCTTTAGTGCTAGTAAACCTACATTCCAAATTTAATTTCATTCAGTACACATTTACTAAAGTTATCATCCGGAAACCTCAAATTGGGACATAACTCTGGTAAATTATTTAATAATTTAATTTGGTTCACTCTAACTAAAGTTATCATCCGGAAACCTCGGACGCACGCATGGACGCACGCACGGATGTGCTGATTATAATAGTCCCCCGAACCCGTTGGGTCGGCGGACAAAAAAGGGGCATAACTCTGGTGAAAATTGGCGGACGGAAACAGAATTCGAACTTGACCTGTCTTTTCTGCTAGTAAACCCACATACCAAATTTAATTTAATTTGGTTCACTCTAACTAAAGTTATCATCCGGAAACCTCGGACACACGCACACACGGACGGATGGACTCACGGACGGACGTGCTGATTATAATAGTCCTCTGAACCCGTTGGGTCGGCGGACAAAAATAACACGTGAATATATTTCTTAATTATTATCTGTTCCTTAATAATGTAGTTCACTGTAGGTGAATGTCCCAACTCGAAATTGCTTGCTTTTCTGTGACTTTTTTCAGTCGATATCACAATAAACATTCAATTTACATGTTACCCAAGAGAAATTCGATACAAGAAACACAAAGCAAAATCGCTCACAAAGTCATGAAATTTTGAGTTGGGACCTCACCAACAGTGAAGTACTAAGAAACAGATAATACATATAACAAAGAAATATATTCCCTGTGTTATTTTTTTGATTTTATAAGGTTCCCTGTTAAAACTTCAAAAAATCACCAGGTTTTCTACTGGTGGAATATGATCTCTATAGGCGTTAGCCAGAGTAGAGATTCATGGCATGATCTACCTATCAGGGAAAAGCATCAATGGCTGAAGTTTAGTGTACACCCAACATCACCCTTCTCTGATCCAATAAGAATTTAAGCAATACAAGAGTCCATTTATAAAATCATTGAAATTGAAGTGAGAAAGAACACCAGTATAATCAGAGAATATGCTGTTGAGCATATGAGATAAGGAGATAGGTCTCTTCTCCCTGGGACAAACATAGGGGGGAATAAGTGGCACATTTTTAAAGGGAGAAGATGTCTCCCAAGTCGCCCTGCAGGCTGGTACTTGCATCTCTAAAACTCACTCACATTTTATTTTTGTATTGATAGCTAGGATACCCTTCATCCATGTCTCAGACTTTGCGCTATTTCATTAGTGTCACTTTTGAAGCAGACATCATATTGTTCTGGTGTTCAAGGGATGGGGGGGGGGGTGCAACTGGAAATTACACAGTGGACACCACCTCCAAAAAAGATACCTCTAGCGACATCCCTGTATTTACTATATGATGCAGAAATGTGCATTATGCAGAATATGAATTCTGATTCAGGCAAGACAAGTACATTTTGAGTCAGATGCCCCTTGGGATCTGAAGTGCAGTGCAGATCAATATTTACTGAGACACATGGATTAGAACAGTGATGGGATAACAACATATGGGCTCAATGTTCTACAAAACAAACACAATGGAATTAGTCCAAGTTCCCTTTAACTAAAACCAGCTTAAAGTGATATCAGTTGTAATGTGTTGGTGATGATATCTAGAATCGACAGACTAGTGGGTGTATGGCTATTTTTGTGCAGATAATACATCAGTAAATCACATAATAAATGGTGGTGTGTATGGCCATGTATTAATTCACATGAGAATGCTAATAAAATCCGATAAGTCATAAGGCCAAAGAAAAGAATAAATGTGGTTGGGGTATCCATACTGACCCTATTTCCATGACTGGAGCTTCCTGAAATTTTGCTAAAACCCTGTGTCAATGCATTCTCTTATATATGCGGTCTCCCATAGGGACCATCGCATATATAAGAAAATACATTACCTAACAATATTTACCTTGGCCTTGTAAGCCAGTGCATTCTCTTATATATACGAGGCTCCATATGTGAAACTCGCATATATAAGAGAATGCACTGGCACAAAAATGTTTTGAAAAGTGTCTAATATTTTCTTAAAATACCAAAAAAAACCCACTTTTTAATATCAAAGAATGGGTTGATTTCCAGTCAATGCATTGTATTTTTTATAATTTATATAAAGACAATCAATATTAATTTTATCACAATCTAGCATATAATATAAGCTATGAGCATATATCAAAATAAAAACAATAAAAAGAAACAAATTAAATTTTGAGCCATTTTGAGCCCACCTACCAACTCTAATTGTTTTTGACTTGTAATACCCCAACCAAACATTAGAGCAGATGTCAGCTTATAAATACAAAGAAGCCCTTTTAGTTATCAGAATACCAAACATATCAGTCAATAACAATAGCCCCCATTATTATTTTTTTATTTTATCGACCACCTCTGGAAACTGCAATGCAATCTCGTTTCCGTCTGTTATATGATGCAAGGTGTGCAAAGAGATATAGTGTCTGCAATGGGATAATTCCTGTACCCTGAGCTAATCATAATCACTAATTACTCTGAGCTAATCATAATCACTAATTGATACAGGTTTTTCAAATAATTCTAAGCAAGTATATCAAGATCTCATTTGGTTATTGGTTGAGCTAAATTGGCTTAATCGTCACGGAATTGAAGTGTATCGCCATACCATCCTGTGCCAGTGCATTTTGTTGTATTTACTAGTAACTCATTCAATGTGGAAAAACGATGAGATAGGGGGGGTGGTTCTATATACGTGCATGCGCAGATTCAACGTGTACATCATTATATAGCTGAGCATGCTGCCGTTAAAATGACGCATCAGGCAGCTCCGCATGTCGAGGCATTTAGGAGATACAGTCGTCTGAATATAAGTGTGGTGAAAATTGATGTGCTCTGTGGGCGTGACTAAGTCTTGCAGAGTTCAAACTCTCTGAGAGGTCAACATATACAGAGTACATATATGTTAATTGGAAACCGATTTTTATTGTGTAAAGGCCGATTCCTACCAAGTCGGGCATGCACTGATCCACCATAGACTTGGTTTGGCGCCAAACGACCTAGGAACGCTAATGTCGACAACATGCACATTATGTCAATCAAATGCTGTACCTTAAGGGGTTCGCCAAATTACAATGAGAATTTACTATCGAAAAAATTTGTCGATAGACTGCTCTAACGGTATTAACGATATCGAACTGAAATTTGGTATTATGGGATTTTTCGATGCGCTGAATCAGGCAGAATTGTCACCGGGTTAATTCGATGTCCCAAAAATGTGTCATTGACATCGTAGCTACAGCACGAACTAGAAGTAATCCACACTGCAGAGTGCAGATAGTGCGACTGTTGTAGGCATATAAAACGCAAACAGTTCATTTCCATCAAATAGTTTTCAGTTTTGTTATCTTCTTTTCTTGGAGATCGTTTATTGTAAACATCCTATTAGAAAATTTGTTTGGTCTCACCGATTAGCCCCCCCCCCCCCCCCCCCCCCCCCCACACACACACACACCCCCACATCATTGCCATAACAAAATGATATGTTGTTCGAAAAGCAAAATTAATGTCCAAAACAACACTGAACAAATGATTTAGTAGGCCACATAACACACACAAAATGTAATTTAACACAATCGGTGTCAATTTGAAGTTATCGTTGCCATGGCAACATGATTTTTTTTTTTTTACCTATGATGGCCCTCCACAGTTTCAAAGCTGTTCATGGGTATGGCCTATACCAGCAATCCCTGCTGTCAATTCGATTCTTTCTAATTTGAATAATCAATCTAAATATAGTGTTAGTGAAAATAGTGTTTTTTCCCCAGGAGAGCTGGTATACAGATAGCCGTTTCCACCAGGAGACATGGTAGTGAATGAGTTAAGAGAGTGCGGTGGCACAGAGTTTTCACAAAGTTTCAGGATGCTCCAATCATGGAAGGGTTAATACTGCCCCATCAGTTGCAGTCGGTGCTTTAAGAAACCGAAACAGAGTAGATTCTTTGGTGAACCTGAATGCTTTACCAGACGTTTAATTTTCTTTGGGCTGAATGACATAACCAATTGATCTCTTTCTAAAGTGGATCATATCAATACAACTTGGCCTTGACACATGGAGTCCAACTGATATAACAAACTGCTTTTAGTTGAAGGAACCTTTAACTAAATAGAATTTATGTCGAATATTCGTTGAATATGGAATAAAAAATCATTAAATAACCATCTTGATTACTCAATGGATGTTTCCATTCAGATCTGACATTATACATTGGTATGTTCCATTTATCATTTGAAGCCATGAAGGGATGTACAGATGATATAAGCAGACGAGAGGCAATACACTTTAAAGTGATGTGAAACACTCCGGTTGGGAGATCAAATAGATATGGCGAATAATCTTGATTAAAGTAGTTATTTTCTATGAATATTAATCCCAATTGACAACACACACCATAATTCTTATATATTAATTAAATGCAATGACTCTAGATGGCGAAACCGTTTACGTTAGTTTATCGCTGATTTTTGCGTCCCAAATTAAGGTGTAAATATTTACAATTGAGCTTAGTTCAGATGATGTTTTCTATGGAGTGGTATGGTCGATTCATTTGAAATTTTCGGTGATCTTAGTCGAATGATACATTCCCCAGGTTGGTATAGCGCCTGAGTACTACTAACTTATAAGTTTATCGCACTCGAACAAGTCCATAATATGTCTTTAAGGATTCAGTTGTAGGGATGGTCAGCTAATAATTTCAGATGATGTTGAATGAGTTTCCTAAGGCAAAGGTTAATTCATTACATTTTATGTACTTTACTTTGTATTGGATTTAATATTGATAAACATTAGTAAGGGTTAGAGCACAAGAATTGTTCCTCACCAGAATCAATCGAGTCGAAGACGAGATTTATTCTGGTAAAGAACTATTCGCATGCTCTGACCGACATAGAGCACAATTGATCCCCCATAATGCAATAAACTGGAAATGTGCCATCTGCTGGCCGCAATTGGACACAATAGCCAGTTAGCCATGCCCAAAAACGTAATTAGCATGAACTGATTGCCGTTGAATGTGAATAGATATGTCAGAAACAACACAGACTGGTCCCACTTTGAAGCGCCTATGCGATTTGTCTGTTATGAGTTGAGTGAGCCTAACAATGGGATAATCATTGAACTATTCCTTCGCCAGCCTTGGGAATTTGGTGTGCTTTACCAAAAATCAGGGAACGATTGTAACAATAGGATTGTGCTCTCAATTGTGATATTGGCATGAAAAAAGAGCAGTGATGAATGACTATGAATCTCCTACTAAGAGGTAGATCATGCCATGAATCTCTATTATGACCTACGCCCATAGAGATCATATTCCACCAGTACAAAACCTTGGAACTTTTTGAAGTTTTGACAGGGAACCTTATAAAGTAAAAATAATAAAACTAGAAATTTCACGATTTAAGTGACTTTGTGAGCGATTTTGCTTCATGTCGCTTACAATTATTGAATTTCTCCTGGGTACTTAATTCAATGTTTATTGCGATATCGGCTCACAAAAGTCATGGAAAATTCATGCAATTTCGATTTGGGACCATCACCTACAGCAAAGTACATTATTAAGGAACAGATACTGGCTAAGAATTATATTCCCCATGTTATTTTTTCGACTTCATAAGGTTCCCTGTCAAAACTTCAAAAAGTTCCCATGTTTTGTACTGGTTGAATATGATCTCTACGGGTGTTAGTCAGAGTAGAGATTCATGGCATGATCTAATTAAGAGGTAGATATGCAGCTCTGAAATTTATAGTGACAAGATGTTCCAACCTAAAAGAAACATTATCAGTTTGATTTCAGGGCATGCAATGTTAAACATTAAAGAATAAGATTTGTCAAATCAGACAAAAATGAGAACTCAACATGGCTCAATTTCTAAAGAAAGGTAGGCAACTCTAAAATATAATGAAACTAGAAACTCACCCATCTTATACAACCTTGACCTGTCTTTCTTCGATCGTCTTTTCACAGCAGGAATTTCATCACCCTTTGGCGATAGGTCCAAATTTTCCTGACCATCTGGCACAATTTTCCGTCTCTCGCCATTCAAATTCACCATTTGTTTAGAGTTATTATTCTCATTGTTTGGAACAAATTTATTTATAATCGGTGGAACTTTTGTTTCCGGATCAGAACTTTCCATCTCTGAAGAATCTCGGTTTCTTTGTTTCGTCGTAGCACCATCTGGTTGAGACCGGTCATCAGATCGACCACTTTCAGCACTGTCAGGGACTTTAGCCTCCCTTCGTAATAAGCCGTTGATATAGCTTGTGTCATGTGGAAGAGGGGGTTTTGCATCAACATCGTCTGATGAATCGTACGAGCTTTCGGAATTTCGTCGTTGGTTATATGGAGGTAAGTCTAGCTGCGACCATCTGTCCTGAACATGTAGTGATTTGGACTTGCTATCCCGACTCCCTCCTGTAAACATATCTTATCATGTCACACATTTCTTGTATAGCACCCATATCATGAGGTTTTAAGGCGCCTGACAACATTAAAATAAATCCAGAAATTTCAAAATTTACTGTTCAAAAATGTGATAATAATGTAGCCCACATTGAAAGCTGGTTCATTAGTTCCACGCCCAAATTTTCAGAATAATAATTCTGTGTATAAATGAGTTTTCAAAAGACCTTTGAATTATTCGTATACAGGACAGTTGCAGATTATCAACGGTAGAGAATTCCAGAGTCGGTCCATCTATGGAAAACAATATGTCACTGAAACTCCTATCAACCTTTGGGTATGCTAAGAGCATTAAGTGCTTGGATCTGTCTCGGTGGTACAAATGCACATACCGGTACCGTATACTATCATTGTCAGATGTATTGAGGTGCAGGTTTTTGGTGACTTGTAAGTCATTGCGAGCAACTTGAACTTAAATTAATCCGCTCGGAAACCAAGAACATTCAGGTAAAAAATACAGCAATATTTACATACACATGATTTGCCATGTATTTATTTATTTTTTTGATTTGATAATTTTAATGGATGATATTGTCGTGGTTTCCCAAAATACTGCCATTTCATGGAGATGTGAGTCTGTGAATCGAAGATGGTATTTTCAATCTCAACATATCCGATGATCCAGGTATTTAATATGACTGTTTGGAGTAATCGTCGTTGAGAACTTAAACCTACAGGCAGTCCAGTGCTAACAGGACATCACTCAATCACTGTGTTTATAAAAGCTAACAGCTTCATTTCATACACTGGCCAGGGAGATATAAAACTGTTTTATATAACATGTGCGTAGTGCAATTGACTGCCCAATTCATTGAACATTGTTGACACAAAATATAATATAAGGGATCAGATGATGTGGGGTTAAATTATTTGATTGGATGTTAATTTCATGGTCAGACGATTGGATGTTAATTTAATGGTCAGACGAAAGCACGAAATCAACTAATAATAGATCCCCGCAAAATAAAAGGAATTTATAGTAGTGCAATTTTTAATGTTTAAATGACGGAACTATTAAATGGTGGCCCATTTTTCTGGTCTTCAAACTTTTCAACTGTGTATGATTTATTTCTGTTATGCCATTTTAATTGATAAGATGATTTGCGGATCCGCGGTCCAAATTTTTTTCAAAAAATAATTTGTTTTTAAATCTCATGCTATCTTTTGCCGCTGACTCTGCCAAAGCCTTCATGGTAACAAAAAATATATAATGACCAAAACGGTCAGAAACTTATGCATTGAGTATGCTTCATCAACATACCGAAGATCATTAAAATCTGACTGACGATACCAATATAAAACTAGGAAGACTTGACACAATTTAGGGAGAAAATATCTTCCAAATCGCCTTCCAGGTGATGGGTGCCCTTGAGTTGAATGTACCCAGTTCAACATTTTGATGTATAAGCCATATAATAGTGAATGCATATGTGAGTGGAAATAATAAAAAAATGGTACCAACTTGATGAAAGACTGTTTCCTGGTGAATCTCGATTGGACAAATTAAACATACTGTTATCAGGTATGCTGCTGCTTCGTGGGATTCGATCCTGAAAACAACATAGATCAATTCAATATTAACCCTTTACCCAACAGAAGGGCCCTGTGCCAATGCATTCTCTTATATATGCGAGTCGACCATAGGTCGCCTCGCATATATAAGAGAATGCATTGGCTTAACACATTAAAAATTATAAAATTGTTAAAGAATGTAAGAAAAAATGGTAAAAAGTGTTAAAAAAAAGATTTTTTTTAGGCCAATGCATTCTCTTATATATGCGAGGCGACCTATGGTCGACTCGCATATATAAGAGAATGCATTGGCACAGGGCTAACTGTAACTATCACAATGTGGTCAATGAGCCGATTCCAATGATATCCATATTTGTATGGTTCTATTGAGACAGACCGAAGATATTTTAGGCTGTTGAAGCTTTATTTGGCCGGTTTTGGCCGGTTTGTTGGGTAAAGGGTTAATGAATAATGAGAAATCAATGAGAAATATTTAAATTTTAACCCTTTCGATACTATATACTCACAGATGAGTAGTTTATTCCATTTGTTGAACTTATTATCTGAATATTTCCCACCAATGAATTTGAATCCTTCAGCACTTAATTGTATGATCTTTTTGTCTGTCGTCTGCTAATTTATCCTGAACACCCCACCATATAAATCATAGATTATTCCAATGTATAGCTTTAAAGTTAAAGAGAGAAACCATGTAATGTAGATAGGGTTAATCTCATTTTCTTCCAGGTGAATGCTTATTATCATAGTTTAACCCTTTCTATACTAAATGGATTCTCCCATTTAAAAAACATGGCCACCAGCAGCCCTCTTTTATTTAAAATTTAAGGGGTGTTCAGGTAATAAAAGCAGACAACAGACAGAAAATCAGATAATTCAAGTGCAGAACTATTCATATTTATTAGTGAGAAATATTCTAATAATAAGTATGGTTGTTGAACTTATCATCTGAACATTTCCCATTGGAACTACTCATCAATGAGTATTTAGTGTAGAAAGGTTTAACTAATTTAACAAAAGTTTTGTCCAATTGACGAACAAACAATAAGTATGCTTAACCCTTTGAGTGCCAGGGGCCGATCTCATGGGCCCTAAACCTACAAAATAAGTCTGTTAAAGAATATAAGAATAAATCATTAAAATTGTAAAAAAAAAAAAAAAAAAAAAATATTGTTAAGCCAATGCATTCTCTTATATATGCGAGGCGACCTATGGTCGACTCGCATATATAAGAGAATGCATTGGCACAGAGTATATGGGTTGATAAAAAAAATCGGACCTGGCACTCAAAGGGTTAATAGAATATTCCTGATATTCAATTCAAAAACATCATTATATAGTTGACATGAAAAATACAACTTGGACTGATGTCCTGTACAAGAATAAAAGAATTGAAATGGATTAGATAGGAGGAAAAACACTTTGGTTCACCCACATTATCAGTACTCATAGAAACAGTAAATTTGAGGAGCAAGAATTGGAAATAGGGAGTGCTTTTAAGCTCAACTTTACTAAATGTAAAGTTTGAGCTAGTTTTGCCATGACTTGGTATCCATTGTCTGTGTGCGTGGAGACGTCCTTCAACAATTTCCATTAGCATTGGCTACAGGTTGTACTTTTGGTCAGATCATTATTAAATTTGTTGACATTGACATGTAGCCATTTTGGGTTTTTTTTGGCCAAAAACATGGCCGCTGACAGCCATTTTGGATTTCCAAATGCAATCCATTAGCACGGGCTAAGGATGTACTGTTTTCTGATCATTATGAAATTTGTCATGAATGTTAAAATTGACATCTAGATGGGAAACAAGTCATTTTGGGGTCATTCATCAAAACAAATGGCCACCAGCTGCCATCTTGGATATCCAAATTCAATTCATCATTCCATTTATTGCTCATCACAAAAATTTAACTTCTTCGCAAAGTTGAGCTACTGTGTCATGGACACTTTCATTTTTTTTTTTACATAAATTTAGGATTTTGTTTCCATGGGCGATTCTGAAATATGCTAGTAATTAGAGTTGAAACAACTAGGGTATTGTGTAGTCAACTGTTGTTAGCCCTCAGTCGACTACTAGTCGACACCTACTATATATAGAATGATAAAAATCCCGCACAGGATTATCAAACTATTTTCTTAAACATCGAGGATATGCCTATTTCAACATGTTGGAATGCAAGTTTTCACAGCTGCTCGTCATCGTAAATGTATTAAAACATGCATATTTATCATTATATTTATCGATGTTGACAGCCTATAGTGACAGGTAATTATCAAGAACATCAATCATATCACATAATATTCAGGTAAACTTCAGCGTCGAAGTAATGTTCGCTTGAGTTCCTGACAAAGTGATGGTCATAAATACTAAAGAGAGACTTCAAAATAGCTAGATGCATAAGCTTCCAAACTTCCCGCATATGTGCAGTCTATTTTGCACCCGACGATATCACAACTGCGCTTGTATGCATGTTCTATGTGTTACAGGTATATCTTAGTTGCAACCATTGGTCTGCTTAAGGGGATGTGGGTTATATGACAATGAGTCACTGACTTGATTAGAAATATGACTGATATTTCACCATAACCCAGCACAATATAAACATATACCAATGTCCAGCAAGGAGTGAGTGAATTGATTTTATCTTGTAGGAGTCACCCCATCATCAACAATCATATCATTTTTATTGCAATGTCGGACATAGAATGTCATAGATCAATGGCGCTGCATTTTGAATATGTGAACGCGTACAGTAACTCTGCTGATGTAACATAGCTAAAAAATGACAATGCCAGCGGCCATGTTTTTGATTAAATATAGTTCAAAATTGATAACTCCCATCAAGAAGTGATTCTGAACATTTTCGAAATTTCTCCAAATAAATGTTGGCTGCAGAGGTATGCTGATGAATTCAAATTTGAAATCAAAGATGGCTGCTGGTGGCCATTTAAAAAAATAAATTTCTGATAAAATCTATGGCTCCCATCTAGGCGTCACCTTGAATATCCATAAGAAATTTGGTGACAATCGGATGAGAGATGTGTTAAAGGAAATCGATGAAGGATGCACATACTGATGGATGGATGGATGCCAACCCATGGCAATAGCTCAAACTTGACTTTGTCACATTGAGCTAAAAACAAATACTAACAAAATAAAGAACCCTAGTATTGATACTTTATGGAATAAAGAACCTTTGAAATAATGAACCTTTGGAATAAAGACATACATGCATGACCCCATGCTTTCGCTGCAGATAGTTCATGCACATGAGAAGTATAAGAGATGTACTAAGCCTGTGTTATATTCTTGCAGTGTCTATCAAAAGACTTCACAAGGATAGAACCATAAAGGAGGTGAGCATTTCAATGTGAGAATATGGTAGCCGCTGCTTTCAATGCGAGACGATAATCACGATATGGTAGACACTGTTTTCAATGCTAGATTATGGTACAGTAATGCTCTAAATAATCGACTCCTTAACCACAGCAGAATTATGGGTAACTTTTCAGGATTTAGTTGGAAATATGGCTTGTTGCCATTCATCGGAAAGCTCTGTGAGAGCTTTCCGATGAATGTCAACAAGCCATATTTCCGACTAAATCCTGAAAAATTACCCATAATTCTGCTGTGGTTAAGGAGTCGATTATTTAGAGCATTACTGATGCTGCTGTTCTTCATCTTCAATTCACCAGCCTTGGGGCAATGGATGATAATGTCAGGATGAAGTGCCAAGACATACACAGAATGCCACAAGCGGGTTTGTCGTTATGTCAGACATGTCACCCAAAAAGGTGGCCTTTTTTAAAACCTTTCTGCGAAAACCAAAAATCGGGCAAATTGGATCAAACTAGATTCGCTTCCAACTTGAAATGTCTATATTGTTTACACACAAAGTTTTAATTGATTGGGCACCAAAATAATCAAAAAATTCAACAAAACTCCATCAAATAAACATTTTTTGGACTGGACTCAAATTCAAACTTGAGTTGCATTTTCACGTGATTTAAATACACATCAAATTTGAAAGAAATCAGAAATAATTCTAAATGAAGTATCACCAGACAAGAAAATAACCAGAAATGAAAAGGGGCATAACTCTGTGAGAAATTGATGCATCAGACCCAGATTTGAACTTGACTGGAACTTTCTCTATGTATACCATATACCAAGTATTATAAATGTCTGTCAAATTTGACTCAAGTCATCATCCAGACAACAAACATTTCGTGTATCCTATAACCCTTTCATGACTGGAGCTTCCTGAAATTTTGCGAAAACCCTGAGCCAATACATTCTCTTATATATGTGAGTCACCCATAGGGAGCCTTGCATATTTAAGAGAATACATTGGCCTAACAATATTTACCTTGGTATGTAAGCCAGTGCATTCTCTTATATATGCGAGTTGCCCATAAGAGAATACATTGACCTAACAATATTTACCTTGGTATGTAAGCCAGTGCATTCTCTTATATATGTGAGTCACCCATAGGGAGCTACATAGAGAATACATTGGCCTAACAATATTTACCTTGACCTTGTAAGCCAGTGCATTCTTTTATATATGCGAGGCTCCATATAGGAGACTTGCATATATAAGAGAATGCACTGACACAGGATCTTCAATTCTGCACAAGCACAGCTCCGGTCATGAAAGGTTTAAGCAGAATAGAAGAAACAAAGTGTATTAAAAGCTTGCAATATTAATGGTGAAAATTTATAGAAGAAAAAATAGGAAACAATTAAATTTAGAATTACAATTGATAACTTACATATTACTTATATAATAAAAATACCAAATTCACAAGGTTAGTCAACAACAAAGTGAGCCATCACCAGAGAACAGGGATGTAGCAAGTAAAAAAAACACACATGGTATCCAATTTGGAACAGCTCTAATTTTCAGTCTCGAATTGTTCAAAATTATAAGATTATATGATAATTTTTTTACCTAAAAAATCATAACATTTTTGTTTATAACACTTTAGAAGCATGTGTTTTGAGACAGGGCAATTTTTTTTATATGCACCATATATCTACTATATTACATTTTAGTTTTAAATGGTAATTAATAGCAACAAAATCATACCAACTTTTTAATTTTTTTATTTGGTGTTGGGGGGAGGGCACCAATTACGCCACTCAGTTGCTACATCCCTGTAAACCAACATTAGCATTAACAGACCAACAAAGGTGAGATAACAGAGTGATAAAAACATGATGCAAATCAAAATAAACAATTCAAAAGTGTTAATTGCCTGCGTGATTGAGATGGCATCCCATATAGCTCTCCTCTACGCTTATGATAATTAACAAATGAACCCACATCCTCCGCTGATTACGTGACAGAACATATCATTTCATGTTAGTGGTGGTGATGGTGATCCGAACCAGAATAGCCAACGAGTGTGAACACTAGTGCACCACACCATCACACATACGCTATCTTCAAGTCCATCATCACAGTCAGGTGACTGCTTTATATTGGCCTCTTGGACTTCACCAGCCTCTGGCGAATGAGTAGGGTCTGATTTCACGTCTTCTTGATTTGGTTCATCTGCGTCTCTTCCGATATTAATGTCACGTTTCGGAGGATCTTCGTCATCACTGGATGCTTCTGACGAAGTGTATGACACCGTTCGTGTTTTATATGTGGTGCAGAATTTGAACGCTGTTGATTCATCGTCAGACCCGATTATAGTACTACTATTGCTCTGAGAATCGGGAGAAGATGGCGGCGTGTACTGGATTAAATAAGCATGAAGCAAGTGTAAAACAAAAGCATGTACATGTAGAACAGAGTTAACCCTTCCACGACAGGAGCTGCGCTGGTGCAGCATTAAAGATCCTGAGTCAGTGCATTCTTTAATATATGCGAGTCGCCAATAGAGAGCCTCACATATATACTAGAATGCAATGATTTACAAGGTCAAGGTAAATATTGTTAGGCAATGTATTCTCTTATATATGCGAGGCTCCCAATGGCAGACTCACGTGTATAAGAGAATGCATTGGCACAGGGTTTTGGCAATATTTCAGGAAGCTTCGGTTATGGAAGGGTTAAAATATCAACCGAATGCCAAGGTTCACGCTGTCGGGGGTCAAATGGCCAATTTCTTTCAAAAATGGCCAATGAAAATTTAATTTTTCCGAAAAGTTATAGTCAGCTGTAACCTAGAGCTCTGATTATATATCATATCTCAATAAAACCCTCAATCGATCCATTAACAGGTAATCAGTAGTGGCTCACCTGTGTATGGATATTAAACAATTCTATCAAATGTCACACATATGCTTACTTTACTTATAAACACAATCATAAGCCACTAGAATGATATCCTTCTTAATCAGGTGACAATACTTGTCTTCTTTGTGGTTTGAATATAAGACAATGTATGCAATTGAATATAAGACAATGTAAGCAAATTTATGTTGATCGATATACGATATGGATCTTTTTAGAATTTTGTGGTTCGCATCCCTGCACATTTTTATTCCCATTTTTTTCCAAATTGAAATATATTCTTTGTGTATGTGTTAACCTTTTCGCTGCTATGACATCCATAACTACATTGTATTACGGATGTAAAAGTGGATGTCATGTGCTATGTGGTCCATAGGTACTATGGACCTACTTCAGCACACCAGCAGTAGGCCATTACTCATAACTGGAACTCAGAGTTTGGTGCATCGGAAAAACTGTATCTCAAAGTTTCAAATATTGTATGATGTTCCACAATTGTGAACGATAATAGCATTTCAACTGAGTCAGTGTTATGGTTCTTGCGATATTTCCGTTATATTTTACCACTGGACAATAGCAATAATGTCAACAGCCCAGTACACGTCATAACGTCATTTGGCAGCGAAAAGGTTCAATTTTTGTTTTAGTTTGGTTTTCTCAATGATCCCATCTACTGAAATTTCAATTTGTCCAAATTTTCTGAATATGGCCAAACTAATCATAAATGTCCCTATATTGCCTAAATGAATTTTTTAGCCAGCATGAACCCTGCAGAATGCTATGAGGTGCTAAGATCTTTCGGTGTGCATATAAATATTGGTATCATTTAATTCGATCAAACATATTCACTTCAATAAACATCACAATTCTGAGCTATCAAGGAGGAAAAACACAAATGTGACCCGCCATATCAAATCCAGTCGTAAGTCGGGATTTTTTTACCCTGTGCCAATGCATTCTCTTATATATGCGAGTCGACCATAGGTCGCCTCGCATATATAAGAGAATGCATTGGCCTAACAATTTTTTACAATTTTAATAATTTGTTCTTGTATTCTTTAACAATTTTATAATTTCACCCATACAGAGCCCCAGACAAACATGAGCAGACAACACTCTTCTATATGCTTCTATATATGTGTGGGCCTCCCTGCAGGGTAATGGATGTTTTATTTTATGTCCTAAAAATTGTAAGAAACATTTATTTAAAAAAAATGATAAAAAATTGTTAGGCCAATGCATTCTCTTATATATGCGAGGCGACCTATGGTCGACTCGCATATATAAGAGAATGCATTGGCACAGGGTAAAAAAATCCCGACTTACTACTGGATTTGATATGGCGGGTCACAAATTAGTTTTTCCGGATAAACAAAGAGGAATAACTCATCAAGGAAAAATTCAAATAATATCACTTTAACTCTTTCATGACTAAAGCTTCATGAAATTTTGCAAAAAATCCTGTGCCAATGCATTCTCTTATATATACATTGTCTCCCATAGGGAGCCTCGAATTCATTGGCCTCACAATATTTACCTTGACCGTGCAAGCCAGTGAATTCTCTTATATAAGTGAGGCTCCCTATGGGAGACTCCCATATATAACAGAACTCACTGGCACATAATCTTTAATCCCGTCATGAAAGGGTTAAATGACATTTGTTTTAAATCCATTGTCATAGGAAATACACAGTGTACATCACCGTTGTTGTCAAAATATTATATTTTGAATGATAATTTGAAAATAATGTTATAATTAACACACATTTGTATTATTACACCATTGAGGGCCTATTGTGGATGTGTCCCCAAATAATTGTTCTGTATTTGATATGGGGAAGTTGGGACTTAGTCTTAGCATCATAATGTCACCCAATGTTGAGTTGTGACAAGGGGAGCTTTTCATTCACATAAGGATTTAAAGGTTGGATTAAATGAATCTTATGAATAATAACAAACGATCTTGTAATCAAGGTAAATGTTTTAGAAAGAAATTGCCAATTCATTTGCTATTTAAACCAATTTAATTAATATTAATGACTTTTAATAACAGTTGACATGGATAAAAAAAAATATCTGATCTTTAATAGTTTGAAGAGATACAAGGCTTATATTTGCTTGTATGATTCAGCAAATGGGAGACCTTGCTAAAGCTAAGTCCCCCATTTACTGAATCGTACTTGCGAAAATAAACCTTGTATCTCATCAAACTATATGGATATTCAATATCTATTCAAGTGTGTGGGAATAATTAATGTTCAGTATTTTTTCATCTGGCCCCTATTTATGTCTGGTCAAATATTGTTTTGGGGTGTGAGTGATAAGTAGGAATAACAAATTTACTGTTTTAAGACAGACTAGCAGCTCTCAGGCTTTCAAAGACTCCTTAACTCTTTTTCTGCCACCACGCCACATGGACATACCCCCAGTGCCAAGCATTCTGGATGTAACTACAAGTATTTTATGTGGGTAATGCAGATGGGTAATTGGTATATATGGGTAATGCAATGACTATCGGGTAATTATATTGATGTATTTAGTTGAATCTTCACATGTGGCAATGACCTATCACCAGCTGCCATGGAAATCCATTCAAGATCATAGGGTCACGTGATCTTGGCGGCTATCTTGGATTTGCTTTAATTTATGTTTTATGTCATATCCTAGTTTATTACCTTTTTCCTCATTTCTGGTCATGTTTTTGATTGCCTCGTCCATTTTGAATGCATGATACTCATCAACTAAAAACTACGTGATTCCCCACCGTGATACTAATTTCCAAATTTAATAACCCTTATGAAAATATACTGCAGTATTATACAAAAGTAAATAAATATGCCATATATCGTTCGCATCTCACCAAAAGTTAATTTGTCAATGGGATATTCTGGCTTGGACTGTACTCATAGAACTTAAGGAGTAGCATGACCATGACTCTATAGAAAATAACCGAACCACCTTTGTAATGCAAAACAATAATAGAATTACATCCCTTATTCCAGATGGACCCTGAATTCACATTATGCGCTATTGGCAGCAAGAGATTTAAGTTAGGTAGACAGATATTCCTAACAGTTCACATTTTCTTTTCTGTGTTCAATAAAGAATATGAAATTATAGGTGATGTAATAAAGCCATATATTAACCCTTTTATAAAGCCATATATTAACCCTATTATAAAGCCATATATTAACCCTTTCATGATGGGAGCTGTGCTTGTGCAGCATTAAAGATCATGTGACAGTGCATTCTCTTTGGGAGCCTCACATATATGAGAGAATTCACTGGCTTACAGGGTCAAGTTAAATGTGCATTCTCTTAAAAATGTGAATCTCCAATAGGGAGCCTCGCATATATAACAGAATTCCCTGGCTTGCAGGGTCAAGGTGAATATTGTTAGGCCAATGTATTCTATGGGAGACTCGCATATATAAGAGAATACAATGGCACAGCATTTTTGCAAAATTTCAGAAAGCTCCAGACATGGAAGGGTTAAATATAATTACAAGTTTATTTAAATAACACAATACACAAAGAAAACACATAACGAGTATATGATGGAGAAGAGAATAAGATACAGACTGATAATGTCTTCAAAATCAAGCGATTTCATATTATAGTGTCTGAACGGAAGAGTGATTGAATGGTTGTCCATGTTGGAACTGCAGTTTAATACAAATTTTATTCATATCCAAAGGGAGATGTTTTTAAGTTAACATGATCAAAATACAGGGATTTAAAAGTGACTTCAACATTGATAAATTTTCTAATATATAACCCTTTCAGTGCCAGGTCCAATTTTTGTATCAACCCATATACCCTGTGCCAATGCATTCTCTTATATATGCGAGTCGACCATAGGTCGCCTCGCATATATAAGAGAATGCATTGGCCTAACAATTTTTCATCATTTGTTATTATTTTTTACAATTTTTTACAATTTTAATAATTTTTTCTTATATTCTTTAACAGACTTATTTTGTAGGTTTAGTGCCAGGGAATCTTACGTTTTTCATGGGCATCAAAATTATTACTATGAATACTTGGTGATAGTTTTGAGTTATAACATGCCCCTAAGGTTTTATCCAGTTTGTTTTTAATTCGCTATAGCATGCTATAGCATGCTTTAGGGCCGATTTTACAGACCGTAAATTAGGGCCGATGAGATTGGCCCCTGGCACTGAAAGGGTTAATGGGAAGAGTGATTGCATAGTTTTCCACATTGGAGCTGTAGTTATAGATTTTATTAAGCTGCAAAGAGAGATTTCGATCTGCAGATATAAATGTGACATATTAACCCTTTTATGACAGGAGCTGCGCTGGTGCAGCATTAAAGATCATGTGCCAGTGCATTCTCTTATATATGCGAGTCTACCATAGGGGGCCTCACATATATAAGAGAATGCACTGGATTAAGGTCAAGGTAAATATTGTTAGGCCAATTATTCTCTAATATATGCGAGGCTCGATATTGGAGATTCGTATATATAAAAGAATACATTGGTACAAGGTTTTAGCGAAATTTCAGGAAGCTCCAGTCATGGAAGGGTTAATAAAAAGCAGGTCATAAATATTGGTTTAGATTTTCTGCCCTTCATTGAATATATATTAAACGCAAAATTGAAATAATGCCAATGTTAACTACAATAAGTAATTGCATGATATTTATAATAATATACAAGTGAGAATTATATTGCGCAGAATGTTATTATTAATTTATAAATACTCTGTTCCATGTTTCTAGAATAATTCATTTGTATCGGTACTAACCTGTATCCTAGAATGTTTGTCAAAGGCTTCATGTGAATGGTCAGCATCTGTGGCACTTCTATCTTTCTTGCCACTCTTCAATTTACCTCCTGTGAAAAGAAATTATCCATTTGCCTCTTAACCCTTTCATGATTGGAGCTGCGCTGGCACAACATTAAAGACCCTGTGCCAATGCATTCTCTTATATACACCAGTTGACCATAGTATTTAAGAGAATGCATTGGCCTAACAATTTTTTATCAATTTTTCTTACATTCTTTACCAATTTTAATAAATTTTTTTATAATTTTTTCTTACATTCTTAAAAAAACATTGCATCATTTTTTATAATTTTTTCTAACATTCTATAACAATTTTTATTATTTTTTCATATTCTTTAACTATTTTATCATTTGTTATAATTTTTTTCTTGCATTCTTCAACAATTTTATCATTTTTTATAATTTTTTCTTACATTCTTTTCAATTTTGTATTATTTTTATTATTTTTTCTTAAATTTATTAACAATTATAAAAAAATAATATAAAATTTGTTAGGGCAATACATTTTCTTATATATGCGAGGCGACCTACGGTCGACTCGCATTTATAAGAATATGCATTGGCACAGGGTTTTCGCAAAATTTCAGGAAGCTCCAGTCATGGAAGGGTTAACAACAAAGCCACATAAATTAGATATAAAAACTTAAGTGAGATATTTTTCTCAACAATTTGTATCTGGTGATAGCATATGATCGATATAATGATCAGATATATAAGAAAGTATGTTTGGAATTAATTCAGTGCAATGTGAGTGTTAACAACACAACATATATTCCTGTACTGTCTGATCTTCTGTACATATGAGTGAATTATATTGACATTCAGGTGTCAAAATATGGTGCTGGTCATTGCAGAATGAGGTCCTCATAGGGGTGAATTTAGTGACGCTACCCCCAGTGGGCTAGAGTCATCAAATACAGCCTCTGGGGACCTCATTCTGCATGGCCTCAACTGCTATGGGAGACCTAAGATTCAGATTTAAGTTCCCAGATGATGAAGATGGTGATGTGCAGCTCGATTATGCATTGTGTCATATCCAGGGGCGCCGGAAGCATCCAAGGGCAGGGGGGGCAGAGCCTACAAAAAGGGCACTTTTCCGCAAAAAAGGACATTTTCTCCGCAAACTAGGGAAAATAACCATAAATTCATTGTGGCAAAAATCCCTATTTTAATGGTATTTGTCGGTTTTTATGGCCGTTTTGTGATAAAATTGACAAAACATTAATATTCCTTGTGAAATTGGTGGTATTTGGACCAAAAAAAGTCACATTTTGCTATAAAAACATGAGATTAAACACACAAAAAGCATTTTCTGTCTCCACAAAAAGGGCAAGTCCTGCCCCCGCTCGCCCCCCTTGGTCAAGGGCAGGGGGGTCAGCTGCCCCTCTGCCCCCCCTCTTCCGGCGCCCCTGGTCATATCTGCCAGTTTGGGGATACATGGATAGGGAGCGTAAACTAAAGAAGAAACAGAAACTTTCTCAAGAAACAAAAAACTTGATAATAAAGAAACTTTCCAGAGGGGATTAGGCCATGGAGAATGAGGTCCCCAGAGGGTGAATTTAGTGAGGCTAACCCGCCGGGCATGATACCATTAGTAAATTCACCCTCTGGGGACCTCATTCTGCAAATTTCTGGCACCATATCTTGAGGTCTGTTGACATTTATTTATTGTTTGTCTTATTTCAATGTTCATTTGTCTGATATTAAAGTCGCTTTCACAGACTTGTGGATGACGCAAGTGGTATAAATTCCATGTGGCTATCCCTTTCACAGGACTGCAGCTATGTATATAATGTATATATATGATGTATAGATTGTATAATCACCAAAAGGAGTGTCCTACACTAGTCAGATAGTCACGTAACTCATGGATTCGATCGCTCTATCTCCAGTGAAGTGAGAATATGGATCTTCATACACCAATGGCTAGGTCCTACATAAACTTTGCTCTCAGGTTTTGCTACTAGTGGGGCTGACTGGCTTGTGATTATTTGTGCGCTTCCATTTGTGATAAGCAAAAGTTATAGGACTCTGGATCGAACTTGTCTAATTTCTTTGAAATTGGATGCATTTAACTGAGACAGCCGCAACCCAATGAAAGTACCAGTGATATATGTATGGTTGGAAACATCGCGCCTAACCCGACAGCCATGCCAACGCATGCATCAGTGAAGGTCTTTGAAAGCACCAGTGATTTATGTATGGTTTGAAACATATTGCGCCTAACGCCCTAACCCATTAGCTGCATGCGTCAGCAACAGGTCTATGAAAGCACAAGTGATTTATGTATGGTTTGAAATGTAACGTCTAACACGATAGCTGCATGCGTTGGCTGCATGTGTCAGCCGCAGGTTTGTGAAAGCACCAGTGATATACGTAAGGTTTGAAATGTTGCACCAAACCCGACAGCCACATGCATCAGCCGCAGTGAAAGCAGCAGTGATTTATGTATGGTTTGAAACATTGCACCTAACCCGATAGCCGCATGCATTGTACGCATGTGTCAGCCACAGGTCTGTGAAAGCAGCTGAATTTTTTACTACTTTGGTGTCAAATCGGACATTCATATTTATACAAATATTAATGATCAACAGATTTATCTCTGCTACTGACCCACTGCACTTGCTATGTTTCTGAGTGACGATCTCTCCTTGGAATGTACAATGGATGGAGCCAGTGATATATGTATGGTTTGAAATGTGCCTAACCCGATAGCTGCATGCATTGGCCACTTGCATCAGCCGCAGGTCTGGGAAAGCAGCTTTAGCTGAAAATTTGATCAGGATTTTTTTTCTAATTTGGTGTCAAATCAGATGTTCATATTTATACAAATATTAATGATTAACAGAGTTATCTACTGACCGACTGCACTTGCTATGTTTCTGAGTGACGATCTCTTCTTGGAATGTACAATGGATGGAGCCAGCGTATCCATTGTACTTTTCACATGGAATGTGAGTTTTATCTCGATTTCACCTCGCTTTTTATTATCAGGAGGCTTGCCTGGCTTACTCTTCAAATGAAGCCATCTGTAATAAAACACCATACATAAGTATCGGTCATTGAAACAGGGCCAGTAAGTACATCATTAACCCTGTCTAAACTAAATGGATTCTCCCACTAAGTTAAACAAGAGCTACGCTGGGCGTGCAATATACGCCCTCTCTTGGGTCGGTGGAAACTGGTCAAAAAGGGGCATAACTCTGGAAAAAATGGCGGACGGAACTCAAATTTGAACTTGACCTGTGTTTTGGTGGGAGAAAGTAATATACCAAATTATCATTGAATCAGATAAGCTCTAATAAAGTTATCATCCGGACAACAAATTTCAGGGATTTTCTAAGTCAAATTACGTCAAATAAGGGGCATAACTCCGGTGAAAATTGGCGGACAGAACCCAAATTCGAACTTGAACTGTCTTTTCTCCTAATAAACCCACATACCAAATTTGATTGAAATCGGTTCACTCTAACTAAAGTTATCATCCGGACAACAAATTTCAGGGATTTTCTAAGTCAAATTACGTAAAAAAAGGGGCCATAACTCTCGCAAAAATTATCGGATTAAAACGAAATTCAGACTTGAGCTGTATTTTGATATATGTAATCCACAAAAAAATGGGTTTTGCGTATAAACATTCCAAAATCGAGTTATCATCCGGAAACCAAAAAACATAAGAAAAACTGAATTTTCTGAGTCGAAAAAGGGGCATAACTCTGCCAAAAATGACAGAACCCAAGTTCGAACTTGACCTGTGTTTTGGTGGGAGAAAGTAATATACCAAATTTGGATTCATTCCGATAAACTATACTAAAGTTATCATCCGGACAACAAATTTCAAGGATTTTCTAAGTCAAAAAATGTTAAATAAGGGGCATAACTCCGGTGAAAATTGGCGGGCGGAACCCAAATTCGAACTTGAACTTACTTTTCGGCTAATAAACCCACATACCAAATTTTACTAATTTTGGTTCACTCTAACTAAAGTTATCATCCGGACAACAGGTTAACGGACGGACGGACGCCCGGACGCCCGCCCGGACGGACAGACCAATACTATATTACGGCCTTTTTTTCAAAAGGGCGTATAAAAATTGTACAATGGAATGGTCTATTATTGATATGGAAGGATGTACCAGTAATATAATCAAATGGGAGATAATAAAAGTGCAGAAGGAGTCCTATTTAGCAGCGTGAATTTCGTTACTTATTCCTTATTCCTTATTCAAAAAATTTGGGAAAATGTGGCAAATGACCATGGCAACGTCTTAAGTAGGGCGAGACAAAATTTCCTGTGAAAAAAAATTCTGGAAAAAAGTTTTAAAATGCCTCGAAAATAGGCAAAGTCCGAAAATAAACGGAAATAGTCCGAAACAAGTGCGGGGTCATAAATGGCCACCTCGGCCAAAAATTTGGGTCGAGTCCGAAAAAGTGGGTCGAGTCCCAGTTTTCGCTCTGCTCGGTCGGGAAAATTTGGGAAAATGTGGCAAACTGTAACATATTAAATGAAAGTGTCAATGACACTGTAGCTCAACTTGGAAAGGGAATAATTTAATGTATTAGTCAATAGAGCGATTAGGAATGTGGAAAGTTGAATGTCTAATACTAGTTTATAGACATGAAGAGAAAAGTAAAATCCAAGATGGCTGCTGGCGGCCATGTTTTCGACCGAATGACCCCAAAATGAGTCGTTCCCATCTACATGTCATCGTTAACATTCATGACAAATTTTATGATGATCAGACTAAAGGTACGACCTGTAGCCCATGCTAAAGAATTTAGTCATACAAAGAGTAAAATCCAAGATGGCTGCTGGCGGCCATGTTTTTTGGCCGAATGACCCCAAAATGACTCGTTCCCATCTAAATGTCATTATTAACATTCATGACAAATTTTATGATGATCAGACTAAAGGTACGACATGTAGCCCGTGCTAAAGAATTTAGTCATACAAAGAGTAAAATCCAAGATGGCTGCTGGCGGCCATGTTTTTTGGCCGAATGACCCCAAAATTACTCGTTCCCATCTACATGTCATTATTAACATACATGAAAAATTTGATGATGATCAGACTAAAGGTACGACCTGTAGCCCATGCTAAAGAATTTAGTCATACAAAGAGTAAAATCCAAGATGGCTGCTGGCGGCCATGTTTTTTGGCCGAATGACCCCAAAATATTTGACTCGTTCCCATCTACATGTCATTATTAACATTCATGACAAATTTTATGATGATCAGACTAAAGGTACGACATGTAGCCCGTGCTAAAGAATTTAGTCATACAAAGAGTAAAATCCAAGATGGCTGCTGGCAGCCATGTTTTTCGGCCGAATGACCCCAAAATGAGTCGTTCCCATCTGCATGTCATTGTTAACATCCATGACAAATTTTATGATGATCAGACTAAAGGTACGACCTGTAGCCCGTGCTAAAGAATTTAGTCATACAAAGAGTAAAATCCAAGATGGCTGCTGTCGGCCATGTTTTTTGGCCGAATGACCCCAAAATTACTCGTTCCCATCTACATGTCAATATTAACATCCACGACAAATTTTATGATGATCAGACGAACAGTACGACATGTGGCCCGTGCTAATGGATTAAATTTTGAAATCAAAGATGGCCGCTGGCAGCCATGTTTTTTGTCCGAATGACCCCAAAATGACTCGTTCCCATCTACATTCCAATTTCAACAGCCAAGACAAATTTTATGATGATCGGACTAAAGGTACGACCTGTAGCCCGTGCTAAAGGATTTAGTAATACAAAGAGTAAAATCAAAGATGGCTGCTGGCGGTCATGTTTTTGGGCCAAATGACCCCAAAATTACTCGTTCCCATCTACATGTCAATATTAACATCCGTGACAAATTTCATGACGATCAGACAAACAGTACGCCCTGTAGCCCGTGCTAATGGATTGAATTTTGAAATGCAAGATGGCCACTGGCGGCCATGTTTTTTTACCGAATGACCCCAAAATTAATCATTCTGGTCTAAATGTTGATGTCAACAGCTATGACAAATTTCATAATGATCCGACCAAAGGTACGACCTGTAGACTGCATTGTTGACGCCTTACGTACACACGTACACACGGACGACGGACGACAAAGCCATGGCAATAGCTCAAACTTTACAAAGTAAAGTTGAGCTAAAAATGGCCACCTGGGCGGAACTTTTTGGGCCGAAAAGTTTTTGGGTCGAGTCCGAAAAAGTGGGTCAAATAGAAATTCCCGCTCTGCTCGGTCAGGAAAATTTGGGGAAATGTTGCAAATGACCATGGCAACGTCTTATAAAGTAAGGCGAGACAAAATTTCCTGCGAAAAAAAATTCTGGAAAAAAGTTTTAAAATGCCTCGAAAATAGGCAAAGTCTGAAAATAAACGGAAATAGTCCGAAACAGGTGCGGGTTCATAAATGGCCACCTCGGGCAAAAATTTTGGGCCGAAAAGATTTTGGGTCGAGTCCGAAAAAGTGGGTCGAATCCCAGTTTTCGCTCTGCTCGGTCGGGAAAATTTGGGAAAATGTGGCAAACTGTCACATATTAAAAAATGGCCACCTGGGCCGAATTTTTTTTGGGTCGAGTCCGAAAAAGTGGGTCAAATAGAAATTCCCGCTCTGCTCGGTCAGGAAAATTTGGGAAAATGTTGGAAATGACCATGGCAACGTCTTAAGTAGGGCGAGACAAAATTTCCTGCGAAAAGAAATTCTGGATAAAAGTTTTAAAATGCCTCGAAAATAAGCAAAGTCCGAAAAATCTTTTCGGCCCAAAATTTTTGGCCGAGGTGGCCATTTATGAACCCGCACTTGTTTCGGACTATTTCCATTTATTTTCGGACGCCGTACGTCGCTGCCACCCTTGATGCCCGAAATATCGCCCAAGGTCATTTGCGGGTACCCGTGTCAAGGTCATGTTGGGTGGACAAAATAACCCGACAAAAATATTTCCTGTCCCGAGTTGACCATACATAACAAATTTCACATCGATGTCACCGCTGACTACCGAGATATCACCCAAGGTCATTTGTGGGTACCCGTTTCAAGGTCAAGGTCACCTCGGGCGGACAAACTGACCAGACGAAAATCTCCCCCGTCCCTTGGATCCCCTAAGTACGAAATTTCGTCTCGATATCCCCAGTTTCCGAGCGAGACGGTCAAATGCCATATTTTCACTAAAGTAGATAAACGCTCTTTAATAGCGACGCCTCATATACAAATGCTCATTAATTATCACGCGATTAACCCATCAATCCCCATTACAGTGGCAGTTGAAGGGTGAAGGAGTGCTCAGATATTTTCAGAAGCGGTGCGATGACACTTCCCGTGGCTTTTTACCTTTAGATAGGAAGTTTGGGCTCAATCGGTCGAACTGTTTTCGAGTCTATAAAGGATATATATATATATATATATATATACGGAAGTCTCAAAATATATGGTAGACTAGCAGATTAGCCTGCCACTGGCGGGATTGGTCCCATGGCTTTAGTTGATCCATTAATTTTTGTTTTCAAGGTAACCCCGTACAGGCACGCCGACAGCTAACCCGACAAAATATTCCCCGCCCTGAGTTGACCATACATAACAAATTTCACGTCGATGTCACCGCTGACGACCAAGATATCGCCCAAGGTCATTTGTGGGTACCCATTTCAAGGTCAAGGTCACCTCGGGCGGACAAACTGACCCGACGAAAATCTCCCCCGTCCCTTGGAATGAAATTCTGCCGTATTTCACTAAAGTAGATAAACGCTCTTTAATAGAGACGCCTCATTTACAAACGCTCATTAATTATCACGCGATTAACCCATCAATCCCCATTACAGTGGCAGTTGAAGGGTGAAGGAGTGGTCGCACGGGCCGAGTGGACTGTTTGGTTATCAGGGAGAAGTGGACTGTTATTAGGGAGAAGTGGACTGTTATTAGGGAGAAGTGGACTGTTATTAGGGAGAAGTGGACTGCTATCAGGGAGAGTGGACTGTTATCAGGGAGAAGTGGACTGTTATCAGGGAGAAGTGGACTGTTATCAGGGAGAAGTGGACTGTTATTAGGGAGAAGTGGACTGTTATTAGGGAGAAGTGGACTGTTATTAGGGAGAAGTGGACTGTTATTAGGGAGAAGTGGACTGGGAGAAGTGGACTGTTATTAGGGAGAAGTGATCTGTTATCAGGGAGAGTGGACTGTTATTAGGGGGAAGTGATCTGTTATCAGGGAGAAGTGGACTGTTATTAGGGAGAAGTGGACTGTTATTAGGGAGAAGTGGACTGTTATTAGGGAGAAGTGGACTGGGAGAAGTGGACTGTTATTAGGGAGAAGTGATCTGTTATCAGGGAGAGTGGACTGTTATTAGGGAGAAGTGATCTGTTATCAGGGAGAAGTGGACTGTTATTAGGGAGAAGTGGACTGCTATCAGGGAGAGTGGATTGTTATCAGGGAGAAGTGGACTGTTATCAGGGAGAAGTGGACTGTTATCAGGGAGAAGTGGACTGTTATTAGGGAGAAGTGAACTGTTATTAGGGAGAAGTGGACTGTTATCAGGGAGAAGTGGACCGTTATTAGGGAGAAGTGGACTGTTATTAGGGAGAAGTCATACAGGCTGAAGTTCAATTTTACTCCCCAACATCACCATTATCTGATTCAATATTGAAGTATTATGTAATAAAATAGCTTAATAAAATAATTATAGTGAGCAACAACACCATTATAATCAGATAAATTTAAATGTGGTGTTGGGACATATGAATACTGGTATATATATGAGAGAGAACTCACTTTTCCCTGGGACAAAAATAAGGAGTAGTGGAAATTTTAAGGGATAAGATGTCATCCTCTAGCTACGGTAATGCCCTAAATAATCGACTCCTTAACCACAGCAGAATTATGGGTAATTTTTCAGGATTTAGTCGGAAATATGGCTTGTTGCCATTCATCGGAAAGCTCTCACTGCGAGCTTTCCGATGAATGGCAACAAGCCATATTTCTGACTAAATCCTGAAAAATTTATGGAATAAGGGTAAGATCATGTAATAAAATCAGTGAGAGCTTTCCGATGAATGGCAATAATTAAGCCATATTTCTGACTAAATCCTGAAAAATTACCCATAATTCTGCTGTGGTTAAAGGCACGGGCGGCTTTCGTTGCAGAAATATTCATATTTGTTCAAATCGCCATCAACACAAGGAATATTAAAATATATATCGTTTTTTTCATATGCCAAACATAATCAGCGCGTAAATAGTATATTGTCGTCAAGACGTACGATGGTGTACGTAAACAAGAGCCTGCTCGTGTTACAGAAGTTTTGCTTCTGTTTACATAACACAGTGCAATTCTATTGGTTAATCACACACAAATGATATAAACGCTCTTTATTATTTCCGTATCAGAAAAACAGTAAGAAATAACGCTCTTTATGTTTACCATATCCGGATCTAAACAAAAGCCAGGTTATGTAACATTTTTTGCTTTTCTTTACATAACAAAGGAAAAACATTTGACAATAACATACTGGTTATGCCATATTTCTGATTTGTGTAAGAACAAAGTCTGTTTATATTTTACTATTCTTTCTGTTTATGGCGGATTTTGATGGAGCTGAATATTTTAATAGCATACCCACCGCCAACACCGCCCGTATCTTTAAGGAGTCGATTATCTAGGGCATTACTGTAGGCTGGTCCCTGGACACTGGATAATGTAAACTTACTGGTCCCTGGACACTGGATAATGTAAACTTACTGGTTCCTGGATACTGGATAATGTAAACTTACTGGTTCTTTGGTCTCTCGTGTACTTTGTATTCCCACAATGGCAGAGATGAGCAACCAAGGAAATCATCAGACAGGACTCCTCTGTGGTATAATGTTACGGAAATCTCAGAGTGCATGTGGGGAATGGGCCTGAAATCAACACAAGTCAGTCAACAGAGGGAACACATCAGTGTTTTATTGCTATAACAATATTATGCCAAATATATAAAAATTCTGTGTTATAAATATTTTGCACCTGACCCTCATCACTGAAATTATCTTTTAGAAAGCCTCATAAAACAATTTTTTCAATATTTTCTGTTTGAACAACGAAAATTCAATTTTTGTATGTTTCTGGAGTATGTTTTCCAGATTTTGAGAAAAAATATACATAAATAGCCTCCCTCCCTCATCTCAAATTTAGATGTAATTGCCTGGGAGCACAGATCTTATATTTTAATGGCCTTACCCAACGATTTTTGGGTCCAGCATGGATACTGAATATTAGAGTAAATTTAAACAAATACAAAATTATAAAGCCACAACACAGAAAATATTGAATTTGGCATTGCACAAATTTGCACAGGTTCTATGAAACTACTTATACCTCAGCATTCGTAACAAATGCATTTATAAAGTCAAACAATCAATCTGTATCATGGGTCAAATTTATATTAACCCTTTACCCAACAAAACGGCCAAAAACGCCCAAATAAAGCTTATACAGCCTAAAATATCTTCGGTGATGGTTACAGTTATGCCCTGTGCCAATGCATTCTCTTATATATGCGAGTCGACCATAGGTCGCCTCGCATATATAAGAGAATGCATTGGCCTAAAATTCTTTTTTTTAACACTTTTTACCATTTTTTCTTACATTCTTTAACAATTTTATAATTTTTTCTTACATTTTTTTAACAATTTTTATAATATTTTTATTTATCATTTTTAATATGTGTTAAGCCAATGCATTCTCTTATATATGCGAGGCGACCTATGGTCGACTCGCATATATAAGAGAATGCATTGGCACAGGGCCGTTCTGTTGGGTAAAGGGTTAACGTGATCAGCCCTACTACATGTACTCACATATCACACTCCTCGAACCATTCTGGATTCTGGGTGTGTTTGATGATAGAAGTCTGATACTTCTCTTTTCCGAGCTGGATGCATACAAATACATCATTGGTACCTGTAGAAAATGCACAAATCTTGCAATGAATCATAATCGCTTGATGAGATAATTTGAAAAATGAGGTTTTAAAGGGGCACTGTACTCAAATGTTGTGGTTAGTTTCTATATTATAAAGTTATTATACAATGTTGTGTACAGTATGTGTTTTTCTTGTACGAGTCCAGGTGTGGTGAAAAGTCATAGTCGAGTCCAATATGACTTTTCACCACAACCTGGACGAGTACAAGAATAACTCATACTGTACACAACATTGTATAATGACATTTTTATTATCCATCTATGTTTATCCAAATTTTGGGAATAAAACTTTAGTGGTTATTTTTGGTATTTGTCGGCACTTAATTCTATATTAAAGCCTGTATTGATGATCAGAAAGCATAATTTGGAACAGTAAACACGGAAATGAAAAACAAAACTCAATGCAATTCATGACGTCACAGAGTCCCGATAAAAAAGTCATATTGCACACTTGGGAGTCCAATATGACATTCGGGAGTCCAATATGACTTTTTCCCGGACTATCACGTGGCAGCTTTTGCCCAATCGGAATTGGCGTTAGTTAAGGGATGGATAATAATATCTATTTCATTGAATAAGGTAACCATTTTCCATTATTAATTGACTGCCTGCCGAGTACAAAGTAAAGTTACAGATGGCAGATAGGAAGCCTCGCATATATAGAGAATGCACTGCCTTACAAGGTCAAGTAAATATTGTTAGGCTAATGTATTCTCTTAATTATACGAGGCTCCCTACGGAGACTCAAATATATAAGAGATTGCACTGGCACAGGGTTTTCACAACATTTCAGGAAGCTCAATTCATAGAAGGGTTAACCTGCATTACAGGTGAGAATATATTTCGCTGGATGGTCTAAATCTATTGACAGATTATTTTTTACTCATAGATTCTCAGTTCATAATTTTTAACCCTTTCTTACAAAATACTTATTGACAAGTAGTTCCCTTGGGAAAAGTTCATAACATAAGTTCAACAAATGACCATATCTAAACATAAGCCATTTGTTTAATTTATTATCTGAACCTTTCCCACCGACAAATAGAAATCTTGCAGTTGTATTACGTGTTTATATTCCCTGGACATTCCCTCAAAATTAATTAAGATATAGAGGATCTACAATAAGTCCCCAGTTTATAGCAGAATTTACAAAATGATTCAGTAAATTAGGTCTGGGCTGAACATTTGGCGAGGTCCAGACCTAATTTACTGGATGAGTTTTGATTCTATTTATTACATGATCCAAAACATCAACAAAACATACTTAAATCAACAAATGGATTGCGAAACTAACATCGGCTTCTATAAGGCATGCGATGACATTTCACATATCTATGCGTTGTTTGCCTGCGTAAAGAAATAGTCCCATATAAATAAAGACTCTTTGGCCCATTTAATGTCGTATATTTAATGACCTAGCTTTTCAAAGTCATTCATTATAGTTTGTTGGAAAAATATTGGAAGCCATAGTATTTTGAGATGTAGCATATTGAATGTAAACAGACGACAAACCGGAAGTCAATTAATTAAAGGTCACCTGGCACTATTTCCTGTTATTAATTGAACGTTTAATATCACAATTTATAGAACAGGTTTATTGAATGGTTTAAGTGTAGGATCATGTAATAATATAAAGTTATTATACAATGTTGTGTGCAGTATGTTTTTTTCTTGTACGAGTACAGGTTGTGGTTAAAAGTCATATTGGACGAGTACAAGAAAAACACATACTGTACACAGCATTGTATAATGACATTTTTATTATCCATCTGTATGTTTATCCAAATTTTGGGAATAAAACTTTTGGTTATTTTTAGTATTTGTCGGCACTTGATACTCTATAAAAGCCTGCATTTGATTATCAAAATGCATGATTTGGAACAGTAAACACGGAAGTGAAAACAAAACAAAATGCGGAAGTGAAACGTCTGCTAATCCACCACAGTACTGCGCGCACATCACAATTTCACTGATTCATTCAGCAGAGTTACTTCGTGACACCACAGAGTCCCGATAAAAAGTCATATTGAACACTCGGGGGGTCCAATATGGCATTCGGAAGTCCAATATGACTTTTTCCCGGATTATTATGTGGCGGCTTTTGTCCAATCAGAAATAGTGTTATTTAAGGGATGGATAATAAATAGGTATTCATGTACATGTATACTGTAGTTTATTTTATAATCTATTCAGTATATAAAGGGTTAATAATTAAGTTTGTGCATCACCACAGTTTATACTATTACTATCAAACAGTCGTGCATAATAATAGGCTTCATAGTATGGGGTCATAATTAAGGTTTACACAAATCTCACACAAAATGTCCATAGTACAATCGAACAGAATGTATACAGCTCAGCACACAATGTAATGGCATCATTGAGCAATGAAGAGGTTAACCCTCTCTTTACTAGATGGATTCACCCCTTACAAAATTATACATAAGAGCGGTCTATTATTTATTTGGAGGAGTGTTCAAGAAATAAAACCGACGACAGACAATAAACACATAATACAAGAGCATAATGATTCAAATTCATTCGTGGGAAATGTTCAGATAATAAGTTCAAGAGTCAAAGTGAATTTATTATGTGAACATTTCCTAAGGGAACTACTCATCAATGAGTATTTAATATAGAAATAGGTTAATACATCTCTAATATTAACAAAACACAAGTAAGGAACTATTATGATCTTACCACTTTTTCCTTTTGGGATCAAATTTCGAGCTCTCAGAACTGTAACCAGAAAAGAACAATGTTAGTGACAGCCTTTTACGGTTTCTATCAAGTATGAACAAAGAGAGATTACTCTATTTCTGATGTTATATTTTACACATGAGACAAGATGAGACTGGCCAAGAAAAGTGTATATCAAGATTTATGCTGCTCTCCATTACAATATCAAATTGAAATAAAATTCTACTAGTTTAACCCTTTCAGTGCCAAGTACGATTTTTGTATCAACCCAAATTTCCTTGATCATTTTTCAAATTTATTGATTATAATAATGTGACACATTGATGGAAAGAGCTCTCACATTATTATATGGGTTGATACAAAAATCGGACTTGGCACTGAAAGGGTTAATTAAAGACATATTAAGGTCTTATTCGGGTGCGTGAAACTGAGAAGTTAGTATTCAGGTTCTATACCAATTGGAGGAATGTAGCATTCTATTAACATCGCTATAAATCTCAAACAAATCGACTGTACTACTCCATAGAAAATATAGTCTGAACTGCACTGAAATGTAAATATTTACTTCTCGAATCAGGATGCAACTATCTGCAATAAACTAATAAGAACGATTTCATCATCGAGAGTCACTGAATTTAATTAATACAGTAATGCCCTAAATAATCGATCTCCTTAAACACAGCAGAATTATGGGTAACTTTTCAGGATTTAGTCGGAAATATGGCTTGTTGCCATTCATCGGAAAGCTCTCCCCGATTACTTAGGGCATTACTGTATATAAGAAGGAATATGCGTTGTCAATTTGGATATAATTTATAAAAAAATAACTACTTTGAGCCTGATTATTCTCCATTTCTATTTGGTCACCCTACCGCAGTGTTTCACATCACTTTAAAACAATTTAAATATTATTTAAATTTTGGATAACTATGGTAATGCTGTACCAGTTTTAAGACCCTGATGATATGGCCCTTGCTCTTTGGAGTGTGTATCTAAATGTCTAGTACCGATATAGAATTGATACCGCTATGTTTCCTGAAAAGGCACGGACTGACACCACTGGTTTCTATAGTTACCCCCTCGGGTTACAATGAAGTGGATGTAATTAGCATAATTTTTATGAGAAAGTTCTATTTATTTGGAGCTGTCAAAACATTAGAACCCATAAGATAAATTACAAGTACATGTACTTATTAAAGCCACATGGCGGTTTGCGCTCCAAAATACACCTAATAATATTCGCTGATAATAACTTTGAACATGGTGTTTGGGTCATAAACAAACAACAGTCATGTGCATGGTATGGAACAGAAAAGAGTGTTCCGTGTTAAGACTATTCCTGATATGGTAGAAATAAAGAGCAGTTGTTTCACTTTTCTGCGAAACATTGAAAACCGCTGGAAAATGGCAGTGGCTATGGCAAGTATTTTTCAAAGCATATCAAGCCAGTATAATGATATTTCATGTATTTATATGTACGTCCTTCCAAAATATGTCAACAAAATTTGGAAGCTCGAATAAACCATGTCCGTTTAATATGAATATCTTTTTAAAAATCACCCCCCCCCTCCCCCCCCCCCCCCCTTTTCGGTACGCGGGATTCAATTCAGGGTGTTTAGAAGCCGTACCGGGATTCATACCCCCGAATAAACTGGTATTCTGGTTCAAGCAAAACATCTTGGACGCAGGTTTTGATGGCGCAAAATAATATTTTGTGCTAGTTATCTGTATGAATGAGTGGGTAGAATAGCTTCTTGGGCATATTCGACCACCATGCCATCATAAAGTATCATTAATCGTATCATAACGGCCTCATAACGCCCATAACGCGACCAGCGTCTCTTCGGTCATTAACCGGAAAGCGTCCGGACTATATTTGATTTGTGTTCCAATTCCAAACTTTTAATTAACCGGTATATTATAAAACAGTCAATTTGTATGTCATTTATTGCATATTATTTCTTAACATGTATTCAGGATTCACCCCCCAAAATTAACTGGTATTCAGGATTCAGGGGGGAGGGGGGGGGGGGTGATACCCTCATACATACCTGAAAACTGTATATGTGTAGGGTTCCACATGGTCTTCAGATATGGATTGGCACCTCTTCCATTCTCCGTCACAACCCCGTCATGATGAGATTCAATTCATATTTCTGGAAGAAACAAGAGAATTTTTTTATCTCCTTGTAAGGCTCCCAGAGGGTGAATTTAGTGATGCTAACCCGTCCCTCTGGGGACCTCATTCAGCAAATGACACAACTTGCAGACTTGTCTCCTTGCCAGCAAGCAAACATGTGATGATAGCTGGATAAAAAACAATGAGGCACATGAATCAAAAGCTCTGATTTGATTGTTCGCCTTTTTTTTTGACTCATGCAGAAAAATTTCCACCTTATAACCTGCGAAACAAATGTGACAGCTGAATAAATAGGAAATATGCCACAGGGTCAGGTGAAACTAACAGTGTGAACATATTTTTATTTACAAATAAAAAATGTCAAATATATGTATCATGCATACAATACAACATACATGTATACAGGCCGGTTCAGCGGTAAAACTAAATGAAAATACACAAAATATTTGAACTTGTTGACAGAAATTGAGTTATATTTTGCAAATTCTTCATTGTTTAATTATTGTTACATACTTCTTTATGTTTTATTTGTAGAATGACACTAATTTGTTATGTCATGTGCATATATCCAGAAATGATTTAATTTGATTTGATTAGATAATGGCTCACCTTCAATAAATGAAGGAGGAGTGCTGTAGCAGGAATGGTTGAAAATGTTGGTGATCTGCAGAAACCTATTTTTCAGAGAGAAAGCACAGGTCCCCAGAACAAAATTTGACCCCACCCCCAATGATACTTAATCCTATAGTATCATTGGGGGTGGGGTCAAATTTTGTTCTGGGGACCTGTGAGAGAAAGTAGAGAGAAAGAGATACAGAGAGAGAGAGAGAGAGAGAGAGAGAAAGAGATAGTGTCAGTGTAGTTTACTGAGATACTGGTACTAAGAGAGTGAGACAGATAAAGCTGCGTTAGTTACAGATACATGTACATGTAAAGATAGTGGGACCACACAGCATGTCCCGCATTGGATGTTATTAATAACATGCATGAATATTTATAAAATTGGGTAAAGAGTAATACACGCAATTGTAAGTGTATAATATTAACATTGTTCATTAATGATTCATATAATTGTTTTTGCATGTCACTGATATGCCTGTCACGGAGAGATGTCAGATGATCAAGGCGGGGTGAAACTAATGAATATGCTTCTTAATGGTGCATGCCACTTCTATACATATATATATGCATACTGACATTTTTGTGGTGATTTTCAGTTTAAAACTAATCCACGTTTATGCTTTAATAATATCTACTGTCCAACAATTTGTACCAGTATAATACCGGTATACTGGTACAAATTGTTGAACAGTTATTCTGAGCACAAAATAACTCTTGGATATTGAAAATTAAACAATTAAGAGGGCTATATCAATATATTAAAAAAGGTATAACATTTCTGATAGTAGCTTGAATTTATAAGAATTCAACTCCTTACTACAGTGACAATATTACTGGGTCAGGTGAATGTCATATTACAATAATAGTGATGGTACCAAAAAATAGTGATCTCTTCCAAAAAGTTAATAAAAGTAATATCACCGGTAATACTGTTTTTCAACATGACAGAGTGACACCATTAAGTTAAAACATACTAAGAAGTACCTTCCTGAATTTTACTGATCTTTAACATCCCAGTAAAAATATGATCTTCTATAAAAAAAATTTGCATAAGAACAAGTCCTCAACTTTTTGAAACAAGACGCTAAGAAAAACCATGAAAACAGGATGAAGAGGACCAAATTTGTTTTCACTGTCCGAACAGGAAAAAGGAAGATGAGAAACAGTTTATCCTGGAATGGCCCCTACATGTATATCAAAATAAAAAAAATATATATATAAAGAATTATTCTAAAAAAAAATTGAAAAAACAAGTAATTGTTCCCTTCTCAATCCCACATCATTAAATGTGTCAAGGCAAACAGGAAAATTCATATAGAGTAATGCTCTAATTAATCAACCTCTTAACAACAGCAGAATTATGGGTAACTTTTCAGGATTTAGTCGGAAATATGGCTTGTTGCCATTCATCGGAAAGCTCTCCCCGAGAGCTTTCCGATGAATGGCAACAAGCCATATTTCCGACTAAATTCTGAAAAGTTATCCATAATTCTGCTGTGGTTAAGAAGTCGATTACTTAGAGCATAACTGTACAGGTATGAGGCTCTGAAGGGGCAGAAGGAAAAACTAAATGACAATACACAAAATGCTGGAACTTGTTGACAGACAATTGATTTATATTTTTGCATATTCTTTATTGTTTAAAGACATATTATGGACTTGTTTCGGAGCGTGAAACTGATGTTAGTACTCATGCGCTATGACAACTGTGGGAATGTAGCACACTACTAACATCGACCATACCACTCCATAGATATCACTGTCTGAACTACGCTTAATTGTAAATATTTACATCCGGATTCGGGATGCAACAATCGGCGATAAACTAACGCAAATGATTTTGCTATTAAGAGTCATTGCATTGAATTAAGATCAGGGTTCGCGCTGCCGCTTGCCAAACTTGCCAATGGCAAAAAATATTTTCATTTGACAAAAAATATTTTCATTTGGCAAAAAAATTGGCAAGTGAGTTTTTAATTATGGGATGAGAACTATCTAGTCATTACAGACAATACTATGAGAAACCAAAACAAGAAATCTATCAATTTACATGTAGCGCAGTCAGCAATGTTATGTCGACAGTTATATGTAATCTTCTTTAGTTTTCACAAAACTGTAATACCATCTTTCTGTCAAAATCAAACTTTTTCATCAAACTGATAATCGACCATGGTTGAAATATGAGTCGGGAAAAAAAAGCAATATTCTGGTAAGTACTTTGTAATATGATCTCAATGTAGATACCGCAAAAGGTAATAATTAATTTGTTTTGACAGTTAATCCTCCCTTTGTCCGTTTGGATTTTGGACGCATGTATAGTTCTCCATTTCTATTTGATCACTGGACCGGAGTGTTTCACATCACTTTAATTATTGTTAAATGCTCTTTATTGGTCCAGCTGTTGGATGATAAAATTTGATAAAGATAAAGTAAATTATGAATTAGATCCCAGTATAATAAAAATAGCAAATTCTGATAAACTCAGGTATTATTCTACCATAATTAAGTAAGTTAAAGGTTTCAGACTTCAAAATTATCTCACTTTCAACTTACCATTGTATTGACGTTCCACATTGACTAAAATCCTTATACCGGTAAGTGCATATCTGCTTATGAGCGAAGTTGGAAGATATTATAAGCCAATAAATGTTTATGATGGACATTACAGTCCAAATTGCGAAAAAAAACGTTGAAATGAACAACATTTTATTCAAGTATATAAACTATACAATAGCTTGAGGGAAAACTATGAATCCATATTTAACAGCACGGAGGAAATATCAACTGAATCTATTTTAAATCCAACAATATATTGGGATACAAAACATATTTGTAGATAAGGACAACATAAACTAATATGAGCCCATTCTTGTCAGATGGTAATTATTATGTATTAGTATTTGGTGCGAATATTCAAATATTGTTGGCCTCCGAATATTCCTCAGAATATTCGACATAAATTTATTGCTTTGGCTTTCGGTCGTAATTGTACCTCACGACACTGGCGTGTATACAACCGTGTATATTTATTTTCGTTGCCAATGGTAATTATGTATTAGGGTTCGGTCCGAATATTCAAATATTCGCTTGAATAATGTTGGCTTCTGAATATTCCTCAGAATATTTGACATAAACTTATTGCTTTGGCGTACGGTCATAATTGTACCTCACGATACAACCATGCATATTTATTTTCGTCGCCGATGGTAATTATGTATTAGAGATCGGTCCGAATATTCAAATATTCACTTGAATAATGTTGGCTTCCATATATTCCTCAAAATGCATGTATTTGACATAAACTTAACTTTGGCTTACGGTCATAATTGTACCTCCGACACTGGCTTAATGTATACAACCATGCATATCTATTATCGTCGCTTGGGCCATGTCTGTGGTTATAGAATTTTGGCTGTTTCACCCTATCAGAAACATAGATTTCCAGCTTATGCATATAAGTGTTTCGTCAAATGTATAGATCTAAATGTACATCTACAATGTATTGTAGGAAGTAAATTTGATAACATTGAAACTTAAACAAATACCTGGCATTACATATTGGCATTGCTGTTGCATATCGGTAGGTGGGATAAACGATCGTATATGGGTCTCTTAGAAGTTCATAAATGAAAAGATGACATCAGGTCAAAACAAAATCAGACATTTTCGGAAGTATTGTGGCACAACTACTAATCTGTGGAGCTTCATGAAAAGTAAGCATGAGACCATACTCTGGACGGAACTGAGATATCTCAATATATAGTGCTACAAATATAACCAATATAGATATTTACTTATGTTGTGTTACATCTTATAGAAAATTATTATAATGCAGTTATTAACTTGATTCTTAAATAACGAGGTACCAGTATGTACTGCACGTTTTCGCATTTTTACATACAGATATGTATGTACTGTATAGTACAAATGCTCTTGAGAACAAGGTATTTTGCAATGCCAAGAGTGCTAAATATTCTAACAAGGTTATATGACACTCATATCAGCCACTGGAAAGATTTGAAGAAAAAATAAATCAAGACAAAATACCGGTACATGTATTTCCTATCAAACTTATAGACGTGGAAAATTCAAAATCAAATCAAATCAAGGCACTAGAGTTAACACATGTTGACATGCAAGTATGCTAATCTACATGTATTCGTATTATATGTTAACAGTATGTAGATCCTCTTAGTAATTTCATTATAAAAACTACATAAATTAAACTTATACCTATTTAATTAGTGAATCCTTGAACAAAAACATGCTAAAAAACACAGTGGGATCGAGCCATACCTGTATTGCATACCTAGTTATAATACTACACTCAACGTGAACATTCTTTCGTTTGTAACACATGGCTGTGAAATAACATATATAAGCTCTCCAGAAACAAACAGATAGCTGGTTATCCACAACTGTTACCGATCTACTTGTGAAATTCTTTTGTGAGATTCTGGAAGCTGTCTTTAAAGTTTGAGACCACGTAGTCTACTCTCCCAGTGAGAGGGAAACAGAGAGAGTTGAGATCAATTTCATGTCTCGTCAAACATGCTTCGTGTACAATTAACATGTCTCGTCAAACATGCTTCGTGGACAATGTGTACATGTCGACATATGGAATTTGAAGAATAAGTCTTCCATCATACATGTAGATGCATTTTTTTCTGGTGAATTTGGGACCATAAATGGTATTTCATTTTATATCACACTTTATTTTGCAAGATACAATGTACGTAACTTACAAACCGCATAATGAATATCCATGACCTGACAAATGATCATAAATACCGAAGGTTCAAGAACAGATCTATTTTATTAATTACATTACAGTATGTAAACAGATTATAGACAGATTGTCAATGCTTTTTGACAGTGATTGACAGAGGAAATATGCAAAGAAAAAGCCAAGATTCGGAACATTTATTTTGTACATGGCACTTAAGTTTGAGGCAGGCAGATTACTGGAAACATTTTATTTTGGACTAAACCGTTATCAATGACTCGATCAAGTTAAAGCCACAAGGCCGTCTTCAAAGTTTGAGTCAGAGATATTATACCGGCTCTGGTTAAAGGCACGTGAGGCCTTTGTTGTCGAAAATATTCATATTTGTTCCAATCACCGTAAACAGAAAAACATTAAAACGCATACAGTTTCGTTCATATATACCATGACCATCGCGTAAACAGCATGTTATCATAAAGATTTACTATATTTTACCAAAGCAAGAGCCTGATTGTGTTACAGAAGACAGCACAATGCTGCTGGCTAATCACACACAAATGGCAAAAACGCTCTTTATTCGTTCCATATCAGGAATTCACCAACAAAGAACGCTCTTTATGTTGACCATCATAATATAAACAAACAACAGAAAAGTTACTTTTTATGCTCTTGTTTACATAACAATGGTCAAAGATATGACAATAACATACTGTTTGTGCGATATTTCTCATTTGTATACGGACAAAGTCTGTCTACATTTTGTTGTTCTTTCTGTTTGTGGCGGTTTTTGACGGGTGGAAATATTTTCACAGGATACCCACCGCCAAGGCCAACCGTACCTTTAAGTCCATAATTTTTATAGTCTACACTCTCACAGTGAGAGGGAAATAGAGAGACTGAGATCAATAGTAAATCTTGTCAAACACATTGAATCGTCTATAATGTGTACATGTACATGTACTAGTATGTCCACATATGGATTTGAAGAATAAGTCTTACATCATGGATTCATTTATTTCTGATGAAAGTTTGGACTATATTGATGTTTCATTTTATATTACACTGTTATTTATTTTTGCAAGATAAAATATAACTTAGAAACTGTACAATGAACGTGACCCCCATGACAGTACGGTAGTCACAGAAAAGCATGCACTTTTGAGTTGGGACATTCACCTACATTGAAGTACATTATTAAGGAACAGATAATAATTAAGAAATATATTCCCCGTGTTATTTTTCGACTTTATAAGGTTCCCTGTCAAAACTTCAAAAAGTTCCATGGTTTTGTACTGGTGGACTGTGATCTCTACGGGCGTTAGCCAGAGTAGAGATTCATGGCATGATCTAGTATTCAGGAAGAGATAAACCATACATGTATCTTTAACCCTTTAACAAAATAAGTCTGTTAAAGAATATAAGAATAAATTATTAAAATTGTAAAAAAAATAAAATTGTTAGGCCAATGCATTCTCTTATATATGTGAGGCGACCTATGGTCGACTCACATATATAAGAGAATGCATTGGCACAGGGTATATGGGTTGATACAAAAATCGACCTGGCACTCAAAGGGTTAATTAGATCTACAGCTAAAAGATTGGTCAACACCAAACACCAGAGTAAACAGTAAAATGAATGCTACCAGGCCTCAAAATTGGGTGCTGGACATTTGCAGAATGAGGTCCCTCTGAGGATGAATTTGGTGATGCTAACCCACTGTGCAGGGTAGCGTCACTAAATTAACCCTCGGTGGACCTCATTTGGCAAATGTCCAGCACCATATAGTGAGGTCTGTACACTGCATTTTATGCCATATACATGTACATGTAGCTACTACAGTAATGCCCTAAGTAATCGACTCTTTAACAATTGCAGAATTATGGGTAACTTTTCAGGATTTAGTCGGAAATATGGCTTGTTGCCATTCATCGGAAAGCTCTCCCCGAGAGCTTTCCGATGAATGGCAACAAGCCATATTTCCGACTAAATCCTGAAAAGTTACCCATAATTCTGCTGTGGTTAAGGAGTCGATTACTTAGGGCATTACTGTACTTTAGGTATGGAATTTTAAGTTTAAAGTGGTATTGACTCAAGTCATAAATTCATTTTCATAATAATTACCATGTTGTTTACATCATTCATAGAGCATATGAGTGTAATTTATTTTGCACTCATCCATGGCTCAAATTCATTCATTTGTTGCAAATATTCTGTTGAGTACCAAGCCTTGAAATAGGGTGTCTGTCATTTGCAGAATGAGGTCCCCAGAGGGTGAATTTAGTGATGCTACCACGCATAGCGGGCTAGCATCACCAAATTCACCATCTGGGGACCTCATTCTGCTTACACCTCAGCAGAATGAGGTTCCCAGAGGGTGAATTTGGTGATGCTAGCCCGCTATGTGGGGTAGCATCACTAAATTCACCCTCTGGGGACCTCATTCTGCAAATGACAGACACCCTAGTTCAAGGCTTGTTGAGTACATTTGTATAACAGGAGATATGGTCCAATAAATTGGCAGAATTTAGTATACAGTACCCCATAACTTTGTAAATCACAGCTACCAGGTATTTGCAATCAGATTAAGAGAATAAAAAAGAATGTTGACAAATAATTACATTAGCTCAGCAAATTAAGGTATAAAATTAGATGACATACAATGTATCTGACAGTGAGTCATTCTGAAGCAATTATCTTTATGAAATAGGTTCAAAGGTGATGGAATTCTTAGACAAAATTGTTCAAATACTCAATAATATGCTGCAAGTGCAAAACTTTGATATGGCCCCAGACATGTACCCGGTAATTATATACCGGTAAATATATTGACACTAGCGATCTATAGAGAAATACACTGTTTGAATAGGAGATTTCAGACAACCAAACACTGAGATTATATTGGCGATAGTTTATTATCATGGTATATTGTTAAGTGCAGGACAAAGTGGAAATGCACTTATAGAAGTTCACAGTGCAGAAAATTAATTATCACATGTCCTGATATTAATGTGGTCTGTGTAAAATAGACAGGTACGCATGCATGAAATCAGCTAAAATAGACAGGTACGCATGCATGAAATCAGCTAACAATAGCCATGACATAGAGAGAAAAGCCCAAACAGCAACAGTCTGATGTTCAGATTTGAGTAGTGAAAACACATCAACACATTTAATATGGACCTATAGCTACATAAAATATTAATGTCGCAGTAAGGTGCGACTCATTGAGGAAACATATCTGATTGCCGATCGTGAATAATGCCTGAGGATAATAAATCAAGTAAAATCAGTAAACCTATTGCACTAAAAACATCTATTTACAGTAATGCCCTTAGTAACCGACCCCTTAACCACAGCAGAATTATGGGTAACTATTCAGGATTTAGTCGGAAGAATGGCTTGTTGCCATTCATCGGAAAGCTCTTAGTGAGAGCTTTCCAATGAATGGCAACAAGCCATATTTCTGACTAAATCCTGAAAAGTTACCCATAATTCTGCTGTGGTTAAGGGGTCGATTACTTAGGGCATTACTGTACCTGTATATAAACACATACTATCCAAAATAAGTTGTAACACTTACCAAGCAACTTATGAGAACTTAGTCCGAACTAAGCTACATTAAGAGTTAACCCTTCCATGACTGGAGCTTCGTGAAATTTCGCGATAACCCTGTGCCAATGCATTCTCTTATACATGCGAGTCTCCCTTAGGGAACCTCACATACATGTATGTAAGAGAATGCATTGGCCTAACAATATTTACCCTGACCTTGTAAGCCAGGGCATTATCTTACATGTATATATGCAAATCTCCCTATGGGAGACATGCATATATAAGAGAATGCATTGGCACAGGATCTTTAATGCTGCACCAGCACAGCTCCCATCATGAAAGGGTTAAGCATCCCTTGCTTATCTTCATACCTGAGAGCATGCATCAAGTCAGTAAACAAATTAACCAATTTTGATTCCTATTACATGTAATCCCACAACAAAAAGTTGAGTTATTACATTGAAATATACTGAAATTTCCATTATAAAACAACTGTCGAAATATTTATACACATTAAACAAGTGCAGTAATGCCCTAAATAATCGACTCCTTAACCACAGCAGAATTACACGTAACTTTTCAGGATTTAGTCGGAAATATGGCTTGCTGCCATTCATCGGAAAGCTCTCAGTGAGAATGGCAACAAGCCATATTTCTGACTAAATCCTGAAAAGTTACCCATAATTCTGCTGTGGTTAATGAGTCGATTATTTAGGGCATTACTGTAATTAAATACTCACAGTTCACAGTGACTCGAGACAGATATTTTTATTTTATTTTTTCCAAATGATTAACCCAATTAATGAACCAATTAATCTCAATAGAATAGATGACAGCGTAGCCACAGGGCAATATTACACAGCAGCATGATCTGCACATACGTAAGGGGAATATAATTAAAATGACATAAAATGTTTAGTGTTTGCGACATCTAACCAGATAATACGCAAAAATAAAAACAATTAACATTAAAGATGTGTTCAGGGATCCAAACCTCCAGTTACAACAACATCATCAAAAAGCCAAATTAACATCGTTTTCTATTGAAAGCAAAATATCGTTAGATTCGTTGCCTTGCAGTCAAAAGTTTTTTTTTGCAAAATTGGATTTACATTCGCAAACACTTCCAGCCATGCCATGGCTTCAGTTCGTGTCAAAATGTCGCACCTCTAGATCAATCAGAAACTTGTTCCTGATAAGATGATTTGCTCTTACTTTCTTGTTGATCTACATATATGTGTTATCACTGTGGCCCTCCCCATCCAATAGAATAACGGGTATAAGACCACTATGGGCTTATACATGTATCAGACCAAATAAGTCCAATATGAAGCAATGTCAATATTTAGATCCAATATGAACAATTTACCTGATGATATACTATGTATTGAAGTAACATAATAATATGATCAACATATATATAAAAGAGTAGAATACATTGTTTGTCTGTCATGTGCCCGAAGTCGCAGGGCCCTCCGAAGCTGAATAAAGGCTCCCAAAGGGAGCCTGTTTCAGCTAGTCTTATATATATATGGGAGTCTCCCATAGAAGCCTCGCATATATTAGAGCATGCACTGGCTTACAATGTCAAGGTATATATTGTTAGGCCAATGTATTCTCTTATATACATGTATGTGAGGCTCCCTATGGGAGACTCACATTTATAAGAGAATGCATTGGCACAGGGTTTTCACAAAATTTCAGGAAGGGTTAAAATATTGTTCCAGCTGTGACATCAGGATATTGGAATGTTATTAAATAGGAAACATGCAAAGGGCCGAACGCCCCTAAATTTTTGTCTAATATGGTAAAAAATTGTGGCAATGCAGCTATCTTAGTAAGAAGGTGATGAATTTGAAGCTGAATGTTAATAGGTGGATGTACAGTATATGTTTAATCAACTTTTATGTCAGGACTACATGTACATGTATGTTCAGGTATTATAATGCATAAACCAAAAACTTCACATACTGGTACATGAACATGTATAAGCCAATTTGCACTTGCATAGAAAGTGTTTTAAATTTGTAGTGTTCCTACTGGTATATGGCTATAGTATAAATGATATTAAGTTTAGATATTACCAAGTATCTTTCTTTTTATTTCTTTCATGAATCGCGTCTTAATTGCTTTGTTAATGATTGTATGAACACAACAAGAGATTACAATAAAATATCAATAATGCAGCATTGAATATGTTATGGCACATTCTGAGGATTTATAAATGAGCCCACATGATATTCCTTCTAATTCCTATTAAGTGGTATTTACCTAAACCTTGTCCTTCAGGAATATTGATTCTGTCTGATAAAATTAGCTAAGTACAATGAGAACTATGATATCATGTTCCATCTCTGCTCTTATTCAAGCCTTGAAATAGGGTGTCTGTCATTTGCAGAATGAGGTCCCCAGAGGGTGAATTTAGTGATGCTACCCCGCATAGCTGGTTAGCATCAACAAATTCACCCTCTGGGAACCTCATTCTGCTGAGTTGTAAGCAGAATGAGGTCCCCAGAGGATGAATTTGGTGATGCTAGCCCACTATGCGGGGTAGCATCACTAAATTCACCCTCTGGGGACCTCATTCTGCAAATGACAGACACACTATTTCAAGGCTTGCTCTTGTTGATGAACTGTAAACAGGACGATCAGGTTTCAAGATAAGATACAGCAATGCCCTAAATATCGACCCCTTAACCACAGCAGAATTATGGGTAACTTTTTAGGATTTAGTTGGATATATGGCTTGTTGCCATTCATCGGAAAGCTCTCAGTGGTAGTCTATTCCTGATATGGTAGCAATAAAGAGCGTTTATCTGACTTCTGGCGAAAAGTTGAAAATGGCTGAAAATGGCTGTGACTTTGGCAGAGCATTATGAAGGTGGTAGATCACAAAAATTGGAGGTTCATATGAGCCATGTCCGTCAAACTCTTTTAGGACTGGAGCTTCTTGAAATTTTGCAAAAACCCTGTGCCAATGCATTCTCTTATTTATGCGAGTGTCCCATTGCGAACCTCGAATATATAAAAAGAATACATTGGCCTAACAATTATATACCTTGAACCTGCAAGCCAGTGCATTCTCTTATATAATCGAGGCTCCCTGTGAACGACTCACATATATAAGAGAATGCACTGGCACAGGATCTTTAATGCTGCACCAGCGCAGCTCCCGTCATGAAAGGGTTAATTATATAACCCAGGAGAAATTCCATGAATATAAACGATGCAACATCAAACCGACAAAGAAAAGTCACCCAAATCAAGCAATTTCAAACTACGCATGGGCAAGGACCTACTGTGAAATACATTATTAAGGAACAGGTATTAAGTAAGAAATATATATAACCTGCATTGTATTTCAATGTTATAGACTTCCCTGTCACAAAATAAAACATTTCCCAGGTTTTGAACTGGTGGAGTATGATCTTGCACGAGTGATGTCAAAATGATTTTTTTCGCTAAAACTTTAACCTACATGTACTAGTACTTGCCAAAAGATTTGCCAAAACGAGAGTAATTTTTACTAAATATGAAATATTTTTGCATTGGACAAATTTGGAATATTTCTGGGTGAACTCTGGGCATGCGTGTATAAGATTTAATTAAAAATGGTTAAGTAGTCTCCTGGCCATTATAAGATAATCTTCCAATGTGTCACCATTCACAGTTACAATACAAACATGTAATCACCATTCTTATATTGGTTCAAACATCATGCAAGGCAAACAACATTCCATTCACATGAATACACCCATTAAGTTATGTAAACAGGTCACGGCAAAGATTTATCATGCCAACATTCTGAATCAGATGTCCAGCTCACCAAAGATAATGGTACCCTACATGTACATGTATTTCTTAAATTGTCCATTTTTCCCTCCAATGAATATGAATCATTATGGTCTTGTATTATCTTTTTGTATGTCTGTCATCTGATTTTATTACCTGAACACCCCTCCAAATGAATAATAGACCATTCATATATATATTTTTATAACTGAATAGGAGAATCCTATTTTGTATAATAATGATTAACGTAGGCTCAGGGGCGTTTGAAGCATCCAAGAGCAATCGAGCACAACTTTCAGAAATGGGCACTTTTTTCATCAAGAGTTAGTGACATGTACATAAATTACTGATCAGGCAAAAGTTTGGTATAAGTCATACAAAACATGTAGTTTAAAGATGGTCTATCTCTTCCTGTAACAAGTTTTATATAGTTTTCAGGGTATGAAATAATAAATATGAGCCAAAGACACCTGTTCAGAAACAATTATATCAATTAATGTTGATTTTATATCAATATTTTCTTATATAATGCGATAATCAAGAGGGACATTTGTTCGTTACTATTTTTAGATAGACTTATGCCGCATGCTATGCTCTAAAAGAAAGCGAGCCATAAAATGTCCCAAATAAAACAATATTTGTTATTTGTATACATAAATATAAAGTTCAAAATAAAAATCAATATTAATTGATACAATCGTTTCAGGACAGGGGCCGGATCTACAATTCATTATTTATTATTTTATACCCAGGAAGCTACATGAATATACAACTTGTTATAGGAAGAGAGAGACCATCTTTGAAGCACTGTCCAGGGCCAAACAGCTATATAATTATTACATGTACATGTAGGCTGTAGCTACCCCCTACAAGAACGGATATACCGGTACCAGTATTTTTCTCTTAGAACAATTAATATAACAATGGTGATTTAGCTAATAGATGAGGTAAAAATGAGTGGTCACTTTGTGCCCACTCTACCCATACCCACCCCCTGCCCTTGGCGGAGGGCAGGAAGGACGTGCTTAAAATCTGACGAGATTCAGAAAAGCAGCTGATTCTCCCAAAATTTGATGAATTTTAAGGCCTGCAGTTACCCAAAGGCTCCCATTCTCCATCAAACTACATGCAGCATATAGACTTACATGTACGGTAGGTTAATTTTGTGAAGGCACCTTTTCACGCAACTGCACATTATATTTTTTTGTAAATGTGCCATACCAGTATTAGTAATATCAAAACTAATATCAGAATTAAACCAGATGGGGGGGGGGGGGGGGGGGGGGGGGGGGGTTTACACGCACATGCAAGCCCCAAACATACTGTAACTGAGTATTTGTCACCTAGCAGGCATATCATGTGAAGTTGTCAGCTGAAATATGTTATACATACACACTGCTGTCATACATGTATATCTCGGGGAGGGGGTACACCTACAATGTACAGCCACAACTATACCCCCCCCCCCCATCAGCCCCTTGGTATTACTATATATCATATATATTTGTCATCTGTTGTATACATTACTGTCATATATCTCAACTGTCTCATTTATCTGTTCTTTGTTGAACTCTGCAAATTTCCCATTTCACTTTGTAAACAGACAATATAAACAGGCAGGTGTCGCTTCCCATAGACATCATATCAGTGATTACCTTTCGTTCAGGTAACAAATACGCCCAATATCGAGGTCGACTTTCTCAAATAGGCGATTATGATGTGAAATATCGAGGTATAACTAACTTATTAATAACTGAATTTGGATGTAATACTTCTATATGTTTAGTGTGGTTCATACTTTATTTTTGATATCGAACAAACACAAAACCATATAGACAAACAGTGGTTTCGAATAATCCATCCTAGCCCAATTGCACGACCACAGGTGTACTTCGCGATCAGCTGCTCGACAAAAAGTGACGCGACCTGAATCCTAAATAAAAGGACACCTATCGCCTAGTCAGACAACGAACATCATGATAATTCTTATATCTAGCACTACTTACCGATTAGTTACTATTCCGTGTGATATTTTCGCACAAAATGAGAGAAAACGCCTTGTTTAAATCACCATCGGTTCGACTCGTTTCCTGTCAACAACCCGGAAATTAGCGATGGTGACAAATACGCCCCCTATATAAATACTTCCGGGTTAAATCTACCCGTGTTGTCATATTGTAGGGAGGTTTTGCAAAATGACGGGGATTGGCTACATTACAGTGTGCCCGAGGGGTCATTATAATGATCTATAATATAATAGTCGCCACAATCGCGTCCAAAATACGCCTATTAATATTCGCTTTGGATTTTTCCCGGTATCGAAATATTTCGATAAATACCTGAACTACCTTTCTACGAGTATTATATCTCCCAGAAAGACACACTGAAGTCAAAGAAAATACAACTTTGAACACGGGGTTCATGTCCCAAACAAACAACACCCATGTGCACGGCATCGAATAGGAAAGAGCGTTTCGTGTTAGACTATTCCTGATATGGTATAAATAAAGAGCGTTTATTTCACTTCTATACGAAACATTAAAACAGCTGGAAAATGGCTGTGACTATGGACTGAAAATGAAGCTGGTGCATCAATATTTCATTATATCGTGTATTTGTCAGCCTATCTTAAACCTCCTTCCAAATTACGCAGACAAAATTGGGAAGCCCGAATAAGCCATGTCCGTTTAATTTTACGGATTCATTTCCCCCCGATTGTTATGACCAATCACCCCACGCAGGAACGCACGTGTCAGATCTCGGGACACCCACCATGACTCCTCAAATTGGTGGAATTTTTTTTTCAAGAGAAATCGAGGACAATATTAATTCAGTTGAAAAAAACCCAAAAAAAACCCCACGAAAATACTAGTGGGATTAGGCACAATCAGGTCTAAATAAAATTAGACCGTTTTTCATTTCAATCAACTTACGTGAGACAAGAGTCTGGATATTTATCTGACTGGGCACAAACATGATGTAAAATGGTTTTACATAAAACTGCACGGGAAATACGCTTCGACGGAGAAAACCCAAATGAAACCCACAAGAAACAGGAAAATCTAGATTAATAGCTCAATATTCATTACTAAATAAAGGTTCAATATCGATATTCACATATCACCCACACCTTGTATCATCAGTATATATGCAACACCAAATTATAAAATTATGCACTGTACAGCACTGAAGTACATATATATATGGTGTGTATTATGTGACTACTTGTATATACAGACAGCCAAAGCTTGCCCAGATGTTCCCTATTCCGAAGTTTCATTATTTCGAAGGTTCAATATTCCGAAGGTTCGCTATTCCGAAGATTTTTCTAATTTGGGCGTATTTAACCAGAAATTAATAAAAAATTGCACCCCCCGCAAAACCACACGAGGAATGAAAAATACGATTACGCTAGTCTCATATAGTACATTTATACACCCATTCTAATTCCCAATTTGTTATTATTAGAAAGAATAAAGCATCAGTTTATCGCTTATTATGGAAAGTTGAAAACACGATGATTACATGACTGAAATAAAATACACGGAAGAGATACAGTCTGTCCGAACTGGCAATATGTATTTGAAAGAAACATCAACCCCCAGATCACATATATATTTGTTGAGTTACCAACGTGTTTTTGTGCTGAAGTTTCATCTGGTTTTGTTGCGCAACGTGTATTATTTTCAATGGAGGGGGCATAACTCTATATTTTAAAGATAGTTATCCCCCTTCCATTGAAAATCCATTTTTAGTTTGATTTCTGGGAGCCACAATGGGGGGAATCTGTTTATGATTTCAGCTGTTTTCTATTTCTCTGAGAACTAAATTGTTATTAAACCCGTATATCAAGGCACTATACAAAAATAATCGGTGACTCGAACATTAAGTGGGCCTTTAAAGTCAATACAAAGTCACAATTGCAGTTAGGTTCATTTGATACCCGTCTATTCAGCGATATTCTGCTACACAGTATGTTATATAGCCTCCAGTATTCATTAGCTATATAGCACCACTGTTATAATCCGGCTTTAGCTGGCGTATTCTTGCCTCGAAGATTATTGAGATATTACGTCATATGACATTAAATCGTATGGAAACATAGCAATTGTGCGGGCTGCGTGACGTGAATATGCATTGAGAAATAACGTCATACGTAATGACATTTCCTTCGTAAAAAGAGTCTTCGTAATAATGAACCATCTCAATACTTTAGAATATAGAATTAACATTAAAATAACAAAAACCTTCGGAATAGCGAACCTTCGGAATAGAGAACTTTCGGAATAGCGAACCTTCGGAATAGTGAACCTGTGGAATAGAGAACCTTCGGAATAGTGAACCTTCGGAATAGCGAACCGTCGGAATATAGACATGTCCCCCATCTGTTCTATCAATAATCAAGTCAAGTAGTTTTATTGCATATGTGTTAATTATCTGTTACATTTTTCGTGTTCAAATAGTTAACACAATCATGGATTTACAGTATAAACGGATATCAATACATTTATCGCATATACAAATTATAACTTTCAAAAAACAATTCAATTGAGTTAAGGTCCCCAGCGGATGGAGAGCGTAACACTATTCCGAGGGTTCTCTATTCCACAGGTTCACTATTCCGAAGGTTCGCTATTCCGAAAGTTCTCTATTCCGAAGGTTCGCTATTCCGAACAGTGGTGCGATATAGCTAATGAATACTGGAGGCTATATAACATACTGTGTAGCAGAATATCGCTGAATAGACGGGTATCAAATGAACCTAACTGCAATTGTGACTTTGTATTGACTTTAAAGGTTTTTGTTAACATATGCTCGTGTACTAGCGCGAACAGACCCATATAAGGATCAGGATTCTTCCGGTATCCAGGATTCACAAACTAGATAGGGTCATGACAATATTGTATTCATAATGTGACCGGAATGTCAGAAGAAACCTGAATCACTCAAAAGGGACTCGCGCCTGCATCAGGCAGACTATATATATCTTAATCTGAGCACAGGAGCTTGGAATTTGGTCAAAACCCCTCTTTTATTGGCAGAACCACCACCCGGACCTATGGGGTAAAAGTTAATTGCTATTGGACCTATGGTCCCGGGTGGTGGTTCTGCCAATAAAAGAGGGGTTTTGACCAAATTCCAAGCTCCTGTGCTCCAAATTCTAAGTTGGCAACTTACTAAGTCATTGAGGACAATAATTTATCTCTTCTAAAGCAGCAAGTATTTTGCTAACCGATTCAATGAAATTCTAGATTCATTTTTCATTAGTGTATCAAATTTCTGTATGGTTGGCCAGTGACAATAGAATGTTTTCAGATATCGACGTCGTATATCAATATAGGCGGGACAGACCAGTAGAAAGTGATATTCATTTTCAACCGCTTTTAACTGACAACATTTACAAAATACCGGTACCAAAGAATGTACTGCGATAACATGATTTGGGTATAATATGGGTCAACCAGTAAGGCGCATCGCACATTTCGTTGGCAAATGCCGTCCATCAACCTCGAAACTGGTCCTAACCATGAAAATAGCGGATTAGTTTATATAACTCAGCTTTTCATTATACCAACAGGTGCTACAATTTACATTCCTATGATAGAATAGTTTATTAATTCTTTCAGCCACCACATCAGGTGGTACAAAGAGAAGGCGTAATGAATATACATAAAACAAATTCCGACCATTATACCGTGAGAATAACACCATATACATTAATACAAGAAATCTGTGAACAGAGATCAAACAGTCATGGAAACCTGCATGATATTTTTAGTGCAATGGTGAAGTTCGAAATTTGGTGGGAGCTGTGCCCCTTTGCTACTAAGTGACGCATCTCATTTTTCTTGAGAGTAATTTCCACGTGTTATCTCGAGCAGGAATGTGAGGGTTAAATGCATGTTGACGAATGTTTAAAGGTACTCAATCCGATAAAACTCCTCTCAATTACTATTTCAATGGCTTCGGGGGTCAAAAATATTTGATTCGAGTCGAGGAAGTCACCCATCAAAGCACAGCTTTGTTAGATATCGATTTTAGAAATATATTATTTTTCATTATCGGGAATACTTTCTGGACCAGAACACAGTCAAAATTGCGTTATTATTACCAGTTGATTTTAGAGTTATCCATCCTTGTCTGTTTGAATAGTGTTTTGGTGTACACATCTCGAGCAGATTACGAAATTGAATGCAATTATTAGTACTCATCTCGAGAAAATAACAAATTTCAAAAATCAATTTACTAATAACTCTGAGCTTTGTTTGATGGGTTCCTCGACTCGAATCAAATATTTTACCGCCAAAGCCAAAGAAATAGTAATATAGGACCCTCTGATCGGATTGTTGTTGTTGGAATTTGTTGAGATGGGGACCCTCTGATCTGATTGAGTACCTTTAAGATGGTTGTCAAAATGGCTCTCCGTTCCAAACTGTAATAACCAAAGCCCATCCCCTGGATAGTGCCGCCGCCCCCTCGGAGTTATTGATGAGGTGGAGTTTAGTGAGCTAGCATGGACAGTGTGACACATTGAAATCGGTATCATAAATTATACGACAAGGTGTTTGTTTCTTCCGGAATAAATGGGTGAATATCGTGAATAAGTATTGGCGTTGATTGATTCATGATTGTGCATGGTTCAAATAAACCAATCAAAACGTCGTTAGCGGGCTAGCATCACCAAATTCACCCTCTGGGAACCTCATTCTGCTGAGGTGTAAGCAGAACGAGGTTCCCAGAGGGTGAATTTATTAGTGATGCTACACCGCATAGCGGGCTAGCATCACCAAATTCACCCTCTGGGAACCTCATTCTGCTGAGGTGTAAGCAGAATGAGGTTCCCAGAGGGTGACTTTGGTGATGCTAGCCCGCTATGCGGGATAGCATCACTATATTCACCATCTGGGAACATCATTCAGCAAATGACAGACACCATATTTCAAGGCTTGATACCACGACAAGCTATGTTAGATAAATATATCTTTATTCAATATGATAAATATATAACATACAAAGGTTCGACACATTTACTCATATGCAGGTACATATAGATATAAACACATATCACCGCCAACGACAATTGCAGAGCGACTCAGTCAGTTCCAATGGCGGGGTCTGGCACCCAAAATGACCTTCTGTGCGTATCTGGTATTCCCAAAACACAGCTGAACATATATGCACAGAGCATAAAAAAAAAATTATACATGATGGCAGCGGTCAGATCAGCGTAGCGAGGGGACTGAACTCTATCTTGCAGCTTGTAAGTTATATGCGACGTCGTCCATTCCTTCGCATCTCGCGTTTTGGTACTCAATCCGATCAGACGCTCCTAAATTACTATTTCTTTGGCTTCGGGAGTAAACAATATTTGATTCGAGTCGAGTAACCTACCCATCAAAGCTCAGAGTTATCAGATATCGATTTTTGAAGTTCGTTATTTCAATTGTTTCTAGGCAAGAAACACGAAATCAAACGGACGGTCTTGTAGATAAAGATGGATAACTCTAAAATCAGGTGGTAATAATAACTTCAAAAATCGATATCTGATCACTCTGAGCTTTGATGGGTAGGTTCCTCTACTCGAATCAAATATTTTTTTTACCCCCGAAGCCAAAGAAATAGTAATATAGGAGCGTCTGATCGGATTGAGTACCTTTAATATAATTAGCACTTATCAAATAGACCTCTGAACATACAAGGCACAGAACTCGTCGTATTTTGAACATTGCACTGTTTGAATGAAGTCCGGCATCTCGATGTCCGAGTTGGTTATCTCCATGATTTCACGGACACAGTCCTGAGCATTCTCCCATTCTATCACTGCATATGTCTGGAACATCCGCATAGAGTCCAGGACAACGAGCTTGCTTAGCAACCGGTTCATCACGTGTAGTGACTGCTGGTGTTGGGCCGTTCTTGTTCGCGACACATTAGGAATCATTCGATCTACAAAGAGAATATTGTATTATAAAAGGAGTGTGGTTAGTTTAGCACCACTGCATGACAGAGTTCAGTCCCATGCATGCTACTGAGCCCTACCTTGCAATATGCACAGACTATATAGTGGTAAGCGGTTCAAAATCCATTACACTTGTGCGTACATACGCCGGGAGCGGAGGTTGTCTCACCCATCTTTTTTTGGTTAAAATGTTCAACAATTGGACATAATTTAATTTCGTATATGCATCTTCACCCGAGTCACTCGTTTAAATACAACATATGGTTGCTGGAAATATGGCACTTGAATCTCCATCTTATTTCTACGTTATTTACACGAAATAGCACAGGTTCCATATATTATTTAAAATTGACGTCAGAATTTTCTATACAGACGCTCTTTATTGTTACAATTTCAGGAATAGAATTACAAGAAATCTCTTTATTGTTCCTTGCGAGATTCTATGACTGGAATGGATCTTTCTCCGGAATCCGTATTGTAAGTCCCTACAAATGTATAACGCATTTGTCGGACATTTTTCATGTCCGGAATCAGATCGGGGTGTACCATATGCGAACATAAATTCATGTATCAAACCGTCACAGATATTTAACGATATATTATGGGCTTGTTCGGTGCGTGAAATTGATAAGATAGTGCTCATGCGCAATGCCAATCTCGGTATATATTTAAATTACACACCCAACATGTATCATATAGACTAAAGGGAGTTATCATAGACCGCAATCAACGATGAGCAAAATTTCTCAAGAGGTAGAGGAGAATAAAACGATAATTGTGAGTCATACCCAATCAGTTTTCGACGAACTATAGGACATAAACTGTGGTTATTTTTTTTTATATATAATAATATTCGATTTAAATTTTTTCCCGGTATCGACATAGGTCGATAAATAGTTGAAGTGCCTGTCTACGAGCATTATATGTCACAGAAAGAAGCATTGAATGAACGTACACAAATACAACTTTGAACACGATGTGTGTGCCCGCCCCCACCAAAGGACCATGTGCAATGCCTGTAACAGAAAAGAGCGTTCCGTGTTAGTCTATTTCTGATATGGTAGAAATAATGTTCACGATCGCGTTTGATGTTTCACTTCTGTGCGGAAAATCTAAAACAGCTGGAAAATGGTTGTGACCATGGCAACCATTTTATCAGAGTTTATGGAGCCATTATATCAATATTTCGTGTACTTGTTACCCTGCCTCCTTCCAAATTACGTAAATAATTTGATAGCTCAATTGATCCATGTCCGTTTAATCACGCACTGCATTGTTTTGGCACAACTTGCATGTGGGGGGGGGGGGGGCAAAATATAAGAGAATGTATTGGCTTAACACATATTAAAAATGATAAAATTGTCAAAGAATGTAGAAAAATATTATAAAAAATGTTTAAAAATGTAAGAAAAAATTATAAAATTGTTAAAGAATGTAAGAAAACATGGTAAAAAGTGTTAAAAAAGATTTTTTTTAGGCCAATGCATTCTCTTTATATATGCGAGGCGACCCATGGTCGACTCGCATATATAAGAGAATGCATTGGCACCGGGCATAACTGTAACCATCACAATGTGGTCAATGAACCGGTTCCAATGATATCCATATGTGTATGGTGTTATTGAGACAGACCAAAGATATTTTAGGCTTTATTTGGGCGTTTTTGGCCGGTTTGTTGGGTAAAGGGTTAATTTATCCATGTCCGTTTAATCACGCACTGCAAATTGCTTTGGCACAACATGCATGTGGGGGGGGGGGGCAAAATGCACCATGTGCGCCATATGGAAATACTTCTGTACTTAACTATCACTTACCAAGGGCATCTATCGAAACCATTGCCTTCTGGATGTTGCTCATACTCGCAAAGAAATCACTGATATCTGGAATTTCCTGGATATTCATGACTGTACATATACAACTGAATATGCTCTCATAAAGTGTGCCAAAATATGTACTGGGTCAAATTGTCGTGTATTCAAGAATCTCCAATTGGACGAATAATTACATTTTTCTGGATGTGGCCTATTTATTGTGTGTGAAATTTCTATGGCTTCAGTTTGACTTGATTTTATCCAATGGATACCAACCATTGAATGCATACTGCTCGCTTCATCCAATCAGGAATCGAGGAAACCCGATGCTAGTTGTGGTGACTGACCAATGACCAATCGACTACCGGAGCCCTTTAAATCAACTGACACCTTTGTTGCTTGGAACAACATCCCTGATTAGGGAGTGTCTGGTGTCGCTTTGTTAGCTCGATGTCCACACAATCACTTCATTGTACCAACCCCTTTTAATTAAGGTTTTAGAAAAATATTCTTCTGACATATTTTTTTTCATGTCTTTATAAAGAGATAAGAATTCCGCGAGCAAGGAATAGTTTCTTTCACCAATAGCAATAAAAAAATAATACTTCGAAATTATGAACCTATTTATCCGCCACCAGAACAAATTTCGGCGGGGGGATATATAGGAATGGTGTTTGTGACTCCGTCCGTCTGTCTGGTCTGTCGAGCAGTCCCGAAAAGTTGTCCGGAGGTTAGATTTTGAACAATTTATCAACGGATTTCAAAGATTTTTGGTATATGAGCTCACAAGGTGAATGTCTGAAACTAATTCGCAACTAGGACCGGTCAAACATTTTCACCACAGTTACAACCATTTGATTGTAAATGTTTGGCGTTTAGCACACACGAAAAGTTTCATTTCTTAAACCTATTGTTTCTCGAATTCGGCCACTAAGTCTTGCCATTCGCGCTTTCTTGATTTCTACAATCTTTCTACTTCTCTGAGGAGATAGCTCAACAAAAGCAGATGTCTGCTTGCTACTAGATCCTCTTCCCCTTTTCTAATCTACTCATGTTTCCATCATCAAAATGTTGTTCATCATACATGTAATATTAATTGGGGCAAATAAATATTGTTTAAATCAAAGTTGTCCGGGTGTTACCTCGAACAATTATCATTGGATTTCAAAGATTTTTGGTATGTGAGTTCAGAAAAGGAGTATATCTGAAACCAGTTCTCAAACTGGGCCCGACATTTTTACCAGACTTACGGGCTCTTGAATTGCTATTTTTTGACGTTCAGCACCCACTATATCAAAGTTGTCCGGAGGTCATTTCGAACAATTATAAACAAAGAATATTTACATGTGAGTTCACAAAAGGAGTTACATGACAAGAGTCATTTCGAACAATTATAAACGGATTTCAAAGAATATTGGCATGTGAGTTCACAAAAGGAGTTACATGAAAACAGTTTACAAACTATAGGCCCGCCTTACATTTTCACCAGAGTTACGGTCCTTTGATTGTAGAATTTTTGGCGTTTAGCATCCAGGAAAAGTTGTCCTGGGGTATTTTGAACAACTATTAACAGATTTGAAATATAATATTTTGGTATAAGAATACACAAGAGTTTCCTGAACGAGTTTTCAAAATAGCCCCGGCCGTACATTTTCAGCAGATTTACGGCCATCTGATTGTCATTTTTGGTGTATAGCACCCACGAAATGTTGCCCAGGATTTATGTAGAATAACTATCAACGGATTTGGGAGATTTCTGGTATGTGAGTTCATGCAAGGAATTTCTGAAACGAGTTCGCAAACTAGGTCCGGCATTAAGTTTTAGCAGAGTTGCGGTATTTATTTTCGGCGTTGCCATTTGAAATTTAAGCCCGAACTAAAACAAATATTAACCAATATCAAAGAAATATTAATTGCATGATTTCAATTATTTTTAGTATATTTTGAAAATGGCCATCCCAAACTTTGCCCACATAGGCGGAGAGTCCACCGTCGGCGACTGCTTGTTTTATTCTGTATAAGATCACAGCTATTTTCAGCGCCCATGGTGCACCAACCAAACTTGATTTGCTTTCCAAGTACACCAGTCGTTTTGCGAAAGGACTTTTTGGCCATACGGATAGATTTACGACTACCAATTGCTATCCGTATTCGTTATCTTAATGTTAAGGATGCGAAAGGTCTGTAATGAACGACGACAGACAATTATTACGAATAGCTATTTGTAGTCGTAATTGTAAGGCTGCGAACGATCTCTATTATCGAACTATACTGGATGATATATCAACAGCGACCGAATTGGAAATATCGGGAAATCCGATAATGATACGTATGATCCAAATATATTGGATTGTGGTCCACGGGAGGTCACTCTACGTTTAGGTGTGCACTATAACATTTCGAAATGTTTCGGGGCCACAAAGATTTTTACAAAGGAAACTCTTGCAATTGCTAATAATGTGCTGTTTTAAAGTTTTATCCCTGTCCTATTGGGAATGCTGAGTTTGAAATTATTCTGGGATATAATTGTTGTATATGTTTCATCTCTGGATTGTCTGTGGTTTCCATGGCATTAGAACCTCGATCGTCTCGAAACGTTTACACTTTGTTGAGGAGATGAACTCATGGGTCCGAATCGGCATCTCTGGTTTAGACTAGGTTTTATTCTAGACCAGGTTTAACTCCAGTTTAAACTAGGTTTAAGTAGGGTTTAAACTTGGTTTTACAGTAGTTAAACCAGGTTTATGGGAGTAAAACTGGGTTTTAGCGTACTTTGGGTTTAATTATTCGCCCGATATTTTTCGCCCAATATTGATGTTGTTTCTTCGTGAATATGGGAGTGTTTATTTTGAATTGGGGGAGGCGTTTATGCACGGGCGTTTGTCACTCAATTTAGATGCAGGAGAGTCTTAGTGGAATTCGGGGAGGCGATGTCGGTACTTATGAGATAAATTCTAACAAAATATGTTATCTATTCCGAAGGTTCGCTATTCCGAAGGTTTGCTATTCCGAAGGTTCATTATTTCGAAGGTTCAATATTCCGAAGGTTCGCTATTCCGAAGGTTTTCTAATTTGGGCGTATTTAACCAGAAATGAATAAAAATTTGCACCCCCCCCCCCCAAAACCACACGAGGAATGATAAATACGATTACGCTAGTATTCTCATATAGTACATTTATACACCCATTCTAATTCCCAATTTGTTATTATTAGAAAGAATAAAGCATCAGTTTATCGCTTTTTATGGAAAGTTGAAAACACGATGATTACATGACTGAAATAAACTACATGGAAGAGATACAGTCTGTCCGAACTGGCAATATTTATTTGAAAGAAACATCAACCCCCAGATCACATATATTAAATATATGACATATTATATACCATTTGAAATGGGAAGCTCTCTAACATTGTATTTTCAACTTATCCGGTATAATAAACCTGTATAATAAGCATGTTGTTTTTGTTGAGTTACCAACGTGTTTTTGTGCTGAAGTTTCATCTGGTTTTGTTGCGCAACGTGTATTATTTTCAATGGAGGGGGCATAACTCTATATTTAAAGATAGTTATCACCCTTCCATTGAAAATCCATTTTTAGTTTGAATGGGGGGGGGATCTGTTTATGATTTCAGCTGTTTTCTATTTCTCTATGGGCATCTTCTGAGACACAAACGTTTCAAATAGTGATGAATTATAGTATTTTAATCATATTTTATGGCATATATTGTTATTAAACCGGTAATAAACCCGTATATCAAGGCACTATACAAAAATAATCAGTGACTCGAAAATTAAGTGGGCATTTAAAGTCAATACAAAGTCACAATTGCAGTTAGGTTCATTTGATACCCGTCTATTCAGCGATATTCTGCTACACATTATGTTATAGCCTCCAGTATTCATTAGCTATATAGCACCACTGTTATAATCCAGCTTTAGCTGGCGTATTCTGCCTCGAAGATTATTGAGATATTACGTCATACGTAATGACATTAAATCGTATGGAAACATAGCAATTGTGCGGGCTGCGTGACGTGAATATGCATTGAGAAATAACGTCATACGTAATGACATTTCCTTCGTAAAAAGAGTCTTCGTAATAATGAACCATCTCAATACTTTAGAATATAGAATTAACATTAAAATAACAAAAACCTTCGGAATAGCGAACCTTCGGAATAGAGAACTTTCGGAATAGCGAACCTTCGGAATAGTGAACCTGTGGAATAGAGAACCTTCGGAATAGTGAACCTTCGGAATAGCGAACCGTCGGAATATAGACATGTCCCCCATCTGTTCTATCAATAATCAAGTCAAGTAGTTTTATTGCATATGTGTTAATTATCTGTTACATTTTTCGTGTTCAAATAGTTAACACAATCATGGATTTACAGTATAAACGGATATCAATACATTTATCGCATATACAAATTATAACTTTCAAAAAACAATTCAATTGAGTTAAGGTCCCCAGCGGATGGAGAGCGTAACATATGCTCGTGTACTAGCGCGAACAGACCCATATAAGGATCAGGATTCTTCCGGTATCCAGAATTCACTACATTTTCACTAGATAGGGTCATGACAATATTGTATTCATAATGTGACCGGAATGTCAGAAGAAACCTGAATCACTCAAAAGGGACTCGCGCCTGCATCAGGCAGACTATATATATCTTAATCTTAGCTCCAAATTCTAAGTTGGCAACTTACTAAGTCATTGAGGACAATAATTTATCTCTTCTAAAGCAGCAAGTACTTTGCTAACCGATTCAATGAAATTCTAGATTAATTTTTCATTAGTGTATCAAATTTCTGTATGGTTGGCCAGTGACAATAGAATGTTTTCAGATATCGACGTCGTATATCAATATAGGCGGGACAGACCAGTAGAAAGTGATATTCATTTTCAACCGCATTTAACTGACAACATTTACAAAATACCGGTACCAAAGAATGTACTGCGATAACATGATTTGGGTATAATATGGGTCAACCAGTAAGGCGCATCGCACATTTCGTTGGCAAATGCCGTCCATCAACCTCGAAACTGGTCCTAACCATGAAAATAGCGGATTAGTTTATATAACTCAGCTTTTCATTATACCAACAGGTGCTACAATTTACATTCCTATGATAGAATAGTTTATTAATTCTTTCAGCCACCACATCAGGTGGTACAAAGAGAAGGGGTAATGAATATACATAAAACAAATTCCGACCATTATACCGTGAGAATAACACCATATACATTAATACAAGAAATCTGTGAACAGAGATCAAACAGTCATGGAAACCTGCATGATATTTTTAGTGCAATGGTGAAGTTCGAAATTTGGTGGGAGCTGTGCCCCTTTGCTACTAAGTGACGCATCTCATTTTTTTTTAGAGTAATTTCCACGTGTTATCTCGAGCAGGAATGTGAGGGTTAAATGCACGTTGACGAATGTTTAAAGGTACTCAATCCGATAAAACTCCTCTCAATTACTATTTCAATGGCTTCGGGGGTCAAAAATATTTGATTCGAGTCGAGGAAGTCACCCATCAAAGCACAGCTTTGTTAGATATCGATTTTAGAAATATATTATTTTTCATTATCGGGAATACTTTCTGGACCAGAACACAGTCAAAATTGCGTTATTATTACCAGTTGATTTTAGAGTTATCCATCCTTGTCTGTTTGAATAGTGTTTTGGTGTACACATCTCGAGCAGATTACGAAATTGAATGCAATTATTAGTACTCATCTCGAGAAAATAACAAATTTCAAAAATCAATATCTAATAACTCTGAGCTTTGTTTGATGGGTTCCTCGACTCGAATCAAATATTTTTTACCGCCAAAGCCAAAGAAATAGTAATGTAGGACCCTCTGATCGGATTGTTGTTGTTGGAATCTGATCGGATTGAATACCTTTAAGATGGTTGTCAAAATGGCTCTCCGTTCCAAACTGTAATAACCAAAGCCCATCCCCTGGATAGTGCCGCCGCCCCCTCGGAGTTATTGATGAGGTGGAGTTTAGTGAGCTAGCATGGACAGTGTGCTACATTGAAATCGGTATCATAAATTATACGACAAGGTGTTTGTTTCTTCGGGAATAAATGGGTGAATATCGTGAATAAGTATTGATTGATTCATGATTGTGCATGGTTCAAATAAACCAATCAAAACTTCGTTTTAACCCTTTGCCCAACAGAACGGCCCTGTGCCAATGCATTCTCTTATATATGCGAGTCGACCATAGGTCGCCTCGCATATATAAGAGAATGCATTGGCTTAACACATTACAAATTATAAAATTGTTCAAGAATGTAAGAAAAAATGGTAAAAAGTGTTAAAAAAGATTTTTTTTAGGCCAATGCATTCTCTTATATATGCGAGGCGACCTATGGTCGACTCGCATATATAAGAGAATGCATTGACACAGGGCATAACTGTAACCATCACAATGTGATCAAGGAGCCGGTTCCAATGATATCCATATTTGTATGGTTTTATTGAGACAGACCGAAGATAATTTAGGCTGTTGAAGCTTTATTTGGCCGGGTTTGGCCGGTTTGTTGGGTAAAGGGTTAAAGTCGTTAGGAGAATACCACGACAAGCTATGTTAGATAAATATATCTTTATTCAATATGATAAATATATAACATACAAAGGTTCGACACATTTACTCATATGCAGGTACATATAGATATAAACACATATCACCGCCAACGACAATTGCAGAGCGACTCAGTCAGTTCCAATGGCGGGGTCTGGCACCCAAATTGACCTTCTGTGCGTATCTGGTATTCCCAAAACACAGCTGAACATATATACACAGAACATATACATGATGGCAGCGGTCAGATCAGCGTAGCGAGGGGACTGAACTCTATATTGCAGCTGTAAGTTATATGCGACGTCGTCCATTCCTTCGCATCTCGCGTTTTGGTGATTAAAGGTACTCAATCCGATCAGACGCTCCTAAATTACTATTTCTTTGGCTTCAGGGGTAAAACATATTTGATTCGAGTCGAGTAACCTACCCATCAAAGCTCAGAGTTATCAGATATCGATTTTTGAAGTTCGTTATTTCAATTGTTTCTAGGCAAGAAACACGAAATCAAACGGACGGTCTTGTAGATAAAGATGGATAACTCTAAAATCAGGTGGTAATAATAACTTCAAAAATCGATATCTGATCACTCTGAGCTTTGATGGGTAGGTTCCTCTACTCGAATCAAATATTTTTTTTACCCCCGAAGCCAAAGAAATAGTAATATAGGAGCGTCTGATCGGATTGAGTACCTTTAATATAATTAGCACTTATCAAATAGACCTCTGAACATACAAGGCACAGAACTCGTCGTATTTTGAACATTGCACTGTTTGAATGAAGTCCGGCATCTCGATGTCCGAGTTGGTTATCTCCATGATTTCACGGACACAGTCCTGAGCATTCTCCCATTCTATCACTGCATACGTCTGGAACATCCGCATAGAGTCCAGGACAACGAGCTTGCTTAGCAACCGGTTCATCACGTGTGGCGACTGCTGGTGTTGGGCCGTTCTTGTTCGCGACACATTAGGAATCATTCGATCTACAAAGAGAATATTGTATTATAAAAGGAGTGTGGTTAGTTTAGCACCAATGCATGAGAGAGTTCAGTCCCCTGCATGCTACTGAACCCTACCTTGCAATATGCACAGACTATATAGTGGTAAGCGGTACAAAATCCATTACACTTAATTGTGCGTACATACGCCGGGAGCGGAGGGTGTCTCACCCCATCTTTGTTTGGTTAAAATGTTCAACAATAGGACATAATTTAATTTCGTATATGCATCGTTTTATATCCCCCCGAGTCACTCGTTTAAATACAACATATGGTTGCTGGAAATATGGCACTTGAATCTCCATCTTATTTCTACGTTATTTACACGAAATAGCACAGGCTCCATATATTATTTAAAATTGACGTTAGAATTTTCTATACAAACGCTCTTTATTGTCACAATTTCAGGAATAGAATTACAAGAAATCTCTTTATTGTTCCTTACGAGATTCTATGACTGGAAAGAATCTTTCTCCGGAATCCGTATTGAAAGTCCCTACAAAAGTATAACGCATTTGTCGGACATTTTTCATGTCCGGAATCAGATCGGGGTGTAACATATGCGAACATAAATTCATGTATCAAACCGTCAGATATTTAACGATATATTATGGGCTTGTTCGGTGCGTGAAATTGATAAGATAGTGCTCATGCGATATGCCAATCTCGGTATATATTTAAATTACACACCCAACATGTATCATATAGACTAAAGGGAGTTATCATAGACCGCAATCAACGATGAGCAAAATTTCTCAAGAGGTATACAGGAGAATAAAACGATAATTGTGAGTCGTGGTCACACCCAATCAGTTTTCGACGAACGATGACATAAACTGTGGTCATTTAAAAAAAATATATATTCGATTAAAAAAAATTCCCGGTATCGACATATAGGTCGATACATAGTTGAAGTGCCTGTCTACGAGCATTATATGTCACAGAAAGAAGCATTGAATGAACGTACAAAAATACAACTTTGAACACGATGTGTGTGCCCGCCCCCACCAAAGGACAATGTGCAATGCCTGTAACAGAAAAGAGCGTTCCGTGTTAGTCTATTTCTGATATGGTAGAAATAATGTTCACGATCGCGTTTGATGTTTCACTTCTGTGCGGAAAATCTAAAACAGCTGGAAAATGATTGTGACCATGGCAACCATTTTATCAGAGTTTATGGAGCCAGTATATCAATACTTCGTGTATTTGTCACCCTGCCTCCTTCCATATTACGTGTATTTGTCACCCTGCCTCCTTCCAAATTACGTGTATTTGTCACCCTGCCTCCTTCCAAATTACGTGTATTAATTTGTCACCCTGCCTCCTTCCATATTACGTGTATTTGTCACCATGCCTCCTTCCAAATTACGTAAAGAATTTGGTAGCTCAATTGATCAATGTCCGTTCAATCACGCACTGCAAATTCAAAGTTTTATCCCTGTCTCGAGATGCGTACTAATAATTGCGTAACATGCCTGGGGGGGGGGCGCCACATGGAAATACATCTGTACTTAACTATCACTTACCAAGGGCATCTATCGAAACCATTGCTTTCTGGATATTGCTCATACTCGCGAAGAAATCATTGATATCTGGAACTTCCTGGATATTCATGACTGTACATATACAACTGAATATTCTCACATAAAGTGTACTAAAATATGTTCTGGGTTAAATTGTCGTGGATTCAAGAATCTCAAATTGGACGAATAACCTCATTTTTCTGGATGTGGCCTATTTATTGTGTGTCAAATTTCTATGGCTTCAATTTGACTTGATTTTATCCAATGGATATCAACCATTGAATGCATACTGCTCGCTTCATCCAATCAGGAATCGAGGAAACCCCGTGTTATTATTATGGTGACTGACCAATCGACGACCGAAGCCCTTTAAATCAACTGACAGTCTGACACCTTTGTTGCTTGGAACAACATCCCTGATTAGGGAGTGTCTGGTGTCGCTTTGTTAGCTCGATGTCCACCCAATCACTTCATTGTACCAAACCCCTTTAATTAAGGTTTTAGAAAAATATTCTTCTGACATATCTATTTTCATGTCTTTATAAAGAGATAAGAATTACGCGAGCAAGGAATAGTTTATTTCACCAATAGCAATTAAAAAAAAATACTTCGAAATTATGAACCTATTTATCCGCCACCCGAACACATTTCGGCGGGGGATATAGGAATGGTGTTTGTGGCTCCGTCCGTCTGTCTGGTCTGTCGAGCAGTCCCGAAAAGTTGTCCGGAGGTTATATTTCGAACAATTTATCAACGGATTTCAAAGATTTTTGGTATATGAGCTCACAAGGTGAATGTCTGAAACTAATTCGCAACTAGGACCGGTCAAACATTTTCACCACAGTTACGACCATTTGATTGTAAATGTTTGGCGTTTAGCACACACGAAAAGTTTCATTTCTTAAACTTATTGTTTCTCGAATTCGGCCACTAAGTCTTGCCATTCGCGCTTTCTTGATGTCTACAATCTTTCTACTTGTCTGAGGAGATAGCTCAACACAAGCGGATATCTGCTGGCTGCTAGATCCTCTTCCCTTTTTCTATTCTACTCATGTTTCCATCATCAAAATGTTGTTAATCATAAATGTAATATTAATTGGGGGCAAATAAATATTGTTTAAATCAAAGTTGTCCGGGTGTTACATCGAACAAGTATCAATTGATTTAAAAGATTTTTGGTATGTGAGTTCAGAAAAGGAGTATATCTGAAACCAGTTCTCCAACTGGGCCCGACCGTACATTTTTACCAGACTTACGGGCCCTTTAATTGCTATTTTTTGGCGTTCAGCACCCACTATATCAAAGTTGTCCGGAGGTCATTTCGAACAATTATAAACAAAGAATATTTACATGTGAGTTCACAAAAGGAGTTACATGACAAGAGTTTACAAACTATAGGCCCGGCTTTCATTTTCACCAGAGTTACGGTCCTTTGATTGTAGTATTTTTGGCGTTTAGCATCCAGGAAAAGTTGTCCGGGGGTATTTTGAACAACTATCAACGGATTTGAAATATAATATTTTGGTATATGAATACACAAGAGTTTCTGCAACGAGTTTTCAAAATAGCCCCGGTCGTACATTTTCACCAGAGTTACGGCCGTTTGATTGTCATTTTTGGCGTATAGCACCCACGAAATGTTGTCCGGGATTTATGTCGAATAATTATCAACGGATTTGGAAGATTTCTGGTATGTGAGTTCATGCAAGGAGTTTCTGAAACGAGTTCGCAAACTAGGCCCGGCATTAAGTTTTACGAGAGTTGCGGTATTTATTTTCGGCGTTGCCATTTGAAATTTAAGCCCGAACTAAAACTAATATAAAAGGTCGGTAGACCTCATGTCCGCCTCTAATCGTGGGCTTGATACGACCGTTGTTTGCGCATAAAAACCTGTCTTTAGTGCTAGTAAACCTACATACCAAATTTAATTTCATTCAGTACACATTTACTAAAGTTATCATCCGGAAACCTCAAATTGGCAAAAATTCTAAGTAAAAAAGGGACATAACTCTGGTGAAAATCGGCGGGCGGAACCCGAATTCGAACTTGACTTGTGTTTTGCTGGGAGAAAGACACATACCAACTTTGGTTCAGATCAAATAATCCAAACTGGAGTTATCGGTCGGAAACCAAAAATGTTAACAGACGGTCAAATTTTAAGTCGAATAAGGGCCGTAACTCATGTTAAAATAATTGGACGGAACTCATATTCGAACCTGGCCTGTATCTTTAGCTGGGAAATACACATACCAACTTTGGTTCAGATCAAATAATTCAAACTGGAGTTATCGGTCGGAAACCAAAAATGTTAACAGACGGTAAAATTCTAAGTCGAAAAAGGGGCATAACTCTGGTGAAAATATGAACCAGAATTCGAACATGACCTGTCTTTTCTGCTAGTAAACCCACATACCAAATTTAATTTAATTTGGTTCACTCTAACTAAAGTTATCATCCGGAAACCTCGGACGCACGCACGCACACGCTGATTATAATAGTCTTCCGAACCCGTTGGGTCGGCGGACAATTAACCAATCTCAAAGAAATATTAATTGCATGATTTCAATTATTTTTAGTATATTTTGAAAATGGCCATCCCAAACTTTGCCCACATAGGCGGGGATTCCGCAATCGGCGACTGCTTGTTTTATTCTATTTTAGATCACAGCTATTTTCAGCGCCCATTGTGCACCAACCAAACTTGATTTGCTTTCCAAGTACACCAGTCATTTTGCGAAAGGACTTTTTGGCCATACGGATAGATTTACGACTACCAATAGCTATCCGTATTCGTAATCGTAAGGATGCGAACGGTCTCTATTATCGAACTATACTGGATGAAAAATCAACAGCAACCGAATTGGAAATATCGGGAAATCCGATAATGGTACGTATGATCCAAATATATTGGATTGTGGTCCACGGGAGGTCACTCTACGTTTAGGTATGCACTATAACATTTCGGGGCCACAAATATTTTTATAAAGGAAACTCTTGCAATTGCTAATAATGTGCTGTTTCAAAGTTTTATCCCTGTCCTATTGGGAATGCTGAGTTTGAAATTATTCTGGGATATAATTGTTGTATATGTTTCATCTCTGGATTGTCTGTGGTTTCCATGGCATTAGAACCTCGATCGTCTCGAAACGTTTACACTTTGTTGAGGTGATGAACTCATGAAGTTCTGATATTCCTATCGGCCATCCCCATGTTACAGTTTCAGATCCAATAAAAGACCGCTATAAGCCACACATCCCCGAATAAGGTGCCTTTATTTGGCCGGTGGTTTGTTTTGAAATGAAAAGTTGTATTCTGGGAACAATCATTGTACCACACTTTGCTTCCAAGTTACTGTCTATTCAAGAACAGAAATTCCCCATGCAGAGAACGAAAAACAAAAAGAGCTACGCATTGATCTGAAAGAGATGCGTAATAAATATCCTCGCGACAAATGTTTCATTAGCAACAACAAAGTTATAGGAATAACAGAAGGATCTGGTGAACAGAGAAATTGACTTGGTAGTTCGGACAAATATAAGTGTTGATTCTGGAGAAAGCAAAATTAAAATAAATCCTATTTGTCTTCATACTAACGCCGACAGCCTATTACACAAACGTGATCATCTAAAAGTACTCATAGACGATTTCAAACCTGCTTTCAAGTGCTTTGATATGTGTTACAGAAATTTTAACAGTGCTAAAGGACTATGGGAAATACTTCTTCACACAGAGGATAATAGAAGACTGGAACGCGTTACCAAACCACATATTAGCATCACCATCTCTGAAGGAATTTAAAATGTTAATAGATTCATATTTCCCCAACAGGCGATATCTATATGACGATGTCAATGACAGAACTCTACCAGCATAACAACATAATTTCAATCCATTATGATTGTGACATTTTTACCAATACATTTTCATTAGTACTGGAACAAAAATTCGAAAGACTTGTTCCATAATTATGATGATGATGATAACCGCAGTAAAGTGTTTATTGGGGTTGGAGCCCAACATATTTAATAAGGAGCAGTGGGGCTGCCCATGATGCTTAGACTAATGTGCCGAGGGAGTTGATGAGCGGCCCCTGAAGGTGTAATGTAATGTATAAACGGATTTAAAAGAATATTGGCATGTGAGTTCACAAAAGGAGTCACATGAAAAGAGTTTACAAACTATAGGCCCGGCTTACATTTAAACCAGAGTTACGGTCCTTTAGTATATTTTTGGCGTTTAGCATCCAGGAAAAGTTGTCCGGGGGTATTTTGAACAAATATCAACGGATTTGAAATATAATATTTTGGTATATGAATACACAAGAGTTTCTGGAACGAGTTTTCAAAATAGCCCCGGTCGTACATTTTCACCAGATTTACGGCCATTTGATTGTCATTTTTGGCGTATAGCACCCACGAAATGTTGTCCGGGATTTATGTCGAATAATTATCAACGAATTTGGAAGATTTCTGGTATGTGAGTTCATGCAAGGAGTTTCTGAAACGAGTTCGCAAACTAGGCCCGGCATTAAGTTTGACCAGAGTTGCGGTATTTATTTTCGGCGTTGCCATTTGAAATTTAAGCCCGAACTAAAACAAATATTAACCAATCTCAAAGAAACATTAATTGCATGACTTCAAAATTACTTTTAGTATATTTTGAAAATGGCCATCCCAAACTTTGCCCAACATAGGGGGGGGGGGGGATTCCGCCATCGGCGACTGCTTGTTTTATTCTGTTTTAGATCACAGCTATTTTCAGCGCCCATGGTGCACCAACCAAACTTGATTTGCTTTCCAAGTACACAGTCGTTTTGCGAAAGGACTTTTTGGCCATACGGATAGATTTACGACTACCAATAGCTAGCCGTATTCGTAATCGTAAGGCTGCGAACGGTCTCTAAAGTTATAGAACTATACTGGATGATATATCAACAGCGACTGAATTGGAAATATCGGGAAATCCGATAATGGTTCGTATGATCCAAATCTATTGGATTGTGGTCCACGGGAGGTCACTCTACGTTTAGGTATGCACTATAACTTTTCGAAATGTTTCGGTACCACACAGATTTTTTATAAAGGAAACTCTTGCAATTGCTAATAATGTGCTATTTTAAAGTTTTATCCCTGTCCTATTGGGAATGCTGAGTTTGAAATTATTCTGGGATATAATTGTTGTATATGTTTCATCTCTGGATTGTTTGCGGTGTCCATGGAATTAGAACCTCGATCGTCTCGAACTGCTAACTCTTTATTGAGGTGATGAAGTGCTGATACAATGTATTGTAAAGTATCATATACTACTCAGTAGTATTAACTGTTAGCACACACATGGGTATGTGGAGCCTGTGATCTTAGGGGCGGAGTAAGCTGGGTGTCACATGGACTCTGCTGACAAATCAATGTCAACCGGGTCTCAGTGAGACATAGTTTATTCTTTATGCTGAGATTCCAACCAAAAATAATATTAAAAAATAAAAATATATTTCAACAATGTATTTGCCTTATTACCACAGTTTGTAAATCCATGTTCATGATTTTGATTCGGTTAAATATTATTAAAACAAAACAAAAGTTCTGATATTCCTATCGGCCATCTACTCCCATCTTACAGTTTCAGATCCAATAAAGGGCAGCTATAGGCCACACGTCCCCCGAATAAGGTGCCTTTATTTGGCCGGTGGTTTGTTTTCAAATGAAAAAGTTGTATTCTGGGAACAATCTTTGTATGACACTTTGCTTCCAAGTGACACTTTGCTTCCAACAGTAAGTCTGTTCAAGAACAGAAAATCCTTATGCCTGACCGCAGTAAAGTTTTAATCGGGGTTGGAGCCCAACATATTTAATAAGGGGCAGTGGGGCTGCCCATGCATGATTCTTAGACTAAGGTGCTGAGGGAGTTGATGAGCGGAAATAAAGAGCGCCCCCTGAAGGTGGACTGTGTTTATGTACACCGTCGACAGGGAATTTGATATACACAATTTGGGTTGCTGAAAACGAATGTCAGGCCGGTTTCCTAGAACCCCTCTAGTTTCGAGATACCCTGCACGACCGCGCCCTCGAATAAAACTTGTTCCAGTGGATAGAGGGGTCTTTCCTGAATTGTCACGTAGCAAAAAACACTATTTTTCGTGTAAACGGCACCACATTTCACTATTACCGTTGGTTGGCAAACACAATCTGCTCGATATGAATTTACATGGTTTCATTTGAGAGTTATTTTGCCACACATAACGAATAAGACGATAAAATACGCATTAAATTAGGAATTTTCAACTGAAAATCGGAAAAATTAAGAAAAAATCACGATGGAGTCCAGATATGAACGATTGACGAGATTGTTGTTAATTATCTGCCCTTGCATGGCGGGTGTTATATTAGTCCCAGGTTCGATGGAGATCTTTTAAGTTTTCTTGTTTAAATGCTCAACGCCTGTATGAAAATATGATGTCAATTTGTGTTCCGATGTACATATAAGAAATATTGGATTCGGCGCTCAGATTAGACGAATTTTAGGAACAAACTGTTTCTAGATGATTGTAAACAACAGCCGCCATCTTGAATTTTGAATGGGGACACGTTTCACAGACAGTATTTTGGTGAGATCGAACCTTATTATTACATGTACTATTGACCTATAATGAATTAACTGTATGATGGATCAAATCTGCAGCGTTTAAATTCTGCTTTTCCTGGTAAACGTGACTTGACTAACTTGAAATTGTTTTCTGATTCTGAACGACCTGGCCAAAAAAATTCTTTCCACAGTGATCAAGTGTTGGATTTTAGTATTAACTGCTCCTCTAGCATTCCCAGCACATCGGTTCCAACTATTTCACAATGAGTGACACGCACACAGTAAATATCACTTCTGACATTTCGAAAGTCCAAAATATTTTGACTTGTGAAAATCAACAAGTGAAAGGCAGCGTTACCAACGATCACGATGATCAGACTTCCACGCCCACACATCTAAAGAGGAAGGAGCGCGCCACATCGTCATCCCAAGTTTCTCCGTCCATGTATGCAGAAACCAAGAAACAGTATAAACCTGTTTATCAAGGCAACCTTTTGCGGAGTCCTATTCCGTCTGACGATGGATCTAATGCAGGTGACATAATAAATAAAATAAATAATAAATTTAGTTTAAAGCCGTAAATCCCCATAGAGCTCTTAGACTTTACATCAATACATATATAATGATGATTAGAACATAGTAAGAACTATCAATTATGTACAATGAGCTGCTCATCTGGCTACCATCAGTGGATCGGATGATACACACGTTGAAACAGATGCGTTTTGAGTTTAGATGTGAACATTTTGAGAGACTGGGGTGCCCTCAAGTGAGAAGGCAATTTATTCCAGAGAAATGGCGAAGCCACGGAAAAGGCCAGGTCACCAGCTGTTACGAGGTCACCGGTACAAACACAAGGCTGTGAGAACTTTCAGATCGCAGATGCCGCGGAGGAACATATCGAGAAATCAAGTCTGCCAAGTATATTATGGGGTCTCGCTATTCAGACACTTGTGCGTTAATTTCAAAATTTTGAATTCAATCCGTTCCATCGGAGGTAACCAGTGGAGCTCGCGCAATAATGGCGTGACATGATCATATTTACGGCTCATAAAAATAACTCGTGATGCAGATTTCTGAACATTTTCGATTTTGTCCAAGATAGACTGGTTGCAGTCGTACAACAGAGAATTGCAGTAGTCCAGACGACTTGTAACGAATGCACACACTAGCTGTTTTGTGGTCTCGACGTCGATAACATTCCGCACCCTGCTGATATGTCTAAGATGGTTATACGAGGACCTGCACACTTGCTCGATGTGTTTTTCAGCAGACAGGTTCTCGTCCAAGAAATATACGAGGTTGCGGACTGTGCTGGATGGCGAGACAACACTGCCTTCAATATTGAGACTATGTTTAGAACATTTTGAAAGTTGCTGTCGCAAACCAATATATATTATTTCAGTTTTATCTGCATTCAATTTTAAGAAGTTGATTGTCATCCATGATCGAATATCAGCGACACATCGTTCAAGCTTATATTTGGTAGAACTTGCAGAATCAAAATCCGGCTTAAAATGAATATACAGTTGTGTGTCATCCGCATAGAAGTGAAAAGATAATTCATGTCGTCTAATGATGTCGCCAAGTGGTAGTACATATATAGTGTAGAGCAACGGCCCCAGCACTGATACCTGTGGAACGCCGAATTTAAGAGAAGCTGCTTTCGATGTGGAACCGGAAACGGCAACCTTCTGCGTACGGTCGTGTAGGTAGGATCGAAACCAGTCCAATGCGGTCCCGACAATCCCAAGACGATCGGAAAGTCTGTTTAAAAGGACAGCGTGGTCGATCGTGTCGAACGCTGCGCTTAAGTCGAGGAGCACGAGGCACGATACCTGTTGTTTGTCCATGGCTTGCAGTATGTCATTCTGCACTCGCAAAAGCGCAGTTTCAGTACTGCAAAATGACCTATACGCTTCCTATTCAGACTTCTGCTGAACCACCCCTTTAAGGTGGTCGCGGACTTGCTTGGCGACCTCACGCTCAATAACCTTCGACAAGAAGGAAAGATTAGAGACCACTCCAGCTCCGTCAAGGTAAATCATATTCCGCCTACCATCCTATCGTGTGAGAAAGTCTGTTTATGATGTGCGACGTGGACTGAAAAACCTCGGTGTACACGAATACCCGGGACCCCTCTTCATTAATGAGGACCTTACAAGAACTCGTGCTAAAATTTTCCAACGAGCACGGAAACTAAAGCAAAATACGAAAATCGCTGAATGTTGGACATTCGATGGGAACATTTATGCAAGAGAGGCCCAGGGTGCTGACGTCTTGAAACTAACAACATTCAGACACATTGATGCCCTGGAGGAGCGGATAAACTAACTGCTGTGGCCTTTCAATGTGTCATCGACCACCATCAGCTAGTTGGTCGTTGTCACAGTTGTTGGCCATTATATATAAGTAGTAGCCCTAGAGTAAGAATAATAGGAAAGTTGGGAAACAACATGTAATTTTTTTTTTAAACCCACCCACCTCCCCTGTTGCACTCGAAATCTCATCAAAACGAATACGCTTCGGACATGCATAACTATCGAATATCGATAATCACACTTACCATACATTTCTTGAGAGGTATATCCAGAAAAACAACTTTTATCAGGTGAAAATAATCAAAATCACGATCAAATTTGGCTCGACACAACATCATTAGCACGGAAATGTTAGGATCGATAACTCTTCCGAAAAGTCGGTTGAACTCGGTTCGGTCAAAAAGGCGAAATACTTTTAAGCGGGCCAACCTTTGACTTGTCCCCGGAGTATAAACCTTGCCATCGCTCTATCGTCGACGTCGTCGTTGTATGGGTGGTGGGGGTGGGGGGCACATCACAAGGCGATGGTGTCGCGAAATATGCATTGTTATATGTTTTGATGATCAACTCTTTTCAAAAGTAAATGTAATCGAAGATCTACTTGACTAAATATGGGTGAGTGTGTGGGCCAACCGTGCATTTAATAGCTGGATGTAGAGTGAGCGCTCAAATCTTCGCCGGCTTTCCAGCACACACGAGAACAGTCGAGAAACCTGTGCTGAACTTGTTCAATGGAAGCTGACGCTTTTCGTGGGTGAACTGTTGTCTGTCGACAACCGTATACGTCTCCAGTACAACTGAAATATTTTAGCAAATGCATTGGCCTTAAATCGAGAACAATTGAGAAGTCTGACGGTTGCCAAAGATGGACACAACCCCATAATCACTGGCCAAACAGGGAAAACTAACCTTTTAAGGTAAGTTATTGATACATTTCGGTCATTAAGGGGGATCTCAAGTGAAAGATTGTGAATGGGGATTTCCATCCAAATCTGCGAAGTAAAAGTTAAAGTTACAATAGCTTATGAGTGGGACTTGATGTGCCTTTGGTAACAACGGGTAGTTATTTATCTGTCGGGTCCGCTTGGTAAAATATAAATTTTGCAATAAATGTATTTTTGAGAATTTTATTCTGGATTTACATGACTTGACGTACATTTGAAAAAATCAACATAAATTAAAATTTAAATACACCAACATCATAATGGAACAAGTTCCAAACAGACCTGACCCGCCAGATACATATCTCTTGTTTCCAGTACCACATCAAGTCACACTCGGAAGTATTTGCAACGCATCTCCGCAGATTAGCATGGAAAACCTCGTTCCAAATTGGTCTCCCCATTAACGACCTTTCCCATGCAAGGCAGGCCGTGTGAAAATTTTCCATGTTGTTTATCCACACAACTACAGCGCAGAGCTTTCGGTCGTGATAATTGGCTGCCTCACCAAGCGTGGGTCGTGTCGGTTTGGAAACTGCGGGGACAATTTATTTTCGCTTGTAACTCCATCCGTGCAGTATCTCAACCGTTCCGATATGGAGAAACTCGCAAAGGAAATCTGCAAAATTGAGCGCAAAAAATGGCATTGGTATATCACAGAGGCCCTTTTTGTTGTCAGACAGCAAAGGTCGATACCTGGAGAAACAAAAAGAGATATATGACAAAAGAAACGTAGAATTTATTTGGAAGGTGGGCGTTAGTACACAGAGAGTTTTGAATTCAAAGGTAGACAGGCGAATTTGTGAAGCGGAGGACCCTGTGGTTATTCTGTGGTTAGGCACCTGCGATTTTACTAATAAGTTTGGAAAGATTGTATATTTGAAAAAAAAACATTAGGATGCAAATCGCGAGAGCCATTGCTAATCTAAAGGATATAGAGAGTAAGACCATGTCCAAAAATTCCTCAGCGACTGTCGTCTTTCTGGAATGCCCAGTCGTATCGATGGCAAATTGGAACAGGCGGAAGGGACATCCGTGTTGGGGCCTCTTCCGACAGCAGGATAGACAGCTTTGTAGAGCCATCAAAGACTTCAACATTCAACTGAACGGGCCCAACTTACAAGAGCACACCATGCCGAAAATAAATCAGGACTTGCTTGTTGCTCACAAATATAAGAAACAGTCCTGCACCAAATACAGGTACCAGCTTAAACTCCTGGTTGACGGGATCCACCCAACCGATCAGCTTGCGAGGTTGTGGCTCTTGAGGATGATTCGTTTGACCCGACGAGAGATGTAATGCTAAATATGGTGTAGGCACGTGTTCACGTAATTCGAAATTAAGGATAGCCTTATATTCAACTGCGTGCTGCACATGATATTCTTCCTGGGCAATAAATATTGTTTCTTTATTATCTCATCAATTCATTTATTCCATCCAATTATTCATTCATAAGTTATTGGGTTCAATGCTCTTTAATCCAAAAATCTTTGTTCGGAAAACCAATTTCGGAAATTGATGGTCATTTCAGTCCAAATTTGTTTATTTTCGACTCAGTCTAAAAAAAATGAACACATTATCCAAAAATTACTGGTTGGGAAATCCCCACCCCCAATTTTACTGTTTTCTCGCTACCAATTGGCTTTCCAGAAACCTATTCAAATTCATAAATGCTCTTCGTGGTCCCTCCCATTTTTGGGGTGAATTTTCTCAATAGGATAGTGTTTCTTTTGACGTGGGGATAGGATAGATGAGTCGCCAATGGTCCAGAACCCAAATCATGCACCCCCTCCGACAGGCAAATTGAGAATTACTTAAATATAAACAGTTAATGATATATACATTTCAGATCGTAATTTTGGTCTTATGTCTGACTTATTGCATATGTCTGACTTTATGCAACAAATAATTTCGTACTAACCCATGTATACTCGGCGGCGTTACTTGCCCGTGACACAGAATGTTTCCTAAATGAAACATATAGATAACATATAGTTATCTCTCAACAGGGCCATAATACGAAGATGAAAAAAATGTGGCCGTAACATCTACAACTGGCATTGCCTGATGATACCCACCCCAGTTGGCCCCCAGTTCAGGAACGATAACTCTATCCGAAGTACACGACCTATATGCAGTACTACCGTCGGTGTTTGACCTATATTCTCCGCCCACGCATTGCATCATGGTCTATTTGTATGCCGGTTGTGCATGTCCGGACATGACCCGTTGGTTATATCCAATGGGATAATGTTAAAGTGACACTCGCATTGAAAACTTACAAAAAATTCAAAAATTCAAAAACTTCAAAAATTTCAAAAATTTCAAAAACTTCAAAAACGTCAAAAACTTCAAAAACTTCAAAAACTTCAAAAACTTCAAAAATCGCAAAAAATTTCAAAAAAGTTTAAAAACTTCAAAATACTCAAAAATTTCAAAAAACTTAAAAAACTTTTCAAAAAGAAACAAAAATGAAAAACAGAAAAAAATTCATAAATATATGAAAAACTTAAAAAACTTCAACTTTTTCTAAAATTCAAAAATACTTTAAAATTAAATTAAAATTAACTGTCTTTTAATATATCTAACCCACTGCCACTTCTAAGGGTTCCACACTACACCTGAGGGGATATTGAGTGGTCTACACACGTCTCCTAAACCCTAGAATAAGATCCAGCCCATAAGAAACACCGCCTCCTGCAATGCCTGTCATTCGAATCTGACGCAATCCCTACTTCTGGCGCAATGCCTGAGTCATTCGAATCTGGCGCAATCCCTACTTCCGGCGCAACGCCTGAGTCATTGGAATCTGACGCAATCCCTCGCGAAACCTACCGGCTGACTCCACACCCATCGGCTAAACGTTGTATCACATGCTTATTATTTGATCATATCGTGGAAATTCAATGTTTTGTCATCACTCATGAGATATAACCCATATCCACTGAAAAAGGGTGGATATCCTCTATTTATTTATAATTTTTTCTTTGTTATCTTTTTTTTATCCCTCTTTTTTATCTACCACTTCCTGTTTTTATTCGCTCTTCTTTTTCTTACAACTTCTAATCCCTCATAATCTTCGAATATCCACTTTCATCTCCAAGTTTTTGAAAAAATTCCTTGTTTAGTAGCACCTCCAGATGGGCTCTATAGAATTTGAACGAGGCATCCATCTTGGATATTACTCTTTCTATGACTAAATCCGTTAGCACGCTCTACAGATATCATATAGGTAGCACGCTCTACAGATGTCATATAGGCCTCTTCACATCTTGTTTTCCATAATTTATTCATTCCTAATCGCTCCATTGACTGTAACAAATTAAATTACCCCCTCCCCCTGTATTTAGAATACATCCTTGATTATTAATATTTCCTCCTTTCATGGTGTGCATGTTCCTTGGGACATCTTTGCTAATGTGAAGCCACACCTATTATATATATATATATATACAACTTTAAAAGCCCGCGAAAATATTACTCATATTATAGACTTCCCTTTGAAGACCTTTGTATGTGACAATGATCCGTAATATTGTTTCTAAGTGACACTGGCCAGTGAAACTGATACTACGGGTATGAACTAGCCAACTTCACATCGTAACAATAATAAAAGGGACACTTCATCTATATCAGTCTCAAAACGTGTTGGTACACATCTGTGTGGAAACTAAAACCAATCACTCTTCGTCCGTCATCCGTACATAATTGTAATATAATTTTCTCAGAAACCACGGGATCCCTTTGGCTGAAATTTGGTCTCAACATGGGATAAGAAATTATCCATGGAAGACAACAGTGTCCGTGTGGGGGAGAAGCTTCGTAGTGTTTCGCTGTCGCCATGGTGTTTGTTTGGGTATAGGCATGGGTGGTGAGTGTGGTTCTCATATGGTATGAACTAGCCTTTACTGACTGAGGTAATTTAGTGCACATGTCATCACTTCACTGATAACCATTATATGGTCAAATCCCTACACTATCAAACGCAATGTTTCAATAATGGGTTTTCTTAAAATTTTGACTAAATATTGGTTATATTATACGCATCAGCGATCCTTCTTAATAACGCTCTGTATATTTTCAAACGCATTGCACTAAATGGGTTTGGAATAGCCATACAGGAAAGGAGAAACTGAGGTCCTGGGTAGGTCGACTGTATATAGCAGTATATATGGGGTACAGACATGGACAGCAATGGGTTCCTCGTGGCTTCTGGTCTACACATGACATATTAAAGTTAACCACACCCATCGGCGCGCCTTTATTGGGCTATGAAGCGCCATACAGGCTCGAATCATGGCCTTCGCCATGTGTTTCTATTTGAACCCACATTAGTAACTAAATAAAATCTTTCTCTCCAGGTTGTTTCACGCCATAACCTTGATTTGGAAAGCTTGAAGGGCTAATTAAGCTTCAATTTAAATCCCAACATTTTCTTATTTGAAGAACGTATCTGGTTAAACATGTCCACCATAGTAAGCTCATTTAATTCAAAGAGCTTCACACATAGTCCCACTAGTAATGATGTGTCGTTATTTACTACAGAAATGGTCATATAGAATACAATACAACACATTTTGGTCACATACCTTAAAGGTGCACGTCACTTTCGCAAGATATCGAACTGACCATGTATAGAGTGGAATGACATGTCGGGTATCAAATGTATAATCAGTTCCAGTATTTCGTCCATAAGGCAGTTTTGGCTGTAACATCATTGTGTATGACGGTTCATTCATATGATATCTTAGCGGTTGCACACGATACTGTCTGTTGTATTTTATGTCTTATATCATGTATATTAATTGCTCCATGGATGGTAGGAGTATGGCATTGGTGTCTGGTTCTTCGATGTATTCTAGTCATAGTTCATTCATATTATTACTCTAAAATCTCCATTAAATGGAGAAACTAAAGAGCCCATATTATGTAGACTAGTGTATAAATACTTACTTCATGCATTATTTTTATCAATTATATGTATTATAACTCCCATCAAGATAGGCTGTTATACAGAGGAAACAAAGCATGTACCAAGTGACAGTCTGTACCAAGTGACAGTCTCATGTCACGAAAGGCCTACTATGTGGACACATTTTCTTATCAAAACGCTCTATTATGTAGGGGGTTATCAACCATTGGTCTGGAAAAGGCATACGAGCGGAAGGCGTGTATACACATTTATTCGATGTACTCTTTAATCGTCGATTTCTCTTTATTGTCGTTAATTTATAGCATTATTAGTAGGAATCTAAACTCGCCGTTATATTGAGAAAATAATGCGTCAATACCAGTCAATACTGCTTTATTGGCGGTAAATGAAATTATTGAATCATGTATCGCAGCTAAACAAGCGAGACAACTGATCACAACACAAAAATTAGTAATATTTCTGAAGCCTTGAGTGGGTTGTAATACACAGTGTAAATTTTCATTATTGCTACCATTTAAGGAAACATGCCCCCGATAGGGCTACTATGCGAACACATGTCTATATTAATTTCACATATTCCTTACCGTTCATTCATATATACTCCAAGCTCTCTGTTAATACAGAGGCATCAAAACATTGGTCTGGAAGAGACCTACTATGTGGATGCGTGTATACATATTTACTTGATGTATTCTTTAATCGTTCATTTCTCTTTATTATCGTTCATTTATAGCATTATTAGAAGAAATTTAGTCTAAAATCTCCATTACATGGAGACAATAAAGAGCCCATATGGTGTAGACTAATGCATAAATACTTACTTCATGTATTCTTTTCACCAATTATATGTATTGTACATCATATACATTTAGTCCGTTATACAGAGGAAACAAAGCATGTACTACGTGGCAGTTTCATATGACGATAAGACCTACTATGTGAACACATGTGCATATTAATTTCACATATTCTTCTCAAAACGCTCTATTTTATACGGGGGGTATCAAACATTGGTCTGGAAAAGGCATGCTATGTGGACGCGTGTATACATATTGACTTCATATATGCATTCATAGTTCATTTCTCTTAATTGTCGTTCATTTAATAGCATTATTAGTAGAAATATAGTCTAAAACCGTCGGTATATGGAGAATATATAGCGTCAATACTGTTTTATTGTTGGTAACTCAAATTATTGCATTATGTATCGCAACTAAACAAGCGAGATAACTCATAAATTCTTAATAGTTCTGATGTCTATGGCAGTTCACACAGTGTATATTTTCATTGTTGTTACCATTTTAGTGCATACATTACTGATTTCTGTGTAAGAACGCCGGTCTCCATTGTTGTTATGATTGTGCCTATAACTGTCCATATTCTTAAAGCAAGTACGGTACCTCTATGTGATATGATCTATAAAAATTTCCATTTTCACAGGTAAATCACGTATAAACGCTCTTTAATGTATAGTTAAACTGAGTTTTCACATGCAGGGCTATGTCTTTGTGGACTATATACGTGGTATACTTCAGTATATACACGAAGTGAATGTGTTCTAAGTATACGTATCTGATTTATGTATACGTCCGTGTTTCTTAAAGCAAATCCAATACATATTAGTGCGTTATATTATGATGTACATTAAGTGCCCTTTTCACTGTTAAATCAAGTAAAAAGGCCCTCTACTATAGTTAACTATTCAGTTCCACGTACGCTATAAGATCTATGGTGGTCCGGTGTGTCTTATCAATATGCCATTATATGCACGAATGTAATGTGTTCAAATATGTGGGTTATGATGTATACTTTAATGTTAAAGTATATAAGCACTCTTTAAGATATGCATATGCAGAATGTTGCCTCTTTACACTGACAGAAAAAAAAGGAATATATAATTTTGAGTACTACTCTTCATAAAACGTTAGAAAACCATAATCTAACAACGAATATCGAAGAACAATGTAATTACTTGATAAGCATTGTAAATATTTCGTCTGTTTTAAATAAAATGGAAATATTTCGTCTATTTGAAATACAGTTGGAAGCAACAATCAAGTATTTAAATGAAATTTGGACCAAAATCTTATAATTTGAGAAAACGTATATAATTTCTATCGAAGTCTTATAATAAAGGAAGGCTTTGTGCGAATCCATTCGGTCTAATGTGTGAATGTGTTCATCATCGCAAATATAATGATGCAGAAATGAATATTTCCTAGAATAATGTTAACATAGCTTGTATTTAACCGAAATAATATAGCATTTGAGTTAAAATGTTTCATATTAGGACCATAACGAACCAATGCATAAAAATACAATATTTTGTTTTTCATTCTCGATCAAAATAATGCAGGGTTGTCAATTATCAACAAAAAACAAATACTTTGAAACAAAAACGATGACATAAGAAGGAATATCCAAGAGCTAGTGTGAAAATAACCCTCACATTTATAAAAAAAAAACAATAAAATTAAAGTTTTCGAGTAAGTCCTTCAAATTTATTGAATTTTTTCGTCTATGTTGGATCAAATTTGACACAAAAATCAATTAGCTCACTAACAGTTCGCGCAATATCTCATATTTTGAGAAAACGTTTGCAATTTTAGACAACAATATTGCTAGTGAAGGTGAATATTTCATCCTGGAACTCATGAAATATGATAAAAATAGATGTAAAGACACTTCACGAGCCCTCATATATTTGAGTTATGAACATAAAGTCATCTCATAGTGCCATTGTACCCCATAATTTGGTCAGGAGAAATATGTATTTCATATTTGACCCTTCATCTGTGGTAAAAAATGAATTAAGGGACATGGGAGTGGTGTCCCTGGACATTAACCTAGAGCATAAATTGACTCAATTATGCAATTTTAGGCAACATTCTTGCCAGGGAAAGTGTATATTTCATGTTGGAACTCATCCAATGTGATAAACATGCATCATAAGACACTTAATGAGCTCTGATGACTTTGAGTTATGACAACAACGGCATCTCATACTAGATTGTAAGCCATAATTTGGTCAGGAAAAGTGTAAATTTCATATTTTATCCTACATGTGTTTTAACAATCAATGTAATTACACCCCATCGGTCGCCTAGACACAGCGTAAATGTTCTCAAGTTTTCAATTGTAGGCCACAATGTCGGCAGTGAAGGTAAACATTTCATGTTGGAACCCATGAAATGTGATAAAATGGATAAAAAGACACTTCCTGAGTCCTTATGACTGAGTTATGAACATAAAGGGAACTCATGGTGTATTGTAGGTCATAATTTGGTCAGGAAAATTGTAAATTTCATGTCTTAAGCTCCATGTGTTTTTAAAATATATGTAATTACAACCATTGGGTCCCTAGAGATCAATCCACAGTCCATGTGTAGTCCATATGCAATTTTAGGGAACAGTTTTGCTAGTGAAGGTGAACATTCCATGCTGGAACTCATGAAATATGATAAAAATAGATGAAAAGACACTTTCTGAGGCCTTGGTCGGGAGAAATGTGTATTGTATTTTGACCCTTGATGCGTGGTAGCAATCAATGAAATTACACCCCATGGTATCCTCAGATATGAAGCAACATCATAAATGCACTCAGTTTTGGCAATTTAGACAACATTGTTGATGGGGAAGTTGTACATGTCATGTTGGAACTGGTGAAATGTGATAATAATTGATCAAAAGACACTCGATGAGCCCTGATGGGTTTCAATTATGGTCATAAAGGCATATGATAGTGTCATTATACAACGGGGAAATTTGGGAAGCGCTAACAAAGCGTATCTGCACGGTGTTATACGAATCAAAATGATCCTGATATAAGAAATGCAATCTAGATCATACTCAGTATCTTCGTATCGACTGAATATATCGTTATTCGATGGTGTTCCTGGCATACCTCCGTCTTTACTTTTCTTATGCTTTTGTAGATTGTAGTTCGACGATAATATCTTTCTGCACAAATGGCACCCGTGTATTGTCTCGAATCATGGGAAGAACTATCGTCCTTATACCAGCGAAAAGATGAGCAAATATGGTGTGGTATTATAAACTCGCCGCGTTCGTACCTCTATTTATCGTTTAGAGTAATTGTTCTTAGATAAAAAAAAAATAGGCGCGCGTGCGGCCCCCTCATCCCCACTGCCGCCGCGCCTATTTTTTTTTTATCTAAGAACAATTACTCTAAACGATAAATAGAGGTACGAACGCGGCGAGTTTATAATACCACACCATATTTGCTCATCTTTTCGCTGGTATAAGGACGATAGTTCTTCCCATGATTCGAGACAATACACGGGTGCCATTTGTGCAGAAAGATATTATCGTCGAACTACAATCTACAAAAGCATAAGAAAAGTAAAGACGGAGGTATGCCAGGAACACCATCGAATAACGATATATTCAGTCGATACGAAGATACTGAGTATGATCTAGATTGCATTTCTTATATCAGGATCATTTTGATTCGTATAACACCGTGCAGATACGCTTTGTTAGCGCTTCCCAAATTTCCCCGTTGTATAATGACACTATCATATGCCTTTATGACCATAATTGAAACCCATCAGGGCTCATCGAGTGTCTTTTGATCAATTATTATCACATTTCACCAGTTCCAACATGACATGTACAACTTCCCCATCAACAATGTTGTCTAAATTGCCAAAACTGAGTGCATTTATGATGTTGCTTCATATCTGAGGATACCATGGGGTGTAATTTCATTGATTGCTACCACGCATCAAGGGTCAAAATACAATACACATTTCTCCCGACCAAGGCCTCAGAAAGTGTCTTTTCATCTATTTTTATCATATTTCATGAGTTCCAGCATGGAATGTTCACCTTCACTAGCAAAACTGTTCCCTAAAATTGCATATGGACTACACATGGACTGTGGATTGATCTCTAGGGACCCAATGGTTGTAATTACATATATTTTAAAAACACATGGAGCTTAAGACATGAAATTTACAATTTTCCTGACCAAATTATGACCTACAATACACCATGAGTTCCCTTTATGTTCATAACTCAGTCATAAGGACTCAGGAAGTGTCTTTTTATCCATTTTATCACATTTCATGGGTTCCAACATGAAATGTTTACCTTCACTGCCGACATTGTGGCCTACAATTGAAAACTTGAGAACATTTACGCTGTGTCTAGGCGACCGATGGGGTGTAATTACATTGATTGTTAAAACACATGTAGGATAAAATATGAAATTTACACTTTTCCTGACCAAATTATGGCTTACAATCTAGTATGAGATGCCGTTGTTGTCATAACTCAAAGTCATCAGAGCTCATTAAGTGTCTTATGATGCATGTTTATCACATTGGATGAGTTCCAACATGAAATATACACTTTCCCTGGCAAGAATGTTGCCTAAAATTGCATAATTGAGTCAATTTATGCTCTAGGTTAATGTCCAGGGACACCACTCCCATGTCCCTTAATTCATTTTTTACCACAGATGAAGGGTCAAATATGAAATACATATTTCTCCTGACCAAATTATGGGGTACAATGGCACTATGAGATGACTTTATGTTCATAACTCAAATATATGAGGGCTCGTGAAGTGTCTTTACATCTATTTTTATCATATTTCATGAGTTCCAGGATGAAATATTCACCTTCACTAGCAATATTGTTGTCTAAAATTGCAAACGTTTTCTCAAAATATGAGATATTGCGCGAACTGTTAGTGAGCTAATTGATTTTTGTGTCAAATTTGATCCAACATAGACGAAAAAATTCAATAAATTTGAAGGACTTACTCGAAAACTTTAATTTTATTGTTTTTTTTTTATAAATGTGAGGGTTATTTTCACACTAGCTCTTGGATATTCCTTCTTATGTCATCGTTTTTGTTTCAAAGTATTTGTTTTTTGTTGATAATTGACAACCCTGCATTATTTTGATCGAGAATGAAAAACAAAATATTGTATTTTTATGCATTGGTTCGTTATGGTCCTAATATGAAACATTTTAACTCAAATGCTATATTATTTCGGTTAAATACAAGCTATGTTAACATTATTCTAGGAAATATTCATTTCTGCATCATTATATTTGCGATGATGAACACATTCACACATTAGACCGAATGGATTCGCACAAAGCCTTCCTTTATTATAAGACTTCGATAGAAATTATATACGTTTTCTCAAATTATAAGATTTTGGTCCAAATTTCATTTAAATACTTGATTGTTGCTTCCAACTGTATTTCAAATAGACGAAATATTTCCATTTTATTTAAAACAGACGAAATATTTACAATGCTTATCAAGTAATTACATTGTTCTTCGATATTCGTTGTTAGATTATGGTTTTCTAACGTTTTATGAAGAGTAGTACTCAAAATTATATATTCCTTTTTTTTCTGTCAGTGTAAAGAGGCAACATTCTGCATATGCATATCTTAAAGAGTGCTTATATACTTTAACATTAAAGTATACATCATAACCCACATATTTGAACACATTACATTCGTGCATATAATGGCATATTGATAAGACACACCGGACCACCATAGATCTTATAGCGTACGTGGAACTGAATAGTTAACTATAGTAGAGGGCCTTTTTACTTGATTTAACAGTGAAAAGGGCACTTAATGTACATCATAATATAACGCACTAATATGTATTGGATTTGCTTTAAGAAACACGGACGTATACATAAATCAGATACGTATACTTAGAACACATTCACTTCGTGTATATACTGAAGTATACCACGTATATAGTCCACAAAGACATAGCCCTGCATGTGAAAACTCAGTTTAACTATACATTAAAGAGCGTTTATACGTGATTTACCTGTGAAAATGGAAATTTTTATAGATCATATCACATAGAGGTACCGTACTTGCTTTAAGAATATGGACAGTTATAGGCACAATCATAACAACAATGGAGACCGGCGTTCTTACACAGAAATCAGTAATGTATGCACTAAAATGGTAACAACAATGAAAATATACACTGTGTGAACTGCCATAGACATCAGAACTATTAAGAATTTATGAGTTATCTCGCTTGTTTAGTTGCGATACATAATGCAATAATTTGAGTTACCAACAATAAAACAGTATTGACGCTATATATTCTCCATATACCGACGGTTTTAGACTATATTTCTACTAATAATGCTATTAAATGAACGACAATTAAGAGAAATGAACTATGAATGCATATATGAAGTCAATATGTATACACGCGTCCACATAGCATGCCTTTTCCAGACCAATGTTTGATACCCCCCGTATAAAATAGAGCGTTTTGAGAAGAATATGTGAAATTAATATGCACATGTGTTCACATAGTAGGTCTTATCGTCATATGAAACTGCCACGTAGTACATGCTTTGTTTCCTCTGTATAACGGACTAAATGTATATGATGTACAATACATATAATTGGTGAAAAGAATACATGAAGTAAGTATTTATGCATTAGTCTACACCATATGGGCTCTTTATTGTCTCCATGTAATGGAGATTTTAGACTAAATTTCTTCTAATAATGCTATAAATGAACGATAATAAAGAGAAATGAACGATTAAAGAATACATCAAGTAAATATGTATACACGCATCCACATAGTAGGTCTCTTCCAGACCAATGTTTTGATGCCTCTGTATTAACAGAGAGCTTGGAGTATATATGAATGAACGGTAAGGAATATGTGAAATTAATATAGACATGTGTTCGCATAGTAGCCCTATCGGGGGCATGTTTCCTTAAATGGTAGCAATAATGAAAATTTACACTGTGTATTACAACCCACTCAAGGCTTCAGAAATATTACTAATTTTTGTGTTGTGATCAGTTGTCTCGCTTGTTTAGCTGCGATACATGATTCAATAATTTCATTTACCGCCAATAAAGCAGTATTGACTGGTATTGACGCATTATTTTCTCAATATAACGGCGAGTTTAGATTCCTACTAATAATGCTATAAATTAACGACAATAAAGAGAAATCGACGATTAAAGAGTACATCGAATAAATGTGTATACACGCCTTCCGCTCGTATGCCTTTTCCAGACCAATGGTTGATAACCCCCTACATAATAGAGCGTTTTGATAAGAAAATGTGTCCACATAGTAGGCCTTTCGTGACATGAGACTGTCACTTGGTACAGACTGTCACTTGGTACATGCTTTGTTTCCTCTGTATAACAGCCTATCTTGATGGGAGTTATAATACATATAATTGATAAAAATAATGCATGAAGTAAGTATTTATACACTAGTCTACATAATATGGGCTCTTTAGTTTCTCCATTTAATGGAGATTTTAGAGTAATAATATGAATGAACTATGACTAGAATACATCGAAGAACCAGACACCAATGCCATACTCCTACCATCCATGGAGCAATTAATATACATGATATAAGACATAAAATACAACAGACAGTATCGTGTGCAACCGCTAAGATATCATATGAATGAACCGTCATACACAATGATGTTACAGCCAAAACTGCCTTATGGACGAAATACTGGAACTGATTATACATTTGATACCCGACATGTCATTCCACTCTATACATGGTCAGTTCGATATCTTGCGAAAGTGACGTGCACCTTTAAGGTATGTGACCAAAATGTGTTGTATTGTATTCTATATGACCATTTCTGTAGTAAATAACGACACATCATTACTAGTGGGACTATGTGTGAAGCTCTTTGAATTAAATGAGCTTACTATGGTGGACATGTTTAACCAGATACGTTCTTCAAATAAGAAAATGTTGGGATTTAAATTGAAGCTTAATTAGCCCTTCAAGCTTTCCAAATCAAGGTTATGGCGTGAAACAACCTGGAGAGAAAGATTTTATTTAGTTACTAATGTGGGTTCAAATAGAAACACATGGCGAAGGCCATGATTCGAGCCTGTATGGCGCTTCATAGCCCAATAAAGGCGCGCCGATGGGTGTGGTTAACTTTAATATGTCATGTGTAGACCAGAAGCCACGAGGAACCCATTGCTGTCCATGTCTGTACCCCATATATACTGCTATATACAGTCGACCTACCCAGGACCTCAGTTTCTCCTTTCCTGTATGGCTATTCCAAACCCATTTAGTGCAATGCGTTTGAAAATATACAGAGCGTTATTAAGAAGGATCGCTGATGCGTATAATATAACCAATATTTAGTCAAAATTTTAAGAAAACCCATTATTGAAACATTGCGTTTGATAGTGTAGGGATTTGACCATATAATGGTTATCAGTGAAGTGATGACATGTGCACTAAATTACCTCAGTCAGTAAAGGCTAGTTCATACCATATGAGAACCACACTCACCACCCATGCCTATACCCAAACAAACACCATGGCGACAGCGAAACACTACGAAGCTTCTCCCCCACACGGACACTGTTGTCTTCCATGGATAATTTCTTATCCCATGTTGAGACCAAATTTCAGCCAAAGGGATCCCGTGGTTTCTGAGAAAATTATATTACAATTATGTACGGATGACGGACGAAGAGTGATTGGTTTTAGTTTCCACACAGATGTGTACCAACACGTTTTGAGACTGATATAGATGAAGTGTCCCTTTTATTATTGTTACGATGTGAAGTTGGCTAGTTCATACCCGTAGTATCAGTTTCACTGGCCAGTGTCACTTAGAAACAATATTACGGATCATTGTCACATACAAAGGTCTTCAAAGGGAAGTCTATAATATGAGTAATATTTTCGCGGGCTTTTAAAGTTGTATATATATATATATATAATAGGTGTGGCTTCACATTAGCAAAGATGTCCCAAGGAACATGCACACCATGAAAGGAGGAAATATTAATAATCAAGGATGTATTCTAAATACAGGGGGAGGGGGTAATTTAATTTGTTACAGTCAATGGAGCGATTAGGAATGAATAAATTATGGAAAACAAGATGTGAAGAGGCCTATATGACATCTGTAGAGCGTGCTACCTATATGATATCTGTAGAGCGTGCTAACGGATTTAGTCATAGAAAGAGTAATATCCAAGATGGATGCCTCGTTCAAATTCTATAGAGCCCATCTGGAGGTGCTACTAAACAAGGAATTTTTTCAAAAACTTGGAGATGAAAGTGGATATTCGAAGATTATGAGGGATTAGAAGTTGTAAGAAAAAGAAGAGCGAATAAAAACAGGAAGTGGTAGATAAAAAAGAGGGATAAAAAAAAGATAACAAAGAAAAAATTATAAATAAATAGAGGATATCCACCCTTTTTCAGTGGATATGGGTTATATCTCATGAGTGATGACAAAACATTGAATTTCCACGATATGATCAAATAATAAGCATGTGATACAACGTTTAGCCGATGGGTGTGGAGTCAGCCGGTAGGTTTCGCGAGGGATTGCGTCAGATTCCAATGACTCAGGCGTTGCGCCGGAAGTAGGGATTGCGCCAGATTCGAATGACTCAGGCATTGCGCCAGAAGTAGGGATTGCGTCAGATTCGAATGACAGGCATTGCAGGAGGCGGTGTTTCTTATGGGCTGGATCTTATTCTAGGGTTTAGGAGACGTGTGTAGACCACTCAATATCCCCTCAGGTGTAGTGTGGAACCCTTAGAAGTGGCAGTGGGTTAGATATATTAAAAGACAGTTAATTTTAATTTAATTTTAAAGTATTTTTGAATTTTAGAAAAAGTTGAAGTTTTTTAAGTTTTTCATATATTTATGAATTTTTTTCTGTTTTTCATTTTTGTTTCTTTTTGAAAAGTTTTTTAAGTTTTTTGAAATTTTTGAGTATTTTGAAGTTTTTAAACTTTTTTGAAATTTTTTGCGATTTTTGAAGTTTTTGAAGTTTTTGAAGTTTTTGACGTTTTTGAAATTTTTGAAATTTTTGAAGTTTTTGAATTTTTGAATTTTTTGTAAGTTTTCAATGCGAGTGTCACTTTAACATTATCCCATTGGATATAACCAACGGGTCATGTCCGGACATGCACAACCGGCATACAAATAGACCATGATGCAATGCGTGGGCGGAGAATATAGGTCAAACACCGACGGTAGTACTGCATATAGGTCGTGTACTTCGGATAGAGTTATCGTTCCTGAACTGGGGGCCAACTGGGGTGGGTATCATCATCAATTGCCAGTCTGGAACTTGGAGAGGGTGGAAACACACTCCATCACTGGGCAGGGATAGCTGATGGTCGCCATGGCGTCCAAGGGTTAATTAAATTGTTTAGCCACGACGAAAGGCGGGCGGAGGCAAGAGATCGTATAACACTCGGAGACGTGCTTGTGGTCGATGAAATCGGCATGCTATCCGCAAGAAATTTTCATCTAACAGAGTCAATATGCAGAGCTGTTCGCCAGGAGCCCCAACCATTTGGAGGGATGCAGCTCATTGCGTGTGGTGATTTTCACCAATTGCCACCAGTCCCAAAACCATCATATGGAGATAGCGGGGACTTCTGTTTCGAAGCGACGCATTTCGACCAGATTCTTCCGCAGCGAGTTCAGCTAGGTAAGGTGATCAATAAATGGCAATGATAGGGGAAATACCTCAGAGGTTAGAGGGGTTCTGGCATAATAGCTATACGTCACGATATATCAAAAGGCGTGCTGTGTTATAGCTTCAAATTAAGGAGAATTTAAGATATGAGATATTTGGAAAATCGATACACATCTGACCTCAAGTGATTACTTAAAGGGGTACTGTACGCCAATTTCAATAAATTCCCGGTAACAATTGCGATCTAATATCAATATTATATTTAAAAATAACGTATTTGAGTCGACGATGTCTACTGAAAACGTTCCGGTTAACAGGCTATCATAAAAGTCAAATTGAATTATTTAATACAATTGAATTTATGGCTGGAGTCATAAAATGGCGAATTATGCCATTACGAGTTACCGTTCTTGAAATCTCACATGTTGTGTGTCTTTTATCGACGGCCGTTTACGACGAACATTATTGAGTTGTGAACAAAACATGTTACATGCAAAAGGAAGTCCCGCTATAACCAATTTGGAAAAAAAGAGAAGAAACAAGATTCATAAACCGTCAAGTATTTTAATAGGGGGTGAGATTGTTCGATGGAAGAGATTGCAGGCATCAATTGAACTTCCGGTTCATCCTGCAACCTGCGTCTTCTCCGGTGAATGTCAAAAACATGGCGAGTAGTTTGAAATCGTAATATTTTTATTTCCAAGATCAATATTTTCATCGCTAAATTAGGTTTATACGAAACTCATATAACACGAACTAACTTGAAAGTTATGTCAATGGGAGTAAATAAAAATATTGCCTATCTCTGTGTACAGTACCCCTTTAAGTGATGACAAACAAATTGCACAATCCATAAATAGCGTTTACCACCAGCTCATAATATATGAGACATTTGTGCACAGAGGTAAAATTACATTACACTGGGAATGTCACATGTGATATGGATAGGAGCTATTGTCATCAAATGACTTAAAAGGGCCGCGTTTATGATCAGCTAAATAATATATATACGTATAGTGTCGTGGCATGGGCGCTGTGAATAGTAATTATTTTAAATGACTTGAAGGGGCACTAATAATATACTAATATTCAACACGGTGTTCGTGCATGTCATGTTTGCCATCCGTTAATTTTGAGGGCAATATCCTGGTATAGTAATGCATAACAATACATTATAATAACGAATATTAATGGTTTGATTAAATACATAAACAGAACATAACAAATACATGTACATAACAATAGCAATAAATACATACAATACGTCTTAACAATAACAATATATAACATAATTAAGTAGTCATAAATAGAGATATAATAAATATATGCAATATCAAAGACCTACTTTTAGGGTTGCCAGTTGCAACATGACAACACCAAATTTCACTTATTTGAGCACAGTCTATATTATCTGATAATAATATACTTCATGCTTAATTTAGAGCTAATGTCCACATTAGCTCTTTTTGGATGGATTTTCCCACCCAGTTTTACATGTATGTATTGAAATGATCTATTATTCATTTGGAGTGGTGTTCAGGAATTCTAAGCGGACGATAGACAGCTTTTAAGTCATTATTGGGACAATTGTTCAGATAAGTTCAACACACGACAAGTGTCCGTTTGTTGAACTTATTATACGAACACTTCCCAAAGTAACTACTCGTCAATTATATTTATAGTGAAGATTCGGTGTTTAGTCTATGACAATGATAGTTCACAATACCAATTATATTTATAGTGAAGATTCGGTGTTTAGTCTATGACAATGATAGTTCACAATACCAATTATATTTATAGTGAAGATTCGGTGTTTAGTCTATGACAATGATAGTTCACAATACCAATTATATTTATAGTGAAGATTCGGTGTTTAGTCTATGGCAATGATAGTTCACAATACCAATTATATTTATAGTGAAGATTCGGTGTTTAGTCTATGACAATGATAGTTCACAATACCAATTATATTTATAGTGAAGATTCGGTGTTTAGTCTATGACAATGATAGTTCACAATACCAATTATATTTATAGTGAAGATTCGGTGTTTAGTCTATGACAATGATAGTTCACAATACCAATTATATTTATAGTGAAGATTCGGTGTTTAGTCTGACAATGGTACTTCACAATACCAATTATATTTATAGTGAAGATTCGGTGTTTAGTCTATGACAATGGTACTTCACAATACCAATTATATTTATAGTGAAGATTCGGTGATTAGTCTATGACAATGATAGTTCACAATACCAATTATATTTATAGTGAAGATTCGGTGTTTAGTCTATGACAATGATACTTCACAATACCAATTATATTTATAGTGAAGATTCGGTGTTTAGTCTATGACAATGGTACTTCACAATACCAATTATATTTATAGTGAAGATTCGGTGTTTAGTCTATGACAATGATACTTCACAATACCAATTATATTTATAGTGAAGATTCGGTGTTTAGTCTATGACAATGATAGTTCACAATACCAATTATATTTATAGTGAAGATTCGGTGTTTAGTCTATGACAATGATACTTCACAATACCAATTATATTTATAGTGAAGATTCGGTGTTTAGTCTATGACAATGATACTTCACAACACCAATTATATTTATAGTGAAGATTCGGTGTTTAGTCTATGACAATGATACTTCACAACACCAATTATATTTATAGTGAAGATTCGGTGTTTAGTCTATGACAATGATACTTCACAATACCAATTATATTTATAGTGAAGATTCGGTGTTTAGTCTATGACAATGATACTTCACAATACCAATTATATTTATAGTGAAGATTCGGTGTTTAGTCTATGACAATGATACTTCACAATACCAATTATATTTATAGTGAAGATTCGGTGTTTAGTCTATGACAATGATACTTCACAATACCAATTATATTTATAGTGAAGATTCGGTGTTTAGTCTATGACAATGATACTTCACAATACCAATTATATTTATAGTGAAGATTCGGTGTTTAGTCTATGACAATGATACTTCACAATACCAATTATATTTATAGTGAAGATTCGGTGTTTAGTCTATGACAATGATACTTCACAATACCAATTATATTTATAGTGAAGATTCGGTGTTTAGTCTATGACAATGATACTTCACAATACCAATTATATTTATAGTGAAGATTCGGTGTTTAGTCTATGACAATTATATTTATAGTGAAGATTCGGTGTTTAGTCTATGACAATGATACTTCACAATACCAATTATATTTATAGTGAAGATTCGGTGTTTAGTCTATGACAATGATACTTCACAACACCAATTATATTTATAGTGAAGATTCGGTGTTTAGTCTATGACAATGATACTTCACAACACCAATTATATTTATAGTGAAGATTCGGTGTTTAGTCTATGACAATGATACTTCACAATACCAATTATATTTATAGTGAAGATTCGGTGTTTAGTCTATGACAATGATAGTTCACAATACCAATTATATTTATAGTGAAGATTCGGTGTTTAGTCTATGACAATGATACTTCACAATACCAATTATATTTATAGTGAAGATTCGGTGTTTAGTCTATGACAATGATACTTCACAATACCAATTATATTTATAGTGAAGATTCGGTGTTTAGTCTATGACAATGATACTTCACAATACCAATTATATTTATAGTGAAGATTCGGTGTTTAGTCTATGACAATGATACTTCACAATACCAATTATATTTATAGTGAAGATTCGGTGTTTAGTCTATGACAATTATACTTCACAATACCAATTATATTTATAGTGAAGATTCGGTGTTTAGTCTATGACAATGATACTTCACAATACCAATTATATTTATAGTGAAGATTCGGTGTTTAGTCTATGACAATGATACTTCACAATACCAATTATATTTATAGTGAAGATTCGGTGTTTAGTCTATGACAATGATACTTCACAATACCAATTATATTTATAGTGAAGATTCGGTGTTTAGTCTATGACAATGATACTTCACAATACCAATTATATTTATAGTGAAGATTCGGTGTTTAGTCTATGACAATGATACTTCACAATACCAATTATATTTATAGTGAAGATTCGGTGTTTAGTCTATGACAATGATACTTCACAATACCAATTATATCTATAGTGAAGATTCGGTGTTTAGTCTATGACAATGATAGTTCACAATACCAATTATATTTATAGTGAAGATTCGGTGTTTAGTCTATGACAATGATACTTCACAATACCAATTATATTTATAGTGAAGATTCGGTGTTTAGTCTATGACAATGATACTTAACAATACCAATTATTTGAAATTGAAGGTCGTAAGGCAAGATGAAGAACATCTAGCCCGCGCTATCAACGAACTGTGTTTAAAAAACAAACATATTTTATTGTAATATAATTCATTACAACGGGATTAGGGTACAAGTTTTAACAACTTACAATGTCCCCGCTCCCAGATACAATATATATATATGAATTTAACAAGATGACAGAGAAAATATACATGATGAGGTTGCAAATTTGGTCTACAAAAGAGAAGATAACTTGTGTAAAGAGTGTGTGATAGTCCGGTTCTGTGTTTGTGTAATACTAGCGTTGATACTGTGTTGTGGCTCACCGTCTGCGGAAACCCACAAACTTATGGAGGATCTGAATAGACCACTCGACCCGGAATCGGAAAATAAAGCGACGTTACTATTTGGAACAAACTGGGAAGTCGAATATTTCACCGACATGCGGCTTGGCGAGATGGCAGGACAAACGAGATTGTTTAAATCTGAAGATAAAGGTTGATATATATAAACACGCACTATAGACTAAGGTTCCATTTCCGCCGTTGAACACAAACATCGGCTCGCGCATAATTCGCACATTTAACTCCTACTGAGATTTCAGCACTCACAATCAAAGAATGATTGCCAAGGTAGCATATGTATGTATGTGTGAGTGAGTGGGTGTGTGTGTGCGAGAGAGTGTGTGTGTATGTGAGTGTGTGTGGGGGATTGAGTGAGAGGGTGTGTGTGTAAGTATGTATGTGTGATTAAATATGCCAGTCGAGATTCACTGTTCAATATATATCACAACGAGGATTCGCATCGCTTTAATACCCCTATGTACGTGCTATATAACACTATGAAGCCGAATACATGTATACTGATAGTATAGCTTGAATGTTACCTGACATTTCGATATTGTCATACAAGCATTAATAGCAAAAAATGCATAGTTTCTTCTCTAGATGCGCATATACAATTATTTTCAGACAGCAAACGATCTTTGATGCAATCAAACGCACTGAAAGAGCTACGACTGAAGGAGGGTGCATTCGTCATTCTGATAAAAAAAATTGGGCTCGAGACTGGTCAACGGATGTAGAGGCATTGTCCACAATCTGGAAGATTCGGACCCCGTCATCGATTTCCAGGGAAATCTCGTTAAGGTGACGCGGGTAATGTTTGACAAATACGAGGCAAACAGTAAACGCACCACTTCAGTAAGAATCCAATATCCACTGAAACCGTTAACCGTGCACAAGGCACAGGGTCTTACATTGGATCAGCTAGTGGTGGATTGTGGAAGTTTTTATCGAGCAGGGCAGATATGTGTTGCTGTCGGAAGGGCAAAATCAACAAGTCGCCTGCAAGTAAAACATAACAGAACCATAGCAGAGAAAAAACATGCACAGAAAGTGCAAGATTTTCCCAAAATATCAGATCATGCCCTTAGTGGTGAACTTTCATGTTGTCGAACTTACACCATTGGAATCATAGCAGAAAATGACCTAGAAAATAGTGAGCTGCATCTCGAAAATGTGGAAGAAATGGCAGCCATTAAAAAATATTCCCTTCCCAAAACCAGAGTGTATTAAACAATGCCCATTCAATTTCACCGAGTTTGAAAAATCAGAGGAAGGACATACATACATGGAGTGTGCAACCAACGTAAATAAAGCTTTATTAGAAGCTCACATGGGCATCCAATACACAATAATTTTGGAACGTTCGGCATCAAAGCAAGGAGACTGGAATGCTCATTTTCAGGAATTAAATTCTTTTTTAATTTCAACAGACAACCTTCAGGCAATGAAAACTTTATTTGAGACAGATGCATTAACAAAGTCTCAGAATAAACTGGCATCAAAACTTGCATTCGTAAACAAGTTATATGAACATTTTACCAAATTTCCACTGATTTTCAGTAATCACCTGAAAACTGTATGAAAATAATAAAATATCAATTAGGCAAAACATTTACGCTAAATAATACTGGATCCACAAGATCTTATACCATCTCACACCATGGCTTTTAACATATTTATCAGCATCCATATGGCTTTGATGTGAAATTTAATTTTGTGTCCATAAACAAACAATAAATACAACTAAATAAAAAAAAAAAAAAATTAACACTAGATGTTGCTTTAAATATGATTCAATAATTTCTAGCATGATCAGGTTTCCATGTTTTTGCCTCTAATTATGTCTGTATGATCAGGTATAATGAGTAAATATTAATGCAATAAATGAATAGCTTTTTTCATTTTATTTACATTAAAATTTATTCATAATGGATTTGAAGTAGTATTAATATATCGTACAGATGGATTACATCCAAATGGTTTTGTAGGATGAGTGAGTGAGTTTGTGGGTGTACATGTATATACATATAAGTTCTCAAAGATAAGTTCTTAAGATTTCTTTGACAAATTTTAGCCAAATGCACTAGGTCAGTCTTGTTCGTAGTGTTCATTAGTGCTACCAATTTCGCGTGGCTTGGACACGTTTGGTAGTAGTTTTCGATATGAGTCCTGCGGGCAGAGTTTTATGCGCTACAAGTAAAACTGTAATGGTACTCATCGCCGGTCTCATCTGAGTCGCAGAGCGTGCATTTGGGTGAAGAAATATTTGAACTTTTCCACGAAGAATCCTCAACCGGTAAGTGGGGGTTTCTTGTTCTAAGTCGCGTCATATTTAGCCTGAGTTCTCCGGGTAATTCAGTTAAATATTTCTCAATGCCAAATGATTTCTTCACGTTCCGATATATGGCACACTTAGTCTTTGGTTGGCGCTCTATCGTCCATTCGACGAGGAACAGGTCCTTAAGGATTTGTTCCACATATCTAGTTAGGTATTCTCCTTCTTCTACAGCTTGCTCATTCGAAGCATAAGCCAGCCCACATTTATTTAGAATATCTGTGATGCACATCAACCATGGGCTTCGGAATTGACCACGACAAAAGTTCAAGTAGAGAAGTCTAGACAACAGCGGACATCGATCTCGAGGTGGGATCAACAAGTTTGGCCCAGAGCCGGATCATGGATATTTCCATTTTCATGGGTAATGGATAGACTCTTCATGCACCATACCGTTTGGTGTCGAGGGTTAGCTTTAAGAATATATTTTAATTTTTTCAGGTGCAGCCTTTCTAGCATTACTGTAATCTCATAGCCCAGTATATCAGATACTATCACTCTCTCAAATAGCTCAAATTGGCAATCGAATGTCAAATTATTCTCCCGTATTTTGCGGATTACCCTGTACAACGCTTTTCTGCCCGTTTTGTCAACTAAAATCTGGCTTTATAAAGGTGAAAGAATGGGATGCCTAAGTATTTGTATTCGCTGACAATTTCTAGGTCAATATCCCCAAACTTAAATTTGTATTATGGTTTATGCGATTTCGCGCATATCACTGCAATAGTTTTTTTTGCCACATTGGCAGTTAGCCTCCACTCTACACAGTGATTCTGCAAATCATCTGAAGACTCTATACCAACAGGACTGTTAGTGGAGTCCCTTAGGGGTTGAATCGTGACTTTAGTGACTAAAGCATGAAACTTCAGATATATATGTGGCTTAGTTATAGGGAAAACTTTCTGGAAGGAGGTACCCGTTGGGGAGTCCTGTGTCGGGATAAAATCAGGTTTCCATGGCAACGGCATCAAATATTTGTAGACAAGTTTAAAAGAGGCCATTGTTAGCAACCAATGCGCATTGAGTTTCACGAAATGACGTGAACTCATTGTGGAATCAACGATCCATCAAATGACTTGGGCATTAGGACATTCAGGGTCAAGGTCAATCGCTAAAGTCAAGGTCATTGGAATAATTGTAATATTTTTGTCTATTTTTTATCAAATGTTTCATATTCCGCCGACCCTAGTGTGTTAGTCATAAGCGTCAGTCGAGTGACAAATTTCTGTGATTCGTCAGATGGCTCTATCCACCAATGTTCTACCCTTCGGCTAGATTCCAGCGAGATCGATGACAGAGGAATTGCATGATTCGAATATTTTGGCATTCCTGTCTGCGGGTGACCTGATAGCAATTGAGGCATGTTATAACAAGTGTATGCGACACTTCAAAAACAGATACCAATATTGCATATCGAAAAAGATCAGAGGGTGTGCCAATGAGGATGAAGATCAGGTTCGGACTAATGCATTCTTGGAAGTTGTCACATACATTGAAGATAGTGTGGAAGCTGGCAATTTTGTGTTCCGGTTATCTGAATTACATACTATGTATCTGTCGAAGTTGTCGCTCGCTGGTGTTGATAAAGAGATTAACAAATCTCGTTTCAAGATGAACATGATAGACCATTTTATGGGTGATGCCAGGAACAGCATGACGGAAAGAATGTCATCGTCATTTTCAAGTGTGGTTTCAAGGAATACCTGGAACTTTTGTCTTCATATGATGATATCCTCGCAATCAAGAGTGTTCTCAGACCGATCAGAAAAACGGATAGCGCAAACATTTACAATATTTATTACAGGCCGGAAACAAGGAAAAAGAAATATTTGACCTGCTAACCGACATCAAACACACTCGTGTTGACTACTATCGCGCCGATTATCTACAGGGACACCCTTACATACAAGCCTACCGAATGGATAGCAACATTCAAAGCATTACAGAAGAAGCCGTATATGAGCTGGTTAAGGTGGATAACCCAAGCAACTATATATTCTTCTATATGGGTCGAAAATATACCACCCATAACTACATACTAGCCTCGGGATTCGTTATCTTAATTTACAAACGGATCTGTGGCATTGTTGTCGCTATACATGCGCCCAGCAACAGAATCACCAAGCGAATTGCCAGATACATGCCTCAACAAATGAAAGTACGACTCCTCTGATATAGATTTCTCCATACTCATGTAAATAATCCATTAGCATCATTAACCCCGCATAACGACCACGCGCCGTAACGCATCATCCCCACTGGAAATTAGACATATCTGAACAATATATATCCCTTTAGTATCAAGGGAGAGCACTGCACGCGCGAACTATTACGTCACCAGAACGTGCACCGGTGTCAACTGTCATTTGAAACAACATTCTAAAGTCAGACGTCGTCACAATTTAATCTTATAGACTTATACTTACACATTACGGAGCAATTAATCCTTATAGACATGGTAAGAGGATCGTTCAGGATTTAATATATATACACTGCCGTTTTAATGTACAAATTTACGTAATAATCCATTTAAACTACGAATTCGAATTTACCTCGCAGTCCCGCCTAAGATGCCGAACAAATTTCAATTGAACAATATCCCCCCTATGGAGAGCAAAAATACGGCGTTGCAAACCATATCCTAGTTATGCACCCGAAATTTGACTCAAAGTCTTTAAAATGCCATTCGTGTAGTGCTGTGAAGTACTCCACATCTGTTCTGCAGGGTCATATTGACACTCACACGAAGAATCCCAAATATGAGTGTGCGGTTTGCTCCAAACAGTACTTCCATAAAAAGACACCAAAGAAACACATCTTAAGTTGCACGGGACCACGTCACACATTTGACTTGTGCGCTACAATGTTTTTGTTATAATTTGGCTCAAGGAACTTATGGCAGGAAAGCATGCATGGTGGGAAGACATACTAATGCCCTTTTGTACACAGCTTCAAGTGGAGGGAATCATTGAAGCAACACAGGAATGCAAATCACAAAGCTTCTGTGAAAACTTATTCATATTTCACAATTTGTTGTTATTTTTTCTAAATCAATCATAGCCACTCATACGCTTGTGTTCCATATAAATGTGCATGCAAGTAAATGAGTACGTTCCGCACAAAATGTCCATGCTACATAATGCCTATCTGGGTCTGCATATTAGTTTTATGTTCTGACTCCCAACAAACCAAATTAAAGAGAAGTGGAATTTGGGGTACAGTAACATGGCAAACACTTTAGTATCTGAAGTCTGCGGTCACCGACAACTCACCTAAATAACTGTTAAAAATTGATTTCCATCCGGATGTAATTTATTAAAGTGATGTGAAACACTCCGGTAGGGTTATCAAATAGAAATAGAGAATACTATTGCTTAAAGTAGTTATTTTTACAAATATTAATCCAAATTGACAACTTACACACCGTCATTATATAATATGTCTCGACGGCCAATAGTTGCGTCACGAATCGAGATGTAAATATGTACAAATGAGCGCAGTTCAGACAATGTTTTCTATGTGGTGGTACGGCCGATTTCTTTGAAACCCGAACAAGTCCATACTATGTCTTTAAGGTCTCCAGAGATTTAAAAAGCCATATATAGCATTGAATTGACGGGTCCAGGACGTTTCGGCACCTGGATTTCGAGACGTTTCGGCACGGCACCTGGATTTCGAGACGTTTCGGCACATGTACTTGGACGTTTTGGCACTTCTTTCATTTTCTTATATACTATTGACTTTGATGTTGCATTTATATTCGCAGTTTGTTATAATTCGGTATAGTACATACTAAAGCGCGTTTACACAGTCCAGTAGATGCGACATTGAATGCCCGTTATGGAGATGTACCAAGCGACCAAAGAACAAATCCTGCCCAGCAACAGTTGTCCAGAACGTCGAGACATTCAAACCTGGCAAGAAAGACCACATCCATCCAGCACGCCCGGGCACCTTCATATCCGTACATACCCAGACTGAAGCAAAACAAGAAGCCTTAAAGTCAACATTCGGCAGGTTAACGAGAACCATTGTACAATAATTGACAATAATTCTCCAAAGAATACAAAAAACAGAGAAAAAAATAAACGCTCTTTATTTCTACCATATCAGGATATTAGGAACACTAAAGTTGTTTTTTAATCTTTCAGCCAGCATATAACCAGAAGGGAGATATTCATCACTTTCTGCGGAAGGTGCTTTCCTTGTCGTTTCTGCCAGCCGAGCATATAACTTTTATTTTTGTTACCATGTTACATGTTTTATCATATTTTATTGAAATAAAGAATAAAAAATTATAAAATTTAGCCTTCACCTCAGGTGCCGAAAAGTCTAGCATTCTAATTGACACTGTAATTAGAGATGGAAAAACGTCATAATTTCGTGCAACGATGAACATCCAAATTTCTCGCAATCGAGTAGCAAGATTTGACTTGACTTAGTGGTTATAACTCACTATATTGCTTTGTGTATTTGTCGCCACTGTACCGTCAGTATAATAACCCTCTGCATCACGGTACTATGATAACGCGTACAGATGAATACTTCCGTTCGTCTACAGTTATGTTGAAAAGAGATCCATAAGAGAACGAACTTAATAAGTAGCAGTCTCAGTTGATCTTTTTTTTTTAGATCCGTCCATTGATGGTGATATCTCCTATTTTTAATTTATTATTCAATTTTGAAAAGTGTTATGAGTCAGGTTCCACACCTGTGGACTATGGACTCAACGTTTTCTTGGTTTTACCGAACTATCAAACACGTCAGTACTAGTTATGCATACAATAGTTAGAATTCTTCAATTTATTTAAATTAATTATATTTCTTAGTGATCCTGTTTATAATAACTCTTGAGTCTATATCGGAGTTGATTGTGTCATATTCCTTCACCATCAGGCACACACACACAATACAAATGAGGAATTGTCGACAACCAAACTACTAGTATCAACAGCACCATTTAAGCATTTCACAAGACTCATACATGTAGGAAAAGGATGTGACATGCTCTGGAGACTTTGCCCGATTACAAAGTGTGCTGCCTCATAGTGCCATCAGTGTATAATGAAACTTGTACACTGAGAATCTCGTGACTAAATTTTTCTCAACAATTACTCAACCGTAGTGTAAGTATACCACCAAGTCACGTTGATTAAGTAATTAAGTCCAATTTTCACTCAACACTGAAAGTGAAATTGCTCAACAACTGATTGATAGTTGATTGAAAATTGTAGCTTTCTCAGTTAAGAAAATGAAGATATTAAATTATTCTGTGATATAATTTGATCCACGTGTCTCGATTATTTGTGGTGTCCATGAAATTGGAATCTCGTTTTCAAAATGTTTACTCTTTAACGAGTGATGAACTTCTAAAGTTCTAACACACAATTTCGCCATCTCCCATCCTAATGTTGCATATATAGATCCAAGAATTATGTTGAAACAGATTAAACATCACATTTATGCCCTGTGCCAATGCATTCTCTTATATATGCGAGTCGACCATATGTCGCCTCGCATATATAAGAGAATGCATTGGCCTAGAATTATGTTGAAACAGATTAAACATCACATTTATGCCCTGTGCCAATGCATTCTCTTATATATGCGAGTCGACCATAGGGCCCTTCTGTTGGGTAAAGGGTTAATAAATCAGAGCTAAAACCTAAAACATCTCATCCTCATTTTACCTGTGGTGGAAGCTAGAACTGGAAATACATTCAGATGACCTTCAGATATGGCATGTATATGACCATACAGATGTGGATGATGCTAATCGGTAAGTTAAGCTACATTTCCTCTGCATTTGTAATAATTGGGATCGGATGCTCGAAATAATGTATTTATTACAAACACTCATTTGAAAACAGGTCACCATTTTGGTGATTCGGAAGTATTTTCAGCCCATCCGGTGGCACAAATACAAAGTCGAATCAGAACTGTTGATTCTCATAAGATACATAATTTGATTAAAGGAAATTCAAAACCACTTATAGGGTCAGATTGGAGACAGATGGAACTCATTAAAAATCAAACCTGAGTATAATTTTATTTCAAAGAGGCGACGATGAGCTGAACAGGAATTATTATATTGTGGTATCTGAGAATGAAACTTGCCATTTAATTCGGCGTTTTGGCAAAAACAATTGTTGGTTATGATGTCAAACATGATGCCATCTCTTTTGACATTCACTGATAAAAAAAAACATGGTAGGGATGGAACAATCTGTATTTGCAACAGCAATGAAGCAGAGGCACATTTATTCAATTTCCAAGCTATTGTCAACATACCATGTGGTGATGAGGAATGTGACCACCGCAAAGAACTTTCCCCGAAATGTTCATTTAGGTTTCCAATTAGATTTATTGTTCAACTTGACAAAGATAAGGCTATTGGAGCAGCTCAGTGATCTGAGTCTTAGTTCTGGAGACTGGGTTCAAGTGCGTTATGAGAAACTGGACAAAAACACCCGTAATTCATTAGCTATAAAGTATTTGGATTCCATTAGAGATATCCCAGCTGATCTTATAACCAGAGCTGCAAAGCCAATATTATTCACTACATGACAACATTCTGGTTTGACTGTTATTGGAGCAATTTTATCACTGCAGAGCAGCTCTATAAAATATCACTCAGAGGTCGAACTCAAATAGACAAATAATGTAACTGAATGCAAATTCAGAGATATAGATGAAACATTTACTTTAGGTACTTTAAAGGCACGTGCGGCCACTTTAAAGGCACGTGCGGCCTTAATTGTCGAAAATAGTCATATTTGTTCTAAACACTGTAAACAGAAAAACATTAAAACGCATAGTTCCGTTCATATATACCATGACCATCGCGTACACAGCATGTTATCATAAAGACCTACTATATTTTACCCAAGCAAGAGCCTGATTGTGTTACAGAAGACAGCACAATCCTACTGGCTAATCACACACAAATGGCATAAAAGCTCTTTATTAGTTCCATATCAGGTATTCACCAACAAAGAACGCTCTTTATGTTTACCATCATAATATAAACAAACACCAGAAAAGTAACTTGTTATGCTTTTGTTTACATAACAATGGTCCAACATATGACCATAACATACTGTTTATGCGATATTTCTTATTTGTATACGGACAAAGTCTATCTACATTTTGATGTTCTTTCTGTTTGTGGCGGTTTTAGATGGGTGGAGATATTTTCACAGGATACCCACCGCCAAGGCCAACCGTGTCTTTAAAAATGTTTTATGAGAAAGTCCATATCAATTGTTTCAACATGATATAATAAAATTTACAAGTATGGAACAGCCTTCTCGAAGAGAAAAACACATTTCACAAAAAAAGATAAGAGGAAAAAACTATACTGAGGCCTATTAACGTCATGAACTCAGGAAAGATCATACAGCATGATGGTATTCACTTGAGCTTCCTGATAATTATTACAAGAGGGTGAGTCACTAGGAATTGATGCTGCGGACTACCAGTATGCAGTCACCTCATCGTGGCACCAAATTGCCAGAGAAATTACAAAGTGATCATTGTTATGACTTAACTTCCAAAACTTAATAGTCCTTGGTCATGAAATCTCCTGAAATTTACAAAGAAGTTCTGCTTGCAAATTTACCGAAGTTCAAGAAATATGTACAAGTGCACGTAGATTTATTAATTCATCAATGTCATATTTTTAATTGCCGTAGACTAGCAGCGTCTATGTACCTCTTAGCTACCTTATGTGGTGATGCCAGCTGTTACTGGATAACATAAACAGAATGAAATTGAGATCGACATTTGCCCACTCAGTTGAACCTGTACATTTTCTATATCAATCAAATGGTAGTAATTTCATTAAATGAAGACACATTTTATCGAGGACCACACTCTATGTATAAAGTAGTATTTTTACAATGAAATTCTAACTTCAAGTCTGGAAATATTGGAATGTACATTTTGTCAATACTAAAGATGTTTTTTTGGCGACGATTCACATGTTCTGGGTTTTATGTAAAATGAGTGAGCACAACAGCATTCATTCTATATTGGCAAAACAATGAAAATTGATAAAGCCATGTCTGAAGAATATAATAGTTTAGACTTATGATATCCTTCCTGAACAACTTTTCACAATCATGTTTTCTATAATGGAATTGCGAGCTACTTCTGTCAACTTCAGCTTGAAGAGTTAATAATACACAGACTGTCAGTGCATGTTCACTTTTATCCTTTTATTAATATCCTCTATTTTCTAGAAAACAATTTGTTTCGGCGAGTACACATTCTAGTTTTAGTGAACAACAATAAACATAGATAGGAAGTATTAAGTTCGCGAAATTTGAAACACATGGAATTAATATAATTGAAAGAAACATGTTCACATTTCCAGTTTATGTTAAAAGCAAATGATTTTTCCGTATGATAATAACAAGTTTAAATAGAAATATGACAAAATACGTTGAGAAAAGTAATTATCTACTTAATTTTTCATTTTATGACTTCAATGAGTTGTTTTAAAATTAATCGATATATCAGAGAGAGAGAGAGAGAGAGAAAGCTTTGATTGTTAGTCTTTAGACTTTTATAAAATTATGAAGAAACACCTCTATCAGAGGTGGGTAAAAATCAGAACATAAAACAAACCACTAATAGAGATTATCTTCATTAAAAGTTGTCTGAACGACATCGAACTTTGGATGAGGTCACACAAAGTACCTAGTCCATGTATTCAATGCTTAATGAAATACTTGGACAAGAATTGATTCTACATGGATTTAATCATGCATTCGACCTCAATTTGTCATATTAATGGATCATAAAACAAAAGGCAGTAATATTTCAAGCGGATAAATTGAAAATAACACAGCCAGTAATTTCTCCAAATACGCAACATAACACCGCTTAGATCATTATAATAACAGTGTAGTTGGCACAAAATTAGATCGTCTTAGTTAACAAATGTATATGCAGGACAGAAACTACGGAAATCAATCCGGTAGTGTGATGACACAATATTTTTTATTTTATGTTTTCAGTTAAGAGGATGACCCAACTGAAAAAGATGGCATAGTTCAGGAGAATGGTGCACTCTTTCACCTGATCTATCGAAGACACATTCGACCGATTTTGACGGATGTTTCTATCAGTTTTGACGGAAGTAAATTTGTGTGATTTAACTAATTTACATTTCAGTACTTCAACTGTCCGTTAGTAAGTCTCTTTTTTTTCAAATAAGTTTTATTTCTTTTTTTGTCACATTGCATGTAAGAGTGTAGAGAATGTTGTGTCACATAGCAGTTTCTCTTATTCTGACTAATAGTAGCTTGCTAATTTCTTGTACTATCATAAATGAACCAGTAAGTTAACCTGCAAATGAAGCCTTCGTGTGAAGGAAGTAACAGACTAAAGTAATTGTTCATTTAAAAATAGTGAACTGTTGATGATCAAGAGGAATACTACCTGTATTTGTGAAAATATTTATACGAAAATTTATTTTTAGTGTATAGTTTATTCAAAATTGTCAATTCATTAAATCAGTTATATTATAAGCCATTTGCTCGTTTCAAGGGCTGAAGTCTATGCAAAGGATACATATTCACCTACAACAATCATTACCACTTCCAACAGTAAATTTCAGAAGTTTTCTAAAAATTTGCAGTGAACTGGAGAATAAAAGTATCTTTGGATTTCATAACGTAGCGCATGTTATACAAATAATACCTACATGTATTCGTGGCTGAATGAAAATACAGAATTCCCTTGTATCCAACCATGATATATTTAATTCGGGTATTCAACCAAAAACCCTTAGGTATCCTATATTTCACACTCATTGGTGTGAGGTATCCCAATGGAATACACGCTAAAACTGCTTAGATTTTACAATGCTGCAAAGAGCGATGACATACATAATATGTGATGCACAGATAATTACTGGTTTTTCCTCATGCTTAAATCACACTAGATTTATAGAGCCACAGTGTTGTTTTTGCTTCGTGATTATCGCATTATTAAACTAATCCGACATTAAATATTGTGGAATAAATATAGAACACTACTTATATCATAACACTGCATCATTTTGTATTTTTTATTGAACTCGATGTGGATGAGTCACATTTCACACAAGCTCCACGTTTGTGAAATATGGTCCTTGTGCCATCTTGATGCGCATTGTGTTCTGTATCTGCCAATCAGAAAAATCAGTAAAACATCAGTACTTTCTCAATTTGGGAGCAGTTTATAGCAACTGACTTATTCGCCGGGGCCGTATGGTGATGTCACTAATGATTAATCATTTAGGAAATATACCTCAATTAAGAAATGAATGTTGATTTGCTTGGAGTATGGATGAAAACTGATCTGACGTATGTGTGGAACCACAATTAAATGATATGGAACCAATTAGGCGGGGGAGGTTAACACTTAGAGCATTCATTTATTTAAGTAGCGGCATTAGAGTGTGAAAACGGCATCCACTCGCAGTTTAGTTATCTGAAGTTGAAATTATATCAAGTATGTTAATCGGCCACTTGCCGTTTATACGCCCAAACCTGCAACAAAAACATTTGAATGCTTATAATTAAGTCCCCGGAATATTAATTTCAAAATAGAAAGAATTCCGATATCTCAAATCTGTTGTTAAAATCCATAATTTAAGATAGACGATTATCCAGTTCAAACGATTGGGTGAAATAATATTGACAAATTTTGCCTACGAAGAAAAGGCAATTTGAGGATGAGTCTTAGTGTAGAAGGGTTAATAATAAGAATCCAAATTGTTGCCGAAATGGCAACAATTTGGATTCCTATTAACCTTTCATGAGCTGGTGCATCATTAAAGATCACGTGCCAGTGCAATATATATGCGAGTATTAGTGCACTATATACATCAACCAGAAACACTGCTATGTATCTCACCTTTGATTTCATTAAATAAATCCTTATTATTGATGAAGACCACTATAATTTTATGGTCACTTTGTTTGAATTCATTCAATGTACAACATATTTTCATGTTGGTTTTAAACAACTATTTCGGTAAACAATCCTATAATTTGCCAACTGTCCTCAATCATTATGTTGTATAACATCACCCAATGTTTATTGTATACGTAAGTAAATAATCCATACCTACCACAATATTTGGTCAATTCTACGCATGAAAGCGTCAATCGTGTACACAATCGTTTTAGCTTACTCCATGCAACACGTGTATTATATTTTAAGAATATTCTAAATTTGAAACAAAAACCATTGAACTTTATGCTAATCACCCTGGTATTTTTATTCATTCCCTTATAATTTCTGATTCTCTATTATGAAGCATGTTTTGAATAGTAATATGATAAATGCTAGTCGTTAACGTGGACAATGAAGATAGCCATTTAAATTATTTATATAACCACCTCAAAAAAGTTCCCCTCATATTATGCCCTGTATCTCATGTTATTCACCGGATTGTAGTAGTTGATTGATCATCCAGATGGCTTTCTAATCTTCTGATTGTCGCTTTATTGGAAAATTGCCATTTTCATTAATCACACTTTCAACTTTGACGCTCTACCTAATCGTATCACCGGCCTTATTACTACGTGGGATGTTCTTGAACTTGATCAGTCGCATGTCACTCTCAGGGAATTTAAATAACTAGTTTTGAGGGTTGTATAACAGCATAATAAATCTCTGCTCGATGTGTGGATGATTCAAAGCCACGATGAGGCCAATTGTGGTCATGACTTGTCTCGCCAGCTGAGTGACACTCAAAACAAAACGCTGATTTGTCAGACTTAAATAAGGTCTCAAGTTGGGGTAAAGCGTACCGTGTATCAGTAATGCATTCGCACCATATCAATAGATGCATCTTAGTTCAGAAAAGTAAATGAATTCAGATTGTGTATATGAACATGTCTCATAAATATATTCTTTTCTCTCCCATTCTGGAGTCAGTATCATATACTCATTGGTACAGACAGCCGGGATTTGGCATCAGAAACGAGTTGCGGGAGAAAGTCCAATAAGAATCCAGGAGAATGTCCCATAATAACTACATAGTTGAAACATCTATAAGTTGTGTTTCTGGTGGGACTCATTACCAATCATAACACATTGTCAGATGAGGACAGAGAACCCTGGGTGTTTCATTTATGTTGTGATGGAAGCTGGGATCTGTGATGTCGCAACAAAATGAAGCACTCGATGGGGGATGGTGGGGGGCAAACGAATTCAAGTTTTGACGAAGGTCGCTATTCCTACCTTGGGTTTATGTAACGGAGATCCTTATATTTTACTGAGAACATTTGGAATGACTGTTCTTGTCACAATGTGCATTGTAAGATGGTTTTTATCCCACCAGTAGACCTGACAAAACAACAAGACGCAATTAATGCATGGGCAAGTGGCGGAGGCCAACGGTCTCACCAGAAGAGTTGAATGTACAGCATAAATCTCCGAAGGAGACCATGACAAATAAACTCTAATATAGTCTCTGTCTGTTTTGCTAATCAGGTGGGAACATGATCTTCGTAAGATTACAAATATATATATATATATATATATATATATATATATATATATAATTCTTTGAATGTTTTGAATAGTGATGGAAAAAATGTTACTCCTTTACTGGACAATGACAATTTAAATATAAAAACACCTAAAAAAAGGTCCACATTACCCTGTATGGCATGTTATTATTCACCTTATCGTTTTGAATGAATTGAGAGCATGGTAAATGCAGCACTTGTATATGGATTGTGCGTCACGACTAACATATTAATGTAAGTTTACTATGAGAGGATGATGATTCCTCGATCTTGTAGTTGATACAGAGTGGGGTGGATCTCTTTTGAAGTCTGGTTATTCAATTCAACCTGCGACATATCGCTATCGTCCTAATGATGCAATCTGATGATGCCAATAGTGATGTAATATGGTCAATTAAATCATTTCTGATTCTGCCTATTCGAACTGAAATTACAGACGTCACCCTCCACAAATGGAAAATTTAGAGTGTTGTTGAGTTGCGGAGCGAGCGGGGTTAATTCCCTTGGGATGCAGCCAATGACGTCATGAAAACACGAGAGCTTCAGAACTTAACGCCAAAGGCCGACACCTGCTTGATTGCATTATTTGTATTAATCGCCTTTGTGCCTCGATGTATATGGATTGTGTACCACGACTAACATATTAATGTAAGTTTACTGTAGTACTAAACATATTTGTGCCTGAACTGCACATAGAACAGTGCACATGCACAGATAAGGAACTTGCAACTTATGCAAGTTCATTCATATATCGTGTAGTTGTAAATGCAACACGAGGTTAAGACCAAACATATTCACCTATAAAAGAACTGTCTGACTATAATGTCCAATGATTTTTATCAACGCATTAAACTATTTATTAACACACGTGGGTAATAATGTTAGTTTCCTTTCATTGACTTGTGTCGGAAAGAGAATAACTGCGCTATGTAAAATAAGCACTCTGTTAAGTTTCCCCTGCAAAATGTAGCGGCCTTGTGCGTTGTTGGCAAACTAATAAAGAGCGTGAATACACCTAAAGTCCCGAATAAGGCGATGCATAAAGAGCGTTTCTCAACAACGGCGTCGTATATTTAGTTATATGACCAAATTCACTTTATATGCTTTGACGACAGGAGTGTCGAATTGACTAAATCTACTTGGTACCGGTTGGTAGTAAGAGCGGATGGACCTCATAATCGCAGGTGACATGGTACTAAATATGTGTCCGAACTGCATATGCTATTGTAGCACAAGATAATGAACTTGCCGGTTCATGCATATATATTGTAGTTGCAAATGCAACACGGGGTTCAGACTAAATTTATTCACCTCAGCGCCATAGCAGAATATAATTGACTTAAATAACTGAAAGATCACGTTCGCTGTTCTCGGGTAAGTGAACGTTCAGACGACCACGATTCAATCGACAGAATTGTGAGTCAAAAATGAATATCAGGCAATGTTTGATCCTTGGTTGCCTCCATTTGCGACGTAATCGCAGATAGAAAGGTCGCAGGATAGTCACGTGATCATGTGTACTCAAAGTCAAAATGGCGGATTCAATTGAATCTTAAAATTGGACAACAGAAAAAGAGACAATGTTGGTTCAAAGTTGGCACCAGCACGAGTGTCTGTATAATGTTTCGCAGATAGAGACACGCGACAGAAGGCAGTTGCTGACATTGCCACGGAATTACGTATGACATGTGAGTATACTATATAGTATACCAAAACAAATTCAATTTCAGTTTTCATTTACATTCATTTCAATGTCGATTTGAACTTTTTCAAAGTCCATCAAATTAACAGAACTAGTAGTCAATATAATTTTAGACAAAGATATGACATACATGAAATATATAATTATGACTGTTTGACGAGCCTGTTATACTATATATCACTTGCACCAGTAGTAGTGCTACTAGTACTAGTAGGATGCATGGGTTGCTATCCATCCGGGTGGGGCGGGGTGTTGTTGTATGGCATGTTGGTCAAATTCACTAGTAATGCCTACTGTAGTAATTGTAATTCGGCAACCATGTATATGTGCAAAAGTATCGTAGAAAGTTAAGATTCAAGCCACGGTCGGCCCCTGTCAGAAACAGGATAGCCGGGAGGAATAATATTTATAACACTTTTAACAAATAAGGGGGTATGGGATATTACTCCATGGCAGGCGTACTAGTGTTGTCGATCATGGGGGCAATTTAGCCATTGACATTTATTATTTGCGCTTAAACACAAATATCAGCCTGTTCTCACGAAAATACGCACATTATCTGCTTACACAGAACTTGTATTAGGTAGATAATCTGCTTACAATCGCCCCTATTTTGAGTAGATAATGTGCTGAAAATGAGATCATTTTCGTCACATTATCGACTCATAATGATGCGATTCTAAGCAGATAATGTTCGGACAATGACATAAATAATCCAACCCATGACTTTATACACTCTTTAACATGTTTGTTTATTGTGGCTCGCTCCATAAAACGAAATAACGGTTATGACTCCATGATCTGCTTATTTCCGAATCAAATAATCACATTATGTACCTATTTCATATAATAGGTCGATTATGTGCGTATTTTTCCGAGGATATGTTGCAGATATGGTCTGGGCTAATGTGAAAACACACTCACATGGTGAGGGGTGGTCACATAGGCAATATGTCAATTTAATATGAAAATCAACTTTTAAATTCTTTTAAAAGTGACAGCAATGTCTCCATGTTTGAATATCATGTGGAGGTTTAATACTACAATCAAGTAGTGGTGGATGACCCCACGTGCCCCCCATGGATAAAAGTATTGACATGAATATTGTCTGCCAAATGGTAATTCTCTCAAGGACTAGAAATTCTGGTATAACCAAAGTTAGCAGGATATTGTGCTCATGTACATTCATAATTTGGGCTTATCTGCTCACATATTAATGTCGGTAAACAACACTGGCAAATCTTGTATCATCATATGTTTTATTTTCAGTTTTGTATCATTAATATACATTTGTGCTTTATATAATAAATACAACACATATGGATGACATAGTCTCCTATTAGATCATGTCATGAATCTCTCCTCCAGCTATGGCCGTAGATATCATATCACCAGAACAAAACCTGGGAACATCGAAAGGTACATGTAATATAATAGTGTGCAAACTCCCCTAGTCCTTTATCCAGGCTTGGGACCGGCAGTTTTCAATAGAAATCAGGCAGACTTAGAGTTTTTCTTTTATCGGCATAGTCAAGAGTATATATATATATTCATTGTACATTATATTAGTACATGCACTTTCATTGTGATTTAATTATATAGTCCACACCCTAGTAGTTGTTTGTCCATAGTGCAGGTGAATGTAATGGGCTATACGCTTTTGGCATCAGATGTCTTAAAGGAGCGTTTATTATCAGCCCAGATTATATATGAGAAAATTAGTGCACAAAAGTAAGCTGTCGCGGGGGATGTCATGGTATAGGTGCTGTTGACCTCAAATGATTCAAAGAGGCACTAATAATTAGCAATAACGATCGTTGATTGTCAACTTAAAAATAGATATAACCGTATCTGGAGTCATTCAATAGATGCTGTTTACCCCATATTAGCGTCTGACTCAGTTCCTCATGAAAGACTGACTAAAACTAGCCTCCTATTGAATAAATCTAAAAATTCTGGACTGGATTAAGGAATTTCTAAATAACAGGAGTCAAAGAGTCCGTGTAAATTGTGCTTATCCAGACTGAAAGGATGTTACAAGCGGTGTGCCTCAGGGAAGTGTTCTAGGCCCTGTATTATTCGTTATATTTATTAATGACCTCCCTGAATGTGTGGAAGGAATTTGTGAAATATTCGCAGATGACACCAAACTACTAGCAGACCCAAATAACGATAATATACAAGAAAATATAAATGCAGTCTGCAAGTGGTCGAATCTGTCAGCTCAAATTTAATTCGAACAAAATTCACATCGTTCATATTGGATATAACAATCCACATAAAGAATATTACATGTCAAACAATCCACCAATTCTGGAGAGTACGCACGAAAAGGATCTGGGTGTTAATGTAGATAACAAACTTAAATTCGACATTAACATAAACTCGATATGTAATAAAGCATATCGGGTCATCGGTATCCTAAAAAGAACGTTCGTAATGTTAGACCCGAAAACTTTTAGGCGTCTTTATATATGTATGGTTAGACCAATCATTGAATATTGCAACACGGCATGGGACTCTCATTTGAAATATAACTGCACCGCTTTAGAGAAAGTGCAGCGTCGTGCAACCAGACTGGTACCTCAGCTAAAACACCTTGGATACATAAATCGACTCGTTCAGCTGAACTTAATGTCTAAAGTACAGGCGTCTGCGAGGTGATTTAATACATACAAGTACTTACATAATCAATATAATGTCAACATAGATGAACTGTTCCAGAAAGCAACATATTCTAATACGAGAGGACATAATCTCAAGCTGCAAATGAAAACCGTGAATAAGAACTTTGGGAAGTACTTCTCCACTCAACGCGTTGTAGTTCATTGGAACAAACTTCCCGAACACATTGTCAACGCCACTTCACTGACATAATTCAAAGCCCAGATAGACTATCAACTATATAGTCTGAAGTATATATATGATGACTGAGTTATTGTGACATAATATATATAACCAATTCTTTGTATATCGGAACCAAAAGTCGAATGACTTGTTCCGAAATATTTGATGATGACTAATAATGGTTTTAAATGACTTGAAGGGCCATTAATAGTGTACGCATTCTTCACCCGATCAACACCAGCTACCCCAGCTATTATTATATAATAAATGTGTTATTTCGTGTCTTTTAATATCTGATTCTGTCATTTTAGGATAATCTGTCACAATCGTAAACAGGAGAGGAAGATGAGGTACTAGTAATAGCGGAAACATCAATTTCAGAACTTATTAGTCAGGAGGCTACTATAAATAACAGTGATCAAGAAAGAAGAAGTGAGTCAAGTTACGACAGCTCCAATTAGTCGAAATCATCCCAAAACGGTTAAAACAAATGCGAGAAGAAAGGGAGATGGATGTACTCCAAATGATCTCAAAAAGTATTGTTGAACAACGCATGTGAAAGAAAAGATGATCGTAAGGTATTTGGCCAGTTTGTTTTCCTTGCGTCTACGGAAACTAAGTGCTAGGAAGAAGTCATTATCGAGACATCAAATTCAAGGAATTTTGTTTAAGGCAGAGATGGATATGTTTGATGAACCATTTACACCAACATCTGCACCACCAACAGTTGCATGCATGTGCAGTTACCATTCTTGGATATTCTAATAAGAAAACATGGAACCAAGATTGAAACATATATACTACAAAAACACTGGTCAACACGCACCAATATCACAACTTTCACTCGTCTCATCCAGCACACACAAAACGGAACATCCCGTTTTGTCTAGCTAGGAGAGTGTGCGCAATAGTGGACAACCCAGAAACAAAAAAGATTGTGCGAATTAGAATATTCCGAAAGCAGCATCACCCAGTAAATCTCATTTTGGGTGGCATAAATAAAGCCTAACAGATACCAGTTGAAATATTACGTCAGGAAAACAGACAGTATGTGAGCGTGAAAAAATTCCATTCGTCACAACTCACAATCCTCATCACTCAAACCAAGTTGGAATCGCACGTAGGCACAAGGACACAAACATGCAGAACTTATTCCCAGGCAACGATTTCCTGGAGAGTAAAAGACAGGCACGGAATATGAAAAAACTGTTAACAAGAGCGAGATATGACAGAATTAAAAATGTCAATCATGTGTACAAGTGTGGAGACCGACGTTGTGGGACATGCCGCAATGACTACGAACTTCTATCCACAGGAACATAATTCCAACTTAAGAACGGACAAAAAATTGTGCCAAATGCAACATTAAATTGCAAATCACGCAATTTAATTTATTGCATCACATAGAGTTCGGATTCACCGACAACAGACTGGGATCCCAGCATAAGAATGATCACTCTAATCGAGCATATTGATATATGTGGCAGAGGGATGTTCAAAATCTTCCCATTTTATAAGATGTTCGGATAGACTGGCCAAGGAGGATTATTTCCGTCGTAAATTCTGGGACAAAACTCAACAATTCTTAACTCTAACGTCAGGCAATTATCCCACATGTTGCCATATAACGTCATGTTGATTCAAAAACATTTTTATTATATGCTTTCCTATCAAAATCTATTGATTTCTTGTTCGAGTAAAAAGTTATATTTCGCTAGTCGAGCGCCCAACTGTGCGCCAACGTTATATTCCACTGTAGATTCCTTATATTAAACGGTAGCTCCCTTATATTACACGCTAGCTTCCTTATATTAAACGCTAGCTCCAATCAGGGCGAATCACTTGTAATGCCGTTAAATTTTGAATCGATATTCATGCGCCTGAAGCGATACGGACTATTTGCACTTTTGCGCGTGAGATTAGAGTATTTCCACCTTAACTGCAGTACAGACGCATGTTTACATTAGCAACGTTATTCGTCAAGTAAAATATGGAAGACGGATTTGAAATAGATGTAGCAGGCGATGTGTTTTGGGACTCTTTACTGGAAAAATTAGCTAAATATAATGATAAAGACCCACAAGTTTGTGTTCAGAATAGTGAATCTATATTTGACCAGCTTATTGGTACACCTGGAGTTGTGAGTTCATCAAGTGCGATGCAAAGTTTGAAATCCATTTTCTCAAACGCAACCTTCAGTGGATCGGTGTACATGCACTTTCACGGCTGCTTACAGAAGACTCACACCACAGAAGACACCGACTCTAGTCCTATCGTGAAATACCGGCGAATCAGGATAATAGTTGACAGTGACAGCGAGTGAAATTGAAGAAATATTGTGCTGATTTTAACATTCCAAACTGCGAAGCGGAAGTATTATCAGCAATTAGGATTTTGGTATTTCCAAATGGAACGAACCTTTTGTGTTGTTAATTGTTTATTATGCTTGATAAAAATCAAATCATTTATTGAAGATAAGCAATTCTATTGCTTTGTTCGAGGTAATTGTTCATAAATTGATGAATATTTCGAATGGTTTCTCTTCATTCTGGCACCCCAGTCATCGGGGACTATTTTTGTGTGTACACGCTTATTTTACAGAAGAACGTAGTGAACTGGTCACATAACAGCTGATTGATCAAAACAAGTCAATTCTTACACATCGTATGTTATTACAGATATTACAATTGTTTTCATGAGATAATATTTCACTTTCAGGATATTTACTCCTTTCGGTCAAAGGTCAAACCTAAATCTTGAAGGTTTCAATTATTCATATCAATTCCGATGGTGGCATATATTTATAGTTAAATACTTTTTTAAGTCATTATATTTACACTTTTAATTATCATTTGAACATTTTTATGGAGAGGGGGGAGTTTTGATATTACAAGTGCATGAAGCACAGTAATCACTGTCAGTTATAAAGTAATCACAAGTCAGTAATAAATGAAATAAATAACAAAGTATCTAGCAAATGTTCAGTTCATTTACTATTGTTGTATTTTGGTTATTGCAGAGGAATTCCGAAGATCTGTAAAAGCTAGTCACATGTATACCTGTAGCACGACATTTGTACAGAGCTGTATACCTATATCATCTATTCATATATATAAAGACATTTTAAGGTGAGACCTTTCCATTATTCACCTCCAACCCTCATGGCGAAGAAATTAGATATATACACATGTTTCTCGGACTCATACAACTTTTGACTGTCGTGTATACACATTCATACCAAATATATATACACATGTGCATACATGTATAACGATTTCCCCAAAAAAGGAATCCCTGCGACAGTGACGCCCAACGTGGGGCTCGAGATTTAACAAGACATTGATTAACATGCTAGGGACCTGACAAAAAGACAGATTGGAAGAAGTACGTAGGACCGTTTGTGCATGCATACAATTGTACACAACACGAGAGTACGAGGGTTTCACCGTACGCACTAATGTTTGGCAGTAGACCAAAAATGCCAATAGATGCAGCTTTCGGTATAGGTGAAGAAAGTAAAGATGGAAGTGTAAAAGAATATATAGAAAATATGAGAATAATAATGTCAGAAGCCCAAGATAAAGTAGAGAAAGCTGTTTCTGAAAAACAAAACAGGTCAGAAAAGAACTATAACAGAAAGGCGAGAGCAACAAAAGTATATAGAGGAGATAGAGTATTGCTCAGAAAACTAGCATTTCAAGGACCCCACAAATTGGCTGATAAATATGAAGAACCTATCTATACTATAATGGATCAACCTATAGATGATATTCCAGTTTATGTTGTAAAATCAACAGACGGAATCAAGAAGACAATCCATAGGAATCATATTTTGCCAGTGGATTGGAAAATCCAAGAGACAAATCAAACTGAACCGGCTAATAATGAGCCAGAAAAAGAAATGGAACTAGAAGATGAGTCAGATAATGAGATGGTCTGCATAAAGAAGGGTGCACCCAATGAAGAATTAGATAATGATGAAGTCGAACAAGGACAAGCTATAGATTTAACTTCTATGGAAAATGGAGAAGATGAAATAGAGACCAGGGGAGATGATTTAGAAGTCTCAACGACTGAAATAATTATCGGATCTTACCCAACCAAGTGACGACTTGGAAACAACTGATGTACAGAAAGTGCACAAAGTTGTAGAGGGGGAAGAAGTCACTGACGCTAGCCAAACACAAACAGTTGATCAATTACACCCACCAGTTCCACAAAGGAGATCCAGTAGACCAGTGAAGAAACCAAAGTGAAGTGAAGATTTTGTTGCTTACAGAGCAATTGATTATGGAGGAAGTAATCAAGCATTGGTAACAAAAACAAATTTGTTACGTTCACTTACGGCAAAGCAAGTATTCACTGACATGAATCCAGACAAGATTCAAAAGATATTAGAATCTATTCTAGATTAGTTTTATGACTAAATTGTCCATTTGAGGGAATGCTGAGGTATGTTTATAGCACATTTTAGATGGAAGAGACAGATGGGGTATGTGAATTTTAAATTGCATAAGGTAAGTGCTTGAAGTATTAAGGTGTTTTGGCGGCCTTACGGTATTTATGCAAATTGGAGGAAATGAGAAATATATTAATACAAATATATATAAACAAAAAATTATAATTCATTTTCATAAATTTGATTACATTTTAAATAATTATTGTTTTCGCAGGCTATTTATTTGCCTGCTGTGGCATCGCTGATGATAAAATGAGCCATAAACTCTATTTGTATCAATGGGGTTAGAGCCGCAGTAAGGGTAAACATGAACATGTCTTAGATATATCATTTCATGCCCTAGTAGCTAATATGTATTTATGATGTTTTTACTATTTCATATTTTTGATTTACAGACTAGGTGATGCATACTATCTCAATATAACAGGGACCTTCTAGGATTATTTCAGCTGACGATCCAGTGTTGCTAAAAAACCATTGGAGGTTCCAGATATACAAGAAATTTTCCTTTATTTAAACAGGTAGTCTGGGGATAGTATTGCAAGCCAGTCAACATATTGGTGTTTTGTTTAATGTTTGTCAAATTTGTATAATTTTACAGCTACTTAGATCATGATAAATAATGACCCTTCAAGGATTTCATGAGACATTGTGAGACCAATGCCTAACAAGTGACATTTGTTGTAAAAAGTTTCATTTCCAGCTTACATATTTGACTGGTAATAAGTCAAATATTTGGACACTGTATATAGTATCCAGGGAAGCATTTAGATGTTTAAAAGTACATTTTGAAGTACTCAGAAGGTGTAATTTGTACACCTAATTGTTTGGTGACAATAGCAGGCAGAAATTTACATTTAATTTCTGAACTAGTTTGAAATTGAAATAAATATTTTTTTTTTGAAATTTTGTACAGATTTTTGTCCAATTGTTTTTTATATATTTTGAAATGATCGGGACATCATTTAAACTGAAGGGAAGAGTATGTGGTAGAGTGAATGTTGGACGTAATATGTGGCAGAATTAACATAGCACCTTTAAAATTTATATTTAGAAAAAGCACATGGAAATTGTTTACACTTATTCACTATTAAGTATTAACCAATAAAAACTACACACCTGACAAAATTTAGTAAACCGTTTTTCCCGCGTTTTGGTTGTTACGTCACAACCTCGTTATCGGAGTTCTATCTCTTTCTCCAACCTCGATTCTAGCGAAAGAGTCGCAAATATATTTGGCTTGTTTAGCCATCATTTTATTCACATAATGTCTAAGTAATAATGGAAGGCCAATACAGATAGTTGGGAGTGCCTTTGTCTCACCGACAAGGTAAATACAATTGTTTCAATTATTCATATCAATTCCGATGGCGGCATATACTTTTTTAAGTCATTATATTTACACTGTTAATCATTTGAACTTTTTTATGGGTGAGGAGGAAGTTTTGATATTACAAGTGCATGAAGCACAGTAATCACTGTCAGTTATAAAGTAATCACAAGTCAGTAATAAATGAAATAAATAACAAAGTATCTAGCAAATGTTCAGTTCATTTACTATTGTTGTATTTTGGTTATTGCAGAGGAATTCCGGAGATCTGTAAAAGCTAGTCACATGTATACCTGTAGAACGACATTTGTACAGCGCTGTATACCTATATCATATATAGACATTTTAAGGTGAGACCTTTCCATTATTCACCTCCAACCCTCATGGCGAAGAAATTAGATATATACACATGTTTCTCGGACTCATACAACTTTTGACCGTCGTGTATACACATGCATACCAAATATATATACACATGTGCATACATGTATAACAATTTCCATGAGAAAGGAATCCCTGCGACACATATCATGCACTTCAATAAGAGCTCGAAGATGTTGATGGATATAGGTTTTTTTTTGCGATTGCAACATGATTTATTTTCTCTGCTGCTTTCCATGGTGGGTCCACTGAAAAGCAAGACACCAGCATGAGGACTTCCAAAAAAACCGACAGAAAGACTTTCAATTACCTTGCGGTATTTTGCTACTGGTTTTATTCTGATAAACTATTTAGTATTTTACACAGGTCGGACACAGGTGCCAAATGAGGTAAATTGGTAAATACTTCTTCGACCATAAAGTGCGATTACGGGAGAGCCGTTTGCATCGTAAACGTCACACTAACATGATTTAATATGATTTCAGTCTTGTTTCCTCAGCCATTTTCAACTTTTGGCAGAAGTTAGATAAACGCTCTTTATTGCTACCATATCAGGAATAGACTACATCGGAACGCTCTTTGTTCTTCCCTGTCGTGCAAATGGCTGTTTTGTGTTTGGGACCCAAACACCGTAATCACAGTTGTCTTTTTCATTAATTCAATGCTTCTTTTTGAGTTACACAATGCTCGTAGAAAGGTAGTTCAGATATTTATCGCCCTATTTTTCGAAACTGAGAAAAGTCAAACATAAAGCAACGCAGACAACGACACACGCTTGTAGCGTGTCGTAAACATGATTTCAACCACTTTCATGATTTAGTGAGATAAAATTTATAGAAGGTCCGATTGGATAATTTACGATATATTAATACAGATAACAGTGGGAGGGGCTAAAATTGTCATACGTCCCTCTATAGATGTTCCGATGGAAAATATTGTAGTGAATTTACCTTTACTTTTAAGGGCTTTGTGGACCCAATTTTTCCAAATTTGTTTTGAGTCCAAATAAATGATTCTGTTCATATATATTAGTAATAATAGAAACCATGCCCATTGATGAACCATTTGAAGAGTATACTTCATTGTCGATTATGTTAGAATTACAAAATGTGAACTTTATTGAGATTAAAAAAAATAATTAATTTACAGGCAATGGTCCAAGAAAAACAAAGTCCAAAACTAAGAATCAAATATGGGAATATGTACTGAACACTGATGAATGATGTACTACAAACAATATTATATTGTTTGAGCGTTCTTGGAAAAAATTACTTTGAACCTGTTGTTAGGGTCCGGCGAAGCTTCGAGATTCGATTCGATTCGAAATCGTCTTACTGATTCGAAATCGATCGTGTGATTCGAATGTAGTTCGAATCACAATATTAACCTCATTCTGTACGAACTTGTTGAACAGCGTGTCCTACAAAAGCTCTAAAACAAACGCACGCAGATGTCGTTGCGAACGCCGTCGGTGCACGAGATGCGGTCCTGTTTCGTTCAGTAAATTATTGCTCTTGGGTCGTCGCGGCAGCGAAATATCCATATCAACGATCCATCTCTTGTGCCCTTCCCTACTTTTTATTTATCCAAAGTTATAATGGCGGAAATTAAAAGTTATTTTGAATGCAGCGTTGACAAATTCAGGTGCAAATTGTGCACGACTGTACTATCAGTTCAAAAAACGGGCACTACCTCCCACTTATGGGCACACCTTAGCCGCAGTCATCCTGAAATCCACCATAAGGGCAAAAGAAAAGACTCAACACGAAAATTAACCGGCAACACGTCTAGTAGTAGCGGCGATGCGGGCGAGCCCCTAAAAAGAAACAGTTGTCACTAGCCACCTTTACGATGAAGAAAGAATTGGGCCCCGATGAAAAAAAAAGTACGACAGAGTACGATTTATCTCGTCATATTTTCATGTGCCGTTCTCAACATTTTTTATTGTGACGCAGGTCCACACGGCAAGCTGCCAAACACGCACAGGTGATGGCATGGGGAGACACTCGCGCTGCAGCGGGATCGCCGACATAAATCTAGTTCTTGTCGATTTACCACGGGGAGTAAGATTCGATTCGAGATTCGATTCGATGTGAAATCCGTGTGTCTGATTCGATTCAAGATTCGATTTGAACAAAATCGCTGATTCGCCGGACCCTACCTGTTGTTGACAAATGATATACTAACTTCACAATATGCTTGACAAAGAGACAGCAGTTTATGTGTCACATTATGTCCAGTCCAGTGTGAATGGCTTTTACCAGTGTCAACTTCACATCAGTGATTATCCTATGAGTGAGTGCTGACCTACATACTAGAAATAGTATGGCATGGTCTGGTAGGGTTTGATTGGGGATTAGCATTCTATTGTAAACAGAGTCCACTGCTTTACAATGACCAGCTGCTAACCCATGCATGCTGGCATCCGCACAACCAATGTTTAAGCAAGTATGTATTATTTGTCAACAGCTGGTTCAAAGTAATTCAAGAAATAATTTTTTTTTTGGAGTACATCATTCATCATAGTGTTCAGTACATATTCCCATATTTAATTCTTAGATATGGACTTTGTTTTTCTTGGACCATTGCCTGTAAATTATATTTTTTTAAATCTCAATAAAGTTCACATTTTGTATTTCTAACATAATGCACCATAAAGTATACTCATAAAATGTTGCATCAATTGGCATGGTTTCTATGATTACTAACATACATGAACAGAATCTTGTATTTGGACTCTATAAAATTTTGGAAAAATGGGTCCATAAAGCCCTTAATGATGCACTCTCGTGATTTACAATTAAAAACTCTGATTTCATATAAAAGACATCTTTAATACCTTTACTATCCTTCCACATGTGAACATGAACGTGCTGTCATCCCATTGCCTTAATGCCCTGAAATATATTAATATTTCATTACATAACAATTAAATTAAACAATTAAAACAAGGGGTGCGCATCTGAAGATGGTGCTCGTCAGGTTTTTTTGTCTTAAAGAAAGCTTGCATGTTCTCAACACATTCGCAAATATTTCAGGATTGAATACCAACGTGGAAAAATATATTGAAACCCTAAAAATAACCTGCTCAGGAGATTTAATACAAAACACGCAAAGTGGATAAGTATAAATATAATTACACATCCTCTTTGAAAAAACTATAGCCCAAAGAAGGGGTACATATGAACTTACACAAACTTGTGAGTTTGGTGGCGTGGTTCAAGGAGAGGTGTGCAGTTGAAATTCCATTAGAATCTCTATTAAGAGCAAACATTCTGTTCCAACTTACCTCGCGTTGGATTCTGCCAATGATGGTGGAGTAGGTACCATGAAATATAGTACCTACTCCATCATCCTTGAGCTTTTTCATCAACCCGTAAAACACAATTGAGAAGTCCTTGAAAATTAGGATTTATGGAACTATTGCATATATATTTGCCCCTGGCATCTGTTAGTCTAAATTTCTGAAAGCATCTGAACTGATTTGGATTAAATGTGTGGTGAATGTTCCTTTGGTTAATGCTTTTTAGGGGCCCGAGTTGAAAATATATCTGCTCTTTCCACCAGCTATGAATAATCAGAATTTATGACAATGTTAAGAATCTAAGAGTAGTTAATAGAACCTTTAAATAAAACCTTTTAGTTGCCTCAGATCAGGTGAGCACTCAAGTCTATTAATAGTCATTGGACTATCTTGTTCTACTTAGTCTAACTCTGTCTTGATATATTGGGCCGTGCTGGCTTACATATTAATCATCTTGTGCACCAAGATGCTGAGCTCAAAGACAAAGAGACAAAGCATTTAATTAGACTAACATCTGAACACATATAATTAATTACCTTTCGAGTATGGCCCTGGTGGGCACTGATCAGCCACACAGATCCAACCCTTTTACATTTAAGGCGATCATTTGTCTTGATAATCCTCACTGCGTTATTGATTTTAACCATCCCAAATTGTTTCATAAAGTTTTTGTTTCTCAAAATGAGATGAAGCTTGACAAAACCACCTGAAAAAACATAAGGTACCAAATGAAAGAGCTACTTATATACCACCATCTTGTATTGTTTGTGAGAGATGATTTATAAGAAACAATCCAGATAATTGAAACGATTCTATTCTATTGTTTGTGATGAAGGGCATGGCATTATTGCAAAATAAAAAAGTCCTATTATTACTTAGTCCGATTTTGCCTCTGATGTTGAAACTATTACCGCTGTCAACTCAAAAACAGCAGATTTTATTTTTACAATATAATACAACTTGACTTGAATCGTGGAAATGTTTAAAATTCAGAAGAATGCATGATCGGACACAAAATATATAGACAGAACACAACGCGCATCTTAATCTTGTATTTCTCTTGTACTATACAACAATATCTATTCATTGGCTGGTATTCCATGTTGCGTGTGTCCCACGCCAATGGTGTGGAATAAAATACGAACACGAACAATACATGTACCACAAATTTTGTTACTTTACAAATATAGTTTATGGATGCATATATGCATACATATATACATGAGAAGATGCTGCAAAATATAAAAATAGGTCAATAGAGCTAAAAACAAAGTTAGTAGTGAATTTCAAATGAGTGAAACATACCTTGGTCAAAAGTCAGGGACTCGTAGCCCCTGACATGATGTCTAGCCACATGCACGAGCTTTCTGCCAATTGTTTTGTCTGAAAAAGAAATAAAAAATATTGCCCCAGATGGGGCAATATTGGACAAGTATGAAAATACGTGCACTGAACTGATTTGAGTACTAAAACAGCCAGCATGTCTTCCCCTTTTATAAGAAGATGAACATTCTTTATTTTAAAGGATAATAGTGTTCAAGATTTTCTGTGGCTAATTGAGTTCAATTTTGCTGTATAAGTATGGAGTCAAGATTTTGTTCAAATCGATCCACTAACACTGGAGTAATTAACCCTTTACCCAACAAACCGGCCAAATAAAGCTTCAACAGCCTAAAATATCTTCGGTCTGTCTCAATAGAACCATACAAATATGGATATCATTGGAACCGGCTCCTTGACCGCATTGTGAAAGTTACAGTTATGCCCTGTGCCAATGCATTCTCATATATATGCGAGTCGACCATAGGTCGCCTCGCAAATATAAGAGAATGCATTGGCTTAAAAAAAAAATCTTTTTTTACCATTTTTTCTTACATTCTTTAACAATTTTATAATTTTTAATGTGTTAAGCCAATGCATTCTCTTATATATGCGAGGCGACCTATGGTCGACTCGCATATATAAGAGAATGCCTTGGCACAGGGCCCTTCTGTTGGGTAAAGGGTTAACCACATCAGCTCAAGCTTCCACCCATCTGCAATCAGCTTCAGCTGAAGGTGTCTATGACTACCAGTATATATTGATGGATTTATGACCAAGTCCTAATTGCATGTTCTTCTGTATTCAAATGTATGTTCTTAGGTCTTCAAATATTAGACGATTATAATTCTAAAAGATAATGCTGTTCACGATTATATTTATATATAGCTTACTTTGAATACTATTATCCTTTAAAGAATGTGGGCCCTAGCACTTAACAGTAGGGAGGTTAAAATTTGAACATTTATATAAACAGGAACATTGCAATTATATGTATTGAGCAAGTTGCCACTAAATTAACAATGTAGAGAGGCCTAGTTTAATACATGTCAAATCTTAACCTCCATATTATAGATCAAAATTGGAATAAACTGTTAAGCTTAAGCGGCATTCATGCTGAACAGACTCAGAACTCCTGGTGGGAAAATAATCAATCATGATATATTTTAAAGGTACTCAATCTGATCAGACATTCCTAAATTACTATTTATTTGGCTTCGGGGGGTAAAACAATATTTGATTCGAGTCAAAGAACCCACCCATCAAAGCTCAGAGTGATCAGATATCAATTTTTGAAGTTTGTTAATTTCTCGAGATGTGGCCCAGAAAAGACGTGGTCCAACGGACAAATTACGGATGAAGATGGATAACTCTAAAATAGAGTTGTTATTATTATCGAATCACAATATGTTTTACACCCGAAGCCAAAGAAATAGTAACTCAGGAGCGTCTGATCGGATTCAGTATCTTTAAGATTTTTCTCCCACTATTACCAACATTTGTTCTTTAACTTCATCATATCTGTTATATAGTAATATACTTTACATCTCGGGTGGTCCAGACAGTATAGAGTGCTCTGACAGTAAAGTCATAGGCCGTCCAGCGCTGACAAAGCTGGCTTCGACCACAGATAAGCGCGGATTCGTGAAACCACTAAAAGGGAGTGTATTCAGATTTGTGATTATGGGCAAGTTTGTCAAGGGGTCGATTCATGCAGTGAATTTTACCCTCTGCATAGTCTTTCCTCATAAAAATGAAAACATCGTGATATGGTCTAGCATCTGATACGACGATAAACCCCAACTACTATACATCTGTTTTATTACTAGTTACATTTGTAACATTTGTACATCTATCTACATTGAAAACAAGTATTGCATAATATGGAATTATATAATAACTTGCTATGCTTGATGTTCAGGTATCAGTACTAACAAAGTGTGAACTCAGTTCTTATTTCTGATCATGATTATAGGAGATATGTAGTCTTGCTGATATGTCACTGTCTTCTCAATTTGTTTTGATGGAAACTGTTTCAGTTGCAGTATTAGTGAATTATAAAAAAAATTAATTCATATGTAAAAAATGCTCATTTATAACTAGGCATTATCAGTAATGACAGTAAGTTAATATCTGAGATAAGCGGTGAATCATTGCAAACCTAGTTATGTTACAGGAAATTTTCAGTTTGGATGGATGACCAAAAATATTTAAGTCCCATTTAATGAGAAATTTAGAATTGAGAATTTAAGACAGAAAACAGATAGGCATGTCCAGCGAATACTGCTTGCGCCTGGCTGGGATATAGACTGAACAGATCTGGATTGGGACAAATCGATAGTAAATTAGTAATCTTGAAAGAATTATTTCATTCCACATTGTCTTGAATGTGTGGATGATAAAACAGATGATGGCCACGCGGCAGCTTTTTTTCGGAATCATTCATAAAACATATTATTTATTTTTCCACATCTGTGGTGAACTTCAATTAAAGGTACGGTTGGCCTTGGCGGTGGGTATCATGTGAAAATATTTCCACCCGTCAAAAACCGCCACAAACAGAAAGAACATCAAAATGTAGACAGACTTTGTCCGTATACAAATAAGAAATATCGCATAAACAGTATGTTATTGTCATACCTTTGGCCATTGTTATGTAAACAAAAGCATAAAAAGTAACTTTTCTGGTGTTTGTTTATATTATGATGGTAAACATAAAGAGCGTTCTTTGTTGGTGAATTCCTGATATGGAACGAATAAAGAACGTTTATGCCATTTGTGTGTGATTAGCCAGCAGCATTGTGCTGTCTTCTGTAACACAATCAGGCTCTTGCTTAGGTAAAATATAGTAAATCGTTATGATAACATGCTGTTTACGCGATGGTCATGGTATATATTAACGAACTGTATGCGTTTTAATGTTTTTCTGTTTACGGTGATTGGAACAAATATGAATATTTTCGACAACTAAGGCCTCGCGTACCTTTAAACTAACTTCAAAAGTAGCAGTAAGTTGTCATATGCATAATCAGTTAGTTCAAACCCAGCTACTCGAAAGTTTCTGAGTTCTAATTGATACATGACAGTTACCAGTAGTTGGATCATGCTCTTTATACTGATTTGTACTGGTAATGAGATTTAATTGAGGGTCACAAGCATGTTTTGCCAAAATTTATCTTGTTATGTCAAAATGGATTTTCTTAAAATCTGTCAGGAATTTCTTTGTGAAATTTAGTACATGCGTTTTATTGTGTCACAATATTTAAAAGCCATGCATCAAACTTTTGGAAATTATAATCTCATTTACTTTACTTTTATGGCATGAACAATATTTAAAATTTCAGTTTTCAGGTTCCTTAAATCATAAAATAAAGTTAGCCATAATATTTTTTTCCATTCAATTCCTGTTGTTGGTGGACCAAGGAAGTATTCATCTCTCGGTGTGGAACCAAAGTCTCCAAAACATAGGAAATATTAAAATACAAACTCTGTCTCATATCTTGTAAACAGATAATTGGCAAGTATCTCCCGAATCACCCTTTGATTGACGGATAGATACCCATCTGGATATTGTATCCAGAAGTCCTCAACATATTATTACATGTGTTCTCTAATATGCATGACAAAATTATTTTGAAATATCTTTAAAAAAAACTCAGTTTTAGTTTGTAAACCAGATGCACATTTACAGTAATGCCATAATTAATCGACTCCATAACCACAGCAGAATTATGGGTAACTTTTCAGGATTTAGTCGGAAATATGGCTTGTTGCCATTCATCGGAAAGCTCTCCTTTGAAAAATTACCCATAATTCTGCTGTGGTTATGGAGTCGATTAATTAGGGCATTACTGTATATCTAAGTTAGAATTCACCAGTTTGACCATAAACAAGCTACAAGTTTTGGAGACAGTGGTACATTTATGAAATTGACACTGCACCACCCAGACGCACATGATGCAGTGTAAGTTGGTAGAGATTTGTTTCATTGGTTACTCATTTAGATGTGTTAAGATAATACGATCGCCTGTAACTATGGTTTAATATACACTGTGTCTTGGTTTACACTGGTTATATGAATAAAGTCCACCTAAGGCCAATATAAACAAATTGATAGATTTATATCCCAAATTTTTAGTACCTCAATTTTTTTTGATAATTTTCATGTAAATCTTTTCTCTTACCTTAACTGTCAAATTACATTTCGATTACCCATTAATTAGTCTATTTTTTATCACATTGGACAATCTAACTTGTATTATATAAGATGGCTCCCTGCTTTGATACCTAGAACTGCATGCCCATGGCATGTATTTATGTCAGGAAGATTGAAATTTAAAAAAAAATTAAAGATGGATGTAAATCTAGCAATTTATTTATATTGGCCTAATCAAAAACTACTCTAGATGTGTTGAGATAATGTGCTTGTCTATTTATATCTATGGGCCGTGCCTTAGTTTCACTGGTTACACGTGTAAACTAAGATCCACCTAATAAAAACTACTCTATTGCGATCTCATGTAACTACGCACTGTCCCTTAGTTACACTGGTTCCACGTGTAAACTAAGATCCATCTAATAAAAACTACTCTATTATGATCTCTTAAACTACGCACTGTGCCTCGGTTACACGTGTAAACTAAGACCCACCTAATAAAAAACTACTCTATTACGATCTCCTATAACTACGCACTGTGCCTTAGTTACACTTGTTACACGTGTAAACTAAGATCCAACTAATAAAAACTACTCTATTACGATATCCTATAACTACGCACTGTGCCTTAGTTACACTGTTTACACGTGTAAACTAAGATCCACCTAATAAAAACTACTCTTACGATCTCATATACTACGCATTGTGCCTTAGTTACACCGGTTACACGTGTAAACTAAGATCCACCTAATAATATCTTTAGCATTGATTGCCTATAACTATTCAGTACTAAGTTCTAAAGTCTTATTTCCAGTTCCTACGAAAGTAAACTATTATGGGTCACATAAATTAATCAACTGTCATGATTAGTGAAGAGAGAAAATAATTTCTCAAGTATTTGGTTCTCAGTCGTTCTCATGTATTGGGGGAAAAATGACAGGTCATTTATTAATATACGGAAATTATTTATTCAAAGTTTTTTCAAGTATGGAAGATTTAAACACCACCAGGCAGTTCTGACAAACATCCCATTTAAGGACCAACCCTCTGATTTTAGCTCTTGTGCATTGCATCTCGAAGGATATCATTGGGGCCAGTTGATTTGAGTAAAAACTGGAATGAAAAGCTTGAAATTAGCCGCCTTGAGCCATGCATGTTATTTAAAAAGATTTAAAAAATTTATATCAAAATTAGTGTCAAATTTCAAATTGCCTATCTCTGAGCTGGTAAACATATGCTCAAGTTAAGAGAAGTTTGTTTGCATGATATGATGTAAATTAATAAGATAAAATAGCCTATATAATTTATCTTTATGCACATAAGCAACTAAGTGAGTCATAATTTAAAGATTAATTGCTGTTTATTGTTAGATAAGCATATTTTTGTTTTTCCAATCTTTCTCCCCGCTTCAATGCAATGTAATTTTAATTCTTGTCATAGCCAAAACTTAGACATTTTTCTTGACGTAACCAGGCATAGTCTTAAGTGTCTGTTTAAACGGACATGGTTCAATCGAAACTTTTTATGTGTATTTTGGAGCGCAAACAGGCATGTGGCTTTAACATGCTACTTTTCTGATTCTGATTATCTACTTGTACTGTGCATGTAACGGTTGTACAAGCCTTGAAATAGTTTGTCTTGTCATTTGCAGAATGAGGTCCCCAGGGGGCAAAGTTAATGATGCTACCCCGCATGGCGTGCTAGCATCATCAAATTCACCCTCTCGGAACCTCATTATTCTTTGGCCTCAACTGCTATGCAATGGGATACCAGGAGCAGATTGAATTTCGCTAGTTGAAGTTGGTGATGTACATTACCCCATAATTAGTGACCTTGATTATGCATTATGGAATATAGAAACTGCATCAGAACATACGGGGAAACATTAACTAAAAACAATGTTAATTTTAGACTATATAGATATACTTTATTGAAGTATATGCCGTATGATTCTGTGTTAATAATAAATGGGAATAAAATAAAGTAAAACCATTTAAGACTCATTTGAGTTTTTAAAAAAACACGAGCTTTCGGCTATATAGAAGCCTTTATCAAGTATGAAGTGAACAAACGGTGAAAAGTCGTTGACGTTGAAAGTGTCCATCACGATGACGTTCATAACAAGAGTGTCGGAAAGCAACTTCGTCGCGGCTGCTGCCGAGTTCCCCAGAAATTATGCAGTACAACGTAATGTGAGAGAAAACCATAGTCCCCGTTTAACCCTTTCCGGATGGTGTCCATGTAGGTTATTAATTTCAACTCTACTGTTTTCCTTGCTCTCAGTCTTTTCAATCCTCCTGAGAACTCTGACCCCGAGGTCTTCCTCTGAATGGTGAGAAGAAGAGTTAAAATGTTCTCCCACGGGCACGAATATATTTTCTGATGTTATGTCATGCCGGTGTCCATGTAATCTTCCCAGAAGATTATCTCATAAGCAGAATGAGGTTTCCAGAGGAAGATTTGATGATGCTAGCAAAAACTGGGTGATAATTCACCCTCTGGGGACCTCATTCTGCAAATGACAGACACTATTTCTATGCTAGCGGCTATCAGTTTCAAGTTAGTTTAAATTTAAAATAAGTTCAAGTTAGTTTAAATTTAAATTGCTTCCCTGATGCCATAAAAAAGAATGCAGTTCCCTTCTACAGAGATATGTGTGGTGTCACTGTATAGTACAGAGTACTCTCTGCTTATAGCTCCATGTTCCAGGAACTGGATACGGCCCTGATTAGAGAAGCGGCAAATTGTGGATACAACCTCGCGATTAAAGCGTTTCCGCTTTCTCACAATTGCCGCTTCTGAATCAGCGCCGTCCCAGTTCCTGCGATCAATAACTTCAGAAAAGAGCACTTTCGCATTTGGCAGCTTTCCTGACACAAAACAGAGCAACTTATCTGACTGTTCAGCAAGCTCCTGCCCTTTCGTTTTGATCATGTTGTTGGACCCCACGTGTAAAACAATGACATGGGGCCTTCTCTGTTGCCAACCAGTTCTCCAGCAGGCCTTCAACATTTTCTATACATCGACCGCCGTCCCCCCGCCATACCACTGTCGTTGATGGAATGTCCATGTCGACTTTCGTCACATCAGCCAGATAGTTTGCCAGATTACGAATGTAGGAATCCCCTACTACCCATAATATGGTGTTCCCTACAAATATAATATAATACTAATGGTAACATTGGTTTACTCATGTAAAATAAGATCCACCTAATAAAACAACTTGGGTTGTGTTGAGATACAATGTTATATGCTTGCCTATTTATATAACTTTGCACTGTGTCTGAGTTATGCTGGACATGGCTGGTTACTCATGTAAAATAAGATCAACCTTATGAAAATTAGTCTTAATAATATGACCTCCTATAATTATGCACTGTTTCTTAGTTACGCTGGTTACACTTGTAAAGTAAGTAAAATCCACCTGATCATAACTACTCTAATATGATCTATAACTATGTACAGTGTCTTAGTTACAATGGTTACTCATGTAAACTAAGATCAACCTAATAAAAATGACTATAATAATATGATCACCTATAACTATGCACTGTATCTTATTTACACTGTTTGTGCATGCTAAATACACCTTACAGTTGATGTGGTATGACAGGCTGAGGTGATGCATAATCACTGAATACTCTTTATTATTTAAAGTATATATAAATCAGAAGGAAAATTGGGCAAGAGATCAGTGTTGAATTTCTATTTAAATCCTCACCTGTGGCAGCTTGCATTTTGACTCGCAGCTTGTCTCCTGAAACTAAAATTTCAACCAGATTTGAAAACATGCACGGATGTTACAACATATATTTCTGACAAACACTGACTGAATTTCAAGATGGCTGCATAATACTTTTGTGAAAAAATATAATCTGACAACTCCTACAATCCCTTTAAATACTAATTTGTTATTTTTATATTTCCTAAATGCTAGAAATTGTTTTTCTTCATGAATTAGGTTCTACTCTAGTATTCATGTATTTTCTCAAATTTGCTTCAAATGAAACATTATTTGAAGGACACACCTGTGAATCATTTTCTATTTCAATAACTCAATTTCACATTTTCCATATCATTCTTGCATTTTTATAAAGAGTGGTGTTATTAAAATGACTCAAAATAACAATCAACTTTTTCCATTGAATATTTTAAAGACATATTATGGACTTGTTTGGGTGTGTGAAACTGATAAGTTAGTAAGCTGGCACTATGCCAAATTGGGGAATATATCATTATACTAACATTGGCGAAAATCTCAAATAAATCGTCCATACTACAACATAGAAAACATCGTCTGAACAATGACCAGAAGTTTTAGGTATATCAAATACAAATTATAGCAGGATTTGTTTTCACAGGTTATGGTCCGGACGGAAGGATGGAGATCAATTCTATAGTCCCCCAAACTTCAAAATAGTCCGGGGACAATAATATAATATCAACTTACAGATAAAAGAGATAATAAATCTTAAGATTTTCCTGTAAAGAAAATATACTAAAGATGTAATGATATCCTGTTAAAATTCATTTAAACACCTCAGTTATACTATTTAAAGGTTCTCAATCTGATCTGATGGTCCTCATATAATTAGATTCCAACAACAACCATATATTTTTTTACATGCTGCTTCAGTTATCAGAATCGATTAGTTGTCCAAAAATAATGCTAAGTTGCTAACAGTCGACTATAGTATCAATTTGCACAAAACGTGTTATCTATCAACATTTTGTTCAATGAAAGCTGAATGAATTGTCAAATATCTGACATAACATCCGAAGCCACTTGCTTTTAGAGTTATCCATCTTCATCCGCAAATTTGGTCCAAGACTGTTGGTTTGGTGACTTTGCCAGGTCATAACAAATTACTTGAGAAATAACATTTCAACAATAGATATCTGATCACTGTGAGCTGTGATGGGTGAGTTCCTTGACTAAAATAAAATATTTTTTACCCCGACACCAAAGAAATAGTAATTTGGGAGAGTTAATCAGATTATGCACCTTTAAAGTTTAATCATTTGCAAAGGTAATTAATCAGTGTATATATATATATATATAATCAGTGCTATCAATATATGATAGCATCTTATATTATTTACAATCACTATGTCAATTCATTTTGAGTGTAATTTAATTATTCTGATCAATGATCATCCTTATTTGTTGGTGGGGGGGGGGTCAAACCCTGTGGTTAAATTAGACCTCTGTATTCTGCAATGATTACATTAAATTTAATTATATTCTATGTTACATGAAAATGGCTAAAACGTTAACATTAATAATTAAGGTCGGCAGCTATTTCTTTTTCTTTCTTTTTTTCCTGTCAAATATTTATGATCGGTCGGAAGTCGAAACAGATAATATATTTTCTCATGACATTTGAACTTGGAAACTTTAATTTCATGAATAAAAAAGTTGAATATTCCTAGTAATATTCAAATTCCTACGGTAAAAATCCCAGTCACGTCTGATCAAGTCAACATTAAATGATGCTATTCACAAATTACAACTTAATGCGTAGGCTACTTACATTGCAAGCAAACTTTGAAGTTTGACTTTTATTAATGATAAATTTATCGTCAAAATTCATTATTTGCATGAATGAAACATATATGTTTTATACTATTTAGTGGATAGTTAAATAGAACTGAGCTTTGATATGAAATCAAACAGTTTTTATCGTTGGTATAAAATAGATTAAACAAGATAATTCCTCAACACATATGAAAACAATTTACTCACGGTGCGCCAAAAACTTTAAGAGATCACCTTGAGCTGGGAATTTCCTGACGTCATACATAATCTAAATATAGGATAAAATTTGGCCAGCGAATGATGTAATTTTCACTCATTTAGCCCAGCCCTGAAGTCGAACAGTGAGATCACAGGGCGGCGAAGACGAATTGAAGAGTTACACATAAACATTGAGGAGAGCGGTCAAAGGCAGAGAGGTAATTTAACAATGGTAGCACGAGCGTGTGTCGACCATCGTGCGTTCACCATTGTGTGATGTTTGCGTGACTTGTGCGAAGGAGAACAAAAACTTTGAAACTTTGTGAAATTTGTATGACGTCAAAGTTCAGCGAATGTTCGTCGGGTGTAATACGTGGCTCAAACAACCTATCTTCAGCGATATTTGTGCATAATTGGCGTGGTGGGTGGCCATAACAACCCCTCTTGTGCGAGATCGGAAAACGGCGGGAAAACAAACAAAGGAAAGATTTGGAAACACCACAAAAATAAGGAACAATGTCAATGAGGATAAATCCCCCAACTTTCAAAACATCTGTGAATTATGAAAGATATAAACAAGAAAGATTGGCGTGGAGAGAAGTTACTGAACTAGCAAAAGCAAAACAAGGGATTGCAATTGCACTTAATTTACCTGAAGACGATGATTCAAAAATTCGGCAACAGGTTTTTGATGAAATACTTTTAACTGATCTTTAAAAGGAGACAGGACTAGATACATTGCTTACATTTCTTTTAAAAAATTGAGTAAAGATGATTTGGAGGACAGTTTGAACAAATTTGAAGATTATGCTTGATCAGATTCTGAGACCATCAATGATTTTATCAGCAATTTCGATCAGAGATACAATCGAATTATGAAGAAAGGAATGAAATTACCATAAGAAATTCTGGCTTTCAAACTTTTACATCGTGCTAAGATAACCAATATATATCTTTATTATCCTCCATATATGGAGATTCATATATAAATGTTTATATTATGAAAACAAACACAATTTGGTACATAACACAGTGTATAACAAATTTATAATAACAAACATATCTACAACATATGTCTCAATATGTATGATGATCCAACTACACATGCACATATACACACACTCGTACACTACATAAAGTAGACATTCCATTATACAGCCATATCGTACTTACATACAAGAGAAATAGCATACTCCGAGACGACCAAGCCGGAGTTGGACCCGAATCAGGGATCTCTCTCTCTGGAAGACCCACAAACGCCAATGCCTTTGTGCAGTCTTACCGACTCAGAGCCGACCATTTACCCAGCACCACTCATATATATATACACAGCCATATCATACTTACAGACAAGCAGGCATACGAGACAAACAAACAAACGGCATACATACATACAGACAAATGTACTTACTGGTAAAACAATACACCGATACATGTGATATGAACAATTACGAACACGCTTATAACTGCATGTTATGATCGAGTTTACATGAAGGTTTGTGAGATCTAGTCAGGACTTGGCGTCAGTCGATCAACATATACTCTCCAGAGGAATGCGGCTTTGTTCACGAAAAAGTCTTAGTTCATTTTCTTCTTCGGTAGCACAGTATATGTTTTCATGTAGACCTGTTAGTAGAACGCGCGTTTTGGATTCTACATCCAGTTTATCATATTGCATATAAATGTCTACATGAAACAAGTTTAGTAGCTCGAATTCAAAGGTATTTCGATCGTCGCAAATGGAAGAACATTCGATTAAGGCATGTTTTACAAGATCTTTATGTTTGTTGTTACATAATACGCAGGTTTCTTCATTTGTTTCCAGGATACAAATAAGGCGTGCAATAAGTAGATATGATTTTTTATGGGCTGGGTATATTCGGCAATTTTCCCATAGCCGGGACATACATAACGTTGGATGGACGGCAGAGAACCTGACAAGTCGAGTATCCTCATTTAAGCTCATTTCCCAATATTCTCTATTAACTCTTGACCATGATTCATTTATCGCACATTTCCAAGTAGATTTCTTCGGGAATATTGAATCTTCGATGTAGTTCACAATGGTCTCTGTCATTTTATATCTACTAAGGACGAAGAATATGTCAGACGAGTAACTAGATAGAGAGGTTGAAGCACCTATGGTGTACTGATATAAGCGAGTAAGAAATACTTGCTTTGCTGTTTTGGAAACTTTTAAGTTGCACAACGAGCCGAAGAATGACAATTTACGTTTTTCGATAAGTGACACCATAGATGAAGTTCCAACCAATCCTTGAGCTATAACCGTTTTTGTGCGATGATGAAGGCCCTGGTAATATTTTAAACAAAATCTGTGTGTTCTCTCAAGTCGATCAATGTGAGTTTGATTTAAATTCCAGAGGAGTTCAGAGCCGTACAGACCTTTTGGTATAACCACTGATGAATAAATTAACGAGCAACTTTTGGGGGTCATACCACCGGGATAGAGTCCAGCATTGTTCAACATCATAAACGTGCTACGGGTCTTATCGCATATGTGATTAGTGAAAATCCCGTTGAAGTTGTACTTGTCAAGTGAGATACCCAAATGAGTGGTGTTCGTACTTTCTTTGATATCTGAGGTTCCTAGGTTCCAAAGACGACTTTGATGCGAAAATTCTGCTTTAGTTTCATTGAATACTACTATAGTGCATTTGGATGGATTATATTTATACCGCCATTTTTTGCTGTACTCGTTGCAAATATCACAAAGCGCTGATAAGCCATATTTATTTAGTGATAATAGGACCATGTCATCTGCGTGGGTTGGACACGTACAATTAACACCGAGCATGTTCAGGCCGAATGGTGAGTTTGCAAGAATATGTATTAATTCGTCGACGTAGATCATATAGTACAAAGGGGAGAGGATACTCCCTTGTCTGGCTCCCTGTCTCACATCAAACCACCTGGATAAAACGTTATTGTGACGAATAGAGCATGTGACGTTCGCGCATCAATCGAAGTAAATTTCCTCTGAACCCACATGCGTGCAGCTTGTATAATAATCCGTTGATCCAGACGGTATCAAATGCCTTCCAAACATCTAGAAACAGACTATACAGTTTTTGTTTACTTTCGGCTACATATGAGATACATTCTTTCATTACATATGATGTCATTGTTGCGTTTATGCCTTTTTGGAATCCGTGTTGAAGCGGGTGTACATCAAGTAATTTTGGTGCGTACAGTTCTATTCTAGCTTGTAAAACCTTTTCGAGTAACTTGTATAAAGTTGGCATCAGTGTTATAGCTCTGTAACTCAAAATCTGTTCTGGGTTTTGTGCCACCTTTATATAATGTTATGATTAAACCGCGCTTTAACTGTGATGGGACCGTTTGTGTTTGAATCAGGACTGTTAGGAGATTCGCAATCGTCTGAGTCAACTTCTGACTTCCATAGATCAAATGTTCGTTCGAAATCCCATCCCAACCGGTTGCTTTTTCAAAGCTGAGGCTGCGATACACATTAAGTAATTCGTCTGTAGTTACTGAAAAGATTATGGTTTATCGATATCATCAGATTGACCACTGCCAATTTCTCGCGTAACAAATTCATTTATGTAGTTGAAATTTTGAGTGTCAAACTCCGGTCTATACAACGGTGAATATAGTTTCTCAAAATAAGATGCCCATCCTTCTGCGATATCATTATGACGAAGAGTTTGTCCTTCATACGTAAAAAATGCTTTCTTATCTGTATGAGTTCTCTGTCGCTTCGTGTTTAATGCGCGGAATAAATAGTTTTGATCAAGTTGGGCACGTTCATCGATTTTATCATTTAGTTCGGCCAAGTATGCAGCAGATGCTTTTCTATATTCTCTCCGGAAATTACGCTTTGCATTTTTATAAATCGTGTAACTGTCAGACTGGGTATCTGAGCGAGGTCTACCTCCATCAACCCAATTTTGCTGGACAGTCCGCATAATTTTGTGCATATTTTTCAAAATGTCGTTCCAAAAAGGTTTCAGATGTTTGTTAAATTTCTTTTTCGGCAAACTTGCCTCGGTGGCATTCGATATATTGTTTACAATGGCATCGTACATTTTACACGGATCAGTTTCGTGTTCAGATAAATGATCAAATTTGTTAAACTGCGCATCAAGGCTTTGCTTATAATTGTGTAAAATTTCTGGTTCAGATTTAGCCTTTTTCCAATCAACAATTCCCTGACCAATTATACCCGTTGTTTCTACAAGTGCATCTCGATAACGCATTTCAAATAGCATTCTCAGAGTGATTGGCCTATGATTGGATACATCGATTGCATCATCGTTTAGTACGTGTACTTCTTGTATGAAAGGAATAAGGGTATGTGGAATTGAGATATGATCAACGATCGTTCCTCCATACCGCCCATCGCCAAATGGGATACATGTAGTGCGCGGATTATCATGGCAATAAGTGCGATTGACGGACACCATTTTGATTCGTTTGACAAGATTTTTGAATGCCATGTTTCGGTCATCGGACTTTTCAAATTGCCCATTAAAGTCTCCCATCACTATTACATTGCCATAAGTTTTGTACATATCACAAATATCGCCAAGAGATCTGGTATATTCTTCGTAATGTTCCGCCGTGTAATTAGTAGAAGGTAGATATACCTGTAATATGTATAAGAAGCATTCATTTGTTACTTGAAATTGAATCCCTATTATTCTATCGTCATCTATAGCGAGGGGACTTATGCGTTTAGACAGTCTCTTGTGCCATAACAACGCAACCCCACCACTTGGTCTCCCTCTTTTGTTGGGGATTCTTTGGCGGGAATCGGACACTGCATGATATTCATAAAACTTGTCGAGCGAACCAAGAAAGTGCGTATCACATTGATAGAGCCAGTGCTCACTCAATCCTATTATATCATGATCGCCACGTTTAAGCAAATTACTGAGGTAATAGCCAGATGACATGATACCGGTGGCATTCCATGTAATTAGATTGAGATTAACGGTTTCCATTGTGTGTTTATAATTGATAGCTGATAAGTCAGCGTTGTGAGTACGATTATCGCTCAAAATCAATGACAGGATTAATGCTAGCAATGCACCGATATTACACATAATAAATAATAATATGGTTTCATTTGTGTACCCACATCCTACAGATTGCTCCTCGTGGCCAAAACTTTGGTGCAAGAACTGCATCTAGGTCCTCGTCACAAACATTAATGCGAGCAGAGTTACCTCTCAACATCTTAATGACAGTGAAGCCCGCATTTTTAAATATAAGATGTTTCTTGATATCGTCAATGGCTAACGAGTCAGCGAATCCACCGAGAAACACTTGTGACGTTTTGACTGGACATTCATATTTATAAAAATAATAGTCATTCCTGGAGTAATTTGCAGCATGTCTAGCTTGTTGTGGACGCGTATTATTAGTTTCATTCATCGGAATTGTTGATTCATAGCTCACGCTATTTGGTTCACTGAATTGCGAATTCGTCTCAGATTTTTTATCCTTGTCGTAAGAATCGTCCGCGTAGCTCATCATTGCATTTAATGTTTCTGAAATATCTCGCTGTGTCTTTGTAACTTCTCCCATTGAGTTTGCCACACACTCCACGAACGTTTGGAGATTATTTGTCACTGTATTCGTGAAATTTCGAAATTCCTCTTTCATCATGTTAACATTATGTTTTATTGTTTCGTTCATCATTTTATCACACGAGTGGGTTGGTTGAACATGTTTTTTGTTTACAATGTCTCTTAGTGTTGCCATTTGTCCCTCAAAACTCTTATGTTTCTTGTCAAATTCATCAAGTCCTTGTACTATGTTGCACATATCACGTTTGACATCGGCTATTTCACTTTTAACTTTCTTCACCCCAGTGTATTTATCATCTTGTACACGTTCTATTGTCTGCATTTCCTGTTCAAGTTTATCGTCTAGTTGTTTAATTTTGGCGTCTATCCGAACAATATCTGATTTCAGCTGATCAACATCTTCAGTTATTCCGAGTTTTTCTTCAATTTTGTTTAATCTTGATTCTAACTGTTTCACTGTTGTATCAATGTTTGGGATACGTTCGTTGAAATCTTTATGAAATGTTTCATTCTCTGTTTTAATCATAGCAATGTCTCGTAATATTTTAGTAATCGAGTTATTTAAGTTTAGGGAGACATTGACGTCATCATCATCGTTGATCATACCAGAGATTGATGGGTAACTGACACTTTTATTATGCTTTCCACCTTTACTTATAAGCTCTCCAATTGTATCTGCATCTTTGTCAACCATGAATTTCATCAATCTGTAAATATCAACAGCCATTCTCATATTCCGTGTATTTTTATCCGTTATATGGTTTCCTGTGTGGTTCCTAATCACACGTTGTTTCATTACTGCAGATGCCTCATAGGGGAACAATTCGTCAGACTTCACGTTCATGAATACGTTGTCCCGCAATGTTTCGAGAAGTTTGTCTTGATTGCCGACAAAGTCTACTATAGTTCCAGTAAATACATCCTGCGTTGTCGAGTTTATGAACTTCAACACAGATTGAAGATTGTCGAGAGTTTTGTTGTTATCCTCTGGTTTGCGCGTGTATTGTTGTGACTCTATGCTGTCATACCACGTAGATAACGATTCGTCCAGAGAGCGCTGATCACAATCAATTTGGTTACCGTTATCTCCCATTGTCATTTAGAATATGGATGTATACAATAAGTCGACGACCCGTTACTGTTAGTTAGGTGAGTCCCCTTGTACGACACACATATTAAGCCGTTTACTACGAAAGTTACTCATGCGTGAAATTTTCACACGGCGAGGAGTACTTCACTGTGGACATACGTCGTGAGTACAGTTCATGGAAAACATGGTGGTATTGACAAAATCAAAATGAGTTCAATAACTTTGAATAACAAAAACGATCCATACCGCCATTTGAAGGTCTGATGTTGATCTTCTTCAATTCCAACATTGTTATGAACACGGAGAACAACACAAGAAGGCCATGATAACAATATATCCTGACATCTGTTATTTAGATAATTAAAACGTTAATTTGTAGAGAATAAAATATTGCGACTTATTGTAAAGATGATTTGGAGGACAGTTTGAACAAATTTGAAGATTATGCTTGATCAGATTCTGAGACCATCAATGATTTTATCAGCAATTTCGATCAGAGATACAATCGAATTATGAAGAAAGGAATGAAATTACCATAAGAAATTCTGGCTTTCAAACTTTTACGTCGTGCTAAGATAACCAATGTCGAAAAGTTATTAGTAATGACTGGCATGGATTATGCACAAAAGAATACACTCTATATTCAAGCCAAGAAATCTCTTTAAAAGGTGAAAGTGGCTGAGCATGCGGTTCATCTGCAGGACTTGCTATTAAATTAGAACCTGCTATTTTGGCAGACCACGAAGATGCTTTATTAGTTGCAGGATATGTGAATCAACGGAATTTCAATGGAATAACAACGGGTGGATCACGTGGTCGGCGACGTCCCATGAGAGATATGGGTCAATGATCGAATAAAAGTAGACCTGTTTCTTCTAGCTTCTCCATATGATTCTGGGGGGGGGGGTATGAAATTCTTTTATTAAATTTGACTCATATTCTACACCAAACTGGCAATTTACAATTGAACGTAGTTCAGACTTAAGTTTTCTATGGGGTTATATGTGGTCGATTGTGAGATTTTCGGCGATGTTAGTAGAATGCTACATTCCCAATGTTGGCAGAGTGCTTGAATAGTAGTACATCAGTTCCACACACCCGAACAAGCGCATGGTATGTCTTTATATATCATTTTATGCTTAGCATCAGTGGCTGCATTTCTTTTTTTGGCAGAAAATAATGATGAATTTAATTAATTATTGGCACAATTCCATTGTCACAAGAGTGTCCGTTGTGAACATTGAGATTGGGACATTTACTCTTAGTCCCTAGACAGATGCTTCATTCATATAAAATGAATGTAAGCAAGATTGGTGTCAATATTTATGTTATATTATAATTACATTGTACTATATAAGTAACTTCAGAAACATGAATAATCACTGCATTTCACATATATTTCTCAGACCCCCGGATGACTCTAACCAAAAAGTTTATTAACCATGGCCTAATCCCTTATCTGATTTAGTGTCCGAAAAACTCCGGATATGTTTTCAGTTGGCAGAATCTTGAGTTTTTTAAACACTCACCTGCAATATAAATTGTGTATAGTACTGCGCTCTTCTGCCAATCATTTTTTAGCACTTCCCTTTATCTTTACTGCTCTTTTCTTCTGTATTCCGTATATGGAGGCCAATAACATTTCCGCCATCTACCATCCAGCTTATAGGGACTACTGCTAAATAATGATTGTCGAATTCTATGATCATATATATCCTACAAAAAAGTATTGACATAAGTATATACTATTCGTAGTACAAAATGATTATGATATGGAGCTCAGTGTTCCGTGTAACATACTTGCGAGGGGTATTTCGAGCAACAAACGTCATGGCGTTTTAAATAGTGTATAGGGACAACTCTTGATTTTTTTTATTTAAACAATATTTATTTCCCCCAATTAATATTACATTTATGATGAACAACATTTTGATGATGGAAACATGAGTAGAATAGAAAAAGGGAAGAGGGTCTAGCAGCAAGCAGATATCTCCTCGACAACTCTTATATTTTATGGAAAAATAGACGAACTCAAAAAACCCTGAGTTCAATGGAAACATACGAGTAACTGCAGAAAACGTCAAAAATTCATTGCCGCGCGTAAAATGCCGTGTGGAAGGACTCATTTCCAAAAATGCCATTTTTTTGGGGAATTTTTGTATATTCTAAAAGGTTTTGGGGCATAAATTTAATAACTAAAGGCGTTTAAGGTGTAAATTATTTGAACTTCCCTCCCCCTACAACACATTGATGTTGACAAATAACATTTCATTGGTTATATCGTCGAATGTCATTTGAATTCACTTATTTCTGATGACTCCAAACTGACTCCAAATTTGAACATTGGTATAGGGGTAGGGGAAGTCACAAATGGCAATCTTGTCACCAACTTATAGTCGTTTGAGAGACAATGTTGTTTTGTTCAAGTGTGTGTTGATTTTAAAACAGCTTATTACTTTACTCGAAGTTTATTTATAAATTAAAGGTCATGTCATATAAAAACACCACCCAAGATACATTTCGCTACTAAATTATTACAAAAGAGATCAGCTTTGACAATAAAGTGGTAAGTTTTTACCCCATTTTTCTGTCATTTTTAGAGTAAGTTTCCCGAAGATAAGTGGAATAAATTAATTTTACACAATCATTCGTTCTTTTTTCTACTTTTACACAAAAACCTTTCAAAATCGACACAAATGCCCCACTAAAGCAATTAGTGACATGGAACTGGGGATGTTGTCACATGAAGCAACCAGTGCTCCAATTCTATACATAATATTGCAACATTCGGACATTTTGACTATACGTGGCTTTAATCCTGCATTCACCTTAATTTGGTTATATTAAAACCTCATAAAACAAAATGCGGATAAATTTAATATAACAGTCAGCCATTTCTCAAACAATAATACGTAACATAAGTGTGGAACTAGTCAACATAAGATTCTGTATCATTAATTATCTCATGTACTGACACAATGTGACATGTAGTTATGTTCGGACCAAAAACCCGCCTCTCGGTAATTACAAATCCCCTTCCATGAAGACTTTCTGTGCTGTCGAATTTCTTATCCCAGTCTTCCCAGATGTTCACCAATAGTGATAGGTCCCAGATTACGAGAACAGTCTCTTTACAAATCCGCAACCCTACATGGTGGAATGAAGATTCGGCGGAGTAGAGTAAATCCCAGAATGGATGTGTAATCTAAATTACCGAGACCGTATTTGGAACCGAACCACATTGACGAGGTTAAAGTGTGCTATGGTGGAATCCAGCTGAGAATGTTCACTAAGCTGTCTGAAATATTAGCATAAAAGTACCTGGTTTTCATTCTCATATAAGAAGACTCATTTTGGGTGCGTAGTGGATCAACGGGCTATGAAATTCTTCCACGCTGTATGTTTGTCCGTATGGGGACATTGTTGCGATTAGATTTTACACTCCTCGTTTTGCTTAGTACATCTCCCAGATTACCAGCTGGTTTTGATTCTATTATAAATTATTTGTTTCTATTGTACCAAAAACAAAATATAACTTTATTTTCTGTAACACTTACAGGGAATAAATTACCGTTACCAGTATATCCCTACAACATTGTTTGACAGGAAAGGGGGTATACAGTGTACTGGAGTAATGTTTTGGCATAATTTTGTTACACGTCTTCATTGTCAATATTATAAAGTTCGTTTAAAGGTACGGTTGGCCTTGGCAGTGGGTATCCTGTGAAAATATTTCCACTCGTCAAAAACCGCCACAAACAGAAAGAACAATAAAATGTAGACAGACTTTGTCCGTATACAAATAAGAAATATCGCATAAACAGTATGTTATTGTCATATATTTGACCATTGTTATGTAAACAAAAGCATAAAAAGTTACTTTTCTGGTGTTTGTTTATATTATGATGGTAAACATAAAGAGCGTTCTTTGTTGGTGAATTCGTGATATGGAACGAATAAAGAGCGTTTATGCCATTTGTGTGTGATTAGCCAGCAGCATTGTGCTGTCTTCTGTAACACAATCAGACTCTTGCTTAGGTAAAATATAGTAAATCTTCATGATAACATGCTGTTTACGCGATGGTCATGGTATATATGAACGAAACTATGCGTTTTAATGTTTTTCTGTTTACGGTGATTAGAACAAATATGAATATTTTCGACAACTAAGGCCTCACGTGCCTTTAAATATAATGTGCTAGACAAAAGGGAGTCTATATATCAAACCCAGTTTCTGTCTGTAACTCTGTAACGTTTCTCATTTGTTTACTTTTCAACCACATATCCAATGTAGACAAACTGTAGTCCACATCTTAGAAGATGATTCATAAAATTTTGTACCAAAGATGAGCATTAAATAAATACCTGGAATAAGCAAATTCCTCTGTTTATCACAAACTCCATGTTTGCGTTATTCATGTTGTTATGTCATCGTTATCGTCTGCCTTTTATGATACAGCACACAAGTAGATGTGGCAGACGATGCTGTGATTCCACTCTGATTATTTAGTTATCCTTGATCTTGTCATTAAGTTGCTCGAAGTTCACAGATGAGATTGAGATCGAATTTCCATAGGTCAGACATGTGTAAGCATGCAGGTCTACATACTGTTCAAAAGTTACGACGACTAATTATAGCCGACTATTCTTGATGCTTGAATTACACAGAAACCGCATAATTTAGATCGTAAGTTTGTGTGCAGTGGTGAGACGATAGAACAGAGAGCAGTTTCCTGATAACAAATATGTACCTTAAATTATTAGCCTAGTTCGCGATTTCATGTCTGGTATTATAGGCATATTGACAAGTGCATAATTCGTTCAATGTGCAGCGCTTATACCTTAAAAGTGAACCTTGGTATGACCATAAGTTATGGTAAGATAGATGTACATCCATTTGGTAGGTATATAACATACTATGTTATAATATACGGAAAACGTCGAAGTTTAAACTGGCGATGTTTCTTTACTTCCGTGTTCATTGCTCTCCAGATGAGGGCTTTGTAATTGATATTTGTATCAGCACTCAAAGGTGGGACAGCGAGGTAGATTCGAATTCCTCGTTTAAGTAGATTATTACGTAAAAAGTAATGCATGAAATCGTGTATGTATATAAAAACCTGAACGATCTCTTACCATATCGATACAAATTTATCGGTTTCATTATTCGTAATTGAGATGAAAATCGAACATCGTATACTCGTCTGACTTTCCGAATGTTGTTTTCAAAAGACAGTTGTCACCGGTGCACGTTCTGACAGCGTATTAGTTCGTTTATGCGTACACAGTGATCTCCCTTGTTTTCAAAGAATATTAGCAGTTGTATTGTGAAATGACAGCACTTTGTGAAGTTTGTAGAAATAATAATGCCTGGTTCAATCATTTAGAAACTAGATGATGACATTGGTAGCTCCTTTTAGATGTGCATTTGCCATATTTTGTCACGTTGCATAAAACTTACTGGCAAGAGAGTATAATATAATGCTGAATTCAGCTAGGATTGCCGATTAAAAAATTGTTGCTTAACCATAAATTAGTAATGAAATTTTACTTAGTATTTTTGCTTTATGTTTGTGTGTTGACATTCCAGAATAAAATTGTCAAAAATAAGTTTCATCTTTCAAGGTGAAATTTATTATAGACTGAGCCAACACCCCAACCAAATATCTAATCATTGGACTAGTGAGGCATTGATTAGGTGTTACACAACTTTCAGGCTTCACAAGAATTTAGCAACTTTTGATCTTTCCTATTTTTTTAGGGGAATTTGCCTAAACATTTGAAAAATCATGCCAAATTAATTTTTTGTCAAATAAATATGCACACCATAATTCTATTGAAACGGGAATGAAAAAAAACTTTCACTCACTATTCGCGAACACGTGTCTCCTCCAACCAAAATATCTCCTCCATTTCGTCATCAGGACGCCCATCGATATCTCATTCGGGGGCTTCTGGCTCGAACAGGTAGGGCCCCAACACCCACGATAAAGGCATCAAAAGGTGCTTGAGTTGTTAAACATTCTTCGGATGAATCAGAATCAGCATAAAATACGACATTGTACTATAATCTGATCTGGATTTGATTCTGTTTCGGAGTTCGTGTCGGTCATTGTTACAGAACTGCACAGAAGTTTGCGTTCAGCAACTGACGTCACAACGCATAAACCACTAGCGCAGCGACATTTTGCTTATGACAATCTTTTCCGGAAGTCTGTTCAATGGCTCCGATCATGAAAACTACGAAGCGAACACTGTAAATTGTTTTTGTTGTCAAACTGGATCCCTATTATAAGTTTGAAAACATTGATATAGCTACTTAAGTAGATCTATAAGATTTTCAGGATTAACAACTTTCTGGTGGGTTGATGTGTTACGGTGCGCGATCTGTTTTGCAGTGTATACTTATGGGTATGGATAAATCTATACCACGGAAAAGGTAAAATTTGTATAGTCGATTGAGAATTCGTATTTTCATTTGTGCATACATATATCTGTCAAATCGTTTTCTGATTCTATTGTTGGGCGCATGTATGGCGACTAGAATACCACAGGTCCTTTTTGTAGATTAAAATAACAAATTTCGAGGTTAGACTGCAGTTATGGTTGGAATATTCTCGACCGATATAAAGGATATAATTGCGTGGATTGTCCGTCTTGACCAGCTCATATACGACTTCTACTTTACTTAGAATTTTGTCATGTGACTTTTAATATCTGATTCTGTCATTTTGGGATAACCTGTCACGATCATTAACGGAAGATGAGGTACTAGCAGATTCGCGTAGAAGCGGAAACATCAATTTCAGAACTTATTAGTCAGGAGGCTACTATGAATAACAGTGATAAAGTGAGTCAAGTTGCGACAGCTCCAAATAGTCGAAAGCAAGCCAAACGGTTAAAACAAAACCGATATGAAAGGAGATGGATGTACTCCAAATTATCTCAAAAAGTATTGTTGAACAACGCATGTGAAAGAAAAGATGATCGTGAGATATTTGGCCAGTTTGTTTTCCTTGAGTCTACGGAAACTAAGCGATATGAAGAAGTCATTATCGAGACCTCATATAATGCACGGGGTATATCATGCACTTCACAAAGAGCTCGAAGATGTTGATGGATACAGGATTTTTTTGCGATTGCAACCTGATTTACTTTCTCGCCTGCTTTCCATGGTGGGCCCACTGATTTAATAGCAAGACACCAACACGAGGACTTCCATAAAACTGGCAAAAAGACTTTCAATTACCTTGCGGTATTTGGCTACTGGTACGTCCTATTCTGATAAACTATTTTAATATTTTACACAGGTGCCAAATGAGCTAAATTAGTAAATACTTCGACTACGCGGGGGGGGGGGGGGGGGGGGGGGGTTGCACCGTAAACGTCGCATTAACATGATTTAATATGATTTCAGTCTATTTCCTCAGCCATTTTCATTTTCAATTTCCATATCAGGAATAGACTACCACGGAACGCTTTTTCTCTTCCATGTCGTGCAAATGGCTGTTTTGTGTTTGGGACCCAAACACCGGACCCAAACACCGTAATCACAGTTGTATTTTTCATTAATTCAATGATTCTTTTTGAGTTACACAATGCTCGTAGAAGGTAGTTCAGATATTTATCGCCCTATTTTGAAACTGAGAAAAATTCAAACAAAGCAACGCAGACAACGACACGCTTGTATCGTGCCGTAAAATGAGGTGATTTCAGACACTTTCATGATTTAATGCGATATAATTTATACACGGTCCGATTGGATAATTTACGATATATTAGTACAGATAATACTAGTGGGAGGGGCTAAATTGTCATATGTTCATCTATGGATGTTCCGATGGAAAATATTGTATTATAGTGAATTTACCTTTACTTTTAATGATGCACAATCGTGATTTACAATAAAACCCTCTGATTTCATTTGCATGACTAATAGTTGCATCTTGACCTCGTGTTCTTCCAATTTCGACGTTCAATAATTTATAAACCATCAATCCATTGGTAATAATCGAGTTAATTAGAACTATCCGATTGAACAATGTGACAAAAAGGTCTGACCACGCTCAAGCCCATTGTTCGACGTACGGCATCAACGTCGAACAACATTATTCCGCGTTTGTGTCTGCAGATCCGTTTCCATTACCCGGAATTCCGCTCAATTGAATCAACCAACTACTGGAAGTCGAACAGTGAGATCACTTTAAGAGATCACCTTGAGCTGGGAATTTCCTGACGTCATACATAATCTAAATATAGGATAAAATTTGGCCAGCGAATGATGTAATTTTCACTCATTTAGCCCTGAAGTCGAACAGTGATATCACAGGGCGGCGAAGACGAATTGAAGGGTTACACATTAACATTGAGAGGTAATATAACAATGGTAGCATGAGCGTGTGTCGATCCTCGTGCGTTCACCATTGTGTGATGTTTGCGTGACTTGAGCGAAGGAGTAGAAAGAAGAAAAACTTTGAAACTTTGAGAAATTTTTGTGACGTCAATCAAAATTCAGCGAATGTTCGTCGGGCGTAATAGGTGGCCCAACCTATATTCAGCGATATTTGTGCATAATTGGCGTGGTGGGTGGCCATAACAACCCATCTTGTGCGAGATCGGGAAAACAAAGGAAAGAATTGGAAACACCACAAAAATAAGGAACAATGTCAATGAGGATAAATCCCCCAACTTTCAAAACATCTGTGAATTATGAAAGATATAAACAAGAACTATTGGCGTGGAGAAGTTACTGAACTATCAAAAGCAAAACAAGGGATTGCAATTGCACTTAGTTTACCTAAATACGATGATTCAAAAATTCGGCAACAGGTTTTTGATGAAATACTTTTAACTTTTGGCGTGGAGAGAAGTTACCGAACTAGCAAAAGCAAAACAAGGGATTGCAATTGCACTTAGTGTACCTGAATACGATGATTAAAAAATTCGGCAACAGGTTTTTGATGAAATACTTTTAACTGACCTATGTTTTATGGAGCCCATATACAGAATGAGCAATGGTGATGCCACAGTATCCTGGGCCCACAAACAAGGTACCCTGCCTTGCTCACCGGAAGCTTATATTATGCTAATGATGAACAGACAGTCTGCCGTAGGAGCAGTTTTAGCCAGTCAAAAATAAAAATAGTGTAAATAAAATTGTAGAGAATCCTGAATCTCATGAATTACTTACACCATGGTGTACACTTACAAAGCCCAACATTTACAACTCTAATTTCACAACAGTCGTCGTCAGGTTATTTTGTTTATATAATCACCCGAGGTGCCCTTGTTGTCAGCGGGAGGTATCGGATTCCACCGAGATCGCAGCGGGCGCATAAATTCCTCTATTCAGATTTCCGCGTTATCATATATATGTATTTTGTCACATTAAATATCGGTATACACAAACTAATGGCATCCAGGTGAGACATTAAGATCTCTCGCGGAAAACAGACAGACGGGCGGACTGACTAAATGGCAGACATTGAATGTCGGCCACAAAACGTTATCCCACATTATTAGAAATATGTATTAGCGTCTTTTATGCCTGCATGGAGTTGGACTGTTGGAATCCGCAATATTTATAATAAATAACGCTATTTAATTATATGCATACGTGCGTGTTTACCTGTTTGCGTATTTGGGGCCTGGAGTTCCCGTCTTTGTATAAAAATAAGTGCGTTTAACATGTACGCATATGCAAACCATAACCATTCATACTTGGGTATGAATGTTTTCACTTCATATGCTCATTAAAAGATATCAACACTGACAAATTTTCGATTATCGAATTATGCACACACTATCGTGGAAGGTTATTTCGTTTCCTTGATCAAGGGAGGTCCCGTTGTTTGATTACACATAAATCCTGTGTAAAAAATAAATCACAGATGAACCACTCTTTATGTAAAACAGTAGCTCAACAGTCTGTCGTACAAGGCTTAGTAAGCATCTATACATCACACGACATGTCTATTTTATATTTGTACATGATATATAAGGTTGTTGTTAGTAAGTAATTAATTACAAACATATACATATGATATGGTAAACGCTCTTTATATAGAGAATATAACAGTTATGTATATTGGGTACATCGGCTGGGATTGTGTCCAAAGTTCCCATGCAAGTTGTTATCGTGATAGCAGATATAACACGTGGGCCATCCCATATTTAGGTATACAATCAAATATCCATAAGTTAAATTGTTTGTGTGGTTAACGGGTCCTTGTATTAAAAGTGATGTTGACACGTGGAACTATGTAAACATGTCATATATACTGTTCATTTAAGTGTATGTATATTTGACTAATCGTACGAGCTTGATAACACAGAAGGAATCATTTGTTTGGAAAATATTTACTAAGTCCGTTCAGAAATTGTATTTGTATTCCGAAAGTTGGTCCTATAAAAAAAAATATAAATGGCTCCAGCAGCTCGTCAGGTCTGGTCCTATAACAGATATAAAGCAATGTTATTTTAAGTGTGGTTTCGGGAGTTAGCGCACGACCCTATGGACAGACCAGTTCTCCCGTATAGACCAAGTACTTGGCCTATACACTGAAAGCCAGAAAATTCCCTGCTGATTCCTCCAATGTCAAACTACGTACGAACCGCCAAAGGTATTTTATCACGCGCGATGGTAACAGTGCACTGTAAAAATCGCGACGGTATTTATGTCCGAACATATACTATAGTTATAAACTGTGTTGATGGTGTATATGTCCGTTATTTTGTTTAACCACAAAAAAAAAACGTATTTTGTCCGGTAAAAAATCCAACTAAAAGCAAAAACCGTGGTATAAATTAAACATTAGGTTACCTGTTATCAGAAAATAAACACATGTAGTAACCTCCATGTAGTATCCACGTTCGTGTAGTACATGCGAATGATTTAAGAAAACATATTCTCTATTCACGACGGAGCCCAAAATAAACAGCCTACCTGGGCCTTGTTCCCGCTAGTCTGAAGTGCAGACGTTATGAGAAACGTCATGACTCACGAGCTCCTTGAAACATGAATAATCACTGCATTTCACATATATTTATCAGACCCCCGGATGACACTAAACAAAAAGTTAATTAACCATGGCCTAATCCCTTGTCTGATTTAGTGTCCGAAAACCTCCGGATATGTTTTCAGTTGGCAGAAACCTTGATTTTTTTTAACACTCACCTGCAATATAAATTGCGCATAGTACTGCGCTCTTCTGCTAATCATTTGTTAGCACTTCCCTTTCTCTTTACGGCTCTTAGTTTTCTTCTGTCTTCCGTATATGGAGGCCAATAACATTTCTGTCATCCAGCTTATATAGACTACTGCTATATAATGATTGTCGAATTCTTACATATCCAATGTAGGCAAACTTTAGTCCACATCTTGTAAGATGATTCATCAAATTTTACACCAAAGATGCACATTAATACTAACTGGAATAAGCCAATTCCGCTCTTTATCACAAACTCCATGTTTGCGTTATTCATGTTTGTTTTGCAAATGTTGCAGACAACTCAACCATTTTGTTATGTCATCGTTATCGTCTGCCTGTGATGATACAGCACACAAGTAGATGTGGCAGACGATGCTGTGATTCCACTCTGATTATTTAGTTATCCTTGATCTTGACATCAAGTTGCTCGAAGTTCACAGCTAAGATTGAGATCGAATTTCAAAATGTCAGACATGTGTAAGCATGCAGGTCTACATACTGTTCAAAAGTTACGACGACTAATTATAGACGACTATTCTTGATGCTTGAACTACACAGAAACCGCATAATTAATCCTAAGTTTGTGTGCAGTGGTGAGACGATAGAACAGAGAGCAGTTTCCTGATAACAAATATGTACCTTAAATTATTAGCTGAGTTCGCGATTTCATGTCTGGTATTCTAGGCATAGACATGTGTGCAGCGCACCGTGCATGCTTATGGCTTGATTACACCACCTGTGGCTTGATATGATTGGAAGAAGAAGCTAGTAAATGGAAGAACCGTGTCACAATTTAGTATACTAAGTATACAGTAATAAAGCTTGTATTACATTTAAATTTCATAGAATATATAAAGTCATATGCAGCAGGGCAAACATGGAGTTTCGTGGATGGCCCAGTCATTGAATGTACCCATGCAAACTCTGCTACAGTATATTACCACTTACATATATTAATAAATTGCATAATTCGTTCAACGTGCAGCGCTTATACCTTAAAAGTGAACCTTGGTATGACCATAAGTTATGGTAAGATAGATGTACATCCATTTGGTAGGTATATAAGATACTATGTTATAATATACGGAAAACGTCGAAGTTTAAACTGGCGATGTTTCTTTAATTCCGTGTTTGAGGGCTTTGTAATTGATATTTGTATCAGCACTCAAAGGTGCAACAGCGAGGTAGATTCGAATTCCTCGTTTAAGTAGATTATTACGTAAAAAGTAATACATGAAATCATGCATGTATATACAAACCTGAACTCTTACCATATCGATACAGATTTATCGGTTTCATTATTCGTAATTGAAATGAAAATCTAACATCGTATACTCGTCTGACTTTCTGAATGTTGTTTTCAAAAGACAGTTGTCACCGGTGCACGTTCTGACGGCGTATTAGTTCATTCATGCGTGTGCAATGCTCTCCCTTGTTTTCAAAGAATATTAGCAGTTTTATTGTGAAATGACAGCACTTTGTGAAGATTTTAGAAGTAATAATGCCTGGTTCAATCATTTAGAAACTAGATGATGACATCGGTAGCTCGTTTTATATGCGCATTTTCCATATTTTGTCACGTTGCATAAAACTTACTGGCAAGAGAGTATAATATAATCTGAATTCAGCTAGGATAGCCAATTTAAAAATTGTTGCTTAACCATAAACTAATAATGAAATTTTACTTAGTATATTTGCATTATTTTTGTGTGTTGACAGAGAATAAAATTTTCAAAAATAAGTTTCATCTTTCAAGGTGAAATTTATTATAGACTGAGCCAACACCCCAGCCAAATATCTAATCAGTGGACTACAACTTTCAGGCTTCATAAGAATTTTGCAAATTTTGATCTTTCCTATTTTATTTAGGGAAATTTGCCTAAACAATTGAAAAATCATGCCAATATAATTTTTTTTTAAATAAATATGCACACCATAATTCTATTTGTTGACATTGAGTTCAAGGACGATGAAACAGGTATAAAACAAACTTATGCTTTCACTCATCATTCGCGAACACGTGTCTCGTGCAACCAAAATATCTCCTCCATTTCGTCATCAGGACGCTCACCGATCTCTCCTTTTTGGGCTTCTGGCTCGAACAGGTAGGGCCCAACGCCCAAGATAAAGGCATCTAAAAATGGTTGTGTTGTAAAACATGAATCGGAATCAGCAGAAAAGTACGAAATGATACTATAATCTGATCGGGATTTGAGCACGATTCTGTTTCGGAGCACGTGTCGGTCATTGTTACAGAACTGCACAGAAGTTTGCGTTCAGCAACTGACATCACAACTCACAAACCAACAGCGCAGCGATATTTTGCTTATCATGAGGCTTCGATCATGAAAACTACGAAGCGAACTCCGTAAATTGTTTTTGTTGTCAAACTGGGTCCCTATTATAAGTTTGAAACAATGATATCCCTACTTAAGTAGATCTATAAGATTTACACTTGAAGTGATACAGAGTTTCAGGATTAACAACTTTCTGGTGGGTTGGTGTGTTACGGTGCGTGATCTGTTATGCAGGGTATAATTGTGCTAATGGATGATTGGCATGGATATGGAGAAATCTATACCACGGAAAAGGTAAAATTTGTATAGTCGATTGAGAATTCGTATTTTCATTTGTGCATACATATATCCGTCAAATCGTTTTCTGATTATGTTGTTGGGCGCATGTGTGGCGACTATAATACCACATGTGCTTTTGTAGATTAAAATAACAAATTCCGAGGTTAGCCTGCAGTTATGGTTGGAATATTCTCGACCGATATAAAGGATATAATTGCGTGGATTGTCCGTCTTGACCAGCTCATAAACGACTTCTACTTTACTTAGAATTTTGTCATGCGTGTATAAAGGGGTGTTCCTGGAGATCGTTAGTGTGATGGTAGTCAATCTGAGTGGATGGTTTCCGTTTAGCAGGTCAAATATTTCTTTTGGCAATTTCCGGCCTTACCAAATTCACTTTGCCTTTAATACTTCCAAAATACTTGATGGAAGCTCATAATATCCTTTGAAGGTCTCCATATCGTGCATAATTCTCGGAAGTAAGTTGAGCTCTCCCTCATTCATGTCAAAATATGTTAAACGGTAAAGTAGTGGCTTTGATATTGCTTGTTTATCTGGGTGGAAGTACTATATGCAATTACTGATAGGATTTCCAAGGAGATATTATTACTAGGATCAAGCTAATTGAATCGCTCATCTGACAAATGAAAATACTTGGACTTGGAAGTCTATCACACTCAGTAGTTTTAAATATGTTGGTTCTTGATTGACTACGTATGCAGTATTGTGTGTTTTTATTGCGTTCTGTATATCTAAGCTTTCGTGCACTTTTGGATGTCTACAAATTACTGCTACATATTCAGAAATAAGTATGTAGTCTTTCTCTTTATCAGTTATACATGTATGATTCTTTGCTCATAGTTCTTGCATCAACATTTTTTCCGATTTAAAATCAAGACCTATTATGAAAATACCGAATAAATCAATACTGGTTAGCTGTGGCGTGATTAATCTATATTCAAATATAGATCACAGCCTAGGAATGCAAGCAGTAAAATATTGGGTTAATAAATACCGTGATCTATTGGATCATAGATTTAGCCCAAATATCATTATCGATGGGGTTGAAATAATAAAGAACACCCTCAACGATAAATATTAGTCGCAGAAGAAAGGGACCAAAGCAGCTCCCACATACAAAACTTCAGTCATGAAATTCCTTGAAATTAAATCATAAGAAGGCGGAACAAATCTTTTCACGAAAGATTAGTTTGCATTTCAAAAATACATGGAAAAGTTATTTGGATGACTGTTTCTTAATATTGAAAGATTAGGAGCCCAATACAAAACTGGTATCGATGAGGTTTTTATGAGTGGTATTTCTTGGTGAATGTTTATTGTGTGGGTGGGTAAAGAACATTCAAGGTCTTTAGAATGGGGTGATGTAGTTATATATCCGTGGGTCCCGAAATGGCAAACGACCCACGGGCAGTTTGTACTCCACAAGATATATGCTAAATGTGGTATAATTACCGGCACAGGAATGTTAATGATTGATGTTTAATATGAGTTTATTTTATGTTTTTTTCCGTGTAGTTTACGATGTAGTTTCTTACGAGTGAGAAGTTTCTGATGTAGTTTATCTTGTATTTTTTAGCGGAATTGGTGTGATATCACGGTATGTTAATATTTCATTGATTCTGCTGTGCAATTTTGAGTATTTCAATATTTAATTGGTAGGAAGGGTCCCATGTGTTTATATGTATATGTAGGCATTGTGCATCACTTTTCATATGGGATGACATTTATTATGAAATCAGGTGGGTAGCCTTCTTTTTGGAGGCTGTCACGGAATAAATCGAAACAGTAGGTAACAGTATCGAAACAGCATTGGAGTTCCAGACATCGTATGATGGTTGAACAAAAAGTAAACATAGCCGTGTGTATTGAACGGTGTTTGGTATAGGCAGGTGTGTATCTTTGTGCAGGAATGTGGCATGGCCTATCTTCAGATTGAGGTCAAGGAAATGTGTTGCATCTTGAATTATGTAGGTCTGTTCTGTGGGTTGTATTACCCGAGTAGTTGGACAGCTTGTTGTAGTTCAGTAAAGTACTATTGTTGATAATCATGCCATCGATGTATTTTAGAAATTCGTTGGTGTGGCGAATAAAGTCGGTGTTAAAAGGTATCTATTCTTATGCAGCGCCTGCAAAATATGACCCCATAGCATATCCTTCTATTTATAGAAAAGGTAGTCATTTGGAAATATCCGTATTGGGTGATGTAGTTAGTTATAAAGATCTTTCATAAATTCGATTTTATTGTTTTTTTTATATCGAGCAAATTTTGTAGAAATAAAAAAGTACTCCGTAACATGTTTAATTATATTGCTGTAGAGTGAACTAAAAATATATGATAAAAACCAAGTTGCTGTCGATTTATTCGGTATTGATTTGAATATATTTAATCATGTCAATGGCCTCGAGAGTTTCTTTGTATATAGTGCAGCGAATGTTAATAAAGCGGAAGTATTTTTAAAGTTCTTTTAAATAAAACTCGAGCGTTTATCCTTGGATAGCGGATGGATGGTTCAGGGTGCTGTGTGCATTCAGAACGGGCCTATATTTTAATTCGGTTTCATTGTCAGGTCATGGTGGTTCTTCGAATTTATGTACCTTGTGTGCAATATCGAGTGTGGCTAAATTAACGGCTTGTTTGTTTCTGGATATAAGTTTATTCAAGTGGAATATGTCTATATCTTTAGTTTTATATCTATCATATATTTCGTTTAGTCCTATACCTGAATCAATAACGGTACCAGTATTATCATAGTCCATTTCTTCATAAGCATCTGATATATAACTGTCAAATGCTTGTGTGTACAATTCTATGATATTTATAGCCGAGTCCCATATGCGTATACTGGTAGTGCTTCTCGTTATTTTTTTTACGGTATTCTTGTTTTTGACGATATTCCAGTACATGGTTTCTTTTACATTATTATGTATTTAATGTCAGCATTGATGTGGTCTAGACAGCTGGCGGTCAATAGCCTTGTTTCTACAAGATAATTCAGGGTGATTGGTATGTAGTTTGGAACTAATATCTTTGGGTGCGATTTTTAGTCACTTTATGTCGACTACATTGGTCAATTGTTGCCCTATTGTGTCTCTCTAGTTCCATTATAATATCCTTAAATATTGCCTGGTGGTTTTCTATTTCACATTTAATAGGCGTTAGGATAAACCCCCTGGACTGAGTAATGCTATTAGTTCATGCGATACTTTCATGCCTGTGAAGTTGAACACTTTATCTTTATTTTGTGACTTCGTGATAATGCTGGCGAATTCTTCGTAAGTCATTTTCGTGGTGCGTTCTCATATGTATGTCTGACATGAATCCGCTGAGTTTGTTATATATGAAGAATGTAGTGATAATTTAGCATTCTTTGTTGGCAAGTTTTTGTTCTGCTTTGAAATAGTTCATCCAGTATACGGTTTGATTGCGGAAGTTTTTCAGATAAATCTGAGTGCAACAATTTTCAGATAAATCTGAGTGCAACAAGACATTCACCATTGGCAACGTTATCAATGAATGTTATTAACTAGGCCGTGGATATGGTAGAAATCATGTAATGTGCTGATGAGGCCTTACCAACCAGTATTAGATAGAATATGGCAGGTTTCATAAGTTCGTTTTCCAGATGTATTTAAAATTTAGTCATATCGAATTAATTTATTTAAATTAAATTCCATATTTGTCATCTATTACCATGCCCTGCCACAGTAAGATCATATAGTTATTAAACTTATTTTTAAAACATTTGTAAAACAATAGGTGGCATAAATGGTATGGTGTATACGGTAAACGGGTTTATTGTTCTTCGGTGGTTCCTTGATCTCCTTGTTATATATGTTTGTTGAGTTTTCTCCAGTGAGTGACATGAATGACCCAGCGCTAATGGTTCTAGATAACTATCGTTGCCATGATGTATCACAACAAAGGGGTGCATACATCCGTTTATATTTCCTGGCAGCTGAAATATAAGATACCATATTTAGGTAGGCTTATCACATATAGTATATGAGGCATGTGTTGACCCAACATGTAGGTGTAAGGGGAATGCACAGTAGCAGAAGAATTCACACATAGATGTACCATGTCATGGCAACCGGGCGGATAAGCTAATGGTAGGCAGATTACCCTGATGTAAATGCAGTTTCTGATAGGCATAAAGGTTTTGGAAGAGAAGAGATAGCAGAAACACACACCTCCCAAATTTTGTGTTATATTTAGATATTAACTTCGTATATAGTTTTTTTTATATAATTATAGTGATAGGGTACTAAATGAAATGACTCCTGGACTTAGCCCAGGTATAGGTATTTGTTGCATTCACTGGCGTAATGTATAAAGTGGACACAGTCAGATTAGTGTAACAAGATAGATTTATTCTCATACTTATTGGTGTATAAACTTCATTTGATGATTAACAATGTTTGTATATGTATCTATGTACATTTTGACATACGTATATACATATTTTACAAATGCGAGAATTAAATGTCACTTTAATGCATAAAACAGGATGTCAAGAATATTTACATATTGGTTGAATTCCCTGATTGATCATCATAATTTAGACGTGCATGTGTTGTCAAATTCTATATAAAGAGCGTTCATTTGAAGGGCTGCATGGAATTAATGCAGTATAAAAGGGTCCTCATAAATGTGCACTCTACTTAATGAGATATTATCAATCACAACTTCTCGGAGTATCGTTCTTGCATAAATAGTTCCTCGAAGATACACAATGATCTTTCAAACTAAGGGACAATCACACATCAATTTCCGTATATTCCCGATATAAAGTATTCCGATAAATTATCTTGTATTGTTTCATTCGTCAACAAATCGACCAACTGACGGCTGATATCTGATAAGAAAAACACGCGGCCATTATTTTGATAAATATACACAGCTAGTTGTCATTGTTGTAAAATAGACCAGCAGACAGGATCAGCCTGGATCAGCTGGCAAAAATTTGAATTTCTGATCTTCAGTCGTCTGCCATTTTCTCAAAATAATACTGGTATTATTGCATATTACATATATTCTCACAAGGATAAAACTACATTTGGTATTCTGTCAATTTCAAGTGACTACAGGAAAACAACAACTGATTACATTTTAACTTGCGAGGTATTAGTTGTATTTAAGCTAATTTTCGCCAAACATGAAACAACAACATTCAACAGCCTTAGATTAAGTTAGGAGCCCTTACTTTAGACTTCACACATTTGTTATATTAATTGTAACATATTTTCGAAAAATGCTTCAAAAATCATAATACGATGCACATGGGATGGGTGGAATTGTGTTTTTTCTCCTACATTAGATTACAAGAAAACTAAGATGCATGCATCAGGTCGGCCGTGAACTATCTACCATAGAATTGTTGTTGCTATCGATTATACATTTTGAAACACCTGTCTGTATGTATGTATGTATGTGTGTATGCGTGAATGCATGTGTGTATGTGTTATAGACTCTAACACTGCTCGAATTTGGTATTTAACGTGTCAACTTGGCCTCGCTCATAGGCATGTTTCTGGACCTTGACCGATCCGACTAAAAATTTGTGTGTAGGACTACTTCGATCCCGGGAGCAATATGGACGGGTCCAATTTCACGTGGGACCATGTTCTCGAACGTGCTGATATAGGCATGTTTCTGGACCAATTGAACAATAGTTTGGCCAGACGCTGTATATACTGGGTACTGTCCAGATGGAGGCGATCACAAAAAAAATCCCTAACTAGCCCGAACGAAGTCGAGTACATCAGCTAGTTTAATATATATTTTGGACATTTGTCTGTCTGTTTGTCTGTTAGCTATGGCCGGGAAAACTGCCGGACAGATTTGACGAAATTTGATACCTAGGGGTAATTATTTCCAGGGAGTATTTTGGACGGGTCAAATCTTGATCCCGACCTGACTTTGACATTCAAAAAGATCAATTCAAGGTCAAATCTGGTAAAACGGAAGTATTTCAACGAAATTTGATACCTACTGTTACTTTTGTCCCAGGAGTGTTTCGGGTGGGTCAAATCATGACCATGACCTGATCTTGACATTCAAAATTGTCAATTCAAGGTCAAATCGGGTATAAAGCCGGGCGGATTTCGACGGGTACTTTTGTCGTGACTTTTGTCCGGGGAGTGTTTTGGACGGGTCAAATCGTGACCCCGACATGACCTTCACCTTTAAAATAGTCAATTCAAGGTTAAATCGCGCATTTCTCCTAAAATCAGAGGGGAACATCCCGGACGAAGTGGGGTCCACGAGCTACTATTATATATTTCTAGATTTAGTTACAAACTAAATACCTGTATATTGTACAAAGAAATGTTTGACAAATATATCTGTATCAATATTACCATACGGGTCATTAAAATAGATACGACGAAACAAATTTTGAAGGGTGCATGTATCAGGTAAATATGTATATTTCAAATGATGACAGGAATGCAGAAAGTTGGAGTACCTACGTAATACTGGCTATCCGCATGAAGAGATATACATGTATATAAAAACCAGATGAGGGATATGTCTGTACAGTTGCTAAACAATTCAGTCATGCAAAAGAGGATCAAAGAGTAAGATACCAAATTGCTGCCTGTGGTAATGTTTTTTAACGAAATTCGGGAAAATTAGATTACTCTCACCCTGGTTATCCAGAAGATAATTGTGGAATCTGATGACGATCGGACAAGGGGTGTCGTCTGTAGGATCAACCAAATTATTTAGCCATAAAAATAGTAAAATTGAAGATCACCGCTGGCAGTGATGTCTTCACAAGGACAGTTTGAGAACAAAATATGGCTCACATCTAGCGGTGACCCAAAATATCCACATAAGAAAAAGTTCTCCAATAAAAGCTGGCTGCAGGGTGCGCCAATTGATTCAAATTCGAAATTTAGCAGGGTGTACTGCTTGTGGCCATGTTTTCCCCGCAAATTGGATAGACTGATGGACAAAACCACTGAATCCGTTGAATCAATATACATGTATACATGGATTAATTTATATGCATTGTTATACACAGTACTGGTATATAAAGGTACTGAAAATAACTATATTACTAGTATACACAAAATAAACCATATATCATGGCTATGGGTTCTAATATCCGAACATGACAGCTGAGAACTTGGTGTGAATTAAAGAGTGGTGGTTTCTCAAGCATATCTAACCCTCCACGTTAGAAACATGCCATTAAATGTCATAAGTATAATCTAGCTTGAGGACAGAAGTGATCCATAAAACCCCCCTTAATTCAACCAGGTCCTCGCGCGATGTATGATCAATCACATGATGATCTAGGGGGATTAGAATTGATGTATAAAAACAGCACTGCATGTAAATATAAAATAAAATAGTGCTACATCTTATTACAGATTATTGCCATATATAATCAGTGATTATACAGACAGTCTGACAAAATAAAGTTTCAGTGACACTCTATCCGAAGAGGGGAATAATTTCATCTGTTACAGTCAATGGAGCAATTATGAATCTGGAAAGGTGAAATTTCTAAGTAATACTAGATATCGACATGACGCGATAAAATATAACGTAAATGCAATATGGCCGCTGGCGACCATTTTTTCCTATGAAATTAAAAAAATATTTGATAGCTCTCATCTGATAGATCAATATCAAGATAAATATGAAGTTTGGTGATGATCGGATGAGTGAAGTGGACTGTGGTCTGTTCTAAACGGTTTAGTAATGCTTAAAAAGATTCTTACCTTAATATTTTTATGTTCACTTTATAAACTTCACTGAGTCATCTTTGTCATGTATTGAGTTTGATATCTTTTGTTAACAGTTTATAAATCATGTATGTCTCATGTTTGTTATTTTAATTTATGTGTTTATTATCATTAAATAAAGTTGCATTCCTTAAAAAGATGCTTACCTCAATGTTTTTATGTTCACTTTATAAACTCCACTGAGTCATCTTTGTCATGTATTGAATTTGATATCTTTTGTTAACAGTTTATAAATTATGTATGTCTCGTGTTCGTTATTATATTATATACACTTTATAGTGTGTTTTCAGAACGAAAACAAATTGAATAAAATCAACAAATTTGTAAATTTAAAAACAATTCAAACGTTGTTGTATTCCATGTCCCAGCCCGGACATATACGCCAAATTTCAATAATATTCATTGAGAAACAACGGACCAAACGCTATATAACACCCGTATACATCTTTTATTCCGTATCGGACTCGGGTACATGTTATAGTAGGTACCGAATTGACACACGTCGACTGGGCGTGTTGGCCCTGGGGCGATTAGGCCGATTCCGGCACATTCTAGAATTTACCGTATGTATCCGTTTACGCGTAGTTTACTTTAGAAAGTTCCGCAATTAATACCGTAAATAGAGCGACCATATTTGACAGAGAATGCCTCTGTTATTGATTATCAAGTTGCTGTACATTAAAAACGACAAATTCACATGCTCGTTCAAGCGCAGTAGTCTATTTTCCCCATGTTAAAGGACATCCACAAATACTAAATAACGCTAACCTACTGCCGAATGTTTGACACGACAACTGTTAACATATTTGGGCTGAATTCATCTGACGCGGTATTATTCCTCAAAATAAACAACAAAACCATCGTTACTTGGAAATGTAGTTTGGGCTAACATTTACATAAATCCTCCAGATCAATTATCCGACACACACGTCAGATGAAAAAGTCACATGAAGTAACCGGCCAAATTGGCCGAAATAATTTACATTACTATTAAAGTGATGTGAAACACTCCGGTATTGTGATCAAATAGAAATGGAGAATAATATTGCTCAAAGTAGTAATTGTTACAAATATTATATCCAAATTGACAACAAACACCGCCATTTTTATATATTAATTAATCACAATGACTCTCGATGACGGAATCGTTTTCGTTAGCTTATCGCAGGTAGTTGCGTCCCGGATCGAGAAGTAAATATTTTCAATTGCGCGTAGTTCAGACGATGTATTCTATAGAGTGGTAAGGTCGAGTTGTTTGAAATTTTTGGCGAATGCTACATTCCTCCAGTTGGCATAATGCCTGAACACCAACTTACTAGTTTCCCGCACGCGAATAAGTACATAATATATCTTTAACAGGTCTGGCAAATGTGAGAATACATGGCATGATCTATTTGACTGGATGTGCATGAAAACTTAAGTATTCTCAGTATCCTCAACATCTCTATCATTTGACATCTTGCATACCACATGCTTTAACTCCAAACAAATTCAACCTGTTTCTCACCCGCTACAGAATAACTGCTCATTGCTAAACAGCTGCTTTAATGTATTGGTTATTATTCCACACGAAAATCATGAACACTTTAGACATTTCTGTTGGACATTCGACGGACGACGTCCTCAAAAAAGATGGTCACATAATTACGAACTCGTGGTTTTGCAGAACCGGAGAATGTTATGTAAACCCCCAGGCTTAAAATAGAAACACGTTCATATCTGGGAATTCATATCATATCTAAAATAGCGTAGAAGTAGTCCGTATCCAATCATGGCCATGCATTATCGCCGAGGGATATTTACGGTACGGAAATCACCTATAGGTTGGCGGATTGGAGATAGTAGCGAGTTTGCGATTTCAAACGGGTACGGGTACCGGTACGGGTACTGGTAGCTACCCGTACCGGTACACGTTTTGAAATCGCAAACTGTTTTACGGGTAGAATTAAGCATATCGACGGGTAGTGTATGGTGAGCCAATTGCAGCACAATATATATGATGTAGAGAAATTGTTATCCGCATTCGCTTTCTTGGCCGACGTTATACTTGTTGTTATGGTTATATGATGGACATCTGCGTGGATAATGGATTGCATTAACCAGGGACGAGGCGAAAGTGGAAGGGGTTGGCGTCTTTCTTTGACTCATTTTGGTAACATTTTCAATAATTAGCTTTCATAAGTAATTTCCCAGACCGTTCGAGTGTCGTCTAGAACAGATGGAATTTTCTGACTGAGAAAATATGTTATGATAGCACAAAAATACAATTACGCTAATTTAATAATCCAACCATTATTCGGTGTAAAATGTGTTGGTTTAGACCCAGGGTCCAAGAATGTCCTACATGCATGCACTTTTAGTCAGATATAAGACCGAAATTGCCCTTATATTAGTTGGGGAATATTTAGTCATATAACTGGTAATGGATTGGAATCTTTCGAAGGGTCGGGCAAGGGAATATTCATCCCAAGAACTTGGATATTTGTCTGGGTCTAAACCCGGATGTAGGTAGAACAAGAGCTACACTGGGCGTGCAAAATACCCCCTCTCTTGGGTCGGCGGAAACTGGTAAAAAAAGGGGCATAACTCTGGTAAAAATTGGCGGACGGAACTCAAATTTGAACTTGACCTGTGTTTTGGTGGGAGAAAGTAATATACCAAATTATCATTGAATCCGATAAGCTCTAGTAAAGTTATCATCCGGAAAACAAATTTCAGGGATTTTCTAAGTCAAATTACGTCAAATAAGGGGCATAACTCCGGTGAAAATTGGTGGACGGAACCCAAATTCGAACTTGAGCTGTCTTTTCACCTAATAAACCCACATACCAAATTTGATTGAAATCGGTTCACTCTTAACTAACTCTGCCAGAACCCAAGTTCGAACTTGACCTGTTTTGGTGGGAGAAAGTAATATACCAAATTTGGATTCATTCCGATTTTCTAAGTCAAAAAACGTCAAATAAGGGGCATAACTCCGGTGAAAATTGGCGGGCGGAACCCAAATTCGAACTTGAACTTACTTTTCGGCTAATAAACCCACAATTTTATTGAATTTGGTTCACTCTAACTAAGGTTATCATCCGGAAACCAGGTTAACGGACGGACGCCCTGACAGACAGACCAATACTATAATGCGGCCGTTTTTTTCAAACGGGCGTATACAAATCAAACTTGTTAAATATAAAGGGTGTTTAATGGTACACTATTCATTATATGGTTCGAATAAAGAGCGTTTGCTTCACGTCTATGCGAAAAAAAGACAACAGCTAAAAGTCGATCTGATGACGGTAAGATTGTGCCGACTATGAGGTGTGTATATCAGTATTTGGTGTCACTATCGGCCACTACAATATACAACAGTCTTGGGGTTCAAATGCGCCATGTCCGTTCAAAAGTCAAATATCTATATTAAAATGAGAAATCAGTCACCACCACATAAGGTACAATAACTGAACGGTTGTATTCAATTGTGTAACACATTCACGGTGTACTTATGCACAAAGGGTCGATATGGGACGTGGCGAGAGGGTGGGGTGTATCACCCCAACTTTTGTCAACAGTTGGATATTGCATATACCTAACACACCAAAACATACGTTGAAATTATTCTGTCATTCAGTTTGATTTTCCAAAAATGTATTAGTGCGGATTTTTTTTTATAGTTTTAGACCAACATTTGCAATATTCCTACTTTTGGTAGAAAAACATTCCGGCTATATGGTCAACAGCAGGTTGGAAATATCCAACAAATGTAAAGCTTGAGGAAAGTCAATAATGTATCAATTTTCATGTTCAGATTTCAAAACGTTCTCACACCAGACCGAACCATGGTCGACCCGGTATGCCCTGGTCTAACCACATTCAGTGGCTCGTCAATACTGATCATTGATTTGTGAAAAACAAACCAGGGCGTGAATTTGCCTGGTGTTAGACCACTAGATGTTATGATTTTGCAATTTCCAGGTTCATATCTACAAAACTGTTCTCGTACTGCATGGTCGGCAAGGTGGACCCCCCCCCCCATCACAGGACTTCTGCAACAAGACTACTGATCCATTTAGAACAGTCCACAATAATATTCAGGACAGTGAAGGATCAGTTGGGGGGAATCAGAGCCCAACGGCGTGCACAATTTGAATTACGCACAAACCTCTGTTTTGGTGTGGTTTAAGGGGGTGTATAGTTGGGAATTTGAAGGTGGACACACCTTCTCAACGCGGAGACCCCCTATAATTACGTCCCTGTGTCGAGACTGCGTATAGCACCGCCAACTCACTCTCTTAATCATAACATGTCGAGAATCCCGGGGTTAGCCCCCCCCCCCCCCAAATCACATTCCCAAAAAATAACATGTCATTACTTGAGTGAAGACAGTTGTCAGTAAACAAATCGGCGTTCCATAGTTATCTTAGTGTTAGAAGCCGCCTCGATACTTTGAACATAAAACATGGCTTAAATGACAAATGTATCAATGAGATTTGGCAATTAAATCGTGCAATAAATAGATTAATGCATAGCTGACTGTTATTTCGTAGAACTAATGTACTTTTGAGTGAGAAAACTTTAGCAAAAGACTACCAGTCAACGGGATACATCTACCCGTTCCAAATCCCTATCGCTTTATGTGCTGCATTCAAAGTACGCAAATGACCGTGACTATTTTCACCGATCTACCTGGATCTACCGGTACCCGTACCCGTCCGACGGGTATCGCAAACTCGCTAGTATATGGAAAATTGGGATATAAATATCACATTGATTTGACACTGGGACCTACATGTATAGCTTTCCGAGCATATGACAACAGTTAGCTTTCATATTTGATATATGGCTAGCATATGAGCCCTTCCTGTCAGATTGATCACTATTATGTATTAAGTAGCAAATTATTTGATCCTATTCTGTATTAAGTAGTAAATTGTAAATGGATCCCTGGTCGTGGAACTCGACAAAATGAGCAGAAACGGCTGCTCGTATTTATACGTTTACAGAGAAATGACGCCACATCCCGAACTGACCAATGGCAGCACAGGGAAGTTTGCACTTAGAAAATATGACAATTTTTTGAACAACTTGTCCAAGTTTGAGCACTGATAACAGGAATACGATATTATGATACGATTTGCTCAAAGCTTGGAAAGTTTGCGTTTTTACTCAATTATACAACATATATATGAATAAACAAGTATTAGATGAAAAAGTGCAAATCAACGAAAGAAAATTTCAGCAATCTTAACGAGCGCTGAAATTGCACTGAAAAGGTTTTGTTTACAAGTTTCACGAAATTATTAAAAATAAATGTCCCGATTGCTAATTTGAGCTCTCCAATTGCATAGATTGTGTTTTCCCTCTAGTTTCTACCAATGGTTTCGGCTAGAAGATTGGTGAGATATTTGCAAAGTCGAGAACGTGAAATATTTCGGTTTACCGCTGATGACGGTGGGAAATAAAAAAGTTCCCAATGAATTGTTAATAAAACAATATAATTGTATGAATCACAATGTTGACTTGAAGAAAAATATTAACTACAATACTATTATGTATTTGCCATCTCAATGAGTGAATAAAACACGAGTTTGCCTTATATATTACTAATATAATATTAGTATGCATAAATAGCACGAGGACACGAACGTGAAATGAATGTTTTGGAATTATGAGTGATAATTTTAACAGAAAATTACTAATAACTTTATAAATAGGAATTGACAGAAGCTGCGACTTACTTGCCTTTATACGTAGGTATTTGAAGGTGAAGTTGAATTTCCAATGATACAACAGTTACAAATTGTGCGAAGTGTATTTTAACTAATTGCTGTAAAAATGTCACATAAAATAATAATTGACACTGTGAGATGAAGTACATGTACTATATGCTATGCAGTTTTATGCAAGTACGAAGAAGTGAAATTGTTGATTACGATTCCGAAATTCGCGTAATGACTATTTGGGCTAACATTTAGTAATTTCATTACACACTCCCCACCCTAGTTACAACAATTATCATGTAGTATGCTTGTCTTGTGCTATGTTATTTTCATCAACATCTGGAGTGTGGCCCTGGTCTATTATGGGGAGACCGGGAATCCTCTTATATAATTATGCCGTTTTGCCCTGGTCCGGATGGACCTGGAATCCTCTTAGTTCTGTATGTGTGACCTGGTCTGGGTATATGTTCAGACGGTTGAGTATTTGGATCTTTATTCAGTCTGAGTTGTAAGTTAATAGATTAAGGCCAAGACGTCATATGCTGCAGTTATCCTGGCTCTGGAACATGTCATTGCCTCATATTTGTATGATCAGATCAAAAATTGTCTGATCAGATCAAAAACCATCAGTCGTGTGGCTCTGAGTGGTTATATTTCTTAATTCGATCATATTAAAGAGATATAACATGTATTCTCGACGGTAGGGACATAATTGTCCTGTGGCATGTACAAAATTCGCCGAACATAAACTTTCCAATGCATACAACTTTTCCTTCGCCCTCTTCCATTCCTTGGAGGCCAAGTGATGTAATTGTTCCCCAGTTCGTTATTGATGATTGTATCCCACCATTCCCGTCTGGCATCCGGAAAAGTTGGCATGCAACCTCTTTTCAACATATATGCTACCCTCTGCTATAGCGTTGTCTCTACTGATGTTGAGGGTATATTGATGAGTCCCTAGTGCTACTGTAGCTGGGACTGCTCGGAGGAGGTGGTGGGACTGCTTCCATCTCTAGATTTGATAGTGGTGGAGGTTGTAGTGGCAGATCAGTTTCATGCAGACTACGATGCAGTAGTCTGATGTGGTTGCAATGGACTCAGCCTGTGCGGCGGCCCTGAATATATGGGTCTGTGGAGGTCTAGTGAATGCGAGACTGGATGATGGATACTAGATGTATCCAAACATGATATTTTCAGACTGCCTCTGAAGGATATATATATTACAACACTAAGGATTATATGTGAAGGAATATTTGAACTCAATCCACCGGTTTCAGGTAGTCACATGATGATTTGAACTATAATGAATGAGACGATAACATGGCTAATTAGCTAAAAGAACAAATGGTAGCAACATACTCAGAACGGTAAGGACTTATTAGATAATTCAGGTCTGGCTTCTTGATCTTGTAACGGTATGTGAAAGTACCTCTTCACCAAAATCAATATTGATTGTTACAACTCCGTGAATAGGAACTCCATTAACATTATGAATGGTATCAGAGAACGTTGCATTGGTAAATTCCATTTTTTGACCCTGTTATAAGCAAAGATAGAACAATTGGCCCCACTATTTAGAAGAAATTGGAAAGCTTCACCATTGATATGACCAGCGACATAGAACCCATTATCTGCAATGAGACCAACCATTTTAGAAGAAGAAATAGGTTTGGCATTTTCCTGATACGTTGATTCATATTTAATAGAGTTACTGCCCTTAGAACGGTTGTAAAGGTTGATAATTGTTTTTTTTGCTTTGATTGAAATTGATTATTTCATTGTATTTTCCGTTTAGGACAAAACCGTTATCTATGCAAGAGAGACCCACAGGAAAAACAACCTTGATCCGTCCTTGGGTTGACCTTGGCCTTTGAAAGAACGTCATTTGGAGTGGAACTAGAAACTTGCAGGCCTTCAATGAGCTTAGCAAGACATTTTTCCCAGGAAAGATCTTCAAGAGACTTGGGGAAATCAGATGATGGATTACTACAAGTAGATTGAATATTTTCCACTCTAGTCACAGATCACCTTTGATTAGACTCGCCATATATCGCCTCATGAAGCTCAATTATTGGAACCTCTAGAACTGAACGACATCCCATACAAGTATACTCATACTTGATATCAGAACCAACAGACTTGTATAACAGATTCAAAGCAAAGGCTCCTTGGGCTTGGACACTCAATTCACTACCAATTCACTATAAGCCCTATTAGCAAGCAATCTCAAATTATCGGTGAGTGCAGCTATTGATTCACCAGAGAGAGAGATATACTTCATTTGATGAGAGAGATACTGTATTACTCCATATCAGCGGAGATTACATATACAAATATATACAACAAAATAATCTTACAAATAATGTGTTAATACAAGCTCAAGAGCTAGGCACATAATACAAATTTGCTAACTTACAGATTTTTCGACTATCTACCAAACATTTGCCTTAAGTTCCGTACCAATTAATCGACATATTTGGGATACTCATGTGGCATTTAAACATAAAATGTTTTTTGCACCCCCCCCCCCCTCAAACTGGTGGCTAATGTTAGAACTTTATCCCGACTGCTCTATCGACCAAATGTTGCGCAATCTTAAAAAAGAATCATATATTCACTCCAATCTCCTTTCCCATCAAAAGTTTCCGGACAAGGGTCTAGGGTGATTTTGTGACGTCACCAATTATTATCTAATACGAAGCTGCTGTCTTCGAATTTGTGCGACCACTTTTGTCGCACTAGATCGGTGGGCTTAAAATAAGCATTAATGTCGTAATCGGAAAATCTTGTTACTTTGTCTTTCGATTACTGGTATTGCAAATGTGAATTATGAATATTGAATTGTAATGTTAGTTAATTCGAACGGTAGTTTACCTTTTTTTTTGAAAATAAGACACAATAAATAACGACACTACAGTAACTACAATCTACACCCAGCGGTGCGAGTGAAAAGTGATCGCAATTCCTGATGTTAAAGATAATAAGAATAACATCACGAATTTACCGTTCCATTGTGCTTTAATGTACAGCAGTTGACACTGTGCGGTACTGTGCGAATGTGCGAAACGAAGACTACATAGTACATATATATGCATGTGATAATCCACAAATATACTATTTTCTGGAATCCAAAGGAAACACATTACTATTAACAAATCAGAAGATACATTCGTGCAAGTTCAGACATACACGGTCAATGGGGAAAGTTACAAGATGACATTCGTCGATTTTCGTTGAAATCGACACGGTGACATCTTATGAATGAAATGAACAGCTATGCAATGGATACGCTTCTCTATAATAGTAGTACAGTCGCAGCGCTCAACAGCGACAATACAAGAAATTATGTTGGTAGTTTATACCATGTATAGTCTAGTTGTCAATCAAGACTACCAGGAAGTACGATATTCAGATATTGGCCTAATTTATACTCGAAATTACGATTGGGGTACATTCTTTTGACGAACCGTTGTGTAGACAGTGTAATTACTGATAATCAACCCACGAAATATAGGCTTATGTTAATCTTATTTGGAGGGAATACCAGGTAATCTATAAACTGATTTTGATATAAAAAAAGCCACAGCCGCAGCTACCATCATGTGATGGTTTTGCTTTGGTCCGTTAATTACGCTAGCGTATGATCATATTATCCATATGATGTCTTTCTGGATGATGAATTTGTATTCTATTTGGTATGGGCCCATTTCATTTTGATATACTACTCTCATTTCCACTTAGGTTAGCATTTGTTCCATAACGTATAGGTCCACGTAGCTGTGAGGTGTCCCATTGATGAAACCACCATCTACAGACTGGTTCATCCATAGGCATATTCATTTCCATTGGTGTGGAATTTTGAATGTAAGCCCGTGGGCCATTATGTCCATAATTTATTTCTGTTTGATTTTGTCATTTGTTGTTGCATGTTATGATTTCTCATGAAACGCATTGGAAGTTGGAATATAATTTGGATCCCTTGATCCAGCTGGTACTGGCAGACTTCTAGAGTTTGTACCATTTGCTTGAGCAATCTGGATTATATTTGCACCATTTTCTCTACCATGTGTGTGGTTTGCAATTGTGTCATATTGCCTATTTAACCAGTATCAAAGTTGCCCCATTACATTGGTGTTTGCTTTTGGGAGTGGTTTCATCAATGCCGACCCTTACCCTATGGTGTGTATTGTCATGCTCAGCACAAATCTGGGATGCGGACAGTGTACTATCTAGTGAATGAATTTGATCAGAGTAATGTTTATCCCTATTAATGAAATCTCCCCCAGCAAATGATATCTCTGGGTCTGATGAGTCAGCCATCTTGATATACCAACACGTGGACCTACCAAATTCTTTATCCTTCAATGGCAATACCAATTGATCCAAGGATGTCAAGTATCCAGGCACTCTTCTGTTGTTCCTTGCTTTACTGATCCAAGTAAAGCACGTGGATTCTTGGATATAAAAGTATAGTAAATCCGCAGTTCTGACACCAATTTGTTTGGATAGCTTATCAACCTTTTAGATAATTATAGTGGTAGGGTGCTAAATGAAATGACCCCAGGGTAATACAATATTATTATCTATATACTTTCATAGAAAACACACATGGGTCATTTAAATGAGACTCTGGTACCTGTTCCGATATTCACTTATCTTGTATCTACGATCGAGGCTACAGCTTACGTGTAACAAATACAAACTATTTCCAGAATGGACATGTGACGCATCCTCTCTCGTGTAATTATTCAGGCGAAATTACATATTAACAAATTTATTACACCTACAATAAAAGGCGTGTTTGGGTATTTACTTGTTGAGCTTCTTTTCCTTTTGACGAAAGTGCCCAAAATCCGACCACGAAGAGGTTAAATTCCTACATATAATATAACTTGTACATTCTATACACCAAGGTAACATGCATGTGAGGCTTTGATTGCTGGGTGTCGAAATTCAAAATTAGCATAACCGACAATAGATTTTAGTTGCTTATAAAAGTAAGGAGAAACAGTAACACGGGTGTATATATGTACATTTTATTTTCAAGGACACTTTATCACAAATACCCGAATTTCAACATGACTGGTGATACAAATTTATATTTCTGATGAAAAAATGATAATGATGTCTGCACTATATACAGTCTACACTTTTGTCGAATGATGTCTCGGAGGGTTAGTGGGCTAGCGACGCCAATATCGCTCTCTGGGAACCTCATTCTGGTTAGCCTCAATAGACCAAGTCTTCTCGGTCCACAACAGCTTAGGATATCGGTTGGGTTGATGATGTTTTGGACAGAGTCCATCCCGTTATACTTCTATAACGGACTTTACGCCGGGAGTTATCTTGATTGTATCACCGGTTCCCGTGGTGCGAAACACTACCATGAGTATATACTTTAAGGTATATTATCATGGTAGTGTTGTGCACCAGGGGACCTGTGGATTGTATGTCTTCGGATTAAGTCAAATGGAAGCTTTGCGTATATGAATATAGAGGGCAGTCGTTCCCAAATGTCAAACAAAACCTTGTTTTCCAGAGAATTTCGATTTGTCGCGGTATCAGAAAATACATATAAACAATACATTAAACGATCGTATCATCACTATATCTTTTTCCTATTACGGTAAATGATATATCATTGTGAAGACAGATTAATCGCGGACATGGCAGATGATTAACCACATTCAGCGGTGTACGGAATGGGATGTGTACATGTAGTATGTCTTTTGAATGAAAGTCCGTTATAGTAGAGCAACGGGTGGGACTATGTCCAAATGATCCCAACCGATATCCCAAGCTGTTCTAAGGCCTCAACTGCTATGGGTGATATATGATCAGATTGAAGTTGGTTATGTCCACCCATTAGTCACCTCGGTTATGCATTTTATCTTCTGCAAATTGTAGGAAATATAAACTGGACAGAAGTGGGGAAATAACTAAACAATGCTAATATTATACTATAGATAATTCCTCGAATATGAGGCCTAAGAAGAATGAGGTTCCCTCTGGGGATCTCATTCTGTAAAAGTCAGACACATTATATCCAGACTTGATAGTATATATAACATAGTTCTGGACATCATTGAAGATAGGAGCTGGAACAATACAGAATTGTGTATATATTTCCTTATGTATAACATGTTATCATTTTATGTATAAGTTTTATGTTTTGTTTGTATTTTACGCAAGACATTTTTCTATAGTGGACAATGTCAAATAGTATATTAAAATAACGATCCAGGAATAGCATTTTCGTTGCTGGTTGACCATGTCTAATTGCTATTGTGAATCATACAATGATTATCATGGCACTGATGGTCATGGATGTGTCAGGACTGGGTTGTCCACGACATGCGATCCCCATTAGTGCATATATGGCGCTATATCTCCCCAGACATTGCTTCATATTATTCGGTCTTCTCCGTCGGCCGTATCCACATCAGAGCCTGGTAGTGCCGGTCTGTGGGGAAAAAAGGACAATCAGCGTGACAAGAAGACAATGTTGTTTTTGATACGAACTCACTTTTCACACAGCGAAATCTGCAGAGCGCTCACCCACATTTGAAAGAATAAACCCAACAAAGACACACCAAATTAGCATCACGATATTTCAAGTTCGGAATCTCAGTTGGGGTTAAAGATACGGGCGGCGTTGGCGGTGGGTATGCTGTTAAAATATTCACCTCCGTCAAAAACCGCCATAAACATAAGGAATAGTAAAATATACACAGACCTTGTTCTTATACCAATCAGAAATATGGCATAAACAGTATGTTATTGTATCTTTTTTCCCCTTTGTTATGTAAACAAAAGCAAAAAAACATTACGTTTCCTGGCTTTTGTTTAGATCCGGATATGGTAAACATAAAGAGCGTTATTTGTTACTGTTTTCCTGATAAGGAAATAATAAAGAGGTAATTTATGTGTGATTAACCAATAGAATTGTGCTGTGTTATGTAAACAGAAGCACAACTTCTGTAACACGAACAGGCTCTTGTTTACGTACACATCGTACGTCTTGACGACAATATACTATTTACGCGCTAATTATGTTTGGTATATGAGCGGAACTGTATATATTTTGGTGTTCCTACTGTTGATGGCGATTTGAACAAATATAAATATTTCTGTAACGAACGCCGCTCGTACCTTTAAATTTCTTAATTCGGGAATCATATTCCAATCGAGAGATCTCAAACAAAATGACGATTCTTTTTATTTTGTTTTATTTGTGCATGCTGATGTATACCTTCATCTCGCAATAAGAAAGTATTCGCACTCAACGCTATCTAAGAAAACAATTTAGTACTATATAAGGCAACCTGAAATTCTGAAGTGATATATATAGCTTGTAATGCCTTTTCTGAAAATTATGCATCACATATATCATCATGGAACAAGTCTCTAGACTTTTCGTTCCAGTACTAATGAAATATATAGTAATACATATTGTCACAAGTAAGAGTCATCCGCAAAGCATTCCAGTCTTATAATATCATCTGGGTGAAGAAATGTTTCCCATGATCTTTGTGAACTGTAATTTCCACCGGTGATAATGTTTTCTGGAAAAGTTGTTCACTTGTGTCCACGTTATAATGGCCATATAAGAATTTATAAACTTCGATTAGGTCTTCACGGAAACGTCTATATTTAAGTGACATATTCAGCTTGACCATACGATCTCAATAGCTTAGTTTCTTCAGCTGTGTTACTAATTTTGTTGCTTTCCGTTGAACTCTCCAAAGTTATACACTGATTTTATGGCACGGGTGACATGCCGAATTTGAATACTCTAGTACAGGGCGTACCATGCTCACATACAATTGCCTGAATGTGTCAGTATCCAAGTGTGAGAATGTTCTGTAATTTAATCCATTGATTTTGCTTGCTTTGTTACGTATTTAATTCGAATTCGAATTTGAGTGACTGGTCATAATGGGTGGTTCCTGCTGTACATCAACTATATGATAATTGCATTTGGGATTGTTATGTACGAAATGAATAACATGTATTTTGTCACTATTGAAACAAAGTTGCCATTTGTCTGACCACCTGCATACGGCGTAAATTTCCGTTTTAATATTGTCGCATGGTGGGTTCCCTACAAGTTTCGTATCATCAGCAAACATTATACAGGAACAATTTACACTATCCGGTAGATCATTTATATAGAGTGGAAACAATATTGGACCGAGGACACAGTACTATGGTGAATTCCAAATGCATTTGCAGTCGTGGACAGCGAACCAGTGTCCTTTAGATAAAACAGCACTATTGCTACCTTCTCAAATGGACAGTCGGATAATTTGGTGTGTTCCAATCGGGAGAGATGTAAGGCAAAACATAGATCATTGAATTCGATTTCTGAAATAGGAATTTTGTTCTTCCAGGCATCACTTGGAGCTATACCCCGTAAAATATTCTGCCGCGAAATGTCCGTTCTCCCGCTTCTAATCGACTGTGAACGTTTCTTCGTCGGCCATCGTCTGCGCCTTATTCTCTCTTTATCTATGAACCTTGGTTGTAGATGGCCAGGATCAGTTCACGACGCATACGTTTATGCAATTCATACATACATGCCGCTATGAGCAGAGGCAAAATGCCAAGCAAATACAAGTCTATTTATTTGATAGGTGATCCTGCATACCCGCTAACACCGTACTGCGTTCAGGAATACGAAATATGCAACTCCAACAGTCAAGTTGTATGTAGTCAATAGTCTTCTGAGGACAGCCCGAAAACCGATTGAATTTGCTTTTGGGCACATGAAAGCACGATGGGCAATTTTGACCAGAGAAATAGACATCAACTCAGAGATTGTCCCAACTGTGATCGCCACGTACTTCAATACTAGTATCCACAAGTCAAAATATGTTGGTGTTAGGTCATAGTTTCAAGATTCTGAATGTTGACACTAAGACTGCATGCTAGGCACTGGTGGTGAAGAGTAGTTAACATTCTGTACCGGTCCTTGATTGTTTTGACTATATGTTAGCAGGTTTATCATTACTATTATTTGGCATACCAGTGCCAGACTGCTGGAGAGCTTGCCCCCTAAGATTTGTGACAGCAGGCCAAATGCCAAGGCCATTCCACATGACAAGCGCTTCATTGAGGAGATAATAGATACCATACAGTCAGCGAACATTTTGTTTGACTCACAGCTCTTTTCTGAAAGCAGCCTCTTCTTTCGATTCAGTTAAGAGTAATTGACCATGTTGTGCTACTGATAGTTTTATTTCCAGATTCTTTCTTTTGTTGTCTATTAGAATCGGTATTAGGTTGGTGTTTTCTCTTTCTGTGTTTGGACTAAGGCTCATGTGCGAATTAGTTTCATTATTGTCAATGTTGCCGTTAGCATGTGGTATATCTTCTTGAAGTTCTTCCAACGAAGTCGGTTGTGGTTCTTCATCCGAATCAGTAGGTCTAACTGTTGCAGACTGACGGTCGAAAGAAAGAGGCTCGTTTGATGGGGACCCTCGAAATATCTCGACCATTTATCATAATGTTCATACACTATGGCGCCAGAGCCACTTCTGTAACATAAAGTGACTGCAATGCTAAAATCTTGTACGGTTTTAATTGTTCCCATGACTCATGTAACCGCGACGAATAGCAGTTCTTCTATTTTTCTTCTCTTCATTTCGAACCCCTCAGGCCCAAAAGGGTCGTGAAACCCACGACTGACCATCTCCTTTGTTATAGATTCGTACTAACTCACCTTATCTGCGTTAAAATCATATTCACAGAGTCTTTTGAAATTAAGTAGGGATTGTATGACATCACTGATTATTTACGTTTTCCATCAAAATTTAATGTTCGCCATTGCCATATTTTACATACTCACAGGCGTTTAATAATCGTGATGGCCTAATAATACTGATGTATGGTGATTTATGCTGAAAATAATAACAGTGATGGCAATTTCACTCAATGTTTCAATGCCAAATAATAGTGATCGTTGTGAATTTTCTCCAAAATGAATAAGCGTGCTGACACTATTATTAGGCACCGGAGAGTATGTGACAGACGTCTGTTTGTCTTTGTTGTCAAGAACATTATGACGTCATAATATCTGAAGCACCATTGTCGCGAGTGGGTAGGCTGTCACTAAACGACACTCACATAACAGCACACCATTATTTTAATGAGAAAGCAGAGGAGGACCGAGGCACCCTGCAAACCGAGTTGTCCCGGCTAACCGAGCTATTCCGACTCAAGTGACAAAATAAACTCATGTAGGCTGTATCTTTCAAGCTATGTTAAATATAAAAACTGGTTCTAATACATTTCAATTATCCTATTTATCTGTTTCTTTTGGGAAGCCAAATAAAATAGTTTTAATAGGGTTTGTTTTTTGTAGGTAGGGTCAGGGAAATTGTTTTTTTTTAATGATTTTAGTCTGGTTCTGAGATCTTACCGTGAAAACATCGTCATCAGCAGCATCGATGTTGAATGAGAACGGCAAATTATCCCTGTCTGGAGTGATGGTGCCAGACGGGCTCATGTTATAAGTGACGTCAGAGGAGATGGTAGTTACGCTCAGCTGCGTGGAGTATCCCCTGTCGTCTGTTGTGGTATCACTGTCGCTGTCCGAGGAAGAGGAGTAATCTATGGCCAGATCGGGTAGACCCGTGCCCACCGCTGCGGATAGCGCCACCGACGCCAGGGAGTTCAACGCCGGCAAGAGCAGGCTACTCCGCCTTCGCCTTCCTGGAAATCGTAACCAGGGATTTAAATCGACATGTCATCTCAAACGGACGTGGCGACATGGAAGAGGGGGTGTGTGCGATGGTATATCACCCAAACATTGGTCTTAAAAATATTCTCCAGTCAGTATTAGTGGGAATTTTGATATTTTTTAGACCGAAAGTCACATATTTTCCTACTTCAGGTCAAAATTGTGGACTTGAATAGCCATAAGTTGGAAAATGTCCAACTTTAGGAGGGGTGTTAACAGTACGAACAACCATGTGCAGTTGGAGAATTCCAAATCAAGGGGCGAATGGAATTTCCAGAACTTTGGAGTTCGGTCTGGTTCAAGGGGAGGGGAAGTCTGCGAGAAAAAAGCCTGATATCTGCACCCACTGTAGCATAACAAAAACACTCGTGATGCGAACTGCTTCCGTTGTCGTAGGAACACAGTGACCACACTGCCAAAAAATGAGAAATGTAGAAAAGATTTTTTTTCTCGCACAAGATTTATGTTTTTTTGAAATAAGAAAAGTTTAAGAAACTTCGATTTTCTAGGGAGAATAGTTAGAAATGCAAGAAAGTTATACAATTGTTCTAGGACTAGAAATTGTATTTTCTATGGTTAGAAATATCGTCAAGAAATATATTTCTTAAGTATGCGTAATTAGAAGCTTCGCACTGTTAATCGTTGCGTTTAGCTTTATCTCCCAACGCTAACTTATACAATATACACTAACTTATACAATATACACTAACCAAGAGGATGACATGCCGCGACCTGATTCTCGTTCGCTCCTAGCTTTCTGCATAAACCCTGGAGTTGTCGAACCTCATTCTGTAAATATACATGTTGAATGTTACATGGATACGATAAAACACATGTACCTTACCCCCTGAACGCCCCAAATAAAGTCGTAAAATTATTAATCCAATGGTCTAGATACAACGAAGCAGGGTTTATCTCCCTTGATATCTCGATGAGCTGCTACTGGCGATACATGGATTTTATCCACATTTTTTGGAAGTCCGCGATATTAAAGATACGGGTGGCGTTGGCGGTGGGTATGCTGTTAAAATATTCAGCTTCGTCAAAAACCGCCATAAACAGAAAGAATAGTAAAATATAGACAGACTTTATTCTTATACCAATAAGAACTATGGCATAAACAGTATGTTATTGTCAAACGTTTTTCCATTGTTATGTAAAGAAAAGCAAAAAACGTTACAGAACCTGGCTTTTGTTTAGATCCGGATATGGTAAACATAAAGAGCGTTATTTGTTACTGTTTTCCTGATATGGAAATAATAAAGAGCGTTTATATCATTTGTGTGTGATTAACAAATAGAATTGCGCTGTGTTATGTGCAGAACTTCTGTAACACGAGCAGGTTCTTGTTTACGTACACCATCGTACGTCTTGACGACAATATCACACGGCACAATCGTTTCGACGATTCTACGACCAATTCCACGACAACCACGGTGCTACGGCAGTTCAACGATTATGCGGCCTTATTATATGTGGCATTTTATGACAAACTTAGATAATGGGGCCTTTTACTGAATTGGGATGATAAAAGTGGGCTTCTTATTGTATGCATTGTGTAGAGGAGACTTTGCAGGTCCACCAGGTTGACTCACGGAATACATACGAAGATGCGATCAATACATAAAATGAGTCACAATCGGCTCGGTCAAGTCTGGATAATCCGATCGAACCGCGAACCGATCTCAAAAAGTTGTTTCTTGGGCTACAAGGGGACATTAACAGTGCGAAAATTAACATCCAACGTAAGCTTTGATAAGCATAAATGAATTATTTGTCAAATTCGTACCTCCGTTGACGCAATATTCGATTAAACTACACACAGAAATGCAGTAACAGTGTCAACTATTTGACAACGCCCCACTTCGACCATGACAACGACGATTGTGCGACTCGTTGAACGGTAAGTTTCATTTGTATATATACGACGTATCTGCCACTGCACGATCGGACAGCTTAGTTATGCGTGTAAGCCCATATATCACACAATCGGCTCGCGGAATACCAGTGTGAACGTCAGAATACCAGTGCTGTACAGGAGAATACCAGTGTTTTTAAGCGATATGATGGTACCACAATTAGAACTGGACGGCTAAATAACAAAACAAAAGACAATGGAAAGGTATATACGATCAATTTTGCATTTACCCAGTGGAGGGGTCACATGGTGATGTTCAGTTCGACTCTTGTCGATCTGGCCTCCGTTTAAAGCAGAAAAATAGGGTGTACAAACTCGTAGGGTTGAGGTCAATTTTTGCCCTAATCGGTATTCTAGTGCGTTTTGTTTAATTCCTGAGCATAACTTGCGGAATTTTTTATAAAATTCCGACAGCGGAATCTATTGGCAAAACGTGAACATCGAAATCACTGGCGTGTATTAGTTGGAAATACACGAAAATAAATCGAAACGAGGGGCGGTAATCACAGAAAATGGCAAGGCGAACTACCAGTGCATGCCAACGAGGGCTACCAGTGCCAAATTTTCTTTATATGGTAAGTTATATCGGGTATATGTCGGGGGACGTTTTAGATTCGGTTTAAGCTATAGCAATGTCTCATCACCTCATCAAATTTGGGCACAATCGATCTAGAATGGTACATGTGTGGGTCTAAGATATGAAAGTTCGAAATTTTAAGTACGGCGATACTCAACATTGGTGGAACATAAAGTAACAATTTAGTTGACAAGAGTTTAAATTTCCCTTTATTCGTTATTGGCACTGAGTTAGTTCCATATCAATTGGATTCAAACAGTTAGTTTAAACTAATGTTTAACATTTGCAAACAAGTCTATCATTAAATAGGGAAGACGTTCTAATTCTAATGGAATGATATTTCTAATTATCCCAGCAAATGTTGCATATATGGGGTAGACTTGTTCCCAAAATTTAGAAAGTAATTGATATTATGGGGCATGCATATCTTTGCCTATATGTTGAGTTCTTCGTCGATTTTAAGGCGTTACCGTATGTATGCATGCATGGATCTGTGTGTGTCATTATTTGATGTATTGGATGTCTTAACTAAAGATGAATGAGTTATATATATGTGTGTATATATGTATATATGGATGGACATGCGAGTAGACGTTATGACTGCGTGTGCATATGGATAAATCTAGGGGTTTATTTTATGCATATCTAATTTTCTCTTTATTTTTCTCTTTTCAGAAAAGGAAAGCGCGGCAATCAATGGGATAAGATGAAAAGAATAAAATTGGAAAAAATAAACGCGGAAACGGACACGACAGTGAAAATGCGGAGCCAGATGTGGCTGGGCCAGTAACACCGGGGTCACAGTCAGGTGTGCTCAGCAAGCAACTTTCATGGGGGCCCTTTAAGAGAGCGATCTGTAACCGCGGGATCATCACAGCAAGGAGCGTGCTTTTTCAACAAGGAAGGCACGATGGTTATTCAATACCAGCAACAACCCCCTTAAAAGGAACTGGATACTTGAAAGACATAAAAACTTTTTTCGATCTGATTGCTAAAGGAAAATTCCCGATGGAGAACATTTCATTCCGTGTATTTATCGAGAGAGTTCGGTGGTTTTCCCTAAATTCAACCACGCAAATGAGATACTCCGCGGAGACAACGGCATTCTGGAAAACAGGATACAGGCTTTTTGGAGAGAAAAATCAACTTGCTTATAAACATATAAACAAGGCGACATAACTGATAGATGTCGCAACCAATCACCACGGATTATATTTAAAGCAATTGATTTATTCGCCACTCACCATTAGGCCAAACAGATTTTGGCATTTTATAATGTAATTGTTCAGCTACTGTACAAGTTCGGAAAATTGCATTTAAAGTGATATGAAACACTCCGGTAGGGTGATAACATAGAAATGGAGAACAATCTTGTTCAAAGTAGTTATGTTTACAAATATTATATGTATATTGACAACACATATCGTCATTCTTATATTAAAATATTTACAATTTAGCGTAGTTCTGACAATGTTTTCTATGGAGCGGTACGGTTGATTTGCTTGAAGTTTCGGTTATGTTAGTAGAATGATACATCCCTCCAGTTGGCATAGCACATTAATGCTAACTTATCAGTTTCACGCACCGAATAAGTACACAATATGTCTTTAAACTGACGTATCCCAATAGGTTTAAGAACATTCTACAAAAACGCCATATTCTGACCTGGACATCATGAAATTTGTTCTATATTTTACACTAACTTTGAGTATCGACGTATATAGTTGAAGTTTCGTACTTTCCTATTATAGATCCACATATTTACCCTTCTAGATCAACTTTGTCGTTATTTTGGGAATGGTGAGGCATTTCGGGTGCCCGATGCTCTGTATGAAGCGTTTATCGACATATACCCGATATAACTTACCATATAAAGAAAATTTGGCACTGGTAGCCCTCGTTGGCATTCACTGGTAGTTCGCCGTGCCATTTTCTGTGATCACCGTCCCTCGTTTCGATTTATTTTCGTGTATTTCCAACTAATACACGCCAGTGATTTCGATGTGCACGTTTTTCCAATAGATTCCGCTGTCGGAATTTTATAAAAAAATCCGCAAGTTATGCTCAGGAATTAAACAAAATGCACTAGAATACCGATTAGGGCAAAATTTGACCTCCACCCTACGAGTTTGTACACCCTATTTTTCTGCTTTAAACAAAGGCCAGATCGCCAAGAGTCGAACTGAACATCACCAGGTGACCCCTCCACTGGGTAAATGTAAAATAGATCGCGCATACCTTTCCATTGTCTTTTGTCATGTTATTTAGCCGTCCAGTTCTAATTATGGTACTATCATATCGCTTAAAAACACTGGTATTCTCCTGTACAGCACTGGTATTCTGACGTTCACACTGGTATTCCGCGAGCCGATTGGACAGTGTGATATATGCTGCATCAATAAATGTTTGGAACAGTACCTTCGTTGTACAATGCACATGTCCTGGATTCAATACAGAACTGTGTATTTACCGATCCCCACATGTGAAGCTATAGAGACCAAGTCACATAAGAGATTTGTCGCTAAACGAGCATTCTTTAATTTTTTGAACATGACAAAATGCCCGACTTACATGTATCTGAACATTTTCCTTCTTGGTGCACCTAGCGGCTTTGTAATTTTTGTAAAGTTGACTTGTTCATTCGAAAATTTCACCACTTACCCTACCATAACATGAGTTATTTTAGTCATATTCTGATTAGCAGGTAGGCCCTACATATAAAGATGTCCTCGAAAAATTATTGACCGTTTAGTTACTTTTATAAATGTGTTTGTATGAAAGTATTAGTTAAAATTCTTTATGGTTATCTGAAACTGAAAGTAATGAGCAACACTTAAAAAAAAAAGAGGGATGGATGCCAGAATATTGCAGTAAAAACGTATACATACATAAAATAGTAGAACATTGGGTTGGTTGGTCCCGAAAGTAGCCAAAATAAAAAAATAACCTATAGGTATACGCTGATTTATGACCCCCTACCCCTGATCCCCCGGTTCGGATGCCAACTTGCCGGTATATTATTATAACATGGGGTGTTTTGTTGCGGTAGTATTTTTAATTGGGTAAACTGGTGTGTGCATAATTCAAATGAGTTAAGAATTAATAGGAAATAAATGTCATAGAATTGTAATATCTGGAGGCAAATCTTGACTGCGTGAGGGAATTATATTTTAGATAACTAGATTTTAATCACAAATAAATAAATCATTATAGAATATCATTTTCACCGTTTATAGATATATATATACCTGGATGTCAAAATATGGAATTATGCTCAAAACAAAATATTAAGTTTCATATGTGGAGTTAATTTCTAAGGCGACCATTCCCCACCATCGATACCACAACGCAACTGAGAATAAGACAGGTTGACCATAAGAAAATACCGATGCATTGTGAGTCGGCTGCTAGTTAGGCGTACAGACAGACGGAAGGAAAGTTGGATAGGTGGAAAATTTAAATCATGTAATGTGTGGTGCACAGATATGGAAAATAAACCTGTACAGTATCACGGGGGGGGGGGGACTGCGACGTGAGGATCGGTGGCATTCCGATAAAGAGACGGTGGAATTCCGATATAGAGACGGTGGAAATCCGATAAACGAGACGGTTCGCTTTCGGCGACAAACGAGATTTTCTTCGTGTTTGGGCATTCAAACGGAATTGCCGTGACAAATCATGTTTCACATCATCATATCGTTATTTAAGTTACTAATATATCCATCAAAATCGAGACGCTACAGTGACTGAAACCAAGAGGATAGCCATTTAAGAGTCACGCGACGGTTAGTTTTCCGATAAAAGACACGCGACGGTTCGTTTTTATCGGAAAACGAATCGTCGCGTGACTTTTAAATGGCGATTCTATTAGTTCTACTCAATGTAGCGTCTATATTTTGATGGATATTAGTAACTAAAATAACTATATGATGATATGAAACCTGATTTGTCACGGCAATTTCGTTTGAATGCCCAAACACGAAGAAAATCTCGTTTGTCGCCGAAAGCGAACCGTCTCGTTTATCGGATTTCCACCGTCTCTTTATCGGAATGCCACAGATCCTCACGTCGCAGTTCTCCCCCGTCAGTATAGCAATATACGATTCGACATTACTTTATTTTCCACAGCTGGCTCCAAATAAAAGAGTCTTAATCTCGTAGCCTTGAGGTCGTGTGATTCATATGCGTATTCATGTCTATAGCGAGCGTGACATTCATTAGAAAACGACTTCTCGTGAGCACAAGTTAATGAAATTTCAATTGCTGGTCTCACAATCCCCGTTGTCATAGTCGACTACTCGGCGTTGTCAATTGAGTGCGATGATACCCCCACAAATATGGACACAGCGCCATCAATCACAGAACTGATGTTAACATCAGTTGTGAAAACTCAACCAAAGACGTATGGCTATGTTATTATTAGGTTTCCACTCAATTTTATAGGACATTATATATATTTTCTCAACTCTAAAGACGAATTTCACACAGTGATGTGTGTAAATCCTAAACAACTGGTCTATTTGTGTCAAAGATTATGTACTGTTTTGCTAACTGTCTAGTGCTGAACTCTCTACCGATTATCGATTCGAAGATCGCCGTACCTAATAGAAATATAATATGTGGTACATAACTGTCTATATTTCTGGAATTATTCATTTCTTAATGTTTTTTTCGTGTTTATCGCATCAGCCTGGTGGCAGAATCGTTAAATTGCCGCAGCACCGTGGTTGTCAAGCCGCAGAATCGTGGAATTGGTCGTAGAATCGTCGAAACGATTGTGCCGTGTGAATATACTATTTACGCGCTGATTATGTTTGGCATATTAGCAGAACTATATATATTTTAATATTCCTTATTGATGGCGATTTGAACAGATATAAATATTTCTTCAACGAACACCGCCCGTGCCTTTAAGCCATGTGCATAGTTACTATCACTCCTTTACGGTAATTCCTTAATATATTTACTAAGCGAACAGAGCCATATATATCGAACACAATTTGTGTAATTTCATATCTTAAGTTTGTAAAGTCCCACTAGAACCAAAGAATTATTTTGCGCAATTGTGTGGTTCTCCGATTATTTATCAACACAAATGTTTAAACGCACACGAACAAAAACACGCATGGCACTCACCAGTCAAGTCAAACAAGAGTTCTAATTGGCTGCCATTTTGCTGAGTAGCATGCGAAAATCGTCGACAAGAACAACCGCTCTAAATTTCCGCAACATATCCTCCCGAAATACGCACATAATCGATAATATGAAATAGGTATATAATGTGATTATTTGATTCTGAAATAAGCAGATAATGGACTTATAACCCGTTATTTCGTTTTATGGCGCGGACCACAGTGGAAACACCTGTTAAATAGCGTACACCTGAACAGTCGTGAATTGGCTTATGTGTCTCATTGTCCGTACATAAACTTCTTAGATCGGGTCCAATTCATGGAAATCAAATGAATAGCACCCGCTAACTTATATTTTTGAGGTCATCGGGTGTGAATCTTGGACATTAAAGGACATCAAAACTAAGATGGATTCCAACGAAGATCGTTTTATCGTGACAAGAGAGGGAGTATTCACTAGAAGTGGAGAAAGTCATCGAAAGGAAAGAGGAAGGGAAGTCCGGAAACAGAGAAATTTGATCTAAAAAATAATTTTATGACACAGACAACAAATCAGTATGAACGTTCTGCGACTCAGTTAGATGCCATGAACACAGCGACTCAGTTAGATGCCATGAACACAGCGACTCAGTTAGATGCCATGAACACAGCGACTCAGTTAGATGCCATGAACACAGCGATGAAGATATGCAGAAACTCAACGGACACAAGTTCTTTACATAGTGGTTTGATTATGTTTAGTGAGCATCTTTTGCAATTTTCAGGTGTTATTAGTAGAACAATTTCAGATATGTAATGCAAATGCTATATAAGCGAACAACGCTGAGATATTTAAAAATAATACTAATGACCATTGAGATATTTTTCATGGGTTATAATCTCTTTTACTTTTAATGTTGTTTTCAACTAGGCCTAGACATGGTACTACTGTATTTACACAAAAACTATTTATTTAATTTCAAAGCAGTTTTTGTGTAAATTCTAGCTAATAGAATCGAGCGGTTTTAATTGGTCATTTTGATCAGATACATCATGTTTGTATATCCGGGATTGTATATTAATTATAGTCTGGGTTAGAAAGATATAAAATGCTGCACGTAGGCCTATAATGCTATATATAGATATATATTCTCGAGATTGCGAGAACATAATCCATTGTCCTCGGCTCTTTGCCCATGTACCGGTACTATGTGTTCCTGGAATTGTATTCGATGACCTACGATCCTATATTTAAAACAAAATGAATTTTGAAAGCGAACTACACGATACGAAATATATTTGCTATACTGTTTGGAATATTCAGGGACTCACAAAGAAGGTGAATGAACATGATTTTATTAAGCTGATAAATCGTTATGATTTTATTACTTTAACAGAAACCTGAAATCATTACTTTAACAGAAACCTGGCATAACGATATCGCGAACATCCAAATTCCAGAATATCATTATTTAGACGTTTTCAGTAAAGAAAAGAATGCGAGAGGGGGGATTGCCTTTTATTGTCGTTCCATATATAAAAACTATATCAAGACAGTAAAGCGCATGCATGGCACGACGTTGTGGTTTGAATTTGAAGGAAAAATGTTCGGATTAGAAACAAACATCGTGTTCATTTCTGTGTATATACCTCCAATCAATTCAAGTATTTGGAAAACAGGAGACAAACGTGAGAACATTTTTAGTGATCTCGCGAGCGATCTTGGGAAGTTGAAATCGGACCAGCTGATTATTCTTGGGGGGGGGGGGGGGGGATTTCAATGCTAGAACCGGAGGCAGACCGGATTTTGTTGCACACGATGACGACAGACACATTTTAGTGCATGACAACTATATGCTTGATTCCGTGAAAGAAAGGGCTAGTCTCGATAAAGTCTGCAATGATTTTGGGAAACAGCTCCTCAATATTTGTAAATCAAGTGGCCTAAGAATAGTCAACGGCAGAAAACTTAGCGATTATCTAGGTAATTTAACCAGCTACCAATACAATGGAGCCAGCATAGTTGATTATGTAATAACAAATGAAAAGTATTTATACGATGTTACGTACTTTTGTGTAAAACCCCCATCATAATTCTCAGAACACATAAACAATCGTCCGATTAGTCACTTACGTTTTGCTGATGATCTCGTTTTACTGTCTGAAACAGCCGAGGGTTTGCTAAATTCTTTGAATGAGTTGCACAAATATACTTATAATAATAATCTAACGGTTAATTCAGACAAAACATAATGCATGATATTTAAGCCAAATAAACGGGAGTTGCATATGGATAATAAGTTTTATATAAATGGTGAGTCGTTAGAAGTAGTCGAAGAATATAAATACTTGGGTCTCATTTTCAGATGTGACGGTACAATGGAGAGAGCTGGTGAAAACTTGAGCGGGCGAGCTTCAAAGGCTATGTATTTCATGACGAATTCATTGAATTCACAGACAGAATTGTCTCTCAGTACTAAATGTAAATTGTTTGACAAATTAATAATGCCTATTCTGTTGTATGATTGCGAAATATGGGCTGCTGAGTTGAAATTTCCGTTTGTCGATAACTACCCTCTTGAGCAGACACATTTAAAGTTCTGTAAAACTATACTACAACTCAATAGAAAAGCGTCAAATCATGCTTCGAGGGCTGAACTAGGTCGATACCCCATAGCAATTAATGCCATCGTAAATAAGTTCAAATATCTAAATAAACTTCGTTTTGCACAACCGGGAAATATAATACATGATTCTTTCACAGAATCTCTATATGTAATCTTCCAACGTGGGACACACATCTTGCGAAAAGCGGTATCAATATATCACAGTCTAATAAAACGATAGGATTCAACGACAAACTTATAATCGAGAGACTAAAATCAGAACATGTAAATAGAGGATCTCACATGAGTTTCTATTTTATACGGAATTTATCAACCGAGTTCACTAAATTCGATTTGAGCCGAGGTTTACCGAGGCTCAAATAGAATTTAGTGGACGAGGTTGATAAATTACGTATAAAATAGAACGAGTTTGAGATACTTTTTATCACATGGTCATATAATCATTTAAATTTTATCGAAAACAACAATAATTAACAGACAGAGAACTTAGTTCCAAAGAGCAGCGTGACGTCATTGCACGCGACGATATTACACGTGTCTATTACGCTCGAATATTACATAGGAAAATAGTGCTAATCATGTGATAAATATATATATATTTCTACGTAATTTGGAGCGACTGATACGATAGGTCGATATATAAACGAACGTTTGATATACCGGCTTCATATGCTCCGAAAAACACTTGCCAAAGTCAGGGCCATTTTTCAGCCATTTTCATCTTTTTGCCAGAAGTCGGACAAACGCTCTTTATTGCTATCATATCAGGAATAAACTACTATGAAACGCTCTTTTCTGTGACATGTCGTGCAAATATCTGGTTTGTGTTTGGGACCCGAACACCGTATTCACAATTGTATTTTCATTACTTCAATGCGTCTGTTTTGGGTTACACAATGCCGGTCGAAAGGTAGTTCAGATATGACATTGTATCGACCTATTTCGATACTGAGAAAAATTCAAAAGTGAATAATATTATGTGTATTTTGGAGCGCAAACCGCCATGTGGCTTTAAGAGTGAACCAAATTACCAAACATTTGAACATTTTGTACGTATATGTATCCACAATTCGTAACTTAACTGAGTTTCAACAGTTCATTCGGGTCGGCATGCGTGGAAAATTATATTACAAGTCTCCGTGACGCTCCAAACCGGTAGCTGTAACTCAACTCACCTGTTGTTTAAATCATATTATATACACGTTATCTAACTGTTGTTCAAAATTTGAACAGTTTGACCAAATTTTGGCGGGGAAGGGGGGGGGGGGGCGCTGGACACTCCAAACCCAAAGCCACATCACGATTATAATTTCTGGCCTCATACCGCCACTGGGATTTCACTCACCCGATACTGGTTAACTTTCCGGCTAATCTCTCTGATTTTCTTCACAGCACCTCTGAACCGCTGCTTAGCTATTTTCAGAGTAACATGGTCCTTTTCCTGTATTACGAGTACAACACCTAGAAAACGAAAAATATTTTAAAGTCATAGGTTAGTCAAATTACGCACTGTATTTTTGACAGACATATCGTCGTAAAGAACGATATGGTACTAGAATATGAACGGAAATGCACATAAAATGCATCTGCACCACAGCTAACGGCATGAGAAGCAAAATCTCTGTAGTTTCACAATGTAGTCCTGCATGCGAGTGACATTTACCTTAAAATACCCATATAATTGATTCTTGCTATTTACAGACAAATCTGGTAGCATCCCTGCATGTGGAACTATGTGGTTTTTACTTCTCACGTACTGTAGATAGCTTTGGAACAGATGCATTCCATAAACATTTTTAATTCGTTTTCTGGCACATTGTGGCTTTCTGTATCAAAATGCCTGCAACACAATTCCAGGCAAATTTGCTAGCGTGCAAACGTATACCCTTACAATGAGAAGGCCCCGGTGGTTCTTTAGAAAACATGGACATGCAACTGGCTGTGCATTAAACGATCCAATAAATAATAATGAGTGTTGTGCTATTATATTGGATCACAGGAAGTCCCTCTGGACTGGAATTCTCCCACCCCCTGCACATTGTCAGATGCAACGATGTGACGTAACTCAAACGTACATGTGTTAACCCTGCGCGTGCAATCAACTCGCTTTGTTTTTACAGTATATACCTTTGGTATATAGTATATACCGAAATCAGATTTCTCCCCAAATGTATCGTTACGAACCTATTCTGGCATGTGCCAAGATTTGTATAAAACAAAAATTCAGAATGAGGCTCTTGGGTTGTGTGAAAACTGATCCATCATGACCTGGGATGTGGTCATGGAAAAAGCTCACCCTTGGGGCCAGCTATTTGGTCCGGACACCTGAACACTCGGCAAGCCTCGTGTCTGGCCCAAATAGCTGGCCCCTCTGGTGAGATTTTTCCATCCCACACCCAGGTCATGATGGATAATATTAATCTACTGCGTGACCTAATTTGTGTTTAAAGACCATCGGCGTAGTTACGCTGATGTCGGGCGTAATTTACGCCTACCATGGGTGTACTTACGCCCATCATCGGCGTATATGCGCCGAACATCGGCGTAATTACGCCCATGTTCGGCGTATATACGCCGACCATCGGCGTAGTTACGCCGATCAAAAAACTTCGCCGATCATTGGCGTAGTTACACCGATGTAGGGCGTAATTTACGCCGATAGTCACATACAGGGTGGATAAAGGCAAGGAGATCAAGTTTCCTGTACATTAACCAACACCTTCCCTACCTCAAAATATGCATTTCTGATAATTAATTATGAGAATCATCTCTCATGGTCAATTGTGGCCTAAACTAGTTCAATGTGATGAGATATAAGGAATAAATTAAAAACAGGGGTTTGGAGACTGATACATTCTTATCAGGGGGCTGAAACATGAATGTTCATATATTTGGGAGCCGAAACATGCCCTACCCTGTACATTAGGGGATGTGAGAATAATATCACACCATTTATTAACTCAGTCATTTGTATTTAATCTTACCATACACGCCCAACCTCAAAATATACATAGGCATATTCAGAAATGCATATTTCGAGATAGGGCAGGTGTGTTGCAAATCAGTGGAAACTTGGTCTCATTGTCCTTGTATCTCATCATATTGCAATACGTTTGGCCACAATTGACAAAGGTAGAGACGACTCTCAGAAATTAATTATACGAAATGCAGTTGAGGTTGAGATAGGGAATGTGTGTGGTAAGGCGGGGAAACTTGGTCGACTTGTGCCTCAAAACTTCTAATGAACTGCCTGAGATGTGGTTCTAAAGGAATATTAAAATATTAACTACATAAATGATTCGATATTATTCCCATATGGACCTTAATGTAAAAGGTAGGACATGTCTCGACGCTCCCAATCTATAAAACAAATTATGTTTACCCCCCCCCCCTGATAAGAATGTATCAATCTCCAAAACCCTGTTTTGATTTTATTCTTTGTATATCATCATATTGAAAAATAAGTTTGTCCACACTTGATCAAGGGAAACACCATTCTCAGAAACTAATGACCAGAAATGCATATGTTTAGGTAGGGCAGGTGTGGGTTAATGCAGAGGAAACTTTGTCTCATTGCCTTTATTCACACTGTATGTGACCATCGGCGTAGTTATGCCGATTGTACTACACCGATGAATGGCGTAAATATGCCGATGGTCGGCGTATATACACCGATGGTCGGCGTGTATACGGCGTATATAAGCCGGCGTGGAATTAATTTTGTGTTTGTGGCGGCTCCATGCTTCCGTAACTGTTCTGTTCGATGCGAAATAATTCAAAATTTCCTAAGCCCACATTTTTGCTTAGCTGGCAAAAAAAAAAGGAAATGTACTTGCAATCACCATCATTCGTATCACATCGCATCGCGAAAATAAAACAAATATATAATTCGTAAGTAATACATCACTAAAGCTCATAATTGATAACACTCGTTAGTGTCTACCGCTTTTGTGCAACGGAAACACAGAAACTCTCTGTCAGAGGCGATCTTTGGAATGTTTGTCAAGTTGAAAAAACGTGTTAAAACTCCCACTTTTGAAAGTCGAAACCTCATATTAATGGCCTCATGAGTTCGATCGTATATGAAACGCACAGATGGTGGTTTTATGGTGTCAAAAAGAACAGGGAATATTTAAGGTAATCTTTAAGGCCCCATGTTGCATGAGTTTAAATCATATCTAATCATCGTTATATTCTAAAATAAATATTTTGTATTTAAACACGAGTATTGGAACTCACTGTTGATGATCCTGATAACTCTCCATGGCAGAATGAATATAAGTATTGTGGCCGCTTCGTCGCCAGCCCAGATTCCTTCCCAAAACCCGACGTCCAGACACCAGGATACCGTGATAATAAACGCATCGAACACCTACAATCGAACGTATATGAAAAACAAGGGGAACTTATAGCAATACATGTATCAACGGAATCTTATACCGATACATGTATCAACGGAAACCTATAGCAATACATGTATCAACGGAAACCTATAGCAATACATGTATCAGCGGAAACTTATACCAATACATGTATCAACGGAAACCTATAGCAATACATATATCAAGGGAAACTTATACCAATACATGTATCAACGGAAACTTATACCAATACATGTATAAACGGAGACTTATACCAATACATGTATCAACGGCAACTTATACCAATACAAGTATCAACGGAAACTTATACCAATGCATGTATCAACCTAAACATTGAGTTCACTCCTCATTACCTGGTACGATCTTTACATGTACCGTACCTCACACCACTCAAAATGTAAAGATTCCTTACATCTTCTCATGCGCGTTCTCTCTCTCTCTCTCTCTCTCTCGCCCTCTCTGCCTGACAAATTTGCGACAACAAAAACAAAGCACTAACCTACATCGTCCATGTTGGCATGTCATAATTTATGGCGAACAAATTCATAAACAATTTAACATGGACTAATTTAATCGTGTTCGCGAATTGAGAGAATCGCGTTATTGATTTTTCAAACTTGCTCCCTATGAAGGAATGTTCTTTGTTAAATAAGTTTGTTTCATCTTCAAAGTACATGTTATGAGTATAGAATGATGTAAGCATGAACACAGGTAGATAGCTACGACGTTTTGGGTCTCATAAGCAACTATGACAATATAGACGACCCCTCCTCCCCAAAATTCCGATTCCCCATAACACTGTATCGAACACTCTTTAATAGCCCAGACGTAGTGACCGGCGTACATTCGAACCATTAACGTAGATGTCACTGTTTGTGCCAATTCAGAATCAATCCGCCTCACAAGTGATGCGTAGATCCCCTTTTAATACGAATTCCGTCTAGGGAGATAACCAGTCCGCCCGTGGTAATATCAGATCATCGGATGACCACGTTTCCGCCAGCAGCTAATTTCCGGACATTATATTGTTGCAGTTATATCTAATTATTGGAAAGGTCAGGTTGGAGATCGAGCGTCAAATGTCGCACGCCAATCATCTCGAGACTAATGAAATTCACTTGTGACAGGGAAATCAATGATCAAAAGAACTGTGGTGCGTCATTTAATATTGTGTGATATACCTATAGAGGGAGTGTATATGTGTCTTCGTCAAATATTGCATATAAATAATGTATATTTAGGTTCTTGTGTGTTCTATCTCAAATGGCAGCTATCACCCTAGTCCATGTTTCATTGGACTCACACTAGCTAGTGATATCGGTGGAGCGAGATGGTAGATTACGTCCAAGTCCCATTCATATAGCGTTCTATATATGTCTGGCATAAAACGTTGTTGATCCGCTCACTGGAACCACCGATAATATGTGTTGAAATATCACAATTATGACAATAAACTGGTTTATTCCGTAGAAAATCTGATAACTCCACAACAGTTATCAATTGATAGCGGTAAATTAATGTGAAAAATATTAATATTATAACAAATGTTTACATAATTTCAAAAGAATACGAACGAAGTGATCTTCGCCCGGTAAACGTAAACAGAATACACGTGGTCCTCGATTGACAGAAATACCCGGTAACTTGTAAATTGGAAATTACATAGACATCGCGAGACGACCAGCACTAGACGTAAACCATGTACGTTAATCCAGAACGTACTTGCTTAAACAGACATGGCTCATTCGAACCTCCAATCATCGAGACGCCCAGCATAAGACTTAATATTTAACTAACAAGTAATATGTGACCACATACAATTTTAAAGCCGATACATGTAATAGCGAATTCTGCGATAAAATCATATGTCAACATGTTATTATTATTTGGGCGGGTTCGATTATCACTCGGGATAGCCGAAGGTTGCCGATTATACCTCGGAATACTTCGTGTCTGTTTTAATTGTAAACAAATCGAGGTTATTCGTAATAACGCAAAATGTTCTATTCGTAATTTAACATGGAAGTTAGATTATAATGCATCATGTATTGATTTGAGGGTAAAATCGATTAAAATAGACGAAAAATCTAGCCACTGGATCTGGGCGTAAAGCAGTTGGCAAATCACTGGATAGGAGTTCGTGTAACACACACGGGCTATGCACATATTAGAAAGTATTTGCAAACATTACAGTGGCACTTCCTGCTTGCATGCGTCCCATTGTTCACAAGGCATCAAATTATACCTTAACCCTTTACCCAACAAAACGGCCAAAACCGGCCAAATAAAGCTGCAACAGCCTAAATTATCTTGGGTCTGTCTCAATAAAACCATACAAATATGGATATCATTGGAACCGGCTCATTGACCACATTGTGATAGTTACAGTTATGCCCTGTGCCAAAGCATTCTCTTATATATGCGAGTCGACCATAGGTCGCCTCGCATATATAAGAGAATGCATTGGCCTAAAAAATATCTTTTTTTAACACTTTTTACCATTTTTTCTTACATTCTTTAACAATTTTATAATTTTTAAAGTGTTAAGCCAATGCATTCTCTTATATATGCGAGGCGACCTATGGTCGACTCGCATATATAAGAGAATGCATTGGCACAGGGCCGTTCTGTTGGGTAAAGGGTTAATGGGAGTTCGATAGCTCAGTCACGGTTTGCGTGTCAACCGACGGGCGGCATGAGTTACCCGACGGGCGGCATGAGTTACCCGCCGGGCGGCGTGAGTTACCCGCCGGGCGGCATGAGTTACCCGCCGGGCGGCATGAGTTACCCGCCGGGCGGCATGAGTTACCCGCCGGGCGGCATGAGTTACCCGACGGGCGGCGTGAGTTACCCGCCGGGCGGCGTGGGTTACCCGCCGGGCGGCGTGAGTTACCCGCCGGGCGGCGTGAGTTACCCGCCGGCGGCATGAGTTACCCGCCGGCAGTTGATTATTTAGCCTCCCACAACAATACCTTGATCGGATTAACGAAGTGTGGATGCAGTCTCGCAAGCTGTTCAAATCTCACGCCAAGTTGTAACCCTTGAGCAAGGTCACTCATACTGGGACGGCTTCGTCGTATCTAGACGCGACATTTGTACCCATCGTGTTAGGCAAAGGTAAGTTCGTGGCATCACCAGTCATGTAACACTTTCAAAGCTGACTCGAATCATGATATGTTTGGATTGGTATACAGAGGGGAATTACATGCATGTAATGTCATATCTCACCTCTAGTCGGTGCCGGAGGATTTTTCTACCCATGGCGAACATCTTACAGAATGTCTGAAAAAGAAGAAATTATTAGCGTTTCCGCGAGACTTATAGGAATAGACTGCATTTCTTTTTGCGATATCATATGTGAGTGCAAATATTGGAGCTTTCAGATTGGGCCTGCAATGCGAGTCAGCAGTTAGACGCAATGGCATGAATGTCACCTGCCTTCAACTATAGTCACAACTGTAAAGTGAAGGACATGATATATTACTTAGACATGTTATCCAGGAACGTGACTGCAGTCTCCGTTGAATAGGCGTCCAGTTAGAATTTCAAACTGCGCCCAACAGACCCAACATCCCCCTTGGTTTGAAATGTTTCAGCTAGTACCGAAATCTTTCCAATTGTTGGAATTCTCAAAATAATGGTCTTTTCGGTCAAACAAACTGACTAATATTAGGAAATTATTCGGTTTACTATTAAGTAAAAAATTGCAGTCTAAATACTGGTTGGAAAATTATCAGAAGTACTTCAGGATAATTTTGTCTGAAATTTCCAGACGATGTGTCAGGCATGAAATACGTGACGTTTCCAACTGTTGAAATGTTGACCAAGGTGTGTCACCACGTCCCTGATGGCATATACAACACATTTGCCTTCGACCAAAATTTTCAAGAGTTGGAAACTGCATGCCTGATCCACCATTAGTTGGAACTTTCACACAAAAATAGGTCGAAATGTTTCTCATACTTTGATTTTCAAACCAGTAAACAGTGCTGAATTTGTTGTTATTAGATCAACAGTTCTATATTTGCCAAACTTCTGATACACAATTTGGACGGAAATGGCCTTCAGTTGGAAGCTTGATGTACCAGTTGGAACATTGCAACACAAGGACCGGCGGAATTGGTGGCGACTGTTTCAAAAGAACTACATTTCTCTAACTTTGACTGTGCTAGCAGGCAATACGCACAAGCTTGACTACCAAGAGATATCTTATCGGGGTCCACGATATGATGGCTATTGGTATACAATCGCGACCACGGGAGGCACGTGATGTTCGATTGAATATCAGAATGTTGGGTATCATATAATACCATATCCCATAATATGTCAAATATAGCGAAATATCGAAATATAAAATAAAACGAAAAAGCGAAATAGGAAAATACAGCGAAATAGCGAAATAGAACGAAAACTCGAAATAGGAACATACAGCGAAATAGCGAAATAGGGAGAAATATAGAACGAAATATATAAATATGAAATTATTTTTATAAACGAAATAACGGAGATATTTGAAAAGGTGTCTTTGACGAAATAACGGACATATTTGGAGAAGTGTTTTAAAGATATCTCTTGGTAGTCAAGCTTGTGCGTATTAGGTGGTGCTAGCCATCGTACCGTTATTGGAAAAGGAAGCATCCACGTCCATATATCACGTGGTGATGTGAAGGCGCGCCCCATGGCTGGGTAACAGCTGTTCTAACCCTGATAGGCGAAAATAGGGACCGAGTTCCGTGACATCCCAATGTGTCATTCATTTCACACGCACTTCACTTGTATCGTGCTGGAACATCGTCAAACATTTTGGATAAAATGCACTACGGCAAAATTTACATTGTGATACACTGCGAAGATATCGAAACATTATGAGAACCAAGGATGCGACAAACTTCGAGCAAGCACATCATCTGATATTACTTAATTAAGACCAATCATTTGTCGATTGCGTAACATATTGTACAATCTACTGCAACCAATCAATTCCATAAACGACCAACTTGCCACGGAAAATATATGTAAATGTAATTCTACGGCTCCAAACAACAAATCGTGCAGTCATACAACTGCATGGGCCTGATTATGTTCCCATGTTTTGAACTGGTCGAGTATGATATCTACGGGCGTCGCAAGAGTAGTGATTCGTGGCATGATCAAGGCATGCGAAGACCTGATCGACGGGACACCAGTGCTGGGTGTCTATCTTCCTCTCGTCCCAATCACATTTGAGGGTTTCACGCCCTAACACGAATGAAAAGAGGAATATCTATCGTCAGTTATTTCCACCTAAAACAAATGTGTCGTCAAAGATATTCACCTCCAAATAGGTCAACATTTCCGAAATCAAGAAACAGTTGTTCTTCTGACGTATGTGACTAGTGACTTGGCTAGACTAGAATGTTTCCCTTTATGCAATTGCACCAGTGATTACTAAGTTGTAATCCCGGCGTTGTCGGCATCCCTCGGCGGCGATGACGTTCAGAAGTAACAGACATCCCAGCTGATCATACGGTGGATGTTGTACATTATTGATGAAATTGAGAAAGCAAGAGAAGAATTACGGCATAAGGTTCCCGGACATATATTTTCCTACTCGGGATCTGACAAGGTATACGACTTCCAGTGTGCCCAGAGTGTTTATCAAACCACAAGACTTCAATATAATGTCTTTGAGTTCACGAGGAGAGTGATTACATAACACTAAAGCTATCAATCTGAATGCCCCAAGAGACAGCCCGACTTAACGTAATGGCGGACACACAACGTGATCTTGCGCTACAATATCTCAGTTAACCTTTGGTTGATAAATAGGCGCAGACGTTAATAATCATTTCACGTTTGATGTCATAGCTATGGTGACTTATCTTCCTCGTGATGTGAATCAAAGCTCGGTACGATGCTTCGAGAGAAATGGCAATCTTTGTATGAATGGAGCGGATACTCACATACAAGTGTGTGGAGGGGTGATGGCTTTTGCGTACATGTATATGAGGATGCTAAACTCCACCCCATGGGTGGCATTTCATTTTGTCAACAAATATCAGCACTATTCAAAAATGCAAGAGATGAAAGTTAATGTTACTATTTGATTATTCTACTCTTGGAAGTAAGGTTAATGATCAGGTCAGAATATCCCTCATGTGGATAACTTCGGCAAGTTGGCACCTGTGTTCCAATGGGTATCGGTGTGTTTGTTTATTTGCACGTGTTGGTTGCGGTGTTATATTTGTTATTTTCTTTTTGTTGTCGGCTGATAGTTACCTATCTGTCTGGACCAGGTCTTTGTATTTTCAAAAACAAAAATAAACGCCGTTTAAAAAGGCAGCCTTGTACTGCGTTTCTTTAAAACACGCGTTTATCAGCTGATAATAACCTATACACTAACACTGATACCGAATATTACCGTCAAAGGAGCCTATAGCGAATACAAAGCTGAATAATATGTAAATGTGCGTTTTTGCATTATTATTTAGAATTGTTGACTTTGTTGTCGAACGTTCGGCTTTCCCACTGCCAATTTTAACCTACACACAAGGCTCACTAGCGGTCATTTTACGTGCATTATTGCGCGATGTCTAATATTGAAAATTGACTTTACATGGACATATTTGTTGATTCATCATATTCAGCGATCCATTGCAATGGTCAGGATATATACTCTATAGGGAGAGAAGGATGTAGTCCTAGTTTGATATGGCTTGGTGAGACGTCCCTGTGAGAGTTTGTCAATAGTGCTCTCTGACGACCAAGAAGCCGAGGGGCGATGGGGAGGGGACTTTGTCTATCGATTACAATAAACCACGACGCAAATATCGACAATAAAGCGGCGTATTATCTTCAAACCTCTACATGTAACTCAACCTGTTGTATACATAGGGCGGGGCGCGAGGGGACACAATGGATACACTCTAACTCAATCTGTTGTATACATACGGCGGGGGCGTGAGGGGACACAATGGATACACTCTAACTCAACCTGTTTTGTACATACGGCGGGGGCGTGAGGGGACACAAGGAATACACTCTAACTCAACCTGTTTTATACATACGGCGGGGGCGTGAGGGACACAAGGAATACACTCTAACTCAACCTGTTTTATACATAGGGCGGGGCCGTGAGTGGACACAAGGAATACACTCTAACTCAACCTGTTTTATACATAGGGCGGGGGCGTGAGGGGACACAGGGGATACACTCTAACTCAACCTGTTGTATACATACGGCGGGGCGTGAGGGGTCACAAGGAATACACTCTAACTCAACCTGTTTTATACATACGGCGGGGCGAGAGGGGACACAAGGAATACACTCTAACTCAACCTGTTGTATACATACGGCGGGTGCGTGAGGGGACACAAGGGATACACTCTAACTCAACCTGTTGTATACATATGGTGGGTGCGTGAGGGGACACAAGGAATACACTCTAACTCAACCTGTTGTATACATACGGCGGGTGCGTGAGGGGACACAAGGGATACACTCTAACTCAACCTGTTGTATACATATGGCGGGTGCGTGAGGGGACACAAGGAATACACTCTAACTCAACCTGTTTTATACATATGGGGGGGGGGCGTGAGGGGACACAAGGAATACACTCTAACTCAACCTGTTGTATACATACGGCGGGGGCGTGAGGTGACACAAGGAATACACTCTAACTCAACCTGTTGTATACATACGGCGGGGGCGTGAGGTGACACAAGGAATACACTCTAACTCAACCTGTTGTATACATACGGCGGGGGGCGTGAGGGGACACAAGGGATACACTCTAACTCAACCTGTTTTATACATATGGCGGGGGCGTGAGGGGACACAAGGGATACACTCTAACTCAACCTGTTTTATACATACGGCTGGGGCGTGAGGGGACACAAGGGATACACTCTAACTCAACCTGTTGTATACATATGGCGGGGGCGTGAGTGGACACAAGGGATACACTCTAACTCAACCTGTTTTATACATACGGCGGGGGCGTGAGGGGACACAATGGATACACTCTAACTCAACCTGTTGTATACATGTGGCGGGGGCGTGAGGGGACACAAGGAATACACTCTAACTCAACATGTTTTATACATACGGCGGGGCGAGAGGGGACACAAGGAATACACTCTAACTCAACCTGCTTTATACATACGGCTGGGGCGTGAGGGGACACAAGGGATACAATCTAACTCAACCTGTTGTATACATACGGCGGGGCGTGAGGGGACACAAGGAATACACTCTAACTCAACCTGTTGTATACATACGGCGGGGGCGTGAGGGGACACAAGGAATACACTCTAACTCAACCTGTTGTATACATACGGCGGGGGCGTGAGGGGACACAAGAAATACACTCTAACTCAACCTGTTTTATACATACGGCGGGTGCGTGAGGGGACACAAGGGATACACTCTAACTCAACCTGTTTTATACATACGGCGGGGCATGAGGGGACACAAGGGATACACTCTAACTCAACCTGTTTTATACATACGGCGGGGGCATGAGGGGACACAAGGGATACACTCTAACTCAACATGTTTTATACATACGGCGGGGGCGTGAGGGGACACAAGGAATACACTCTAACTCAACCTGTTGTATACATAGGGCGGGTGCGTGAGGGGACACAATGAATACACTCTAACTCAACCTGTTTTATACATACGGCGGGGGCGTGAGGGGACACAAGGAATACACTCTAACTCAACCTGTTTTATACATAGGGTGGGGCGAGAGGGGACATAAGGAATACACTCTAACTCAACCTGTTTTATACATACTGCGGGGCGTGAGGGGACACAAGGAATACATAATTCCAGAATACAAGGTCCGGCTGGGTGGGTGGGACTGAGACCCGATGGCAGGTTTTTCCAATGCCATGTAATTGTATGATAAATCCATGACACATTATGACTACTGAAAATTATTTCAACTGCTCGTGCTTCTAAACTCGACAAAAATAGAGCACTAATCAAGAGAAGAGGCCTTCTAGTTTCAATATTTACCCATTATATTTTCTTTTATAAAAAGATATCACGGGGCGAGTCCCTGTTCTTACGAAAAAGAAAAACAATACTTACAGGTTTTCTTTGTTGTTTTTGACCTTTAATTATCTCTGTGATGCCAACGTCAGCTCATTTAATTCTTCTGGTGCTTTTAATTGTATTAATATTGAAAAATATACAGATTTCTGTATTATTTTATGATATTCATCCTTGGGTAGATGGGACCTTGGATTTCTGGGACCTACCGATATAATGAAAAGCTGAGTAATTGAACATAACATGCATTCTAATTATTATCAAAAAATATTCGTCTTAGTGTGGATATAAAATTTTACTTTGCTACCATTTCTGCCACATTGGCTTCAACGTAACGCGCCCCGCTGCCCATCCCCCACCAAATCAGCACTACCATTATGCGCCGTCACCACATACCCGACTGCATTACATCATATTGTACTGTAGTATGAATACGTCTCATGTAGTAAAGAAGGCGCGTATACAGCTACGGTGCATAAGGGTAGTGTGGTTGGGGGCGTGTCAAAGCAGCGAGCGCGTTACAAGCCTATCCGTTTCTGCCATTTGCAAGGACTATATACATGCATTTTGTCGATGTGTTCTTCAATTACTTGTTATTGGCAAATGGAACATATAGCAGATGGAAAATTATAAAATAACAGACTGGGCGACCATTTGTTCATCTAGCAGGGGCTAGTCAGCGTGTGAGAGAATGCCCTGCAAGCTGTACGTACACGTCTTTGTCGCATATATACTGGTGTGGGTAACCTTGCGCTTGAGGGGTGGGTCTCCGAGATCTGATAGAAAAAAAAACTCGCGTTCCAGGCGTGGTGGGTCCCAAAAATAAAATAAAAAAACATTTCAACCTTGTATCGTGGAATTATTTTCCAGAACCCCCCCCCTGTATACAGACTTTAGGATCATTAATGTGACTCCAATGATACTACTCTGGAATCTACGGTCAGTGTATAGCTATTACATAATTAGCCCCTAAACCGGCCTCGTATATTAAGTAAGACACACGTATATTATCAGACACGGAACAGGCGAGGCCGAGTGCGTTCTGTGCCGAATGCCCGTCCCGGGGTTAATTGTCAGACTTATGTTACAGTTATTTTTCTCTGCTTTAACTGTCTGATTGCCCCAATCGGAACAATAACTAAGCATTCTTATGACAATAACTATACATTGTTTGGACAATAACTCTGCATTATCTGGACAATAATTGTACATAACATCGGGAAAAGAAATAAGAATTGATCTGTGTTCGCAAAATATGCATAATTTTAGCTCGATGTTGTTGTAATTTGCCCATTCTGTGAAATAATGTGAGAGGGAGGACAAATGGACTGCGTTTAAAGCCACATGGCGGTTTGCGCTCCAATTTTTTTCCCGGTAACTAAGTATGTCGATGATCGCATGAGCATCATTTCATTGAGCATTATAATTATGTCATATAGAGACGCATTGAAGTCATAACAAAATACAACTGCGATTCTGTAATCGGAATAACGCGCGACTTCCGGAAAAGGTATATTGAGTTATATTAAAGCCACATGACGGTTTGGGCTCCAAAATACACATAATATTATTCGCTTTTGAATTTTTCTCAGTATCGATATAGGTCGATAAATATCTGAACTACCTTTCTATGAGCGTTATGTAACCCAAAAAACGACGCATTGAAGTAATAAAAAATACAACTGTGACTACGGTGTTTGGGTCCCAAACAAAAAACGCCATTTGCGCGACATGGAACGGAAAGAGCGTTCCGTGGTAGTCTATTACTGATATGGTAGCAATAAAGAGCGTCTGTCTGACTTCTGGCGAAAAGTTGAAAACGGCTAAAAAATGGCTGTGACTTTAGCAAAGTGTTTTTCAGAGCATATGAAGCCGGTATATCACTAGTTCGCTTATTTATTGACCTATCGTATCCGTCGCTCCAAATTACGTAGAAAAAAAATTGGAGGTTCGAATAACCCATGTCCGTTTAACATGTAACTATTAATAAACTTCTGACATATCGCAATGAAAAGGTCGATCACTTGTACATGTATATATGTAGTCTCTTAAGTTAAGCCATATTTTCCCCACACATATCACGCTCGTTCGACGTGTATATAGCAATCCATGTTACTGTATAACACACCCCACTGATCCAGCCTTCCTTTATATATCCAAGCTATAACTGTAATATTTGTGAGCTAACATTATGAACCCCTCATCGGAGTATAAGCTACTAATCAAAACTACTAAGAGCTGCCATGGAGGGGGGGGGGGTATACAACCCTGAAATAGCCACCATGGCAATGATATGATAGCCATAAGTGCAGAAAATATTATTGTCTATCTTTCTCACATGGCTATCAATCTCACATGCTTATGTCATTTAATTAGCCTTTTAGAATTTTAGATTTTACTCAAATTTCTCAAATTTCAAAAAATCTAAAATTTTGTTTTAATCATCAAAATATGAAAGCCACAAACTGTTCAGAGCGAGACAGCTCCATGTTTTCTTACCATGATCTACAATGCATTTTTTACGCGACGGATGATGAAAAATTTGAGCCCGAAAAATGAAAACAATTAAAAAGTTATCGAAAAATATTAGAAATAAACACTTATTTTCAGCACTAAATAGACGAATTTGTTCGGAAATCTTCCGCGTAGGTTTGTTTTGAGATACATCTTAACTTCAGATACTGAGCACAGAGACAGTCATACCTCGAGCAACAACATAGATAGTATTGCCATGCTGCCCAAATGAAATGCGTGCGTCAGCTCTTCTAACAATGTGTGCTCGTGTCCGTGAGTTGCTTCATGTCCGTCTGACGCAAATAGCTCAGCACTGCGACGCGTGCGCAACCTGGAATTCAATGTGGATTCAGGCGACATAGAGTCTTCAGCAGGATACGCCAACGAAGAACCCCGTCGACCGAAGATATCGTGTAAGAATGGTGTCATGTGATGCGTTGTGTCACCCTCCGAAGTCTCTGTGAGGATATCAACAATTGTTTCTAATGTTATATGTCCATGAATGGTCTCGTTGAATGTCGAAGGGAACGCCTCAACAAGGAGCACAGACGCCTCGGACATCGTCGAATCTTTGGCATGGAGTTGTTCTGAAGAAAAGAAAACATATATTAAAGTACACATAGATCATCCCAAAGTACACATATATCATCCCAAGCATCTCTACTTAGAAGACTCTAAAGGGACGTAAGACTTTCGCCTGCTACGAAATATATTATTAACCCTTTCTATACTAAAGCATCATTGATGAGTAGTTACCCCATAGGATCTGTTCAGATAATAAGTTTAACCCTTTCTATACTAAAGCATCATTGATGAGTAGTTACCCCATAGGAAATGTTCAGATAATAAGTTTAACCCTTTTCTATACTAAAGCATCATTGATGAGTATAATTACACCATAGGAAATGTTCAGTAGGTCGTTCGTTAAACTTATTATCTAAACCTTTCCCTCACTAAATATGGCTCATTCTGCACTTTTATTTATCTCTCGTCTGCTTCTATCACATCAACATCACTCCGAATCATTAATAGGCCATTCCAGTGTACACTTTTAACTGACTATGAGAATCCATTTCGTAAAGAAAGGGTTAGAACATGTATTAACCCTTTCAGTGCCAGGTCCGAATTTTGTATCAACCCATATACCCTGTGCCAATGCATTGTCGCCTCGCATATATAAGAGAATGCATTGGCCTAACAGTTTTTCATCATTAGTTATTTATTTTTTACAATTTTAATAATTTTTTCTTATATTCTTTAACAAACTTATTTTGTAGGTTTAGTGTCAGGGAATCTTACGTTTTTCATAGGCATCAACATGATTACTATGAATACTTGGTGATAGTTTTGAGTTATAACATGCCCCAAAGGTTTTATCCAGTTTGTTTTTAAATTCGCAATAGCATGCTTAAGCATACCCAACAAAAATTCAACCCAAACAAATCTAAAAAAAAAAAAAAATTATTTAAAAAAAGATTTTTTAGGGCCGATTTTACAGACCGTAAATTAGGGCCGATGAAAGGGTTAATATACTATTTCAATGTACAGTTTTAACTGACTAGGAATATCCATTTCGCAAAGAAAGGGTTAGAACATGTATTAACTAAGAGATATATTAACTGTGTTATGTTTTCAAGGTTATATATCTCCCCATCAGACCAACACACAGTTCAAAGGTTTTGAACTATAATGGTCATTGGAACGTGGATTACTGCAGGCTTAGCCATATTAGAGATACATGGTGTCATGTCTATGATTATCGTGAAAGTTGGATTACCCAAAGATGATGGGATTAAATAGAAGATTAAAGGTACTCAGTCCAATCAGACGGTCACAACACCATCAATATACAACAACAACAACAACAACAGCAACTAATACAACAACAACAACAACAACAACATTTCTTCAAAATACGCTTTAGTTATCAGAATCGATTTATTGCAACAAAATAATGCTAACGACTGTCAACTATGGTATTAAATTTCCCATAACTTGTTATTTATCAACATTTTGTTCAACAAAATATGGCCGTATTATCATTAAAGTATCACGAAATTTGACCGTATACCACTTGGTTTTAGAGTTATCCATCTACATCCGTAATTGTGTCCTATACCCTTTGTTTGAACACGTGCTTCTGGGCCACATATTATTACACATCTCGAGAAATAACAAACTTCAAATATCGATATCTGATCACCCTGAGGTTTGTTGGGTGAGTTCCTCGACTAGAATAAAATATTTGTTGCCCCCGAAGCCAAAGAAATAGTAATTTAGGAGCGTCTGATCGGATTGAGTACCTTTAACTTTGAACATCTTGATTATTTCAAACTCATCAAAACTACATCAATGGAAATCACTCTAACCAAACCGGAAGTTCGTGATTTGCTTTTCTGTCCTAGTAACACACTCCATTCATATACCAAAATGTACACATGGCATAACCTATAAAGTACATGTACCGTGACCCTGTTTCAGTTTTAACGAAGGCTGCGGTTGAGTCCAGGGACGTGACGAAAGCGTGTGCCTCTCACTCTTATCTGTGGACAATGTTTTTCAACAGTTAAACAATTCATGACTTAAACAACCGTTAGAAATTTGCGATATAAAAAATAAGGGCGAATTGTTCTGAAGTTTGATTTTCCAACCAATATTTTGTGCGAAGAATGCTGTTTTATATATACAGAGTGAAACATGTTCCTACGCTCAGTGGAATATTAGGCTCAAATGGCACTCAATCATTTGACAAAAATCGAAACATATGGGATCTTAATTTGGAATTTTTCAGTAATTGGAAAAGCTGGGAATATTCCTGCGCCACGGAAAGCAAGTGATATTTCCCACAATTGGCTACTTGGGTCTGCATGTATGGTCAAAGTCAAGGGGTGTAATTGGAATTGTATGTTGTGCATACAATAATCAGACACCTATGGCCTCTACATAGATAATATATATCTTTATTGTCCTCCATTGGTGGAGAGTTGTTATATAATATAAATACAGTTTATCACAGTAGCATCACAAAAGCAAACATATATACAAGTACTGACATGAACAAAATGTTACATAATAATAAGGAAATATCCAAAATATTTACAGTTAGTTTTGGCACGCACAAAATGCGAAGTCACACGTGTATACCGCAATCACGCAGAGACATCCACTAACATTGACACATATACACCTGGTATACCCAGCATCACACACATTCTCTCACACTCTCTCATACAAACACGCGCACACACACGAACGCACACACATGTTGTCCACTCAGACAAACATTCACACAAAAGAACAGATGAGAGAACACTACATGCACTAGCTGCTTCTATTGGTAGTTATACATCAAGTGGTTGTTGATCAGGTATAACGGTATCCGAATAACGACCATCATGTTGAAGGTGGAAGCAATACCATAGTTTTATGCTCGATTTTGCAAAGAATCGCAAGACGAAATGAAAAGAGTTAGTTCCATCTTCAAGAACTTCAGATGGAACTTTTCCCAAAAATACTGCTAGTTGCGAGCACTTAGGTAGGGAATCTAGGAATATGAAGACGTTTATTCCGAATGTGTTGATGATATCATACCAAATTGCGTTGCGTGCACTTGCAATAGATGCACATTCTATTAATATATGATTAATTAAGCACTGGTATAGCTTGTTACAAAATTTACAACACCCACTATCACCGTAGGCTGTGTGAGCTATCAACCGGACAAGAAAAAGATAAGTGAATTTCTCCTCCGGATATAGCCTACACGTTCGCGATATGAGTGAAGACGTCAGAGAGGCTTGCATTAGCCCATATTGTCTTAAGTTATTTTCTGCAGTTATGGAAGATCTCCACCGTTCGTCGTCTGATTTGTGTACTTCAGTTTTCACGGTATGTTTCCACGACTCTTTAGATGGAAAGATGCCAGTCTGTGCAAAGACTGCGAGGTACTCGTGTAAGTTGTATTTATGTAAAACATGGACTATATCTGCAATGAATGATTTCTGATTACAACATAATTCAATAATATAACTGTGCAATCTCAACAGGAATAACATTTTGGCAGTTTTACAAACATCAAGCCTACACAAGGTAGCAAATAGACTCAGCTTTCTTTTGTCAATGAATGATGTAAGTTCACTGCAACCTACAAGACCCTGTACAATGCATGTGCGAGTATGTGCCGGAAAACCTTGCATATTTTTGAGACAGAAGCGGTGAGCCTTTTCGAGAAAGGTATAATCAGTATTAGACAAGCCCCACATTAGCTCACTACCGTACAGGGCCTTGGGGATCACAATTGACTTATATATTTTAAGACAGCTGTCTGGAGTTATGCCTCCAGCCTAAACACGTGCATTCGTCAAGGATAGATAGGTCCCTCTAAGTTTTGTGCAAACACTGTTGACCAGTTTAGAATTGAAGCTAAATTTTTATATATTGATGCCCAAGTGTTTTCCAGAGGAGACTTCTTCGATAATGGTATTGCCAAATTGCCATGAACGCTGAGCTTTCGCAAATTCTTTTTGCGATTCATTAAATACTATTATGAAAGTTTTCGACGAGTTATATAAGTATCTCCATTTTGTACTATACTTCAGACATATAGAACATAGTGTAGTAAGTCCAGTTTCAGATAATGACAGCAAGGCCATGTCATCTGCCTGTACTGGCGATGTGCAGTTTATTCCATTCAGATGAAGTCCACAGGAGGAATTTGTAAGATCTTCAATTAGATCGTCCACATATATCATATATAATAGAGGCGATAGAATCGACCCTTGTCTGGCTCCCTGTAGGATATCGAACCAGTTGGATGTAGATTGCCTATATTTCACACAACATTTTATACCAGATAAGAGCGATTTGAATACATGCCACATTTGGCCGTCAAAGCCCCTCTTGTGCAGTTTCAACAGCAATCCATTTAGCCACACAGAATCAAAAGCCTTACGTACGTCTAAAAAACAAGAGAATAATTTACTATGTGATTCTTTGGTATAAGTTATACACTCCTGTAATAAATAGGATGTTGCCATGCAACTAACACCACGTTGGAATCCATGCTGTAGTGAATTGACTGTTATTAGTGTTGGTGTGTATGTTTGCATGAGCACAAGAAGGACTTTTTCAAATAATTTATATAACGAAGGCATAATGGTGATAGGTCTGTAACTATCAAATGCATGCATGGGCTTCTTGCCACCCTTGTACAAAGAAATCATTACTCCTTTCTTTGCACTCTCAGGTACATGTGCATATTGAAGCATTTTACTGTACATATAACAGAGTCTGTGCATGAGTGGCGAGCCACTATATAAGATGTGCTCATTGGCTATTAAGTCATATCCCATTGCCTTATTTTTATTGAGCTTTGGGATAATATTGGTCAGCTCCGATTCAGTAATGGGATTGCAAAGAACACCGTCTACAATATTTGTTGATTTTGATTTTTCCTGCGAAGATACGAAATTGTTGACAAATTCAAAATGGACTGGGTCAAAACTCTCATCTTGCATGGGAAGAAACAAGTTTGCGTAATATGAGCCCCATGCATTTGATATGTCGCAATTGCTGCGGAGCGTTTCTCCGTTATGTATGAAGTGCGGAGATGAAAGAGTATTGCGCATTTTGCGTTTTGCATTAAAAATGCGGAAAAATGAATCCTGATCAAATTCGCAATAGCATGCTTAAGCATACCCAACAAAAATTCAACCCAAACAAATCTAAAAAAAAATAACAATATATTTAAAAAAAGATTTTTTAGGGCCGATTTTACAGACCGTAAATTAGGGCCGATGAAAGGGTTAATATACTATTTCAATGTACAGTTTTAACTGACTAGGAATATCCATTTCGCAAAGAAAGGGTTAGAACATGTATTAACTAAGAGATATATTAACTGTGTTATGTTTTCAAGGTTATATATCTCCCCATCAGACCAACACACAGTTCAAAGGTTTTGAACTATAATGGTCATTGGAACGTGGATTACTGCAGGCTTAGCCATATTAGAGATACATGGTGTCATGTCTACGATTATCGTGAAAGTTGGATTACCCAAAGATGATGGGATTAAATAGAAGATTAAAGGTACTCAGTCCAATCAGACGGTCACAACACCATCAATATACAACAACAACAACAACAACAACAGCAACTAATACAACAACAACAACAACAACAACATTTCTTCAAAATACGCTTTAGTTATCAGAATCGATTTATTGCAACAAAATAATGCTAACCACTGTCAACTATGGTATTAAATTTCCCATAACTTGTTATTTATCAACATTTTGTTCAACAAAATATGGCCGTATTATCATTAAAGTATCACGAAATTTGACCGTATACCACTTGGTTTTAGAGTTATCCATCTACATCCGTAATTGTGTCCTATACCCTCTGTTTGAACACGTGCTTCTGGGCCACATATTATTACACATCTCGAGAAATAACAAACTTCAAATATCGATATCTGATCACCCTGATGTTTGTTGGGTGAGTTCCTCGACTAGAATAAAATATTTGTTGCCCCCCGAAGCCAAAGAAATAGTAATTTAGGAGCGTCTGATCGGATTGAGTACCTTTAACTTTGAACATCTTGATTATTTCAAACTCATCAAAACTACATCAATGGAAATCACTCTAACCAAACCGGAAGTTCGTGATTTGCTTTTCTGTCCTAGTAACACACTCCATTCATATACCAAAATGTACACATGGCATAACCTATAAAGTACATGTACCGTGACCCTGTTTCAGTTTTAACGAAGGCTGCGGTTGAGTCCAGGGACGTGACGAAAGCGTGTGCCTCTCACTCTTATCTGTGGACAATGTTTTTCAACAGTTAAACAATTCATGACTTAAACAACCGTTAGAAATTTGCGATATAAAAAATAAGGGCGAATTGTTCTGAAGTTTGATTTTCCAACCAATATTTTGTGCGAAGAATGCTGTTTTATATATACAGAGTGAAACATGTTCCTACGCTCAGTGGAATATTAGGCTCAAATGGCACTCAATCATTTGACAAAAATCGAAACATATGGGATCTTAATTTGGAATTTTTCAGTAATTGGAAAAGCTGGGAATATTCCTGCGCCACGGAAAGCAAGTGATATTTCCCACAATTGGCTACTTGGGTCTGCATGTATGGTCAAAGTCAAGGGGTGTAATTGGAATTGTAAGTTGGGCATACAATAATCAGACACCTATGGCCTCTACATAGATAATGTCATGGGGATCTACTCTGACTACGCATGTAGAGATAATATTTTGCCACTTCGAAACCTAGAAAGTTCTGATTTGAACCTTATTTTATCAAACAATAACACAGGTAATATATGTCTTAGTTAACCCTTTCATGGCGGGAGCTGCGCTGGTGCAGCATTAAATTCACTGATATATGCGAGTCTCCCATAGCAATGCACGCATATATAAGAGAATGCACTGACTGGCAAGGTCAATGTAAATATTGTTAGGTCAATGCTTTCTCTTATATACGCGAGGCTCTCAATGGAAGATAATGCATTGGCAGAGGGTTCAGGAAGCTCCAGTCGTGGAAGGGTTAATACCTGTTCCTTTAAAATGTATTTCACAGTAGATTAATGTTTCAGCTCGAAATTTCGCGATCTAGGCGACTTTTGTGAGTAGATTTCGCTTTTGAGTCGTCTATTGTTATCACATTTTCCCCGGGTGCTCACTGGTCAGTTCAGGTTTATCATTAAATTAAGTTCACTGAACCCGCCTAAATCATGTAATCGCGAGGTGAAACCTTCGCGTATTGTGAAATTATCTGAAGCAACGTGTATTAATTTATAAAATGTTTCCCCGCTTTATTTGTTCGATAACGTCAGAGCTCCAAAACGTTCCCGTGTTTTAACTGACGTAGTCAGAGCAGAAATTTGTGGAATAATGATCTTTATACCATGACTCCCTATTGTACTGTGTACAAACATGCTATCTCATATATATTTTGAAGACCTCTGTTTGTCTGTCTGTATGTATGTCATTAATACAAATCTACGATTCTCGACCGATCGGGACGAAACTTGGTACGTGTGTGTAGTTTGACCAGGCGGTCGTCGTTGTTGTATTGGCGAGCCCGTGCGGCGCCCGCTTCGCGCATGCGCAGACGAGATCTCGGAAACGGGTGGAGCTATCGACTTGAAATTTGCTATGTGAATGTATCTTGCCCCGGATACGAATTGTATCGGGTCGCCGAGCCCGTGCGACGCCAGCTTCGCGCATGCACAGACCAGATTTCGGAAACGGGTGGAGCTATCGACTTGAAATTTGATTTTTGAATAGCCCGGACAACGTCGGGCTCATCGGCTAGTCTCATATATATTTTGAAGACCTCTGTTTGTCTGTCTGTCTGTATGTCTGTCTGTCATTGATACAAATCTACGATTCTCGACCAATCGGGACGAAACTTGGTACGTTTGTGTAGTTTGACCAGGCGGTCGTCGTTGTCGTATTGGCGAGCCCGTGCGGCGCCCGCTTCGCGCATGCGCAGACGAGATCTCGGAAACGGGTGGAGCTATCGACTTGAAATTTGCTACGTGAATGTATCTTGCCCCGGATACGAATTTTATCGGGTCGCCGAGCCCGTGCGACGCCAGCTTCGCGCATGCGCAGACGAGATCTCGGAAACGGGTGGAGCTATCGCCTTGACATTTGGTATGTGAATGTATCTTGCCGCGGATTCGAATTTTATCGTGTCGCCGAGCCCGTGCGATGCCAACTTCGCGCATGCGCAGACGAGATCTCGGAAACGGGTGGAGCTATCGACTTGAAATTTGGTATGTGAATGTATCTTGCCCCGGATACGAATTTTATCGGGTCGTCGAGCCCGTGCGACGCCAGCTTCGCGCATGCGCAGACCAGATCTCGGAAACGGGTAGAGCTATCGACTTGAAATTTGGTTTTTGAATAGCCCGGACAACGTCGGGCTCATCGGCTAGTCTCATATATATTTTTGAAGACCTCTGTTTGTTTGTCTGTATCTATGTTTGTCTGTCATTTATACAAATCTACGATTCTCGACCGATCGGGACGAAACTTGGTACGTGTGTGTAGTTTGACCAGGCGGTGGACGTTGTCGCATTGGCGAGCCCGTGCGGCGCCCGCTTCGCGCATGCGCAGACGAGATCTCGGAAACTGGTGGAGCTATCGACTTGAAATTTGGTATGTGAATGTATCTTGCCCCGGATACGAATTTTATCGGGTCGTCGAGCCCGTGCGACGCCAGCTTCACGCATGCGCAGACCAGATCTCGGAAACGGGTAGAGCTATCGACTTGAAATTTGGTTTTTGAATAGCCCGGACAACGTCGGGCTCATCGGCTAGTCTCTATATATTTTTGAAGACCTCTGTTTGTTTGTCTGTATGTATGTTTGTCTGTCATTTATACAAATCTACGATTCTCGACCGATCGGGACGAAACTTGGTACGTGTGTGTAATTTGACCAGGCGGTGGACGTTGTCGCATTGGCGAGCCCGTGCGGCGCCCGCTTCGCGCATGCGCAGACGAGATCTCGGAAACTGGTGGAGCTATCGACTTGAAATTTGCTATGTGAATGTATCTTGCCCCGGATACGAATTTTATCGGGTCCCCGAGCCCGTGCGATGCCAGCTTCGCGCATGCGCAGACCAGATCTCGGAAACGGGTGGAGCTATCGACTTGAAATTTGGTATGTGAATGTATCTTGCCCCGGATACGAATTTTATCTGGTCGCCGAGCCCATGCGACGCCAGCTTCGCGCATGCGCAGACGAGATCTCGGAAACGGGTGAGCTATCGACTTGAAATTTGGTATGTGAATGTATCTTGCCCCGGATACGAATTTTATCGGGTCGCCGAGCCCGTGCGACGCCAGCTTCGCGCATGCGCAGACCAGATCTCGGAAACGGGTAGAGCTATCGACTTGAAATTTCGGGCTGGGTAGAGCTATCGACTTGAAATTTGGTTTTTTAATAGCCCGGACAACGTCGGGCTCATCGGCTAGTATGATATATTTGTGCTGTACAACAAACTGTGTGCGAACAGGAGTCCAACCGTGGGTAACACGGTTGAATGGCATTTCAATGGTTAAAGTTTATAACCATAGTAGAACTACGTCCGAGTAAACCTTTCATTAACCTTCCGTGACCTCGCTCAAAATGACTCTATTTTTAAAACGTAGCACCTCGCGATGAAAACAATTTGATACTTTCGATTCAATTGAATATTATACTCACAAATGCGATAAAAACGAACATTTGATTCGATGGAAATCACATCCAGATCAACAAATTGAACATATATTTCAAGAAATAGACGTAACAAACTCGAACAAACGGTGAATTTCAAAATGACTTTCGTAGTTTCATGTTGACTGTCCGGCGGAGAAAAAAAAATGTCCCGCAATTTGTTATATTTACATTCATTAAAATTCGTATTCCCAAATACATTCATGCTGTTTATTTATGGCTGTTTCATTACAGTTTATTGTGAATTGGCTACACTGATGTCATATTCGTACAATTGAGTGTTGACCTAATTCAATGTATCAATACGCCTGATCAGTTGTGATAGTGTACGTCGATGTACCGCCAAGTGTGGGGAACACAGCGGGGATGATTGAGAATGGTGCGACAGAATCGTGTTAATTTAAGTGGATTTATTTCGATTTCATAGAATTTTTTGCTCCTGTACCGGTCATGGTGTGAACAAAATACACACGTATTGTATCTGAATACCAAATTTACACCACTCGTGGGATTGATGATTTACTTCACGAGCGTTATCGAGTGTGATAAATCATCAATCCCACTCGTGGTGTAAATTTGGTATTCAGAAACACTACGTGTGTATTCTATATATCTATCTTTTACATGTACGCATAACGAATTACATATGACGGTACAGCCAGCAATCGATTGGCACACACAACCATTACCTCATATCGCTCCCACTGCTGGCATATTGGAAATCGAGTTTACATGACCCGAAAGCCCTTGGTGGTAATCCCATTACATTGGTAGAAAAAATGTGCCCGACCTTCAACAACTGAGCAAACATGGCCCGTAAATATATACCTAAATAGGCAGTTGAGATTGCTGTCATGATCGTATGATAGACGGAACGGAAGTACTTCCCTGCCTGTTGCGTAATAATCAGCAGTGAACCTAATTAATTCATGACTGAAAATCTTTTTCACAAAATGTCATTACGACTCTCACAAGGAAACTCGGGATATGATTTAATCTAACATGCGAACAAAGAGTATCCGTCACCAGTTCCGTGCCAACAATAAAACGCTATAAATACAAGGAATACTTATATACGGTCTCTACATGTCTCGGAAAACATTGAAGACAACAAGGATTCCTTTTTATTATACGCTTGCCTATAAAATAGCGGAAAATTACCGAAACGTAGATCGTCGTATGTATCTCTTGGAAGCCACCGTGGAATACGAGTTCGTTATTTCACTGTAGCTTTCGTTATTTCACTGTAGCTTTCGATATTTCACTGTAGATTTCGTTATTTCACTGTAGCATTCGTTATTCCACGGTAGCTTTCGTTATTTCACTGTAGCTTTCGTTATTTCACTGTAGATTTCGATATTTCACTGTAGATTTCGTAATTTACTGTAGCTTTCGCTATTTCACTGTAGCTTTCGTTATTTCACTGTAGCTTTCGTTATTTCACTGTAGCTTTCGTTATTTCACGGTAGATTTCGTTATTTACTATACCTTTCGCTATTTCACTGTGGCTTTCGTTATTTCACTGTAGATTTCGTTATTTCACTGTAGCTTTCGTATTCCACGGTAGATTTCGTTATTTCACTGTATCTTTCGCTATTTCACTGTAGCTTTCGTTATTTAACTGTAGATGTATATCTTGGAAGCCACCGCGGAATACGAGTTCGTTATTTCACTGTAGCTTTCGTTATTTCACTGTAGCTTTCGTTATTTCACTGTATATTTCGTTATTTCACTGTAGCTTTCGTTATTTCACGGTAGATTTCGTTATTTACTGTAGCTTTCGCTATTTCACTGTAGCTTTTCACTGTAGCTTTCGTTATTTCACTGTAGCTTTCGTTATTTCACTGTAGATTTCGTTATTTCACTATAGCTTTTGTTATTTCACGATAGCTTGTACAAGACAGTTGTTTCTTTCCGACCGTTTTTTTTAATTTCTTGTACTAATACATGTAAAAGTGAAAATGCAAAATTTAGCAACTTTCAGCTTTAATAAGGCGCATATACATGTAGTAAAAAGAATACCTACAGTTTTTGTTTGAATACCTGAAACATCTCATTCGTGTCTGGAAAGAAAATCGAATTTTCACTCGCGGCTGCAATCGTGAAAATTCGATATTTCTCCGGAGACACTAATGATATATTTCGGTATTCAAACAAAAACTGCAGGTACATGTATTCTTTATTTCTTCGGCGTGTTAGTATTCTCCTGTTATGGTGAACTGAAGATCGCCAAAAGTTGAGTATATGAAATAAGTGCATTTATCGAACTAATTTGACCTCCGGAAAGTCCCACTTAATTTTCGAACCCCACATTACATTATATAATATATATGCCATAGTATATACCATTTGAAAGAGGAAGCTCCAAAGCATTGTATTTTAAACTTATTCGATGTAATAAACTGTGAACATGTGTTTTTGTTGAGAAACCGACGTCTGGTCTGTGCTGAAGTTTCAAAACAAAGTCTATTACGTTCAATGGAAAGGGAATAACTATATATATTTCGATATAGAGTTATTCCCCTTTCATTGGAAATAAACTTTTGTTTGAATTCTGTTGCATTCTGGGAGCCATAACGGGGGAAATGATTTTATGATCTCAGCTATTGTCTAATACTCTATGGGCAGCTTCTGGGACACAGACGTTCCAAATGGTGATGAATTATAGCATCTTAATAATATTTTATGGCATAGATTGTCACTAAAACCGTATATCAAGACACAATAAAAAAAATCGGCGACTCGAAAATTAAGTGGGCCTTTAAAGACCGAAATAATGGAAGACAAATACGGATAATATAATTACTAATACGAGAAACTATATATAAAACTGGAACTCCAACAAAATCAATAAAATCGTCGTTTACTATCATGCTACTCATGTTGTTTTTGCTGCTGAGGAACTGCCATTGATCCAATTACTAAACGCGCATTGAAGACAAACGTCATTTGTTGCTCGAAAAGCTGACAAGTGAGGGCGAAATTTGAAAAGCTAAAACGAACATACGATTAGATGAACACAACCTTCTAAGCAAAAATCGCATTGAGAATTTGGCTATTCTCGTTCATAATTTGGCAGAAAAATAGTTAAACATATGATATTAACCAGGGGCACTGAATTAACAACCGTGAAGGCAACGGTAAATGAAACTGTCAATGACACCGAATGTCAACTTGGGGAGGCGTTTATTTTATGCTGAGCAGTCAATATAATGATAAATATGATGGAAAGTCAAACCGTTTCAGTAAAGGGATTGTATTGTGTAGATGAAATTATTTTCTTTTCAACGTTTCTCCAATAAATGTGGGCTGCATGTTGTGCCGATGGATTCAAATGTGAAATCCAAGATGGCTGCTACCGGCCATGTTTTTTTTTGGTAAGAATTCCGGAAAAATTGTACAGCTTCCATCTAGAGGTCACCCCGAAAAATCATATGAAGTGTGTTGACGATCGAAAGAGAATGTGGTCTGTAGAATGTGCCGAAGAGTAACATTAAAAAGAGGGTTTTCAGCGAAATTCGGCAAAATTTTATGGCTCCCATCTCGTGGTTACCCCGAATATAAATACGAAGTTTGCTGGCGATCGCATGAGGGATGTGGTCTGCATGCAGGGTGTACCAACGGATATAGTCATGCAAAGAGTAACATTAAATATGGCTGCCTGTGGCCATGTTTTTCATGGAAAATCGTTCAAATTCGATAGCTCCCATCTAGAGGTGATCCAAAATATGCCTGTAAATTTAAGGCGATAACACCCGTATATAGGTCCAACTCGATCCTAATCGCTTCGGAAAATTCGACCAAAAAGTATAGATACCAGGCCGATGATAGTTAGATGTGTTCCACATGATAACAAACACGAACTCTATGGCAAAACGAATTCGAACACTGAAACACTTTTAACTATTTCTGTTTATGATGGTTTTAACAGATGTGACTATTTTGACAGCAACCCGTCGCGAAGGCTATCCGTATCTTTAAACCTTTTTGACGTTCGGGTTTCCCCGTATAGGCGTATACCTAATAGTTTATAGAATTTCCATTCATCACAGTCAATAGATCTTCCGACAGTTGGAGCTATCGCAGGTGGTGCCACTAACAAAATCTAATAGACAAGCGATTTATGAATGTTTTATTTACTAAGAATGGATTTCTCGCCTAATGCCGACAACTCATTTGTTTCGTGTGACAGATTCTCCAACAGAAAACAATTATCTGAGAGGACGCAAATGTGACTCTTGAGAAATTAAAGGGGGACTGTACACTAAATCCAGCCATTTATGGGACCATCTCCTTTTATACTAAACTGAATATATGCAACAAACGAATGACTTTAAAGGTACGGTTGGCCTTGGCGTGGGTATCATGCGAAAATATTTCCACCCGTCAAAAACCGCCACAAACAGAAAGAACATCAAAATGTAGACATACTTTGTCCGTATACAAATAAGAAATATCGCATAAACAGTATGTTATTGTAATACCTTTGACCATTGTTATGTAAACAAAAGCATAAAAAGTTACTTTTCTGGTGTTTGTTTATATTATGATGGTAAACATAAAGAGCGTTCTTTGTTGGTGAATTCCTGATATGGAACGAATAAAGAATGTTTATGCCATTTGTGTGTGATTAGCCAGCAGCATTGTGCTGTCTTCTGTAACACAATCAGGCTCTTGCTTAGGTAAAATATAGTAAATCGTTATGATAACATGCGATGGTCATGGTATATATGAACGAACTGTATGCGTTTTAATGTTTTTCTGTTTACGCTGATTGGAACAAATATGAATATTTTCGACAACTAAGGCCTCACGTACCTTTAAGCCATGGATTAGGGCAAATAACACTCATGTGTTCCATGAACGAAGTACACAACGCGGTAATTTTAATGAAAATGTGTTAATGACTCGAATCACATGAGTGTATATTGCACTAATCCATGGTTCAAACTCCTTCATTTGTGCATATATTCTGTTGAGTATAAAAGGAGATGGTCCCATAAATGGCCGGATTTAGTGTATTACCTAAATATAATACATGACCGACTAAGAGGCAAATCTATGGTTAACCCTTTCATGACGGGGTTGCGCTGGTGCAGCAATAAAGATCCATCGCCAATGCATTCTATTATAGGGAGCATCGCATATACAATGGAATGCTCTGCCTTACAAGGTCAATTTAAATATTTTTAGGCCAATGTATTGCCTTATATATGCGAGGCTCCCTATGGGAGAAAATGCATTGGCACAGGGTTTCGAAAAATTTCAGGAAGCTCCAGTCATGCAAGGGTCAACCGAGGAACGATACGGCAGTAACTCAAATATCTTGTTATACATTGTTACCATAATATATTAAAATGTAATTTTTCTTTTAAGATTTCTTATTATACAATGTATTATACGCTCGTATATGGTGTCAAAATAGATTGATAATTACACATACTTCCAGCACCGATTATATAGACTTATACCATGATCTGCTATGGTTCTATAATACTAACGATAGCTAGTTGTACCATGATCTGCTATGGTTCTATAATACTAACGATAGCTACTTATACCATGCTCTGCTATGGTTCTATAATACTAACGATAGCTAGTTATACCATGATCTGCTATCGTTCTATAATACTAACGATAGCTAGTTATACCATGATCTGCTATGGTTCTATAATACTAACGATAGCTAGTTATACCATGATCTGCTATGGTTCTATAATACTAACGATAGCTAGTTATACCATGATCTGCTATGGTTCTATAATACTAACGATAGCTAGTTATACCATGATCTGCTATGGTTCTATAATACTAACGATAGCTAGTTATACCATGATCTGCTATGGTTCTATAATACTAACGATAGCTAGTTATACCATGCTCTGCTATGGTTCTATAATACTAACGATAGCTAGTTATACCATGATCTGCTATGGTTCTATAATACTAACGATAGCTAGTTATACTATGATCTGCTATGGTTCTATAATACTAACGATAGCTAGTTATACCACGAACTGCTATGGTTCTATAATACCAACGATAGCTAGTTATACCATGATCTGCTATGGTTCTATAATACTAACGATAGCTAGTTATACCATGATCTGCTATGGTTCTATAATACTAACGATAGCTAGTTATACCATGATCTGATATGGTTCTATAATACTAACGATAGCTACTTATACCATGATCTGCTATGGTTCTATAATACTAACGATAGCTAGTTATACCATGATCTGCTATGGTTCTATAATACTAACGATAGCTAGTTATACCATGATCTGCCATGGTTCTATAATACTAACGATAGCTAGTTATACCATGATCTGCTATGGTTCTATAATACTAACGATAGCTAGATATACCATGATCTGCTATGGTTCTATAATACTAACGATAGCTAGTTATACCATGATCTGATATGGTTCTATAATACTAACGATAGCTACTTATACCATGATCTGCTATGGTTCTATAATACTAACGATAGCTAGTTATACCATGATCTGCTATGGTTCTATAATACTAACGATAGCTAGTTATACCATGATCTGCCATGGTTCTATAATACTAACGATAGCTAGTTATACCATGATCTGCTATGGTTCTATAATACTAACGATAGCTAGTTATACCATGATCTGCTATGGTTCTATAATACTAACGATAGCTAGTTATACCATGATCTGCTATGGTTCTATAATACTAACGATAGCTAGTTATACCATGATCTGCTATGGTTCTATAATACTAACGATAGCTAGTTATACCATGATCTGCTATGGTTCTATAATACTAACGATAGCTACTTATACCATGATCTGCTATGGTTCTATAATACTAACGATAGCTAGTTATACCATGATCTGCTATGGTTCTATAATACTAACGATAGCTAGTTATACCATGATCTGCCATGGTTATATAATACTAACGATAGCTAGTTATGCCATGATCTGCTATGGTTCTATAATACTAACGATAGCTAGTTATACCATGATCTGCTATGGTTCTATAATACTAACGATAGCTAGTTATACCATGATCTGCCATGGTTCTATAATACTAACGATAGCTAGTTATACCATGATCTGCTATGGTTCTATAATACTAACGATAGCTAGTTATACCATGATCTGCTATGGTTCTATAATACTAACGATAGCTAGTTATACCATGATCTGCTATGGTTCTATAATACTAACGATAGCTAGTTATACCATGATCTGCTATGGTTCTATAATACTAATGATAGCTAGGTATACCATGATCTGATATGGTTCTATAATACTAACGATAGCTAGTTATACCATGATCTGCTATGGTTCTATAATACTAATGATAGCTAGTTAAATTTGCAGTTTAAAAAAGTACAAACGATGATTATTGAGAACGCTTTTTGGCGACGGAAGCAGGGACGCTTTTTAGGAAGAGACGATTATTATAATTTTTGCTAGGCTGACAAATATCCAAACCATGTTTAAACTTTCTCTTTTGAAAGTCGATATCTGACGATCAAAACCTATTAATGTGATCATGTGTGCGATCTAATTAGTTTATGGTATAGAACATGTACATATGGTGGTTTTATGCTGTCAAATCTGACATTGCATCTTTAATCTCTTCATGATATGTTAAAATAAAGAGCGGCAGTGTCACCAATGTTCGAAATATAGAAACCAGCTGGAAAACTTTAAGATAATTTTCAGAGTATACAAGATTAAAGATGTTTATTGCAATACACTACAGTGAGCAGTTACTCACTGACAATGATAATTAAATAAATAATATAATATATAATATAATATTAAAAAATTATAAATATATAATTACTATAAGGGTGACCCGACTTCGTCCGGGCTGTTTCCCCTCTGCTTTCATCCATCGAAAGGCGCGATTTGACCTTGAATTTACCATTTTTAAGGTCAAGGTCAGGTCGGGGTCACGATTTAACCCGTCTAAAACACTCCCCGACAAAAGCACCCCTGAGTATCTAATTTCGTCGAAATCCCGTAGAAAGGCGCGATTTGACCTTGAATTGACCATTTCGAAGGTCAAGGTCAGGTCGGGGTCACGATTTGACCCGTCCAAAACACTCCCCGGACAAAAGTATCCCTAGGTATCAAATGTCGAAATCCGTCCGACAGTTTTCCCGGCCATTGCTAACAAACAAACAAACATAAGTCCCAAACTATATAGTAGACTAGCAGATTAGCCCGCCACTGGCGGGATTGGTCTCATGGCTTTGATCAATCAATTAATTTTGTTTTCAAGGTAACCCCGTACAGGCACGCCGACAGCATGCTATCATATAACCCGACAAAAATATTCCCCGTCCCGAGTCGACCATACATAACAAATTTCTCGTCGATGTCACCGCTGACGACCGAGATATCGCCCAAGGTCATCTGTGGGTATCCGTTTCAAGGTCAAGGTCACCTCAGGTGGACAAACTGACCCGATGAAAATCTCCCCCGTCCCTTGGAAGCCCTAAGTACGAAATTAGATATCCCCAGTTTCCAAAAGCAAAAGATATCAGGTAGAACTGGTCAAATATGGACCCTGGTGCCCAATATGTAGCAGCTCAGAAAACACTCGCAGAGCCCTAAAATTTATTAACATAGGATTTCCCATTTAAATCGATTTATGTCGATAAAACTCTTATTTTTCAAAATTTTAAGCTGAGACTTCGTGTGTCTGCGTGTAATACTTATATATTCTTAAAATGACAGAGTCCAACACGTAATTATGTTTTAGATGGAAGAAATTAAATTCTTTCGATGCTAATTTCCAGCGTGGACTGTGGGTTGATATTGTAAACAAATTTTTCTCAAGTGTCGTTTTGGTCCAACTATCACTTTTTCGACGGGGAGAGCTGATCCGAATAATAGCTAAGATGTATATTCATAGAATTATCGAAAGAATTTGACCGATTACGGTTCATTTTAAGAGAATCGAGTGGAGAAAACTTGGTAACTTTTTCAGCAGATACGACAAACTGACCGGATGAAATGTTCGTAAGTGATACGTATATTCTAATGTTCAATACGTTGTGTGAATTTAGAGTTCTTCCTGTCCTTCCTGCATCGGGTCACACACATTTTGAGACCATTTAACCCCTCAATTAGAAGGACGGTGGCATGGCGAAGGGTGAAGGAGTGATCGGACGTTCTCGGAAGAGATGCGACGGAACTTCCTGTGGCTTTTTACCATTAGATAGCAAGTTTGGGCTCAATCGGTCGAGCCGTTTTCGAGTCTATAAAGGACATACATACACATATACGGAAGTCTCAAAATATATAGGAGAAGCAGGTTAGCCCGCCACTGGCGGCAATAGTCAGAAACATGACAATTTTTAAGTTTTAATTAATTTTTTCAATTAATTTAATTTTTTGTTTTTCAATGAGTTAAATTTTTTTTTTTCAATGAGTTAATTGTGCCTTTTTAATTTTTTAATTGAATTTTTTGTTTTAAAATTTTACCCGATTGTTTTTGGTTTTTCAATGTTAATTCTGCTTTTTTAATTTAGTTTTTCAATTTTACCCGATTTGTTTTTGTTTTTCAATGAACCCGTCCATGACACTTCCCGTATTTAGCAAGTTTGAGCTCAATCGGTTCGAGTCTATAAAGGCACACACATATATATGACACTTCCCGTAGGTAGCAAGTTTGGGCTCAATCGGCATTCCCTGGAATTTCCCAGTCAATATTTAGCAAGTTTGAGCTCAATCGGTTCGAGTCTATAAAGGACACACTCATATATATGACACTTCCCGTAGGTAGCAAGTTTGAGCTCAATCGGCATTCCCTGGAATTTCCCAGTCACCAACGCGGCGTAATTTTGGTACATATAGAGAGACCAATTGTCCATCGGCTGTCATGTGTAGTAAAGATGTCTTATAAGCCGACATTGCCGTGGGGATGCCCGTTCCTACACGCGTTTTCGATTCTATGAAGTACCCACATATATACACACATACATACATATATATATATATATAGCTATATACATATATATATATATATATATATATATATATATATATATATATATATATATTTATATATATATATATATATATATATATATATATATATATATATATATATATATATTGTTGTTGGCATCACGAAAGGGAAAATAGGATTGCGTGTATTTAATAATTTTAACTAATTATTTTCTCGCCAACAATGTCGTTGTTGTTGATATTTACGGCTTGGGGGCTATTTTCTCGCCAACAATGTCGTTGGCGTTCACGGTTTGGGGCAGTGGCCATATAGCTGCTTCAGTTAGCAGGAATCGAGGGGTGTAAGTTTAGAGCTTGTTTATATGAATGTATTGAAAATAGACTAAGATTTTCAGCCGTAACAAGAAATGTATATATGAGAAAATGTAAATTCTATATTTTGCGAGGTGTTAGCAAGTTTTGGCTCAACGGGTTTAGCAGTTTGAAGTGAATATGGATATAAAAATATACATATACAGATATAACAAAATGTAGAGTTACTCCTCTTGGATCGCGAGCGAATATCAATTAACCCCGAAGTGCCGATTGCGGTGATTTGGGATTGGAGAAACGGTGCTATGAGCTTCTCCAAAACGCGACCACGGCCGTGTCGGTGTGATTTTACACTTACATACGAAATTTGAGCTCAATCTGTACACGCGTTTTGGAATCTATGAATATACACATATACACACATATATACGGAAGTCTCAAAAAATATATATATAGATTATATACATAAGCAAAGTATCGGTATATATCTGCAATATGGTCGCTATCAATTGTCGTGTCTACTTTAGCTGTAAGTTTCTCTTCTGGCAAAGAAGGCTTGGGTCATGTCGCATATTATATTAATAGTTTCCTGAATCTAAATGCTCATTATGAAAAAGAATTTATCAAAATCCGAAAGATCTAAGAAGCCACCAATCAAAGCTCAGAGAGATCCGATCAGGGAAGCCATTAAGAGTGATCAAGAAGCTCAGTGATTAAATATCGATTTTTGAATTCTGTTATTTTTTACCACCTGGAATATTTGGCGGCAAAGCAAGTATTCGACGAGCCGACCGCGACATATACTCTCGATACCACATAGGGTTGAACAAAATGTTGATATATATCACGTTTTGTAAAATATTATACTAGAGTTGACAGTGGTTAGCATTATGTTTTGGTAATTAATCGATTCTGATAACTAAAGAGTCTTTTGAAGAAAAGTTGTTGTTGTTGGAATATGATGATATGGGGACCATCGAATCGGATTGTGTACCTTTAAGTGGATTTGGATGTTAGATTGACCACAGGTATTAGGCACAAACATTTTTTTTTTAATTTAATAAAAATATCGGAAAGGTATCTATCTCATTTTTGATAGAGGTCAGCATTTTTCTCTACAAAAGCAACATTTTATTTTTTATTGATCTGTAATTGCAGCACTATGTGACCCAATAATCATTGTTTTCAAAAAAGTTTGGTTCGCCGTCGTATTTGAGATTAGTGAACATAGAAAAACGTTTAAAGTTGATAAATCAAATTTATTTGGTTGGTACCCGAAACGTCCGTCCAATGAAAAATACAAAAATCAAACAATCCAACCCCTAAATCACCGAAATCTATACTCTAATCATCAAACTAAATAGCCCTATTGTCAGACAGACGTTGTTTCACGAAGGACAGCTAATTTGGGTGTGGTACTCAACATACATCGAGTTTAATAACGATTTTTGTCTTTTTTCCGTCAGTTTTACATGATTCTTTTCGCGGGAGGCCATTTTGAAAGTGCGTAACAAACTCGAGAAACGCTGCAGTAAATGACTCCAAAATAAAATAATTTTACATCGATAAAAAAAAATGTTTGATCTAATTCCTTATCTAGTGGGTATTATATATCCACCGCATGATTTTTGTCATTAAGAATGCCGGATATCAATTAAAAGAGAGGATATTAAAATTAATTTAATAAAGTTCAAGTTAGTTTCGCTTTCAGTTTTGCAAAATGGCCTCCCGCGAAAAGAAATCTGTAAAACTGACGAAAAAAAGGACATAAATCGTTATTAAACTCGATGTAGGTTAAGTACCACACCCACATTAGCTGTACTTCACGAAACAACGTCTGTTTGACAATATGGCTATTTAGTTTGATGATAATAGTATAGATTTAGGTGATTTAGGGGTTGGATTATTTGATTTCTTGATTTTTCATTGGACGGACGTTTCGGGTACCAAGAAATAAATTTCATTGACAACTTCGAATGAATTTCTATGCTCACTTGTTTAAAGTACGACGGAAAGCTAAACTTTAACAAAAAATATGATTACTTGGGCACATAATGCTAGAATTCCAGATCAATTTGATAACAAATTTTGCTTTTGTGAGGATGATTTTTGACCTCCTATTTCCACTATCAGCCTTGATACTTACCTTTATATATTTTTATGATTTTTTTTTTTGGCCAAATACCTGTGAGATTGACAACATTATCTAACTCTTTTGCCACACAGTGAGGTACAACAGTACCATTCGGCTCGTATTGCTCTATCGCGTCACAGACCCGATATATAACGTGAGCACACCCACACACATCAATTTATCAACAAGCCGATCGCTCATGCAAACTATCGTTGTTGATTATGCTGCGAGTGAAGGTGACGCCACATTGCACAAACAGCCACAATTAGCAAGCGAGTTAATTGAATTTCTCAAATCGGAGATATTTCGCATGAGAAAAGGAACCAAACTGCTGGGAATGTGCGATGGTCTGTCTGGTACCGTATTGTATTACGCTTAGTATGGTGATATTACTGAGAAACGCAGTATCAGTGCACAGGTGCACAACACACGGAATCGCATATGCGTGCTCAAATTGGTGGCTTTGCACAAGCCATGCCAAGACGATGGAGTAAGATGTAACAAGGAATAGGGTCTCACAAAACTGTGTCCATTTGACTAAAATCAGTCAACAATTCGACGAATGTCAACAGATTTCACATAACGAGTTCTCAGTCCTGAATATACCCGAGACGTGTTTTCGATCCCAACTAGTTACAACATAGGATTGTTACGTGCAGCAATTGAGGGACGATAAGTCGATGATTAGTGTCACTGTCAGCTTTATATTCGGAACTTCTTAACTTATTAACACTCAAGGTGACTAGATACTTTACATCTTCACATTTTAGGAATGCACAGCTACACATGCCTTGAATTTGGCTATGCAGCTGGTGGAGAATTATTAGAGAGATGTACGTTTGAATCAAATTGAAACTTTCATTTCTAAAAGAACAATAAGATGGATAAAAGAAAGATAGGACCGGAGATAGATGTTATCGTCTTTTGTATGGCAACATTTTCAGTAGTTTTACGGAGTGATTTATATGTATTTACACCATGCATAGTCGTTATGTAACCAAGGTGTAAAGAGTCAAATAGAGTAAGAATAGGCAGCCAAACACGCCTCAGCACATCGCAAACGAACAATTGTCCGAACTGGCATATTGCCGCACTGAAAGCAACAATAACGAATCCATGGTTCATGATCATTGCTTGATTCCAACAAGTCTTGTCAAATGCGCTCACGCTGAAATCAATTTACACATTCAATCCAAATAATCATGGGCAGCTTTAAAAGATTTTGTTTGAATGAATTTGTGGCCCAGCGCACACATGCCGGATATTTGTTTCCAATCGAGTGGAAGTTTACAAACCTCACAGACACATCAGAGCTGCCGCTCATGGTGGGAAAGCCACCAATGTAGTTACGCGTTCGATATTCTTCAACAAATAGCTCAGATAGCCATTATATTAATATTATTACCTCAGTGTAAGACAACTACACATTTCACGCATCTATAGTTTGGTGGTCTCCGATCGATTGATTGGGGTTTAATGTCGCTTTCAGCAACTAATGCCATATCATGAAATTGCCAGCTTTAGTGGTGGAGGAAATCTGCACACTTAATCTAACAGTGAAAGTGAGTTAATTCAATGGCTGATACACTCGTCGACCATGTGTGGCAAACAACCGGCCATCAGCGAGTAACTGGTAACTCCACCAGGTAACGATTTCGAGTTACATAGTCCGTGATGGAAACATCTGAATTTGAACCCTCATCGCCACCGCTGGAGGGCGAGGCGTTTGGAGTTTCACCCCTAACCGACTGAGCCATCGAGGCCCCTGACGCATATGGCAGAATGAACCAGGGCTACACTTAAATGAAGCCGTGAGCGTAAAATCAACTGCAATTGTCCGTATCAATTTCCAAATTCCACCTTTTGTCATTACATCGTTTCCATCACCTTTATAACTAACTCAACAAACAAAATAGAGAATGAGCTATATATAGATCTCTATGAATTCCGTCACCGTACAAATGACTGTTGAGAAGATATAAGTGTTCCATTGACATCGGTAATCATTTTTCAAGAAAGTTTTAGTGTATTTTGCGCTAATCCATGGTTCAAATTCATTCATTTCTTTCATATATTCTGTTGGGTATAAAAGGAGATGGTCACATAAATGGCCGGATTTAGTGTACAGTCATCGAATTGTAAAAATATGAACCATATATAGTAGCATTAGTATAATTCTATTATGAAGTATTAAATTTGAATGTGACCAGTTTGTAATGGGTATATGCATGCATCACGCGTAACATAAAAAGAAAATCTAGTGTTTTTGATTGGATACAGAAAATTATCTCATTCGTGACCGCGACAAATGTTTATTTTTCGCTCGTGGCAAGCAAATCGCGAAAAATAGATATTTGTCTAGGTCACTCATGAGATAATTTTCAGTATCCACGAAAAAAAACCCTAAATATCCTCTATTTATATCTGCGATTTCTTCTATAATCTATTGTAGATGTAGATGTAGATATTTATTTGTACAATAGATAAGAATAGATAACAAAGCATTGATATATGAATTAATGGTATTATACAGGAGCAGCATGACCTACTGGCCGTCTTCCTGCTGCCCCTCAATCAATAATACAATAAGAAAATATGATGGCGTATGTAGTTTCAGGTTTGCTGGTTGGTGTTAATGTTAAATAATTATACTATATTGATAATTTTAATTGAAAATGGTATAAATTGTGAACTTAAGAGTAGATATCTTATATACTATTGCGTTTGATGGACAAGTTAGAAAAACTAAATCGGAATAACATTATGAGGTAGCGACGGCCCTATATAATGTAGTTTTTGAATTAAACAGAGTGGACGGCGGAAACCAGGCAATAAGTTTAGATTTTTATGACAGCATAATGCCGTACATAATTTGCCTTATCATATATAACATTTCAATTTAAAACTTCACGGACGCCGTCGTGTATGTCACGGGCTGTCTGGAAGAGCGGATGTTCAGGTGATAACTCTAAGTTGTAAGTTGTTTGAGGCAAGTGATATGATGATTATCTATCGCAAATGTAGCATGAGTTTATGTTACATGTAGCCGAATATTTACCTATTAGTTCAGTAGATAACAATTTTTTTAATGCATAATTAACCTTACATTTTTTTTATTTTGGAGTTAGGGTGCATTTACATTGCTATAGAAATGTATACAGATCTGTATGAAGTCACGTGTCGCGCATTACTGTGATCACAACATGATTACTAATAGTGAACGCGCGCTCATCAGTACTCTGGTAATTGACAATTCACTGCGAGTCGTGTCAGTTTAGGCCAGACATAAAAATGTATCAACTATCAACATATAACAGCGATTTGGTATGTGCCGCAGGTATTTAAAGTGTATCCTTATACCACTTGATAATGGTTCGAAGAAAGAATGAAAATCATGCAGTTACCCTACAACACCCTTTATTTGACCAAATGTAGTAAAATTTTCAACTGATGACAATTCCAATGACAATGTTGACCAGTGTAGGACAATATTGTTTTCTTAAATTACATGCAGTTTTTATATATAGCTGTTAGACAATAAATATGATGATAATGACTGGCCACGGGGAGGGACCAGGTCACAATCTTTCCAAGTGTTGGACATTTCCAACATTACACACGCCCCTATGATAAGGTTGGAAAATTTCCAGCTGATGGCCATTCCAGCTCAAAATTTTGATAAAAAGTAGAAAATTATGCAAATATTGGTCCGAAAACAATACCCCCCCCCCCCCCCCCAAATAAAATGTTTGAAAATCAAACTACAAGATCATTTTCAATCTATTGCTGGTTTGGAAATTACTACTAATGTTGTGTCAGGTATGAAATATCCAACAGTTGAACAAGTTGCCACGTCCCTATCCGTGTTCAATATTCGAAATACAGGGGTTGAAATGACAACGAAAACTAAAACACATTCGCCAAGCCCGAGTAACAATTAATCAAAACTGATTTGCCTGTCGCAATGCTTCGGCGTTGACCGTGACGTATAGCGGACACGATTTTTGCTCACACGAACTAATACCGTTTTCTTTCTGTGTGCATTTCTATATCAACCCGTGTACACTAGTCTGCGTGTAGATCTATGTACATTTCTATAGCAATGTAAATGCACCCTTAATCGAATTCCACACATTGGGAAAAGTATGTGTTGGTAGATTTTCTGAATAACATGTTCTCGGTGTTTTGCTTCTTATTTATTCGCCTGTCTTGTATTTACACCGAGGGAGTAAGTGAACATTTTTTCAAATGATTTTGGGATATTTCTTTTAGACCAGTTGTACACAAAGAGCGCTGCGTGCATGGTGTAGAGATCTTTGAACATTGGAATATTCTCTTGTTTGAAAAGGGGTTCTGTGTGGCTATTATATTTAGATTTGCATAGAATACGAATTGCCCTTTTTTGTAAGGTTGATAGCACACTGGCATGACATGAGTGCCCCCATACTGGGAAACAGTAAAGAAGATGGCTATGGACTAAAGAGTGGTGATTATTTTGGTAAAATGTTTTTAACTTTGTTCAAGCAGTAGAGGGTGTGGTTCAGCTTCCTTTGTATCATTGATATGTGGGTTTTAAACGTTAAGTTTTCATCCATGATAATACCTAGGAATTTGATGGACTGTACTTGCATTTGATTCCCCACCCTAACTAATTCTATGCCATTCATTTTAAGTGTAAAGTTTCTCCACTTTTCTTCGTTGCCTTTAGGGTGGATTAAAGGTACGGTTGGCCTTGGCGGTGGGTATCCTGTGAAAAATATTTCCACCCGTCAAAAACAGCCACAAACAGAAAGAACAACAAAATGTAGACAGACTTTGTCCGTATACAAATAAGAAATATCGCATAAACAGTATGTTATTGTCATATCTTTGACCATTGTTATGTAAACAAAAGCATAAAAAGTTACTTTTCTGGTGTTTGTTTATATTATGATGGTAAACATAAAGAGCGTTCTTTGTTGATGAATTCCTGATATGGAACGAATAAAGAGCGTTTATGCCATTTGTGTGTGATTAGCCAGCAGCATTGTGCTGTCTTCTGTAACACAATCAGGCTCTTGCTTAGGTAACATATAGTAAATCTTTATGACAACATGCTGTTTACGCGATGGTCATGGTATATATGAACGAAACTGTATGCATGTTAATGTTTTTCTGTTTACGGTGATTGGAACAAATATGAATATTTTCGACAACTAAGGCCTCACGTGCCTTTAACATGAATTTACTTTTAGATGTATTGATTGACAGTTTGTTACAACAACACCATTCAAATATGTGTTTTAATTCGGTAATCGATGCTTTTTTTAATTTGTTTTTATCGTAGCCAGATGCATATAGGGTGGTATCATCAGCAAATGACAGCATATTCATTTTTGTACATTGGGGCATATCGTTTACATAGAGGAGAAAAATTGTCGGACCGAGAACTGACCCCTGGGGCACGCCACACGTTATCCTTTTTAATGCGGAAGTATGTCCTTGACAGTCAACATATTGTTTTCTACCCGTTAGATAACTTCTAAACCAGTCTTTAGAAACTCCTCGAATTCCGTATGTTCTAGCTTTCCCAATAAAATTTCATGACTGATTGTATCAAACGCTTTCGACAAGTCTATGAAAATAGCTAATGTAGAGTCCTTAGTTGGTTTATCGTTGTTTTCTGCTACATGATCTAGAAGATGCATTAAGGGGTGTATCGTAGAGTGGTTCTTGCGAAATCCATATTGGTGTTTATGTAGAATATTGTGTTTTTGAAGGAATGAAAATAGCCTACTCTGCATAAGTTTCTCTAATAATTTCGAAAAGACGGGTAAGATGCTAATGGGCCTATAATTTGTTATTTTACTAGGAGACTCGTTTTTATGGAATGGAATTACTTTGGATATTTTCAGCCTATCGGGGAAGATTCCTAGTTTGAATGATAAGTTGAATATGTGCGACAGTGCTCTTGAAGTTTCGGGGATGGTCTGTTTCATTAGTTTCGATGTGAGATGATCGATGTCAGCGGTTCCCTTCCCGATGACTTTATCAGAGATTTTCAGGATTTCGTTGACGTCAGTGGGAAACAATAAGAAATTACCAGTATTGGAATGTGTTAAGTAGTCTGCAAAATGGAGTTACAGGGGACGTCGTCACTAGTCTTTTGACCAATTTTCGCGAAATATTCATTAAACGCCTGTGCTATTTTACCTGGTTCCGAAATTACAGTTTTTCATGTGATACATTAGATGGCATTTTAGGAGCGTTATTTGACAGTTTTAGAGCGTTTTTCAAGATGACCCATGTACGTCGCCTGTAAAATTTATTTTCCTGCAGAACATTGTTGTAATATAGTTGTTTACTCTTTCTGATTAATTGCTTGTATAATCGACAATATGTTTTGTACTTATCAACGTTGAGAATAGACGAAAATATTCATATTTGTTCCAATCACCGTAAACAGAAAAACATTAAAACGCATACAGTTTCGTTCATATATACCATGACCATCGCGTAAACAGCATGTTATCATAAAGATTTACTATATTTCACCTAAGCAAGAGCCTGATTGTGTTACAGAAGACAGCACAATGCTGCTGGCTAATCACACTCAAATGGCATAAACGCTCTTTATTCGTTCCATATCAGGAATTCACCAACAAAGAACGCTCTTTATGTTTACCATCATAATATAAACAAACACCAGAAAAGTAACTTTTTATGCTTTTGTTTACATAACAATGGTCAAAGATATGACAATAATATACTGTTTATGCGATATTTCTTATTTGTATACGGACAAAGTCTGTCTACATTTTGTTGTTCTTTCTGTTTGTGGCGGTTTTTGACGGGTGGAAATATTTTCACAGGATACCCACCGCCATGGCCAACCGTACCTTTAACTAAAGAAGAGTTAATGAGACCTTTTGTCATCCATGGTTCTTTTTTTATATATTTTTTCGGCGGATTAGATTGAACCAATGGAAATGCTTCATTAAACGCCCATAGATAAATAGATAAAAAGTTATCATATGCTTGGTTCGGCGATGTGCTGTCGAAGACACATTGGAAATCTTGTTGTTTAAGTATATTTTTAAATTTATCTGTATTATTTTGACTCATTATTCTTTTTTCTGTCGAAAGATTTACTTTTGTGTATTTATTGTCTCGATATTCGGCATAAAATGTAGCGAAATGGTCCGACACATCGGAAAGTGTGATGCCAGTGTCGACACGGGAAACGATGTTGTTGCTAAAAAATATGATCAATTAATGTCGCCGAGTGGTCAGTTATTCGCGTAGGACGTGTAATTACAGGTAAGAAGCCATTTCCAAACATGTTTTCGACGAAGTTATTTGTTTTTGTATGTGAATGGAAGTTAAGCAAGTCAATATTGAAATCCCCTATGAGATATGCTTTCGTCCCTGTGTCGTTTAAATGTTGTACGACGTTTGTTATTTTAGTTATAAAAGTATCTAGATCTGACAAGGGGGCAGTATTTGGTCTATATATATAGACCCCACTACATATGAGGAGTGTCCAGAGTCTATTTCGATGAATAGCGTTTCAATGACATGAGGAATAAATATGGTCAGATCCTCACGAATTTTAAAGGATAGAGTTTCTTTTATGAACATCCCAACACCACCATGTCCGTCGCCGCCATCGGGTCGGGACTTAAATTGAAATTGATGATAACCAGGGAGATAATACTCTTCTCGAATCTTGAACATTTCTGACAAAGCCAGAATATCAATAGAGTTGTTAGATTTTGTAATATCTGATAACAGATTTTTAAATGAATCCCAATTAGCGTTCAGGCTTCTGCAATTTAGACCGAGAATTGAAAATTCAGATTTGGAAATATTTATATTTTCGTTCAGCTGCGAAGGTGAAAAATAGTTACATGAGTGATTTGAGAAATTATATGGCGAGTATCTGTTCCCATCATCATCGTCAGGAGGACCATTTAACAAAGTTTTAATATTCAAGGAGTTACTTCCCTGAACATCGCCCAATGCACAATTATCCGTTGTCATGGTTAGTTCTGATGATAGAGTTACCTTTCTTGCCCTTCGATAATATTACAATAAATTGATGTTGATATACTTTCAATATAGCCAACCAGCTAAACCTGCATGCTATGACAATATATAATAATACATACATATCAAAATACAATCAAATAATATATAATATTATAATTATGAGGTACAATTTCAACAAGGTGGGAATTTTAATAGAGAATATACACAACAGATGCATGGTATGTGCATGGAGACAGAGCGTATTGTTGAGCGTATAATAAATTATATTATATACCTTCCATGATAAGAATATCGCAGATGATCTGTCCCAGCACACACGACGCATCCAGGGCGGACAGAACACAGATGACAATCAGGGCTACATGTGTATGAAGATATTTGGATAGACGTTTCCGGAACCTGAAGCAAGACGTGAATGCATCAGTAATTGGCAATAATAGAAACTTTTCGCAAAATCACTTTTACGATAACGGATATAATGTATTGTCATAGTAAGGCGTACATCGCAACTTACATACGATGGCTAATTGGTGAAACGGCATATGCCCCACTATATTCAGTTACACAAATATTTTATGGAAAAAAGTAACGTGTCTAATTCAAATCCTGTTCTTATCCGTGTGTTATACTGTTAACGTTAGAGCGTCCCCAAGCAGGACGGGTGGCAATCCTTGACACATCTGCAAATAATTAAACTGGGGTATATTTCATCTCACATAAGATACCCCCGTGCGTAAGGATAGGATTTTTGGCCGTATACTGGCAGGATATTGTCCATATCCGTAATCGTTTACCAATTAACACATTCACCACCCTGGGTCAACGTCACGCACGAACGCAATCTTCTTAGTACCCCATGCAGAGCTAAAAGATAACATAAAAACTGACAAACACATCTTCTCTATGTCAACAACCAGTAATCAAACTAAATGAACTCACATATTCGAACCCGGATCTGGTAACACACACAAAAAAACAAAACATTTTAAACATATATATAACATCTTGTTGTTATAATAACGTGTGTAATTATATGGGGAGAGCGGCTATCTAAGTTGTATAACTTGTGCCCCAATCCCATTTGTACATAAATGATACAATAAAATATGTTTAAACTAAAAATAAAATCCGTAATCGTGATTTTGCGAAAGGTCTCTATCAGCAATAAAACAAGAAATAGAAAGCTCAGATGCACGTAGGTCCAGAACGGAACCGGATTATATTCGAGTCTGCACATGTATGTGTACTATACAATCTTAAAGATGCCCAACAAATGGACGTCCGATGAGCACATTTTTAATGTGCGACCCGGTAACCATGCAGCCACAGGAAAAACTAAGGTTACTTCATGTTGACGTTGTCAAGCACACAAATGTATGTTAACGATGAATTGAAATGTGCGAAGGACAGATCACCACAAATATCGTTCCAATATATAAATAATATATTAACAAATTATTCCCCACATTCAGTCCGTCACGTACATTTAGAAACATCTGTTAGGAATATTATGAGGTCGCGCACATTTGTATATCTATCCTCGAAGTTTGTGCACCTCGCAATGTCGGAAACTTATAGACAGTGTGACCCATGTAGTAACCAATGATGATTTGTCATGCTAAAACAGTATCTTCCTATGTAATATGACTATTAGGCATTTATTAATCACTAGCACCGGCGTTGCCCATATTAAGGTGGTGTGGGACCCTCCGATGTGGACATTTGGTGGGAACAGAGAATAATATTGCTCAAAGTGGTATTGAGTATTATCATATAATTTATACCCAAATGGGTATCACAAAAAGTCATTCCAATACATGGATTATCAGTGGCTCACTTGGTCGGAATGATTGCCATTTGTGTAATTCGCCCCGCGAGTAAAGTACCTATTTACAACTCCGCGTACTTAAGATGTTTTTTTGTTTTTTAATTGTGCAACCGACGTGGTTGGAATTCTCGACAATAGTAGATGATTGTCAGCCTTCTAGATTGGATTATGCCTGAGTAATCGTTGATAAATTAAAAAAAATATATTTTTAGTGTGATCTCAAAATATATAGTTTTAACATATTTAATAAGTTCAACGTACATGTATATAATAAGTTCAGCATATCTGGTATTGGGACAAAGGATATTACATTAACCTGTCCCGGTCCTGCATCCAACTCACCCACAGTGGACCAGACGAGAATGCCAATCCTATCCCAGCCCTCTGAATGGGACGCCGCACCCATACGCCCATCCCCGACAACCGCATGCAACCCCCCCCCCCCCTGCGTGAGCCTGGCCGCTCCCGGAGAAACACCTCCATGAGACACAGAGCACACCCAGTCAGCGTCAAGTGACTGAAAGGGCTCAATGGCACATGGAAGTGCGGAGCCCCAGAAGCAACCAGTCCCTACAAGATGCCACGGCCATCTGTAGGTGAAGCATCCATAAAGAAGCGACCCACCAGAACCATGCTGAAACCTGACTCGCAGCAAGACACCCAATGTAAGTGGTAGGCATACATTTACAGGAAGGTTAAAGCAACCTTTGTCCAAGTATAAGGCATTCTGGACACAAGTTGTAACACATCTTACCCTCGCTGATCAAGTTGTGGTGACCTCGCCATAACTCTTTGGCATCTTCAATCCACATTCCACAACAGTATATTCGTCGCATCATGTAAATGCCTAATATACAGTTAGAGGAAATTTCGTAACCAACACGGTTTTTTATCAATGTTGGTAGTTCCTCATTCCCAACGTCATTCAGAGCTGGGAACTTACGTCATAATTTCTCGAACATAGCAGCCAGATGTGTCACATCGAAGTGAGTACTCACCGTGTTCTTCACCCATATAAATAACTCAACCAAAAAAGATAGCAAAATGTGCCATGTGTCAGTTTTTGCTAGCTCACTATGAATGCCGTAACTCCCATTACGGCCGTAAATATGATAGTCGAGAAGATATAAGTGTTCAAGTGACAAATTGGTCACCATTTTTCCAGGTGGTGAAATTTGAACGCCAAAACAACCTAAAAACGAATCTCTTCGATATCTGTTATTGGAGTATTCGTGATGAGTTAAATAGTCCGTGCATAATATAGATTGCTGATATCTTTGGAAAAAGATAGACAACACGAACGTTGAAATTTAGAGGAAATTATGACTTATATAGGCCTACCTGGCCAACAGCTCTGCCAACAAAGAACCACTCCATTAGACTCATCGAATACATGCACGTATATATAATTTTGGTAATAATTGGCGATACAATATTTTATCCCTACATTCTATGTCCCCAATCCCAGACTCATAGAACGTAGCCTTTATTCCCATATCATAAGATTACATGATGATACATTAGATTCCTTGTATCATGGATATGAATATATATATATAAAACCCGTCGTCTCTGTGTGTGTGTGGGGGGGGGGGGGGTGTGAGTGAGGATGAGAGGGTGTGTGTGTGTGTGTATCTGTGTATAACTGAGTACTCGGTCACGCTTTTGGCGCGCTTATAACTTTTCAACCATGCGTGCAATGTAGCTCAAATTTGGACCACGGTCTATATTGTGTCGTGACTCACGGTGACTCACAAAATTTCATGCCGATTGGTCAAAGCAAACCTGAGATCTAACATGGTCCCCAAATGCAGTATTTGGACCCAAGTAGACACTATTTCTTATGACGTTTGTCGAAATGACGTCATGTGACGTCGTACACAAACCCGCACTTGCGTTGCTATTGCATTGACGAAATTTCCATGCGATCTACCAAAAGCGTTGTTGAAAATGGGCGCTATAAATTAATTGTCAGATCAGGTTGAGTGTGAATATAAGTAATGCGCGTTGTTTTTGTCGTGGAAGTGCATGGCGTGTAGAGTCGAGACTATAACGTTCTATACCATCGTTGGAAATGGGTGCTAAATGTTCTTTTAATATGCCACTTCCGTGTGAACATAAACTGTAATGGATTGTGTCTTGTTATGAAAGTTGTGCATTGAGCGTGGAATCGAAGGAGTACATATACGGAAGACGGCTGAATAAAGGCTCTGTTGCGTTCCAAATGTGCATCATGCATATATGTGTGGTATATAGGGGTACATAATGTAGTTTTAGTTCTCACGCGCCTCCGATGAAAGAGAAGCCTGACCAATCCATTGCTGATATAGAAATGATAATGTGCCCATGACCGCGGATACCAGAAAGTAACGAAGAACATTTATATACCCGTCATTTTGATGGGCAATCCCCTATTATATATATATAACTTTGGTGGAACTCGGCGACTAAAACATTATTATCAAAGTTAATGCCTCTTCTGTTCCCGCCCTGATACAAGCGGCGCCAATGTGGCGTCTATTAAAGGCACGTGAGGCCTTAATTGTCGAAAATATTCATATTTGTTCCAATCACCGTAAACAGAAAAACATTAAAACGCATACAGTTTCGTTCATATATACCATGACCATCGCGTAAACAGCATGTTATAATAAAGATTTACTATATTTTACCTAAGCAAGAGCCTGATTGTGTTACAGAAGACAGCACAATGCTGCTGGCTAATCACACACAAATGGCATAAACGCTCTTTATTCGTTCCATATCAGGAATTCACCAACAAAGAACGCTCTTTATGTTTACCATCATAATATAAACAAACACCAGAAAAGTAACTTTTTATGCTTTTGTTTACATAACAATGGTCAAAGATATGACAATAACATACTGTTTATGCGATATTTCTTATTTGTATACGGACAAAGTCTGTCTACATTTTGTTGTTCTTTCTGTTTGTGGCGGTTTTTGACGGGTGGAAATATTTTCACAGGATACCCACCGCCAAGGCCAACCGTACCTTTAAACCACACGATTAGAACCCCGGAATGGACGTAAATCGGGACCTGGTTTGATGGACATCTCAAGGAACCGTTCCGATCGACACACGGCCAATTTGATCATTTTTTTGTACCGCTCCCCCAACCCTGACTCACACGACCAATGAAGATGATTATGTATAAGTTTGGTGGAAATCGGCTACAAAAGCATGTAATGAATTTGTTGACCCTCCCTTTTTGTGCCAGACACCAACAGCGTCACTTTAGAAAAAAAATAACCTGCACCATTATCTTCCTCGTAATTTTTTTTACAGTCCTCTGTTGATTTCCATAGGACACAGGCAGACAGACATTCGCAAACATAGATACACTAACAGGGTTACCTGGCGTTGTCCGTTATGACGTGAAACCCTCTGCTGTGGACATTTGGTGGGAATAGAGAATGTTCTTTGTAAAAGTGTTACACGTTTACACGTTATTGTATATCCAAATTGCATCACAAAACGTCAGCTTGTACATGGATTATAAGTAGTAGCTCACCTTGTCAGAGTGAATATCATTTTGTTTATCGCGATTAATTCGTCCAAGCAATAAAGTATTTATTTATCTACAACTGAGCGTACGTCAGACGCTATAATTTTTAAATCGTACAGACGACGTGGTTGGAATTGACGCTAGTTTTGTTTTTGTTAACTATTTGTATTGGGATCAAAATATGAACATTAATTTAAGAAGACGACAATTAGGTTTTACATACAGATGCATAAGTCAACTTGGTGGATCAGACTAAGATTTTGAGGACAACTAGTTATGGTATATCCACGAAGATGTTTTAAATTAATGTCCAGGTGCTACTGTGTTCATGGTGCTTTACTGGCTAATTATTCCCAGTTATAAAGAAATGTTGCTATATGTAAACTGCATGTGCCCGACATAGCGAGATTTCAGGTTGTTTATGCTGGGCTATTAGTCTGTTTAAAAAAAAGGTAAATAGATCCTCTGTATCGGGCAGATGTACCCTTGGCATGTGCCAGTATTGGAGAATAGTGAAGTCATATGCCACTGATTGTTTTCTTTTATCTCAGAAGAAACTATATTTGACTGCGCATTGTGACCACTATTTTTGAACAGGGCTTTTATACATTTCCATCCATCTTGACAATTTGTATCTTTTTGTGGACAATATCTTGAATGGGAAAGACTAAATTTTGTTATAATACACGAGCCATTCTAACATGTCATCCTCTGACGGTTCAAAGTCGCTCATTTTGCAAGAATATATGTATCTCTTAAATAGAATGATAAGTATACTTTTAATGCTTTCTACTATCTGTTTTGCAAGCTCACTATATGAATACGCCGATTCCCGTCGCCATACATATATATCACAGTTGAGAAGATATAAATGTTCAAGTGACTAAACTTGGTCACAATTTGTCACAAAAACTCTTATAACGAATTATGGAGATGACTATATATAAAATTGGTGAATATCGTCGACTAAAGCATTCTTATCAATGTTAGTGCCATCCTCTCTCCATCCCTGAACCGGACGGCACAAACTGTGTCGTCTTTAACCCACCTAATTTGATTCCTCGTATCATCGGAGAAGAACGTGCATGGATTTGGTGGAAATTAGTGCTAAGCATAGTTGTGTCAGCTTTGGTGCCCTTCCCTCCCCATTCACAACTCGAACGGCGCCACTTTTGACAAAACTAAACCACGTACATTATAATACTGATATCATGGAGATGAGTATGCATAATTTTGGTGGAAATCGTCAACTAAACAAATTTTTATCAGATTTAGTGCCCCCCTTCTCTCACTATAGGGCGTCTTTAAATCACACGATTATATTCCTCGTACCATGGAGAAGAATGTGGATCAATTTGGTAGGAATCGGCGATAGGGTTTTTAAAATTAATTTTGGCGCCTCTCTCCTCTACCGTGAACCCCTGACTCGAACGGCACCATATCATGGAGAAGATTATGTATAAGTTTGGTGGACATCAGCGACAAAAATATTTCTCCATTTTTGCTTCCCCTCTCCCTTTCTGCTCCTGACACCAACAGTGTCACTTTAGAAAATTTAAAAATTTAAACCCGCTACATTATCTTCCTCGTAAAAAGTTACCCGTGTTAGACCCATATAGATGGTCATCCGTGATGCTATATAGAATACAGACAGACATTCGCAAACATAGGCACCAAATGTGGCGTCTTAAAACACATGATCTAATTACTCGTATCATTGGTGAAGAACATGTATGAATTTGGTGAAAATTAGAGCTAAATATATTTTTTATCAGTTTTGGTGACACTCATATCGCCATTTTTGACATATTTAAAGCACACAATCAGACTCTTTATAAAGATGATTATATATAAATGTGGTGGAAATCGGCGACTAATCAAATTCGTATCAAATTTAGTGCCACCAATATCTCACCAAACGTCGCCAATTTGGCGTATTTAACCCTTTACCCAACAGAAGGGCCCTGTGCCAATGCATTCTCTTATATATGCGAGTCGACCACAGGTCGCCTCGCATATATAAGAGAATGCATTGGCTTAACACATTACAAATTATAAAATTGTTAAAGAATGTAAGAAAAAATGGTCAATGCATTCTTATCAATGTGCCAATGCATTCTCTTATATATGCGAGGCGACCTATGGTCGACTCGCATATATAAGAGAATGCATTGGCACAGGGCATAATTGTAACCATCACAATGTGGTCAATGAGCCGGTTCCAATGATATCCATATTTGTATGGTTCTATTGAGACAGACCGAAGATATTTTAGGCTGTTGAAGCTTTATTTGGCCGGTTTTGGCCGGTTTGTTGGGTAAATGGTTAAACCACACGATTAGATTCCTCGTGTCACAGAGAAGAATATGCATCAATTTGGTGAGCCTCCATACACAACTGACTTTAACGGCTCATTTTAAACCACACACTTAGACTATTGATATCACGAAGATGATTGTGTGTCGGTAATCAGCGACTAGACAAATTCTTATCACAGTTATTGCCCCTACCATCTCTCACCCAGACGTGTATCAATTTGATAGAAATTGGCGCTAAAAATATGTTTATCAATTTTTTTGCCCCTCTCCCCTTCCGTGCACTCCGGAACGGCGCCACATTTGACATCTTTACACCATACCATTAGATTCCTCATATCATGGAGATGAATGTGTATAAGTTTTGTGGAAATCGCCGACACGTGCTTCTGCCGCTCCCCCTGTTCTGCCCTGACAACAACAGCGTCATTTTTAGAGAATTCTAACCCGCACCATTATCTTCATCGTAAAAAGTTACCCCTGTTAGAACCCTTTGGTGCCCTCTAGATGGTTCCCAGTACATTTTTTATTGAATACAGACATACATACAGACATTCGAAATATAGATATAGATCATGGCGATGAGATGAGCGTGGCGACGCGGAATCGCCATTCTTTCGAGATGCAATTTTAGGTTACACTGGTGTAAATGTTTTCCATAGGACTCAGTGCTAACGTTTTAGCGTATACTGTTGGCAATATAAATTTTGGGTCCACAATTTTCTTTAAATCTGAAAAATTGACATTTGGGGAAACTAGAAAAATTACGCCCGTCTAGCAGGGAATTCGCCTTTATATCTTGTGTTTTCGTAACTAGTGTCAGAACCGCACTAAAAAATATTTTAGACCACACTAAAAAATTCAAACTTCACTACAAATGGTTAATTCCTGTGCCAATGGCTATTTTACCTATGGGAAATCATAGGGAAGAGGTGTGATGAATGTTTTTATTCAACAAGGACACAAGGCTATTGACCAATCAGGGCCCAGTGTCTATTTTATTCTCTCCTATATATTCCTCCCACATCCGCTAGATGTCACTCCGAACCCCATTTACACCAGTATAACCTAAATGTCGTCATATTTTAGAGTAATCTATCTTCTACGAATTTTCCCAACTCACATAAGAGATTTATAATTAATTATAAGTCACCCCTAATTTTGATGCAAAATCAAAGAAATTAAACCAGTGCGCCAGTCTATGCTGGCAGCATGTAAAATAATAGTATTGCCATTAGAAGCCTATATATTTTATGTAACTTTAAACTCGGAAAATGAGTTCAGATCGCGTATAAAAGATGCTTGCGGAATTTTTTTTTCGCAGAGACAGTGACGTGCGAACATATTTCTGGAATCTTTCTTCGAAGTTCAAAACATTTCCGATAGACGCAGACGCATATAAATCATTTCCATCCAAACACTCCAGAGCATGGTTTTATTGAGACACAAGTTTACTGAGAAATGTGTATGTGGAAACATGGATTATTAAAATGCGTCACTAATTAACTGGGAAAACAAGCTTTCTCTTTCTCAACCCAATTGCCATGTTGATGATGTGCATCTCTGCATAGGTGACATTTGTCCTTTTCGTCTTTTATGTTCCAGAAGACTGTATATCAGTCGCTAAGGGCATGTGCACATCGACACATTGTTAATCAAAGACTAGCCAATGACCGCGTGTATTTTAGTTGTGTCGACATTTAAAATTGACATACATATACCTTACATCCCAAGTGATCGCAGCATATGCGCTGGACCAATGTGCTACCCTAAAATCCCTGTCACACTCAGGCCGGCGCTTGCACTGCGCTGCAAAAGTACCAAAATATGAGTAACACGCAGGAGGAGCGCCGAAAACTGTCCAAAATTGTCAAACTTTTAAAACAAAGTATGCTCCTATTGCGTTCCTACTTTGTCAAGTCTCACGCTCTTATTGCGTTCAAGTCGCTGTCATTGTGATGCTAGTACGTTCTCAATACGTTTGCAAAACGCTCTCTTCGCGGGCGCGGAGAGTATAAATAGCGTCTCCTGCGTTCTCCAGACATAGTCAGTTTTTAGTTTGTGTGGAATATACCCAACAATCCGCAATAGATTAGCTGTCCGATTAAATCACTGTCACACTCCGCTGCGATCAGGCCGGGGCTTGCATTGCGCTGTAAAATTATCAAAGCGCCGTGCAAACCGATTGGTGACGCAGTAACGTCGCAGTTGACACTGGCTAGGATGGGACGGGACGTGTGCGCCAGAGCGCCGCGTTTGTTTTGTGCATGCACAAAACAAGCGCAGAGGTTCGGCGTTCTGACCATGCGCAGTACCGTCGCCACGACAGCGCAACGCGAACGACATGAGCGCCCCGTTGACGTAGCAAGGACGGATACAAGCTACTCGTGGTCGCAGCAAGAACTCCTCTGCAACTGCAGTAAGCTTACTACGCCTTGGCCAGAACGCCTAGACTCTGCGCTTTGTTTGTGCATGCACAAAACAAGCGCGGCGCTCTGACAGCGCAACGCGAACGACATGAGCGCCCCGTTGACGTAGCAGCGGCGCTCTGTTGCCTATGGGCGACCATGGAGACCCTCGCCCGTCGTAGCCAGTGTCCACTGCGTCACCAATCGGTTCGTGGAGACCTTAGTGCGTTTAGGTGTGCGCTTTGATACTTTTGCAGCGCTATGCAAGCGCCGACCTGAGTGTGACAGGGGCTTAAATTGTAAATCTTTGTAGAAAATAAGTGGGAAGTTCTAAAAGGTTAGAACTGCCAAAGTCCTGTCACGGCAAAACGTAAATAGTCAGTTAGTTGGGGACTGTCACGACAGTCTCTCCTTACGGCTTGGCAAAGCCAAATGTTTGTAACTGGTGACCGACAGATGCCATGACGACCATACCCTATTCGTGTGTTGTTTGCAGGTAGAGTGTAGTGTTTCCTTTGAGCGCTTAGGAAAACAGGGTCGTGGCAGGAACACAAGAATAAAATCCAATTAACAATCCGCTTTGGGTGATTTGTCGGCCAACGTGTCGGGAATGAGATCATTTTTATGGCGTGCAGTCGACTGACCTCGCGGCTAGTTGGTATCGCCGGTTGCGCGTTAAGCCCCTGTCACACTCAGGCTGGCGCTCTTATTGCGCTGCAAAAGTATCAAAGCGCCCACCTAAACGCACTAAGGTCTCCAAGAACCGATTGATGACGCAGTGGACACTGGCTACAACGGGCGCGGATCTCCATGGTCGCCCATAGGTGCCAGAGCGCCGCGCTTGTTTTATGCATGCACAAAACAAGCGCAGAGGCTTGGCGTTCTGACCAGGACGTAGTACTGTCGCCGTGACAGCGCAAAGCAAAGCGCCAAGCGAGCGACGTGCGCGTTATGTGGACGTAGCACAAGCGCATATTAGCTTCTCGTGGTCGCAGCAAGGAATTAATCTTGTCTTTTGCGACTACAGTAAGCTTAATCAAATTCTCACTACGTGCCTTTCCCGTCCTTAATACGCTCAATGAGGCTCTGTCCAAAACTTATTGCGCTCTTTCTGCGCTGTCATGGGGTGTTATGGACTGGTTCCCGCTCATATAACGTCCACATTGTGCTGCCACTGCGACTCTGGCGCTCGCTTTACGCCCAAGCGTTATACATGGCGTTCTTCCGGCGTTTACAGCAGGTTTACAGTACGATCCCACTTCGATATGCGGTCTGCTCACACCAACTGTTGTATTGCGTGTGTCTTTGGTAGGTATCTGTTATGTCTGAATTATATAGTTGTATTGCGTGTGTCTTTGGTAGGTATCTGTTATGTCTGAATTATATATTTGTATTGTGTGTGTCTTTGGTAGGTATCTGTTATGTCTGAATTATATAGTTGTATTGCGTGTGTCTTTGGTAGATATATGTTATGTCTGAATTATATAGTTGTATTGCGTGTGTCTTTGCGATCAGGCTGGCGTTTGGTTTGAGTTGAAAAAGTATCAAAATACGAGTAACGCACAGTGGAAGCGCGGAAAATTGTCAGAAATTTTCAATCTGTTAAAACAAGAGAACCAATGTCAGAAATGGTAACGCGCTCAAGATCATATATTATAAACCCAAGAATGTAATTGTAGAATATAAAATATATTGGTTTTGCGAATGACCAACTCAGAATTCCGTTAAATAACAATAACAACCAGCACCTAATTAACGAACCGGTGCCGACTCGACCGATTCCGACCACAAACCCCAGTGGGCTGCAGAAATTTATTTTATTTGTAATTGACATATAGTTTATCACAAACCAAAAATCAACATTAATCAACGTTGATTAACACAATAAACGAAAGTGAATTTCCCCAACTACATGCACCTTATACGGGACTCGGCCTCCAGCTTGCAGTTTGACTTTTAATCATCCCAAAAATTCCCATTCTATAAATAAAACTAATAAAATACCCATTGATAATGTCAGCCTGCACGCGAAACGAGAAACTCCCCACCAGTTATACATGCGGCGCGCATGACAAGCTATGCTCCTATCCCGCTTATCACGTTTTCGTCGCGCTCTTTGTACGACCCATTGCGTTCCTGCTTTGTCACGTCAATTTTCACGCTCTCGCGCGCTCTCACCGCGTTTCCTCCACGCCGTAAACGCTCTTAATGCGTTTAAGTCGTTGTCATTGCGTTGTTAGTACGCTTTGCGTTGTCATGGCGACGGTACTACGCCTGGTCAGAACGCCGAACCTCTGCGCTTGTTTTGTGCATGCACAAAACAAGCGCGGCGCTCTGGCGCTCTGGGGCGATCACGGAGACTCTCTCCCGTCCTAGCCAGTGTCAACTGCGTCACCAATACGTTCTTGGATACCTTACTGCGCTTTGCTTGGCGCTTTGATTATTTTTCAGCGCAATGCAAGCGCCGGCCTGATCGCAGCGGAGTGTGACAGTAGTTTAATCGGACAGCTAATCTATTGCGGAGTGTTGGGTATTTTCCCCACAACATAAAAACTTACTATGACCGGAGAACGCAGGAGGCGCTATCTATACTCTCCGCGCCCGCGCAGAGAACGTTTTGCGAACTTATTGTGAACGTACTAGCATCACAATGACAGCGACTTGAACGCACTAAGAGCGTGAGACTTGACAAAGTAGGAACGCAATAGGAGCATACTTTGTTTTAAAAGTTTGACAATTTTCGACAGTTTTCGGCGCTCCTCCTGCGTGTTACTCATATGCTGGTACTTTTGCAGCGCAGTGAGAGCGCCGGCCTGAGTGTGACAGGGGTTGTACATAAATTTGTGGTAGCGGTGGGATATATTGATTGTAATTTAATGGGAATAATATTCTAATTTGGAAGGAAATGTTGAAAATTAGTAGTTTAAATTTAATTTGACAGCTCTGATGTTTGTGTTAGGCAAGCGTTCTGTATATGGGCTTATTTGGTTACCAATGAGCGTCGTCCTCACATGGTTTCTAACAAGTAACACTATTTGTAGATCTGGTATATCAACCATGAAAATACCGTCTGAAATTCCGGTAGGTATTGTGTTATTTGGAGATTTACATGAAGCTTCTCAAACTTATGTATAGTGCGCATATTTGGGTCTGAACTTTGTCGAATTTACAATGTGTGGTAATGTTTTGATTGCGGTGTTTTGTGTTGAAGAACTGCATGAAATAATTAGTCATTGTGACATCGCTGGTTACGATTACAACATTTTCCAGCCTCACTAACCATCCAATTTCAAAATGTTTTTTGCTGAAATTTTAATAATCTGTTGTCAATTATTAAGTATGTCAGATATAAATATTACCAGTGCAACCGATGTAAGGGAAATCTTGTCTATCAGTCGTGCCAAAGTTGTACAGACATATCCCAAATAATCTCTACATTGGATGACTTGGCTCCATTACAAAACATTCCAGGCTCTATTATGAGCTGGATATGTTAAAAAGTTGCTATTATGCAACGATTTCTTCCGAGCAGCATGAACTAAAAGTGTGAAAGTCCATGATAACAAAGCCTCTGGACAGCTTAGTGATTCACGATTCCATTGGTGTGTAGGAGGGTTGAAAAATAGGATTTTCAGAATATAATACATATCTGTCAGTTTGGCCTATGTTATTCATGAGAGAACCATTATGCTGGTTTAATTATTTTATAAAGGTACCATAGTATACAAAATGGGTTAATGGTTGAATACGAAGTATGTGTTTGGTATCTGATATGGGCCTGCTCTGTATGGCACTCCACCGGAAAAGAGCCTGATTTCGCTCCCATGAAAACAGTCGTCAGCACTTCCAAGAAAAAAAATCTAAATTGATGCGATAACTCTTCTTTATTTTTTAATATATCTCACACATATCTAGGTTCTATCAGCTCATAAGGTGATTATAGACTGACATTCACTCTGACATGGTTAGCTATGGGGCCAATTGCGGCGAAAAAATGGTTAAATTGAGGAATCTGCATAGTCAGTCCAAGGGGTGTTTCAATTTGTGATGTGACAATTCGGTGAAAATACAGACAGTTAAATGCTCCGATCATTTCTGTATCTTGTAACCAAGCATTCATGGGCTGTTTATCAATGACCATGGCGCAACAGAAGGTTGTAGTATAGTACCCCATCAAACTGGTGACAATGACCAGCAATCGTGTATTGCTACCTAATCACTACATGCTATTCAATGGTGAGCGGTACCCTCAATCCCCAACTATGGAGAACATGATCACGCAACTTGCATATTATGTGGCTAGACCACAGAATATCAAATCGCATCCCTCTTTCACCAGAATTATCACATAAGGTCAGAAACTCCCAAATAAAAATCCTGGGTTTGGAATTAACAGAAAGTCTTATAAAAATCCTGGGTTTGGAATTTACAGAAAGTCTTATCAAAAGACTTCAACACCCTACCCAGGGCATAACATGGATGAACAAGGTGACTTGTTTCGGATGCGTGTACCTAACGTGTATCATCAGCCAACTATACAATGAATCTCAATCAGAAATCAAGTCCCCAGCAAAAAAAAAACAACATATAATTTAAATGGAAACCAACATCTGACTACCCACCGATATTGCAATCCCCAATGCAATATTCTTGACAGTCATGCCATCTACCTATGATGGTGCCATCTAATACAGCGTTACTTTGACGCTTGCGCAAGATTTAACAATTGGTATGTCGAGGAAAAGGGTCCTTATCTCGCCAAATCACTTAAAGTTCAGACACAAGATGTCCAGGCATATATTCCCATAGGAATGGAGCGAGATTTCCAAACACTTGTGAGTGCAGTCGAAGATAGATTTGCGACGACACATCAAAGATCTCAAAATGATCTTATATTCTCAAATTAAATGTATAATCATAAAATTACACCAAAATACTCCTGTCATTGATTATATTTATGCATATTCTTCATAACTGCACTTGATTCATATGTAAATCATTGATTCATCAACTTCTCGCAAGAGTAAAATCCAAAATGGCCTCTGGCAGCCATGTTTTTCTACGAATTTCGAACAAAAAATCGATGGCTCCCATCTAGATTTCACCATGAAGATCCATATAATGTTTGGTGATGATCGGATGAGGGATGTGGTTTGTAGTGTGTACCAAATTAATGGATTTAGTCTTTTACCGAATTTCGTGAAAAATCAACGGCTCCATCTAGAGGTCACCCCGAAAACCCGTACAGAGTTTGGTGATTATCGGATGAGGGATGTGGTCTGTAGGGTGTGCCAAAGGATTTAGTCATGGAAAGGGCAAAATCCAAGATGGCTGACAGCGACCACGTTTTTCATCGAAAATCGCTAATATTTTATAGCTCCCATCTAGAGGTGATCCTAAAAGTATCTATAAATTTTCAAAAATTTCTCAAATAAATACGGGAGCCATCGATTTATTTTCCGAAATTCGTTGAAAAACTTGGCCGCCGGCAGGTGTTTGAATTTCAAATTTGAATCCATTGGGATTCAAATTTGAAATTCAAACACCTGCCGGCGGCCAAGTTTTTCAACGAATTTCGGAAAATAAATCGATGGCTCCCATCTAGAGGTCACTCCGAATATCCATTTGGTGGTGATAGGATGAGGGATGCGGTCTATAGGCTGAGCCAAAAGACATTATTGACGGACGGACGCACGTACGGACGGACGGACGACGGACACCACGGCAATAGCTCAAACTTTACAAAGTAAAGTTGAGCTAAAAAGGTGAATACGGCCATTTGCTAACATAATTAATGGTCATACACCGACTCGATGTGGAGTTTATTTAGATGCTTTTGGAGAATTTTAGTACATGATTTCACTATTTGGTGTAAATCTTCAGAACTTAGTCTTGCCTCTTGAACAAAAAGACCGCTAATAGAGATATATTTTAACACAAATACCTTTGATATCTACACAGTACCATTACTGTCGAAATAACTTGGTGTCGTTTGTAAAACTTGTACTGTTGATACGAACTGGACTTTTGGAAGTGTGTTCACGATCACTGAATTAGTGAGCTATACTTCATACAAATGACATATAAGTTACAATACTACCATCCCAAATTCACATAAGCAAATACAACATTGGAATAGATACAAACAGATATAATATTTACAAAGTGTTGTTGATGAAACAATCGACAAGTCTGTGGGACAGTCTACATGTCTACGAGCAGAATGAAATCAAAAGCTCCGAGGGCAAATGTCCAGCCAATATCCTCAAATGTCTCACAAGCATAATAATGAAACAGCAAGGGTGTGCTATAGTTGTCAAATTACTGAACACTTGATCTGAGATTCCCAAAAGTACCAAAATAAGACTAATGATAGGAAATTAGACCTCCGAAATAATGTCAGAAAAATTGACATCTATCAAATAAGTTTATTGTTTGTTTTTGTTGGAAAACTGGAAGAGAGCTTGCTAAAAATGCATGCGGAAGATGAGAGACAACATGGAGTCTCGCATCTTAGTCGATGGATTTCTTTAGAGGAACAGTAAAACAAACAAAAATTGCCTGATAACACATTAATTCCTTCTAAAGCCCAAGTGCGCCCACAGTTTACACATCGGAACAAGGACATTCATTCTGATCTAACTTTCACTACAAGATTGCATCTTCAATAAAAAATTTAGCGAAGGCAACTTAGATCAAATCACACAGACCAAAACTATTGCAACGCCCAATATAAGTATCTTAGGGAAAGAGAAGTTATCTTAAGAACAATTGCATATTAATGTATTGTGATGACAATGCTAAAATCGGTTAGGGGTAACTCCAAGCCGTTTCGCCCTTCAGTGGTGGCGAAAAGGGTTCACATCCTCATGTTTCCATCGTGGACTTTGTAACTCGAAATCATTATCTGGTTGAGTTTCCAGTTACTCGCCGATGGTCGGTAGTTTGCCGCACATGGTCGACGAGTTTACTATAGCCATTGAAATCACTGTTTGATTAGGCGTAAGTGTGCGGATTTCCGCCTCCACTAAAACTGGCAATGTCGTGATATGTCCTTAGTTGCTGAAAGCTACATTAAACCCAAAAAAAATTAATAAATCAAAGCTAAAATCCCATCCCTATCGGTGAGCCTAATGTGAGTGTCAACTGGTGTACGCGGGAAAAAGTCAATATCCCAGACATCGGAATTTCCTTCTTTTACCATGCTATGACTAAATTTTCTTTTGACACCATCATTTTATTTCAACATAGATGTACCAGACTCTTCACAAACTATGGAATGTCTTAATCTCGCACTGCATAGTTGTGTTCTGTCGCGTGGTTAATGCTCTGAATATTTAGAAAAGAAACTCTAAAGCGATAATTCTATGAAAGGAATTCGGAATCTGGCATAATGTGTGGATGGTATGACAGATGCATGGAGTAAAGCAGTGAAGCCTGTAGAATATCTTATTTCATCTCAAGATCGAAGAAAGAGAAATCTGTTCAAATTAAGGAACCAATAGAAAGTTATGAAGACATTGAAAAGTAAATAGCAGATACGTCCCCCTACATTCAACACTAGAAATCTCCAACGGGCGCATACACATAAAGTTGTCAAGGGGAGCAAACTTAACAAAAGTCCTTGGGCTTGTTGTTTAATCCACTCCCAATCAATCGATCATCTATACCATTCTATTTTACTGTCAAATGTTTGTCAAATGTTTAAATATGTTATTATGATTGGAATAAATATGTTTACACCAAAGTTGTCAGTTATCAGTAATTCCTGAACAAACAATGTCGATGCAGGCGATACTCTTTCCAAATAAGGCCATACCACAACGGTGTCGGTTTTACGGGCGGAGGAAAAACATGCACATGGTAAATTTCGCGTGGAAATCATTCCACTGCGTGGAGAAAATCAGACACACGAATCTGATTGCCCTTCCTTGGAGTGGATCACAAATTCTTCACTTTTAATACGAAATGTTCAGACAAAAAGGTGAACTTATTATCTGAACATTTCACTCCAATGAATATGACTAATTCTGCTTTTGTATTTATTATGTTTTTCTGTCAGTCGTCTACTTTTATGGCACGAACACTCCTCCAAATGAATAATAGACCGTTCCAGGGTATACGTTTATAACTGAATCGGAGAATCCATTCAGTATAGAAAGGGTTAAAGGGCCTGGCTGGTCTGAAGCACCCGGTATGTTTATTTGTTCTTTGTTGTTATTTTGTTATTGTTAATATTCGATATAAATATGTCTATGTTCATAAATTCTGTTCTACACCTTCAAATACCAAACATAAAAACACCTGAAACTGTCAGCGAAAGGGGAGGGGGCAGAAAACCTACCTACCTACCATACCTGTTCAGGGTTAGGTAACATTGTGCGAGAAAATTAACGGGCGACATTACAATGATATAGTAATTACGACGAGCACTTGTCACCAAATTGCACCATCGTGAGACAACATACCGACTGCCATGGTTACTATGACACCATGCTCCATGCAGAGTTCAGTCCCCTACGCAGGATTTATCGCACCTACACGTAATGTGAAGAAATGTCACATTTATTTATTTGAGACTTTTGTATGCTGCAATTCATCTCTGCATTATTCTGAGAAACTGAACTGTCCATATTTATTTGAAAATTGTCTAGATCAAGCCAGAATTGTAACTGACAAAACACTTCAATTAAAAATGATAGATTTAATTAAGAAATACACATGCCGGCAGCGTTCAGACAGAGCGTGGCGAGGGGACTGAACTCTGTTTTTCAGGTTGCTATGGTACGTTTGTCTCCAGGCCGCCAAATTCAATAAAACAGTAATGAGGATTAACAGAATGAATCCATTGTCCGACAAAGGCTGGATGGTAAATGGTGTATAGTGGTATATTGTCAAGTAACAATGGTGTGATTAACGACGTCTAGACACAGTAAATGAAGGTATGGACATGAACTAAATCATTGACATAAAACGTACCTTGAGGTGTGATGGAATTTGAAGATGCTTTGGCATGGTACAGGGCGCATGTCGGCGACATAGATTTATTTCAATTGGCTAAGCGAATTTATGTTATTATAATTATATTGAATTTTAGATGTAAACTCATTTTTTTAGTAATTAATTATGAGCCCAGAAAACGAAGATTTAATGTGAAAAATGTATTTTTAATTTGGGGGGAAAAAGTCAGAATTGGTAAAAAAAATTGGCCAAAAGGTTTTGCGGCCCAGCGTGAACACTGAACGTGTTTAAACGGACATGGCTCATTCGAACCTCCAATTTTGTTTTCTACGTAATTTGGAGCGACGGATACGATAAGTCGATAAATAAACGAACTTTTGATATACCGGCTTCATATGGTCTGAAAAACACTTGCCGAAGTCACAGCCATTTTTCAGCCGTTTTCAACTTTACGCCAGAAGTAAGATAAACGCTCTTTATTGCTACCATGTCCGGAATAGACTACCACGAAACGCTCTTTTCTGTTCCAAGTCGTGAAAATGGTTGGTTTGTGTTTGGGACCCAAACGGTTACTTAATTGCGTCTTTTTGGGTTACATACTACTCGTAGAAAGGTAGTTAAGATATTTATCGACCTATTTCGATACCAAGAAAAATTCAAAAGCGAATATTATTTTGTGTATTTTGGAGCGCAAACCGCCATGTGGCTTTAAACTTAATCTTTCTCAAGTCGATATTGGGCCACCGTAAATATCCGATTAATGGGCTCATGGGTCCGAACTAATTAGTCTATGGTACTGACAAAGACGTACATACGGTGGTTTTATGGTGGAAATCGGAAAGAGCTAATGCTCAATTCCGATCAGAAGAAACATAATGTAGTGATAAACACGACACGACGGAGACCCATTCTGACAGTGATGCGCCAATAAATATTATAGCGAGAATGCCATACCTATACATTGACTTGTGTACATTTACGGCCAGAGGAGTGTTCAGGTCACTTTAGTACTCAGATCCTATCAGGAATAATAGTAGATCATGCCATGAATCTCTACTCTGTCTATCGCCCGTAGAGATACATTTATATTCCACCAGTACAAAACATGGGAACTTTTTGAAGTTTTGACAGTGAACCTTATAAAGTCGAAAACATAACGCGGGGAATATATTTATTAGTTGGTATCTTTTCCTTAATAATGTTCTTCACTGTAGGTGAATGTCAAAACTCAAAATTGCGTGCTTTTCTCTGACTTTTGTGAGCCGATATCCGGCGCAATAAACATAAAATTAATTACCCAGGAAAATCTCTCACAAATCCACTTAAATCGTGAAATTTCGAGTTCGGACCTTCACCTACAGTGAAGTACATTATCAAGAAACAGATAATAACTAAGTTATATATTCCCCGCGTTATTTTTTCAACTTTATAAGGTTCCCTGTCAAAAAGTTCCAAGGTTTTGTACTGGAGGAATATGATCTCTACGGGCGTTAGCCAGAGTAGAAATTCTTGGCATGATCAGGAATAATAGTGGTAGAAACATAACAGTAAACAAGACATGGCGGAAACCAACGCTGATCGTGATACGTCAATAGATATGATAATATTGTACTGACGAGAATATCATACTTATACATGTACGTGTACCCATTCACGGACATATTAGTGTTCCACATCACTTTAATACTCTACTCAAATCATATCATGAATAATAGTGGTAGAAACATAACAGTAAACATGACATGAAGGAAACCCATTCGGATCGTGATACGTCAATATATATGATAATATTGTATTGACGAGAATGTCATACATATACACGTACGTGTACCCATTCACGGACAGATGGGTGTTCCACATCACTTTAATACTCATGTCCTATATATCAGGAATAATAGTGGTATAAACATAACAGGAAACATGACACAAAGGAACTCAACGCGGATCGTGATACGTCAATAGCTATGATAATGTATTGACGAGAATGTCATACTTATACATGTACGTCTATCCATTTACGGACAGATAAGTGTTCCACATCACGTTAATACGCTACTCAAACCCTATCAGGAATAATAGTGGTAGAAACATAACAGTAAACATGGCACGACGGAGACCCACGCGAATCGTGATTTCAATAAATATGATAGTATTATATTGACGAGAATGTCATACTTATACATGTACTTCTATCCATGTACGGACAGATGAGTGTTCCACATCACTTTAATACTCAGATCCTATCAGGAATAATATTGGTAGAAACATAACAGTAAACATGACATGAAGGAAATCAACGCGGATCGTGATACGTCAATAGATATGATAATGTTGTATTGACGAGAATGTCATACTTATACATGTACGTCTATCCATGTACGGACAGATGAGTGTTCCACATCACTTTAATACGCTACTCAAATCCTATCAGGAATAATAGTGGTAGAAACATAACAGTAAACATGACACAACGGAAACCCACGCGGATCGTGATACGTCATTATATATCATAGTATTATATTGACGAGAATGTCATACTTATACATGTAAGTTTACCCATTTACGGACAAATGAGTGTTCCTCGTCACTTTAAAACTCATGTCCTATCAGGAATAATAGTGGTAGAAACATAACAGTAAAGCTGACACGACGAAGACCCATCCTGACAGTGATATGCCAATAAATTGTATAGCATTGTATTGACGAGAGTGTCACTTGAAACCGCCATTGTCTGTGTATTTTTGTCACAATCACTTGAAATCGTTGTCTTAGTTGTCATAAATCTCCCACTCAACTCCCCACACATCTCTCTCGTGTTCTTCGAATGTAGTTAATTTCCCATCTCTGGACACATATGAGGGTGCAGCACGCGGAAGCCAGGCAATTTTCAGGCGACACGTGGGATTCATATTTTTTGTATAGTGAAAATGTGATTATATATATACTCAACACCTCAGTTTCCTTCAGAGGGTTTAGTTGATGTATGTAGCGCCTTACAATGCGTGAAATATAAGCGCATCACCACACGCGGTTTGTTGGTTTAAACCATGTAGTTTCCGCAATGTTTCGACTTTATTTACATAGAACTGGCATTTAGTTCTATGAAGGGTAAGTCTTCATCAGAGGCACGCCCTTATGTAATGAATATTTACACTGTACGTGTATTTACTCATTTCTCCACCTTTTTTTTTTATTAGAAGAGGAGTTTTATTATCAGTATGCTTTTGGTTGATGCCATCGATTTTATTATCATTATTGTGCATCAAAAGCTTGTCACTACTATATTCAATGAACTGTGTCCACTGTATTCCAGAAAAGGTTAAAATAAAGAGCGTTATTATCACTTCTGCGCATTTGAACAAATATTGACTTTTGCTGTTCATCCAGCTGCACCTTTATAAAATCATGCGGCTATATCCAAGAAATTTGAGAATGGTCTTCCTATTATGCTGGTGGTATGGCGAGGCTGAAAATAGGCTTGACGCCGCCAAATGCCACATCGTGTTACACCAATCAACTACAATAACGTAAATGTTCTGCCGAAAATCCTGGGCATTCGTAGCAATTTTGACATTTATTTCGGAAGAATGATCAACCAAAATTCACAAAAAGTCTAAATTTTCTATCGGTCTCTCTTTTGACGCAAATCGTGTCACGAGAAATTAGTCCCGACAAGATACGATGGAACGGTTGTCTTCTTTTCCATTATGTTGACGGCTTGAGATGTAAACATAGGCTTTATTGCGCTGTTTCTAACTGGCGGCGCAACATACTTCGATGTCCAGGTTAATAAATTAACTGACATTTCTGTGTTTTCATTGGGAATCTCGGTCAAATATTACAATAATTAATCTAGCGATAACATTTCGTGACTACTTGTAACAAATACGCACTTCGTGATATGCCATTAAATGTGCAACGAGACGTGATATTTGACGCATGCGCTGGTCATTTCCGGGCCCGACTTGCAAATTGCAATTGCCCACTAAAACAGCCATCCTTCCGCTGTCTGGATCTTTGAGCCGCTAATGCTCTTCGATATCAAACGTTTGATGATTTAGCACTCAACAGCAGGTCCATTACCATGGTTACCATGGTCAAATGGAGTGAACGTCTCATATTATACTGATAATTATCCTCCTAGACGACCAGACTATAAGGGGTGACACAATGCGTGCTTTATCGTAATTACAGTCCATTAGTTTACTTCAAGGTTTCAATGATACACGCCATTCATTCAGGCAGTTTATGAAACTTCCTCGTGGGGACAAACGGTAAAACACGAACTACCTCTCATCAGAGGAAGAGCTCCTCGTGGCTCAGTTGGTAAGATGCATGGCGCATTATTCCAACATAAGTCGTCAAGGCTGCATTAACCCTTTACCCAACAAACCGGCCAAAACCGGCCAAATAAAGCTTCAACAGCCTAAAATATCTTCGGTCTGTCTCAATAGAACCATACAAATATGGATATCATTGGAACCGGCTCCTTGACCACATTGTGATAGTTACAGTTATGCCCTGTGCCAATGCATTCTCTTATATATGCGAGCCGACCATAGGTCGCCTCGCATATATAAGAGAATGCATTGGCCTAAAAAAAAAATCTGTTTTTAACACTTTTTACCATTTTTTCTTACATTCTTTAACAATTTTATAATTTTTAATGTGTTAAGCCAATGCATTCTCTTATATATGCGAGGCGACCTATGGTCGACTCGCATATATAAGAGAATGCATTGGCACAGGGTCGTTCTGTTGGGTAAAGGGTTAATGCCGATAAACGCCGATGTGTGATTCAGACAGGGGAGATCATCTGGCTTATGGATCTGGTGTCAAGTTTGTTTTCAGTTGATTTCCCGGGGTGGGGGTGGGGGGTCGGGGGTCGGAGGTCGGGGGTCAGCGGTTTTCATGTTCAGTGGAGTGGTTTCCCCAGTGGATTTAGCGGTTTGCCATCTCCCTGTATTACCTCAATATTTTGATAATATGTTCCACCTATGAATCTGAGGTCAAAGGCACAAGGTCTAATGGATATTTCATATAAAAAAAACTTATCGCGATAGAGCATTTGATTCGTATACTCCATGTTTGGAACTCACTGAGACACGATTTGCAAACTCATTGACCGAATTCAAATCTGTGTTAGTGAATTATTCTGTGCTCACTTTGGGAAAGTTATCTCAGATGTTGTTTAACCCTTTACCCAACAAACCGGCCAAAACCGGCCAAATAAAGCTTCAACAGCCTAAAATATCTTCGGTCTGTCTCAATAGAACCATACAAATATGGATATCATTGGAACCGGCTCATTGACCACATTGTGATGGTTACAGTTATACCCTGTGCCAATGCATTCTCTTATATATGCGAGTCGACCATAGGTCGCCTCGCATATATAAGAGAATGCATTGGCCTAAAAAAAAACCTTTTTTTAACACTTTTTACCATTTTTTCTTATATTCTTTAACAATTTTATAATTTTTAATGTGTTAAGCCAATGCATTCTCTTATATATGCGAGGCGACCTATGGTCGACTCGCATATATAAGAGAATGCATTGGCACAGGGCCCTTCTGTTTGGGTAAAGGGTTAACAATTTGGATGTATATGTTATCTTATGTCGTCGGCTCTTGTGTACATGTATATGCTGTGTGTATAAATAAATGTGTGTATCGCGTGTGCTAGAGGGTAGGGTATTAGTAGGAATGTAAGCGCTCTGGTCCATCTGGGATAAAGCGGTATATAATATTTATTTTTATTATCCACCCGTAAAACGGAAATGTGATATAGTATATAGCATTGCTGTTGAAACGACGATATATAACTTACTAAGCAACTAATACTCAATACTTCAAGAGCAACGCTGAGCGTGGCATATTCCCCCACACTCTGTTTAGAGTGTGGTCAATACTAAATGTTTCTATGGAGGAAAAGTTATGCTGTTCCAGAACGTCCGTAAATATGGCGAAAATCAATATGAGTGTATCCTTTCACTCACATTGGTCTACCGCGATACCGAGATATATTCAAGTAAGACTATTGGCACTTAGTAACAATGGTAAACGAAAATAGCTTCTCGTCCCAAGGCCAATAACTTTGAATAAATATAGTTATGGAGAAGCTCACTGAATGGTTGCATCCTTCCATCGATGTGGTGTATTTGTAATCGTACTGGCATTTAATTCTGATCATTCATAGTGGAATTCCGATGCAAATTGTCTGCTGAGTGAAAAATGTGAATTCATGTATCTTCATTAGAATGAATAGACGCACCCCTTAGAAAGTATGTATACTTTCTCCCAAACCGGGCTGTCACCACACCAAAGCACAAACAATTACGATGATCCGCACGAGAACAAGGGCCGTAACTATGGCAAGAACGAATAGACGAAACCGTTAGGATTTGGGTATTCTTTTCCCAAAGCCGGGCTACCAAAGCACAATCCAATCCGATAGTCAACATCCGAGTTATTGTATATAAAAACAATTCTTGTAATTTCATCGTGTTCCTCTGTAATATACTACAACCAGATTTGTGTTATAACGTATTTTCCTGTAAGACACGTCAATTATGTTTTGCTCGGTTTTCTCAAGGCAATATTTTAATCCTAAGATCTCAAATAAAACCTAGAAAATTCGCGCTTTTCGGGAACCACAATTGAACCACACACTTGATTCAACTATATGGAGAAAAGAAAATACCATTCAACAATTCAAGGACCCCTTGCGTTGTTACAGAATAATGCGAGAAAATGAGCGCCAACCGAGCTCATACAATGAAAGTGGCATTAGAACAAAAATCCAAGACGTATACATATATATGAGAAATCGGCACTATGATGTGGCATGGATTTACCTCGAAAAAGCAAAAAATATTATTCTTTGATTCATATGATAAATGCGATGGAATAATTATCTTCTGAACTTCAGTTGATGCATACTGGAAAGTTGTGCTACAATTCCACAACCGCATGAGTTGTTGTTGCAGGCAGAACGCACAATGCTAGAATGCCAGAATATTAGCGTTTCCTACAGTCATTCGAGAAATGGTTGATTTTTGTATCAACCCATATACCCTGTGCCAATGCATTCTCTAATATATGCGAGTCGACCATAGGTCGCCTCGCATATATAAGAGAATGCATTGGCTTAACACATTAAAAATTATAAAATTGTTAAAGATTGTAATGCCAATGCATTCTCTTATATATGCGAGGCGACCTATGGTCGACTCGCATATATAAGAGAATGCATTGGCACAGGGCATAAATTCCAAGTATACGTTTTGAATATTAGCGTGAATATTACAGTCATTCGGGAAATGGTTGCTAACCACGGGCGTGTTGCAGCATGTACTGTATCATTGTGAAACGTGTAGTAATATCATGTTGAGTCGTGGTGCTAATGAACATTGGAATGCATTGCCTTTAGAGATGCTGTGACCACATATATATTCAAATTTGATTCTCAGTCATGAAGACATATTGTTAACAGAATGCAAACATGCGTTCTGAAGAGATTCCAGAGTGCCGTGATATTTGTGGGTCTGTACATGTATTTACGGTCCACGCTTCTGAACCCCACCAAATGCTGAATAAATGTATGCTTCCATATATGTTCTTATTGATGCACAGATTGGTGTTGGTATATGCATACTTATCATATAATCCCGTCGATAAAGCCTGTCACAGCGCGGAACATCTTTGCAATGGTACTATTGCTATAAATAGTATATGCAAATGTAACACATTCTCTTACCCCCTAATTTTACAGCGGTTCGATGTAGCATACTAGTATAGCTTTTGGCGGGGTGTTTGCTTCCGATGGGTGCCGTGTCACGATCGAGCAACAGAGAGCAGCGGATGTTCCGGCAGCTACAGTTACCCCGAAGTCATTGGTCAGATTCGTCATCTCGAATTTAAACCACGGGGTTTAAAGATACTGTAAGCGTTGACGGTGGGTATTGCTGTTAAAATTAAAATCGCCACAAACAGAAAGAATTCTATATTACAGACAAATTTTGTTCTTCTACCAATCATAAATATCTCGTATATTGCATAGTATTGTCATGTTAGTACTCTGTGTTATGTATACAAACGACATCTTATGTAAACAAACAGTACATTCTGATTTATTATCTGTATTGCCTTCCAGAGCACAACAATAACAAAATAGAAAACGAATCATGTGTGCCATTATATTTTACAACCAACATAAAAGTACTAAGAATAGATAATATATTGGCACTTGTCAATCATTCCAAAATTAATAAAGTAGTGACATTCTTCAAATACAAATTTTCTCACAGCTAAGAAGCAACCTCATGTTGGATCATCTCTGGAAGGCGCTACACACTATATCTCCCATAACTTCTCACCATGTACATAAGTTTGTACCGTCATCTTGATCACATGTGTGTTACAATATTGTATTAGGAGAGGGGCTTCATAAGTTGCAAAAACTTGTGCCCCAATCCCTTTTGTATATTTTGCAAATAAAATATGTTTCAAGTCAAGTACATAAAGAGTGTGCGATAAGTAAAACACTCAACACGGGGGAGACCCCACTAGTTGAAGTTTGGTTAGAAATGCCACCAATGTTTACAACATACCCGTATAGCGCTCGCTAATCTTCACCTCTAAAGATTTCGGTGTTGAACGGGCGAATCACTCTCCTTAACCCTTTACCCAACAAAACGGCCAAAAACCGGCCAAATAAAGCTTCAACAGCCTAAAATATCTTCGGTCTGTCTCAATAGAACCATACAAATATGGATATCATTGGAACCGACTCCTTGACCACATTGTGATAGTTACAGTTATGCCCTGTGCCAATGCATTCTCTTATATATGCGAGTTGACCATAGGTCGCCTCGCATATATAAGAGAATGCATTGGCCTAAACAAAATCTTTTTTTAACACTTTTTACCATTTTTTCTTACAATCTTTAACAATTTTATAATTTTTAATGTGTTAAGCCAATGCATTCTCTTATATATGCGAGGCGACCTATGGTCGACTCGCATATATAAGAGAATGCATTGGCACAGGGCCCTTCTGTTGGGTAAAGGGTTAAAAAATCGCCACGACGTTGAGTAGCTCGGAGCTGTCAAATTTGAACGATTTTCGATGAAAAACATGGCCGGCGACAGCCATCTTGGATTTTACGTTTTTGCATCACTAGATCCTTTAGCACACAATACAGAGCATATTCCTTATTCGATAATCACCATACTTCATATGAATCATCGGGGTGACCTCTAGGTGGGTGCTTACCATTTTTCCGAAATCTGTTAAAAACATGGCTGCCAGCGGTCATCTTGGATTTTACTCTTTGTATGACTAAATCCTTTAGCTCACCTTACAGGTAACATTTCTCATCCAATGGTCACCAAACTTCATATGGATCTTCGGGGTGACCTCTTGATGGAAGCCCCCCTTTTCACTAAATTTGTTTTAAAACAACATGGCCACCAGCAGCCATCTTGGATTTCAAATGTGAATCTATCAGCATATATATACCTGCAGCCCACATTTATTGGAGAATTGTTTTGAAACTTTACAGGTTTATTTAGGATGACCTCTATCAAATTCAAACGATTTTCGACGAAAAACATGGCGCCCGCCAGCCATCTTGGATATTACTCTTTGCGTCACCCTACAGTCCATATCCCTCAACCAATCACAACGAAACTCCAAATGGGTCCTCATTGTGACCTCTAGATGGGGACTTACGAATTTTTCCAAATTCTGTTAAAAAAACCTGCCAACGGCTATCTTGTATTTTACGCCTCCCCTTTTTCCGAATTCTGTTAAAAACGTGGGGCCATCTTGGTAGCAATTTTATCACCGTTAGCGCGATAACTCAAACAAAGTGACCGATTTCAACGATATTCGGTATATGAGTCTCTTGTTTTTTACCTGAGTTATGGTCCTTAGTTCTGAGTTATGGTTCTTTAGTTTGTCCATTGTTAGTGAATTTCGGTCAGACAGATTCACTTTTATAGGCCAAAAATCTTGACCAGAGTCATCTTTGTTGAGCAACCCTTGTTTTATCCTTCTTCTGACTGTCACTTAATTGGGAACATTTCCATTTTCAAAATTCACACTTTCAAAGTGACGCTCAACAGCATAGTGTTAAAACTGGTATGCTAACTGGGTAATTAGAGTTGGTTACGATGTGTCATCGACCTTTTTACTGCGTGGGACGGTCTTGCATTTATATATCTTTATTGCCTCCTCGTGGGAGAGAGTGTACATGTATAACATTACAGTGTGTTTGATATTTACATGTGCAAATTATATCCAATATAATAGGTACATATACAGTTATTTGTATGGTCGTGACGGCAATTCGACATAAATATTGTGCGTGGGATAAGCACATGCGTTCAGCGGAATTCGTGATCTAGGTGAGGTATGGTCAGGAATAGTCCAACTTCGATGAACGTTTCTTCCACTTGTGTGGAGTAACAGTCAGGAATAGTCCGAGCCAATGGGTTGAGATGAGATCCTGTGTAATAGCGACGTTAATTGTGAGATATGACACGTCGAAAATGACATATTTATAAGCTATACTATCCAGATCGGTGACCAGAACATGTTAATATTCGAGATTAAAGTACGAATTCACTTGTGTCACATAGTGAGTTAATATGCATGAGATTTGCGTCAGGGTTACCCAAAATAAGCTTGTTAAGCAATGTGCAATTCGACGAATTGGTCTGACTCAGACCGTTCTCAATGGTTACATTTAAGAACATAACCATGATATGCGTTATGTATTTCGGTGGTCACGTCATTGCGAAATACTCATTCAGTTATCGATTAACAGGTGTGGTGGTCTTAGTGTACGAATAGATCAGGCTCATGGCAGTGGCGTACATCTGATGTTAATTAGTGCTAAACATATTTGTATCAGCTTTGGTGCCCCTCTACTCACCATTCATGACTCAAAAGGCGCCACTTTTGACATACTTAAACCATGTCAATTAGACTACTGATATCATGGAGATGATTATCTTATTAAATTTAGTGCCCCGTCTCTCACCCAAACGGCCTCTTTAAATCACATGATCATAGTCCATGTATGGTGGGGAAGAATATGTATCAATTTGGTGGAAATCGTCGCAATAAATATATTTGTTTTTAAATCAACCCCCCCCCCCTCCGTGCATCCCTGACTCGATCGGTTCATATCATGGAGATGATTACGTATAAGTTTGGACATTGACGACAAAACATATTTAATCGTTTTTGCTGCCCCTCCCCTTGTATGCTCCTACCAACAGCGTCACTTTAGAACATTTTAACCCGAACCATTATCTTCCTCGTAAAAAGGTACGCCTGTTTGACCCATTTGTCTTCTGGATGGTCCACCGTGAAATTATATAGAACACAGACAATATAGGCACCAAATGTGGCGACTTTAACTCACACGATTTTATTCCTCGTATCATTGGAGACGAATATGTATGGATTTGGTGGAAATTGGCGCTAAACATATTTTTATCAGTTTTGGTGACCCTCCCCTCCCTATCCTTGACTCCAGCGGTACACAATTAGAATCATTATCAAGTTGACTATATATAACATTAGTGGAAATCGGCGACTAAACACATTCGTATCAAATTTAGTGCCCCCATCTCTCACCTATTTGACATCAATTTGACATATTTAAACCACACATTGAGATTCATCGAATCACGGAGAAGAATATTTATCAATGAGGTCGAAATCGGCACTAAAAATACTTTTTATAAATTTCTTGTCCTCCGTGCACCATTGACTTGAACTACTGAAATCTTTAAACCACACAATTAGACTCCTGATATAATGGATATGATTGTGTATAAGTTTGGTGGTAATCTGCGAATAAACAATTTAAAAAAAAATTAAATTTAGTGCTTTAGCGCCGTAAAATCACATGATTAGATTCGTCATATCATGAACAAGAACGTATATCAAATTCGTGGAAATCGGCGCTAAAAATATTGTTATCAAAATGGCGGTGCCCCTCTCCCATTAAGTGCACTCCTGACTCGAATGACGCCACTTTTGACATACCTAAACACCATTAAATTCATCATATCATGAAGATTATGATGCAGAAGTTTGATGGTATTCGGCGACTGAACCAATTCTTATAAACTATAGTGCCCCATCTCCAATGCTCGTCCAAACGGCAACAGTTTGGCGTCGTTAATTTTCACGGTTAGATTCCTTGTATCATAGAGAACATTGTTCTTTAATTTGGTGGAAATATGCACAATTTCGGTACCCCTCTCCCCTATCGTGCACCCCTGACTCTAACGGCGCCACTTTTGACATATATAAACTACACCATTTGATTCCTCATATCATGAACACGATTATGTACAAGTTTGGTGGAAATCGGCGACAAAAAAATCCCCCTCCCCCTTTTCTGCCCTTGACAACAACAGCGTCACTTTAGAAAATTATAACCCGCACCATTATATTTCCCGTAAAAAGTTATCCCAGTTATACCCCTTTGTGACATCTAGATGCCCCCCCCCCCGTGAATTTCTGCAGAACACAGACAGACAGACATTCACAAATATAGATATAAATGGCCGGTGACACTTAACCAACACCGATTACCCAGTTAATGTACCAAGACAACCCCAGGGACATAACTTTCAACCCAAGAAAGCAGACAAGCTTTAGTTCATAGGGGCCGCTCGATTCACCATATATATCGGCGCGCCCCTGTTAACTATACGAAGGCACGATGTTTGACACGCAAACAACAGTTTGGACCACCTGAAGTAGAAAGCTAATGCAACATGAAGATTCAGAAGTACACAGCACAATTTGCGGATAAGCTATCCTAGGTATATCCAGAAGAAGACTATTGAAACCCAATGCAGCGCGATGGACGAAATGAGCAGTCTAAAGGACGCATAGGAAAATGACGATCGCCCGATTACCCTAGGTACGCCTAGAATTGATGCGCCGTGAATATGCACTGGGCTGTCATTAATACCCTCTGTGTATTTAGTAAGAAGAAAACCGACACCCATTACTCAGTTCTAACCAACTTCCCAGCAGCTACCAATAACTCTCGGACACGCAGGAGGAGGCTGGGAGCCTTGACGAGCAGCCTTGGATAGGAATGCAAGGTAAACATTACAATCTTGTATTTCTAACAACACCTCACTGATGCGCCGACGGAGAAGAAGAGCAGATGACAGGACGAGGAACACCACCCGATAGCAACCACGCAGACGACAGGCCGACGAACTCAACCGGAACTCAACCACGCAGATGACAAGCAGATACGCCCAACTTATGAGGACGCAAGAAGACCCCAACCCGAAGCAGACCGCAGGAAGACGAACACAACTAGGAAGAAGCTATATGCCGACGATTGAATGCTATTGACTTTGTTGTAATTAAATAATCAAACCGTTTTGATTGTCTTAAGAGTTATATGTACCCGTATTGGCACATATAATCTTAATTGGTGCCTTCGAGCCAGGATCTGAACGCTAATCACAGACACAACGTGAAACCAGAATAGGAACAGTGTGAACAGAAACAGTGTTGGAAAATTCGCAAAACGTGAGTCTAATTGTTTGTTATCATAATGGCTACCCAATCTGCTGCTGGTGCTCTCGCCCCATTAACAGAGTCTATCAATTCTCAAATTTCTGCAATGGCCATGGCTACGGTGACACAGGTAGTGACGTCATTTGACGGAGACCCCACGAAATACCACGGGTGGGTCAAGTCAATAGAAAAATGCGCAATATTAACCGAGGCTAACGACACGAATAAACCTTATATGGCCTTTCCGAGTAGCACGGGCCCCGTTTAGGATTTTCTGCAAAGATATTTGGCCACGAATCCTAACGCCACGTGGCAAGAAACGAAAACTGAATTATCTAGTCGATTTGCCGAGATAAATGGTAATCAATTCGCCTTTTCGATGCTATGAAAAATTGAGCAAAAACACAACGAGAATTTACATGTGCTCGCCGAACGAATCTTGGGAACGGCAACGGTCGCTTACAGAGATCAACCCGGTGGGATCAACGCAGTTGAAGGCCAACTCGTAAGGTTTTATATTGACGCTTTAAGAAGCGACAGCTTGAAAATGAAGTTGATTAGAGATGCCCCGAAGACGCTAAAATTGGCAGCCGAAATCGCCATGCGGGAAATGGGGACCCGACGTGTATTCAACCTACGAACGGGCCGCGAAAATTACGAAACTGAACCGGAAGCGATGGAAATCGATCATTTCAGAAACAAACGAATGAGAACGACCGGCGAAATATTCGCGCGCGATAACCACACGACCCGAGAACATCGATCACGCCCGCGACTTCCGGTAGCGCGAAAAGATGGCAGCCCGCAAATTTTCTTTGGTTTGCTATTTTTCGATAAATTGACTAATGGAGTGATGTAGACTGTAAATGTGTCTCGCATAGCGTGAACATTGGTTGTATTATTGTCGTGTTGCAAGTATAGGACATAGAAGTTGTGATTAAAATGAGTAATTCCAAGGATTTAACTGTTAGTTTTGATCGGGACAATTTCAATCGACTGAGTGGCAAGGATGTACTCAGTAAAATCAAAGAAGTAGTGGATATAAAGGACATCGCTGCCATTCAGGTAACACAGAATAGTTGCTTTGTTAAATTATCCAACATAGAAGCCAAACATTCCCTGGTTGACAATGGTTTTCGCCTGTTTGGAAATTTTGTCCGTCCACAAGATGTCGGAAAGGAGTCCATAAATGTAACTATTTGTGACGCCCCGCTGTGGCTAGATGATTCGGTTATCTTAGAAAGTTTATCGACATTCGGTACTGTTATAGGGAGCTCTTTGAAACGGGGGAAATATACCGGTACGGATGTGGAAAACGGCGTCATTCATGTGTGCATTGAAGAATGCAATGTTGACATTCCAAATCTGCTCAAAATAGGCGAAGACACGGTCAGATTATTTTCACCAAAAACAATGATCTCTTGTAAACATTGTAACACAGCGCACTATGCAAATATAGTGTGCGATGAGTTAAGACAGTTCAGACGGTCGTGCGCGCGTTGTTTTATGAGCCACCCTACTTGGAAATGCGTGAATGAAATTCACTGCCGATTTTGTCGATTGCCAGGTCATAAAATTGCACACTGTGTCAAACGCATGAAACTAAATGACACAGACGGTGGCCCAGACGGAGATAATCCTGAGATAATTATTCGTCCGTCGAAGGCTAGCGAACCTGCTGTCAACAATGACACAGGTAAAGTGTACACTCAGGAACTCGATGATTCTAACGATGAACTTGGTGATTCCGATGAAACTGGGCAGGTAAATGGTAAGGCTAATGAATCTAGTGGACAGTATGATGGGCCTATTGACACTATTATTATTGGCGCAAGCAATCTCCGTAATGTCGAAGTTAACTTGCCGAGTGTTCCAAAAATCAGGTCATCAAACGGTTGATATCGATGAGGTGTTTGCGTCTATCGCGAACGACACATCAATTGACTGTGAGCAAATAAAGTGCGTCGGTATTCATCTCGGAACAAATGACGTGTCTCGTTGTAACAGTGGGGATGTGGTTAAAGTTAGATTTGTTCAGCTTTTCCCAAAACTGTCATCTTTCTTTCCAAATGCGAAAATAAATGTATGCAGTATCCCACCCGCAAAGGTCTGTCCAGGAAAATACAGTCGCACAACGAGGTGACTGCTGCAGTGAATAAGTTCGTGAGTGAGCTAACCAAAACGATGCCCAATTTCAGCTTTGTTGACAATGACGAGATATTCACACAAAGGGGAACTGTAAAGAAATCACCTTTCTCTAAAGATGATTCATCCGGTATCCATCTTAGTCCAAAAGGGAAGGAGGCACTTGCCAATCGCTTCCGTGACATAACTGTCAAAAAGCGTAGACTAAGTGAGCGTTCTCATAGCCCTGAGAACAAGGCCCCAAAGCATGACTGATATATGCCTATCGATGACGAAAGAGCGAGAACCTCCAATGTAAAGCGTTCGCCGCATTGTAATAGTAACTATCGCTGTCTGTATAATAGTGATGAGTCGACTAGCTCACACACGTCAAGTAAACAAGTAGTTAATTCAATTACAACCTTTAACTCAAATCTTGTCGTTAGTTCCGTTGAGAAAACTAATTACTCAAGTCCCCATCTTATATATGAACCACACACAAAGGAATCAAAACTATTAAATAATCAAATTGAGATGTTTTCTGACCATTCTCAGACCACTGACCGTTACTCGAGTCAATCGCATCTCTCAAAATGTAGTGTCACTGACGATTCGTCTACTTGTACATGTATGGTAAATATAGCTGATCATGTATTGAACCAGACCAATCATGATGTTACTGCGGAATACTATAATGATGGAACAGCTATATCTGCGACGAATCTTGATCGCGGTTTTATTGCATGCGACAGGGAAAGTACCCAGTATACTGAAACGTGGTGCGATGAATTGCCCTTTTGTGTACCTTTAAAGTCACATTCTGTTGCATGCACAAAACAACTTCCAGAGTGTAACACTGATAAATATCGTATGAGCAGCGTCGACCAGTCACTCATGAGTACAGACCGCGAGCAAAATGTTGCTCTAAATGATAGTCTAGACTTCATAGTTACCGATATTGTTGATGATGATGTGATATTATCTCTGAAAGACCTATTTTCAGGATATGATCCATACCTTACAGGCGATGTCGGAAGGGATGCTTTTGCGTTTGCATGTACCAAACATAATAAGGAAATTACGATGAAGGAGTTATTTTCAGGGGTTGAGACGGGCCTTGCTAGTGAAACCGGAAATAATCTCTCGCCATATCATATTTCGCCCCAAAAATATGCCATTATTGATGTGCCCTATTGTATTGATGATCGTACCCATGGTGTTGATTCTAAGTTCATGTCAGCTGCCTCTACACAGAGGGGCACGGTGAGTTTAAAGCCTCATATAACGACATATTCTTATTAAATGATCCATATCCTAGTACCGGCGATGTTGGAAGGGATGCTTCTGCGTTTAAATGTACCCATCATAATAGGGAAATTACGCTGAATGAGTTATTTTACGGGGCTGAGACGGTCCTCGCCGGTGAAACCGGGAGGGATTTCTCGCCACATTCTGCCGCGATTGATGTGCCATATTGTTATGATGATCGTACACATGTTGTTGACTCTCAGTTCATTCCAGCTGTCTCAACACAGAGAGGCGTAGGTAAGGTCGGAGAATTGATTCACACGAGTAGAAGTATATTATTCGAGTCTCACAACTATATGTATAATACTGATTACGCGACTGGCGGTACAAATACATACATATACGACGATGTTGATGATGACGATGATGGTGGTGAATCTGACGCTAGTGATTGCGACGACGATGATGTTGCTTTTGAGTTTTATGACGACTACGATAACGGTGGTGATGATGATGGTGATGATGATGAAGACGGTAGGGATGATACATGTAATGCTGCTGATGATGGTGATGATGATGATAATGATGATGATGATAATGATGATGATAATGATGGGATGTTGAAAATCCTAGCTATGAATGTGGGAGGCTTACGGAAGCGCCTGCATTACCCCGAGTTTCTGTCACTCTTAAATGGGTATGACATAGTATGCCTGTCGGAAACGAAACTTTTTGCCGAGGAAACAGTTGATATTCCAAACTTTGAAATTATATCAAATGTATGTAAGCCAACTGTAAGCCATAGTCACGCTGGTGGTATATTAATAGCTGCGAAAAAGTCCTCCAGTTTGTGTGCTAACACTATCAGCAGCGAGCTTCATAACATTTTGTGGGCTACAGTTTCGCTGACTAAGCTAAATAGTGATATATGTCTGGTTATAGGGGCAGTGTATATACCCCCTGAAAATACAAAATATGCTAATAATAATTGGCATTCCTATCTGCAATTAGAGATCATTCGATTGCGCGAAATTAGTCCAGTCATTCTCCTTATGGGCGATTTTAACGCGCGAACCGCTTTATTAAACGACCATGTTGACAATAACAAAATCGCTCATGGCAGAGGGGTAAGTACCGTATTAGATGAGTATATGTTTGATGACGATTTCGAATCCGACATCTCCATACCGATGCGATTAAGCGAGGATACGGGAAAGCCCAACACATATGAATATAGATTAATCGATACATGTATATTGTAAATGGTCGAGTTGGCAAAGATAAGGGAATTGGAAAACGCACATGTAGAGATTCCAGCTTAGTTGACTATGCAATAGCTTTTAAAGTTGCATTTGTACGTGTGTATGAATTTGAAATATTATAATTTTCTTGTCTTTACTCAGATGTACACTGCGGTGTCAGCTTGAAATTTAAAGTACCATTAAAGACGATAACTCCCCAAATGAATTACACGAAGACGAAGTATGTGGCCAGGTAATGAAACAAAAAATTAAGCCTTGGGATGACACAAAAGCGCGTGAGTACATCAGCCGAGTTGAAACGCGTTCATCGGAGCTGGAATCCAAACTTGAAGTGGTTGAGAAAGCTCCGACTCAGATTGGTGTTGATAACTTTTCAGAATATCTTGGTAGAATACTTACAGACGAGGCCACTAACACTTTTGGCTCTTACAGCAATAACCATAAACCGCGACATATGAAAACATTGAAATGTAACAAGAAGTGGTTTGACTCAGAGTGTCGTCGTAAGCGCAAGGCATTCAATAGAGCCCGAAAGAAGTACTATGTAAGCAAATCTTCATACTATAGAAATAAATTGAGAAAATCCAGTAAGGCATATAAACGAACTATGGATACAAAACGAGCTACGATGCTAGAAAAGTGCAACCAAGAATTGAGGGAAATTCCGAAAAAGTCACCTGATTGTTTCTGGAAAACGTTTAAAAAATTCACTACTGGTAACAACAGTGTGCGAGCAACACACGATCCAATTGACCTTGAAAAGTTATTCTGCCATTTTAAAACACTGAATGAACATACAAGCAGTGACTCTAATGTATCAGCCTTAATAGAAAGTATGTAGGACCTCAACAGTTACGAAATTGACCTAAATTCGCCGATTTCAGTACACGAGATTCTAGATGTTGCTAAATCTCTGAAAATTAATAAAGCTGCTGGTGTTGATCAGGTATGTAACCGTTATATTAAGTCCACAATAGATATTCTTCTACCTTTTTATTCTCGATTTTTCAATTTAGTACTAGATTCAGGTCTATTTTCAAATGTTTGGGGAACGGGTATGATAATGCCTATGTAGAAACGACCCAAATTCTTACAGAGGCATCACTTTGCTGAGTTGTATTGGCAAACTATTCACCTGTGTTTTGAATCGACGCCTTGGAATTTATGTTGAGAGGAATAAATTGCTTAATGACAACCAGGCGGGGTTCAGAAAGGGTCGTTCAACAATAGCCAACATTTTCGTTTTGTACAGCTTGACTGAGATTTATTTACGTGGAGGGAGGAAATTATATTGTACTTTTGTTGATTTCAAGAAAGCATTTGATACAGTTTGGCGAGAGGGTTTGTGGGTCAAGCTTCTGAGAACGGGAATCAACGGAAAGATATTCAATATAATCCGAAGCATGTATCGTGTTACTAAATCATGCGTTCTTAGTAATGCTCGTACAGATCGCACGTCCCCAGGGAACCCGGCACTTGCGCGTATCAATCTAATAAATAAACCTTTAAACTTTACAATTGCGCACCGAGAGATAACGAGCACCGCGCCAACGTGCATATCACCACCCTTAGGGTTGCTACGTTTAAGCGCTTCCCGTACAAATTAAATGCGATCAAAAATATTCGCACGGCGACTTATTGGATGAAAAAGTATTACCCCGATGAATGGTAGAGAAGGCCATTGTGGTATTTTGCCCTAGTAACAACTACAGTAGTAGTTTTCATTATCTTGACCCACCGATTTTGGTGGAAATTTGTTAAACGACAATTACCAAGGTTAGCCATTATGTATAATAAGCAGTTAGACCAGCGACCTGAGGATGCCCCGAATGCCGTGTCCAAAGGGCCCATCGACGAAGCAGTGGAGACGGATGGACCAAAGCAGTCTGCGCCATTCTGGGACAACACTCATGAACGCCTTTTTCCAATTATAGCCACCAGAGGCTAACCACATCTGTGGCGGATTTGGATTAGTATTAATTATGTATCATATATTAATGTATTCCGCATTTCCTTCGTATTGATTGTTGCACTGATATTAGGATCACTTGCATGTATATAGACATTTATGCGTTTCATATATTTCGAATATTAATTGTTGCATAACGATAATCACTGTCGGATACCCGTTTAGGTTCGGACATTCCAAGATGGCGGCGCCCACTTAATCAGATAAACGGTAAGTGTATATATTGTCTCCAAGCAGCAATCAACGACATCTTTCGGTGATACACCTTGAAACAGTTATGTAGGAATTTGTATGCCCAACACATACGTAACACGCCTTTCGCATGACAGGCATGTGAATTGTTGTATTGGGCGTGTCAAGTCGTTATAATTTTTAGAAATTTTATCGAGGCGGCGAAATGTTCGCTTTTTCGTATTTTTCTGGCCCTGGGCTCATGCATCCGCAAATTTATATATTGTTGTGGGTAGATTAGGTCACCACACATCTTCGGAATGCAAAACCGGCGATATTTTTATTGTCTAACTCCGAAAAACGACCTTTGAAAATTTCAAAATGTTCAGGTTCGGATTCGCAACATTCGCGATGAGTTTGTTCAGGTTCAGACACAATTTACGTTCAGGTTCGGACAAATTTGGTTCAGGTTCGGACGCATCAAAAACTTCGCATAAAAATGACACGTCGAGGTACAGTCGCGTTCTTATTGCGTGTTTGTGCATTTGAAGATCTATTCGTAAAAGAAACGATAAATGGGGAACACGAGGCATGGTTTTAGCCCACTCGTGAATAATTTGGCAGACTTTCTTATTTTATGCGTGTGAGGTGTATGCGATCACGTGATTCTCCTCCACATCCACATACAATGCCACGAAGGTCGCCGCACTTATAGATGAGCAGATAACTGTCCATAATATAAGTTACACGGCTTTTTGATGGGGGATACTGTGTGGTATGCCCCGGTAGAGGCTCGTATCCCCCGAGGCGACCCCCCCCCCTCAACAAGCCATGTAATAATGTATTTACCCCCGGTCTCTATTAACACTATTCCCAGACATAAAGCACAGAAACGAGCCACGAACAGTAACTCTATTTTTGTTAGACTGCTCATACGATGAATGTGATTATATAGCTGTTCCCACAATTTGCCCATAAATACTTGCTGATAGATAGACAATATATACCATGTTTTGTATCAATAATTGGATGATATATTTGGGTATTCACACGAAACATATTCTTTTCAATATAAGCCTTATGTGTTTTGCCTCATTTCTAAATGTTGAATCCAGTTACAAGTTAACCATTTGTCACACGACTATTATGCAGGACTATTAATTAGAGCCCGAACATGTTGCGTTCTATTCAGCACTATGCGAACATAGAGAATACCTATGGTTTGCCGAATAATACCTGCAATATGCGCATCTTCACGAGCGGCGATATTTCAGGACTATATTATTCGAGAAACCATATGTGTTCTCTTTATGTTATGCTTATGGTAAGCAATTCTGCAAAACTACAAGTATTTGTTCATCGAAACAAGAATTTAGACGCCGCAGTAGCGAAACTTATGCAAACAATATCAGCAGTTCCGTTGGCAAATTAAGCATCTCTAAATTTTGGTGGAAAATTTCCTTCATGCGCTTAAGAGAATAGTGCCTACCCAATGGTTGAATATTACAGACAGAAACCCAATTAACAAATAACTGAATACGTAATAAAACGGGATCATTTGTTTTTCTTTATAACTTATCGCAGTAATAAACTATTTTCAGTCTTCCGCGGAATTTCGCGTAGTTCCATTGATAATAATACACGCGTCAATAATTGTGTACCTTTTTTAAACAGAAGTATCTACAGTGAGATAACGTTTGAAAATTATTATCCATGCCAAGGTCCTGACGAAAGAGAGCGCATCGTATGTCATTTAAAATTACAGCTATTTCATAGGGAAACATATAACAAACAACGCTTGTCCCCACAACCGTTTGTAACTAACAATATGATTGACAACAACGTCACGTTTAAATCATGCACCATGTCCCCGTAACGCTTGGCAGTGGGGGTATAAAAGCACGTGAAACATCGTGGTTATGAATTACCCTTGAACTAGCAGTTTCACCAATCGTGACATTGTTCTAGCGCTGAGCTTAATTGACGTCACCTAAAACAGGATCGATAGGTCTGCTACTGATTTATTCTTATTGGTGCTGATTGGTGTGAATTTATCTGATAACCTATAAAAAGCACACCACATTGTAGCTATTGATGTGGGACAAAATCGTTAGCTCCGTCAACATCGTGGGATACAAGGAGATTTAATACCCGGATGTCTCTTTTTTAACCCCTTGGTTCCGCCTCGGGGTTCAAAATCGAGAACCAGGTATTAAATATCCATGTATCCCCGATATTTCAGAAGATAAGTAATAATACCACTGTTGCTCATATGTAAATTGTAATAATTCCCACTAGCTGGTTTATAGTAGATATTGCTCGAGAATATTCAACTGTGGCTTTTATCCCATTAATTCGGAGAATTTACCACATATATTTGGAAATTTCAGCTGACATATTTAGATATAACAAATTAACAATGCATGTTCGTTAATAACACGCACAATAAGATCGCGACTGCACCTCGGCATGTCACTTATAGGTAAGGTTTTGATGCGTCCGAACCTGAACTAAAATTGTCCGAACCTGAACCAAATTTGTCCGAACCTGAACGTAAATTGTGTCTGAACCTGAACAAAATCATCACGAATGTTGCGAATCCGAACCTGAACATTTTGAAATTTTCAAAGGTCGTTTTTCGGAGTTAGACAATAAAAATATCGCCGGTTTTGCATTCCGAAGATGTGTGGTGACCTAATCTACCCACAACAATAAATAAATTTGCGGATGCATGAGCTCAGGGCCAAAAAAATACCAAAAAGCGAACATTTCGCCGCCTCGATAAAAATTATGACGACTTGACACGCCAAATACAACAATTCACATGCCTGTCATGCGAAAGGCGTGTTACGTATGTGTTGGGCATACAAATTCCTATATAACTGTTTCAAGGTGTATCACCGAAAGATGTCGTTGATTGCTGCTTGGAGACAATATATACACTTACCGTCTATTTGCTTAAGTGGACGCCGCCATCATGGAATGTCCGAACCTAAACGGGTATCCGACAGTGATAATGTCCATTGTATTATCTCATATATATTTTGAAGACCTCTGTCTGTTTGTCTGTATGTCTGTCTGTATGTTTGTCATTAATACAAATCTACGATTCTCGACCGATCGGGACGAAACTTGGTACGTGTGTGTAGTTTGACCAGGCGGTGAACGTTGTCGTATTGGCATGTCCGTGCGGCGCCCGCTTCGCGCATGCGCAGACGAGATCTCGGAAACGGGTGGAGCTATCGACTTGAAATTTGGTATGTGAATGTATCTTGCCCCGGATACGAATTTTATCGGGTCGCCGAGCCCGTGCGACGCGAGCTTCGCGCATGCGCAGACCAGATATCGGAAACGGGTAGAGCTATCGACTTGAAATTTGGTTTTTGAAACGGGTGGAGCTATCGACTTGAAATTTGGTTTTTGAATAGCCCGGACAACGTCGGGCTCATCGGCTAGTCTCTTCTATATATTTTGAGAACTCCTTGTATTCGAGAGATAGCCCACACCCTCCGGACCTTAATGATATGATCGTGAATGAGTATTGATATACCCCACTAAACTTTGACAAACACCAGTAATGGTGTGTAGATCATTTACATATCTCTCCTATATATTTTGATACAATCTATCTAATTTACATATCTCTCTTATATATTTATGTTTGAGTGTGTGTTGTACTTCATACAAATCTACGATTCTCGACCGATCGGGACGAAACTTGGTACGTGTGTGTAGTTTGACCAGGCGGTGGTCGTTGTCGTATTAGCGAGCCCGCGCGACGCCCGTGCAGCGCATGCGCAGACGAGATCTCGGAAACGGGTGGAGCTCTCGACTTGAAATTTGCTATGTGAATGTATCTTGCGCCGGGTACAAATTTTATCGGGTCGCCGAGCCCGTGCGACGCCCGTGCAGCGCATGCGCAGACGAGATCTCGGAAACGGGTGGAGCTCTCGACTTGAAATTTGCTATGTGAATGTATCTTGCGCCGGGTACAAATTTTATCGGGTCGCCGAGCCCGTGCGACGCCCATGCAGCGCATGCGTAGACGAGATCTCGGAAACGGGTGGAGCTATCGACTTGAAATTTGGCATGTGAATGTATCTTGCGCCGGGTACAAATTTTTATGCGCAGACCAGATCTCGGAAACTGGTGGAGCTACCGGGTACAAATTTTTCTTATTGAAACGCGTGGAGCTAAAAATTTAAAAAATATATATAAAAATGTCATGTTTCGGACAAGCCGCCGGTGGCGGGCTAACCTGCTAGTCTATTATATATTTTGGAAGATCTGTGTGTGTGTTCGCGATGGACTCGAACACGGCTGGACCGATTTCGACCAAACTTGGTACGGACACGTAATTCGACTCGGGAACGAACATGGGCCTATTGATTTTCAGATCCGAGGTAAACTTTTCACGTGCCGATGTCAAATATGTTTTTACGCTGTGTTACGGGACTTTCATTTGAGTTCGGTGCTTACAAATCGATTCGAAACAGCGCGAATAATAAAATGCCAGTCATAATAATGACACTGTGAGAATCTTTCGTGTTTCCTCTTTCCAACGATAGATAATGCGTATGTATCCGTTTTAGTTATCTGCCTCAATTATCAAGAAGAAGTGGTACTATCTTCCATCAGGATAAAAACAATGCGTAACTTCTATGACGTCGTTAGAGGTCATAACGTTAGATCACGTTAACGCTTAACCGGCCGATGCATTTAACTGTTTCAGACGTCTTGGCGATATCTCGGGCACCGATGTAAATTTATCTTTACGTTGAAACTTGATAATTAATGAGCGTGTGTATATGAGGCGCGTTTATATACTTGAGTGGAAATCAAATCGGGTTAAACTGGCGGATTTTTACGGACGAAATTTGATGCACAGGGTATCTCGGTATCCGCTGGGCCGATTTCCCGGTATCCGCTGGGCCGATTTCCACCATTTTTGGGGTGTTGGTGTTTGACCCCACCTGACCTTGACCTTCAAAATGGTCAATTCAAGGTCAAAGCCCGGACGAAGTCGGGTCACCTTCTAGTAGTTATATAATTATCGGAATTGTTATAGCGAGCGTTGAATAGGGATTAGAAATCCTGACATGCAGTCATAAGTTTTGATGATGGAAATCAGTCACCCCGATTTATCTTGTGTTTAACTGTTCGTCAACCAATCAATCTGTAGAATTAAGTTGTGAATTTCATTTTCGCATTCGGCCGATCTGACGGCCCTCAAGCGATACTGATAAATCGGAAAAGTAACCATTGTGTACTGTCTGCGTCATTTATTCTCGAACCTCACACAAATATTCGTTTGAGTCTTACAGGCTGACCATGGCGGTGGAACAAGGGTCGACCAGTTGTCAGAACCTACCCCCATACTCGGACAGTGAGTACGAAAATACCTCGACATCCGATGATGACAATATGACACCCAATTCAGATGCACGACCATCCACCAGCAGGCGGCCGCGTGAAAGCTACCTCGACATGATGCCGCACATGCAGTCACCCACACCCAACAACCAGCCATGGGTACAGCCTTACAACGCGTAGACGATATTACACAATGCAGTCACCTCCCCCGCCTTACAGCCCGCCCAGAGAAACTGAAGATGCACTAATCGACATCGATGCCGCTGTTGCGAACTACTTCGGCAAATCATCAACCTGCTACGCAGCGACGGATTGGACTTGCGATTTCAAGAACAACTTTAAATCGGAAAAGTGAAGGAGTAATGTACCAAGACAACCCCAGGGACATAACCCTCAACCCGAGAAAACAGACAATCTTTAGTTCATGGGGGCTGCTCGATTTACCCTACATATCAGCACCCCTGTTGACTGAATCAAGATTGCGAAATACTGGACACCAAAAGCAGATTAGTGGACACGAAGTACATACCTAACGTGATACATATAGAGAAGAAGAACTGGGGAGTAAACAGAGCAATTTCGGGATTAGCGAGACCAGATACCTTGCTCGAGAAGACTATTGAAACCCAATGCAGCGCGCTGGACGAGAGGAGCAGTCTAAAGGACCCATAGGAAAACGACGCTTGCTCGATTAACCCAGGAACGCCCATATTGATGCACCGTGAAATGCGCATCGAACCAGCATAATCCTCCCGCTGTATTTAGACACAGGCAAACCGAGACACGACACACAGTTCTCAACGAGCTACAAGATGTGACCAACGACTCTCGTGGCGCTAAGAAGACAGCTAGGATCTCCAGCCGGGAACATGGATAGGAATACGAGGTAAACATTACAATCTTGTATTTCTAACAACGCTACCCCAATGTGCCGACGAAGAAGCGAAGCAGACGACAGAAAGACGAACTCAACCGGAACTCAACCGAGCAGACGACAAGCAGACGCGCCCAACTTATGAGGATGCAAGAAGACCCTATAATCAAACCGTTTTGATTGTCTTAAGAGTTATATGTACCCGTACTGGCACATTAACCCACCAACATTCGATGCTCTTGAATGTAAAATTTGAAATCGTGATTTTTGAAAATGATAAATTTTCCAATAAAGCTGCATAAAGAAGGTTGGAAAACCATAGAAATAATTAACACCCACAATATTCTCAATTCGTTTAAAATGTCAATATGATCGGAATAAAAGTTATACAAGGTACTAAAGGCACGAGCGGCGTTCATTGCAGAAATATTCATATTTGTTCAAATCAACAGAAGGAATATTAAAATATATATAGTTTTGTTCATATGCCAAACATAATCAGCGCGTAAATAGTATATTGTCGCCAAGGCGTACGGTGGTGTACGTAACCAAGAGCCTGCTCGTATCACAGAGGTTTGGCTTCTGTTTACATAACACAGCGCAATTCTATTGGTTAATCACACACAAATGATATAAACGCTCTTTATTATTTCCACATGCATAAGGAAAACAGTAACAAATAACGCTCTTTAAGTTTACCATATCCGGATCTAAACAAAAGCGAGGTTCTGTAACGTTTTTTGCTTTTGTTTACAAAGGGAAAACATTTGACAATAACATACTGTTTATGCCATATTTCTGATTGGTATAAGAACAAAGTCTGTCTATATTTGACTATTATTTCTGTTTATGGCGGTTTTTGACGGAGGTGAATATTTTAACAGTATACCCATCACCAACGCCGCCCGTATCTTTAAATGAGGGGGGAGGGACTTACTTTTTGTTAGGTGTTTATTACGAAAATCCAACTGAGAAGCAGCGGGCTGCATGTGCTCACACATAGCATGAAGTGATGTGCAATTCCGATTATCATGTGTGAACTCTAATATTAACCATGAGGCGAGTAAGCCCTCTAACCTATTATAAACCGGATACAAATAAGAGACGTTGTGACCTAACTCGACCACGATTCAGTATCCTCTAATCCAAGGGGCGAACGTCGTGCACCAGCAACTGTTCGTGTGGCATAAAGGCTAAACGATCAATTCAATTTCGACCTTATTTTTCCGAACATTCCGATTCTATAATTCCAATGAAGACAAAGATAATTGATTGTGTTCGACGTCTTTCAGGGACATATAGTGATCGTAAAGTGTAGCTCGGGTAATTATCGACATATTTCGATACCGGGAACAATTAAAAGGCGAATGCTATCAGGTGTCGTATGGAGCGTAAACCGTCACGTGGTTTTAATTCACGTTAAACGGGCATGGCTCATTCGAGTCTCCATTTTTTTTCTACGTAAATTGGAGCGACGGATACGACATGTCGATAAATAAACGAACTATTGATAAACCGGCTTCATGTGCTCTGAAAAATCACTTGCCAAAGTCACAGCCATTTTTCAGCCGTTTTCAAATTCGCCAGAAGTCAGACAAACGCTCTTTATTGCTACCATACCAGGAATAGACTACCACGAAACCGTTCCATGTCGTACACATGGCTGTTTTGTGTTGGTACCCAAACAATGTATTCACAGTTGTATTTTTTCAATGCCTAATTTTGAGTTACATAATGCTCGTAGAAAGGTAATTCAGATATTTATTGACCTATTTCGATACTGAGAACAATTAAAAAGCGAATAATATTATGTCTATTTGGAGCGCAAACTGCCATGTGGCTTTAACATTCAAATCATAGAGTAATTGACATATATTGGCAGTAAAATTCCCATGAAACAGACCAACAGCGCCGTTTCCCTCATTGACATTCGAACCAGGCAATATAATCACGCACCACTTACTTCTGAACAAATAGAAGTGTAGCATAAATATAAACTTAAGGATCACAAATTGTATACGAACAATTGAGATGAAGGTTGTGACAATGACAGAACTATTATATTTATTACTCAGAGTGGCCATAGACCTCTTCGGTCGAGAATGATATGGCTCGCTGAAATCAGGGAGCGACTCTCACGGCCAAAACGCTTGCATATTGAAAATGCGCTGAATCATGATGCCTGTATTTGAAAAGGTTGTACCCATAAAAGGAATGAATGGTTAAAGCCGACCCAGCTCAGATACCAGGCATATGTCTGATTTTAGGCCACAATGAGTATAGTAGGTGTATAAATGTATATAAGTGCACCAGCCAGTGAAGATCCGTAACCGAAACATATATACAACATAAATTATTTCATAGTACCATTTGAAAGAATGCACAATTCACAACAAAGAGATAGAGTTATTCCTCTTCCATTTAGAATAATAGACTGACAGTACAGATAAGATATAAATTAAGCACAGAACACACGTCGGTACATTTAAAAAAAAGAAAACATTTTAACAGTTTATTCGACCGGATAAGATTTGGAGCTGCCTATTTCAAATGGTATATAATATGGAATATGTTGAATATGTTTCCAACTTGATCTTGGCCTGTGTCTTCTCACGTGTGAACCGCACTATAAATAACATGACATTATTTTGAAGATTGCACAAGTTATCACACGGACGGCACAAACAGTTCTTATTCGATCTGCCAAACATCACCGGGAGTGTGTCAATAATCGAACTTGACCTGTGTTTTCTCCATACCAAATTTCATTGATTTATGATAGATACTTCTGAGAATATATTCCGGACAAACCAAATACAGTGCATTGAAAATCGACAAAGGGGTATAACGCCATCTAAAATTATATTCTCAAATCTGAACCACATACATGTGTACCAATTTCAAATATAATAAAATTCTATTGAATATTGCTCAAATGGCAAACCGGATAGTCCGAAATTGTTAGCTCTGTATATTTCGAAAACGGCGCATAATTAAGACAACAATTACTGGACGGCGATCATTTTCGAGTTGACCTGCGTCATCGCAAAGCCGAACTACATACCAAGCATGAAAGTGTGTTGATTATTATTGGGAGAACCCAAAAGTTGTTTGGTTACTTCTAAGTCTAGATGAGGGCATATATACATGTATCTCCATTAACAATTGACGGACAAAGACCATTTTCTAACTTGATCTGCGTACTCACAAAGTTTTCTTTGCAAATGTGAACCAGATACTATATATCAAGAAATGATGTTAAATGTTGCTCACGATATCATCCGGATAACCCAAACATTGTGAATTTTAAGTCGACAAATTGACAGAACTCCGTGAAAATCATGGTACCGAGACCAAATTCTAACATGATTGGTGGGTTCTCAAATGTTACCAATGGATTTCAGATTGCAATAATGTTGAAGTTATTTTCCGGACATACACGGATAAGTTGATGATTTAATAGTAGACGCCTTTCGCATAATGAACGGCAACATACAATTATAACGAATAGGATACTACGTCACTAGAATGTGTGTTCTTTCTATTCGTTGTCGGTTTTCCTTATCCGTTTTACGATTACGGTTTTGGATTTTCAACAAAACTCACAAATAAATCCTATAGTAATAAGTTCGAGATCGTTTCTCGGCTCCTCGATGTGGGAGATGACTCTGATATTATGTCATTAAATTGTGATCCCATGTGACCTTCATTTGTATCTATTAGTGGCAACCAATAACATTCGTCGCCGTGAAACACGAGAATCTTGCGAAACACAAAGCGCTAAGCTATAACCTGATAACAGCACAATTAAGTACATAGATAGAACCGCATGAGTGTCTGGATTTTGACGAATTATCACACGAGATTTGTTGGCGGAGCGATACCTCGAGTGCGGGACGCAGTCCCACACGAGAGGTATCGCGTTACGCCAACAAATCTTCGTATCATAATAAGTTGACTCACAATCGTACATCTCCGGTAGAGAAAATGTGAATTTAATTGAGTTTTAACGGCATTTTAGGGTTAACGCAACAATCAGACAGGGATTTTTAATGATACGCTTGAAATTAAATTCTGTGCCTCGACAAACATATTCTTGAAATGAAACTACTTGAATGAATCATCTCATCGATTAATCGCTTATTGTTTCTTTATTGTGGTGATTGAAAAAGTGAAAATAGTAACGGCGAGAACCAGTCTAACAACACTGAATGAAATAGTTCCGTCGACAGATTGCACTAGTGCGATTCTGAGAATTATCGCACGCCTGGAAACTCGTGCGATCATGCGAATTACGTTGATAGATATGTAATAAAAAATAATCGCAGCACGCAGAACCATAAAATCCGCTTACTGCGGTAAGCAAGTCTTTGCAAGGCATACATTATACTTATATAAGTATTTCACGTTTCCTGTATGCAGATCCTTGGGACCTGACAAATAAATAAAATTAAATAAATTAGAAAAAATTAAATCTATTTACATTTCAATTATCTTTTGGTGACTTCGCATTGACAGTTCCAGTACAGGCACCATGCATTACAGAGGACAAACGAACGGATATTACCAGGAGGAGGTACGGAATTCCCGAAAAAATACAATACCTTCGAAGTTTGGATGGCGACTTTTTCTTTTTATGATGTATTCCATTTTCTACTGGTTCCGTCTTTTCCATATTTCTACAATGTATTCACGGAATATAAAACCCTATTTCCTCTTTTATTAATAAAATGCACACAGTTTTTCGCTCGTCTTTAGAGTTCTGCGTTACGTGGCAATAGAACGTCCGTTGTGTATAGATGTATACCACGAATTTGACTGGACCGTTCGACTTTAGACACACTACATAGGTTCGGAGTTGTATTCGTGTCTGCTATCACTCTTTCGATAATAAATTCTCCGTAAAATGGCACATAAGAAAATCGGAATGGTCCTTGACGGTTATAAAACTTGTATATCACTTGAACTAATAGTTTAAATGATCACAGTAAAGCGTTCGCACTTATTCACATCTATATACGCCAGAAGGATTTCTGTATTTAGGGGTATGGCAGCCTCAAGTAGCTAGAAGTTCCGTGAAGGGCTCGATGCCAGGTTAAACCAAATATGTTATTTACCAACTGGGTTTCTGCTGTATCATTCACACCACACCTGCGATATTTCCACAACGCTTTGCGCAGAACGATAATTTCTTGCTGAAGGAATACGGTTAAAGGCCCACTTAAAGGTACTCAACCCGTAAAGAGGGTCCCCATCTCAACAGATTCCAACAACAACAATCCGATCAGAGGGTCCTATATTACTATTTCTTTGGCTTTGGGGGTAAAAAATATTTGATTAGAGTCGAGGAACCCATCAAACAAAGCTCAGAGTTATTAGATATTGATTTTTCAAATTTGTTATGTTCTCGAGATCAGTACTAATAACTGCCGTAATCTGCTCTGGATGTGTACTCCAAATCTATTCAAACAGACAAGGATGAATAACTCTAAAATCAAGTGGTAATTTTAACGCAATTTAGACTGAGTTCTGGGCCAGATAGTATTCCCGATAATGAAACATAATAGATTTCTAAAATCGATATCTAACAAATCTGAGCTTTGATGGGTGACTTCCTCGACTCGAATCAAATATTTTTGACCCCCGAAGCCATTGAAATAGTAATTGAGAGGAGTTTTATCGGGTTGAGTACCTTTAATTTTCGAATGCCCAGATAATGGCTGCGGACACACGTACCACAGTAGCGATGGCATAGTCGGTGTGACAATTATATATGGTGGAGTTTGGTGACAATTAGTTGTCATAATTAATATGCCATAGCTAGCCATGTCGCCCGCTGCACATTCGTACAATAAGTCCTCCAAAGTTCGTTATAATCATCATTTTTCTTGTTTTTGGTCCTTGTATAGTTCGCTTTGTTTATTCCAGATACTTTCTCGCAGCTGCATTTCTTCCAACAGTTCCGACATAGCTTCATTGGCAAACATGATAATATTAGCGGAATTATGCGGAGAACTAAACGTCTCAAAATAAAAACCGCAATTGGGGAACTGTCTTAATACGCATGAAATTATTAAAGTGGATAAACATGAATTGAGATCATATCAACAAAACGTACTGCATGCATGATATGTGAGTGAATGAGGGATTGCCACGGTCAAACACAATTCTGACGATCGATCGTGCAATTATATATATCGTAGAGAATACAATGTAGCAAAGCGTAATGAGTAGAGATCAACCTTGCATGGTGAAACGCGATGGGTTAATTGGTCGAGTCGACTCATTGTGCGGAAATTCAGCGCGCAAGCTATGGCACGCTATGGCACAGAAATGTGACGACCAGTTGTCACCAAATTGCACCATAATAAATTGTCACACCTACATTGCCATCGCTACTGTGGTACGTGTGTCCGCAGCCAATATTATACACAACATATTCTAAAATATATACCATTTTGAGGGCTATGGCCTAGGAGTGTCTACCAAGAGACAGTGATTCTCAGATGCATTAACCCTTTACCCAACAGAACGGCCCTGTGCCAATGCATTCTCTTATATATGCGAGTCGACCATAGGTCGCCTCGCATATATAAGAGAATGCATTGGCTTAACACATTAAAAATTAAAAAATTGTTAAAGAATGTAAGAAAAAATGGTAAAAAGTGTTAAAAAAAGATTTTTTTAGGCCAATGCATTCTCTTATATATGCGAGGCGACCTATGGTCGACTCGCATATATAAGAGAATGCATTGGCACAGGGCATAACTGTAACTATCACAATGTGGTCAAGGAGCCGGTTCCAATGATATCCATATTTGTATGGTTCTATTGAGACAGACCGAAGATATTTTAGGCTGTTGAAGCTTTATTTGGCCGGTTTTGTCCGGTTTGTTGGGTAAAGGGTTAAAAGACTTCCCCTGTTGTCAACCCAGAGTGCATCGGAATTCAAACTAAGCGTTATTCCCCTTCCATTGAGAATAATAGACTTTACAGTAAAGGTCGGATCAAACTTAAACACAGAACACTTCAGTACCTCAACAAAACCACCTGTTCACAGTTTATTTGACCAGATAAGTTGATAATACAATGTTTTGGAGCTTCCTCTTTCAAACGGTATATAATATGTCATATATTTTAGATATTGTGATCTGGGGGTTCGAAAATTAAGTGGACCTTTAACACCTCCGTTAAAATGGTGTATCGCTGACTCAAATCTGATTTACTCTGATTATAAAACTCAAATTATGAGTTAGGAAAAATCAGTCAGCATCATCTTCTGCTGCTTGAAAATATGTTTTCCGAAATTCGACATCAACTTGAAAGCATTACACCCCGTAATGTCCAGAAATAGACATGCACGGACGCCCTTACGAGAGGTCACAAAGGGTCACAACTCCCTGTCCGATCAGTGGCGATCGCAAATTAATTTCGGAATATAAGACGATTAAAAGTATCGTCATCAATACGGTATGTTGTGAGAGCTGACGTACGGATACATACGTATACTTATTTACGAATTGGTAGACATGTTTTATTCATGCAAATATGTTATATGCGGCCATGCTAGTGGAAATACTATGTGTTTACATTTGTAATAACACGTGTTGGTGAAATCCAGTTTGAACTAGGAATCACCATATATGGAATTTTGTTAAAATCGCTCATCCTCCAAACCGCCAAGAAAAACCGTTACTATAGGACTTTTTCGGCAATTCGCGATTGGCATTGTTGTGAGTATTTATTGGTAATAAACTAATTTGGATAACTAAATCGGCTTATTATGAAATTTCGTATTTGTTGTAGCTGGATGATATGGGGGGGGGGGGGGGGGGGGGGCGCTTCGAATCTGATTATGTATCTTTAAAAATGTTCTATCTCGTCCTAAATATGTTTCATATAGTTTCCGGCGTATAAAATAATAAGTATGAATCGAAGACACCTGTCCGGAAACACTTCCAGCAATTAATATTGATTTTATATCGATATAATCTTATATGTGGTAATCAAGTGGGACATTTATTTGGTACAATTTTTTATCAGATATAGTTATCCCGATTGCTACGCTCCGAACGAACGTGAGCCGAAAAATGTCCCAAATTGATTGTATATTATACCAGAACATTCTAAATAAAATCAATACAAATTGATAAAAGCGTTTCCAGACAGGGGGGCGGGGGGTGTGGGGGGGTGGGTCTAAGATTCATTTTTATTATTTTATATCCAGGAAACTATATAAAACTTGTTATAAGAAGACATAGACCATCCTTGTTTTTAACCCTTTACCCAACAAACCGGCCAAAATCGGGCAAATAAAGCTTCAACAGCCTAAAATATCTTCGGTCTGTCTCAATAGAACCATACAAATATGGATATCATTGGAACCGGCTCCTTGACCACATTGTGATAGTTACAGTTATGCCCTGTGCCAATGCATTCTCTTATATATGCGAGTCGACCATAGGTCGCCTCGCATATATAATAGAATGCATTGGCCTAAAAAAAAATGTTTTTAACACTTTTTACCATTTTTTCTTACATTCTTTAACAATTTTTAATGTGTTAAGCCAATGCATTCTCTTATATATGCGAGGCGACCTATGGTCGACTCGCATATATAAGAGAATGCATTGGCACAGGGCCGTTCTGTTGGGTAAAGGGTTAAAGGGAAATGTGTAGGAAGGATATTTCTCCTGTGTGTTTTGGGAATAAAAATGCAAACTGGTCTTCAAAAAGAGTTCAGGCAGAAATATATAACATCTTTAAAGTATACTTTGCAGTTTTGAGAGTCATCTATTGGTTCCATGGTATTGGCCGAGATTTCCCAAACCCGTCAAAACTTGGCGCTCATATTCTCATCTAAGTTTGTATGATATAGTTGTTCAGATTCATCGATACATTGTTCTTTTCCGATTTATTCATTTCACAATGTTTAAATGAACAATTATAAACAACGTTTTCCATATATCTAAAGTATATTCAGGGCTCCTCGTCGACATATGCTAGATGTATCTTTATTATTTCGGGATTCATGGTAGCCTCAAGTATGTATCCAAAAGTTCCGTGATGTTCGGTTTCATGTTGAACCAAATCGCATTTATTACCCATCATTAACACCATGCACATCTGTGATATTTTCATTAACATTTGCGCTCAACGATCCTATCATAAATGGGTATACTTAACAGCTATTAGCACATTCGTTTAAAGATTCACTGTACAAGTTCACGCCCAATTAGTCAAACTTTACTATGGTAATTTGTCGTACGTTCACAATTTCCTCTGGCACACCCTACAGACCGCATGACATCAACACACTGCATGTGGATATTCGGGGTGACCTCTAGATGGGAGCCATCGATTTTCTCCGAAATTCGTTGAAAGACATGGTCGCCAGCGTTTGGATTTCAAATTAGAATCCATCGGCACACCATGCATCCTATATGTATTGGATAAATGTTTTGAACATTTGCAGGCATGTTGGAGCTGTCAAATTTGAACGATTTTCGACGAAAAACATGGCCGCCGGCACCATCTTGAATTTTACTCTGGGCACGACTAAATCCTTTTGCATACCCCACATACCTCATCCGATCCCCACCAAACTGTATATGGACATTCAGTGTGAACTCTAGATCTAGGAGCCAATCGATTTCCCTCGCAATTAGTAAAGAAACATGGCCGCCAGCAGCATCTTTGATTTCAAGTTTGAATCAATTGGCACACCCTGCAGCCGGCATTTATCGACAAAAATGGTGTTGAACATTACATGCGTGTTTATGCTCAACCCTGGATGGAAGCTATCGAATTTTTTCGAATTTCGTTGAAAAACAAGTCCGCCGGCAACCATTTTGGATTTTACTCTATACATGACTAAAATCCTTTGGCGCACCAAACTTCATATGAATATTCGGGGTAAACTCTAGATTGGAACCGTCGATTATTTCCGAAATTCGTTGAAAATCATGGCTCCAGTGGCCATCTTGGATTTTACTCTTTGCATAGCTAATATCGTCGGCACACCCAATAGACCACATTCCTCACCAAATTGCAAATGAATCTTCGGGGTGACCTCTCTAAATGGGAGCCATGGATTAGTTAAAAGTTCGTTAAGAACATGGCCGCCAGCAGCCATGTTGGATTTCAAATTTGAAACCATGGGCACACGCTGCAGTCCGCAAAGAAATGCTTTGAAAATTTGCAAGCATGTTTAGGATTATCTCTAGATAGGAGCTGTCAAATTTGAACGATTTTCAATGAAAAACATTGCCGCCGGCAGCTATCTTGTATTCTACTAATTTGCATGAATAAATCCTTTTGCACGCACTATAGTCCACATACTTTAACCGATCATCACCAAACAGCATGTTGATCTTTAGGGTGACCTCTAGATGAGAGCCATCGATTTCCCCTGACATTCGTGAAACAACATGGCCACCAACAGCCATCTTGGATTAAAAATTTGAATTCATTGGCACACCGTGCAGCCGCAATTATCATAACAATATTGTTAAACATTACAGGGTTGTTTAAGATCACTTCTTGATGAGAGCAATCGAATTTTTCCGAATTTCGTTAAAACATGTCCGCCGGCAACCATTTTGGACTAAATCCTTTGGCAAACTAGACATACCACATCATCCATAATATCGGCACAAAACTTCACATGGATCATCTGGGTGACCACTAGATGGTAGACATCAAAGGTTTTCCGTTGAAAAACTTGGCCGCTTGCGACCATCTTGGATTTTACTCTTCTCGTGACGAAATCCTTCGGCACACTCTTCATGCATCATCACTCATCCGATCGTCCCCAAACTTCATATGATTCTTCATTGTGACATCGAGATGGCAGCTATCCATCCATGCTTTCATTTAGAAAGCATATGATTTTATTCTTGAACGCATTTGTAGAGACAAAATCCTCTGGGGTATAGCACAATTCATATTTAAAACGTATTCAAATTTGTCAAAAACCCTTTTGAAAGTCGACCATCAGTCTGACCATCAAACCCACCTACTAATTGGCTCATTGGTAAGATTTAATTATTTTCTGGTATGGATAACGTGCCAATGGTATGGTAATATTTTTTTGTGTCTTTTCGAAAACCCATTTTTTTTATTACAGGCGATAGTTTGATTTTCTAGACGCGGAACAAAAGTCAAAACATGGACAAATTTATTTTTAAATGGCGATATCTGAACATCAATCCCCCCGTGCACGAAAGGAGTCACGTGATCGCTCCCATTATTATAACGTTTTACATTATTTTCGGCATAGAAAACATACAAATATTTGTATGGTAATAATTAGGATGAGGCATCTTGAAACGAAAGCGAAAAAGAACGCGAGTAAAACCATACAATGAAACATACACTTGCACATTGACATAAATATTCGCCGCGGGACATATGCACCGCTGATCAAGCGGATGCTTGTGGGCCATGCTTAATTCCTATGATCTTGTAATGGCAAACTGATGCTGTTAAGAAAAACTACCGTTATTTTTTCTAAAGAGTGTTCGCGGTGTTCGAGTAATCTGAACATATGCAGGAAAAGCCATTATGTGTGTCAAACATTCAAAAACATATATTGAGAAATATTTGAATACTGGTTGTATTAGTTGTTGCAAATCGTTTTGGAAGCATCAGCGCAGGCATTGTTGAAATATTGTAAAGTATATCGGTTCTTGAATGTTTCATACCGCTGGCATTTCTATGATTCGTCCAGATTAGCCAAACATCACGAAAATGACAATTTTATAACAAATAACGGTACTTATTTTTAACAGCATCAGTTTGCCCTACCAACATCATAGTAATTCAGCAGGAACCCAACATCATAGCAGACTAACGTGACCACTTGCTCAGGAGTGATATGGATTATCCAGTAACATTGGTCAAGCCCCACTGTGAGTGCATATGGTATACGAAAAACGTGTAAATAAAGTGAGCGAGATGTGAGCGGCGAATTGGAATTATATCATTCGATCTATAATAGCACGCATCTCTGTTTGTATTTACGTTCATTCATCGATGTTTGATTATTCCAATAAAAAACTTAAAAAAATAAATAAAAACTTGGTCAATCCCGGCTATCCCGTTGATATACCAGACACTCTCATAAGCTCTGCACGTCTTGAGCGCCTGGTTTTCTGCAATGGGTCATGAAAGCCGATCTGATGTTTCCTTTCTCCGATACCTCGGACTTCCTATGTAACGTTGCGCGGTGTGGTGTAATTTATACAGCATATCCTTGCTCACGCAGGCGATATTGGAATCGAATTGCTATAACGTCTCTCACCATTCTACCAGACCGGTCAATGCATGTCTTCTGTGCAGCTGAATAACTACTGATACCGATTTAACCAATTGACGATTCTGTAATATCATCCAAGCGATTCGCACACTGTTATCTCACAGTCTATATGCGTTTCTCGCGTGACATCGTCCTGCGTTTGTGTTTTCCTGACCGTGGATCGTTCTCTGTGGCTTCTATATACGGATATAAAGTTGTGACATAAACGTTCGCATTGATATTACGACAATGTTTGATTCAGGTGTTGTGTTTATCACTTGAAGGAATATGAACGCGGAAAGAGTGTTATAGTATAATGTAACAATGGTCTTCCTGAAATTAGTTTTCGAAAACACATAGGAAATATGTTTGGAGATCTGGGGGATGCCTCCAAAAGAAAAGCAGTTCCATCGGGGTCAGTATTTTAATTGGTTAACTTTATTTTCAGTGAGTCAAAGTCCATATTTTAAATCAGAACGAGATAACTTATTCCCTATTTACAGTAGAAGCGATTACAGCCTTCATAAACTGAAATTACTATTGAGCACATCCCGACCGTCCACTATGAGGAAAACCTGTAAGTTTATCAAAATTATAACGTCAACCGTCTGTTCTCCTGGGCAGTAAACGAAGATACACATTAACGTCGTGTATCTTCATCGTTTACGCCCAAAAGAAACCAATTCGTTCTGATATTAAGTATAATATTTATGTTTTCAACATCCACCATACTTGTGTTTTTAAAAATATTTGTCAAACTATATACCGTGTGCCGATGCTGTTAAGTTAAGTTAGCTATATAAAGAATAAGTGCATTGAAAAAACACGAATACTCAGTTGCTTAACAGCCTTCGCTCACGGTATAATGGTCGGAATTTGTTTTATGTATACATGTATTCATTACATCTTCTCTTTATACCACCTGATTTGGTGGCTAAACGAATGAATAAACTATATATGAAACACTAGGTTGGGGTGTTAACTGAATCATGCCATGAATCTCTTTTCCAGCTACGTTCGTATAATTCATACTCCGCCATCAGTTCAAAACTTGTGAACTTTTTGATGTTGTGACTCAGAAGTTTATAACATTGAAACAACAGTGCGGGTAATATATGTTTTTGTTAATACCTGTTCCGTAATAATGTATTTCATTGCGGGTGAAGGTCCCAACTCGATATTTCATGATTTAAGTGACTGTGGGCGATTTTGCTTTTCGTCGAATACAATCATTTAATTTCTCCAGGGCAATGAATGAAATGTTTATTGGGATACCGGCTCACCACAGTCACAAAATGCATGCATTTCCTGCACCATCCATACTCTGAAGTAGATTATTACGAGGAACACGTAATAATAAAGAAATATATTCCTGCCTTGTTTGTTCAATGTTATAAAGTTCCCTGTCAACAGTAGTCAGAACATGAAAATCTTCCCAGTCCTTTGATAAATTTGATTCACAACTCGTCTACGACTCGTTGTGAATCAAATTTATTTATCAAGCTCGTTTCATGAAATCTTATATACCAACATAACTCGTTGGAGATCCTCTATATCCATATATGTATAATATAAACAAAAGGGTTGGACCTCGGGTGCTGGCATACCCGCACAGTCCCAAATTGAAGCATGGTAAGAACGGATTTAAAATAAACAGGAGAATAGCCCAGAAAATGCAACAACGTGATTTTGGAACTCATTTGAAAGCACTCTCAATGGTGAGCCTGCATACCAAATTTAATTGAGCTCCTATGAGCTATCGTTAATATGTCTGTAAGGACGAACAAAACAACCAAGATTTTCAGATAAACAAAGAAGGATAACTCTAGAGTGGAAAACGAGATAGAAGTTATTTGCACCTATTTTGAAAGTATTCATGACAGTTAACCTTCATACCGAATTCATTCAGATCAGATAACCCATAGCTGAGATATATTCCCTGACGGACGGGCAATATTTCAAACGGGCAAGGTATATCCTGCAGTATACGGGTATAATTATCCTATATCATATTGGTTATGGTACGTTATGCATTTGCGTGCGTACACACGAACCTTCCAGGGAAACGTGGCATGTATATCTCACATATCCCTTTGAAGAATATTAAATGAAGCCAATCGGCCACAAAGTAGGTGTATTCCTTCCAGAACTCTCTTTCACGAATCACGATTTTCCGTGAATATTCGATTGGAGTACATTGTATATGCTTTAAGCCTTTAACCCTTCCATGACTGGAGCTTCCTGAAATTTTGCGAAAACCCTGTGCTAATACAATATTCTCTTATATAAGAATGTTTCATACAACCATTGGCTTTTCTTTCATTAGTCCTGGTTTTCTGCAATGGGTCATGAGAGCCGATCTAACGTTTCCTTTCTCCGATACCTCGGACCTCCTATATGTAGCGTTGCGCGGTGTGGTGTAATTTATATAGCATATCCTTGCTCACGCAGGCGATATTGGAATCGAATTGCTATAACGTCTCTCACCATTCTACCAAACCGGTCAATGCATGTCTTCTGTGAAGCTGAATAACTACTGATACCGATTTAACCAATTGACGATTCTGTAATATCATCCAAGCGATTCGCACACTGTTATCTCACAGTCTATATGCGTTTCACGCGTGACATCGTCCTGCGTTTGTGTTTTCCTGACCGTGGATCGTTCTCTGTGGCTTCTATATACGGATATAAAGTTGTGACATAAACGTTCGCATTGATATTACGACAATGTTTGATTCAGGTGTTGTGTTTATCACTTGAAGGAATATGAACGCGGAAAGAGTGTTATAGTATAATGTAACAATGGTCTTCCTGAAATTAGTTTTCGAAAACACATAGGAAATATGTTTGGAGATCTGGGGGATGCCTCCAAAAGAAAAGCAGTTCCATCGGGGTCAGTATTTTTATTGGTTAACTTTATTTTCAGTGAGTCAAAGTGAAGTGAAACACTCGGTTGGGGTGTTAACCCTTTACCCAACAAACCGGCCAAAACCGGCCAAATAAAGCTGCAACAGCCTAAATTATCTTCGGTCTGTCGCAATAGAACCATACAAATATGGATATCATTGGAACCGGCTCCTTGACCACATTGTGATAGTTACAGTTATGCCCTGTGCCAATGCATTCTCTTATATATGCGAGTCGACCATAGGTCGCCTCGCATATATAAGAGAATGCATGGCCTAAACAAAATCTTTTTTTAACACTTTTTACCATTTTTTCTTACATTCTTTAACAATTTTATAATTTTTAATGTGTTAAGCCAATGCATTCTCTTATATATGCGAGGCGACCTATGGTCGACTCGCATATATAAGAGAATGCATTGGCACAGGGCCATTCTGTTGGGTAAAGGGTTAACTGGATCATGCCATGAATCTCTTTTCCCGCTACGTTCGTAGAGATCATACTCCGCCATCAGTTCAAAACTTGTGAACTTTTTGATGTTGTGACTGGGAAGTTTATAACATTGAAACAACAGTGCAGGTAATATATGTTTTTGTTAATACCTGTTCCGTAATAATGTATTTCATTGCAGGTGAAGGTCCCAAATCGATATTGCATGATTAAGTGACTTTGTGGGTGATTTTAGTTTGCGTCGATTACAATCATTTAACTTTTCCAGGGCAATGAATGCAATGTTTATTGGGGTATGGGCTAACCAAAGTAACAAAAATGCATGCATCTCGAGTTGGCACCATCCTTACTCTGAAGTAGATTACAGAGGAACAAGTATTAATAAAGAAATATATTCCCTGCCTTGTTTGTTCAATGTTATAAAGTTCCCTGTCAACAGTAGTCAGAACATGAAAATCTTCCCAGTCCTTTGATAAATTTGTTTCACAACTCGTCTACGACTCGTTGTGAATCAAATTTATTTATCAAGCTCGTTTCATAAAATTTTATATACCAACATAACTCGTTGGAGATCCTCTATATCCATATATGTATACAGGGATGTGGCTAGAGGGTCTCCGCTGGGGGGCTGTCCACCTTGGGAATTTCCAACTGCAGCCCCCCCCCAACAACTGTTTGTTTGCATAATTCCATTTGCACCCCCCCCCCCTTGTACCTCATGCTCAGGCCTAATTCCTATATATTCATAAGCCATGCTTCTATTTTCCCAGTATGAAAACATTAAGATATTTTAACCTTAAAATTGCCTCAAAAAAACAACTAGTGATCTAATTCCAGACAAATGCACACAGCTACCGACAACAGAACAGGAAACACCTGGCCGACCATGGTTGTTTGGCTCGGTGTGAGAAAATTTTGAAAACTATATACAAGAAAATCGCAAATCCTAGCATCTAGACTGGCATCAACTGAAGCTTTCCTAGTGTAGGAAATTTCAAACCTCATGCTCCCCTCAGATTGGAAAATTCTTCAACTGATGACCATTTATGTCTACAAGTTTGACCAAATGTAGTAAAATATTGTTTTGCTAAACTAATTAGCAGTTTTGTATTGGCCATGTGGATGGGGCAATGACACACCATGGTTCGGCCAGGTGTGCGAAAATTTTGAAATCTGAACAAGAAAATCGCAAAATCCTAACATCTAGACTAGCCTTAAGCCTTCCTACTGTTGGAAATTTCAAACCCTACACCCCCACTTAGTTTGGAAAATTTCCAACTGATGACAATTCCAATGACAATGTTGACCAATTGTATGACAATATTGTTTTCTTAAATTAACTAGAAGTTTTTGACTGGCCACGGGGGAGGGACCAGGACACAAGCTTTCCAAGTGTTGGAAATTTCCAACCTGTCACCCCCCTAAGGTTGGAAAATTTCCAACTGATGTCCATTTCTGTCAAAAATTTTGAAAAAAAATAGGAACATATGCAAATATTGGTCGAAAAACAATAAATTCCCCCAATAAATTGTTTTATAATCAAACTACAAGAACATTTTCAACCTATTGTTGGTGTGAAATTTCGTTGTGGCAGGTATGAAATTTCCAAATTTAATTGAGCTCCTATGAGCTATCGTTAATATGTCTGTATGGATGAACAAAACAACCAAGATTTTCAGATAAACAAAGAAGGATAACTCTAGAGTGGAAAACGAGATAGACGTTATTTGCACCTAGTTTGAGAGCATTAATGACGGTTAACATCCATACCGAATTCATTCTGATCAGATAACCCATAGCTGAGATAGCTGATATATATTCCCTGACGGACGGACACTTTTTCAAACGGACAAGGTATATCCTGCAGCATACGGGTATAATTATCCTATATCATATTGGTTATGGTACGTTATGTATTTGCGTGCGTACACACGAACCTTCCAGGGAAACGTGGCATGTATATCTCACATATCCCTTTGAAGAATATTAAATGAAGCCAATCGGCCACAAAGTAGGTGTATTCCTTCCAGAACTCTCTTTCATGAATCACGATTTTCCGTGAATATTCGATTGGAGTACATTGTATATGCTTTAAGCCTTTAACCCTTCCATGACTGGAGCTTCCTGAAATTTTGCGAAAACCCTGTGCTAATACAATATTCTCTTATATAAGAATGTTTCATACAACCATTGGCTTTTCTTTCATTAGTCCTGGTTTTCTGCAATGGGTCATGAGAGCCGATCTAACGTTTCCTTTCTCCGATACCTCGGACCTCCTATATGTAGCGTTGCGCGGTGTGGTGTAATTTATATAGCATATCCTTGCTCACGCAGGCGATATTGGAATCGAATTGCTATAACGTCTCTCACCATTCTACCAGACCGGTCAATGCATGTCTTCTGTGCAGCTGAATAACTACTGATACCGATTTAACCAATTGACGATTCTGTAATATCATCCAAGCGATTCGCACACTGTTATCTCACAGTCTATATGCGTTTCTCGCGTGACATCGTCCTACGTTTGTGTTTTCCTGGCCGTGGATCGTTCTCTGTGGCTTCTATATACGGATATAAAGTTGTGACATAAACGTTCGCATTGATATTACGACAATGTTTGATTCAGGTGTTGTGTTTATCACTTGAAGGAATGTGAACGCGGAAAGAGTGTTATAGTATAATGTAACAATGGTCTTCCTGAAATTAGTTTTCGAAAACACATAGGAAATATGTTTGGAGATCTGGGGGATGCCTCCAAAAGAAAAGCAGTTCCATCGGGGTCAGTATTTTAATTGGTTAACTTTATTTTCAGTGAGTCAAAGTCCATATTTTAAATCAGAACGAGATAACTTATTCCCTATTTACAGTAGAAGCGATTACAGCCTTCATAAACTGAAATTACTATTGAGCACATCCCGACCGTCCACTATGAGGAAAACCTGTAAGTTTATCAAAATTATAACGTCAACCGTCTGTTCTCCTGGGCAGTAAACGAAGATACACATTAACGTCGTGTATCTTCATCGTTTACGCCCAAAAAAACCCAATTCGTTCTGATATTAAGTATAATATTTATGTTTTCAACATCCACCATACTTGTGTTTTTAAAAATATTTGTCAAACTATATACCGTGTGCCGATGCTGTTAAGTTAAGTTAGCTATATAAAGAATAAGTGCATTGCAAAAACACGAATACTCAGTTGCTTAACAGCCTTCGCTCACGGTATAATGGTCGGAATTTGTTTTATGTATACATGTATTCATTACATCTTCTCTTTATACCACCTGATTTGGTGGCTAAACGAATGAATAAACTATATATGAAACACTAGTTTGGGGTGTTAACTGGATCATGCCATGAATCTCTTTCCCCGCTACGTTCGTAGAGATCATACTCCGCCATCAGTTCAAAACTTGTAAACTTTTTGATGTTGTGACTGGGAAGTTTATAATATTGAAACAACAGTGCAGGTAATATATGTTTTTGGTAATACCTGTTCCGTAATAATGTATTTCATTGCAGGTAAAGGTCCCAACTCGATATTTCATGATTAAGTGACTTTGTGGGTGATTTTGCTTTGCGTCGATTACAATCATTTAACTTTCCCAGGCCAATGGATGCAATGTTTATTGGGGTATGGGCTAACCAAAGTAACAAAAATGCATGCATCTCGAGTTGGCACCATCCATACTATGAAGTAGATTACAGAGGAACAAGTATTAATAAAGAAATATATTCCCTGCCTTGTTTGTTCAATGTTATAAAGTTCCCTGTTAAAAGTGGTCTGAACATGAAATTCTTCCCACTCGTTTGATAAATTTGATTCACAACTCGTCTACGAATCGTTGTGAATCAAATTTATTAACAAAATCGTTTCATAAAATCTTATATCCCAACATAGCTCGTTGGAGATCCTCTATATCCATATGTGTATAATATAAACAAAAGGGTTGGACCTCGGGTGCTGGCATACCCACACGGTGCCAAATTGAAACATGGGCAGAACGGATTTAAAATAAACAGAGGAGAATAGCCCAGAAAATGCAACAACGTCATTTTGGAACTCATTTGAAAGCATTCTCAATGGCGAGCCGGCATACCAAATTTAATTGAGCTCCTATCAGCTATCGTTAATATGTCTGTTGGGATGAACAAAACAACCAAGATTTTCAGATAAACAAAGAAGGATAACTCTAGAGTGGAAAACGAGATAGATGCTATTTGCACCTATTTTGAGAGTATTCATGACGATGAACCTCCATACCGAATTCATTCAGATCAGATAACCCATAGCTGAGATATATTCCCTGACGGACGGAGAATATTTCAAACGGACAATGTATATGTGACCCGCCATATCAAAATCCAGTCGTAAGTCGGGATTTTTTTTACCCTGTGCCAATGCATTCTCTTATATATGCGAGTCGACCATAGGTCGCCTCGCATATATAAGAGAATGCATTGGCCTAACAATTTTTTATCATTTTTTTAAAATAAATGTTTCTTACAATTTTTAGGACATAAAATAAAAAAACATCCATTACCCTGCAGGGAGCCCCACACATATATAGAAGCATATAGAAGAGTGTCGTCTGCTCATGTTTGTCTGGGGCTCTGTATGGGTGAAATTATAAAATTGTTAAAGAATACAAGAAAAAATTATTAAAATTGTAAAAATTGTTAGGCCAATGCATTCTCTTATATATGCGAGGCGACCTATGGTCGACTCGCATATATAAGAGAATGCATTGGCACAGGGTAATAAAATCCCGACTTGCGACTGGATTTGATATGGCGGGTCACATATCCTGCAGTATACGGGTATAATTATCCTATATCATATTGGTTATGGTGCGTTATGCATTTGCGTGCGTACACTCGAACCTTCCGGGGAAACGTGGCATGTATATCTCACATATCCCTTTGAAGAATATTAAATGAAGCCAATCGGCCATAAAGTTGGTGTATTCCTTCTAGAACTCTCTTTCACGAATCACGATATTCCTTGAATATTCTATTTGAGTACATTATATATGCTTTAACACTTAAGGCGCCTCGCATATATATGGAAATGCATTGGCCTTAAAATATTTACTTTGACCTTGTCAGCCGGAGCAATCTCTTATACATGGGAGACTCGCATATATAAGAGAATTAATTGGTACAGGTCTTTAATGCTGCACCCGTCATGAAAGGGTTGAACCCTTGTCATCCTTTTCACATGCGTGTTATTTCTAAAGTGACATGGTATTGTAGCCTCATACTAAATTCCCCAGCGTTTTAAAGCTCGCTCCTGTTACATCTCGGCACGTTTCTGATGATCAAATTAGGTCGACATATACACTACTGACATACTTAGTCAAGTACAAATAGAGAATGTTTATCTCAATTATGAGACCAAAATTCAAACAGCTGGACAATTGCTATGACTTTGACAAGTTTGCAGAGTACATAAAGCCCGTTGGTCCAGGGGGGGGGGGGGGGGGGTGTCGGATTTTTTTTTCAGGCACGTATGCTGATTTTTAACTTTCGACCCTTGTTGGGACCCACTCACCCCCGCGTCCAAATTTTTTTCCGTTTTCGGCAGTTTTTTCCGACCATTTTTGGACACCCACCCCCCTTTTAACACTAAAACAGAGATTTGCGGGGAGAAATTCACTGTAAATAGCTGTATTTTAATTTATGTGCATACTATTTGTCATGGAAGTTAACGTTGACATGTAAATAGGAACGAGTCATTTTGGGGTAATTCGGCCAAAAAAAAAAACATGGCTGCCAGCGGCCATCTTGGATTTTAAAATTTGCAACAAAATACAAGACGATAACTGCCTGCAGTCAGTTTAGCAGTTAGAATTACATTATTTATCTTATTCTAAGGTATTTTAAGCCAAAGTCATTGCAAAAACAGTCAAAAGACTTGCAGGAAAAAACATTTTGAGTTGCGGAAAAAATTGTTTTTTGGCCCCATGGACCACCCAGGCGGAATTTTTTTTTGCTCCCCCCCTGGTTGGTCGGTATTTCATGTAGTCGTTGATCTAGCGCGATGATCCCTGGTTCTATATTAAGAAGACATTTTTGGCAGTTAAAGTAAGCCATGTTCGTTTAAAATGACATACGGCACTCGCGGTTGATAATTGTGAAACATCAAAAATGGTTGTAAAACCATCACCAGTAAGGAGAACACTGAGAAATAGATAGACTTTGTACTTATTTTTGTTATCACTGATAAATCTTTATAGTGTCGAAATTTTACATGTTGAAACCATTTATGTAAACATTACTGATACAGTGAAAGTCATTTTATAAACAAACATCGCCAAATGCATGCAATTACAAATCAAATGTATTAGTTGAAAATCTGCGATTTCCAGAGTATTTTTCATTGATGTAACATTTTGTAATGTAGACTTTCATGATTTGATCAGAATTAGCTAAACTGTGTGTTGATAAAATGTCTCGAGCTGTAATAGCAATGTTTACATAATAAAGGGTTTAACCAGGTTTAACCTGCTATATCTCGTCATTGAATACATATCAATAGGAAGAATATGAAAAAGTTATCTCCATTTTCCCATGTTCTTCTCAGTGACAATGTTGTCCAAACGTTTATGATCTTTTACGTTGTTTACCCACTGTGAATGAATTATGTTCCTTTAAGCCATGGAATGCTTTCAGTTAAAGACATATTATGGAATTGTTCGGGTCTGTGAAATGTATGTTAGTACTCAGGCGCTATGCCAACCTATAGAATGTAGCATTCTACTAACATCGCCGAAAATTTCAAAGAAATCCACCATATACCACTCCATATAATAACATGGTCTGAACTACGTCCAATTGTAAATATTTACATATCGATTCGGGACGCAACTATCGGCGATAATCTAATACAAAATGATTTCGCCATCGAGAGTCATTGCATTTTATTAAAGTGATGTGAAACACTCCGGTAGGGTGATCCAATAGAAATGGAGAATAATCTTGCTCAAAGTTGTTCTTTTTACGAATATTAATCCAAATTGCCCACACACACTGTAATTCTGATATAATAATTAAATGTACTGACTCTGGATGGCGAAATCATTTGTGTTTATATGTCGCCAATTGTTGCGTCCCGAATCCAGATGTAAATATTTACAACTGAGCGTAGTTTTGACGATGTTTTCTATTGAGTGGTATGGCCGATTCCTTTGAAATTTTCGACGATGTTAGTATAGAATCCTACATCCTCCAGGTTGGCATAATGCCTGAATACTAACTAATCAGTTTCACGAACTCGAAGTCATTAATATGTCTTTAGTATATATAAATGACCGTGTGTATGATCAATTTGGAATAATATTCGTAACATATAACTACTTTCAGCAAGATTATGCTTAGTTTCTATTTGATCACCCTACCGGAGTTTTTCACATCACTTTAACCCTTTACCCAACAGAACGGCCCTGTGCCAATGCATTCTCTTATATATGCGAGTCGACCATAGGTCGCCTCGCATATATAAGAGAATGCATTGGCTTAACACATATTAAAAATGATAAAATTGTCAAAGAATGTAGAAAAATATTATAAAAATTGTTATTTTATGTTTTTAGGCCAATGCATTCTCTTATATATGCGAGGCGACCTATGGTCGACTCGCATATATAAGAGAATGCATTGGCACAGGGCATAACTGTAACCATCACAATGTGGTCAATGAGCCGGTACCAATGATATCCATATTTGTATGGTTTTATTGAGACAGACCCAAGATCATTTAGGCTGTTGCAGCTTTATTTGGCCGTTTTGGGGTTTGTTGGGTAAAGGGTTAATATTGAACAATAATATGCATTCCTTGTTATTCTACTCCGTATAGTACATTACCTAGATAAGTCTTTCCTGGCATATACATGTAAGTGTAATTTATGTAACGTACGGCTATTTTATCGGCCAATGTTGATCCCCATAACCGACTTGTAGTGTAACTCAAGCGAGCATTATACCAGGTGTAATTTGAGGCTTCAAATCACCACGGACCTTAGAAGTGAATAAAGCTCTTTATTATACACCCAACAGTGAATTATAGAAAAAAACGCGTTTAGATAAATATCGATATCACCCAGAAGAGAATATAGAAGAATATACTTTCACACTAGCTTGCGCGTGCGACCGATTCACTTGCGATTACGAATACTGTTTCCGGTTTGTACTATTGAAGAAGGTCAAAGTGAAAGAACCCATTGTAATATTCTAAATTATATTATATTCACTGATAGTTATAATTAAAATTTATTTTATGTTGAAATTCGACATTTATGGCGGAAATAAAGGGAAGAATACGGGAACTATCTTTTTATATTCTGCGGATGGTGAAATAGCATTGCGATCGATCAGCTGATGGCTTCAAAAATTATGCATCGATTGAAGACGATTGTGATATCATTAAACGTCGTAAGTGGTGAATTTCTTTGGAAATGCGTATAATAAAAAGAATATCTAGAGTTTTTTTTTAGTGGATACCGAAAAATACGTGAAAATAAACATTTGTCTCGCTCACTCATGACATATTTTTCGGTATCCACTCAAAAACACTAGATATCCTCTATTTATTTTAATTCTTTAATTTTACAATCACATTAACAAAAAAACGTGACCAATTTTTGTTTCACGTCAACTAAGTCTTTCTGTGGAATTGTTCATAATAATTTGCGTAAGTGTAAAGCGTTTTTGTGCGGAAACGAATGCTTTAGTCAAAGACTGCACTCTTAACAACTTGCCGTGAAGACTGAAAGCCCTATGCGGCTATAACATGTAGGCCTACATCATGTGATTTAGTTTGCAGATCTTTGACAGTTTAGACCACACGAAACCAGTACGAACATGGCTTCACTGTGGATGCACGGATGTAATTATTTCTACTCGTTTCCGCAGTACTGTCATTCGATGTGGTGTTATTATAATATCGGTACAGTGGGTGACAAAACAAACAGCCGGTCGTGTTATTATAATATCGGCACAGTGGGTGACAAACAGCCGGTCGTGTTATTATAATATCGGTACAGTGGGTGACAAAACAAACAGCCGGTCGTGTTATTATAATATCGGTACAGTGGGTGACAAACAGCCGGTCGTGTTATTATAATATCGGTACAGTGGGTGACAAACAGCCGGTCGTGTTATTATAATATCGGTACAGTGGGTGACAAACAGCCGGTCGTGTTATTATAATATCGGTATAGTGGGTGACAAACAGCCGGTCGTGTTATTATAATATCGGTACAGTGGGTGACAAACACCCGGTCGTGTTATTATAATATCGGTACAGTGGGTGACAAACAGCCGGTCGTGTTATTATAATATCGGTACAGTGGGTGACAAAACAAACAGCCGGTCGTGTTATTATAATATCGGTACAGTGGGTGACAAACAGCCGGTCGTGTTATTATAATATCGGTACAGTGGGTGACAAACAGCCGGTCGTGTTATTATAATATCGGTACAGTGGGTGACAAAACAAACAGCCGGTCGTGTTATTATAATATCGGTACAGTGGGTGACAAACAGCCGGTCGTGTTATTATAATATCGGTACAGTGGGTGACAAACAGCCGTCGTGTTATTATAATATCGGTACAGTGGGTGACAAACAGCCGGTCGTGTTATTATAATATCGGTACAGTGGGTGACAAACAGCCGGTCGTGTTATTATAATATCGGTACAGTGTGTGACAAACAGCCGGTCGTGTTATTATAATATCGGCACAGTGGGTGACAAACAGCCGGTCGTGTTATTATAATATCGGTACAGTGGGTGACAAAACAAACAGCCGGTCGTGTTATTATAATATCGGTACCGTGGGTGACAAACAGCCGGTCGTGTTATTATAATATCGGTACAGTGGGTGACAAACAGCCGGTCGTGTTATTATAATATCGGCACAGTGGGTGACAAACAGCCGGTCGTGTTATTATAATATCGGTACAGTGGGTGACAAACAGCCGGTCGTGTTATTATAATATCGGTACAGTGGGTGACAAGCAGCCGGTCGTGTTATTATAATATCGGTACAGTGGGTGACAAACAGCCGGTCGTGTTATTATAATATCGGTACAGTGGGTGACAAACAGCCGGTCGTGTTATTATAATATCGGTACAGTGGGTGACAAACAGCCGGTCGTGTTATTATAATATCGGTACAGTGGGTGACAAACAGCCGGTCGTGTTATTATAATATCGGTACAGTGGGTGACAAACAGCCGGTCGTGTTATTATAATATCGGTACAGTGGGTGACAAACAGCCGGTCGTGTTATTATAATATCGGTACAGTGGGTGACAAACAGCCGGTCGTGTTATTATAATATCGGTACAGTGGGTGACAAACAGCCGGTCGTGTTATTATAATATCGGTACAGTGGGTGACAAACAGCCGGTCGTGTAATTATAATATCGGTACAGTGGGTGACAAACAGCCGGTCGTGTTATTATAATATCGGTACAGTGGGTGACAAACAGTCGGTCGTGTTATTATAATATCGGTACAGTGGGTGACAAACAGCCGGTCGTGTTATTATAATATCGGTACAGTGGGTGACAAACAGCCGGTCGTGTTATTATAATATCGGTACAGTGGGTGACAAACAGCCGGTCGTGTTATTATAATATCGGTACAGTGGGTGACAAACAGCCGGTCGTGTTATTATAATATCGGTACAGTGGGTGACAAATAGCCGGTCGTATTATTATAATATCGGTACAGTGGGTGACAAACAGCCGGTCGTGTTATTATAATATCGGTACAGTGGGTGACAAACAGCCGGTCGTGTTATTATAATATCGGTACAGTGAGTGACAAACAGCCGGTCGTGTTATTATAATATCGGTACAGTGGGTGACAAACAGCCGGTCGTGTTATTATAATATCGGTACAGTGGGTGACAAACAGCCGGTCGTGTTATTATAATATCGGTACAGTGGGTGACAAACAGCCGGTCGTGTTATTATAATATCGGTACAGTGGGTGACAAAACAAACAGCCGGTCGTGTTATTATAATATCGGTACAGTGGGTGACAAACAGCCGGTCGTGTTATTATAATATCGGTACAGTGGGTGACAAACAGCCGGTCGTGTTATTATAATATCGGTACAGTGGGTGACAAACAGCCGGTCGTGTTATTATAATATCGGTACAGTGGGTGACAAACAGCCGGTCGTGTTATTATAATATCGGTACAGTGGGTGACAAACAGCCGGTCGTGTTATTATAATATCGGTACAGTGGGTGACAAACAGCCGGTCGTGTTATTATAATATCGGTACAGTGGGTGACAAACAGCCGGTCGTGTTATTATAATATCGGTACAGTGGGTGACAAACAGCCGGTCGTGTTATTATAATATCGGTACAGTGGGTGACAAACAGCCGGTCGTGTAATTATAATATCGGTACAGTGGGTGACAAACAGCCGGTCGTGTTATTATAATATCGGTACAGTGGGTGACAAACAGTCGGTCGTGTTATTATAATATCGGTACAGTGGGTGACAAACAGCCGGTCGTGTTATTATAATATCGGTACAGTGGGTGACAAACAGCCGGTCGTGTTATTATAATATCGGTACAGTGGGTGACAAACAGCCGGTCGTGTTATTATAATATCGGTACAGTGGGTGACAAACAGCCGGTCGTGTTATTATAATATCGGTACAGTGGGTGACAAATAGCCGGTCGTGTTATTATAATATCGGTACAGTGGGTGACAAACAGCCGGTCGTGTTATTATAATATCGGTACAGTGGGTGACAAACAGCCGGTCGTGTTATTATAATATCGGTACAGTGAGTGACAAACAGCCGGTCGTGTTATTATAATATCGGTACAGTGGGTGACAAACAGCCGGTCGTGTTATTATAATATCGGTACAGTGGGTGACAAACAGCCGGTCGTGTTATTATAATATCGGTACAGTGGGTGACAAACAGCCGGTCGTGTTATTATAATATCGGTACAGTGGGTGACAAAACAAACAGCCGGTCGTGTTATTATAATATCGGTACAGTGGGTGACAAACAGCCGGTCGTGTTATTATAATATCGGTACAGTGGGTGACAAACAGCCGGTCGTGTTATTATAATATCGGTACAGTGGGTGACAAACAGCCGTCGTGTTATTATAATATCGGTACAGTGGGTGACAAACAGCCGGTCGTGTTATTATAATATCGGTACAGTGGGTGACAAACAGCCGGTCGTGTTATTATAATATCGGTACAGTGTGTGACAAACAGCCGGTCGTGTTATTATAATATCGGCACAGTGGGTGACAAACAGCCGGTCGTGTTATTATAATATCGGTACAGTGGGTGACAAAACAAACAGCCGGTCGTGTTATTATAATATCGGTACCGTGGGTGACAAACAGCCGGTCGTGTTATTATAATATCGGTACAGTGGGTGACAAACAGCCGGTCGTGTTATTATAATATCGGCACAGTGGGTGACAAACAGCCGGTCGTGTTATTATAATATCGGTACAGTGGGTGACAAACAGCCGGTCGTGTTATTATAATATCGGTACAGTGGGTGACAAACAGCCGGTCGTGTTATTATAATATCGGTACAGTGGGTGACAAACCGCCGGTCGTGTTATTATAATATCGGTACAGTGGGTGACAAACAGCCGGTCGTGTTATTATAATATCGGTACAGTGGGTGACAAACAGCCGGTCGTGTTATTATAATATCGGTACAGTGGGTGACAAACAGCCGGTCGTGTTATTATAATATCGGTACAGTGGGTGACAAACAGCCGGTCGTGTTATTATAATATCGGTACAGTGGGTGACAAACAGCCGGTCGTGTTATTATAATATCGGTACAGTGGGTGACAAACAGCCGGTCGTGTTATTATAATATCGGTACAGTGGGTGACAAACAGCCGGTCGTGTTATTATAATATCGGTACAGTGGGTGACAAACAGCCGGTCGTGTAATTATAATATCGGTACAGTGGGTGACAAACAGCCGGTCGTGTTATTATAATATCGGTACAGTGGGTGACAAACAGTCGGTCGTGTTATTATAATATCGGTACAGTGGGTGACAAAGAGCCGGTCGTGTTATTATAATATCGGTACAGTGGGTGACAAACAGCCGGTCGTGTTATTATAATATCGGTACAGTGGGTGACAAATAGCCGGTCGTGTTATTATAATATCGGTACAGTGGGTGACAAACAGCCGGTCGTGTTATTATAATATCGGTACAGTGGGTGACAAACAGCCGGTCGTGTTATTATAATATCGGTACAGTGGGTGACAAACAGCCGGTCGTGTTATTATAATATCGGTACAGTGGGTGACAAACAGCCGGTCGTGTTATTATAATATCGGTACAGTGGGTGACAAAACAAACAGCCGGTCGTGTTATTATAATATCGGTACAGTGGGTGACAAACAGCCGGTCGTGTTATTATAATATCGGTACAGTGGGTGACAAACAGCCGGTCGTGTTATTATAATATCGGTACAGTGGGTGACAAATAGCCGGTCGTGTTATTATAATATCGGTACAGTGGGTGACAAACAGCCGGTCGTGTTATTATAATATCGGTACAGTGGGTGACAAACAGCCGGTCGTGTTATTATAATATCGGTACAGTGAGTGACAAACAGCCGGTCGTGTTATTATAATATCGGTACAGTGGGTGACAAACAGCCGGTCGTGTTATTATAATATCGGTACAGTGGGTGACAAACAGCCGGTCGTGTTATTATAATATCGGTACAGTGGGTGACAAACAGCCGGTCGTGTTATTATAATATCGGTACAGTGGGTGACAAATAGCCGGTCGTGTTATTATAATATCGGTACAGTGGGTGACAAACAGCCGGTCGTGTTATTATAATATCGGTACAGTGGGTGACAAACAGCCGGTCGTGTTATTATAATATCGGTACAGTGGGTGACAAACAGCCGTCGTGTTATTATAATATCGGTACAGTGGGTGACAAACAGCCGGTCGTGTTATTATAATATCGGTACTGTGGGTGACAAACAGCCGGTCGTGTTATTATAATATCGGTACAGTGGGTGACAAACAGCCGGTCGCCAGAAAACGTAGATCATGCCATGAATCTCTACTCTGGCTAACGCCCGTAGAAATCATATTCCACCAGTACAAAATCTGGGAACTTTTTGAAGTTTTGACAGGGAACCTTATGAAGTTGAAAAAATATATTTCTTAGTTATTATCTGTTCGTTGATAATGTACTTCACATTGGGTGAAGGATCTAACTCGAAATTGCACGGTTAAAGTGACTTTGTGATCGATTTTGCTTTGCTTTTCGTCGCTTACAATTATGGAATTCCTCCTTGGTAATATATTTAATGTTTATTGCGATATCGGCTCAGAAAAGTCACAGAAAAACATGCAATTTCGAGTTCGGACCTTGACCTTCAGTGGAGTACATTATTAAGGAACAGATAATAACTAAGAAATATATTCTTTATTATTTCTTTTTGGAAGCTTATTCCATGATTCTGTCATAAAGGGTATGACAGATTAAAAAAAAATGTTCTGTGTGACAGAAGTAACAATAGACGTTTTCAGGATACTATTTGTATCCGTTCGTCCACAATATGTCTACCCGCATGTTTATAGGCTACAATACACCAAATGATTTGGATAGGCCTCAGTGTTAGCAAACAATATCCCGCTGGCCTGTATTCACAGGAAAGAGTTGACCCTGTATGAGTATCAACAATTAAAGAACGTCCGTTTACACACACGAAAATGTTCCCAAAAGTACTTGCCAACGTATTGTGTCACACTGCAATTTTGACAAACGTCACACTACCATTAAATGGAGGGAAAAATGATATCGAAAAAAACCCCACCCATAAATTATTCCACAATTTGACAGCCGTTCACAATGTGGCAATAATTGATGTTTCTCGTTTCTCGTCGAGAAATACTTCTTGCATTTTTTTCGTGCAATATTCATCCATGTACCATTGACCATTCAGCTGCCATGATTTGTTTTAATGCTGATCCTAGCTTGGGGTGCCAGGGGAAATAACTATACTAATTTGTATTTGGTGTATGATAACATTAAGTTACAATATGACAACCCGCATATTATATGGCAGCATCTAGCCACGTCTGGCTACATGCATAATATGTTCTACGTCATATAATTTAGGTTCCAAGATCACTGCCATTTTAGACCACACACAACAGCGGGGAAATGCTCACGTTACAGCCTGTCAACCCCCATGTTATATGCAAATATTTACACGTAAGCAGACCAGATAATCCCTGATATATCTCACGTGACGTCAGTGTGATGTAATCACGGTTACTAACTGAATGAAAGAAACATTTCTGCGGGATTATACCAACATCGATCCTCAATTGATCCTCGCATTATATCTGACAGCTATACGAATTGCAAGTGGAGTTGTTTTGTCGGCTCCCGGTGAACTGGAATAGCTTAATAGCAACAATTATGGACAAATTATACATAATTGGAAACTGATTTGGTTCCGAGGCCCTGGACTGCGAGCAGTCTGGATGTCTTCCCGGCTGACGGGCGACGAATTATTTCTGATACCCACAGACATAATTGTTAGTCCTATTCCCTGTAACAAACGTTTTTCTTTAGTGTGCAGAACGACCGTACTTGACTGACAATTGTCCTAACAAAGAGGGATATAATGGCCGACTTCCTTCCGTCCTTCTTGGTATTAATTTGAATACGTCACACTCAAGGCCTGGGATGTAGGTCATCATTAAAGTCACGCAAAGTAGGTCACCGTTTAAAGAGAGATATCTTTATTACCTCCAAGTATAGGAGAGATCCATATACTTGACATATAATTACAGTTGGATTAAAGTGGGCTCCCCTGGTCAGTGTGGTGGGCCATTATGTACAAGTATGGAGAGGTGTTGGAAACCACGAGAGTGAAGCATATATCCACTTGAATGTTCAATACAGCTTTTGTTGCAGGAAAATCCGATTTGTCCAATAGATATGAAAGTTAGTCGTTACAACATGCGTGGGTGTTGAGAAGATAATTGAATTCACGTAAAGTAAGCCATCGTTTAACGCCTGCAATGTAGGTAATCATTGAAGTCACGTAAAGTAGGCCACCGTTTAAAGTCGGGAATATTGGTCATCAATAAGTCACGTAAAGTAAGCCATCGTTTAAATCCTGGAATATATGTCACAATTGAAGTCACGTAATGTAATGTAGGCCATCATTTTAAGCATGGAATATAGGCCAACGTTCGAGGCCTGTAACCACGGGGATCACCCATCATCCAGGCCGGCAAATTTAATAACTTTGCGTAACCTATTTTCGTTCGCCTAGTTTGTGCCTATTTCAGACTAATTGCTAAACCATTTAAGAAATGGATGTTGATTTGCTTGCGTTCCATAGAGTATGGATGCAAGTTGGTCTGACATTTTGTGTGGAGTGTCAGACCAACTTGCATCCATACTCTATGGAACGCAACAAAATCAACATTCATTACTTATATTTACACTCAACCGAGTCAACTGGCAGATTAAAAGAGTTATAAGCGTCCATTTCCAACGTTATTATCGTAGCTCGGAGCAAGTTGCGTCTACAGAAAAATGGATGCAAGTTGGGGTCAGCGCGCGACGTCATGTGACGTAATTTCGACCAACCAACGTCCTGCATTCATGTTCCACAATAGGAATGCACTCGTGAGTGTAAATATAGGTTAATAGAAGCGTTTCACAAACTGTTATATATCACTAATACTGGTATTATTACACAGCAATGTGTAACTGATTGAAGTTATAATTCGAAATGTCCATTTTGGGACCTGATTGAGCAATAATTAAGGCGGGAATTGGTGATTGCGAGACCCACAGAAAACTGTTACACGACCTGTTTGTCCGTCGCGTCATTCTCCTTTAAAGTAACCAAGCAAACTGAACGGTCGTTTACCTCAAATTTGCAGGCTTGCATCACCCAAGGTCTATAATACACTAAATCATGCCATGCATATCTACTCTGGCTAACGCCCATATGGTTACTCAGAGTAGAGACTCATAGCATGATCTAATAATACACGTACCACACAGTCGGAACATATATGGTTCAGTTGCTTTGGACCGCGATCGGCCTGGTTGTCTTCCCAGCTGACGGGAGAGGAATTATTTCAGATACCCACAGGCGTTATGCCTGGTCTTGTTCTCTGTAGCATTATGTCCTCAGTGCGCATATTGGACGATTGTCCCAGCGCCGACCGAAATAATAACCGAGTTCCTTCCGGCGTCATCTCAATTTGAATAATTCGCAGTCAATGTCTGTAATGGACACCTTTCGCTCAATGAACTGCTATACAGATAAGAATTACGAAATGGGTACTACAGTACCAGTCAGAAGAAGTGGTATATTGAGGCGCGCCTTTATTGCGATATTGAACGCGCTTAATTTCTAAAAAGGCGCGATTATAGCGCAGTACCACAAATATGTCGCGCTTATTATTGCGATATATACCGTGCGCAAAATTGCGATAACTATTGTGCACAAATTGTACATAGAGTGTACATAAAGCATATACAACTATAATTATATACAAATATAAACCATTTTATTATATGCTTCCCTATTAAATAGTGGGAAATTGCCGTGGCGTAGAGCGTTATATCCATCGCCTGGACCGACTCGATGGATAGCACTGACCGACTCGATGGATAACACAATAGTATTACTTTTTCGGAGATTACTTCCGGTTTATAGCGGCGAATCACATTAAGTTTCAAAGCGTATCAATAACAGCCGGACTATAGTTTTAATTATTTATTTTCACGGTTCATAAACTGTTATTTAATTGTTATCATGTTAACTCATTTGTTTTAATATATTCTTATCACTAATTTATGTAGACATTAATTTTCTCGCATCATTTCAGAATAAAACAATGGGGCTATTTCTTATGGCGGCTATGCTCGATATTTGTCATTCAGTGGTGAGCAAATCAATTGATGGAATGTAAACAAAATGCAAATGTCGAAGCTTTCTAACAATTTGAAGTGAACTGTAGGACAAAATTAGCAGTTTTGGTGCGGTTTATAGCGCATATAATAAAAAGAACACCTACGGGTTTTGGTTGAATACCCGGATTATCTCATTCGTGGGTACAAGGAAATACAGAATTTCCACTCGCGGCTTGCAGCCGCTCGTGGAAATTTTGTATTTCCTTGTACCCACGAATGAGATAATCCGCGTATTCAACCAAAACCCGTATGTATTCTCTATGTCTCTATTTATGCAATAAACAATATAGCAGAAGAAATAATTGGTTCAAATGTCGCAATTTTAAGCGCCCGATATCGTAATATTAAGCGCGAAATATTGCGATATTAAGCGCAAAATATTGCAATAATATCGCAAGCGGCGCGCTTATAAGCGTTTCCACTTGCAATATTATTGCGATATTGGGCGCGAAAATAGCGCGCTTAATATATCGCTTCTTTTGACTGGTACTGTATATGTTCTTAAATGTTGTCGTTTTACGATTACGGTTTCTAGAACCAAACATGGCACGCGAGCTTTGTGCGCAATCATCGAGTCAAACACTGACTGATAACAACATAATTAAGTACACAAATATCCATGGAAACCAGAACGATATCACCTTATTGGGAGTGGCAAGGAGTTTGGGTTGCAAAATTTTTTCTCACAAACGGACTCGCAAGTGTCAATTCTACGAAACGGTTTTTGGACCGTCCGAACAATTTTGACTAGAATTACATATAGCTATTCTTTATTCTTATGAGCAGTCGCTCATTGTGCAAAAGGTGTCAAATGTAATGTAAGTCGTAAATATGGCGGTTTTTCGTTTTCTGCAATTGTTATATATACTATGTAAATAATATTGTAAAGTGACATACATATATAACATCAAAACATGCGGCTAAAAAAAAACAGTTTTTGCCCACTTTTGTCACGTTCGGGGATAAACATGCAGGTAGGTCAATAACTATACATGAACTGATTTGGTTCAGCGGCCCTGGACTGCGACCAGCCGGGATGTCTTCTCGTCTGACGAATTGGTTCAGCCGGTCTGAAATGCGACCACCCAAGGCCATATACTATGCAGAGCATACTACAGTTTGTGTTTGAATGCCGAAATATCTCTTGGGTGTCTGGACAGAAATATCGAAATTTCACGAGCGTCTGCAAGTCTCGAGTGAAAATTCGACATTTCTTTCCAGATACTCATGAGATGTTTCAGGTATCAAACAAAACCTCAAGGTGTTCTTTTTATTATATGCGCCTTATTAATGCTTCAAGTTGCAAATTATTCAGCATTCTCACTTTTAATAGCACAACAAATTAAACAATACACGGAAAGCAACACCTGTTTGACCCAAATTTCTTAAACCGATCAGCTGATAGGTAGCAAACCGCTATCAAATGATGACGTCATTCGGCAAGCATCTGTGAAATAACAAAAAGCTACAATAAAATAACAAAATCGTATTTCACTGTAAGATAAAACAAATCTTGTAATATGAGGGTTCCTTTGCACAAATTCAGTTTTCTTTTATAGTGATTGACCAGTGTATTTCCTTCATTATTGATTGGGATTTAGCATAATGTTGATAAGCCTTAATTTACAACATGCATCGATGAGAAATTATTTATATCATCTTCTCGGCGAGCCATCTATTAACATTGTTTCACTTGATTAGGACACTATTTGCATTTGTCGGAGAATGGTTGTCCTGAATGTTTCTTCTTTTGAAGTCGATAATACTCGATATTCCTAGTCTGGGTGATTTACAAGAAGTCGCCTGTTCTTTATTAAATTATCGATGTTTATAGCACTCGACACCTTCTACGGGGCCCAGTTCACCATATTTATAATGGTATAATATAGGACTCTGGATGTCTTACCGGCTGAATGGAGACGAATTATGTCTGATAACCCCGGCCATAATTATCATTCTGGTTCTCTGTAAGTCCAACCTGCAAATAGTGTATCTGTTATTTGCAGAATGCGCTCCCCGGAGGGTGAATTTAGTGACGCTATCCCGCATACCTGGCTATCATCACCAAATTCACCTTCTGGGAACCTCATTCTACTTATGCCTCAACTGCTGTGGGAGAACTAGGAACAGATTCCCCAGTTTAAGTTGGTGTCAGATGCTCACATGTTATTCACCTCGATCATGCATTTTATATTCTGCAAATTAGGAAGGGAAAAAGTAACTAAAACAAAGTGAAATATTGAGATTATAGATACTTCCCAGAAAATGAGGCCTAAGCAGAAAGAGGTACCCAGAGGATAAATTCACACTCTGGGGACCTCATTCCGCAAATGACAGACACACGATGTGCAGATTTGCTGTAAGGCATTTCTCCTTAGTGCGAAGAACGTACAATTGTCTTAACCCTTTACCCAACAGAACGGCCCTGTGCCAATGCATTATCTTATATATGCGAGTCGACCATAGGTCGCCTCGCATATATAAGAGAATGCATTGGCTTAACACATTAAAAATTATAAAATTGTTAAAGAATGTAAGAAAAAATGGTAAAAAGTGTTAAAACAAGATTTTTTTAGGCCAATGCATTCTCTTATATATGCGAGGCGACCTATGGTCGACTCGCATATATAAGAGAATGCATTGGCACAGGGCATAACTGTAACTATCAAAATGTGGTCAAGGAGCCGGTTCCAATGCTATCCATATTTGTATGGTGTTAGTGAGACAGACCGAACATATTTTAGGCTGTTGAAGCTTTATTTGGCCGGTTTTGGCCGGTTTGTTGGGTAAAGGGTTATTAATGGATGTCTTCCAGGCTGACGGTAGACGATTTATATGTCTGATACTCAGAGACGTAATTGTTAGTCTTGTTCTCTGTAACACACTTTGATTTCTTAGTATGCATAACAACCACAATGGACGGACAGATGTCCTAACCGAGACATGTATCATTTCATTTCCTTGCAGATACATGTAATTGAGATAAACGCCATTAATTGCCATACAGGGATCGGGATGCTTCTTATTGTTTATGCTGAAGAAAAAAGTGGTCACTTTTTCTATCTGATAAGATAAAATATACGATTTGAATAACTCTGGTTTACATTAACCCTTTATATACTAAATACTCACTGACGAGTAGTTACTAAATACTCACTGACGAGTAGTTCCCTTACGAATATTTACGATTGTTCAGATAATAAGTTCAACCTCAACAGTGGTTTCTTTCTTGATAAATAACATGTTTCGGGCAATTTTATACTATAGTTGACAGTGGTTAGCATTACTTTGGGCAATTAATCGATTCTGATAACTGAAGCGGCATTTCTAGAAATGTTGGAATCTGATTATATGGGGACCATCGAATCGGATTGAGTACCTTTACATGGTGGGGTAGATGGGATGCAAATTTTCCGGTTCTTGGCATTTATGTCAACAACAGCGTCAGAGAAAGACATTTTGACATTTCGGCCTGGTCCATCTCGACCCAGATACGGCATCGCCACGCTCGAGTCCGTGATCCAGATACGGCACTGCCACGCTCGAATCCGCGACCCAGATAAGGCACCGCCACGCTCGAGTCCGTGATCCAGATACGGCACCGCCACGCCCGAGTCCGCGACCCAGATATGGCACCGCCACGCTCCGTGGCACATAATCTCATCTATCCGACACGCGCCCGGGTGCTGGACCCCATGGTACCAACCGCCACGCTCGAGTCCGTGGCAGCGAATCTCATTTATCCGAACAGGCGCATCGGGAGCGGCACCGCCACGCTCGAGTCCGTGGCACCGAATCTCATCTACCCGAACAGGCGTCTCGGGAGCGGCACCGCCACGCTCGAGTCTGTGGCACCGAATATCATCTATCCGAACACCCGCCTCAGGGGTGGCACCGCCACGCTCGAGTCCGTCGCACCGAATTTCATCTATCCGAACACGCGCCTCGGGAGTGGAACCAATATCTCGTATATTAAATGTTATTCAAATGCAGTTGCAATAATTACGGATAGCAGTTCATTTAACCCTTCCATGACTGGAGCTTCCTGAAATTTTTGCATTCTCTTATATATGCGAGTTTCCGAAAGGGAGCCTCGCATATATAAGAGAATGAGTTGTGCCTTCATTGGCCTAACAATATTTACATTTACCATGTACGCCAGTGCATTCTCCTATATATGTGAGGCTCGCTATATGGGGGCTCACATACATAAGTGAATGCAGTTGCACATGATCTTTAATGCTGCACCAGCGTTGCCTTCATTATCTTCACCTATTTTGTTAAACTCCAATGGTATCTTGGCGGTTCTTGGATATTGGTATTATTGTGTATAATTATAGATCGACACAGATTATTGCGTATGCGCCAGCTCGTGAGATGGCGAAGATAGCACTGCGTAACACACCTGAGGAAATCACAATAATCCACAATATGTCAATCCGGTGCAAAATTAGTGTAGGTCGTGGGGGTGGCAGAGACTAGGAATTTTGTACTGATAAGATTCATTATTTGCGTCGTGCCATGTGGAGATATCGATGAGAGCTATTTTCGTGAGGTCTTCAAGTATAATTCCCTACAAAGCTGATTCTCATAGTATGGATTCAAGGTCGGGTTCGTTTGGATCAAATAGATGTACACTCCTCGCAAATTCTCAACAACATACCCTATATTACATAAGCCCATTCAGTGCATGATTAGATTGGCAAATCTTTCTGAACTCGGTTGGCTGTCGGCTTCACTGCCAAATGTACTTGCCATAACATAGATATAGGTTCCCTACCTATGAGGTACATGTATACGAACAGAACGTCCCACTTAAAGCGACTCGTGTTATTCAGAATTTAAGTATATGTAAACATATAGTAATTATTTGCCCGGCAGTTCAAATGCATGTAGGTTGATATACGACGTACAAAATATACGGACTGTAGATATGAAATAAACTTATTCAAGCAATACAGAGTAGGCTCAAACTTCGAAAAATAAAACTCCAAAGAATACCTGTTTTGATGTAACAATAAAGAGCGTTTGTTTTTGTATGTATAAATGATAATAAACTGTACTTGTGCGGAAAGAAGCAAATGGATTTCTGTCATTTCGGCACGTATTTTAAGATTATATAATCGAGTACGTGAGTATATAATCGCGGACATAATATGTTAATCATTAGAACGGGAGTGAAGAGAGAAATTGCTAATTGAAGATGTGCTCCATTTGGGTGTTCTGCATGGGGCATAACCTTCCTCAATTAATATGTTACCCATATGATTGCTATATTTATATCGATATACAACGCCATCTGCATAACGTTTACAGATGTAGAGATTCTCGTTGGCAGATTCGTTTTCCTTTATTAATTTATATATGGGCGAGTATCTTAATTCTATGAAATGCAATTAATTTTTTTGTTCGTGCGCACGGACGAAGTGGTTCGTTCACACGAAGTAGTTGATAGTTCGCTTCTAGGTCATGCCATGAATCTCTAACGCCCGTAGAGATCATATTCCACAGTATAAAACCTTGTAACTTTTTGAAGTTTTGACAGGGAACCTTTTAAAGTCGAAAAAATAACACGGGCGATATATTTCTTAATGAATATCTGTTCCTTAATAGTGTACTTCACTATATGTGAAGATCCCAACTCGAAATAGGATGCTTTTTTGTGACTTTTGAGAACCGATATCGCAATAAGCATTCAATTAATTACCCAGGAAAAAAATCCATAATTGTAAGAAACGCAAAGGAAATCGCCCACAAAGTCTCTTAAATCGAGAAATTTCGAGTTGGGACCTTCACCTGATGGGTAGGGAGCTAGCCCAACTTCTTTATCAAAATGGCTGACTCGCAATAGTATCACTTTCTGTTTTAGTTGGAGCGACTCGTGATCGCATTATATTATCTTCGGTATATATTAGTTGGCGCTACTTGCAATAGCATTTCTTTCTGTATTAGTCGGGGCGACTTTCTTCAATTTTCGAGTATACAGACACACCATATGAGGGAAGCAAGCCCTCGGTGACACCACATTCACACTATATGATCATGGAAATACTATAGATTTGTGCAAGAGATGCTGATTTAATATTAATAAAAACAATCTAGAGCTCTAGGACTAAGACACCAAATCTCCAGAAATGAGTCACCAATTTTTTTTTGGACAGGGATGCTGATATTAAATATGAAAATAGCCCCCCCCCTGATTTAAGTCAATAAGTAAACCATATGAGGTAAGCAAGCCCTCATTCAGTGACACCACATGCATGCTATAGTATATGACCATAGTAAGGGCCCAAATCTGTGCAAACATACATTAAAAAAGATCATGCACAAAAATACTAGAGTTCCGGAAAGGAGACATCAATTCTTTGGATATAGGGATGCTAATAATATGTAATTAGGGATTATCATTGTTGAACAGATACTCACAGTTGAATGTTGAGTAGTCAGGCTAATTAAAATAGGTTAAAATTAGCCCAATGCTCCTCTTGATACCAGGTCATGCCTATAGTTTATGGGTAGGTTAGATAGTAGTCACAATTACGCTTAAGCGCAATTGATTGCGCTTAAGCGCAATTGGTTGCGCTTACGTGAAATTAATTGCGCTTAAGCGAAATTAATTTCGCTTAAGCGTAAATGCCCTATTTGTGCTTAAGCACAATATGTGTTATTTGCGCTTAAGTGCAATTCATTATTAAATGTGAATTTGGCCTCCCATAAGATCATGCCATGAAGTAGAGATTCATTGCATGATCTAATGAAGTCCGTATACAAGGATATCAAGTATTTATCGACCAATTTGATCCCCACAACCGGGGACCATATTATCAGGCTTCATATAGCTACGAGAGTTAGGACAATGTCGATTTGACAAAACCGAGCTACCATTTGTTTTTTGTCTTTTCACCGTTTATTGTCCCCCGAAAAAATTATTTTCGGGGGACTATATTGTAATTAGCTCCGTCCGTGCGTATGTCCGTGCGTCCGTGCGTGTGTCCGTCCGGAGTTATAACTCCAGTAATGCTCATCCGATTTGATTGAAACTTGGTATGTATGTGTCTCAACCAAGAACACAGGTGCTCTACAATACTGGGTGTGATCCGATGTTCTTTTATGGAGTTATTTCCCTTTTTCAACTTTGTTTTTACTTAGAAAATTTCTAACTTTTTCGGTTTCCGGATGATATCTCAAGTTTGGATCCTTTAAGTTTGTATGTGGATCAGTCATATCAAGATACAGGTTGAGTTCGAATTAGAGTTTGATCCGATGATTTTTCCTAGAGTTATGGACTTTATTCTACTTAGAAAATTCAATTTTCTTCTTTTTTCTTTGGTTTCCGGATGGTAATTCAAGTTTGGACTGTTCAATTGAAAATTCCGTTTTTTTGGTCAAGTTCGAATTTGAGTTTGATCCGATGATTTTTCTTAGAGTTATGGGCTTTTCGACTTAGAAAATTCAATTTTTCTTGTTTTTTCTTTGGTTTCCGGATGATAACTCAAGTTTGGATAGTTTAATTGGAAATCGTTCATATCAAAATACAGGTCAAGTTCGAATTTGAGTTTGATCCAATGATTTTTCCCAGAGTTATGGGCCTTTCGATTTTGAATTTTTTTTTTTTTATAATTTTCTGTATGAGGGTACCTTCATGGTGTAATCAACTCCTCCTACAGTTTTGATCGTAGATATTTGATACTTCAGAGTATTATTACCCACATATTGGAGATGTGCAAAATGTATATAGATGACGGAAAAAATATTTTTTACGGAATTATTAACCCTTTCGACTTAGAACATTTGAACATTTTTTTAAATTTCTTTAACAAAGCGGCGTCGACTTGCCACGTTGTCGGGGGACACTGTGGTCGGCCGACATTTTATTATCATTTTCCATCGGCTTGGTGAGCGGAAAGTACCTTTATGATAACATGCTGATTACACTGTATTTCTGTTCAAGATACGGGCGGCGTTGGCGGTGGGTTTGCTGTTAAAATATTCAGCTCCGTCAAAAACCGCCATAAACAGAAAGAATAGTAAAATATAGATAGACTTTGTTCTTATACCAATCAGAAATATGGCATAAACAGTATGCTATTGTCAAATGTTTTTCCTTTGTTATATAAACAAAAGCATAAAACGTTACAGAACCTGGCTTTTGTTTAGATCCGGATATGGTAAACATAAAGAGCGTTATTTGTTACTGTTTTCCTGATATGGAAATAATAAAGAGCGTTTATATAATTTGTGTGTGATTAACCAATAGAATTGCGCTGTGTTATGTAAACAGAATCAAAACTTCTGTAAAACGAGCAGGTTCTTGTTTACGTACACCATCGTACGTATTGACGACAATATACTATTTACGCGCTGATTATGTTTGGAATATGAACAAAACTATATATTTTTTAATATTCCTTCTGTTGATGGCGATTTGAACAAATATGAATATTTCTGCAACGAATGCCGCCCGTGCCTTTCAATTTAGCCACAACTCGGGAGTAGGGCATTTGCATTGCATCGAATGTAATCTTCTCAAGTATCGTAATTCGTAATTGAAACAGGGAGTTATCTCTAATCCCGCATTATGTTTCTCCTCCGAGTTGCTAGGAACTCCACTGAATTCCTTGTCAATTCGTATGATAAAAGACTTGGCATCATGTTCCTCATCGCAGGTGTGTGATCAAATTTCACACGCGTGACACGAAATGACAATCTCGCACCACACCCATTCTCTCTCCGTCACGTTGCCATGGAGTATATATTATGCACCTGCGACACAGGCAAATGAGAAGCTCCCCAAACGTAGAGGAAGCAGAATTTGTATGTGCACGGTACATGTCTTTTTGTGCAGTATTAAGCTGCATATGTGTTCAGTAGGGGAGTGATGTTCTGTGGCTAAATCCATCTCAATCAGTTGTCAGTACAAGTACTTATCATGCTTCTTTCACTTCTGCATAAACAGTAAGTATCCGTTGACACAATTAATATTGAAGGAGTAAAATAATTGATGCGAGCTTGGTAATTGGCAGTATGTGTCGTCCCTGGAATAGTGCGTATACCCAGATGGCACTTCTGTACTTCTGTATACCCAGAATGTGTTCCGTGGCTTAATCGATCTTAATCAGTTGTCAATACAAGTAAACATTGTGCTTCTTTCACTTCTGCATAAACAGTTAAGTATCCGTTGACACAATTAATATTGAAGTATGGCAGTATGTATCGTCCCTGGCTCAGTGCGACCTGGCATGCCCAGACGTATTCGCAGAAACACTTTTTGTTATTATTAGCTGTCACTTTTGTGCAATTCTTATTTTATTTTACAGTGAGGTCACTGATGGTCCTTGCGGTGTGTATGCAGTTAAAATAGTCACACCCGTTAAAGTTGCCACAAACAGAAATAATATTAAAATATAGACATATTTTGTTCTTATATCAATCATAAATATAAAGTACAGAGCATGTTACTGTCAAGTTTGTACGCTGTGTTATGTAAACGTTTTTGGCTTTTGTTTACATAACAAGGCGTACATACTTAACTATAACATAATATTTACGTAATATGTATGATTGGTATAAGAACAAAATCTGTCTATATTTGAATATTATTTCTGTTTATGGCGGTTTTGTCGGATGTGACTATTACAGTGTAACAGAAATGCCCAACCGCGAAGGCCATTCGTGCCTTTAACCCTTTACCCAACAAACCGGCCAAAACCGGCCAAATAAAGCTTCAACAGCCTAAAATATCTTCGGTCTGTCTCAATAGAACCATACAAATATGGATATCATTGGAACCGGCTCCTTGACCACATTGTGATAGTTACAGTTATGCCCTGTGCCAATGCATTCTCTTATATATGCGAGTCGACCATAGGTCGCCTCGCATATATAAGAGAATGCATTGGCCTAAACAAAATCTTTTTTTAACACTTTTTACCATTTTTTCTTACATTCTTTAACAATTTTATAATTTGTAATGTATTAAGCCATTGCATTCTCTTATATATGCGAGGCGACCTATGGTCGACTCGCATATATAAGAGAATGCATTGGCACAGCGCCCTTCTGTTGGGTAATACAAAGGCAATAATACATACATCTATATACAAAAATGAGATCAATGGAAATTAGGGATTCAACAACAATCCAGAAGACTTATACAGGTATTAATATATATTAACCCTTTACCCAACAAACCGGCCAAAACCGGCCAAATAAAGCTTCAACAGCCTAAAATATCTTCGGTCTGTCTCAATAGAACCATACAAATATGGATATCATTGGAAACGGCTCCTTGACCACATTGTGATAGTTACAGTTATGCCCTGTGCCAATGCATTCTCTTATATATGCGAGTCGACCATAGGTCGCCTCGCATATATAAGAGAATGCATTGGCCTAAAAAAAATCTTTTTTTAACACTTTTTACCATTTTTTCTTACATTCTTTAACACTTTTATAATTTTTAATGTGTTAAGCCAATGCATTCTCTTATATATGCGAGGCGACCTATGGTCGACTCGCATATATAAGAGAATGCATTGGCACAGGGCCGTTATGTTGGGTAAAGGGTTAAAGCCACATGGCTTGTTGTTTGTTCTATATTTGCCTAAATTAAATTACATCTTCTGCAAATGATACCTGATGTATTGGTCATATTACTTATCTTGGAAAATATCCCCAGGAATAGGATATTACTATTCCAATATATGTTCGGCCCGATGATGTTTGCCTGAGTTATTCAACTTTGTGAACTTGCAAAATTCAATTTTTACGTCAACATTTAGGTTTCCGGATGATAACTTGAGTATATGTGGCTCAGCCATACTAAAATACAGGCCAAGTTCGATTATGGGTTCGGTACGAATTTTTTCTTCTGATTTATGGCTCTTTTCGACTTTGAATTTTCAAATTTGAGGTTTCCGGATGATAACTTTAGTTTGGTTTATTTTATCGGAACCAAATTTGGTATGTGAGTTTTCCAGACCTAATTACAGGTCAAGTTCGATTATGGGTTCGGTCCGAATATATTTTACTGACTTATGGCTCTTTTAGAATTATAATATTCAATATTTGAGGTTACTACAATTTAGTGTCACTGCCATTGTGTGTTTGTGTACAGTTTATAAAAGTACACGGGGTTTATTTTGCCACGCCCAGGTAGCTCTTGTTTTCAGTTATCACCGTCGCTAGTTCTGTATAATTTATGTGTTTCGACTGATTCTCGGAGCCCCACGTATGCAATTCATCATAAATTTCAAATGAAATTGTTTGCTTTGATTCGGTGCATAATTGGTTATAATAATCGTATCAACTGTTGACAATAATTTGTACAATGTACATTAGTCTGGTCGATAAAAGGTTTGACCTAGAACAAATTTGGACTAAGTTGGTTTTTATTCCATTTTGAAGAGGAATATTTCCTCTACAACATATCCAAAATCCGCTAAAATCCGCTTTGAGAAAACTTTTTTACAGATATTTTAAAAAATGCTCATTTTTCGACCTTGCGAAGTACGTTTTTCTACAATATCCCTCATCGGTGACACCAGAACGCGTTAATCCTCCATCCGATATATACCAGTTTGTGTAAAAGGGTATAGGGGGGCGAATAGAGTGACAAGGACAGAAAACAATGCAATCGCGGCGATGAAATGGCTGTCAAAATGGCCGCAACTACAATCCATGCTACGATGAAAGCAACATATTGGATAACCCCCTATAAGCGAAAATACACATTTGTAATTTACAAGAATGTTGTTATATATCTTTAAAGGTACACATATAATTAAAACAGATCTATCTGAATGATTTATCGATTACTGCTACGCACGTTAACCCAATGATTTACGTTCGGGTTTTCTTATTAGAATACATCCAACAGTCGGACCAAAAACCGTTATTTTGGGCATGCAACACACGAAGTAATATTTCGTCACACAGTGCGTGGTAGTTTCCTTTTGGAATGATGATTAATTATTGAATGTAAAGCAGAAACTGAAGTGCCCACCCTATCTGTGTAAATACTAGTTATATTTCCAGAATTTTCAACACTCTCCGTGACAATAAACCATACACGTATGTCGTAATACTGATTATACTGTCAAGAAACACTTATCTCTTCAACAGAATAGTACCCTATCTCACTAGATCGAAGAGACTGTACGTCGTACATTTTATTTAGTACTAATTTTCATGGTGCTCCCAAACCGGCTTCTTAGTAGACAATTATGTTCAAATTACTTCAATCGAAACTTTACAACATGAATATGTACCACGCAATACACACTATTAGTTGTCAGTATCTTGTTGTTTGAAATTATGTTACCATTGCCACCCACATACTTGCGCTTAATATCAGGTCATCAGCGTTTACAGTTATTAGTTCTGCTTTATCATTCACTCAATGTTGCTATTTATGGTTTTGTATGCAGCAGATATGTGTAACATTAGGGAGAATGGGTAAACGCGGCGATGCGGTTGCAGAAAAGGTCGTACGTTTCGTTTCGCGTATATGTGGGCTTAGTGCATTTAAGTGCACATAATTTCCATGTATAAAGACAGTCTCTGTCATAGAGTATGTAGGCAAATTGGGTTATGTTGAGAATTTATTGAAGATAGTCTATTGTAATCCTTTGTATTTTGATAAATTGCGTTCATGGTATACCACCATGTATTTGTGTGATAAAAATGAAATATTCGTGTTTAATCACTTGACCGGAGGAAACTATGACTACTATTTTAAGACACGGACAATAGGATCTACACATTTTACCTAGTACCATATGAATAGCTCTCATACTGTTCTATAGTAGTGAATTTTGACAGACTGTGTGTTGCAGATTCAAAAATAAATGATTATCGGTCACATTCGTGAGACTGTTTTCATTACATATATTTCTGCTTCTAGAAAAGGTCACACAATGAGTACACCCCTATTAGATCACATTTAACTGTTTTAATACACATATATTACACGATTCAAGATAAACAGTACAGATAAAACTGCGTTATTCTTCTATTTCTTGGCGCCCAAAAAGTCCACATTCAATCGTTGTATGAGACCTGGCTTTCGGTTGCTCTTCGCGAGATACATTAGATATAATTCTTACATACTATTATTAGTAGCTCCCCTTATACTCTGAAATCATTCTTCCTCGTATAATTCGACGGCCTGTTCGTTCTTGTATAACCAGCTATTAAATTTTCCGCAAATTGTAAATTTCATTCGATTTTGTCCATTTTGGCGGCCATTTTGGACAGACATTCTACCGATATGGTTTACGACTAAGGATTGTTTGTGTGGATTTTATTGTATTACTAATTTGGTATTTGTTGGCGCACCTACCACCGAAATTCAGGATTTTTATATACCAACTGCCATCATGGACGCCATCTTGTATTACAGAAAATGCTCAAAGCGGATTTTAGCGGATTTTGGTTATGTTATAGAGGATATATTCCTCTTCAAAATGGAATAGAAACCAACTTAGTCCAAATTTTTTCTAGGTTGATCCTAAAATTTTAGTTTATCGACCAGACTAATAGTAGATCGAGTAAGTGCGTTTGGGCCAGGATTGAGAAGAACGTTGCCAGCTTTCACTAATAAACCTTTTCACTATTTCATAAATTTCACGACATTATTCTGATAAAGGTACAGGTGTTGATCAAGATCAATTTATCGCGACATTGATGGAATTTTGCTAAAGTTAACATGAGCACTGAAATTCATGCTATAAAAAATATATTTGGGGAATGTGCAGTCGCTCTTCGACAATAATACTTCGCAACAATGAGGAGGCCTATGCAATCATTTGGTGTATTGTAACCTATAGTGAAAGTAATTGTCGTTTTTAAGATTTCTGCTTTGGAACAAGTCCCGTGCTCATGATCCCCATAAAACAAATTGGAAACATAAAGCACGCGATACGGCAGAGTATTTGGCCCGGGAGCCGTCCAATAAAATAAAAATTAACCACTCTGATTCCATTTCTGCTTCTCGTTGTAGAACCGAAATTGCCATTTTCGACCTGCTTTGGGGCCCATGGATGTCCCTTTAATGAACATATATGTGACCATATTGTTGGGCGCTCGACAACCTATATGAACGCCAACGCAGATTTTAGTGGGTTTGAGCACGACATGGGAGTAAAGCGTGGCGTCTTTATGGACTGTATACTCTAAAATATGATGCCAAATCGGACCAGTATCGGGTCAAACGAAGTTGAATTGTCTTTTAAGATGACAGGTTTACAAAAATGCCTACTCTGAAAGTTTGCAGAAATAATTTGACGATCCAACGAGCCCAAATTTCCGCCAATAAATGTATTCTTGTGAATGGACAATTTTGGTTTTCTGTCGATTTATTTCTTCTAAAATTGGGTATGTGTGCCCAATGGGAAACCTATGTGCGCCTAATTCGCCTAGCGAACTGTATGGCACATTTTCTTGAAGTGGTATCTACAATCTATCAGAATACGTCGTTATTGTTTACTTTGTCAAAATGCAGCTAAAATGAAAAAAATTACATTCAAATCAAGGTAATTTTTTAGCACATTCAGATATGGGCGGCGGCAGAAAAAGGGTTAATAAATTAAGAACACAGCTGTTTCGAATCAAATTAATTTATTTTGACGTGGGTATATAAATGGACGCAATTTATTATCGTTTGGGCGACTTTCTTATCGTTCCAGGGATCACTATAGGTTATACTACACCAAATACAAATTAGTAGAGTGATTTCCCCTGGCACCCCCCAAGCTAGGATCAGCATACAAAAATCCTGGCAGCTGAATGGTCAATGATACATGGATGAAAAGTGCACGAAAAGGTGCACAAACGTGTTTCCCGACGAGAAACATCAAATATAGCTCATGGAGAACGGTTACGGCTGTCAAATTGGCGAATAATTTATGGAGCTAGGGGTTGGTGTTTTTATCAATGTCATTTTTTCTCATTTTAAGGGTAGTGTGACGTTTGTCAAAACTGCAGTGTGACGCAATTCGTTGACAAGTACTTTTGTGCACATTTCCGTGTTTCTAAAAGGACGTTCTTTAATTTTGATACTAATGCAGGGTCACCCCTTTCCTGAGAATACAGGCCAGCGGGCTCTGTTAACACTGAGGCCTATGCAAATCATTTTGTGTATTGTAACAAGGAAAGCGAACGTAGTGCGTGGAATGACAAGAAGCTAAGTGAACCCAGGAATTTAGCTTCGTTCCCTGTATACTTACTGCACACTTATATAACTGTTCTCCGATATAGGTCGTAACATTAATCATTAATGAGCAATCCAAAAGTTGAAAAAGTATTGTGTACATTCTAATTTATCAAGTTTTAGAATCCGGTTATCTGTCCATGCATATATATGGAACTAGCCGATATGAGATATACGGTCAGTAATTCAGACAAATTCAGATATATATGTGACGAATTTCTTAATTGAACGCTTATACGCGGGGAGGTCATCTGTATAGTAGTGCTTTCTATGTCGTCCTAAAATGACAGGTGTATATACCGTTATTAATTAATTTCCTGCTTGTTAGATGTTCCAAACTCATACATTGTACTTTCTGCGGTCAGAATTGGTACAAGTTCTGATTTAAACGGTTAAAATCCCAAAATGGCGGTGTATGTTGTATGCTTATCTTCGGTTTGAAATTGAAGCCAATGATTCTCAGTGTTACAGACGAGTGCAGTTCAAAAATAGGAGTGGAAAACTTTTTGGGTGCGCGTCACTCTTCCATACTCTTAAAGCTACTGGCCCTCATGTTGTCAGGAAAATGTTTGTTTGCCCGATTAGAAATCATATATGTTTTCTTCACAGAAACAGCAATGCTCCCACGCACGGAACACGTGATAGATATACGGCATATCGATTGGTTATCGTATCTCGATGGCGCGAGTTGATATATCGCTGTTTCTGTGTCAAACTGTGCGCGTTGACATCTTACAAATATAAAAGTGGCATCGATCATGTTAAATGCGTACGGGATAATAATATACCGCGCTTATCATCCAATATTGATCAACTATGATTTTCCGGGTACAAGAATGCTTAGAAAATGATGACCACCAATCGATGTAAACGCTCTTGTTTTTCTTTTGCTGCACCCAATCAAATCCATAATGCCGAGAATTAAAACCATTCCGTATGTGCACTTAATGTGTATCCATTCATGACATTTTACGTCATGTTTTTTCCGAAATATTGGTGAATGGTGTATTGATTTCAAGGTTAGGAGAGTGCCAACGAATTTCTAACTGCACATTCGGCGCAAACATTTCTTATGTACACGGGCCTACCCCGTGAGTGAATATCGGATGTTTCTCTGAATAATTTCATATGGCAATCATGGTGGTAGCGCTCATCCTATGCGACCAAATCAATTGCATGCTAAGGGTCAATCCACACCGGACGCGAGCGCGCGATTTTTACGGCTGTTTTCTGTCGTCCGTAGCGGTTCAATGCGCGCGATTTTTATATTCACACCGAAAGCGACTGGATCGCTTCGTCGCGCGCGATGTTTAGGTAGATAATTGTTTGAGTGCATCATTTACAGGCAGGTCACAAATACAGTGTATATGGACATTTTATTCAGAATTGGCTAAACATGTACATGTAAGAGTTTTTCAAACTCATTTAATTATCAAATATAGTATGTCAAGTGGAATGGTGCACGGGTTTCCTAAATTAACACAGCAATTGCGTTTAATTGAATTTAATTATATAATTCCAGGTTTTTTATCGGGGGGAGGGGGATTGTGGGAAAAGTGACTTCACAAGCTTGGGATGGATTGGGACCGTTATAATCGCGCGCTCGCGTCCGGTGTGGACTGACCTTAAGTACTGTTTCCTGTTTCACCCCACTCGTCGTTACGTTTACGACACCGTGTCCCGAAGCTTTCAATGAATGTCAAGGTGTCGACCTCACACACTTGTCTTATCTTTTCTGAAGGTAGGTTCAGTTGTCTATCGGCTACCTTCCCACTTAAAGGGGTACTGTACGATTTTGAGCCACGAATGAGTGCAAAATACACTCATGTGTTCTATGAATGCTGCAAACAATTGTTAACATGGGAATTATAATGAAACTTAATTTAAGACTCCAGTCATAAACTCACTTTCATTATAAGTGCAATGTTGTTTGCATCGTTCATAGAGCACACAAGTGTATTTTGGACTAATCCATGGCTTACATTTATTCATTTGTTGCATATATTCTGTTGAGTATAAAAGGAGATGGTCCCATAAATGGCCGGATTTAAGGTACCGTCCCTCTTTTAGAAACATGCAGTGGATCTTGAAAATTTTACGCGGAATCATATCAATCATTCTGGCAACACTACTAGCTCTTTTCTTGCTCTTTATGGTACTTGGTCGAATATAATTTTTGTTTGTGACAAGGCGCTGGAATTTTGAACCAACAACTGGTTCATCTCAGTTCGCAACCAGATTATCACAAGGTTCGTGCCTCGACTGCCAAGTGTCAATATTTGGGTAGGGTCTTATAGTTCCACCTGACATTTGCAGAATTTCTCCATATATTTTTGTTCAAAGAAAGGAGTTGTTGGATTTATTTCCTGACGGAAACTTGATGATCGGAAAATGACACAATGAATATCCCAAAATCTGTTCAAAACGGTTTAAATAGTATGCAATGCTTTTAGTTCATGTGAAATTATCAGAACTACATGTATCGTGGCATGAATTAACCCTTTACCCAACAAACCGGCCAAAACCGGCCAAATAAAGCTTCAACAGCCTAAAATATCTTCGGTCTGTCTCAATAGAACCATACAAATATGGATATCATTGACCACATTGTGATGGTTACAGTTATGCCCTGTGCCAATGCATTCTCTTATATATGCGAGTCGACCATAGGTCGCCTCGCATATATAAGAGAATGCATTGGCCTAAAAAAATCTTTTTTTTAACACTTTTTACCATTTTTTCTTACATTCTTTAACAATTCTATAATTTTTAATGTGTTAAGCCAATGCATTCTCTTATATATGCGAGACGACCTATGGTCGACTCGCATATATAAGAGAATGCATTGGCACAGGGCCCTTCTGTTGGGTAAAGGGTTAAATAGTAATACAACAAGTATGCCAGAAAATCCGTCCGTGCTTCATTGTCACCGTAAGATATCAAGAGAAGTCGATTATTGGCATATGAAGAGCAAAAACAAATCATATTAACAAGCCTTCGCAAGAGCGTTGATCACAATGAGATAAAATGTCGATCTAATGCAATGAAAGCACGCAGTTAACCAAAGGCAGCATGTGGCAGCGTTTGGTAGTAATGGTGAACTCAAAAAGCTAAACTCGGATTTTAGGGACTTTTCGTGACGCATCCGCGATGTTATGACTTAAATAATGTAAAAAAATAGCTTTCTCTGATTTATTTCTTTACTTTGCCCCTCTCGCGTCTAGTGTCCCTGGACTATGCACAAACGCACGAGCTCATAAATATAGCACGTTTTAATATCATTCAACATTGCTCAACTATGATTATCCGGGTACCAGAATGCTTAACAAATGAAGACTATATACTAATCGATGTGAACGCTTGTTTTCTCTTGATGCGCCCAATCACATCCATAATGCGGAGCATTAAATTTCATCTGTGCATGCTTGTTCTAATTCGTGGCATTTTGCGTCATGTTTTATGAAACGCTAGGGGATTGCCCGTCAAAATTGTCGGTTGACAAACATGACATGCAGGAATATCGTGCGACCAGTTAGTAAATTATTAGTATCCCTTCGCGTCATTAAAAGTAATTATTAGTCACCTGGGGTAAACCGCGCCTATTGCATGACACTCTCCGAATAAATTTACCATCTATATTCTAAGCTGATAATAAACGGCCTTTAATACTAATAAATATTTCCTCTTTAAGTCAGTTAATGTCAACGGCACCTATCCAGTGACGTTGTCCGTGTCATGTTACCCATGTGCGCCAATTTCCCCAAAGATCTTCTGAGATGCCGATAAGCGCTCTCTATTGCTCATTCAATTTATTAGTCCCCTTTAAGTGGTCATCTGAGGTCGAAGGCGCCTACCCCATGACACCACCTGATCATGTGGACATAGGACTTGACTCCAGTCATAAACTCATTTTCATTGTAATTAACATGTTGTGTGCATCGTTCATAGACAACATGAGTGTATTTTACACTAATCCATGACTCAAATTCATTCATTTGTTGCATATTATGTTGAGTATAAAAGGAGATGCTCCCATAAATAGCCGGATTTAGTGTACAGTATCCCTTTAAGAGGTGACAAAAACATTGGATTTAGTGTACAGTACCCATTAAAGGCACGGGCGGCGTTCTTTGCAGAACTATTCATATTTGTTCAATTCGCCATCAACAGAAGGAATATTCAAATATATATAGTTTTGTTCATAACCAGCGCGTATATATAGTACTAGCAGGGTTACCCGGCGTTGCTCAGGTTAAAGTGATGTGAAAACCCTCTTCATATATTGTGGATATATGGTGGGAATAGAGGATACTCTTGTTCAAAGCATTACACATATTCTCATAAATTATATATCCAAATAGCATCACAAAACACGATTCTTACACACGGAATATAAGTAGTAGCTCACCTTGTCGGATCGGAGCCATTGTCATTTTGTTTATCGCGATTAATCCGTCCCACCAATACAGAACTATTTATTTATTTACAACTGCGTATACTGCAGACGTTATAACATGAACACCATAAACACATTAGTTCGCAAAAATAAAAGATGACAATTGGGTTTTACATAGAGATGTACCAATCAATATAATGGGGTTGACAACGATTTTGAGGACACCTGGTTATCATATCTCCATGAAGATACAGATGTTTTAAAGAAATGTCCAGGTGCTCCTCTGTTCATTGTGCTATATACTGGCTAATTATTCTCAGCTTAAAAGAAATATTGCTATGCAGCTATATCAGCTACATGTGCCTGACACAGAGCGAGATTTTGTTGAGTTGTTTATCTCAGGCGATGAGTGTGCTATAACATGAAAGATATCCTCTGTATATTGGGCAGATATAACATTGTCAGATGGCAGTATTGAAGGATCCTGAAAAGGCATGCCACAGACTCCGTTTTCTTTTATCTCAGAAGAAATTATATTTGACGGCACACTGTGACCACGATTGTTGAACAGGCCTTCTATACATTTCCATATCTCTTGTAACTTTTTTATGAAAACTATATTGAATGGGGCAGACTCAATTGTGCTATAATATTAACATGAGCTATTGTATTGTAACATATTGTATAATATTGTAACATGCACCATTATCTTCCTCGTAAAAAGTTACCACTGTTAGAACGCCTTGGTGCCAACTCGATTGTACCCCGTGAAGTTATATATAAAACACATACAGACAGACATATACATGTATTTGCAAATATATCTAGGCACCAAATGTGACGTTTTTAACACGCACGATTTGATTCCTCGAATAATTTGAGAAGAATGTGTATGAATTTGATGTTAATTGGAACTAAACGTATTTTTATCAGTTGTGGTGACCCCACCCGTCCCTATGTAGGACTCAAGCGGCGCCACATTTGACAAACTTAGACTCATTATTGTGATGAATATAAAATTATATAAAATTATTGAACATTGGCGAGTATACAAATTCGTATCAAATTTAGGGCCCCCATATATCTCACCCAAATGGCATATTTAAACCACACGATTAGATTTCTCGTATCATGGAGAAGAATATGTATCAGTCTGGTGGAAATCGGCGCTAAACATATTGTTTATCCATGTTTGTGTCTCACCATCTGTGGACCCCTGTCTCGAATGGCACCACTTTTGACATCTTTAAACCACACAATTAGACCCCTGATATCATGGAGATAAATATATATAATTAAGTTTGGTGATAATAGGCGACTAAGCAATTTTTTGTATCAGATTTAGATCCCCACCCACACCATCTCTCAGACAAACAGCACCAATGTAGCGTCTTTAAATTACATGATTTGATTCCTCGTATCATGGATAAGAATGTGTATCAATTTGGTGGAAATTGGCGCTAAAATTACTGTGTATCAATTGTGGTGCCCCTCTCCTTTTCGGTGCACCCCTGACTCGAATGACGCCACTTTTAACAGTTTTAAGCCCACCATTAGACTCCTCATACCATGTGGATGATTTTGTATAAGTTTGGTAGCAATCAGTGACTAAACAAATTCTTATTAAATTTAGTGCCTACCCGTACCCAATCTCACATCCAAACGACACCAATTTGTTGTCTTTAAATCACACAATTAGATTCCTTGTAGCATGGAGAAGAATGTCTATTAATTTGGTGGAAATCGGCGCTAAAATAGTTTTATCAGTGCACCCCTGACTCGAATGGCCCTACTTGTGACAGCTTGTGGCATCCTTAAACCACACAATTAGACTACTGATATCATGGAGATGATTATTGACAAGTTTGGGAAACCAATTTTGATCAAATTTAGTGCCCACTAACCCCCATCTCTCACACAAACAGCATCAACATGGCGTTTTTAAATCACACGATCAGACTCCTCGTATTATGGGTAAGAATGCGTATCGCATTGGTGGAAATTGGCGCTAAAATGATTGCGTATCAAATTGGGTGCCCCTCTGCCTTTCAGTTCAACACTGACTCGAATGACGTAATGTTTGACAGATTTAAGCCACAACATTAGACTCCTCATACCATGGGGATGACATTGTATAAGTGTGGTGGCAGTCGGCGACTAAACCCATTCTTATCAAATTGAGTGTCCCTCCCACCATCTTTCATCTAAACGACAGCAATTTGGAATCTTTGAATCGCACAATTAGATTCCTTGCACCATGGGGAAGAATATATATCAATTTGGTGGAAATCGGTGCTAAAATTAATTTTATCAATTTTTGGTGCTCCTCTCCCCATCCGTGCATCCCTGGCGCGAATGGCGCCACATTTGACATACTTAAACAACACTATTAGATTCCCCATATCATTGAAATGATTATATAGAAGTTTAGTGGCAATCGGCGGCAAACATTTTTTCTACCCCACCCCCTTTTCTGCCCCTGACAACAGCGTCACTTTAGAAGATTCTAACCCACACCATTATCTTTCCCGTAAAAAAGTTACCCCTAGTAGACCGTTTGGTGCCATCTAGATGGTCCCTCGGCGCTAAACTTAGTTTATCAATTTTGGTGCCCCTCTTCCCTTCCGTGCACCCCTGACTCGAAATGCGCCACTCTTGACAATTTTTGTTCTGCCCTCCCCCATTTTCTGCCCCTGACAACAACGGCGTCACTTTAGAAAATCCTAACCCTCACCATTATCTTTCTCGTAAAAAGTTACCCCTAGTAGACCCTTTTTGTGAATTTCTAGACAGACAGACAGACATTCGCAAATATAGATATAAGATATTGTTGTCAAGATGTACGATTGTGTACGTAAACAACAACCTGCTCGTGTTACATGAGTTTTGCTTATGTTTACATAACACAGAGCAATTTTATTGGTTAATCACACACCCCACACACACACATGATATAAACGCTCTTTATTATTTTCATACCAGGAAAACTTTAACAAATAACGTTCTTTATGTTTACCATATCCGGATTTAAACAAAAGCCAGGTTCTGTAACGTTTTTTTGCTTTTGTTTTCATAACAAAGGAAAAACATTTGACAATAACATACTGTTTGTGCCATATTTCTGATTGGTGTAAGAACACAAGTATACCCACCGCCAACGCCGCCCGTATCTTTAAGACATGGATGTAGTGTGTGGGATACGGCGCTGTGATCTTTCGAGCATATTGTGTGAACCTCAAGGAGCGGTTCTCATTAATGTGCCCCCAGCTACCATATCCCCATATCAACCAACAACGCACATAGCCAGTACATTCATTTCTTATATTTAGATAGCTTTTTGGTGATTTATTCCCATAAAAAACTGAGGGAATTCCAATTTATTTTCACAAAATATGCCGATAATGTTAGGCTATCACACGCAGCACAATAAGTCAGCCCAATATAAGATGTCCAAACAATTAGCAACGATAACGTGATCGATAAAAAAAAATTGGCTTCAGATGCAATTCGGCTGAACTTTGAAAAGCACGCCCAATTGTTCTGCTGACAGATTTTAGTGATTATGTCAGATTAGGTCAACAATATATGACGTCAGAAGCAAACAAACCATGATGTATCAAAATATCGTTCCCACCAAAACCCAAGTTTACCTCTCAAACTCACAAGTATTGACCAGAGGAATAAGTGCCGAGAAACCGCCGAGTTGATCCACCAGAAAGGGAAAAAACTTATTTCAACATCAATCAAAATCCTATTATACTCAGCAAAGAGCTATATATACACAATTAATATCTTATAAGCATTGAACCTACCGATATTAGCTCTTTGACTAAACCTATGTCTAACATAGCTTGCGGGACCCATACCAGAAACGTGTATAATTATAAACTTGTCGCGATGAGTGAAAGAGCATGTGAGCGAAAGGATGTATGCAAGTTACTGATAGCCTGGGGATGAAAGAGTTAGTGTGGGATCTTTTTTTGCAAATCTTGTTACAATATTTATATACATTTAATCTTGATCAATAAAAACTTTTTAAAAAATAAAAAATATATGACGTCGTATTCGAAGAAGAGAGATGTCCAAATGCACGACCATCTACAAATGCATCAATGACCTAGTTTAGTATCCATCGACCATAAAACAACACTGGAGCAATTCAAATATTCAGCTGGTGGACATAACAAGAAATATCGCCAACACCACACAAGGGTCGATGTATTCATATTCTCATTTCCCCATCAGTGATATGTGGAATGCCTTACAAAAGATGCACCGTTCGTCAAACGCACATCTAAACATTTGTGATTGTATCAAGGGAAATTACTCTAATGATATATGCGAATGATATGGCAATGCCTATTTGTGTCAGTTGGTGAGTGATTTAGTTGATGAATAAAGGTACATAATGTGTGACTAGTTTCCGATACTTGGGTTATTTTGACCACAATTGCGCACGATGAAAAGTAATTCCTTCGGTATCGTATGGAATATTTACCATTTTCAGATGGTTTATGTTACATAAACATGTAACATAAAACATTTGAAATTAACGGTTTTTCGAAAAGGGTCGGCAAGCACACATATCGGTTGCCCTTCAAATGGCCACATCAACTTTATATAGCAATATTACCAAGGATGGAACCTGATTTGTCTAGCTAGCTTAGGGCTGGGACAGCGGCTGAAATATTAGAAGTGGGAACATCTAGACCTTAATAGTTGAAAAGGTTGAGGTACAATGCATCTGGGAAAATTCAACCCATGATGGGGTGCGATGGCTGTTCTCTGACTTGGTTTTTTCGACCTGTGTCAAGGATGGGTGTTCATTTGGAAATTCCAATGTGGACGAACACTCCCTCGTCCAGGGTCTCCGGGGACATCCAACCTCGATTTTAAAACATATATATAGCACCATCTACTTAAACTATACCTAATTAATGGTACATTCCATTTATACCCAACTAAGCGGCTGAATTTAGGTCAACATATGACATTTGGTTTATAACCAACACGCACTACTACATTGGTAAGTTAAGGATCATGAGAACCCGATTTTTTCTAAGAATTCACTCATGGAACATTCTGTGCGGCACTATTGGCCAAATTAAATTGTTTAGACCACAAGGTGAATGCAAACTTCTTGAGCACACAAATGCCATGCGGTTCAAATATGTTTCATAATGTCATGGTAAATATTTAGGGTCCACTGATTCTTAACGCAACTTAGCCTGAAATTATCAGTAACTGTTTCAACACGAAATGCCACCACCCCCGATTCACCGCGTATCCGTGTACCTTCGCACAAAGATCGTTTATACGTTTTGAGCCCAAGCCCCACAACTTTAACTCTTTAATTCCGTTCATAATTAAAATCTCCTTTCAACTCCATTGAGCGTAAACCACCTCAATGGGTTAACAATTGAGATTCCGTGACTGCATTACAAAGAAAATGTACCCAGCTAATCGCACTCACAATTATTCGCACGGATCATCGTCGTGGTCACGGCATGAAAAATCAATTGTGTAGCCTATGCCGTTGTAATCTAATACGGAATTTTGACAAAAATGGTATTATCGCTGTACTATAGAACCCGCTTAGCCCGTACTTTATCATTCCGTATTGCGAATTTTTACATATTACAAAGCTGTAGCGTTCGAGTACTATGAAAACATGAACAGATGAAACTTTCAGGCCCCCTTTTTCTCCACCAAATGCAAAGAGTTTCCGGTCAAGTGAATCCCGGTATATAGATGGTTCGCCAAAAAAGATCATATAAGTCATTGCATGTCAATGTATTTTGCATATAAAGAGTTTTGGGCATATGTTGAGTTTCAATCTACAATGAAAGAAATACACTGATAGAAATACAGTCGAATACTATAGAACACAAAATATGTATTACAAAATTTGTAAATCACAAATTAACGCTGATATTAAAAAAATTGTATTCTATAGTATAGGCCCCTGTGCCCTATACTATGGACCATAATAATTGTAATCACAAGGTTATGGGAGGTACATAGGAGGCGGGCAAGTGCAATAGACCACTGTATTGTAATAGTGTAGATTATACCCGTGTGCTTGTGGGCTCATTGCCGATGGGTGATTGGGTTTGATCAGAATGGCATTCACACTGCGGCAATCAAGCGGTTGTCTCGTGGCAAATAACCTAAAGTCTGTATTGGAGTATTGACCAGTTATTACATTCGTGCAGGGGCGTTGTTAGAGGGTCTCCTTTGGGGGTACACAACTTGGAGTTTAAACCTGCACCTGATACCTTCCAGCCACGTCTCTTGTACACATTATCAATAGAATACTCCAGCGATTCTGAATGACAAACCAACTAGAAATTGAAATACATCGTACGACTTGAATTGTTGGAACAGACGATAACCATCGATGACACATAACACAATGCACGAACGGTTGCGGTGTACTCACTGAGCGATTATTTAAAGGATACCGATTACCACTAATCAAATTAAACACGGCTCACCCATGCACTAGCGATAACATATCAATCAGTGTCTCCGAGGAATCATTTTTTCCATTGGTCAATCAAGTCACATGTGAAAAACCTATTATTTTATTGGTCACCATGCATGTGAACGCGGAATTACAAGAAGTCGCCTATACACTGTTATAATAAGAGTGGAGGTCTATGGTAATCGACACCTTTTGTGTGCCCCACAGAAGCTTGTGATTACAATAATTGTGTTCTATAGTATAGGGCCCTGGGAGAGGGATCTGCATAGCCGAGCTTGAGGAAACAATACAGCAATGGTTTCAACAGGACAACTTTTAATTGTAAATATCACAAGAATAAGATGGCATCAAATTTGACTATCCATATTTGTAATAAGATAAGGAGTACATACTTCTACCTCATAAATGCCGGTGTATACCCCGGTGGGATAACACCATCTAGTTGTCTTAAAATATATAAATCTATGGTTCTACCCGCCGGGCTATATGGATCTGAACTTCTAAATAGCCTGTCACAAAGCGACAAGTTAAAACTTGAAAAAGTACATCGCATGTGTCTTAAAAACATGCAGGGCTTACCTACGAGATGTCGCACTGCTGTCGCCCAAGGAATGCTGGGAGTAGGCCCTCTGGAGTCGGCTATTGATAAAAGGAAACTTACCCTATTCGGATCCCTCTGTAGACTGGCCCATGACAAAACTGTTAAACATATATTTCTTCTCAGACTTTTTCATTTCATTCTCGGTCAACACTGCTCCAAATCTATCTTTTTAGAAATATATAATATTCTTATTAAATATGATTTGCTTGATGTCCTTACAATATACTTTACCAATGGTATCTTCCCTTCTAAATATGCATGGAAAACTCTGGTTCGCGATAAAATTCTTGCTTATGACAATGCCATATGGAAATCAACCGTGTTATCAGATCAAGAATTGGCATTATTTTCTCATTTCCACAATTCTCTTGATATGTCTCCACTGTGGCATGCGTGTAAATCCCAACCATCAGAGAAATATATCTTCTTGCTTATTGCCCGTTTAGTGGCTCACACCGCCTATAGGGACAAAGGTAAATGCCGCAAATGTGGACTTTTATATGAATGTATTGTACAACATGTATTTTGTGACTGTGTAGCTCTTGCTGATGTTAGGAATATTGTATGGTTCGATATTATTGACCAATTCGGCACCGAAACATTCGTATTTCTTGATAACCTAGACACTTATCAACTATTGGGTTGCTATCTCGGCCACCCGCCGTTAGAAGTTCCCAGTGTGCTCCATACCGACGAATTAGTCTTGTTCTTCTCACGTTTAGCAGCAAATATTTGGAAATTTTACCATCTAGATACCGGTTAATATCGTTCTGTTAATTAATACAAGGTCACCGGAACTTAACAAACCTTTGACCTCTGACTAATGATTACATCGTTCTGAGTATATACGACCCACAATACAATTGAGACTATAATTATGCATATATATATATATGTGTATGTGTACGTGTGTATGTATGTGTGCGTATGTATGCGTGTATGTGTATGTATGTATATGTGTATATATATATATATATATATGTATATAGCTATATATATATATATATATGTATGTGTGTATGTATGTATGTGTATGTATATGTATGTGTATGTATATATATATATATCTATATGTGTGTATGTGTATGTGTGTGTATATATTTATGTATATGTATGGGTATATATATACCACTGTCTTTTCTGACGTTGCTTATCTCATAAACTAGAATGAGTTATCTCTTTCAGATATCCTTTGTAAATATGTTATACATGTATGTAATATTTTGTTTTTGCTAATCTTCGATCTCGGAGGACAATTAAAGAATATATATATAATTGTAAATATCACAAGAATACTAATGATCATTTGGCTGTAAACAACTTCATCATCCGCCGGAGCACCGATGTGCGATATTGGCTGCGGACACACGTACCACAGTAGCGATGTCATAGTAGGTGTGACAATTTATTATGGTGGAGTTTGGTGACAATTGGTCCGTCATAATTCTGTGCCATAGCTATCCATGTCGCCCGCTGATTTTCCGCACAATGAGTCGACTGGACCAATTAACCATTGCTTTTCACCAAGGTTGATCTCTACTCATTACGTTTTGCTAAATTGTATTCACGACGATATATATAATTGCACGATAGATCGTCCAGAATTGTGTTTGAACGTGGCCTGGTGGCAGTTCCTCGTTGACTCACATATCATTATTGTGGTACGTTTTTTTATATGATCTCAATGCATGCATGTTTATCTACTTATATTAATTTCATTAGTAATAACAATTATGGCTGTTGAGATGGGTTATTCATTAAGTTATCAAGTGGACTTGTGTGTTAGCATGCAAAATATAACACTGCGTGTTGAGTAAAGATCAACATCGACAAGACATTCAGGTAGATCGACCGACATTCAGGTAGATCGACCGTCGCTGGTAGAGCTTGGTAGACTAATTGTGCGAATTTGCAGAGGGCGACCTGGCTTGCTATGGCATATTAAATATGACAACCAAATTGTCACCAAACTCCACCATAATAAATTGTCACACCTACTATGCCATCGCTACTGTGGTACATGTGTCCGCTGCCATTGTCCCAACAGAAATACAACTCTAATCAAGACCTGAACTAAAAGTACATTCAGGGATTTTTTTGGAAATCACTTCAATGTGGAATTGCTGTAACATTAAAGTGAAGAAACCTATAAAGCCATGAAACCAATCTCACTCATGATTCATCTGTTTAAAACTAACTCTTAGCACCAAGCGCATGGAAGAGATTACCAGATACCCAAAACATTAATAAAATGATCTAACTAAATAAACCAGTAAAAATTGTTATTCCATTCTTTCATAATTCATGTATGTCATATTCTGTTCTTATCTCGATCCGAATAAAAAATATTTAAAAAAAAAAAGGAAAAGAAAAGACCTGCCCTTTGTTGCGGGAAAGTACTGTCGCGTTATATGACCGATTTATTTTCCCGAAAAACATTTCATGATTACATTCAAATTGATTCAATCGGCCGATGAAATAAGACCGAGAAGCCGCGTGAGTGTTGTCAATTAACGTCTAGACCACCATTGGAGATGGAACATTAGTCTGTAGCCCCACGACGCAGACAGTATATCATCGGTATTTAGAAATTCAATATGTTTCCACGATAGAGAAGAATATTGCTTTTTACCGTCAATAAGTTAGCCCACATTAATTAGGAACTTCTTTGAAGAACGGCATTTCGTATCTCCTCGTATGTGTTATCTGGTTGACCACTATCAGTGCATCACCCTGAATGGCAGTTAACAGAGAGGTGTTGAATCGTGTGTACCAAATTAAGAAAATATGGAATACAAGACGTAGTAATTCTATATTTATTGTATGCCTTGTATGTGGAGAAGATTATGTACAGAAAGGTTACAATATGGTATATATGGAGGATCTACAACGAGTCCCCAGTTTATAACGGAATTTATAAAAATTCGTCCAGTAAATTACGTCTGGACCGAGCCCTTGTCGAGGTCAGGAACTAATGTACTGGACGAGTATTGTAAATTCCTCTATCAACTGGGCACATGCTGTAGATTCTATTTATTACATGATCCAAAACCTCGATAAAACATACATAAATCAACAAATGGGACATGAAAACTAACATCGGCTTCTAGAAGGTTTGCGATGACGTTTCACGTAACTATGCATTGTTTTCTCGCGTATAGAAATAATCCCAGATAAATAAAGACTCTTTCGCGCGTTTAATGCGTATTTTTAATGAAATAACTGTTCAAACCCTTATTTCGTTAGAGTTCTGTTTGAAAAATATTGGAAGTCATATTATTTTGAGACATTGAGTATGCAATGTAAACAGACGACAAACCGGAGTCAAAGGTCACCTGGCACTATTTCCTGCTATGAAACGAACGTTTAATATCACAATTTATTACATGATCCTAACCGTATTCCATTCAATAAACCCATTCTATAAATTGTGATATTAAACGTTCGTTTAATAACAAGAAATAGTGCCAGGTGACCTTTGACTTCCGGTTTTTCGTCTGTTTACATTTCGTACGCTACGTCTCAAAATTCTATGGCTTCCATTATTTTTTCCAACAAACCATAATGTTGAAGAGTTTGAAAAGTTATGTCATTAAATATTATACTGTTATCGCATTGTTTCGAGGTTGACACGAGGAATTGTCAACCCGAGGAAGTCAATATTCACCAAGGCCGTAGGCCGAGGTGAATATTGATTTCCAAGGGCTGACAATTTCTCGTGTCAACCAAAAACAATGCGATAACTGTTTTATTATATGAAACGCGCGTTGATTGGACAAGACGTTGTGACGTTGAACGTCGCTGAGAAAACATGATCTATTTTCAGGTCTGATAATAAGTTATGTTAAATCCTGAAGTATCTGACGTCACTCAGAACTGTTATTAACCTGTTGTTTCATTAATAAGGTGAACATCGTTGGATATCTCGATTTTTTCGTTACGTTTTAACATAGGAATTGCGGAAGGAAACATAGGATCATATAATAAACGCCATTAAATACCCTCAAAGAATATTTATTTATCTGGGAATATTTCTTTACGCGGGCAAACTACGCATAGTTACGTGAAACGTCATGGCATGTCTTATAGAAACCGAAGTTAGTTTCGCGTCCCATTTGTTGATTTAAGTATGTTTTGTCGAGGTTTTGGATCATATAATAAATAGAATCTACAACTCGTCCCCAGTTTATAGGGGAATTTACAAAACTCGACCAGTAAATTCGGTCTGGACCTCGCCAAATTCTCGGTCCAGACATAATTTACTGGACTCGTTTTGTAAATTCCCCTATAAACTGGGGACTCGTTGTAGATCCTCTATTTATATAATGTCTTTATTGAATGGAATAAGGTAGGCTCGTATAATAAATACACTTGTAATTCAATTGATTATTTGTCACTAAAAACAAGCATTCTGATTGGCGGAGAGCGGCTAAGTTTCGTTTTCGATTCACCGACATCGGCCGCTTCAGCGTGCATCAAATCTGAATGTAGCACGGTCAAATTTCATCGGCGCAGAACGAGTAGCGAAACGAGCACACCCGCGCGTTGTTGTCTATAGATACCGTTCATCGGCCGCTTCAGCGTGCATCAAATCTGAATGTGGACACGGTACAATTTCATCAGCGCAGAACGGAGTAGCGAAACGAGCCAACCAGCCCCACAGGAAATGGTTACTGAGCAGTGTTAACGTTTCGAGTAACGCAATGAACAAACCCAATGATTTGTGCACGGTGACAACGGCGAAATGAAAGTCTCGATTTGTGTCATGAAAATGACTAACTGATACCTTTTATACAGTTTTTTTGCACATTCCTTGCTAGATTGAATAACAATGGAGATAAACGTACCCTGTTTCGTTGTACATTCTGGGATTCGAGCATGAAAACAGTTAGTGAACTCGCCGGCAAGCCGGCTCGTTCACAAACTGTTTTCATGCTCGAATCCCAGAATGTACAACTCAACAGGGTATGTGTATCTCCTAAATGTACATGGTTGCCACAACGTCGTTGAAAACACCCCAACAAAGAACTACGGTATATGGTTTCAAAGTAGCCATATGAGTATGAGGCGAGAGTGCATGTCTATTATTTATTTATTTATTTAACTCCACGTGTGGATAGTGGCTTACAATATTTACAAATAAGACAAAGTTAAAATATGAAATTATGCAAGGGCTACATCTAATAACAAATACATGCAACACCAGTTGGACAAAAAATGCGAGTGCTGATCGATATTATAGCGAGCATTTATAACAATATACTGCTACACTAATATTAAATTGAGTTCCCGCGAATAAAAGGACACATGGTGGGCAAGTAGGGCTGAAGGGGTCACTCTCACCAAAAAACACAGGGTTTGGAAATGTGCTGAAGCTTGTGATCGACACGAACACCATTACTTAAATTGTGTTTATGAAAGTCTGTCGCCCATTAACAGCTCGTTTTCAGTACATTTTAATATTCATTGGAACGTAAACAATTATTATCTAACATAAATCATGGCAGATACGAAAACTGAATGTCATTTAGAACGACATTTCAAACCATGTGTACTCTTCAGCACATTTTGAAAATCCTGTGTACCCTTCATAACTTTTTTTGGTGAGAGTGACCCCTTCAGTGCAAGTAGATTGATGAGTTCAGCATAATTAGCTCCATTTGATGTAACGACCTCTGTTCCAAGAAGAAAAAACACTTAAAGTAGAGTCACCGATTGTGTCCAGATACATGTTGATATCCCATAGTGGTTGAGTATGTGGTCGAATTAACCATTCCTCATGCAGGTGATGTGATCGGAAATGCAGGAGCTCATCACGTGCAGAAGTTCATTATCATAGCACCTTTGACAAGAGCAACACACAAGATTATTTTTGTATGTCGTTTTGTTCAATAGCAATCCGAAATTTTTCAACTTTTCGACACTATCTGAGAGTGTCACCCTGCATGGCAGTTAAAAGAGAGGAGTTGAATCGTGTGTACCATTTAATAATTATGTAATACAATACTTAGTAATTGGCTAAGGCAATTGTAATTAACCTTTTCTATACTAAACATTCGTTGATGAGTAGTTCCCTTGGGAAATGTTCAGATAATAAGTTCAACAAACGAACATTTCTCACCAGAATATGAATAATCTTGTTATGTTATTATCTGTTTCTGTCTGTCGTCTGCTTTTATTAGATGAACACCCCACCAAATGAGTAATAGACCATTCCAATGTATATTTTTATAACTAACTGAGAGAATCCATTACGTATTTAAAGGGTTGAATTGCTGTCAATTCGGATCGCTGATATTTGAGATGCAGACGGGTGACACTTTCACAAGAATCTATGTGCCACTCAGCTCGAACATCAAAGCAGTTTATATCACTAGTAATTCTTTTGCATTGCAAGTAAGCTGAACATGTTATGGGAACTAGATGCATCATTGATATTTCAAAGGGGGATTAACAAGGAGTCAAACTTATGTGACATGCTTTGGCCAGAACAAATGTATTTCTGAAAGTGAATTAAATATAACACATATATATGTTTAATAGATATGTCTATTTGCACAATAGTCTATGCAATATTAACAGAATATAATTTTTTTTTATATTATTGCACATGACCCAACTGGCCCTCTTCCTGCTGCCATGAGTAAAAGGTGTAATATGAAATACGATGACAGACTATTCTATACTTGGTTGGTGTCTAAATTTAATTTAAATGATTTGATTTCACAGTGTTAGCCTTGTTTACACCATTGCGTACAGAGCACTGTATATGCGTTTTCACTCTGTATTGCATACAAATTATGATTGAGTGAAATAAAGCAATTCAATTCATCAGAACCGTTAAAGATACGGGCGGCGTTGGCGGCGGGTATGCTGTTAAAATATTCACCTCCGTCAATAACCGCCATAAACAGAATAGTAAAATATAGACATACTTTGTTCTTATACGAATCAGAAATACGGCATAAACAGTATGTTATTGTAATTATTTCCCTTTGTTATGTAAACAAAAGCAAAAAACGTTACGTTACCTGGCTTTTGTTTAAATCCGGATATGGTAAACATAAATAGCGTTATTTGTCACTGTTTTCCTGATATGGAAATAAAAAAGAGCGTTTATATCATTTGTGTGTGATTAACCAATATAATTGCGCTGTATTATGTAAACAGAAGCACAACCTCTGTAACACGAGCAGGCTCTTGTTTACGTACAGCATCGTACGTCTTGACGACAATATACTATTTACGCGCTGATTATGTTTGGCATATGAACAAAATTATATAGAGGATCTCACATGAGTTTCTATTTTATACGGAATTTATCAACCGAGTTCACTAAATTCGATTTGAGCCGAGGTTTACCGAGGCTCAAATAGAATTTAGTGGACGAGGTTGATAAATTACGTATAAAATAGGACGAGTGTGAGATACTTTTTATCACATGATCAAATAAACGCGAAGCAATGAGAAATATCCATTGAAAACAACGATAAAAACCGCAGCGATCGCAAGTCATTTGAAGAACGATGTGACGTTATCGCACGCGCTGATATTAAACGTGTCTCTTATCGATAATTATGAAACTGCTTTTATGGGCAAATTATGTGATAAATATATTTTAATAGTCCTTCTGTTGATGGCAATTTGAACAAATATGAATATTTCTGCAACCAACGCCGCCCGTGCTTCGTCAATGGAGATGTCTTCACAACTTCCTAATCCACCAATTCAATCTTTTGGGACACATGCACGATTTACCACCATTATCGCATTTGGACTCAGTGAGTAGGACTTAAACCCAGACGCCTTGATTTCATATCATTGTTGTGGACACTTGTTCTGAGGAAAATGTTAGTCACGTTGTTTACAGTCTACATTTGTTATATCAGAAAAGATTATAATGTCAGTGGCACACACGTAATTGGACTTTAAAAGGTAATATCTAATACTGTTCCATTCGAACATATCGTGTACCAGTCTCGCGTTTAGGTCTATCGTTTATCCACATGCCTTCTAAACAGTGAGTGATAAATAATTTTAATTTTAATGATTTTAATTAATATTTACCTGTATGTAGATTAATATTATCCATCATGACCTGGGGTGTGGGATGGAAAAATCTCACCCGAGGGGCCAGATATTTGGGCCGGACACGAGGCTTGCCGAGTGTCCGGACCAAATATCTGGCCCCGAGGGTGAGATTTTTCCATCACACACCCCAGGTCATGATGGATCATTTTTCTCCCAACCCAAGAGCCTCATTCCGATTTTTTTTTTATACCAATCTTTGGCACATTCCAGTAGCTTCGTATATCGTATATCTGGGGAGAATTCTGATGCGATATTCGTGATTAACTGAGATGATTTCGGTATATATCAATACTGTAAAAACAAAGCGCGTTACCCGTGCGCGCAGGGTTAATACGTTAGAGTGAAATCGACACGGTCTTGTGAAAACGACATGGATACGTCACATAGTTGCACCTGCATAAATTCCGAGAAACGCGCGTATTGATATGAAGTATATACAACTGGACTGATAGTGTTTGTCATCGGAAATGACCATATCGATACCATTAGAAAAGGAAACATGTGAATATATTACAGACAAATGTTAGTTAGACGCGTTCGACGATTTATTGCAACGATAACAACTGTTCGAACGTGGAATTATTTCGTTCGTCATTTGTGAAGCGGCTATTGTTTACCAGTTACGAAATGTGCCAGTGGTACCAGTTTCGCTTGGGGTCTTCCGTTTTATGGAATATGTTCGCAAATTAGTCGTTTATATATGCAACTCTGTGTCTGCAAGTGAGGTTATGTTGAGGTTTTTCGTGATTAACAGTTGAACCTTATCTCCATTTGTATTAGCGTCCACGAATTCGTCCGTATTTATTTACTTGAAACGTGAAGCGTAACTGGTCGCCATTGTTTTTATCTGTTTTAATTCACACAAAACATGATGACGGATTGTTAAATTAGTTCCGGCTCTTAATTAAATAGGTAAAGCAGTCACGTGGGTGGTGTGAGATAGGTGGTCACGTGTTATGTGAGACAGGGAAATCTCACCCAGCTATCTCACACTGGCTGCCTGTGCTAAAGTGTTTAGGCGGTGGGAGAAATAGGTATGAATCAAACAATGTCAGCCATATTCTTCTCCCTGCTCAGTACTGGCAACTGGTCATATATAAAGTGAACAAGTGCTATCTCCAGTTCAACTCTTCACAGGAAACAGCTAACTGACCACAGGAAGTGATCGCTGTGCATGACAACTGTCAACAATTTTAAATTCTTTGTTTATATAACTGGGCAGTACATCGTGTACCTCCTGTCAACCATGGGAAGTTTTGAAATGGACACAGGACTTGTAAACTGTGAAATGACCAGTTACCAGTACTGTACAGGCGGAAGAATATGACTGACATTGCTTGATCCAGCTGTATCTACTTATAGGTAAATATTAATACAAATTATATTTTAATTATTTATCACTCAATTGTTAGAAGGCCTGTGCTGTTATCTTACCTCGTCTCGTATAGACATTCACCACCTTACCGAATTATACCAGTTTCTCATATATTGGTGCATGATCCTACTGTGGAGTCGCGTTTTGATATGGAGGCAAGGACTGAGTATGAGTAATCATTGCTTCATGTGTGATTAACTCAGTGAGCGTGAACTGGCCATGTGGCGATCGGAATGGCATATTGAGATATCCCTCAAACCAGATAAAGTTTAAGAATCACGACACCGACCTACGTCCAACCTCACCCATGTACTCGAATTTGGAACCCATGTATAAACAGTTTATTTTTCAGCAACATCTGTTTGGCCTTCTCATTTAATGCAGTTATACGACACTCGAAAACAGAGAGAGAGAGAGAGAGAGAGAGAGAGAGAGAGAGAAATTCGACGAACATGGCTCATTCATGGTCAAATTTTTATCTACGTAATTTGGAGCGACGGATACGATAGGTCGATAAATAAACGAACTATTGATATAGCGACTTCATATGCTCTAAAAACACTTGCCAAAATCACAGCCATTATTCAGCCGTTTTCAACTTTTCGCCAGAAGTCAGAAAAACGCTCTTTATTGTTACCATATCAGGAATAGAGTACCACGGAACGCTCTTTTCTGTTCGATTTCGCGCAAATGGCTGTTGTGTGTTTGGGACCGTATTCACAGTTGTATTTTTAACTACTTCACTGCGTCTTTTTGGGTTACATAATGTACGTAGGAAGGTAGTTAAGATATTTATCGACCTATTTCGATACTGAGAACAAAATAAAAACCGAATAATAGAATGTGTATTTTGGAGCGCAAACCGCCATGTGGCTTTAACTTATGGAAGATTTAGTTTTTCTTGAAAAGCCATGACTAAGTAGATATTATCCAACCTAGCACCAACTTAACACTTGTTCTATACTAAATGGATTCTCTCACCCAGTTACAATGTTATACATTTGGGTTACAAATTGGGTGCTATATTATTTATTTGGAAGGACGATCGGGATAAATGAGCTGACGACAGATAGTCGGCGAGATGATACAAGTTCAGAAGAATTCATATTCATTGTTTAGATAATAAGTTCAACAATCGACCTACGTTTGTTGAACTTATTATCTGAACATATCCTAAGGGAACTAGTCGTCAATGAGTATTTATTGTAGAAAGAGCTAAATGAATGTGGTTCATTTCCATATCCAAATATATAAAGGTTAGATATAATCTGAAAACGTTGCCAGAACACGTTATCATTCGGTTTCAGTTTTACGTACAAGAGTGATACGAACGTGATTTATATCTGATCCAACATGTACTCTTCTGTTACAAATTGTCTGAAAGGTTCCAGGTAACTTGCCCGCTATTTGAATGTTTCACACTCTTCTCTATTCGACAACGCCGAGAAGATCCCATGGGAAATCTAAACTGTGGATTACTGACCTGTGCCCGCTGAATAATTAATGGTTTTATGATTACAGTTCTGACGAACGTAAATGTCAGTTTTGTAGTTCGGACGAAGTAGAAGACGACTGGCATTTTGTAATGAAATGTACGAAATATTCCGATGTAAGGGAGCCATTATTCAAAAAATTAGAAAATACAAGCCGACAATATCGGAAAGCCGGCGAAAAGGGTCGTTTTCTATACATAATGCGGAATGACAATTCAACCGAGTGCAACTTGATCGGCGATACCATTGCCGAGTTCTTCACAATTCGTAACAAAAGTTGAGACTAAGAGATAGTTAAGATACGTGTAGATTGATAAATATATAGATAGCTAGAGGTTTATTTCTTCTAAAACTGAAGAACTACATGTACATATAATTCCAAATACATTATACACGATAACACGAACATAACAGAAAATGACATCCTTTCAATACATGTTTGCCATATATAGGCAAGCATTTCTTTATTGTTTATGTGTACATTGAAATACGTAATTATCCATGTAAAATTCACAAGCTATGTATATATATATATTATGTAATTCATCCTGCATACTGCTCCTAGAGAGTGTTTATGTGACTAAAGAATCTGAATCTTGTGCCAGACACTAGCTACGACAACGGTCATTCTCTGGAACCGAGCATATAATCTACCCTGTCTGTCCGTCTTTCTGTTACGATTTTTCTCCCAGACTGTTGGTCCGATATCAACCATATTTGGTTTGGTGATTCGGGTACACTGGCGGAGGTTATAACGACGTTAATTAAAAAAAAATTGTATTCAAAATAATTTAATTAAATAAAAAAAACAAAACAACACAAACATTAAAATAAGCTCACTATGTGCCTATTTCAAAATCAAATAAAAAGTGAATATTTAGGTTCAATAACCTCTTTGCAGACCATATTCACGCTCTTTATATATGTCTTTTCACTGTGGCCCACGCCATTCAACAAAATAACAGGTATAATTCCACGATTATATGGGCTTGGATTTTTTCAGAATCAAATAAGTCGAATATAAGCCAATGTGAATATTTAGGTTCAAATGTTCGCGAAGCGCACACAGGGGTCGCGGACCCTTAACGCACAAAGGGCCGCATTGGGAGCCTTTTTCAGCTAGTATACTATAAAATTACAAATACAGTGAGTTGATCCACTCAGAATGTGTCGAATACTATAAACCTAGATAATTTAGTAGCGCAGTAGGCGACTTTTTGTAAATAACAAGACTAGGCATCGAATACATCAAATATTATCGACCTTGCAAATAGCAATGGCCTGTGGATGTATGAACATCAAGGTCTTGGAATTGACACATGCAACACTTAAGCTGAAAATATGCGAAATTGTAAAGAATAGGCCTTTGATCACACGTCAACCAATATCAATTTCGAGAGTGGACCTTTCCCGATAAGTGTTGCGAATTATTATCGACCGGAACCCATCGAATATTATAAAATTACAAGTACGATGATTTCAGTCGCTGGACATATAGGAATAAATTGTCCCAAGCTGATCCCAGGCGTCGCCGCTGACAATTTTATGTATTAAATATATATATTATAGGATATAATAAACCTCGATAATTTAATTGTGTGGGCGACTTCTCGTAAATCACAAGACTTGGCAAATCGGACGATATCGATCTCAAAAGATGGAACATTCAGACTGTCCATTCTTCACCAAATACAACGAGTTTCTTATTCAAATAACTAAATAGATGGCCGCCATCATGTCTTATCAATCATTTGTCGTAGATGCATGTTCTAAATTAAGAACTATCGACACGCTGATTCCCAATCAATAAACGGAAGAAATACACTGGTCGAAGTTGAGTAGAATACTATAGAACACAGATGGTGTATTTCAAAATTAGTAAATATCAAAAGAAATATTACTGGTAATAGAAGATTTGTGTTTTTTTGTATGGGGGCACTTGCTAAAGATTCACAAACCATTCAAGATCTCAGTTTCGTTTCCGATGCATCGATATGCAGTTTTAGTCATGGATGGACTGTCATAGAATATGGGCAAAAAAATATATTCTGTTAAGATATGATTAATGTATTGGCTATATGTCCGCTAAGCTAAGTAAAAACCTCTCACACGAGGAATATAAATAAACATACTGAGGTTTGAGTAGGGGAGTAGGTCCAGTTGTGAAGAGTCAGTCGATTACTAAATCGAGTTGAATATATATTAAATCAACTTTGCACAATCCTTACTTGTGAGATATATTTGTTTAGCCATTGATCGAAACGCTTAGTTGCAACACTATATTGCTGAATGATGTTAAACAGTTTCTTATTTGATCGTGTGGGGACTTCTTCTGGATGGCTTATGTGTGGCTAATTCCTCACATATACTTCCTTTCAATTGTGCTTCGTGCATTAATCGACCTAAATTGTCCCTGCATTACGTAGACTATATGTGGTTTCGGTAGCCCAGTTGTTGGAGTGTATAATTGTAATGGCGTGAACGCACCGGCATGAGTTCGCGCCCGCCTGTGGACTATCGTCCCCACAGTATTCGCTTGGTCGGATTAAGCAATGTGCGTCTTTTAGAGCCGGACGCTGTTCAAATCTCGCGCCATGTACACGCCATATACCATTGGGCAAGGTAACGTGCACTGTGCTCGATTCGTCGATAAATAGGGACCTGGTTGTAAACGCAAGTCGCTTTAGTGAAGCGCCTGTAAAATGGCAGCAGACATTAGACTCGGTATTACTTCAACATCTAGGGTAAAAATGTAAAGCGCTTAGAGTCCGCTCACTCCGATGGTATAGGAAGAGCTATGCAGTGTATATAATACTAGCTGGTGGATCCGACTTCGTCCGGGCCGTTTCCCCTCTGCTTTTCGGCAAATTGCACGACTTTAACCTTGAATTGACCATTTTGAAGGTCAAGGTCAGGTCGGGGTCACGATTTGACCCGTCCAAAAACACTCCTCGGACAAAGTAACGGTAGGTATCAAATTTCGTCGAAATCCCGTCAGAATTCGCGATTTGACCTTGAATTGACCATTTTGAAGGTTAAGGTCAGGTCGGGGTCACGATTTGACCCGTCCAAAATACTCCCCGGACAAAAGTCTCCCTAGGTATAAAATTTCGTCGAAATCCGACCGTTTTACCCGATTTCAATTGACCTTTTTGAAGGTCAAGGTCAGTCGGGGTCACGATTTGACCCGTCCAAAAGACTCCTCGGACAAAAGTACCTCTAGGTATCACATTTCGTCGAAATCCGTCCCGTTTTACCCGATTTGACCTTGAATTGACCTTTTTGAAGGTCAAGGTCAGGTCGGGGTCACGATTTGACCCATCCAAAACACTCCCTGGAAAAAATTACCCCTAGGTATCAAATGTCGTCAAAATCCGTCTGGCAGTTTTCCCGGCAATAGCTAACACACACACACAGACAGACAAGTCCCAAAATATATATTAGATGTTAGGTTCAATTAAGTGATGTCGGTTTAAACCCTGGATTTAAAGGAACTCAATCCGATTAGACGGTCCCCATACCACCAATATACAACAACAACAACAACATTTCTTCAAAATACGCTTTAGTTGTCAGAATCGATTTATTGTAACAAAATAATGCTAACCACTTCAACTATTGAACCAAATTTCCCAAAACTTTTTATTTATCAACATTTTGTTCAACAAAATATGGCCGTATTATCACTAAAGTATCACGAAATTTGACCGTATTACCACTTGATTTTAGGGTTATCCATCTTCATCCGCAATTTTGTCCGAGACCCTCCGTTTGACCGGGTGTGTCTGGGCCACATATTATTACACATCTCGAGAAATAACAAACTTCAAAAATCGATATCTGATCACTCTGAGCTTTGATGGGTGGGCTCCTCGACTCGAATCAAATATCTTTTACCCCCGAAGATAAATAAATAGTAATTTAGGAGCGTCTGGTCGGATTGAGTACCTTTAAACTAGAGACGAGAAATAGAGTCTTATAGATTTCTCTGCACATCACCCCTGGCTAACTGATCCTGATTATTTTTATGAGTCCTGTCATTATGCTATTTTTTCTATTTCAAGTAATTTGAGAAGAATCATTTGTCTGTATGAAACATTCATGAACATATATATTTAAAATTATTTTAATCATGGCTTCTCTGAATAACCATCTTGTTTGTTACAACCAAAAGTGCTCTTATTAAAATATTTTACAATATATATGTCAATAAACTCATTTTCATTATAAGTACCATGCTGTTTATGTCGTTTTTAGAGCACACGAGTTTATTTTGCATTAATCCATGGCTCAAATTCATGCATTTGTTGCATATATTATGTTGAATATAAAAGAAGATTGTCCCATAAATGGCCGGATTTAGAGTACAGCCCCCCCCCCCCGTCCTTTAAGAAAAATAACGATATATTTTCATAACAGTAGTTCAGCCGGACCCACCAGCACCATGGCAAATTAGCAGGACCCCTTAACTCTGGCCATTTATTGGTACACGCAGTGGTACCCGCATGCATACTTATTTCATTATTGTTGAAACGAAATACGGGAGCCCAGTACACGTACGAAGGCTGGACGACACGACGTGCACAATGTTGTGGGGACCTCTCTTTGTAAATTAAAGCGTTTGGGGTTGTCTCACTTTTCGCGAAACAAAAAAAATGATGTAAACAGTATTTATTCCATATTATTCAATATGTACAACTACGATGTATTCATATTAGCTGAATGGAGGGGAGGGTATCCGACATCAAGGATAAAGCTTAACAAATTCGAAAATGTTTACAGTTGTGAACGCAGCATTAGTATGTCCCGAATTGGATACGTTTACTCGCGTCCATCCACACGTATTGAATGAAATTACACTTGAAACGAAATTGAGGAATTGAGTACTGAGGCTGAACGTCACATAATGGTGTTGTGAGGACCTCTTCTGAAGGCCCGGCGCCGATAATTCCTCGGGGGCCAATTCCTCGTATACTTCATATTGTCACAGACTCTTTTCGTCGATGGGAATTATCTAGAATTCGTTTAATACACACAATTGTCAGCGGTGGCGACTGGGATCAGCCAGGGACAATTGATTCCTGTAGATCACCAGAATCGTTATTGGCATATCATCGGGAACCGTTGAACCTTCCTTCATAATTGATATAAACAACCTTGTAGGAGCGATCCCAGGGAGAAGTATTGATTTTCCTGGGTCGCGATGGGCTCTTTCTATTAGCGAAAGTCTTCCACGCCCTTGAGGCAAAGAAATACCACAAATTATAGCCCCATGGATGAGATAACAGTCATCACCACACGGCTGACACAAATGGCAAACCCTTTATACATCAAAGCGGTTCATACGCGATATCCCTGATCGCCAACGTTCAATTATGCTGACACCTATAAGGACACGGATATGTGGTGTCAGCATAATTGGAGATCGAATATATCACGCAGTTATATTGCTATATCCATGCAAATCCCCATATATATGGCATATTTTGGTATACGCCGCAAAACACCACGGCATTTGTTAGACCCAGTCACAACAGCTTGGACTATCGGTTGGGTTGATGCTGTTCTGGACCGAGTCCCGTCCTATTATTCTTCTATAATAGACTTTACGCACCGAATCGTGGACGGGAGTTAGCTTGCCTGTATGCCGTAATTCGGATTATGTCAACTGGACGTTTTTCGTAACCAAACATAGAGGGCAGCCTTTCCCAAGCAATATGATATAAAACATGCGTATATATGAGGTCCGTTGAATGTCGAAGAAATGTATAAGTAAATAAAACCTTGTTTTCCAGATATTTCGATTTGTCGCGCTATCAGAAAATGTATGTAAAAATATATATTAACCCTTTACCCAACAAAACGGCCAAAAACGCCCAAATAAAGCTTCAACGGCCTAAAATATCTTCGGTCTGTCTCAATAACACCATACACATATGGATATCATTGGAACCGGTTCATTGACCACATTGTGATGGTTACCGTTATACCCTGTGCCAATGCATTCTCTTATATATGCGAGTAGACCATAGGTCGCCTCGCATAGATAAGATAATGCATTGGCCTAAAAATTATTTTTGAACACTTTTTACCATTTTTTCTTACATTCTTTAACAATTTTATAATTTTTTCAAACATTTTTTAACATTTTTTATAATATTTTTCTACATTCTTTGACAATTTTATCATTTTTAATATGTGTTAAGCCAATGCATTCTCTTATATATGCGAGGCGACCTATGGTCGACTCGCATATATAAGAGAATGCATTGGCACAGGCCGTTCTGTTGGGTAAAGGGTTAAGCGATAGTATCATCACTTTATCTTTCTATCACGGTAAATGATATATCGTTTTGAAGACAGATTGCACAGACGTGATTTATCACATTCAGGGGTTCGCTTGAATGCCCGGGCTCCACGTGTAAATGTAGTACGTCTTCTAAATAAAAGTATGTTATAGCAGTAACGGGACGGGACTCGGTCCAAAGCGGCATCAACGCAACCGATATCCCAAGCTGTTCTGGACCGAGAAGAATTGGTCTAGGCATCTGTTCCCTCGTGTTACGTCGGATACATGGATTACAACCATATATGGTCATGCATCTAGTGTATGTTAATTACATCTTCTAAAATTGTCTCTTATTTTACTGACAAATCTCCTTAGAAAACCCAGGTCACAGTGCTACATTGGGTACAAAACTTATTCCCTGAACTAAGTTCAACGAGCCAGTGGATACACATGGTTACTTACGGTTACTTTACATATCAACTGATATTTCATTGGTTACATAGATATTTGCTTCTTACAAATAACAGGGTACATTGGGTACAAATTAAAAACTTATTGCTGGAAATAAGTTAAAGCTATATTGGTCACCTTACATGTCAACTGATGTTACATTGGTTACCTTACAGGTCAACTGATGTTACATTGGTTACTTTACATTTCAACTGATCTTAAAGGAATTACTTTGATTTATTTTTATTAGACATCTCAGGGTACAATGGGTACACAGTAACAACTATATTCCCTTAACGAATTTACAGTCCATGGGTACATGTTTTTTCTTAGAAATATCAGGGCTCAATTGGTACAAATTAAAAAAAACAATATTCCCAGAATGAATTTACAGCCCATGGGTACATTGGTATTTATTTTTTTCTAAGAAATCTCAGGGCTCATTGGGTACAAATGAATTTACATCCCGTGGGTACATGGGTATTTATTTTTTCTTAGAAACATCAGGGCTCATTGGGTACATATCCCAAGAACGAATTTACATCCCATGGGTCATCAATTATTGTTACACTGGTTACCGTTTTCCCTTAGAACTCTCAGGGTACATCGGGTGAAAATTGTCATTCTAACACAAATTGACATGTAAAGTAACCAACAGTAGAGTAGTATAATTAGTAGTAGTAGTAGTAGTAGTAGTAGTAGTAGTAATAGTTGTTGTGGTAGTAGTAGTAGTAGTAGTAGTAGTACTAGTAGATGGTAGTAGTAATAGTTGTTGTGGTAGTAGTAGTAGTAGTAGTACTAGTAGATGGTAGTAGTAATAGTAATACTAATAGTTGTAGGTGGTAGTTGTAGATGGTAGTAGTAATAGTATTAGTAGTGGTGGTGGTAGTGGTAGTAGTTCTACTAATTGTACTAATTGTATTAGTTGTTGTAGTGATAGTCGTATGTAGTAGTTGTACATAGTAGTTGTATGTAGTAGTTGCAGGTAGTAGTTGTATATAAGGATTAACTGTCATGTGGACTGTTTTTATGGAGATGTAACGGTGAGGTAAGTGGACATCACTTGTGTAAAACCCGAAGGGTTTTACATACAAGTTATGTCCACTTACCTCACCGTTACATCTCCATAAAAATAGTCCACATGACAGTTAATCCTTATATTTATATACATTTAGCGAAAAAGCCGCTTTTGTAAATATATTTAAATCGAAAAGTGTATCGTGACAAGATCAGCCCAAAATACCCAATAGCACCCTTGGCAAAAGTTAATAGGAACAATTTCTCTTCATGTTGAAACCCGATGATGTATTAAGTCAATCCTGCGCGAGTCAAAATGCGCCCAAAGCATTACGCGTTCGTCTTTCCAAACCTAATGACGTATCGATGGTGTTATTAGCTTGGTGTTACGAGGCGTTACGCATTCACCGAGAAATAACTGCAACTAGCCACGTGGGCGCCGACCAATCAGAATGCTGGATTTAGTGATGACAACACTTAGTGTGTAAATATATAGTTGTAATAGTAGTAATAGCAGCAGTAGTAGTAGTAGTAGTAGTAGTAGTAGTAATAGTAGTATTAGTATTAGTCCATTATTACTGATGATGACGTGTTATGCAACTATCTTATGCGGATCATCATGTGGCTACGTAATCCGATATTGATGAACACAGTCTGGCATTAACCCTTTACCCAACAAACCGGCCAAAACCGGCCAAATAAAGCTTCAACAGCCTAAAATATCTTCGGTCTGTCTCAATAGAACCATACAAATATGGGTATCATTGGAACCGGCTCCTTGACCACATTGTGATAGTTACAGTTAGCCCTGTGCCAATGCATTCTCTTATATATGCGAGTCGACCATAGGTCGCCTCGCATATATAAGAGAATGCATTGGCCTAAAAAAAATCTGTTTTTAACACTTTTTACCATTTTTTCTTACATTCTTTAACATTTTATAATTTTTAATGTGTTAAGCCAATGCATTCTCTTATATATGCGAGGCGACCTATGGTCGACTCGCATATATAAGAGAATGCATTGGCACAGGGCCGTTCTTTTGGGTAAAGGGTTAACAGGACATGCGATGGTTGAATCGTTCGTTGGTGTTTGGTGGAGCAACACTTCTAGAATGTCCTTGATGCACCAAGACGTTGCGTTCACTTCCAAAGATCACAATTTATGGTTGATCGCCATGGACAACATGCAATCACTTGCTGCTGTCTCTAACTGCTTGTGATGTTCTTTTATACGGTCCATATATACATGAACAATACGGAATTCTGTCGTTTTCAAATTTAATAACATTTTGTATGGGCTTGGCCTCAATGCGGGTCGTATGAACTATGTCTAGAGAATCCTGCTTTGTCACGTTATCCTTCCAACGAATATGCATGGTGGAACCGAATTCACGTTGATGGAACAGTTCCAGGTTCGTTATGTGTCCGCTATGTGATGTCAATCTTTCACAACCATAAAGAAGAGAGGTTAACATAATGGTGTTGTAGAGCTTAGTGGGAATCCTATTATAAAATATTATGGATAACATACCTGCCGTATAGACCGTCTATTCCGCATATATTTAATTTGCCAAGAATAGCCCAAATGCGCGTTACGCACGTTGGAGTGACAGATGACCCGAATGGGCGTTGGGTATTGTGCAGCGCGCGTATGAGCTGTAGATGCACGTTTTCGCTCTTGATAATTAATAGACACCATTCCACAATTGTGTTGTGATGGACGCAGTCATGATGGGCTGTCGTCGAGATTTGATGCGCGGGTCGCAGTGAAATCACACTATAAAGAGCGTGAATCTGATAAGGCGTCTGGTAATGTATGGTTGTCTGCTAACACAGACTGGTCATATGCTGGTATCGCTAATTATACGATATATCACGAATCTTGTGAATGTAAATATTTGTTTACGATTTCCGTGCGCTGTGTAGGAACATGACATGCAATAATAAGGCAGACATGATAATATGCGTAGTAATACATTTATAATCAATACAGTATATACGGTCTTCGCACTTTGTATAAAATGATACTTGGTTCAGTTTACTCCATCAGTTCGGATCAATGGCGATGCCAAACTCTCTCGCTCTAAAAATATATCTATCTCTCTCTCTTTCTCTCTCCCTCTCTCTCTCTCTCTCTGTCTCTCTCTGTCTCTCTCTCTCTCTCCAGAAAACTCGTGCACAGTCTACTGGAATTTTGGGGGTAAAACGGGTCGTTAGTCTGGGTGTCCGCCTATATAGTATCCCCAATAATTAAAAAAAATTGGTCAACTCAGCCGAAATTTTCAGCTTATGACCGCTTTTTGTCAGTAAATTTGGCTAGTTGTCGATACGATATATCGACTTCCCTTGGGTCGATACTTTGCAATGATACATCAAAAGAAAGAAAGTTTCATGGCCAAAATATATTGTGACTGCAATAATCAGTTTTGTGAATTAATGCGGAATGTGACAGATGGTGGACATGTGAACCTGGTCACTGGTATATTAATTAAGAAATGATTGTAGTGGGGTGTGTGTTACTGGGAAATTACTGGGACTGTGTTCTTTGTATTGGGGTACATTGTGTCAACGTTGTGTTCTCATTAAATGTGCACACAACGACAAAAAAACACACCCACTACATTAATTTCTTATATTTATATAGCATTTTGATGATTTATAAAAAAGCTGAGTATTCTTATTTATTTTCACAAAATCTGCCGAGAGTTTGAGACTAGCGCACGCAGCACATAAAGTCAGCCCTAGATTAGATCAACAATTTGTGACGTCGTGTTCATGTTACGGGCTGTGTTATTTTGGCATGAAACGGGTGACCCAATTGGCAGTTGACCAATCACCGATCCGGATATAGTGTAACACAGACAGGCTATGTAAATATATACTGGTATATCTGATTTTGTTTTACCAGGGGCATTTGAAGCATTACGTCATATGTGTACTCCACTTAATTTCTTCTCTGTCAAATCTGTTTGTATAGAGACTAATGGTTACAGTTCAAACGCACCTGTCGTGAATGAACGGTACATCTACTGTGTTTTATTACCTGCATAGTGTAGCATACTTGTAACAATACAAGGCGTAATTTCATACAATGCATTGTTCAGGTTATAACGAGTGCATTTAATGCCGCATTGTTATGCAGATGAATAAACTGGTGCTATAAGCATAAAACTCCTATTGCTGTTTTGTATGGGAATTCCTCTGTACCTAATTGCAGGTAATATAGGACGGGTAGGTCTATGGATATGAATTAATAATGTACCACGACTATTCCAGCGATAAACCGTGTCCCACTCGTCCACTCAATTGCTGCTGGCTGGTCATTATCCCATAGTTTTCGCACAATTAGTATTTAGTACCAAAGTTCCAAGATATTGGTACTAAAGTACTTTTTATATATCGTCGCGGAACTGTATTTACTACTATTTAGTCACCTATTATCTTGTTTTGACCACCAAATTTTTTTTAAAGTGTGCAATAATGGTAATTCTTTCGGTATTGATAAGAACAATATGAACTGAGCCAGACATAGACAAGTTTAATCCTAAAACATAAGAACTAAAAACACATAATAATTCCTTACTAATTAATGTCATTATGGCAGTGGTATCTCAGCGGAGCGATGGGAGATAACTCTGCCTGGAGTTTGGGTTGAGGCTATGATTATTGACTAAATCACGGAGATATTTGTTCGTCGCTTCCACCAAAGTACGTTCCATATAGAGTTATCACCCTTCCGATTAACTCAGGATACTTATTTCGAAATGAAATCCTAACCACGTGTGTCACCTGTTACTGCGCGTTTGAATATAAATCACTCTCTAATCGTGAACCCCGATGAAGTCTCTTTCGCTATCAAATCACGGACGTATTATGTGCAGCAGGACTAACGTATATATCACTGTACATCATAATATTTGTGTTGTTTTTCACTTGAATTTTAAATTACATTTGTTGGCTCTTCCGCTCCAAAAGTCGTTCAGTGTGGAAAGTATTGACACCATCCTGCAGGAGCACACATACATGTACGTCAATGGTCCGATTTGTCGTCTCGAGTTTAAACCCAATGTTTAAAGGGTGCTGTACACTAAATCCGGCCATTGTGGGACCATATCATTTTATATTCAACAGAATATTGGCAGCAAATGAATGAATTTGAGCCATGGATTAGTGCAGATGTACACTCTTGCGCTCTATGAACGATGCAAACAACATAGTAATTATAACGTAAATGAGTTTATGACTCGCTGCCAGGGCCTAACATTTTAAACAGATTTTCCGTGGTAGCGTGGAACATCGTTTATTACATGATCCTACCCTTATTCTATTCAATAAACCCATTCTATAAATTGTGATATTAAACGTTTGTTTAATAACAGGAAATAGTGCCGTGTGACTTTTGACTTCCGGCTTGTCGTCTGTTTACATTCCGTACGCTACGTCTCAAAATTCTATGGCTTCCAATATTTTTCTAACAAGCTATAATGAATGAAGAGTTTGAAAAGTTATGTCATTAAATATACGACATTAACCCTTTACCCAACAAACCGGCCAAAACCGGCCAAATAAAGCTTCAACAGCCTAAAATATCTTCGGTCTGTCTCAATAGAACCATACAAATATGAATATCATTGGAACCGGCTCCTTGACCACATTGTGATAGTTACAGTTATGCCCTGTGCCAATGCATTCTCTTATATATGCGAGTCGACCATAGGTCGCCTCGCATATATAAGAGAATGTATTGGCCTAATAAAAAATCTTTTTTTTAACACTTTTTACCATTTTTTCTTACATTCTTTAACAATTTTATAATTTTTAATGTGTTAAGCCAATGCATTCTCTTATATATGCGAGGCGACCTATGGTCGACTCGCATATATAAGAGAATGCATTGGCACAGGGCCGTTCTGTTGGGTAAAGGGTTAATGACGAGTATATTCGTATCCAAACCATATGACAAGGATAAAACATTCAGTCACATTAACAGCAAGCATGGCGCGCTCACATTGAGAAAACAAATATAAAAAAGTATGAAGATGACACTACACCCGGAGGGTAGGCTTTGTTTGGTCTCGTGAGGATAATATTCTCTCGCGGGCATGCCATCTATGCATGACATTCATGTAATTCCACTTCTATCGCGAAGTTCATTCGGGATATGGAATTTTTGATTTTATCAGCAGAATTAAATCGATGTCTCGCTGTGAAATAAGACCCCAATTATTAACCCACTTCGACAGGGAAATGTGTTATGTCGAAAGATAACAAGATATGATATTATAAGATTGATTTACGTAGATATTATAAGATTGATTTACGTAGATATTATAAGATTGATTTACGTAGATATTATAAGATTGATTTACGTAGATATTATAAGATTGATTTACGTAGATATTATAAGATTGATTTACGTAGATATTATAAGATTGATTTACGTAGATATTATAAGATTGATTTACGTATATATTGATACGTATTTATTACATGATCCTACCATTTATTCCATTCAATAAACACATTCTATAAATATAAGATATACAACGAGTCCCCCGTTTACAGCGGAATTTACAAAACGAGTCAAGTAAAGGCTCGGTTCAGACCTAATTTACTGGACGAGTTTTGTAAATTCCACTATAATCTGGGGACGATTTGTAGATTATATTTATTACATGATTCAAAACCTCGATAAAACATACTTAAATAAAGAAATGGGACTTCAAACTAACATCGACATGCGATGACGTTTCGCGTAACTATGCGTTGTTTGCCCGCGTATACAGAAATAGTCCCAGATAATTAAAGACTTTTTATCAAGAAAATAATTCAAACGCAGAACGTAGAAAATAGGTCCACTTAATTTTCGAACCCCCAGATGACATTATATCAAATATATGCCATATGATATACCATTTGAAAGAGGAAGCTCCAAAGCATTGTATTTTCAACCTATTCGATGTAATAAACTGTGAACATGATGTTCTTTTTATGAGAAACCGACGTCTGTTCTGTGCTGATGTTTCTACACAAAGTATATTATTTTCAATGGAAGGGGATTGACTATATATTTAGATATAGAGTTATCCCCTTCCATTGCAAATAAACTTTTGTTTGAATTCTGTTGCATTCTGGGAGCCACAACGGGGGAAATGATTTTATGATTTCAGCTATTTTCTATTACATTATGGGCAGCTTCTGAGACACAGATGCTTCAAATGGTGATGAATTATAGTATTATAATCATATGTTATGGCACAGATTGTTATTAAAACCATATATCAAGTAAGGCACTATAAAAATAATAGGTGGTTCGAAAATTAAGTGGGCCTTTACAATACATATGTTAATATGGCTGCACTTAATTTAGCCCAATTACACTGTGTGGTTATCCTTATAGTCCCACTGGGACAGTCTCACATCTAGTGGTCACCGATTCACCGTCAGTACAACGGCGAAGAATTCAAATTTTCCCGCGTTTCCTGGCATTAGCGGGACAATTATGTATTCACAGTTCGGGCATATAGAGTTGTTTATTATAGGCGGAACCTATTTCGAATTGTAGCCAATGAGAATGAGATTTGTGGTAATAGTTCAGATCGCTAGAGCGGAAAATTCGTCATTCTAGCCGTGTAACTTAACGGGTCACATTAATTTTCAAAATGTTTTATAAAAAATTTCATTCAAATGAAATAAATTATCAATGCTGTGCCCAGCTATATAGCGTTCTTCATTCTGTAATATAACGCAGCTGAAAGCTGACAAATTATTCACAATGTTCAGAATATTGTTACATCTATAATTATGAGTAGATTTCAATAAGGGTGCTGTCCGAACATCCGAGCTGCACATACGAGTGGGCTTCGCATTTCAGGTTTCCAGTCCCTATAAAAGAGGTGCATGGTTTTTCCTGACCGGCTGTGTGGACTTTCTAGGATGTATTTTACATTGTGTCTGTAAATTAGTATAGCATGAGAGAATTGGGAATACTCACATATATACACATGCGCTATATGCGTGTTAAATTGGGTTTAAAATCAAACCAAGAAAATTAATCAAAAGCAGAACAGAAAATGGTTTGGTGTGCTTGCTTGAACATGGGAGATAATTAAACCATGCAGATGCTCCAGCGAAAACGCAAAATCAGTATCTAATAAAAATAGGCTCATTAATTTCATTTAATAATCTCTCGCTAATTGTTGGAGTAGAGTTCCTGCCAAGGAAAGTAATTGATTTCCTATTCACCATGAACACATATTGATGACTACCCTCAGCTAGTGGAATGATAACAATCAATTATCGAAAATCATCACTTAAAGTGCACCATTCTTGGAATTATTGCACCGCTGGTCTCTAATTGGCCGTGGTCTGTGTGTATTACGCACTCGCGATTTCACTTGTAGGTTAATCTCAAACAACAGAAGGTGTATGCGAAGCGAATCTAAAAGAGAAACGTTCAATTCTTGTTCTGTTGATGTTGACGTAGTTAATATGTTCCAGCCCAGCCCAGACGTTTGTGTGATTTCTTAAAACCCTCGTGGCGTGGTGGCTTGAAACATTTGATGCCTTACCGTTCGGTTGGGGAATAATTATACACGTATAGCAGGGGGGGGGGGTGGGGGGGGGGGGGGGGGGGCTCGTGAGAAAATTTACACATACAGGGCCCAATTTTTTTTTACAGCCCTTTTGCTACCCACCCACCCTTTTTGTGCAACTATCAGGCACTATTCAATATTAATTTGAGGTGAAATGCAAACCAGCACTCCTATTCAGTCATCACTTTTATTTGGCACCAGAGAGTGCTTTATCTTATACCTACATATGTTCTTAAGTGTTGGTTAAGGTCATAATCTATGTTAGAACACATTTATTAGTGAAAACAACTTAAAACAATGTCCATAATGTGGGTTGAAAAAATTTGCACAAACAATTTTTTTCAGGCCTCTGAGATGCACCCACCCCGCCCGGTATAGGTATGTTTTTGGAAGATCTCCCCTGTATTACTTATATCTTATACCTACCCTGTTCCTAAGTGTCTGTAAAGGCCATAACCTGCATTAGAACACAATTATTAATGAATATATTTGAAAACAACTTAAAACAAGGGCAAAAATGTGAATAGAAAATATTTGCACAAACTCATTTTTTCGGGCCTCTTCGGACCCACCCTCGCCGGCCCTGTATGATAAAACTTTTGTGCGACCCCCCCCCCCTGCGTATAGGGCGATAAATAATGTTAATTACTTTATATCACATTATATACTGTTAAAAACATTCCGTTCTCATACGGTACAAAGTTCATGAAAATTTATGCCGGCAAATACATGTAGTCCCGTACAGTTAAGGAACATTTACCAGTTTCGTTACGGTCCTATGTCCCGTCCAGTATGGATATGGAACGTTGTTCCATAGCCGTACAGAACATATGGCCGTAATGAAATGGTACAATGTTCCGTAACCCTTATACGGTTCATGAACTTTAAAACAGTGTATGCCACAAATTGATTATTCAAGTAATAGAAGTTTGCAGAGTATATCAATTCCGCAGATTGGTATTTCGTGTATTGCATGGTCGCGTTCAGTTTAACTTTTCTTTATTATGCTATTGGTGCGTATTCCTGCGCGCATCAACGTATATATGCATATCAGAACAAAAATATATCGTTTACATTATATATATATAGAGGATCTCCAACGAGTTATGTTGGCATATAAGATTTTATTAAACGAGTTTGATAACTTTGATTCACAAAGAGTCATAGACGAGTTGTGAATCAAATTTATCAAACGAGTTGACGATCTTGTATATCGCATGAAAAAAACTAGAGCTTTATGCCTTTTTAAGAAAAAATCATTAAAAGAAGCTGAAAAATGCATGTAAAATGCACACATGCACGGCGTTGGCCGACAACCGTATACGACAGTATTGCGTGTTCTGGCTTGCGACGAAAAATATAGTCCCAAAAGTTGCCACTTTGTTTTTATACCTATTTCCGTTAGTGGACAATAATTGAACCTTAATGAACAAAGCAATCATTTTGCAATATCTGATATTGGTGTCAATCGCGGGTTTTCGAAATAGTATTAATCCGCGCTGTAATTTTGTTGGCGCGATGCCAAGTATCCCGGGAAGCTTGCGGCTATTCATCACTAGTGAGATATAAGGAAAGGGGTTTCATGTGATATATATATAAATTTTTCTTCATTTACAGATGCAAGTACAAAACTTTGAAGTTGCTGCATAGTCGGCCATTCCTAATCACAATCTGTTTGCTCGTCATTACGGAGTGTCTGTGTGTGCTGGCTGAACTGATGGTCGACCTACAAGGGATACGATGTATGTATACAGCATAACACCAGGGGCGTGGTGGGGTGGGGTGGCGGGTCGATCTACAAGGGATACGATGTATGTATACAGCATAACACCAGGGGCGTGGGTGGGGTGGCGAGGAGTGGCGGGTCGATCTACAAGGGATACGATGTATGTATACAGCATAACACCAGGGGCGTGGGTGGGGTGGGGTGGAGTGGCGGGTCGATCTACAAGGGATACGATGTATGTATACAGCATAACACCAGGGGCGTGGTGGGGTGGGGTGGCGAGGAGTGGCGGGTCGATCTACAAGGGATACGATGTATGTATACAGCATAACACCAGGGGCGTGGTGGGGTGGGGTGGCGAGGAGTGGCGGGTCGATCTACAAGGGATACGATGTATGTATACAGCATAACACCAGGGGCGTGGGTGGGGTGGCGAGGAGTGGCGGGTCGATCTACAAGGGATACGATGTATGTATACAGCATAACACCAGGGGCGTGGGTGGGGGGGGGGGGGCGAGGAGTGGCGGGTCGATCTACAAGGGATACGATGTATGTATACAGCATAACACCAGGGGCGTGGGTGGGGTGGCGAGGAGTGGCGGGTCGATCTACAAGGGATACGATGTATGTATACAGCATAACACCAGGGGCGTGGGTGGGGTGGCGAGGAGTGGCGGGTCGATCTACAAGGGATACGATGTATGTATACAGCATAACACCAGGGGCGTGGGTGGGGTGGCGAGGAGTGGCGGGTCGATCTACAAGGGATACGATGTATGTATACAGCATAACACCAGGGGCGTGGGTGGGGTGGCGAGGAGTGGCGGGTCGATCTACAAGGGATACGATGTATGTATACAGCATAACACCAGGGGCGTGGGTGGGGTGGCGAGGAGTGGCGGGTCGGTTGGGATTCATAATACATGTAACAATATGTGCGCTCGTTGTGAGTGACGGAGTGTCTCAATGTGCTGACTGAACTGATGGTCCCGCGGCCAATATGCAACGATACGATGTGAGTACGGGGATAAAATGTGAGTATACGGCATAAAACCTGGGACGTATCGACAGGTTGTGGGTGGGACGTATGAGATCAGATGTGGGTATGACACAAAACCAGGGACACCATATAAGAGCCGTGGCCAGATAATCTTCGTTGACATCGTGTACAACTTTGAACTTACTATTTCCAACTCAAAATCCCGTCCAAGAACAACGCGATGGGAGTTATTTTGGATTCTTGGAACCCTGACAAGTTTAAACATGACCTATAGTTTGAAAGTCATTATAATTAGTCATTGAAGGTACGTACATTGAATGCACCGAGATTTTATCTATTTTTTCCTGATCACACAACGTAAACTTAATGGTTTAATAGTGTCAAATAAAATGGGCCATCTTTAACCCTTTATGTACTAAATATTCATTGACGATTAGTTCACTTAGGCATGACCGTAGCTAGAGGGTTTAATTTTATGGGGTTTCCACCTTGGTATTTCCAACGTTATCCACACATTGAACCAGACCAGACTCACAAGTTTGCACCACCTTGATTGTTCCCAACTGTTCCCTCACATGCCTGGACTATAGATGGATCAGTATAGTCCTGAGGACAATATGGGTCAATAGCCATAGGGGGAAACCCACTGGATCGATCATGTATGTAGTTCGGCCCAGTATGAGAACATTTTGAGGTCTGAACCTGAATGCTGCAAGATCCTAATACGTATGTTAATTCATGATTGAGTACTAATCAGACAGAATTTAACACGTGTACCTAATAGAATTGTTTTTGCAAAGAGATCAAATTTTATTTATCCAGTGAGTATTGTCTCCCAAGATGTTACAAATACGTCACGCGTCAAATAATAGATTCACGATGATATTTAGTTGTATCTCGTGCAAGTTGTAGGAAAGTAGCGCGCGTCTAAATAAAGATATTATGCAATATACTATAGTATATATGCCACGCTAAGCAGATGGTGTGTTTATCATTATATCATTTCTTTCTTGTTCTTTCATGTTTATTATACATTTCTGTCACTATACGTGTCGATTGCCGTTTGGGTCTATGGTAAATCATGTGAAGGATAAATCCTATATATCGAATGTTGCTCCTCGAACCAGATTGGCGAAGGTTTAAACCCTGTTTTGTGATGTTGTGCGAACACATGGTTGTTGTTTATGTGGAAGTTTCACGACAATAGAGACCTTTCGCAAAACTCACGTTTACGATTACGGATACGGATAGGGTACTACGTCACCAACATTTGTGTACTTTCTAATCGTTGTCGTATTTTACTATCCGCAATAACGGTTACGATTTCATGGTTTCTAATAAGCTCAAATAACACCTGAAATTTATTTTCTGCAATATATCACTTTACTCCGTTCGAGACTGTATATGTATATCATGCAAACCATCCAGTCATATTGAGCTGCGACCTCGGTGTGCTGTTTAGATTGGCAATCACTCTACTCGTCGTGAATCTCGAGCTTCCCGCGAAATAAGATCGCTATTCACAACGGATAGTCATTGCTGGCTGCGACACACAACTTTGCAGTAATATAAAGAAGTGCACTATGAAAACAGTCGCCAAAAATACACGACTGACATGGATTTGGTGGTACTAAAAGAATATTTGGCACATCCACCGACATCACCGTGTCGACTTTGTTTCGATTTGATAGGAGCAAATCAGAAGTGATGCACATCAGCGAGCACACCAACCATATGTCGGATTTCCTAAACCCAAAGAGGTGATAGGCCTGGATAGGATATGATAGGATATTTTATTTCCAATACACATACACAGAGACTGGGCTGGGTGGGGTGTCTCGCCCCCAACTTTGGTCAAAATTTTCAACAGTTGGAAATTTCATACCTGACACAACAGTAGTTGGAAATTTCACACCAACAATAGGTTGAAAATGTTCTTGTAGTTTGATTTTCAAACAATTTATTTGGACCAATATTTGCATATTTTCCTTCTTTTGATAACAATTTTGGAATAACATGGCCATCAGTTAGAAATTTTCCAACCTTAGGGGTGTCAGGTTGAAAATTTCCAACACTTGGAAAGCTTGTGTCCTGGCCCCTCCCCGTGGCCAGTCAAAAACTTCTAGAAAATTATATTATCCTACATTTGGTCAAAATTGTCACTGGAATTGTCATCAGTTGGACATTTCCAACTCTAAGAATGCTTGAGGCTAGTCTAGATGCCAGGATTTTGCGATTTTCTTGTTCAGGTTTCAAAATTTTCGCACACCCGGTCGAACCATGGTCCACCCGGTGTGTCCTGGTCCCTCCCCGTGGCCAATAAAAAACTGCTAATGGTTTAAGAAAACAATATTTTACTACATTTGGTTGACTGAACATTTCCAAACTAAGGGAGAGTATGAGCTTTGAAATTTCCAGCACTAGGAAAGCTTGAGGTCAGTCTACATGCTAGGATTTTGCGATTTTCTTGTTTAGTTTTCAAAATGTTCTCACACCGGGCCGAACAACCATGGTCGGCCCGGTGTGTCCTGGTCTATTGCCCGTAGTCGTGTGCATTTGTCTGGAGTTAGACCACTAGCTGTTAGGATTTGTGCAATTTTCAGGTTCAAAATATATGAATATTATCATACCGGGTAGATAGAACCATGGTTTATAAATAGGCTATTAGGCCTGTGAACACTTAGGTGCAATGAGGGAATGAAATTATGGGAAAACCTTTGGTCTGATTCAAACGGTGTTTTGGTTTGATTCAATGGGGGGGGGGGGGGGGGGGGGTGCAAATGGGATTATGCACAACCTTGTTTGATTCAAGGGGGTGCAAATCGAATTATGCACAACCTTGTCTCTGGTTTGATTTGATTCAAGGGGGGGGGGGGTGCAGTTGGAATTATAAAGGTGGACAACCCCAACGGAGACCCTCTAGCCACGTTCATGCACATACATATTACATAATAATGATGACAATTATGGATAATTCTGTCGTATATTGTGGGGGATCGCATCATCTGGCAAGACTCTTCCTGTCGAAATCGCATTGAAATGAAATTGTGGACTGGAAGAACCTTGAAGTGGTGGTGGCGTCGTGGTTGATGTGAGGTCCAATTTTAGGAACCCCTCTTCCCCCATCAGCATAATGTCTATCAGGTCATCCGTGATAACAATGATGATGATGATGATGATGATGATGGTTGTTGTTGTTGTATGATGATGATGATGATGATGATGATGGTTGTTGTTGTTGTATGATGATGATGATGGTGATGATGATGGTTGTTGTATGATGGTGATGATGATGATGATGATGATGATGGTTGTTGTTGTTGTATGATGATGATGATGGTGATGATGATGGTTGTTGTATGATGGTGATGCTGATGATGATGATGGTTGTTGTATGATGGTGATGATGATGATGATGATGATGATGGTTGTTGTATGATGGTGATGATGATGATGGTGATGATGGTTGTTGTATGATCATGATGATGATGGTTGTTGTTGTATGATGGTGATGATGATGATGATGATTGTTGTATGATGATGATGATGATGATGATGGTGATGATGATGATGATGATGATGATTGTTGTTGTATGATGATGATGATGATGATGATGATTGTTGTATGATGATGATGATGATGATGATGGTGATGATGGTGGTGATGATGATGATGATGATGGTGATGATAATTATGGTGATGATGGTGATGATGATGGTGATGATGGTGATGATGATGATGATGATGGTGATGATGATGATGATGATGATGGTGATGATGATGATGATGGTGATGATGATGATGATGATGGTGATGATGATGATGATGATGATGGTGATGATGATGGTAATGATGATGGTGATGATGATGGTGATGATGACGACGATGTTCGAGACGACAATGACCATGCTGATAATGAGAGTGGTGATGATGGTGATGATGGTGATGATGGTGATGATGATGGTGATGATGATGATGATGATGATGATGGTGATGATGATGGTGATGATGACGACGATGTTCGAGACGACAATGACCATGCTGATAATGAGAGTGATGATGATGATGATGGTGATGATGGTGATGATGGTGATGATGACGACGATGTTCGAGACGACAATGACCATGCTGATAATGAGAGTGATGATGATGATGATGGTGATGATGATGATGATGGTGATGATGATGACGACGATGGCGGCGGCGGTAATAATGATGACGATGACAATGTGGTGACGGCGATGATAACGACGAGTGGCCGCAAATCGGGATGTCGCTGTTCTCCCGAAAATTCGCACATTATTTGCTTATAAAGGACTTTTTTTTAGGTAGATAATCTGTATAGTATCGCCTCATTTTGAGTAGATAATGTGCTGAATATGAGAGCATTTTAGTCACATTATCGAATCATAATGATGTGGTTCTAAGCAGAATATGTGCGGACAAATGTGTGACACAAATAAGCCAACCCACGAATCTTCAGGTGTTCGCTCTTTAACATATGTTTTCGCCGTGGCCCGCGCCATAAAACGAAATAACGGCTATGACTCCATTATCTGCTTAATTCAGAGTCAAATAATCACATTATATATGTACATATCTCACTTATAGATCGATTATGTGCGTATTTGCGCGAGGATAATGTTGGCGCTGTATACAAAACTGTCTTCATTTTGTCATTCTATTGTACATACTCTATAACTCTTATTTATTTTCACAAAATCTGCCAAGAATTTGAGACTAGCACATCAAGTCATCCCAATTTAAGATTTGCAAGCACTTAGTGTACGTTCATACACTGGCAATATTGCACTGCAAACTGCAACAATGCCAGCTGCAAAATTGCCAAAATGGATTAATTTCTGCCCGCTGTCAACAAATCAGCGTTAGTAGTGATTAATGAACGACAGCCGTTTTGCGTGATTGATGAGCTGTTTGCAATATATTAGAATCCGATGCGTGTTGGTATTCTTAGGCCAGTCAAAATAATGTCGCTTGACATGTTGGAATGTGATATCGCAACGGACAGCTCTCTCGCTGGGATGCTGCTCATATATGAGTACAATAAACGTCACCCTGGACATGAGATGGTGGGTCCGCACTTGGCTCAACGAAGATAACCGACGAATTCAAATCTTCCCGGGTATCATCCCAAACTCCAAACTTGTCATTCCAATAATTTTAGTCACAAACTCGTTGTTCTTCATGTTAAGCAAAACAATAAGTTAAGAAAAACGGGGGGGGGGGGGGACGTGGTGCTGATATTAAACAAAACAAAGAAATCAAATAAATAGTAACACAAATTAATCAAAAGCACACAATATATTGTTATTGAAATGGCATGAATAATTATATAGGCCCATATATGCTTTATCAATGCCAAAGACTAACATCCTATTATCCCTACTGTTATACCGCCCCCCCCCCCACCACCACGACACAAGCAGTCGCTTTTAAACCACCACAATTACATCGATATCGCAGTCTGGGTAGATGGTGTTGACACGTATTCGAACCCCAGCTTGATCTGAATTGAATGATATCTCAATGTGCCATTCTGATCAATACATGACCATTTCGATAACAATTGAGAATGTGTACACGCTCACTGAAGTAAGCACATTTGAAGCAATGCATGGATACTCATAGTGAGTCCTGCCACCACCTCCCCTATAGCGCCCATATTTATGACTCGGGAAGCATAATTTTTGGTAATCTTTGTACCACGCCATATCATCATATCCTCATACAACGGAGATCCGTACACATGTATAATGAAGTGTGTATGAGAATCAGAGAACACACCCCGATACCATTCGATCGTATCAAGGACGGTACAGATACAATCAATTATTGTTAGTGGCCTTGTGTTGTGGCCACCGGCAGAGAGGTATACGCCGTTATCATATATCACCGTTGATTGTTGACGACCAGCCACGACCCAGCACGAACTAGTCGGTAGCTGGCAAAAATGCCAGCTAAAAAAAACAACACAAAACAACCTTTGCAGCTGGCATTTTTGCAGTTTGCAGTGCAATATTGCCAGCGTATGAACATACCCTTATCAACGATAACGTGATCGATATAAATTACGGGCTTCAGATGAAATTAGGCTGAACTTTGAAAAGCAACGCCCAGTTATTCTGCTGACCGCGTTTAATGATTAAATCAACAATGTGTGACGTCGTGTTCTTGTTACAGTCTGTGTTATTGGGATATGAAACTGGTGACCCACTTGGCAGTTGACCTATCACAGAACGGGATTTAGTGTAACTCAGGCGGGCTATGTAAATATATAATGTTTAACTTGACTGTGTATAATCAATTAGACTAGCCTTGGCATGAAAAACTATTAATTGGTGTGGCCCGATGTATTGTTTACTTACGCCATAACGCCGATTTACGTGCCGGCATGTTTATAGGATGACCAGTGTGAGAAACGTGACAAGCTTTTGACACTTCGATTGTCGATGCGGTCGGTTGGAATCCAATCAATATCAGACATTTCATCAAAGGTGAACCACATGTTCTTATTGACCGCAATATCACCGCATGGGTAGAGCGTACATTGCAACAGTGTACCTTATGATATTGGGAGACTGATCGTTACGAGAAATATTTTTTCACATTGTTCCTTTGGATCCATTGTCAAATGAATACTCCCACTAAAATTGCAAAACAATCGAACAAATGTATCCACGTTCGGTGCTTGAATAAGAACATCTTTTGTCTAGAAGTCGGAAAACGGACGAAGAACGGAAAAGAGCATACATGCCTTCATCGTGTGATTCATGAAGGTTAATAATAACCATCGGGGGTGAAACATGAAACATGTAAAACCTCGTTCCTGTTTTCGTCTTTGCACACAAATCCCATCATCAACTAGACGTACATAATTTCGACAACTAGTGATCAGCAACGTGAGCAACTATAGACGAACAGTGACTGACGAGTGGGGTGTCCAAACAAATAGTCTCTATTTTAAGATTGTGAACACACCTGAGCCAAGGTAATGTCACTTTATGTTGCAAACATAACGGTCTTTCAGTTGCAATATAGTGGGATTTCCGATATATGCTGTGTATGTGTCAGCATGACATATGCAGAGGGCGTTTTTGTGCGAAAATTATTTTCTGAAGTGATCAAACGTCGTTTTTATCTACAAACTGAGTCGTTCGCGTAAATAGAGCCCGCTTGCGATCATCAAATGTGTATGTACAATATATACTTACGTTTATAGTTGTTGGTAATCCATCTATTCAGTCAGAAAACCTGTTTTATGTTGTTAGTTTTGTTATTCTGCAATAATTTGATCTACAAATATAATTGTCTTGCCTCGGCGACATCAACTGACGATCAATTGTTTGTATGGTTTATACACTACATGTAATATGATCATACGCAAGCGTAATTAACGAACCAAAGCTAAAACACTCACATATGGGTTTCTGCTGCATGTAGCGTTTAAAACAATTCTTGCCAAAATCACTTTATAGATTCCCACCAAATAAGATTCACATGCATAAGGCGTATGTTTGGTGGGGTAATTATAAATAGTTATATATGTTGTCGAGATTGGAACTGAAACTAACAATTATATTACTTGGCGTGCTGGGGGAACTCCACGCTTCAGATACTGTCTAGATGGAGATGCGTGTCCATTTCATAATGTTTATTTCATTCATAACAATCATGTCATCATGTAGATTTCAACGATAGTTGACAAACAACGTCATCGTGTAACTTTCCCCATTGACCGAATTCGCGCGGAACTGAATGTATCTTCTGCTTTGTTCATAAGTGTGTGTTTTCATTCTATTCAAGAAAATAGAATATGGATTATCAGATGCATGTAAATATGCAGACTTATGATAACAATGAAATCCATATTAAATATTATCTTATTTCCTTTCGCACGGTATAGTCTCTACAGAACCATGCAGTATTTATCAACTACTGTGCATCAGTCGGAAAATAAAGCTTTGAGATACACGTAGATCGTGTTGAGTTGTGGTGATTAAAAACAAATATTAAAACTTCCCAGGGTCCGATAATTTGATCCAGTAGAGTGCCGGAGTAGACCCGTTAGAAATTCATTATAGACCTACTTTCCCTTATAAATGAAAAACAAATAAATGATTTTATGACGTTTATATAAATATGAGAATGTTGCACGTCGACTGATTTGGGTCGGCTTCTTGACAACCGATTACGACATTAATGCTGCAAGCCCACCGTTCTACTGTGCGACATACTGATGATAGTAAGTCACGCGATATTGATCTGGAATCCATTAACCCTTTCAGTGCCAAGTCCGATTTTTGAATCAACCCATATACCCTGTGCCAATGCATTCTCTTATATATGCGAGTCGACCATAGGTCGCCTCGATATATAAGAGAATGCATTGGCCTAACAATTTTTCATCATTTGTTATTATTTTTTAGAATTGTTTAGAATTTTAATATTTTTTTCTTATATTCTTTAACAAACTTATTTGGTAGGTTTAGTGCCAGGGAATCTTACGTTTTCCATGGGCATCAAACTTATTAATATGAATACTTGGTGATAGTTTTGAGTTATAACATGCCCCTAAGGTTTTATCCAGTTTGTTTTTAAATTCGCCATAGCATGCTTAAGCATACCAAAACAAATTAAACCCCCAAAAAATAATATATATTTTTTATTTTTTTTAGGGCCGATTTTACAGACCATAAATTAGGGCCAATGAGATCGGCCCATGGCACTGAAAGGGTTAAAGTCGTAAAGTGCTGAGGCGAATTCCTCAAGTCTGTGGGGAACACGACTCGCGAGCAGTCTTATTGTTTAGCTCGATTGCTCAAGTCTGCGGAAACTATACTCCTCACTGAGTATTTAGTTTTTAACCAATATCTCAACCGATATCCTAAGTGCGCATGGACGGACACCCAATAATCTAATTTTCTCCCGACGAGACCGTTGCCTGTTTCCCGTCAATCCGCCGTCAACAATTCAATAGCTAGCACGTCGTTGTGAAAAAAAAGTCTGGCAACAGCAGTCCAATCGGCGAAATTATCGAAATATCGCTTGTGTGCACCAGTGCCTAGATATTAAACAATTGAGTGATGACATTCTAAAGTTCCCATGAACCGCGTTCGGCGATTAAACTTGGTTAACCATTCGCTGCTATGACGTCCGTATTAGGCCCGTTCCAAACGACGCATTTTTGTCGACTCGAATCTAATTGTATTAAATCCGTCGGTGATGCGTCTGCGGTCGATTTTGTTACAGACGGACGCATCTTTGTCGCGTCGAATCTAATATATATATCTTTATTGTCCTCCATTGGTGAAGAGTTGGTATATAATATAAATACAGTTTATCACAGTAGCATCACAAAAGCAAACATATATACAAGTACTGACATGAACAAAATGTTACATAATAATAAGGAAATATCCAAAATATTTACAGTTTGTTTTGGCACGCACAAAATGCGAAGTCACACATGTATACCGCAATCACTCAGAGACATCCACTAACATTGACACATATACACCTGGTATACCCAGCATCACACACATTCTCTCACACTCTCTCATACAAACACGCGCACACACACGAACGCACACTCATGTTGTCCACTCAGACAAACATTCACACAAAAGAACAGATGAGAGAACACTACATGCACTAGCTGCTTCTATTGGTGGTTATACATCAATTGGTTGTTGATCAGGTATAATGGTATCCGCATAACGACCATCATGTTGAAGGTGGAAGCAATACCATAGTTTTATGCTCGATTTTGCAAAGAATCGTAAGACGAAATGAAAAGAGTTAGTTCCATCTTCAAGAACTTCAGATGGAACTTTTCCCAAAAATACTGCTAGTTGCGAGCACTTAGGTAGGGAATCTAGGAATATGAAGACGTTTATTCCGAATGTGTTGATGATATCATACCAAATTGCGTTGCGTGCACTTGCAATAGATGCACATTCTATTAATACATGATTAATTAAGCACTGGTATAGCTTGTTACAAAATTTACAACACCCACTATCACCGTAGGATGTGCGAGCTATCAACCGGACAAGAAAGAGATAAGTGAATTTCTCCTCCGGATATAGCCTACACGTTCGCCATATGAGCGAAGACGTCAGAGAGGCTTGCATTAGCCCATATTGTCTTAAGTTATTTTCTGCAGTTATGGAAGATCTCCACCGTTCGTCGTCTGATTTGTGTACTTCAGTTTTCACGGTATGTTTCCACGACTCTTTAGATGGAAAGATGCCAGTCTGTGCAAAGACTGCGAGGTACTCGTGTAAGTTGTATTTATGTAAAACATGGACTATATCTGCAATGAATGATTTCTGATTACAACATAATTCAATAATATAACTGTGCAATCTCATCAGGAATAACATTTTGGCAGTTTTACAAACATCAAGCCTACACAAGGTAGCAAATAGACTCAGCTTTCTTTTGTCAATGAATGATGTAAGTTCACTGCAACCTACAAGACCCTGTACAATGCATGTGCGAGTATGTGCCGGAAAACCTTGCATATTTTTGAGACAGATAAATGTTATATCGTGCAACCAATTGCCATCTATATATGTGTATACCATGCATGTAAATACCGGTATACAGGAATTATTATAAATCAGAGACTACCACCCCTACCACTTATAATAAGGATTAACGGAATATATTAATTATTATAAATCATAGGCTACCACCCTACATCCTTTATACTAAGGAATACCGGTATATATGAATTATTATAATTCATAGGCTACTATCCATACCCCTCATAATAAGAAATACCGGTTTATATGAATTATTATAAATCTGAGGCTACCACTCTGCCCCTTATAATAAGGAATACCGGAATATATTAATTATTATAAATCATAGGCTACCACCCTATATTCTTTATAATAAGCAATACCGTTATCTATGAATATTATAAATCATAGGCTACTATTCCTACCCCTCATAATATGTAATACCGGTATATATAAATTATTATAAATCATAGGCTACCACTCTGCCCCTTATAATAAGTAATACCGGAATATATGAATTATTATAAATAAGAGGTTACCACCCATATACCCCTCATAGCAAGTAATGCCGGTATATATGAATTATTATTAATCAGTGGTACCACCCCTACCCATTATAATAAGTAATACCGGTATATGTTAATTATTATACATCAGAGACTACCACCCCTATACCTTACAATAAGGAATATCGGTCTATATGAATTATTCTAAATCAGTTGCTACAACCCATATCCCTTATACTGGAAAATATGAATTATTATAAATCATTGATAATATATCCATTATAAGATGTGAGTCAGTGACATGCCATGTTCGTTGAGAAATCAAACTGCCATAATAATTAAAATTTTCACAATGTTACCTAAGCAATTCTTATAGATATATCTTTCTTTATAACAAAGAGAGCGTGCGACAAATGACGCCATGTGGGTATTTCCGCAGATAAGGGGAACTCCCTCATTATTATAGCATTATCATATCATTATCATAGCATTTGCATTCGTTATTCGGAAACTTTCGGCTCTTCTCGTCACATGTATTAGATTCGAGTCGACAAAAATCCGTCGTTTGAAACCAAGACGGATTTCAGACGCATCACCGACGAGGATGCGTCTGAATTGGACGGAGATTCGTCTGTGGTGCGTCTGACACGGATATGAGGCCCGTTCCAAACGACGGATTTTTGTCGACTCGAATCTAATTGTATTAAATCCGTCGTTGATGCGTCTGCGGTCGATTTTGTTACAGACGGACGCATCTTTGTCGCGTCGAATCTAATACATCGTTAGATTTATTTAAAGGTGGATTCCCGGTTACCGTCAAAAATGGTCACGCGTAGATATAGAGGCCTATATATACCGGTATATGTTATACATATATATACTAAAAAAAATATATATATGCGCGACAGCAGCGCGAATATATGTGCTCATGTATACAGGGACGTGGCTATGGGGTCTCCGTTGGATGGGGGGGGGGGGGGGGTGTCCACCTGGGAAATTCCAACTGCACCCCACCCCTTTGAATAAGATTCGGACCAAACACAAGTTTTGCATAATTTCCATTTGCACCCCCCCCCTTACACCTCAGTGCTCTCAGGCCTAATATCCTATATATTCATAAACCATGGTTCTAAATTCCCGGTATGAGAACATTCAGATATTTTAACCTGAAAAATTGCATAAATCCTAACATCTAGTGGTCTAACTCCAGACAAATGCACACGGCTACGGGCAAGAGACCAGGGCACATCGGGCTGACCATGGTTGTTCCGCCCGGTGTGAGAAATTTTTGAAAACTATACAAGAAAATCGCAAATTCTATAGCATCTATACTGGCCTCAACTGAAGTTTTCCTATAGTGTTGGAAATTTCAAACCTAATACTCCCCCTAAGTAGGAAAATTCTCCAACTGATGACCATTTCAGTCCACAAGTTTGACCAAATGTAGTAAAATATTGTTTTGTTAAACTAATTAGCAGTTTTTTATTGGCCACGGGGACAATGACACACCGGGCCGACCATGGTTCGGCCCGGTGTGCTAAAATTTTGAAATCTGAACAAGAAAATCGCAAAATCCTACCATCTAGACTAGCATCAAGCCTTCCTAGAGTTGGAAATTTCAAACCTGACATCCCCACTTAGGTTGGAAAATTTCCAACTGATGACAATTGCAATGACAATGCTGACCAAATGTATGACAATATTGTTTTCTTAAATTATCTAGCAGTTTTTAACTGGCCACGGGGGGGGGGGGGTGGGGACCAGGACACAAGCTTTCCAAGTGTTGGAAATTTCCAACCTGTCACCCCCCCTAAGGTTGGAAAATTTCCAACTGATGACAATTTCATTCCAAAATTTTGACCAAAAATAGGAAAATATGCAAATATTGGTCCAAAATCAATTAATTCCCCCCAAATAAATTGTTTGAAAATCAAACTACAAGAACATTTTCAACCTATTGTTGTTGTGAAATTTCCAACTAATGTTTTGGCAGGTATGAAATTTCCAACTGTTGAAAATTTTGACCAAAGTTGGGGGGGGGGTGAGACACCCCAACCCCCCTTGTCGCCACGTCTCTGCATGTATATGAGGATGTATATATTACATACAGATATATAATATACTATAATAGGCGCTACAAATAAATGTTATATCGTGCAACAAATTGCCATCTATGTGTATACCATGCATGTAATTACCGGTATACACTAATTATTATAAATCAGAGACTACCACCCCTACCCCTTATAATAAGGAATACCGGAATATATTAATTATTATAAATCATAGGCTACCACCCTATATCCTTTATAATAAGGAATACCGGTATATATGAGTTATTATAAATCATAGGCTATACTATCCCTACCCCTCATAATAAGTAATACCGGTTTATATGAATTATTATAAATCTGAGGCTACCACTCTGCCCCTTATAATAAGGAATACCGGAATATATGAATTATTATAAATAAGAGGTTACCATCCATATACCCCTCAAAACAAGTAATGCCGGTATATATGAATTATTATAAATCAGTGGTACCACCCATATCCCTTATAATAAGTAATACCGGTATATATTAATTATTATACATCAGAGACTACCACCCCTATCCCTTACAATAAGGAATATCGGTCTATATGAATTAGTATAAATCAGTTGCTACAACCCATATCCCTTATACCGGTATATATGAATTATTATAAATCATTGATACTATATCCATTATAAGATGTGAGTCAGTGACATGCCATGTTCGTTGAGAAATCAAACTACCATAATAATTACAATTTTCACAATGTTACCTAAGCAATGCTTATAGATATATCTTTCTTTATAACAAAGAGAGCGTGCGACAAATGACGTCATGTGGGTATTTCCGCAGATAAGGGGAACTCCCTCATTATTATACCATTATCATATCATTATCATATCATTTGCATTCGTTATTCGGCAACGTTCGGCTCTTCTCGTCACATGTATTAGATTCGAGTCGACAAAAATCCGTCGTTTGAAACCAAGACGGATTTCAGACGCATCACCGACGAAGATTCGTCTGAATTGGACGGAGATTCGTCTGTGGTGCGTCTGACACGGATCTAATTGTTTCAAACGTCGCATTTTAGACGCATTTAATACAATTGTGGGTCCGGTATTAGATTCGAGTCGACAAAAATCCGTCGTTTGGAACGGGCCTAAGGCCCGTTCCAAACGACGGATTTTTGTCGACTCGAATCTAATTGTATTAAATCCGTCGGTGATGCGTCTGCGGTCAATTTTGTTTCAGACGGACGCATCTTTGTCGCGTCGAATCTAATACATCGGACGATTTATTTAAAGGTGCACTCCATGTTACCTTCACAAAATGGTCACGCGTAGATATAGAGGCCTATATATACCGGTATGTTATACATATATATATACTAAAATACAGTATAAATTATGTATAAATATATGCGCGATTGCAGCGCGAATATATGTGCATATGTATATGAGGATGTATATAGTACATACAGTTATATAATATAATGTAATAGGCGCTACAAATAAATGTTAGATCGTGCAACCAATTGCCATATATGTGTATACCATGCATGTAAATACAGGTATACAATAATTATTATAAATCAGAGACTACCACCCCTACCCTTATAATAAGGAACACCGGAATATATGAATTATTATAAATAAGTGGTTACCACCCCTATACCCCTCATAATAAGTAATGCCGGTATATATGAATTATTATAAATAAGATCAGTGGTACCACCCCTACCCCTTATAATGAGGAATGCCGGAATATATTAATTATATATTATAAATCATAGGCTACCACCTATATATCCTTTATAATAAGGAATACCGGTATCTATGAATTATTATAAATCATAGGCTACCATCCCTACCCCTCATAATAAGTATTACCGGTTTATATGAATTATTATAAATCTGAGGCTACCACCCCTACCCCTTATAATAAGGAATACCGGTATATATAAAGTATTATAAATCATAGGCTACCACTCTGCCCCCTATAACAAGTAATACCTGAATATATGAATTATTATAAATAAGAGGTTACCACCCCTTTACCCCTCATAATAAGTAATATCGGTATATATGAATGATTATAAATCAGTAGTACCACCTCTGCCCCTTATAATAAGTAATACCGATATATATTAATTATTATTCATCAGAGACTACCACCCCTATTCCTTACAATAAGGAATATCGGTCTATATGAATTATTATAAATAATTTGCTACAACCCCTACCCCTTATACCGGTATATATGGATTATTCTAAAACATTGATACTATATCCATTATAAGATGTGAATCAGTGACATGCCATGTTCGTTGAGGAATCAAACTACCAAAATAATTACAAGTTGCACAATGTTACCTAAGCAATGCTTATAGATATATCTTTCTTTATGACAAAGAGAGCGTGCGACAAATGACGTCATGTGGGTATTTCCTCAGATAAGGGGAGCCCCCTCATTATTATACCATTATCATATCATTATCATATCATTTGCATTCGTTCTTCGGCAACTTTCGGCTCTTCTCGTCACATGTATTAGATTCGAGTCGACAAAAATCCGTCGTTTGAAACCAAGACGGATTTCAGACGCATCACCGACGAAGATTCGTCTGAATTGGACGGAGATTCGTCTGTGATGCGTCTGACACGGATCTAATTGTTTCAAACGTCGCATTTTAGACGCATTTAATACAATTGTGGGTCTGGTATTAGATTCGAGTCGACAAAAATCCGTCGTTTGGAACGGGCCTACGGACCAACTTCAGCACACTAGCAGTAGGCCATTTATTCACAACTGGAACTCTGGTGCATCGGAATAACTGTATCTCGAAGTTTCATACAGTTTATGATGTTCCACGATTGTGAACGATAATAGTCTTTCAACTGGGTCGGTATTATGGTTCTTGTGATATTCTCGTTATATTTATCCACTGGAAAATGGCAATAACGTCAACAGCCCAGATGCAGATATGCAGTCACGACGTATTAACGTCATTTAGCAGCGAAGAGGTTAAATATGTTCTATCTCTTTCCCTAAACACATTTTTCCTAGTTTCCGGGGTTTAAAATAACGGATATGAGTCGAGGGCACCTATCAGGTGCGCTTCTAAATAATAGCTATGAGTCGAGGGCACCTGTCAGGTAATAATAATAGATATGAGTCAAGGGCACCTGTCAGGTAATAATAATAGATATGAGTCGAGGGCACCTGTCAGGTAATACTAATATATATGAGTCGGGGCACCTGTCAGGTAATAATAATATATATGAGTCGATGACACCTATCAGGTAATAATAATAGATATGAGTCGAGGACACCTGTCAGGTACGCTTCTATAACTTAATGATGTTATGTCGATATGTTCTTATATAATGCGATAATCAAGTGGGACATTTTTTCGTTACTATTTTTAGAATTGTTAGATAGAGTTATAACGCATGGAATACGAGCCGTAGACTGACACAACTTAATTGTATGTATATTATACCAGCTATTTCGAAAGAAATCAAAATTAATAGATAAAAAGCTTTCCAGACAAGATAAGAGTTAAGGTCAAGGCATACTAGCAAATTTAAGATGTCACCCGGTAGTGACCGTTGTTCTACACTAAGATCATTAATACTTGGTCTTTTGCGAAGACCATGAGAGCATAGCTCGTTCATTTGTGTGCTTTCGGTGGCAAAAGAGGAAGTGTTCTGGACTCTATGTCACACAAATGTGATTATATTATATTGCAATAATCCCGCTATGTATATAATGTATATAACTATATACCATGTATTAACCCTTTACCCAACAAACCGGCCAAAACCGGCCAAATAAAGCTTCAACAGCCTAAAATATCTTCGGTCTGTCTCAATAGAACCATACAAATATGGATATCATTGGAACCGGCTCCTTGACCACATTGTGATGGTTACAGTTATGCCCTGTGCCAATGCATTCTCTTATATATGCGAGTCAATCATAGGTCGCCTCGCATATATAAGAGAATGCATTGGCCTAAACAAAATCTTTTTTTAACACTTTTTACCATTTTTTCTTACATTCTTTAACAATTTTATAATTTTTAATGTGTTAAGCCAATGCATTCTCTTATATATGCGAGGCGACCTATGGTCGACTCGCATATATAAGAGAATGCATTGGCACAGGGCCCTTCTGTTGGGTAAAGGGTTAAATGTCTCAATACACATGTACTTCTGAGTGAAGAGAATAAACTATTGATTTCGATGCAGGTGATCATTCAAGTTATTGCATTCGATGCGTATTCGACAATGAATCGTTTTGATGACGGAACGTTGATAATTGATCAGCTAAATTGGCCAAATTTCTGGAATCGACATGCACTATATATCGCTGAGGATTTTTTCTTTTGATAATATAATAGTTTCCGGCGCATGCCCACGCTCTGTGTGCTCTCAACAAAACACAACCCATTATAACTTTTAAGAATGAGCATAAAACATCACTATAAGCCTGGATAAGTGGCCCAGTCATGCAAGTATGTCTGTAGATCGTGCCATGAATCTCTAGTCTGGCTAAGTTACAGTACCAGTCAAAAGAAGTGGTATATTAAGTGCGCTATATTCGCAGCCAATAGCGCAATAATATTGCAAGTGGAAACGCTTATAAGCGCACCGCTTGCGATATTATTGCAATATTTATAATTAGCGCTTAATATCGCAAATATTTCGGGCTTATTATTGCGATATCGCGAGCTTAAAATTGTGACATTTAAAGCAAATTATTGCCTCTTCTATATTGTTTATTGCATAAATAGAGACAATGTTTTAGATTTGTATATAATTATAGTTGTAAATGCTAATTGTACACCAATATGCACGCTATATGCACAGTGTTGATCTAATATAAATATAACACTATCGGGTCTGTATGAAATTTTGTGCGTTAATATCGCAATATTTTGCGCTCAATATCGCAATAAAAAGCGCGACAGAGTTTGGTATTACGCTATAATCGCGCCTTTTTCTAAATTAAGCGCGCTCAATATCACAATAAAGGCGCGCCTCAATATACCACTTCTTCTCATTGGTACTGTTGCTAACGCAATTAGAGATCATATTCCACAAGTATAAAACCTTGGAACTTTTTGAAGTTTTGACAGGGAACCTAGTCGAAAATATAACGCGTAGAATATATTTCTTAGTTATTATCAGTTCCTTTATAATATACTTCACTGTCGATAAATGCATGTCCAAATTCAAATTTGCATGCATTTATATGCTATTTGTGAGCTGGTATCGCAATAAACAATACATTAATTAACCAGGAGAAATTCCACAATTGTAAGCGACGCAAAGCAAAATCGCTCACAACTTGATTTAAATCGTGAAAGTTCGCGTTATTTTTTCGACTTTATAATATTCCCTGTCAAAACTTTAAACAGTTTTTTCCAATGTTTTTTACTGGTGGAATATGATCTATACGGGCGTTATATTAGCCAGAGTAGAGATTCGTGGCATGATCTAGTTTGTATGGAGAGGAAGGTTGCGACCCCTGGTTAGTGTCATGCTATTTGCTATGATGTTGGTGAGTCATGCTGCTTTAGCTATCATTGCGGTTGGGCAAGCCGATGCTGTTAAAAAGTACCGTTATTTATCTCAAATGAAAATTTGCGCGGCTATTCGGAGCCTTCGATGGAAAGCCAGTGCATCCATGAAACACCCACCTAGATACATGTATATATACAAATATTTAATAACGGCCACGCTGTTGTTTGCACACGGTCGACAAGTCGTCTTGAATATGGAAAGTTTGCAAAAATTGTTAACATCGAAACTATTTGTGTGTGTAACCAAGGGGCATAACTCAGTGATTAATGGTACCAACAGACCAACGCACATACACTTGTTTCTTCGTTACTCTCTGAAATAACAAAATTATTCATAGGTCGTTTGCCAAGGATAATGGTTCAGCATATATTTGAAGTACAGTATGCCCTCCCACGTTGTCTAAAGTTGCTGGAAATTGTGTATTGCTACCTCACTGCTAAATGTACCGCATCTCATTGTGGAGCATTGAAAGAAACTTCTCTTTCTGGTCTACACCAGCTGCATGCTTTAAAATTGCGAACAGTTCTGTGTGTCACTTTACTTTTTCCAGCTTGCTATACGGGGGCCTCGGTGGCTCAGTCGGTAAGGGGGTCTGCTCCAGACCGTCTCGCTGTCCAGGGCTGGCGATATGAGTTCAATTTCCGGTGAAGTCATTACTGACTGTATCCCATATCGCTCGCTATCTGAGGGAGATGGCAGTTACTCGTCGATGGTCGGTGGTTACCATGTGCCAATGCATTCTCTTATATATGCGAGTCGACCATAGGTCGCCTCGCATATATAAGAGAATGCATTGGCCTAACAAAAATATTAAAATTGATAAAATTGTCAAAAATGATAAAATTGTCAAAGAATGTAGAAAAATATAAAAAAAAATTGTTAAAATGTAAGAAAAAATTATAAAATTGTTAAAGAATGTAAGAAAATGGTAACAAGTGTTAAAAAAAGGCCAATGCATTCTCTTATATATGCGAGGCGACCTATGGTCGACTCGCATATATAAGAGAATGCATTGGCACAGGGCATAACTGTAACCATGTGGTCAATGAACCGGTTCCAATGATATCCATATTTGTATGGTGTTATTGAGACAGACCGAAGATATTTTAGGCTATTGAAGCTTTATTTGGGCGTTTTTGGCCGTTCTGTTGGGTAAAGGGATAAGGCGTCCAGCGATGCCGAAATTGGTTTCGAGTTCATGTAAAAGGGGGGTAACCTGACTCGTACATCTGGGCAATGTTTTAGGTTACTTTGCCGTTGTAAGTGATTTTTATGTGCAGTGAAGTAATCTATCTGTCAAATTAAAACTCTGTGCGGTCTTTCATACACAAATAAACGTCACAATGACGATAAAACCCTCACAAAACAAACACATATTTCTGTTCACGACCGGCACTAGATTAATTTTAGAAACTCGGAGGATTGTCGCATGCCACGTTTCCGGTATAACCAATGTTTATTCTGGACGAGGCGAACTGCATGACTATAAACAATAACATCAGCGCCGACTACTGAGTAAACACAACGGTAATCATTTCCACCGCGCAAGACCATCATGGCTGTCATTGAAGCGAGGTACCGGTCTATATATTAGGAAGTATTGATAGCTTCCAGAAAATCGATGTAGGCATCTAGATCTGTAGAAGTTGAGAACTTGAGACAATACAGTATGTATCGTGGACAGTACGTATATGTATATGCTGGAAGTTGTTACATGTATATCTGAACTCATAAACATGCATGTCACAAATCGTCCATTCCCGAAACACGCCCATTTATGATCCACTCAAAGGGAAGTTAACTTGATGTGAGTATCTACACGAGGTTGCCAGTTCATTGTCGGCGCCCTGTGGTTTCTACGTGCATTAGAGTGATTTCTCAATGATTCGATCATATCTATTCTGATTCTTAGTCTGACATTTAACCATCAGCGTGGTCATCCGTAATAAAAGGAATAACTTCCCGATATGGCATAGAGACTTAAAGTGATATGAAAGACTCCTCTTAGGTGTTCTGAACGGAATGACAAAGAATCATGCCAAAATAAGTTATTTTCATAAATTTGATCCCAAAATAGGCAGAATACAGCGTTATTGTTATAAACAAATTACATACAGTGACCATTGTTGGCGGAATCATTACCGTAATGTTTATGCCCAATAACGCGTCCCGTATATAAAGTACATGTAATAAATATTATGTCAAAATGAGTTCTTTTCAAATTTTTTATCTCAAAATAGGCAGAATACAGCGTTATTGTTAGAAACAAATTACATACAGTGACCATTGTTGGCGGAATCATTACCGTAATGTTTATGCCCAATAATGCGTCCCGAATAAAGTAGTAAATATTTACATCTGTGCGTAATTCAAACGTTGTGTTCTCTGAAATGCAGCCGATATTTTGGAAATTGTTATAATGTTAGTTGATTGTTACATTCCACCAGTGGATATTATGTTTGGATTCTAACTTATCAGTTTTATTCATGCACTGAAGTAAGTTCATAATATGTCTTTAAACAACCATAAACTCACAGAAAACAAACGCTAATGTTCTGGTTATGACAAAGACTTGGACAGAGACAGAATTAAGATTTGCGTTACCTATGTGTGACGCTTCTCGTTTTGTAATTCGTAGGCTGCTGATGTGGTTTGGCGTCCACATCATATATTACTTAAATAACAATATACGGTTGTATGAGTACGTATATATAGATACTGGACTTGGGCGCCTAATCAACAATATGAGATAACTAGGTCACATAAAGAGCGTTTTACTAATTTGTATAACGTTTTATATTAAATAAGCTGTATAACCTTTTTCCGTGTCACATATATGTGATTGTTTCTAAATTTGCGGGGGATTAGACCCACTTTATATAGACCGTACATTTTGCACCTACCGGTATATATTGTGTGTAAAATTATTATGACAAATGCGTTCCTAGCAGTTTTACTTTTGTCCTTAGTTGACTTTCTAAAAGGCCTTCTTGGTCCACCTGCCAGTGCATTACTCTGAATTTTCGCTGTCATTCTAGTGTGTTAGGTGTAGGGTCACTAACATTGACAGTTCTGCTACCTGGTCAGACATCCACTTACCTTATATGATTACACATAAAAACAGAGCACAAGAATTGTTCTTTACCAGAATCAATCGAGTCGAGGACGAAATTTATTCTAGTAAAGAACTATTCGCGTGCTCTGACTGACTTAGAGCACAATTGATCCCACATAATGCAATAAACTGGAAATGTGCCGTGCGCTTGCCGCGAATGGAAATAATAGCCGGTTAGCCACGCCCGAAAACGTGATTAACATGAACTGATCGCCGTTGAATGTGAATAGATATGTCCGAACAACACGGACTGGTCCCACTTTGAAGCGCCCGTGCGATGTGTCTGTTATGAGTTGCGGGTGCCTAACAATGGGATAATCATTGAACGTCAGCCTTGGGAATTGGTGTACTTACCAAAAATCAGGGAACGGTTGCAACAATGGGAATGTGCTCTAAATTATTTTAGAATCACACTAGATTGATTTTAGAAATTCAGAAGATTTTCATATGCCATGTTTCCGGTATAACCAATGTTTATTCTGTACGAGTCGAACTGCATGACCATAAACAAAAACATCAGCGTCGACTGCCGATCAAACAAAACGGTAATCATTACAACCGCGCAAGACTATCATGGCTTTCATTGAAGCGCGTTACCGGATCTATCAAGAACTATTGACAGGTTCCAGAAAATCGATGGATAATGTCGATAGATGTGGCTCACCGAGTAGAATAGCGAATCCATCTTTTGTTTGGCGTTCAGGTTGAAATAAAGGAACGTCATTGGTCGATGTCAGAAATGTCAGTGCAAGTACAGTTCGGTATTTAACCCTTTCAGTGCCGAGTCCGATTTTTGTATCAACCCATATTTCCTTGATCATTTTTCAAATTTATTGATTATAATAATGTGATACATTGATGGAAAGAGCTCTAAGAGCTCTTTCCATCAATGTATCACATTATTATAATCAATAAATTTGAAAAATGATCAAGGAAATATGGGTTGATACAAAAATCGGACTCGGCACTGAAATGGTTAAATAGAATCGACTACAGGATTGTTGCACTGATATATATTCGATGATATCAATCGAGTAGTGTCCCCAGAGATGGTTCCCAAAACCGACCAACCCGTGCTATACTGAATGGAGTATCCCACTCAGTTATAAAAGAACACACTGGAATGGTCTATTGTTTATATGGAGGGGTGTTCATGAAAAATACGCAGACGACAGGTAAAAAAAATTCAGAAGTCCTATTTATTTTAGGGAAATATTCAGGTAACTAGTTCATCTACCTAGCTATAGTCGTTTGTTGAAATTACCGTATGAACATTTCCTATGGGATAACAACTACTCATCAATGAGTGTTTAGTAAAGAAATGGTAAATCAGGGGGCCCACTGGGTGGCTCAATCGTAACACGGCAATTTTTGCATACCACTATAGCTTCCCACAACCAGACCAGGATCGGGCATTTTGATTAAGCCTTTCATGACTGGAGCTACGCTGGTACAGCATTAAGATGACGTACCAGTGCATTCATTCTTTTATCTATGCGAGTATATGGCTGACAAGGTCAAGGTAAATATTGTTAGGCCAATGTATTCCCTATGGGAGACTCGCATATCTAAAAGAAATCATTGGCAGAGGGTTTTCGCAAACTTTCAGGAAGCTTCAGTCATGGAAGGTAAGTAAGTAAGTAAGTAAATATTTTATTATGGCATATCATCATAAAATGTGTTACACATATATAATTAAATAATAAACAATAATATGTCATATGGTGGTGGCATGACCATATGGTCGTCTTCCTGCCGCCACCATTTGGAAACGGAAAATATGGACAAAAATATGGAAGATATACAAATTTATACAAAATTGGCATTTATGCAAAATTGACATACTGGGTGGGGTTCAAACCATATAATATAATGAAATAATAATGACACGAGGCTTTGTGTGTGTCTGCGTTGTTTACAATTTGATTAAAAAAAATTAATCTTTAGCTATAAAGTTCAAAAATAAAACTGTTCAAACTAGACAATGTTCTAATCAGTTTGCACCAAATAGTTAATATTTGCACTGAATGAAGGTTTTAAGAGAGCACTGCACAGTAAGATCGACTAACGAAGCGAATTGTTGATGTTGATGATGATGATGACGGTAGTGATGATGATGATGATGACGTTGTTGTTGTTCTTGTTGCTGACGCTGTTGTTGTTGTTGGTGATGATGGTGATAATGTTGTTATTGATGATGGTAATGATGCATGTTAATTCACGATTGAGTTATCAGTAAAGCATTAAAACATAGTATGTCGTCATGCTCATCGCAGAAGTTAGTTGTAATTCCAATACTCGCTGATTAGTGTCCACATATAGAAGAAACTTATTTATGAATCCGCCTGGATAATTGTACAGTTGTTTACCTGGGGTTGGTTGTTTCTATGTGCATGGGTGTAGTTGTAAAGTGATGTTGACCATCTCAGCGGTTGTCCATGACTTTAAAGGTAAACATTCCGATTCGATGGTCCCCATATCATCAGATTCGAACATCACCACTCCCCCCACCACCACCACCACCACCACCACCAGCAGCAGCAGCAGCAACAACAACAACAACAACAACAACATTTCTTGAAATTGATTTATTATTACCTCCATTCTGGAGACATAGTATATACAGAAAATACATTTAACATTTGTTCATATGTGAATAGTTGATGATAATATACAGTTTATATGCTCAGTTGCACACTGTTGTTCGGTTAGTGCTATTCGCAACCTAAGCGACATATATGGATCACATAAACGTACGTTTCCTGATGTTTCATGCACATGTTGATTGTCAGTGGACACGGAGTCCCTTCATCGCGCAATATGAGTGAAGCAGGAACACAGATGCATCAATTCGTAAGTTCCCCAAACTATTTATCACATCCAAACGATCGTAGCTTCTGGTGCTTCCAAGTAGCATATCAACTACGCTTTTTGTGGGATGGCTTGCAGGAACGCATAGGCATGGATCCCGAATGCGTCGATAACCATTTCCCAGAAGATGTCACGAAGCTGAACAAGAATAGGAGATTGGCATTGGAACAGCACATGCATGATCTCGTTGTTGTAGACATTTCCGCACTGAGAACAATTTAAGTGATTACAGTATGTTGTTTTGTTAAGTAACAACGATAAATGTCTCAGCTCTTTCGAATTTCGGCGGTTGTGAGAAAGTAGAGACCAGATACGCCACGGCGACAGTGGGTCAGAATGACACTCAGAAAAAGAGACAGGTTGTTGTCGTTGCTGACAGCATCCATCCATTCCTTCCTATACACGATTTCTATATTGCATTTCACAAGGCACTTCCAATGCTGCTTACCCGGTGTCCATGAAATCCAAGACGAACTGTATGAGGTCATATTTCACCAGCAATGGTATTGTTTCTTCTACAAAGCCCGATAGTTTTCTTCCAAAGAAAAGTGTTGGTGCAGCTTCAGCACAAAGATTTCGAGTGGTGTCTGGTGACCGCGTGGGAGACGAATGAGGTTTGCAATAAATACTAGTTTCCTGGTGTGGAGTTCCTTCTCGATTGGAAGAAGTCCCATACAACTGAGTGCAACGTTTTTGCTGGTTCTAACGGGGAATGTTTGGCAGTGCTTTACACGAGAGCGTAACCCCTTAATCCAGTGTTTGAAGAGCTGATGTGTGTCCCAGTGGAAACAACTCATCGCCATATTGCGATCTGGGAAGAACCACAGATTTAACTAGTCTTGACATGGTTGTTGGTGTGCACGATTTAAGTGTGTCTTTGCCAACTAAGGAGAAGTAAGTGCGGCGTAACTTGTCTGACATTTTGTCAGCTCGCTTTGTGGCGGTTGAAGATTTTGTCTGCAGAATCCCGAGATGAGTTCATTCCGTGATCTCGGTTATTATCGTCCCACCAAGGCTCCACGATCTAGGATCGGAATAACGTTGACTAACAGCCTCATTAAATACCACAACTTGACTTTTCGAAGGGGGAACACAAAACGCCATTTTCTGCTATAGTCATGACAGCTGTGTAGAATTGCATCAAGTCCTCGTTTCGTCAATGACAGTATAGCGATATCATCCGCGGTGGTAGGCGCCGCGCACGGAATTCCATTCACTGATAGGCCTATTCTTGTGGATGAGAGTTCTTTTAGCAGCTCGTCTATGTAGACCAGATAGAAAAAAAGAGAGCTGACGGCTCCTTGTCGAGTGCCTTGGCGTATATCCAAAGATTCAGATATACATCCATTGAACATTACTTGGCTAGTACACTCCGTGTGCATATTGCAAATTAGTTTAAGCATGTTCCCAGCTGATGCAGTTTCCACAGAAGTCCGGAATGCCAAACCTTATCGAAGGCTTTTTGGGAGTCTAAAAACACGTGTATACGGGAACCATAGTCTTTTGCGAAGCTGATTCCTTCTTGCAAGATGAATGAATTCATGGAACAGCTTACAACTTTCTGGAAACCATGTTGAAGAACGTGTGGAAAGTCAGAGAGGATATTGTTGGAGTGTATTCTATTCATGAGTATGTATTCGACAAGTTTATAAATAACTGGCAGGAGTGTGATGGCGCGGTAACTGTCAGGTTTTTCTTTCGGTTTTCTGTCTCCTTTGAACGCCGATTTTTAGTTTCACGGGAATGTACACCAAAGATAAGATACCGTTGTACAGCTCGCACAGGATTTTGAGGAAGGGCTGACTGCAGTAAATGATGTGTTCGTTCACCAAACCATATACTCCGCCTAATTTATTTCGCTTTAGATATCGAACTGCATTGCTTAGTTACTGCACAGTAACACGAGCAAATGAATCGTCATCGTCATGATCATCCGCTGTTAAAACAGTCTTTACTTTCAGTTCAACTTCATGTTCGAACATAGGATCGGGATGTACAATTGTGAAAAATAGTTTTTCCAACCACGTATTATATCGTTCGGGTCGCGCACAAGTTCGTTGTCGAATTCCATTGTCGATGCCACTGAATGAGAACGCACCTTGTCAGTATTCACAAGTTTCCAGAAAGAGGTTTGGTCGTGTGAAACGAAGAGTTCGAGGTCATCAAAAACACGCTGTTGTCTCTCTGCTGCAAATCGTGTCTCGCATCGAAAACAAAATACGCTTTGATATTTTATAGGCAACGTATGTCACGGAAGAAGCCACGTATTCTCTGCCGGACTGGATCCATTCGATTCGCCTCATTTTAACACATTCATGCAGCTTTAATAAATCTGAATTCCAGTAGGGTTTGGCATTCACACGGCACGTCTTTTTGCCAGCTGCGATCGACGACGCTGCGATCAGTGTTGACACTCTCTGGTCATACATCATATCCAGTGACTGCTTGCAAGGTTGTGCAGTCATGAATGTTTCAAACTCAATACAGTGGGGGTTCAAAAACGATCAATATGTGAATTCGTTAATGGTTTTCCAGTTAAAGGAAGGCTTCTTATATCCCCGTTGTATAGTGGGTCGTACACATTGAATGGTCTATAACATTTGAATTAGCCGACGGTGCAAAGGGGATGAATGTAGGTCTATTGCCCGCTATCCTCGACTGAGCACACACAGATAAGTATTGAAGATATCCAAGAAATTTGGTGAATATAACTGACTGATCAGTATGACTATGTGGACACGTGAATGAAGGCGAATCACTTAAATGTACATTGAGGTCACCCATGGCTACGACGTAACCATATTCTGAGAAACATGTAATACAATTATCCATATTCATCAAACACTTCAGGTAAAAGTCATCATCGTGGTTGGTGCTTGGCAAGTAAGCTTGAATTATTATCAGGTTCTCCGAGTCTGAATTGTACTGCAATAGTTCTACTGTCAGCTGTTTATAAGGTAGTGCATAGGCTAGCCAACTCGCGGCGCATCAAAATAGCTACTCCGTCCCGAGTGAACGATGTGCCTGTAGAGGTGGCGACAGAGACATATTGTCCAGATAGTGAATTGCATCAAGGAATGGGAAGTTTTGCTCGTCCAACCAATGTTCAGAAATTACTATGACATCAAACGTGTTCGAGTGCAGTAGTTCAGAGAGGTATATCGATGCCGTCTTGACTCCAGTGGCGTTCCAAGACAGGAGCTTAAATTGCATATTTGTGTCAGCCATCATGGTGATATTGATTAACATAATAACAGTTAATATTACAACAGGAGACCGGTCTGAGTCAGTATTCACACTGGGACCTCTGTTTCCCATAACACGCCGGAGGCTTGATAGATTTACGTGGTGGATCTATTTCCCAACATCGACAATATACACCTAGCGGTAATAATTGCTCAACTTCCAAGAGGTGAGCTTCCTCCATAGGGAGTGTGAGTTGCGCGGACTGTGTTCCTCGTATTGAGCTAGACATCATCTTGATATAGATTGGATTCAGTCTCCTATCTATGAGAAAATCGGCGATTGCATTGGCTGTTGTCATTGGGCTGATACGTCCGAGAGAAAAAAATTACAAGTCTTTCGTTTCCGACTTGATTTGGAACACCGACAAAACCTAGCTCATCTTCCGGTTCCGGCATATCAGAGCGATTGTCATGTTGTGTTGCAGAGGAAGGCCCCAAAAGAGGGACCACGACCATCACACGCGATTTACTGTCCTTTGATTTGATTTCGGGTGACAGAACCACAGACACGCTGTTAATGCTACTTGGCGAATCTGACCTTTGTGTCATGTTTCGTTTGTCATGAGGAGACTCCGAGTCAGCGTCTTCATTGGTGTTCGATACGTGTTGGATGTCTCCGTTCAATTTGTCAAATGAAGCTGTTTTAGCGACATTTTGGGCCTCAGATCTAGAGAAGACATGTTTAGGTGTCGATGTAAGTGGATTTTGAACATCGCTTCCACGTGGAATGTTTGGTGGTGTCGAGTTTGTGAAATTGTGTTGTGGTTTGCTCGCTAATGGCTCAGCTGTTGAGTATGGGGACGACACATACGAATGATCACTTGTATCCTGATGAAATTGTATGATTTTATCAAAAGAGGTCAATCCCTCGACTTTCCCCATCACATTCGCTGCGAAAAGTTCAAAGACTGTGCTCATGCGCTTCTCGACATTAGCAAGCTGTGTGTTTGTTGATTTGTTCAGATCTATACATTTATTGTTCAGCGAGTTCAATCTCAGTTTGAATGCGTCGGATTTCACAAAGGACTTCGATAGCGATTTGATCTTTTTACAGTTCGCCGTCATATACGATTGGTGAGTTGCTGCATTATTTGAAACATCCGATTTTAAGAGTTTCAATTGAGACTTGATATTATCTATTCCAAGACACTTGTCATCCTGAATCCTATCGAACGCGAGGCTCAGTTCGGAATGTTTCTTTGGGTGGCGTTGATTGATGCAGAGTTAGTTGTGGTGGCTGATGATGTCTTCAACAGTGACTGACTCAGACCTGAGATGTTCTTTATTATCTCTTCTTTCGTGGTTTTTACGTCAGACTCCAACGACGATAACCGTTTTTCAAAGTCGTTCCTATCTGACAGCAGGTTCGATTTCATTAATGTGAGTTCAGTAAGGACGCTCGAAAGCTGATTCTGAATACACGCAATGTTGCACCGATATGACTGACCGTCTGCAGATAAAGTGACAGCCACAGTGGAGTCTGTGCGTTGACTCTGTTTAGATATAGAGTCCCGAACATCCTCGAATGAACCTCCACACAGAAACTGAACAAAGTGGTATATGCCTTTTGCTAGTTTAGTCTCTACCGGGACACCGGAACCACGTTTGCGTTGCTTCAGTCTATATCATTCGAGTTCAGCAATGTGATGAGACGCTTAGTTGAAAACGTCATCCCTTAAAGGCACGTGAGGCCTTAGTTGTCGAAAATATTCATATTTGTTCCAATCACCGTAAACATTAAAACATTAAAACGCATACAGTTTCGTTCATATATACCATGACCATCGCGTAAACAGCATGTTATAAAGATTTACTATATTTTACCTAAGCAAGGGCCTGATTGTGTTACAGAAGACAGCACAATGCTGCTGGCCAATCACACAAAAATGGCAGAAACGCTCTTTAGTCGTTCCATATCAGGAATTCACCAACAAAGAACGCTCTTTATGTTTACCATCATAATATAAACAAACACCAGAAAAGTATCTGTTTATGCTTTTGTTTACATAACAATGGTCAAATATATGACAATAACATACTGTTTATGCGATATTTCTTATTTGTATACGGACAAAGTCTGTCTACATTTTGATGTTCTTTCTGTTTGTGGCGGTTTTTGACGGGTGGAAATATTTTCACAGGATACCCACCGCCAAGGCCAACCGTACCTTTAAGGATATAAGCTTTGTTGACTCAGGCACTTTCAACAATAAGGAAGACACGAAACTTCCTTAGGAAATATGGAAGTTTTGTTCCAGTTATATGGGGCATCTCCTGAGAACTGTTAGAACGGATCGTTAGAAGGATCAACATCTGATGTGCGTGAATAGTTACTTGATTGCTTTGAACATGATTATTAACGAAATTAGATTGGAACGAGTGGCGATTTTGGCTGTAATTAAGTGATTCGATGGTCTCCATATCATCAGATTCGAATGTCTTTGGTTTAACCTAATAGTGCCATATTTTCTTGCAGCAGAGTTTTGTCCGAGACATTTCACCCCCTAAGGTTGACCATTTTAATTTCAAAATTGTCCAACCTTTGTCGTTGGTACTCGAGATGTGAAAATAACGTCATTGATGGGTGTCAGAAATGTCAGTTCAAGTATTTACGTATTTAACCGTTTCATGACGGGAGCTGCGCTGGTGCAGCATAACATATCCTGTGTCAGTGCATTCTCTTATATATGCGAGTCTCCCATATAAGAGAATGCACTGGCTTAGAATGTAAAGGTAAATATTGTTGTCATTATGGGATACTCGCATATATATATAAGAGATTGCATTGGCACAGGTGTTCGCCAAATTTCAGGAAGCTCCAGTCATGTATGGGTTAAATTGAATCGCGTAGAGAGATATTGCACTGAAATTTATTCATCGAAATACACCGAGTAACCATCTGGAGATGGCATCCACATCCGATTAACCATATATCCAAGTGCCCCAGTCGGAAAGATGCATAGCATAGTACAGACCATGATAATCTAATTCGAATCTCGATAACCGTTGACTTGTTTACATTGCAGGTAATCTTATTCTTGAATATAATTGACAATTTTGTCAGTTGCTTATCAGAGTCGCTGCGTTTACGTGCAGAGGGGGCTAGTTTCAAAGTGAAGTTAAACATCTTGCAGTCTTCCATTAGGTAAATACCTCGTACACGTATGAACATAGGTACATGTATATACTACGAGTTTGGATCCAGTCATTGTCTTCAGTCAGCACCCAGTTTCCATACAGAAGATGATTGCATAAAACATTTGGGAAGTCTGGCCGTTGACCATCTAAGATTTAACGTTTTATTTTCAAAATTCACATATGTTATTGTCAGAAGTCAAGACTTGATGCAATATAATATACATGCACGTAAGCTTGTAAGGTATCTCGTGAGTAGAGTTATCGAGTTAAAGTGATGTGAAACACTCCAGTCGTAAGTCGGGATTTTTTTACCCTGTGCCAATGCATTCTCTTATATATGCGAGTCGACCATAGGTCGCCTCGCATATATAAGAGAATGCATTGGCCTAACAATTTTTTACAATTTTAATAATTTGTTCTTGAATTCTTTAACAATTTTATAATTTCACCCATACAGAGCCCCAGACAAACATGAGCAGACGACACTCTTCTATATGCTTCTATATATGTGTGGGGCTCCCTGCAGGGTAATGGATGTTTTTTATTTTATTTTATGTCCTAAAAATTGTAGGAAACATTTATTTTTAAAAAAAATGATAAAAAATTGTTAGGCCAATGCATTCTCTTGTATATGCGAGGCGACCTATGGTCGACTCGCATATATACGAGAATGCATTGACACAGGGTTAAAAAATCCCGACTTACGACTTGATTTGATATGGCGGGTCACATATGTGCCAGCTCATTGTTCCTTAAAGTGATGTGAAACACTCCGGTAGGGTGATCAAATAGAAATTGAGAATAATCTTGCTCAAAGTAGTTATTTGTTACGAATATTAATCCAAATTGACTATACACACAGTCATTCTTATATATTGATTAAATGCAATGACTCTCAATGGCGAAATCATTTGTGTTAGATTGTCGCCGATAGTTGCGTCCCGAATCTAGATGTAAATATTTACTAACTTATCAATTTCACTCTCGAACAAGTCCATAATATGTCTTTAACGCATACAGATTTCCCTTGAAATCAAAATAAATATAAATATGACTGCTAACGTTGACTTCAGTCGCGCAAATTCAATTAATTTCGTACCAACTACATATAATATCGCTCTCTCTATAATAGGATAAACGTGGTACTGTATTTAAGATACTGTGTAATGTCTTCAGATCTGTATGCGTTTTGGGTGTTGGGGTGTCTGGACAATACAAAAATAGCGTTAACATAATGCTTCTCCGTCAAAACCATTGTATAAGCCAACAAATTCATAAAGACGGTGATAACATTACTGAAAAATAAACCACAGTGTGTGCAGCTGCAGTATGGCTGCCAAAGTTGTAAGTTTTTGTGAGTTTGGTGTAGTCTGAATTAACTTTTTCAAAGCTCAGGGTGATCAGATATCGATTTTTGAAGATTGTTATTTCTCGAGATGAGCAATTCTATGTGGCACAGAAACACATGGTCAAACGGACAGTCTCGGACAAAATTGTGGATGAAGATGGGTAACTCTAAAATCAGGTGGTATTAGGCAAAATTTCGTGATACTTAGGTGATAATACGGCCATATTTTGTTCAAACAAAATGTTGATAAATAACAAGTTTTGGGAAATTTGATACCACAGTTGACAGTGGTTAGCATTATTTTGTTGCAATAAATCGATTCTGATAACTAAAGCGGATTTTGAATAAATGTTGTTGTTGTTGTATCTTGATGATATGGGGACCGTCTGATCGGATTGAGTACCTTTAACTTGACTTGAAACATATTTTATTTGCAAAATATACAAAAGGGATTGGGGCACAAGTTTTTGCAACTTATGAAGCCCCTCTCCTAATACAATATTGTAACACACATGTGATCAAGATGACGGTACAAACTTATTTACATGGTGAGAAGTTATGGGAGATATAATGTGTAGCGCCTTCCAGAGATGATCCAACATAAGATTGCTTCTTATCTGTGAGAAAATTTGTATTTGATGAATGTCACTATTTTATTAATGTTGGAATGATTTTAACCTTTAACGTAGCTGCTCGTTTTTGGTACGTCATTCGCGTTGGAACAAATCTCGATCCCAACCAACTAACTCGTGATCAGGTGATCAGTTACTGCTTTACATAGCGCCAAATAAGGTATCTCCAAATTATTTTCTAGACGACAACAGATTACCACGTATATTGGTTTCATGTAATATTTACCCCGAGGGGACAGCAATATATGAAATCAGAACGAAGGGTAATCGATATCCATTGCTCCCACAGGAAGGCATGCTGAGCGAGCGACACCGCTGAAGGATCTCTATGATGAAATAATGCCTGCTGTCGCACAGAACATAGCAGAACTCTCCCAACGAATTACGAACAATTTAGGACACCATATGATAGTTGATGTATTCGTTTCTATAAAGAATACTGTTTACAAATTCTCCAATCCACAAGTACGGCATAGAGTTACATCATATTAAAGATACTCAATCCGATTCGATGGTCCCCATATCATAAGATTCCAACAACAACATCAACAACATAAGCAGCAACAACAATTATCAGTTATCAGAATCGATTAGTTGCCCAAATATAATGCGAACCATAGTCAACTATAGTATAACATTGCCCAAAACATGTTATTCATCAACATTTTGTTCAACGAAATATTGCCGGTTTGTTAAATTTCTGACGCAAAACAGCCACTTGATTTTAGAGTTATCCATCTTCATCCGCAATTTGGTCCGAGACAGTATTCTAGTCGACCTTTTACTCGGCCACTAAAAATTATTGGTGGTGACAAATATTATATTTAAAAAAATGATATCTAATCACTCTGAGCTTTGATGGGTGGGTTTCTAGACTCGAATAAAATATATTTACCCCCCCCCACCCAAGCTAAGGAAATAGTATTGGATCTTTAATGCTTAATATATAGGCGCAATCCCATTTGTATTTGATAATGTGTGTGTATGTATGAGACAGAACGCAACGTGCATCTTAATCGAGACTCTTTTATCGAATGTGTTGCGGATGGCGCAAGGATATATTTGCGTAGCTCGAGCGAAATATAACTTTGCGCCGTCCGCAACGAGTTCGATAAAAGATTCCAGATTATGATGCAAGTTGTGTTTTGTATTTATTCTACACCGTTCAGTCAGATAAGTTCAATCTATGAATGTCACCTTCATTGTTACTATAAATACCTTTATTGTGAGTTAAGTCTGACAAATAACCAGTAATTATGGGGGGATCACCGGAAGCGGATGATTGGTGTAATGTACGTCATCTTTCTTGGCGACAACGTCAACAAGAATAGTTCCGGCTTTTATTTCACTAGAGGTATACACTAATATGTATTCAATGGATGGGATTCCGTTGAATACATGTGACTCACGTCAAAGGGTGTGTAATAAACATGTATGTTGTATTTGTATTTGATAATGTGTGTATGTATGAGACATACATATATGTTCATACATAGGTTCGTTGATTCGTTAGGCGTGTAACCATCCACTTTTTGGGGGTGGGGTGGGGGATCCCCAAAGTTGCATACATCTCCGTTTCGATTGTTTTGGGGTCATCATATACAATGGTCCACTCTCGGTATTTGTCTGCATTCAATTGCCCCCCCTAAAAACAAGTGTCTATTTTAGAAGTATTGTCATCCAGTCCTAACTTGAAGTGAACTATGTTCTAATATATATTCTATCTGATCAGAATTGATTGATCCCTACTTCACGGTAGCCATGTCGCTATCGATCTTCTATGAAATACACACTTAGTAGGTCTGTTTCGAAGACCCCTGTCCGGAAACGCTTCTATCAATCAATATTGATTTTATTTCGAATTTTCTGGTATAGTAAATACATATTATCTAAAATCTGCAACTATAGCGGAAGAGACCCAGACGGATCTTTCTGTCTAATTAGTGTTGAAGATATAATTGTGTTGGTGGATACCCCCAGTCTATCTGGGCCCAAGACTGTGGATGTATTACACAACAATTATATTAATGCCCTAAATAATCGACTCCTTAAAGATACGGGCGGCGTTGTCGGTGGGTATGTTAAAATATTCACCTCCGTCAAAAACCGCCATAAACAGAAAGAATAGTAAAATATAGACATACCTTGTTCTTATACCAATCAGAAATATGGCATAAACAGTATGTTATTGTCAAATGTTTTTCCTTTGTTATGTAAATAAAAGCTAAAAACGTTACAGAACCTGGCTTTTGTTTAGATCCGGATATGGTAAACACAAAGAGCTTTATATGCTACTGTTTTCCTGATATGGAAATAATAAAGAGCGTTTATATCATGTGTGTGTGATTAACCAATATAATTGAGCTGTGTTATGTAAACAGAAGCAAAACGCCTGTAACACGATCAGGCTCCTGTTTCCGTACACCATCGTACGTCTTGACGACAATATACTATTTACGCGCTGATTATGTTTGGCATATGAACAAAACTAGATATATTTTAATATTCCTTCTGTTGATGGCGATTTGAACAAATATGAATATTTCTGCAACGAACGCCGCCCATGCCTTTAAGTGAGATCTTTCCGATGAATGTCGACAAGCCATATTTCCGACTAAATCCTGAACTGTTGCCCATAATTCTGCTGTGGTTAAGGAGTCGATTATTTAGTGCAATATTGTATGTACATAATTCAAATGTACACAACGATTATAATGAAGAAGGCGAAGGCGATCAAAAGTTGTGGCCAATTTGTGATAGCCGTCAAATCACATTGATTGGATAATCCTATACCCACTCCCAGTCCTGCTAATATGATATGGTGCGGTTGGATCCTGCTGAATTGCTATGATGCTGTCAGGGCAAACTGATGCTGTTATATTTTATTAAATTTTTTTTCGCGGTGTTCCGATAATCTGAACATATCCAGGAAAAGCCATTACGCATATCAAACATTCAGAAACATATTTATTGCGAAATATGTGTAATACTGGTTGTATTAGTTGTTGAAAATCGACTATAATCAAGGTGGTTATTCACGTCGTTTTAGAAACACCAGCGCAGGCATTATTAAATTTATGAAAAATATATATGTTCTTGAATGTCTCATACACACACTGATTTTTTTCTCTCAAATCGCTCTTATTAGCCAAACACCGCGAAAATGACAACTTTAGAAAAAAGAACGGTACTTTTTCGCGACGGCATCAGTTTGCCCTACCCGCATCATAGCAATTCAGCATGAACAGCAGCATCATAGCATATTAGCAGGACCACTTAACCAGGGGTATATATATAAACCCAGTTGGTGAATATGAGCCTTGGTGTTCCATAGTCAGGTAACAGGTCCTGGAACTGAAACCTGTCAGAAATATCAGTCAACAATTAAAGTGATGTGAAACACCCCGGTAGGGTGATCAAATAGAAATGGAGAATAATCTTGTTCAAAGTAGTAATTTTTTACAAATATTATATATATAAACACACACACCGACATTCTTATATATTATTTAAATGCAGTGACTGCCTATGGCGAAATCGTTTTCGTTAGTTTATCGCCGATAGAAGCGTATAGTTCAGAAAATGTTTTCTATGGAGTGGTACGGTCGATTTGCTTGAGATTTTAGATGATGTTAGTAGAATGCCTCATTCCTCCAGTTGGCATAGCACCTGAATACTAACTTATCAGTTTCACGCACCCGAACAAGCACATAATATGTCTTTAACCCTTTACCCAACAGAAGGGCCCTGTGCCAATGCATTCTCTTATATATGCGAGTCGACCATAGGTCGCCTCGCATATATAAGAGAATGCATTGGCTTAACACATTAAAAATTATAAAATTGTTAAAGAATGTAAGAAAAATTGGTAAAAAAAGATTTTTTTTAGGTCAATGCATTCTCTTATATATGCGAGGCGACCTATGGTCGACTCGCATATATAAGAGAATGCATTGGCACAGGGCATAACTGTAACTATCACAATGTGGTCAATGAGGCGGTTCCAATGATATCCATATTTGTATGGTTCTATTGAGACAGACCGAAGATAATTTAGGCTGTTGAAGCTTTATTTGGCCGGATTTGGCCGTTTTGTTGGGTAAAGGGTTAAAGGAAAGGCTTGCAAAACGATGACTGATATATAGTCTCTAGTTACGATATATTGGTTGGTGATGCCCTTTCCTCTGGATGTCTTGTGATTAAACTGTCCGCCAATTCCCAAAACACGAAGGCGTCAAATCACCACAAGCTAGAACAGACATAAGGTACGGGAATGATTGTAAAGGAGGAATGGTTCCCAAAAGCGAAATAAAAGCAATATTGAGACAGAACGGCACCAACTTGTCAGACCTATCAATAGAGGTCTCGGTGTTTATTCGACAGGTAATCCCAGCATTGTCTGAAAATCGGGTAATAAAGCCTAATTTAATAGCAAAATTCACAGCACGGACATAAATCGAAGTTGATATCGGAAGCGAGACCGTCAGTGCGTGTGTTCCAACGCCGCAGTAAACATGTCGATTGTACAGAAGTCGCCAGCCTTCAAGGTGGTAATGAATGCTCAACAAACAGGCAGATTACATCTCTCTCTCTACCTCTCTCTCTTCTCTCTCTCTCTTCTCTCTCTCTCTCTCTCTCTCTCTCTCTCTCTCTCTCTCTCTCTCTCTCTCTCTATATATATATATATATATATATATCCCTCTCTCTTGTACGACGTACACGTGGTATTTATGGTTCGCCATTCATTTTAACCAGTTGATGATGAAGTACTTATTGGTGAGGTATGCTAATAACACCCGGTCACCCATCACACTTTCGGGAAATGTGGGGCTACCTGGATATTGTGCAGACACGTGGCCGATAATATTTAGCATGTACGTCAATCTCTACCAGAGCGCACCAGTCATACTTCCTTTCTGACTATGTAACCGGTTGGGTACTATAGTCTGTGTTTCTATATTTAACTTGGGGTTTTCCAACAAAAATGGCGAAACCCGATCGCTCCAAAGTCAAATTTTCTATGTGCTTTGAGAACAATTCCCGCACTAAAAACTTAATGACAGAATGGAGGATCAGAGCGGTAGTTTTGTTGACGATTTTCGCAAGCTACTCGTCAAAATTGCAGCAAATTAGAACTCTTGTATTTGACTGGCCGTACGAGTTGTGACAATGTCGTACACGTGCGTGTAAACTGCTGTGATGATAAACTAATCGGAGAACCGAATCACACTGTTTAGAAATATAGTTCTTCAGTTCTAGTGGGACTTTTCAGACATAGGGTTCAAGATTTACACAATTTTTCTCTCGATATTTTGTGTGCGTAACAAGAGAAGCGTGTTGCTATGTTCGCTTAGTATGTGTCTTGATATCGCGGAAGTCCACTAAATGTGGGTAAAATGTCGCCGATAGCAGCGGTCTTACCGAGTCATCAATGGAGGTAAACCCTGTATGGAGTTTGCATGCACGTAAGAAAACTGACATTTTTTTTGGCTGGCATCGTTGCATGGAAACAAATGCTCTATTCCTATTGTTACTGTAGCATACATTCGAGGCAACAGTACACTTTGTGTTTTTTTGTTGAAAAGTTTGCAGTTCGTCCAAATTCACAGACAATTTTGACTTTGGCTTTGACATACGCACATGTGAGCTAATTAACCCGTTCTCAACTCGATGTTGGACCCCAGACGGACAGCTGGATGCATTTCCATAATTTTATTTATTTATTATTTTTTTGCGGCAATATTTGGCCCTCCACCACCGTACCCCTTGAATGATATATATGGTAACTTTCAATCGGAGTAAAACAAAATTTACGCTGCAGTAAATGGGACCACATTACTGGAAGCGTTACACTGTTGTGGTATTTGTCAAACAGTAGAAAATTAACCATTCGTTTAGAGAACTCAGTCTTTGTCAGTGACATTTTCGAATAGATAATAGATCAGTTCGGTCAATAAAATTGAAACAATATGCCTTGAAGTGCTGTTATTCAGTGCATGTAATATGATAACTCTATTTTATAATTTATTTCGATGAAGTCTGGGACTAGAAATGCAATTAAACTACCAACGATATATATAAGTCTGCCCCTTTCGGCTTCTGTTATCTGTCATCATCCTTCAATTTGGAGGTGCAAATACCTCGTCAGCACGACATGCCGAAATATTTTATAGAATGATTTGCTCTGGCATGGCAACTGGGCATGGTAACACAAATATTTTGTTTACAAACTCAATTTCCTGGTAGCCACATTTTTTCCGGAAGTTGGATCTGTAGGGTGCCGGTTGATAACACTGAACTCAACCTTTCTGCATCTCTCGCTAAAATTATTTCCCAGACATTTTGGAATTCGATTGATCAAATCAAGATGATCTAAATTTAGGTCGACGTAGCCAGGTAGATGACAATTGGTTACTGATTTAACCCTTTACCCAACAAACCGGCCAAAACCGGCCAAAACCGGCCAAATAAAGCTTCAACAGCCTAAAATATCTTCGGTCTGTCTCAATAGAACCATACAAATATGGATATCATTGGAACCGGCTCCTTGACCACATTGTGATAGTTACAGTTATACCCTGTGCCAATGCATTCTCTTATATATGCGAGTCGACCATAGGTCGCCTCGCATATATAAGAGAATGCATTGGCCTAAAAAAATCTTTTTTTTAACACTTTTTACCATTTTTTCTTACATTCTTTAACAATTTTATAATGTTTAATGTGTTAAGCCAATGCATTCTCTTATATATGCGAGGCGACCTATGGTCGACTCGCATATATAAGAGAATGCATTGGCACAGGGCCGTTCTGTTGGGTAAAGGGTTAAGGGGCTGCACGAAGACGGAGAGTATTGGCCATGCAGTCATGTATAATACCGTTAAATATGTGGCTTCAGTTTATATATATATCGTTTTGGTTACTGTACGAATATAGTTCACTTGTTTAAATAAACAGTTCAACAAAGTCTAAGACCTGAGGGTGTAAAGTCGTTTGTTGAACTTATTATCTGAACATTCCCTATAATCATTGGGAATCATAACTCGTCGGTACTTATATCATTACAACAGCTTGTAAATGAATATTTTATCATTGGATAATATACTTGTATAACTGAGTGTGAGAATCCAATTAGTTATGAAAGGGTTAAACGTGTTATTGTCAAAATTGATTTGACTTGACTTAAAACATATTTTATTTGCATGATAAGCAAAAGTTATTGGTGCACACGTTTTTTGCAACTTATGAAGCCCCGCACATGTAAGCAAGATTGTCCATTGTTCAAGGTGTCTCTCGTGTCTGTGTTGCTATCATTCAATTTATATGTAACTCTGTTATTGTCCATTTCAGTTAGATTCGAAAACGAAGAGGAAGAACTACACAAGTTTGTTGGATTTCTAAAGGACACATATCCCAAAGAATTCGAATCATTCGAGGGGCGCACAATGGAAGATGTCATTGATAAACTTAAAGACGGCATAGTTCTAACTCGACTGAGGGACAATTCAAATGACTCGACGGGGTGCCCTGTGTGTGAATGTGGGGTAGCTCAGAGTAAAACCACTGAGCCTCCACAAAGAGGTGTACTCCCCAACACTCGCGATAAAAGGTCGCCGTTATCAGCAGATCCATACACAGATCACAGGACCAAAGTGAGGCGACGGTGGAGTGATCTTTCTAGACTGAGTAAAACCATATATTCAAAACATGCTGTTGATAGCCACGTCTTTCAAAATAGTCCCAATCCAACCCGTGTACTACCGAGACCTGAGAAACGAGAAACACATGTAACCAACGACGATCAACTTCGATCCAAAGACGTACCGTTAATTCCAAAATTAGGTGTTCGATTGGAAGATCCGGATGAACCGGAACACTCCGACACTAGATTTCGACGCGCCGTCGCTGGTCAGGATGATGACGTCACAGAAAATTCACACAACGATCTGTTCGTGTTGGAGTTTAACACTCCCACTGAATCGTTTTTCTTAGTGGCCGAATATTTCTCAGACAAGAACAAGACAAAGGATAAGCACCATGAGTTATTAACAGTTTACGATCACATTCATATTGCGTCGCTCGCACTCCATTTTTTCAGCCTGGGTCTCTTATCGGTAATGGTGGTTGAGGTGAGTGTTCATATAATTTATATTAACCCTTTACCCAACAGAAGGGCCCTGTGCCAATGCATTCTCTTATATATGCGAGTCGACCATAGGTCGCCTCGCATATATAAGAGAATGCATTGGCTTAACACATTAAAAATTATAAAATTGTTAAAGAATGTAAGAAAAAATGGTAAAAAGTGTTAAAAAAAGATTTTTTTTAGGCCAATGCATTCTCTTATATATGCGAGGCGACCTATGGTCGACTCGCATACATAAGAGAATGCATTGGCACAGGGAATAACTATAACCATCACCATGTGGTCAATGAGCCGGTTCCAATGATATCCATATTTGTATGGTTTTATTGAGACAGACCCAAGATAATTTAGGCTGTTGCAGCTTTATTTGGCCGGTTTTGGCCGGTTTGTTGGGTAAAGGGTTAATATAGATACGGGATTGGAAATTATTCACACAATTGTTTCCAAAATGAGACATGATTTCTGGAGAAAGACTTGCTTTATCGAAAACTTATATATTTCAACTAACAGACGCTATTTTATTGCATCTATATATACTCTAAAAGAGTCTGTAAGTCAGCGCTTGAGATTTCCATTGATTGGTTGTTTATTTGTTCATTATTCATAAGCAAATGCCAAACAGAAATAATTTAAAAGAAGTATGATTATACATGAGCATCATCGCTGTGACGTCATCCTGTCGCCCATATATAGATTTAGATGAAATTAAAATCAAAAATGACAACATGAAATTGAGGAACACGTCGATCATAGAAATTAGACATGAACATATAAAATTGTCAGACCACTGACGATATGTTCATCGGCGAGATGTATGATGCTCTTTAAAAGCTCTTTAAGAGCACTTATTCAAACACCTCCGTAATTCCGCCAATGATCATATCCTCAATCCTAACCTCGCGTGTCACATGTTATTGTGATTTAATACTAATCGCATTCTAATCGTGAATCCCGATTAAGTATATTTCGCTACCAAATAGTGTGAGTATTGACTTGCAAAACTCGTTCGTCGTTTTGTAAAGTCACGACACTGCTGGGGTAACCTCGTGTCGCGTTTTGTGTTATCGGTTGTGTGCGTAATCAGTTGATAACGCAATCACCGTCTTATAGGCCTGCACCACGTGACCGTGATGCTATTAGAACCCAGGGGCGTTTTTCATACTGTAAGGTATATGTAACTATATATTCAGAGATCAAAATGCCGCATGCTGAAAATAAGGTGCGCGGTACACGTTCAGCCAAAGTGGTCCAGAATGAAAAGAGCGTATATTTCCGCCATTAACCCTTTACCAAACAGAACGGCCCTGTGCCAATGCATTCTCTTATATATGCGAGTCGACCATAGGTCGCCTCGCATATATAAGAGAATGCATTGGCTTAACACATTACAAATTATAAAATTGTTAAAGAATGTAAGAAAAAATGGTAAAAAGTGTTAAAAAAATATTTTTTTAGGCCAATGCATTCTATTATATATGCGAGGCGACCTATGGTCGACTCGCATATATAAGAGAATGCATTGGCACAGGGCATAACTGTAACCATCACAATGTGGTCAATGAGCCGGTTCCAATGATATCCATATTTGTATGGTTTTATTGAGACAGACCGAAGATATTTTAGGCTGTTGAAGCTTTATTTGGGCGTTTTTGGGCGTTTTGTTGGGTAAAGGGTTAAGAAAAGGAATAAGAACTTTTTAAGAGTATACTATTATAGATAGATCGGTAGTTCACCCAGACCTGTTTAATATGTCGAGCGGGGGAAGTGATCGGTGAACATTCCACGATTTTGTTAACAACAGATGGGATGCCAAATTTTTATTTTCTTGTGTCGCCGCATGCATAACATTTGTTCATTGTGGTAATTTATTTCTTGGAAATATTTCATTTTGCAAATTATCTGCTACCGGTACCTAGAATACAAATTCTTAACCCTTTGAACCCTGACGCCCTACCACGACCGACACCCTGACCCTGGGCTCCTCGTGGGATTTTCCTTTAAATTGTATAGTGTCTTGTTGGATGATGTTGGTTATGTTTAATTTGTGACACAGGTATGACACTTTACATGCCCCCCCCCCCATTGATCACTGATCATTATAAAATCGGAAGACTTTGCCACGCGGCAGCGTCTTGGTAACGGTTGCTAGGCAACTACCCCGAATTGACTGGAAAAGGCAATTATAGCATGGTATGTCATAACTCAATGCCAGTGATTGCGTTTTTGATGACGATAATACCCTAATGTGAAATTTGAGATATATCCGACAACAATTTAAGAGAGATCGAATGAAATTAGTTAAGGTAGCAACGGTTGCTAATCAAGTACCACAAATGAACGGATGACACCACTGCACTAACCATTAAGTGGTAGTGTTCCCTTAATTTATACAATATCTAGTCGCATAATGCTGTATATGTTCAATGGTGGCACCTGTTTGAAACTGTGCATACATATATAGGCCTATGTTATGCATGGACCATTCTATGATCATTAAAATATAAGGACACTTTGCCACCCAATCTCTCCTTAGTAACGGTTACCAGACAACTACCCGGCATTAGCAAGAAACTGCAATTATGATGCAGCTATATGTCCTATATATAACACCACATTTCGCTTAAAACGCATGTTTTTGTCATTTACAACCTACATGTATGTTCTGCGCATGCGCATATATTCCTACCCGATACTATAGCGGGTAGACATTCCATATACACACCCTGACCACCGCCGATGTCTATTGGGCCATTTAAACATATATTAGTGGGTATATGTCGTGCATAAGTACGCTATAAACCATTTATTTCGCATTTCGCTGCTCTGCGCATGCGTGAAGAAATCAACTTGATATGCGATCGAGGCCCTTCACCATATAAATATAATTTAAACAGGCTTTTTATATTTGATATATATAACTAGAGTTTAGACGTCGATTTGTTATTGAATCGCATAGCTATAAACTATAAACACGTGGCGGTTGTTATAATGGCCGGTTCAACGGCCGGTATACCGGCCGCTGGGGTATATGGAGGTTCACGCAGCGGCCGGTATTCCGGCCGCTGGGGTTCAAAGGGTTAAGCCTGAGTTGCCCAAGTTTACGAAAAGGTTGTATAAAATAAGACTACATTAATAACCATGTTGCACACATGTCATCGTAATCACCGGTTCATCAATTTCAGCAATTTATCAAGTTATACTGTATGGGATGGAAGTTCTTCAAGAGGAAGTTCGAGGTGAGTAACATTAAGTTCGAGGTGAGTCACATTAAGTTCGAGGTGAGTAACATTAAGTTCGAGGTGAGTAACATTAAGTTCGAGGTGAGTAACATTAAGTTCGAGGTGAGTAACATTGAGGAAGTTCGAGGTGAGTAACATTGAGGAAGTTCGAGGTGAGTAACATTGATAATAATAATGTATAGCATTTGTAAAGCGCCTTTCCCATGAGGCCCAAAGCGCTCAAAGTTTTACAATTATTACCCTGATGAGCCTGAACATTCAGTAACCATCTACTGCTCCCCGGGGGCAGGGGGAGGTATAGCCGGGGGTATGCGAGGATACCATATGGCTAGCATACTGACAAGATCTTTCACTGCTCATTATCAGGTACCCTTGTAATGCATGGGTGGTGCAAAGCAGACACAGTACGAGCGACCTTGCTCAAGGGTCACAACTTGGCGCGAGATTCAAACAGTGTACAATCCAACAATTGCACATCGCTCAAGTCGGCCAAGCCACTGCAGTGTGGAAACTCATAACAGACCACCAGCCAGCCGCGAACTCGCCTCGCTGTGTTGACAGCGAAGACAAGTCCAACGCGCTAACCACTGGACCACGGAGTTCCAACTTGGTATTCGTTATTGTTGCCATACAAAACGTGTCCTATGTAAAAACGCAAGAGATGATCATAGAAGATTGTTTTAAACGAACCTAGCTTAATTCGAGCTTAAAAATGTGTCCAAACGTAATTTGGAAGGAGGTATAAGATAGGTTCAGACATACACGAAATATTGACATACTGGCTTCATATTTTATGAAACATACTTTCCATGGTCACAGCCACTTTCTAGCTGTTATAATTTTTCGCACAGAAACAAACGCTCTTTATGTTCATACCATCAAGAAAATACTAATACGGAACATTATTTTCTGTTCAATGTCGTGCACTTGGCTGTTGTTAGTTTGTGACCCAAACATCGTGTTCAAAGTTGTATGTTATATGACTTGAATCCCTCTGATGCCGTAGAAAGGTAGTTAAGGTATTTATCGACATCTTTTGATACCGGGAAAAATTAAAAAACGAATATTATTAGCTGTATTTTTGAGAGCAAACTAGCTTTAACCCTTCCATGACTGAAGCATTCTGAAATTTTGCGAAAACCCTGTGCCAATGCATTTTCTTATATATGTGAGTCTCCCATAGGGAGCCTCGCATATATAAGAGTATGCATTGACCTAACATTATTTACATTGACCTTGTAAACCAGTGCATTATCTTATATATGCGATGCTCCCTATTGGAGAATCGCATATATAAGACAATGCACTGGCACATGATCTTTAATGCTGCACCAGATCAGTCCCCGTCATTAAAAGATTAAGGGCCTGTGGAAATTGTCGCAGATTGATGGACGCTTTCCATGAATTTAGTAGTCCATGCATATATCCAGGGACGTGGCGACTGGGATGTTCTTTGCAGCATAATTCAAACTACATGAAACCTATATAGAGTTATTTCCCTTCCATTGAGAATAATAGACTGTTTAGCATAGTCCGGATCAAAATTTAGCACAGAACACACATCGGTAACTTGACAAAAACAACATGTTCCCAGTCTATTCGACCGGATCAGTTGATAATACAATGTTTTGGAGCGTCCTCTTTCAAATGTATATAATACGGAATATGTTGTATATAATGTGATCTGGTGATTCGAAAATTAAGTGGGGCTTTAAATCGGTTAGGTTAACATACAGTCTTGTATCGATAACATAGGCATCAACTTTGTCCGTACGGGCAGACCACACACAGGTAATAGCTAACAATAACTCTAACTGAAGTTTCTGAGAACATTTTATTTTCAATATTGATACATGTATTTGTTTCTTTGTAAAAGTGAAGTTTCTCAAAGAAGCCCGCCCATGCAACCTGATATGTTTATTTAAATAGTTGTTTGAGAAATGTGTTTCATCGTGGTGTCCACCTCAGGCCCATTTCTTCGCAAAGTGACTTTTAACGAAATAACTGATTCAGTTAGAGTTATTGTTCTTTATTTTAATTGTCAGCGAATAGCTGTTTATGGCCTGTCCGTAATGCAAGGGTGTTGCATTTGTTGCAGATACAAGGTTGTTAGCCTAACATATTTACGCTTGAGGATATAACAGATTGGGTGGCTAAACATATGTGACCCGCCATATCAAATCCAGTCGGAAGTCGGAATTTTTTTTACCCTATGTCAATGCATTCTCTTATATATGCGAGTCGACCATAGGTCGCCTCGCATACATAATAGAATGCATTGTCCTAACAATTATTTACAATTTTAATAATTTTTTCTTGTTTTCTTTAACAATTTTATAATTTCACCCATACAGAGCCCCAGACAAACATGCAGACGATACTCTTCTAGGTGCTTCTATATATGTGTGGGGCTCACTGCAGGGTAATGGATATTTTTTTATTTGATGTCCTAAAAATTGTAAGAAACATTTATTTAAAAAACATGATAAAAAATTCTTAGGCCAATGCATTCTCTTATATATGCGAGGCGACCTATGGTCGACTCGCATATATAAGAGAATGCATTGGCACAGGGTAAAAAACTCCCGACTTCCGACTGGATTTGATATGGCGGGTCACATATACATTATAATTACGGCTAACAGTTCTCATCACGAAGTATTATTTTCAAATGAGACAAATGCTCTATGCTCATCGTCCCAATAAGGCATGGTATCGTATAGCCGTGATTGGATTCTTTATAATGACAATCTCGGGAATTAGAAATCAGAAACCGTATGTTTTTGATCTATGATAGAATGGAATGATATATGTGAGGGAAAAACATCTAACAAAGTAAGTCCCCCTCTTGCATATGATAACCCTGTATCTCCTATGTTATTCATCGGATCGTTTTGAACTTTTTAACATATTGAGAAATGCAGCAACACGTGGGGTTAATCATCCCGATGTTATTCTGACCTTCATCTGAATGTCGCTTGAATGAAAAAAATTACCATTACCGCGTGTTGGTTGGTTAACTGGGTGGTCAGTATTTGTTAAGACCGGCCTTATTATTGGGTGTTATTTTCTTGAACTTGACCAGTTGTCACTCTTGGGAATTTATTGGCATGGTTTTGAACAACCCCATATCCGGTCCACTACATTCACCAGAAAGATCCTGCCCCATATGCTGACAAGAACACTCGGCCACATTGCAAGAAAGGACCTCTTTAACCCTTTACCCAAACAGAAGGGCCCTGTGCCAATGGATTCTCTTATATATGCGAGTCGACCATAGGTCGCCTCGCATATATAAGAGAATGCATTGGCTTAACACATTAAGAATTATAAAATTCTTAAAGAATGTAAGAAAAAATGGTAAAAAAGTTTTTTTTTTTAGGCCAATGCATTCTCTTATATATGCGAGGCGACCTATGGTCGACTCGCATATATAAGAGAATGCATTGGCACAGGGCATAACTGTAACTATTACAATGTGGTCAAGGAGCCGGTTCCAATGATATCCATATGTGTATGGTTCTATTGAGACAGACCGAAGATATTTTAGGCTGTTGAAGCTTTATTTGGCCGGTTTTGGCCGGTTTGTTGGGTAAAGGGTTAAACTTGGGCGGTCTTCACATAACCGGTTTCTTGAAGCTTATCGCATTCGATGAAAAACCCTATTCTACGAACGAAATGAGTTACGGGGGTGTTTGTCTCCAATATATATGTCAGAGTTAATGGACGAGCTACTGGACATTCGTAAACTAGATTATACCATTATACATGTACATGTAGTATGTCTTGATTCTGCCAATAAAACTGATCATGTCGATATGTGGCGAGTAGAAGCTTAAATTGCGTTAAAATCCTATCAATTAATCGACACCAAAAGAAGAGATATCGTAATATCTGTAAATGGAACCGGTTCTTAAATGCCGCATTAGTTGTTTAATCGGTTGTTGTCTAATTGTTACCACCGTTTAGTCTGGCCGCTCGACACCGTCATATAACATCTTCAGAATAACAACAATATTTGGCACGGATGGTTCCTCAATCATATTGGGGAGGAGCCATTGGTGGCAATGATCTCTCTCTCTCTTTGTCTCTCTCTCTCTCTCTCTCTTGATCTCTCTCTTTCTCTCTCTCTCACTCTCTCTCACTCTCTCTCTCTCGCTCTCTCTCGCTCTCTCTCTCTCTCTCTCTCTCTCTCTCTCGCTCTCTCTCTCTCTCTCTCTCTCTCTCTCTCTCTCTCTCTCTCTCTCTCTCTCTCGCTCTCTCTATCTCTTCACTCAAAAACATGATGCTGAACGCTCAAACATAATAATATACCACATGTGTCTTCTATCAAAGCATGACTTGGCCAATAAGACCGCGTTGGCTTATATATGATGTGGGTGGTCATTGAGTGACAATGCATGTCTCATATTTGTTCATATTGCCCCAGGATATATACGGAGCTGGGCAAGATAGCACTTCTCCCTCCAGCGAACTCACTGAAACTAATAGAAACTTTTATTCAACCACGTGACAAATGGAGCCTATATATGAAGAGGTGGCATGCCGCATGATTGATTGATTGAAATTTTATTTGTACAATAAGAAAGTTATTTTAAGTATGTGTCTTGTACAGGAGCATCGTGATTACAGTGGGCCATTTTCCTGCTGCCCTAGTACGATGCAAAATAGAAAAAAGGCGGAATGGGGTTAATGCAAATAGATATTTATTAACCCTTTACCCAACAGAACGGCCCTGTGCCAATGCATTCTCTTATATATGCGAGTCGACCATAGGTCGCCTCGCATATATAAGAGAATGCATTGGCTTAACACATTAAAAATTATAAAATTGTTAAAGAATGTAAGAAAAAATGGTAAAAAGTGTTAAAAAAAGATTTTGTTTAGGCCAATGCATTCTCTTATATATGCGAGGCGACATATGGTCGACTCGCATATATAAGAGAATGCATTGGCACAGGGCATAACTGTAACTATCACAATGTGGTCAAGGAGCCGGTTCCAATGATATCCATATTTGTATGGTTCCATTGAGACAGACCAAAGATATTTTAGGCTGTTGAAGCTTTATTTGGCCGGTTTTGGCCGGTTTGTTGGGTAAAGGGTTAAGTCCACAGTTCAGACTTGAGCAATAGGCGGATTTTGTAGTATAACACAAAAGATATCTATGATATTTAGGGCATTATGTGATGAGTCTGGTCGTGTTTCTGTCGCCCACTCTGTTATTGAAGGGATAAATGTATTAAAACAAACCAAGAAAAGGGTGACAGCAAATGGGAATCATGCTCCGATAATAACTCCGTTCAACGATTCTTGCACGGTCAGTTATAAACTAAGGTTAGGTCCACTGCAAGTTGCAACTATAGCATGTTCCATCGATGCAGTTTGCCTGGGATGTTCTTGGGATTCAGTTGACAACTGAGTTCAGCCAGCTCCAACCGTTGTTGCCACCATGCAGCTATAGTTTTCTCCTGCAGGTGTTTGACGCCTTTATAGTGATCGGATCATTTGCGCTGGATTTCATTTTCCTGGACAGTCGTTGGTATGAGACAGGGAAAGATGCTGCGACTGTTCTTGTTCTGCTGTTACCATGGAGAGTAGTGCGAATTGTTAACAGTGAGTACATATGTTTTGCTAGCTGGTGACATACTGATCCTAACACCTGTACGGCTCATAATTGTCAGTAAATGACAGCGAGCTGTCAAATGAAGAAGTGGTGAATTAACCTGCTATTGTTGAACTGCTCGGGATGGGTCGTGTCATATTTAGCTTGAAATAGAATATTTTGTCTATCAGGTAATACGAGCCAATATTATAGCTCAACAATTTGGCAAGGCACATCTGAATCGGCAAGATTCTATACGTTGTGAGCGGCGTACGGGAATGCGGACGTGTGCATACGTCCTATACCCACAACGAGATATAGCAGATTTTAATACGCGACAGGTTCTGTAATTATTCCATATATTTTGGTAAATTCGAAACTGAGTATCGTTGAGACACACTAATTAGGACTCTAGTTGAATTTTGACTATTCAGTCGTCATCGCGAATTATAACAGCTAATTATTATCGCTTTGAGATTCATTACAAGCGGGTGCGTTGTCGTCAAATTAGAACAAGTGTGAAATCGTTGAATTTCACATTTCGCGGACTTGGAGACAGGAGACAGGAGTTTAATGTTGCGCTCTAATTTGGCGTCGCGAGTCGTGTGTATACTCGCCTGTTCCCGTCGTACACATGAATACCTGAAATGATTATATTCGTTCAAGCTCATATCTTGGTAAAGCTTGTATTCAACCCAGGCTCAATCATAGATGAAAAGTTCGAACATCATCCTGCCTACCATTCAAACAATATAACGAAGACTGTCTGAAGTAGAGGGATAATAACCTTTTGACGCAGTTGTTGGCATCGCGACACACTCACCGCAGATGACTCGACGCCCTCAGTGCTCCAAAGTAAAGGCCGTCCGTAGCGACAACGCCCGTGTGATGTATTTACCATCGTCGGTGAATGGGCTTCTAAAATGTCGTTTCTCCCAAAAATATAATTTTACGAGAGACAAAAACAAGTTATCTCTGGACATGGTATTGGTATTTGCCAATAACTTTGTGTGATGATCATTTATATCGCAGTTGTTATAAAAGATGACCAATCATACCTAAAGTTCTTCATTGATGGTAAAAACATGAATTTATGGTTTATACGATATTTTAGAATTACAAATTCCTTACGACATTTTAGTTTTGACGAGTTCCTCGGGTTCTTCTTTGTCACTCATTATAATTAAAATCCCCCGGTTCGTGCCCCTTCAGAACTATCCAATCAGGATTATACCTTACCGTAACGGTTTCGAACGTAAGACATTCGACATTTTAGAATTAATTACTAAATATTGCGGGGAAACCCTGATACGACATTTTAGAAAGCGATTTTCCAGAAAAATTAAATTTATACTTGAGCAATTGATAAGTCCTCTGAGGAACTTATGAAATCGAACCAGAACATTCTAAGTAAACAAGCAACGTGCTTTCGCGCCAAAACATCAGATACGACATTTTCGAAGCCCACGAACGATATAGGGCTTGTATTCCACTAAATTAAAAGGGAGACGCGTGTCTTTGTTAATTAGTGGGGAATCCATTGAAATTCATATATTTCATTCCAATGGTGTGGTATAAAGGACGATATGTGGACACATTATTCATCATATCGCGCGTTATATGTTATAGTTATATGTAATGTATTGTACGCGGGTGTGTAAAACATTGAATCTCACTTGTATAGGTTTCCTGATGACAGTCAACCACAAGCATCACATAGAAATGATGAACGCAAAAAGAGCCAAGAAACGCTGTGACGTCAAACTCGTCAAACAAAAGGGGATCATTAGTCAGCTCAAGGTTAGCTTTATGTCTAGTTAAAGGCACGGGCGGCGTTGGCGGTGGGTATGCTGTTAAAATATTCACCTCCGTCAAAAACCACCATAAACAGAAGGAATAGTAAGATATAGACATACTTTGTTCTTATGTCCATCAGCAATATGGCATAAACAGTAGGTTATTGTCAATTCTTTCCCCTTTGTTATGTAAACAAAAGCAAAAAACGTTACGTTTCCTGGCTTTTGTTTAGATCCGGATATGGTAACATAAAGAGCGTTATTTGTTACTGTTTTCCTGATATTGAAATAATATAGAGCGTTTATATAATTTTTGTGCGATTAACCAATATAATTGCGCTGTGTTATGTAAACAGAAGCACATCTTCTGTAACACGAGAAGGCTCTTTTTTACGTACACCATCGTACGTCTTGGCGACAATATACTATTTACGCGCTGATTATGTTTGGCATATGAGCGGAACTGTATATATTTTGGTGTTCCTTCTGTTGATGGCGATTTGAACAAATATAAATATTTCGCAAACGAGCGCCGCCTGTTCGTTTAAACGACAACGCCATCATAGTAACTAACGTTTCACTGGGTTGAACTGGGTCCTTCGATAATTATCTACAATTAAGACCGACTTTATTTTTGAATCCCCAGATCACATTATATACAACATATTCAATATTATATATCATTTAAAAGAGGAAGCTCCAAACATTGTATTATCAACTTATCCGGTCGTATAAGCAGTGAACATGTTGTTGTTGCCAAGGTACCGATGTGTGTTCTGTGCTTAGTTTCGATCTGGTCTGTACTGACAATCTAGTATTCTCAATGGAAGGAGAATAACTTTATCTCTTAGCTGTGAATTATGATGCATTCTGGAGTAAATAACGGGGGAAGTCTTGATGTGAATCTGAGAATCTATGTCGCTTGGTCGACACTCCTAGGCCACAACTGTTCCTCTTCCAAATGGTATATAATATGGACTATGTTGTATATAATGTGTTCTGGGCATTAAGTGGGCCTTTAACATTCAGACCAATTACTAAAAGTAATTGCGTGAGTTACACTTGAGTTTGAATGGGGATTTCAATGCAAATCTGCGGAGCAAAAGTTACAAAGTTTCACGCACTTCTGAGTGTGACTTGATGTGGTATTAGAAACAACAGGTATGTATATGGCGTGTCCACTTGGAAAATGTTCCATTATAATGTTGGTGTATTTATTTTTTAATTTTATATTGATTTTTCAAATGTAGGTCATGTGATGTAATTCCAGAAAAATCATTCTCAAAAATGTATTTATTACAAAAGCCAGTTAAATATTAGGACTGTTCGGCGACTTAATGCTTTGGTTCCCGGACAACTGCTTCATACATAAATTTTGCGAAGTTAAAATAGTTTGCAGTTGAGAGGGCGGTAAAGTGGCAACATTTATTTGGAGAATTCAGTGTTAATTTTCAAGACAAGATTACTCAATATTTACAAACCGTAGACTAATTATTCATGTCTTGTTGGAATGTTTGAGCATATATCTGGTGACAACGCAAAGCAGAATTTTCATTTTATGTTTTGTTTTATGACATTTGATGGAAATATTATAAACAATGATAAACAATGGTGACCAACTTTTGTATAATGTCCAATAATATCTAACCTGGGATGAAAATCAAAATACCGCTTCGCGTTGTCACTAGTTCAGTCTTCAAAATTTCCAAAAAAGGTATGATATGGTCACCTGCGCTTTGTAAGGTTTGATCAATATTTTATAAAAAAATTAACACAAATTCCCCATTCAAATGTTGCCACTTTAGTCCCTCTTAAATTAACTCAATATACGATATACAGACAGTTGCGCGGTATTCTGTTTCCGAATACAAATGGCGCAACCATGCAGTGTTCTGACCAGAACAGTGTGGTCGAAGTGATATTTTTATGACTTCAATGCGTCTTTCTGTGACATATAATGTTCGTTGAAAGGTAGTTCAAGTATTTATCGACATATTTCGATACCGGAAAACATTCCAAAGCGAATATTATTACATGTGTTTGCATTTTGAAGCGAAAACCGCCATGTGTCTTTAACGTATGTATCCAACGATTTTGACTCCAGAAACCAGACTGGGATGTATCATAAGAGACCATTATCTCACACTTCAAGCCAACGTGGGGAGTTAATATATGGGCAGAGTGTTCAGTCTGATATATCGACGAGCACATGTGAAACATCGCCGTTGCTCGTGGTTTATTCAGAAACTGTCGTACTCGCATTAACCATTTTATTGATGGGTGAGTTTTAGCATTCAGTTCAATTAAAGGCATATAAGCCGTCGGCTTGTCGTCTGATCCTTGTCTCCATATATGTGACCCGCCATATCAAATCCAGTCGTAAGTCGGGATTTTTTTTTACCCTGTGCCAATGCATTCTCTTATATATGCGAGTCGACCATAGGTCGCCTCGAATATATAAGAGAATGCATTGGCCTAACAATTTTTTATCATTATTTTTAAATAAATGTTTCTGACAATTTTTAGGACATAAAATAAAAAACATCCATTACCCTGCAGGGAGCCCCACACATATATATAAGCATATAGAAGAGTGTCGTCTGCTCATGTTTGTCTGGGGCTCTGTATGGGTGAAATGATAAAATTGTTAATGAATACAAGAAAAAATTATTAAAATTGTAAAAAATTGTTATGCCAATGCATTCTCTTATATATGCGAGGCGACCTATGGTCGACTCGCATATATAAGAGAATGCATTGACACAGGGTCAAAAAATCCCGACTTCCGACTGGATTTGATATGGCGGGTCACATATGATCACTTCTATTTAGCTTATAACATGTATGTGTCATCAGTAAACTATGTTATTTGTTTGGATTTGGATATAACGATATGTTTACACTAATTAAAGGCAGACTGTACCTAACTAATATATTATGTTATTTGTTTGGATTTGGATATAAATATATATTTACACTAATTAAAGGCAGACTCTACCAAACTAATATATTATGTTATTTGTTTGGATTTGGATATAACGATATGTTTACACTAATTAAAGGCAGACTGTACCTAACTAATATATTATGTTATTTGTTTGGATTTGGATATAAATATATATTTACACTAATTAAAGGCAGACTCTACCAAACTAATATATTATGTTATTTGTTTGGATTTGGATATAACGATATGTTTACACTAATTAAAGGCAGACTATACCTAACTCCGGCCGACCTGTGTGTTTATTATAGCATATAGACGAGCACTGTAAAACTAAATAAACTATTTCTTCAGACGGCTATTCTCAAGCAACCGTATAAAGCGCCTCCCACTAATTAATATGTCTAAAAACATCCATGGTATAGGATTTATCAGATAAATGATCAGACGACAGGCAGAGAAAGTTCAATTTGTCGGGATAATAAACTAAGCCTAATGCTGGTTGATTAACCTATTATCGAATCGTCAACCCAAAATGAATCAATGGGAATCACTTAACTATCCAACAGCGATTATATCTTTATATTAAATAGTTAATTTCTCTATCTGTCGATTTACAGAAAAACATACAACTTCTCGTGGAATTGTGTCAGCATTCCAAGATAGGAGACGAGGACATCTCGGCATGCCTGTGTGAGTACATTTATCGTGGTGTTCCAATGGAGGCAGAACTACCAGTGTCTGGAGGGTCTGAGTCGGGGTGTCTAAATTGGAATTTCCAAACACACCCCACCTTTCAACCAGACTGAAATCCAGTTCCAGGAAATGTCAGTTACATGCCCGTTGGGTCGGACATTTCCAAATGGTACATCAACCTCTACGACTGTTTAACATGTCCAACCTAATACCCCATACGGTTGGAAATTATACATCTGATGGTCATTTCAGCCCAACAAATTAACCGAGAGTCGGGAAATATTCGACTTTTCACATTGAATATAATGGTTGGAAAATCAAAGCACAGTTCCAATAAATATTTGGTCTGAAATTTTCAACTAGTTTTGTCAAAATTTCAATTTGTCGCCACGTCCTTAACAGTTACATGTAATGCACTCGTGATGGGAATGGTTTTGTTTCTTTGGATTAAACATTAAACCACATCAAACAACAAAGTTCCTATCTGCACCCCTCCAACGTTTGGTTGGAATTTTCCAACTGCTTCCTCGAGTTGTTGGAAATTTCCATTCTGGCACCCCACTAAGGTTGGAAACTTTCCAACTGATGGTCATTTCATTCCAAACTTTTGTTCGAAGGTCGAAAGATATGCGACTGTTTAATCACAACAACTCACCCATTACATGTAACTTCTGGTAAGAAAATCTAACTAGTAGTAAAGTGTGATATTTCTGATTGTTACCCAATAGTAGAGTTTTACTTCGTAAATCATTGGGATTTAGAATTAACTGGTTCACCCCAAATTCGCGTTCGTAACGCCACAACGAACTGTTGCCCGCCCTGAATTAACTGTTGCCCGGTTTGCAATCACGGTCAGCTTTCGTGACGTCACGAGTGAACTGTTGCCCGACCAGAGCGAACTGTTGACTGGCTCCGAGCGAACTGTTGACTGGTCCGAACGAACTGTTACATGGTTTGCAATTTCCGTGACGTTTCGGCTATTTCCGCAAATTTCCGGTTTCGTTTTTTAATTATACCGGATTTCTGCATTGTCACTGTCACGCTCGAAAAACAACACATTTATTTTGAATTAATCGCTGAATATGTCTCGATTGTATTGGGTAACAAAGCAATTATTTCATGTGTCTTTTGGGAACAGGCAAAATTGTTGTCCCTCGGTATCAGGAATGACTATCGAACTGTTGCCCTCGGCCTTCGGCCTTGGGCAACAGTTCGATAGTCATTCCTGATACCTCGGGACAACAATTTTGACTGTTCCCAAAAGACACATGAAATAATTGCTTACTGATATTGTGCCAGGCATGAAATTTCCCAAGTTTGACCCCCCCATCCGTTGTCACATTCCTGGCCCTACGTATCCTCATTTCGTGACGTTATAAGTTGTATTGGTAAAAGTGCGACACGAGGTTAATGTGTACTGTGAGATGGCAACACACTGATTAACACATGGTTATTCCGTCTCTTTAGGGTAATGGATTGCCATTGTCGATATCGTACATGATTTTACAAACAACGATCCATTATTTTAATAACCGACGCTCAATATCCAATTTAATGAACGGATATTTTACTGTGGGCGATTTCATTTTATATGTGACTTGTATGTATGATTCCATAATGTGTGCAATGGGTTTTCAAGTATAATATCGCTCTTATTGATTGGTAGATCATGCCAGAAGGCATAGACACACACACACATATATATATATGTGTGTGTGTGTCTATGCCTTCTGGCATGATCTACCAATCAATAAGAGCGATATTATACTTGAAAACCCATTGCACACATTATGGAATCATACATACAAGTCACATATAAAATGAAATCGCCTCGTCACTCGGGTTTTGTATAACTTCAAATTCCAGGCATGTCGTTTCACGAATAGGCGTTGAATTTTCAACTGTTAACTGTTAATATTTCTCCAATATAATTCCTTTCCCGCGGGTGGCATGTTGTAGCACCCCTCATGATAAGATCTAAAGTAATATATAGTAATTTACATGTAAATGTTGTCTTAGATCTTCAGTATTATCAGCAATCTCAATTAAACTACAAGATCGCCAAATCTCCGATTATGCATACCGCTCGCACCCATCCGCCATTCAATGTTAATTCTACGCAAAATCCGAAATATGCCGCATAAATAATTTAATACAAATGCCGAAACTTGAGGGAAAAACTCTCGATGATATTCGAAAATCTATCGCAGACGGAGCTCATTGTCGATACGCCGTGTTCAGCCAACGGTCAGAAACGCAATGGGGTACTACCTGTCCATTAAGTTGACAATGGGTTAAGGTGTCATACCATCCGTGCAGCCAATGGGCGAGTGGATATGTCCGAACGCATGGGTCAAACAAATGGACTCGACCATGTTTTAAGTCAGATAATAGCTGAAAACTGTACATTATTTCAGCGAATGGAATGATCGATCCATTCCCTGAAATAATGTACAGTTTTCAGCTATCCTATACGTATATAGAAACCATCGAGTACAATAAGCAACTTGAGATCCAACAGACAAATCAATGTTTTCATATGTTGCAGTTACGAAGCCTTATGAAAACGCCACTATGCAAGCCATATCGTCGTCTACGTCACTAATGTTGATCAGCACGCTGGGCCCACGTCACAGAAGAGCTCATAACAGCGAAGAAGAATTCTATCGCCGGTTGCTTACCAACACATTGGACGAGGAAATGGAAGTGAACGAACGCGAAGAAGTTGACGAGCCTTCTTCTGACGACATCGATAAAATAGACGATGAGCTCGCGACGAGCGAATTCGATAGCAACGTGAACGAAAATCACGACGGTAATCCGGGACCTCTCCGGTCTGTTTGTTCTTCAGAAGGGGAGAGAAAACGTTCTGAGTTCCGAAAAAAGCGCCGATTCACTTTGCCGTCGAGGCTAGCTCGAACCTTCAGTCGGAGCAAAAGTAGTTCGGAGAAGGACGACAGGAACGGTAACTGTATTGACTTTGAGGGCGAGCCGAGACGCAACGTTAATGCTAGTAAGGGCTCAGGTAGCAGCATTCCCGCCATGGTCTCACCGAACCCAAACTATGTGGTACGTATAAGCACGGAATTAAAGATGCCCCATCCGAAATGTTAGCAAGTTAGTAAAAACAAAATTCGTAGCCAATTCTCCGGTTACAACACTGAAAATGTAGTTGTCTAAAATGTCTACTTAACAAGTTGATTGGTAACTATTGAGCGAATTGTATTCGGCGATTGATTAGCGAAAACTCAACGACGAGATACATGTATCAGGGTATCTGTTTCGAATGAGTATTAATGAGTTGAATGAGTTGAATTTAACTAATGAATACATTCGATGAACATAACCTTAATTTAGAACACTGTGGATCTAACGATATTCATTTCGAGATGTTTGATATACGTTTCATCACCATTTTTCGATCTGCAACTATAACATTCAGATCGGGGGAGATGGCCGACATGCACTGAGGTAATTCGTTCCGTCATTTAACAGTAAAAACAAGAAACTAAAGGGTCTTATTTCATGGGCATCACAGAGATGAACCAAATGAATCGGCGACAGGCGTTACTCATCTATAACGGACTTTACGCCCATATTGTCTTCAGGTTATGTCAAATAGACACTTTGCGTATATGAACACAGAGGGAAGCTTTCCCAACCATGATGATATAAACATCCATATATCTGAGGTCCGTTAAATGTCAAAGCAAAGAGATTTATTAGGAAACACAACATTGTTTTCCAGAGAATTTTGATTTGTCGCGCTATCTGAAAATGCATGCGAACAATACATTAAACGATCGTATCTTCACTTTACCTTTTTCTATCACGGTAAATGATATATCATTTTGAAGACAGATTAATCGGGGACATGTCAGATGATTAATCACATTCAGGGGCTTAAGTGAATGCCTTCGTTCAACGTGTACATGTAGTACATCTTTTGAATGAAAGTTCGTTATAGAAGAGCAACGGGCGAGACTCGGTCAAAAACAGCATCACCCAACCGATATGCCAAGCTGTTGTGGACCGGGAAAAATTGCTCTATGCATATCACTGTATATTCTCCAATCATTCAGCGGACCTTTATCGGACGCTTCATCGGTAATTAATCATTATTAGTGTTATAATATGTTCAATTCGATCTCTGGTTCTGGATGTATCATCCGATTAAGTTTGGAGAATACTCCCACCCAAAACTATCAGACATTGTTCACATTATTCGCATTTTTCGGACACAGAAAATATTGCTGAATGTTATCTACATTATTTAGTCAGAGTTCATCAAATATTAACACAACTGTTGTGTACAATCACTCGGTTGTTGAGCGATTTCACTTTAAAAGTTGAGTAGAAAGTATACACAACGTGTTGAGTAGAGCTAGTCTAGTCAACAATTTAATCAACGTTCCTTGGAGGTATAATTATACTGGTATCTAGTTATTGTTGAATAACATTTTAGTCAACGAGATTTTCAGTGATACAACATGTTCAGCAATTTCAATAAATGCCATTCGTAACACAAAGACAACACGTAAACACCCCAAGCATATCCAAAATATTGTTAGTAACCCTCTGCAATCTTCGTAGTTAGGATCACAGGACATCGACCCCACCAGGAATTCACTTTTGCAATATTTTTAATATTTCGTAGATATGCACATCTGAATGGAGCTATTGTTCAAATACAAATAATTCGTAGTACGAAATGATAGCAACTTTCTGGGGAAAAAAACGATTGATCCAAACTTGATAATCCAAACAAGTGTCATGTTAAATAGATCCTGATCCTTATAGTGATGGACAAAGAACCATTCAATCGCATTACAGTCGAATGTCAATAGAAATATAGAAAATGGTTGACTTGGTACTATTATGGTACAAAATTCAAATCCTGATAAATCTTGATATCCGATACCAAAGCATATCACGAAGGGAATAATAGGTTCAGTCTCATTTTCTGGTATAGAACACTGGTATAGACCACTAGTATTAAACACTGGTATAAAACACTGGTATAAAACACGTACATGTGGTCGTTTAATGCTGACACATCGGATGGGGTATCCTTTTGGTATCGTTGTGTGCTATATATGATATATATTATGTAACCTCCCTATTGTCCGTATAGTAATATGCTTCACACTTATCCATGCTAACTCCTTCACGTTTACACTTATCTTGGAATGACCATATACTGGCTGGTGGTGTCACACGAAACACATTATCGATGGTATAATATGTATATTGCATTACTATGGTGAAATGCGGTACAGTGAGGTATATGTCGCCCGAGCTTTACTCGTCCAATGATTATGTCTGGCTATTCCACACAAGGCAGTCAATATGCCCATACTATATGCCCCAGGTGATGTCTTTTAAACAGCTATCGGGACTTTTGACGGAGGCCGCAGGCCAGAAGACACAATCGGTGGAAAATAGCTCTCGCACTTCCGCATCGATGCAGTCAGTAGGTGTTTTGTGACACAATTCTAACCTGGTGCCATTCCGTGCACATGACGTCAGCAGGCGGGTAATGGTTTGAAGACTATACCCCGGGCGATAGTTTGCTTGCCGGGCAATAGTCAAACTCTCTGACACGTGATCTCGCTTCGCCCAATCAAGAGACAGTGTGACCCCCTGCATGCGAAATCTACGTATGTATTGGATGCTAAATTCACATTTAATAGCCAATTACGCTTAAGCGTAATTCAGATTCCCATTACACTTAAGGGTAATGCTATTATGATTAATCGTAATGCTATTACACTTAATCATAATGCTATTACGCTTAAGCATAATTCAAATTCCATATCTCAAGATGATACCATTATATGTAAGGTAGTAAGGCTATGAAAACCTATTACGTTTAAGCGTAATGGCTTTACGGTTAAGCATAATGGAGCTGTGAGTTAGGCAATTATGCTTAAGCATGAATGCATTACGCTTAAGCGTAATGGCATTACAATTAAGCGTAATTAGCTATTAATTGTGAATGTTGCCTCCCATACGTATTTAATAAATGCATTTATATAATTTTGCATATTAGAAATATATTAACCCCTTGTTTACTATATACTCATAGTTCCCCGGGGAAATGTTGAGATAATAAGTTCAACAAACGGCCAGTGTACATTGTACTTATTTTTTGAACATTTCCCACCAATGAATATGAATCCTTATGTGCTTGTATTATATGTCGTCTGCTTCAAGTTCATGATCATCCCTCCATATACATAATATAGACCGTTCCAATGTATACCGGTATAACTGCTGGGAGAATCGATTAGTATTGAAAGGTTTAATTGGGATGTGCATGACACCTAATTTACTAAACGAATCATGTCATTGAGAAAAACAAATCACAAATTCATCATTCTTGTTGTCTTGAGCTTTCGCGAACAACTGGCATACATATGCACAGGGTTGGGGCACGTCCACATGCTGGAAAATCTGCAGGTACCTATAGTCTTAGGGTGCTGTATTGTGCTAGGACCCAAACGACAACAGGGTGCGGAATCGCGTGGTTTCGAGGTTGGTGAGTACCACGCATTCAAAATGTGCAAACGCACAAAAACATAATATATGAGGAACTGACACAAAACATAACATTATAACTGTTACGAGCATATGCTAATTTATTTTAAAAATAAGTTGATAGCTTTTTTCTTCAGAAATACACAGCAGTTTTCTATGACATTCTGACCAAAGTTGCCAGTCGGAGGTTCGTGGAATACTTGTATGAAAAATAGTATACCATATAACCCCTAGCTGCCAAAATACTGTGTAATATGCATATACAATTATCCAAGTTTGTTACCCTTTTCCTCTTTTCTGGTCGCGTTTTCGATCCCCTCCGATATTTTGAATACGTGATACTCATCAACTCGAAACCACGTGATTCCCCAACGTGGACAACTACTGATGACATGCAGATTCCCAGCCATTTACTATACATGCGTAACTCATTGATGAAGTTGACGAACCATTAACTTTGCCCGAAATTATATTTCAGAGATATATGACAAGAATCAATCGTGCAATCACTCGTGACATTCAGGGTTCACTCTGCAACTTGCCAAATTTGCCAGTGGCAAAAATAATTTACATTTGGCAAAAAATATTTTCATTTGGCAAGAGATTTAGTAAACCACTTTCTAAATTCTATTTTGTTCTATTGTTTACTCATGGCATTTATTTCAGGAAAGCATTGAAATTAGTGGTGGTCTATAAGGTTAGGAAATGTTAACACCTCTATCAAGATGCAGTTAATCTGATAGCATTAGTATCGATGGGATTACTATATTATTATTTATTGTTGTGGTGTTTACATATAGATAATCCTCTTTTGTATTTGCACTTCTGGCGAAGCAACCCTTCAACAATCGTATTGGTCGGTACATGGTTTGTTGTTCTAGATAAACCACAGCAGAGAGGCGAGAATTATTAATAATTAACTGCGTTCCTTTCTATCGATAACAACATTTTTTTTCAAACAGCGCTTGTTGAAATATAAGACTCAATTTTGGAGAAACTGATAGCATTTGTCAATTTCTAAAAGAATTTGGCAAAAAATATTTTCATTTGACAAAATATTTGGCAAAAGAAAATTGCGGTCCAGCGCGAACCCTGTTGGCATTTCGTCGCTTTAATAACCGAGAAAACATCCAGAGACACATATTTTGCAACTATATTATTTACCAAAGAAAAGTGTGTAATAGAAAGCCATCTATGGAGGATTTGATCAAAATTCACCAGAAAATTGCCAGCTGTGCGAACGTATTCTCAGTGGTTTATGTGTATTGTTTCCTTCACAAATCGATCCAGTCACTTAGTATTATTTCATAGAGATGTACATAGTATTACTCTGTACTGATGTACTTAGTATTACTCCATACTGATGTACAGAGTATTACTTATGTATAGAGTATTACTTATGTACTTAGTATTATTTTATACTGGTGTACTTAGTATTATTCTACTGGTGTACTTCTAGCCTCTACAACCAAGATAACACCCGCACAGGAAGCAGTTTCGTTGTGATACCCACAGCTCTTTCCCAGGTATAATGCACGTGCGCACGTAGTTCAGATTTTAGAATACGGTAGATTTTTATTATTAAACTGTCTTTATTTAAATTCCTATCTGCTTTAACCGAAGTTTTCTTTTTTCTTGTAGTATTTTTCTAGCCGTGGTAGCTCACGTCGAAATAATTTATATGACACACCCATTCCTCCTAACAATGGCGCAAGGATTCCAAACCCCGAGATATCAACAACAAAAATGGATTCCTCCAACTGCTTAACCCTTTCATGATGTTCATGACGGGAGCTGTGCTGGTCCAGCACTAAAGATCCTGTGCCAGTGCTTTCTCTTATATATCCGAGTCTACCTCAATGGAGCATCGCATATATAAGAGAATACACTGGCTTGCGTGGTCATGGTAAATATTGTTAGGCCAATATATTTTCTTATATATGCGAGGCTCCCTATGGGAGACTCGCATATGAGAGAATGCATTGGCACAGGGTTTTCTCAAAATTTCAGGAAGCTCCAGTCATGGAAGGATTAAACGGAGAAGACCCATCCCTGTGGATGAACAGAAGTAACAATGTGTACGTGTATTCGTAATACTGTAAATCGAGGCCGAGAAACATTCCCTGTGGATGAACAGAAGTAACAATGTGTACACGTGTGTGTTCGTAGTACTGTAAATAGAGGCCGAGAAACATTCTAATTTCGCGCAACGACGAACGTCCTAATTTCACATAAATTAGTAGCAAGATTTGTTTTCAAACAGATATTCGTCGATGTGTCAGCATAAAATCATAGAACATGGCCTCTATAATACCTTGAGTTACATAGTTGACGCATAGATGTTGACATCTGCATGGCTTTGATGTTATAACTTCATAAAATCGTGTTCTAGTAACCGGGCGTTTGTCGCCCACAGTATAATACTAATCGGCCTCCAATTACAGTACTACAAAACACGTACACTACACATCATTATTTCCGATCATCCTCAGTGCCATTTGAACTTCCTGAACTATTTAAACACATTTTGGAAGCATTATAGTGGACAACATTTGCATAATGAACTACTACTGCCATATCCGTTGTTACGATTACGGTATCGAAAAGCTGAATAACATTTACAGGTCTGGCAATTCCCAAATATAGCTACAATAACCTTATGTAGCTATTGTAGATACATATGGATATTGATGATGGATGGACCTGGTTGAAGAGAGATAACCCAATCCAACAAACAATCATTTAAATATAGAAGAATACGATTTGATTATACTCTTAGTAAATAAATATTGTTTGCCATCTTCATGTATAATTAACAAAATATTACAACATTGTTACTTTTTCCTGACAACTGTACCTTAATAAAAGAATAGATCATATGTGGATGGATCTGAGTCCATATCCATATAGCCATAATTGTGAATTGCCAGACCTGATTGAGGTATCTTTGCTGGAGATGTCTGATGTAAGTTAAATTTCTCCTAATTCACGTTAGCATTTTAGCCAGGAATGAACAATTTCACAGATATGACTATCATTCTCACATTTGTTTAGATTTCGTTTTTTTCTTCTTTTCAATGATCCCGTTTGGTTCCAAATCCGTTAGCGGGTGTTTGGTGTGATTATATTACCAGTAATGGGCAGGGTAAGGATATGTATATGTTCAAACGAGCTGTAATATATCGGTATATCTTTCGACAATATTGGCAATTCAGGTAAATTTTCAATTGTATGTAGCTAAATATGTCTAGAATGCAGAATGAGTTGTCGTCAACAAACGACAAGAAACTGCACGAAACACGAGGGCGTTCAGTAATAATTCCCAGCGTATATACAAATAGGGCGGGGGGGGGGGGGGGGGGTAACTCTATACTGTTTTCTGATGAAGGCGTTCAGTAATAATTCCCAGCGTATATACAAATAGGGCGGGGGGGGGGGGGGTAACTCTATACTGTATTCTGATGAAGGCGTTCAGTAATAAGTCACAGCGTATATATAAATAGGGCGGGGGGGGGGGGGTAACTCTATAATGTATTCTGATGAAGGCGTTCAGTAATAATTCCCAGCGTATATACAAATAGGGCGGGGGGGGGGGGGGGGGGTAACTCTATACTGTAATCTGATGAAGGCGTTCAGTAATAATTCCCAGCGTATATACAAATAGGGGGGGGGGGTAACTCTATACTGTATTCTGATGAAGGCGTTCAGTAATAATTCACAGCGTATATATAAATAGGGGGGGGGGGGTAACTCTATAATGTATTCTGATGAAGGCGTTCAGTAATAATTCCCAGCGTATATACAAATAGGGTGGGGGGTAACTCTATACTGTATTCTGATGAAGGCGTTCAGTAATAATTCCCAGCGTATATACAAATAGGGGGGGGGTAACTCTATACTGTATTCTGATGAAGGCGTTCAGTAATAATTCCCAGCGTATATACAAATAGGGCGGGGGGGGGGGGGGTAACTCTATACTGTATTCTGGTGAAGGCGTTCAGTAATAATTCCCAGCGTATATACAAATAGGGCGGGGGGTAACTCTATACTGTATTCTGATAAAGGCGTTCAGTAATAATTCCCAGCGTATATACAAATAGGGCGGGGGGGGGGGTAACTTTATACTGTATTCTGATGAAGGCGTTCAGTAATAATTCCCAGCGTATATACAAATAGGGCGGGGGGGGGGGGTAACTCTATACTGTATTCTGATGAAGGCGTTCAGTAATAATTCCCAGCGTGTATACAAATAGGGCGGGGGGGGGTAACTATATACTGTATTCTGATGAGGGCGTTCAGTAATAATTCCCAGCGTATATACAAATAGGGTAGGGGGGGGTAACTCTATACTGTATTCTGATGAAGGCGTTCAGTAATAATTCCCAGCGTGTATACAAATAGGGCGGGGGGGGGGTAACTATATACTGTATTCTGATGAGGGCGTTCAGTAATAATTCCCAGCGTATATACAAATAGGGCAGGGGGGGGGGGTAACTCTATACTGTATCTGATGAAGGCGTTCATTAATAATTCCCAGCGTATATACAAATAGGGCGGGGGGGGGGGTAACACTATACTGTATTCTGATGAGGGCGTTCAGTAATAATTCCCAGCGTGTATACAAATAGGGCGGGGGGGGTAACTCTATACTGTATTCTGATGAAGGCGATCAGTAATAATTCCCAGCGTATATACATATAGGGCGGGGGGGGGGGTAACTCTATACTGTATCTGATGAAGGCGTTCAGTAATAATTCCCAGCGTATATACAAATAGGGCGGGGGGGGGGGGTAACTCTAAACTGTATCTGATGAAGGCGTTCAGTAATAATTCCCAGCGTATATACAAATAGGGCGGGCGGGGGGGGGGGGGGTAACTCTATACTGTATTCTGATGAAGGCGTTCAGTAATAATTCCCAGCGTATATACAAATAGGGCGGGGGGGGGGGTAACTCTATACTGTATTCTGATGAAGGCGTTCAGTATTAATTCCCAGCGTATATACATTGGGCGGGGAGTAACTCTATGCTGTATTCTGGAACAGATATATAATTTGAATGTGGATTGCTCATTGGCTCAATTTTAGGTGACCATTGCTCCGCATTGTGTGTGAACAGCTTTCGAATATATACATCCATGCATGCAAGCATAACTGCATACAATAGTTTTATTAGCTTACATGTATTTGCATGATGGACTTTGTAACTTGAAATCGTTATCTGGTTGAGTTGCCAGTTAATCGCCGACGGCCGGTGGTTTTCCACACATGGTCGACGAGTTTATCAACCATTGAAATCACTGTTAGATTAGCCTTAAGTGTGCGGATTTCTTCCACCACTAAACCTAGCAGTGTCGTGATATTGTCTTTATAATGGCTGAAAGCGACATTTCACCCCAATCAATCAATAAATCAATAAATCAATACATATATTTGACAGGAAATATGTTTGGTGAACATATACGGTATATATAGTATACACGAAAGATGACGATTTACCGAAAACTACCAACTCATGACATTTGTTGTTATCTACAGCATTCATGAAACAAGCAAATGGGCAGTTATATTATGTCGTGTAGTTATTTTCAATATCAACAATACCACGCCGAAGACTCCAAAGATCACGGAAACGGCACATCTATATATTCAATAGGTGGTTGCGGTATGTGCCATGTGTCATGGAATTTCCCAGCGTTAGCTCATTTAATTGTTGATAGTTTCTGTTCGATTCTAAATATAACCGGTCGTGCAATCATTGGTAAGTTGCGTGGGTTTCCAAGATACATCCACAATCTTGCATATAGATCAACCAACGTTGAATCAATAGTCAGGTCTACCCACACGCATGCGCGTCTAATTTGTAATGTGTGTTACCATTGTAAACGAAAGTCTTCGGGTTAGTGCTGTTGAATATGTCCTTGTTCTCATGGAAGATATATAGTCCACGACATATATTTTGATTATAACGGATGTAACAGGTTAACAGTAAGTATGATTGACCCCCATCCCATGGCGCCTGTCGCATGACACTGAAAACGGCTAGGTCTTCATGTAAGACGCACCAAATCATATATATTTCTCCATATATATTATCGACACGGATATGTATATATATATATGGATACGTAGGACACACCGACACCGCCATGCGCAAGTATGGTTACTGTGTGCTGAAGTATCCCAGAACCCAGCTCTTTCTGTGTGTGCCATATGCACATATATTCGTTTATACTCTGCCCAGGGCACACCAACACCGCCAATGCCCGTATATACCGCAGGGGCGGCGGAGCCGGTGGGGGGGCACAGGGTGCACGTGCCCCCCCCACTTTTTTCCACAATTATGGGTACATAATCTTCCAATACTAAATACATTGTAGTTATGCCAATATGGCTATGCATAGCTAGCAAGATAGATAGTTAATCCCTTGGTCAGTATTGACACTGTGTCTGAGTAATTGCCCTCTGGGAATTTAACTACAGACTTTGAGTTCTTTGTAGAGCTCATGTCTTCTGGAGTTCTGGGGGCACCATTATAGCCATGTCTTGAGCACAGCAACTTGTCTAATTAAAATCACATTCATCATACCAATCAAAGGTTTAAATTTGAGTGTCTTCAATAAAAGTGCAAACCTGGGCCTTGGCAGGTATACAATTTCATGCCAAGGTGGTTAAACTCCTGATATGAGATCACTTGCTATATACAATATCAGTTGATGCTGAATATTCATTGGAATAACTTGACTAGGATTTTTATCAACTCAGCTAATTCGTTATTAATGAGAAATAAGAAGATTTAGAATAATTATTTTCTACATGAAGTTTACTGTGTACATGCAAGTGTTTGTGTACATATATTATTATAGTGTTATTTAATATTCAAAGTTACTTGTGATTATTGTTGCTTCGATATCAACGGTTGTCGTATGTGGAGTGAATTGGATTATTCAGTATAGTGTATACTAATTTCATCATAACATTTATGACAAAGGATGCAGGTTTTAGAAGTTGTAACAACGTCATCGGTCATCTTTCACACATTGGCTGCAAAAATAAGTGAGTAGCATCATTTAACTCTTTCAGTGCCAGGCTTATTTTGTAGGTTTAGTGCCAGGGAATCTTACGTTTTTCATGGGCATCAAAATTATTACTATGAATACTTGGTGATAGTTTTGAGTTTTAACATGCCCCTAAGGACTTATCCAGTTTGTTTTAAAATTCGCTATAGCATGCTTAAGCATGCCCATATGAGAATCGACACAGGAATTCATTAACTACATCGGGCCAACTGAAGCAGCATATGAGAATCGATACAGGAATTCATTAACTACATCGGGCCAACTGAAGCAGCATATGAGAATCGACACTGGAATTCATTAACTACATCGGGCCAACTGAAGCAGCATATGAGAATCGACCCAGGAATTCATTAACTACCTCCGACCAACTGAAGCAGCATATGAGAATTATACGACTACATACCTGCTGTTTACATTTGTAAAACCAATGTCAAACCCTTTTACATCCCAAAAAAATTAAATTTTACCAAAAATAACAAATTTCGAAAATTCCTATTTTTAACAACATTTCTTGACATATTTTTTTTTTTAGGGCCGATCTCATCGACCCTGGCACTCTACATACCGTAGAATGTCCCGTCCATAGATCGGATGGGATGTTGGTATTTATCCAATTTTATATAAAATCCAATTTTATATAAAAAAAGATGAGATCGGTCCCTGGCACTGAAAGAGTTAAACACTCTTTCTTATTTTCACACTAAACAATCTTTGCGCTGGTGCACATTGGAACAGTTTTCAATTCATACATGTAGTATATTTTTAAAAAATGGTGCCCCCCCCACTTTTTTGTAGCTTCCGCCGCCTCTGAATTATACCGTGTGCTTTATGTACATATACATATATATTCGTTTATACTCTGTCAAGGACACACCGACACCGACAGTATATATACCCGTTCGTACTCTGCCCAGGGCACACCGACACCGCCACATGCCTGTATAGTGGAGTAGATTAAGTTAACATTTCAAAGCAATTGTTCAAATTGTGATTAAAGCATGAAACTTTGCACATATGTACATATTCACGCACTTATTGATATTAGATATGGAGCCACGCTTAAATTTAACTTTAACCCCTCTTTTAAGGGGTTTTCCAAATTTAATGAGCGTTTAGTGATTAAATAAGTTATTCAATATCGCAATTAATCCTACCATGAAATATGCGAATTAAAATTAGTCATATAGGTAGGTATGACTCTGAGAGATATGATGCCACATTTGTATGGTAAAACTGGAACTCCCCGTCCAAGACGGCCGTCAAAATGGCAGCTGAAAGAGGAAATTTGACGTTTTTTCACTAATATCTTCTAGATCAGGTTCGCTGTATGGAACTGGTTTGGAGATGGGACTTTATTTTGTATTGTTCGTGTTAACTGGTCATTAGAGCAATGAAATATGCCATTCGTGTGATTCCAGACCCTTCCGATCCCTCAATAATTCGATTATACAGAACTCGGTATGACATTTCACCGAAAATCACCGTTAGGATTCTAGTCATATTTTAACAAGAAATTGACAGAACTGTGCAAATTATGTGAGGCATACAATTAATTACGAATATTTGAACTCAATTAACAAAAATTGTCACTTTGTCGGAAAATGGCTGCCAAAATGGCGGCCAAAACCTGGAAAATGGTAAATATTGCCCCAGCATGCCATGTAATCGCTTACAAGTTGTGATTGACGAATACAATTGGCTATGCTGTCTACATTAAATTTTAGCATTTTTGATGGACATTTGTTAAGTGTTACTAATGTAACCAATGACATTGCCAGAATTATTGGATTTTTATATCACAAGCTTGACATAAAAATTGGCAAAAATTTACTTTTCGAGTCTGGATCATTAATTCAAGTAAATGGGACTATCTTTGGTATCAAAGATGTTTATTGTTTTTGGTCTGTCTTAAATGCGTCACACTAATGTGTTTTAAGACAACATTACTCAAGATGGCTTCCAAAATGGCAACCACATTTGGTAATTATGTTTTACATATATCCCGAGTAGTATTCTCTGTTCCCAAGAGTTAGCAAATTGTAACTCACTTGGTTAGTATCCATATTACTTAATCCACTGAATGTCTAAACGGAACAGAGTGAAACCATATTAGCATAAAAAATCAACTTAATTATATGGTGTATATCAAAATGGTAGCCAGGGAGTTATTGTATGGTCATGAATGGTGCGAAGGAGTAGCCTATACGGTGATGGGGTGGTGTGTCCATGGTGAGATATATATGTATACAAGGGGTGACTGTATGGTCATGTGTGAGGTGATTAGCTATACAAGGATTATGTGTATGGTTATTGGAGTGGTGTATTCAGTATAGTACAGTAGGTAGTCATTGTATGTCTCTTTCTTCGGTATATAGCATGCCATTAACCAATGCCCGTGTGATTTGACTTCCGAAAGTTTGAGGCGTTGGCAGCATTTCACTGATTGAGTGATTGTACCACATTTTTTGTGTGGTACAATTCCGAATATCTAGGGTGACACTCCATAGTTTCGAATGATCAGTAGGGGTGATTTTATAGATATAAAGTGCTAGTGGTTTCTGGCACCATTCATGTGGTATGTATATTAAGACAAGGTGGGATATGAATTTGTGTAATTTTAGAAGGTGTTCTAGACTGATGAAAAAAATAAGTGCAAGTAACCTTGACCCCACCCATAGACAGCAGTAGCGTTTTCTGCGAAACAGTGGCTCTAGATACTGGGTGCATTTTTTAGCACCCAAAATTTGTCATTCTGCATTAAAAATTGATTTTCTGGTATTTTTAACGGCGAAAGTTTGAAATTTGTTCACATTGTTGTTGGAAGCCAGAGGCCTTTAAACCAACATAGGTGACCATGCTTGAAAAAATCTGGTATTCGTGCCCCTTGGGTATGAAAATGCAATATTTTGGTCATTTTTTTAATAAAAATCACATTTTTAATCAAAAGATAAAGGGCCATAACTATTGATAGCCTATATATTATGGAAATTATGTATCAAATTCTGAATGCCTATTCTGTACTAATTTCAGGCATATATATATTGTCTGTATGGTTTGGGATCATAATCCAGATAAATTTCAATGAATCTATGGGCCCCCTATTTAAGGGCCCATTCCTGTTGAAACTGTGGAGTGTCACCTAGAATTGTACCACAAAACGACGTTCGTGTCTCCATGGGAATACATGATATTGACCAATCAGGACGAGCCTTGTATCTAGGTTTAGGCAAGGTCGTATTACAAGTATATTTAATAAATAGAGCATGGCTTGGAGTGAAATACGCCGATATAGTGCATAGTGAGGTTGTGTAGTTCACGACGCGAAGCGGAGTGAACTACACAACCGCACTATGCACTATATCGGCGTATTTCACGACAAGTCATGCTCTAATTATTATATTGTATCGAACAAATGCAGAAATTAAAGGCAAACCAGTGGGCAAACACCATTTAAAAAAAAAAAAAAAAAATGTTTTTTTTTAAATTCCTCTTTGTTCAGGTTTGTTTGTTTGTTTGTTTTTAATTAATTCTTTGTAATTTTTTTTTAGCAGTAGGAAACTACTATTTTCAACTTTTACTAAGTTCAGACAATTGATGTTCGCCTTACTGAAGCTTTAATTTGGATCAGCGGCGAAATAACAAGTAGTTTCAGAACAAAGTTTGATGTAGTGTTCGTTACTATTTTTAGTAGTCAAAACTACATATGCTTAGTGCACGATGGGAGAGACTTGAAGGCGTAGTATACAACTACGACTAATAGAGTCGAGTAGCCAACCAATCCGAAAGCTTGATTTCAATAACAAAGTCACGTGAGTTACAATATATATATATAGTGACTGTATGGTAATGTGTGGGATATACATGCCTACATTGGGTGACTATTGTCACGGATGGGTGTATATGTATGCATATGTTGGCTGTATGATCACGTATGGGACTGCGGGTGTATGCACATATATAGAGTGGCTGTATGCTTATGTGCAATGCATATGGGTGTACATGGAATGACTGTATCATGATTGCTGAAGTGTACATACATACCTGGAGCATAGCTGGATGGTCTTTGGTGTTGTATGGGTATATATGAAGTGCCCACGTGGTCATGGTTGCATGGTCATGGTTGCATATGTGATGTATATGCATCTCTACCATATTACGTTATGGGGTGTAATGTTATGTATATTACGTGATGTCATTGATGAACAATGGGGAGCCTCGCCCTGAATTATATTCCTAATAGGTGTATTACCGCATATTATGTTAAAGGGACACGATGCATTCTGTGTGAATATTAAAGGGAGACAATGCGCTCGCAATGCGTGAATGTTAAAGGGACGGGACTTTCGGTATGATAATGTTAAAGCGACACGAAGTACTCATAAAGTGAATTTTAAAGGGACACTCGGCACTCACTTTGGATGAATACAAATGATACATATACACCCATCCGTGACAATAGTCACCCAATGTAGGGATGTATATCCCACACATTACCATACAGTCACTATATATATATATATATATACTTGTAATACGACCTTGCCTAAACCTACATACAAGGTTCGTCCTGATTGGTCAATATCATGTATTCCCATGGAGACACGAACGTCGTTTTGTGGTACAATTCTAGGTGACACTCCACAGTTTCAACAGGAATGGGCCCAAAAATAAGGGGCCCATAGATTCATTGAAATTTATCTGGATTATGATCCCAAACCATATAGACAATATATATATGCCTGAAATTAGTACAGAATAGGCATTCAGAATTTAATACATAATTTCCATAATATATAGGCTATCAATAGTTATGGCCCTTTATCTTTTGATTAAAAATGTGATTTTTATTAAAAAAATGACCAAAATATTGCATTTTCATACCCAAGGGGCACGAATACCAGATTTGTTCAAGCATGGTCACCTATGTTGGTTTAAAGGTCTCTGGCTTCCAACAACAATGTGAAAACATTTCAAACTTTCGTCGTTAAAAATACCAGATGACAAATTTTGGGTGCTAAAAAATGCACCCAGTATCTAGAGCCACTGTTTCGCAGAAAACGCTACTGCTGTCTATGGGTGGGGTCAAGGTCTCTTGCACTTATTTTTTTCATCAGTCTAGAACACCTTCTAAAATTACACAAATTCATATCCCACCTTGTCTTAATATACATACCACATGAATGGTGCCAGTCACCACTTGCATTTTATATCTATATATATCCCTACTGATCATTCGAAACTATGGAGTGTCACCCTAGATATTCGGAATTGTACCACAAAAAAATGTGGTACAATCACTCAATCAGTGAAATGCTGCCAACGCCTCAAACTTTCAGAAGTCAAATCACACGGGCAATGGTTAATGTCATGCTATAGACCGAAGAAAGAGACATACAATGACTACCTACTGTACTATACTGAATACATCACTCCAATAACCATACACATAATCCTTGTATAGCTAATCACCTCACACATGACCATACAGTCACCCCTTGTATACACATACATCTCACCATGGACACACCACCCCATCACCGTATTGGCTACTCCTTCGCACCATTCATGACCATACAATAACTCCCTGGCTACCATTTTGATATACACCATATAATTCAGTTGATTTTTTATGCTAATATGGTTTCACTCTGTTCCGTTTAGACATTCTGCCTTTTTCCGTTAAAATATATGGCCAGAGTCCCAAAAGACATTTTTGGCAAAAGTCCACACTACAGTACATCATTTAAATGAATTAATCATGCCACAGAAGGTACAGGGACAACGAGAATGAAACACGTAGTAGTCAGTGGATTAAGTAATATGGTTACTAACCAAGTGAGTTACAATTTGCTAACTCTCGGGAACAGAGAATACTACTCGGGATAGATGTAAAACAAAATTACCAAATGTGGTTGCCATTTTGGAAGCCATCTTGAGTAATGTTGTCTTAAAACACATTAGTGTGACGCATTTAAGACAGACCAAAAACAATAAACATCATTGATACCAAAGATAGTCCCATTTACTTGAATTAATGGTCCAGACTCGAAAAGTAAATTTTTGCCAATTTTGATGTCAAGCTTGTGATATAAAAATCCAATAATTCTGGCAATGTCATTGGTTACATTAACACTTAACAAATGTGCATCACATATGCTAAAATTTAATGTAGACAGCATAGCCAATTGTATTCGTCAATCACAACTTGTAAGCGATTACATGGCATGCTGGGGCAATATTTACCATTTTCCAGGTTTTGGCCGCCATTTTGGCAGCCATTTTCCGACAAAGTGACAATTTTTGTTGATTGAGTTCAAATATTCGTAATTTGTATGCCTCACTTAATTTGCACAGTTCTGTCAATTTCTTGTTAAAATATGACTCGAATCCTAACGGTGATTTTCGGTGAAATGTCATACCGAGTTCTGTATAATCGAATTATTGAGGGATCGGAAGGGACTGGAATCACACGAATGGCATATTTCATTGCTCTAATGATCAGTTAACACGAACAATACAAAATAAAGTCCCATCTCCAAACCAGTTCCATACAGCGAACCTGATCTAGAAGATATTAGTGAAAAAACGTCAAATTTCCTTCTTCAGCTGCCATTTTGACGGCCGTCTTGGACGGGGAGTTCCAGTTTTACCCTACAAATGTGGCATCATATCTCTCAGAGTCATACCTACCTATATGACTAATTGTAATCCGCATATTTCATGGTAGGATTAATTGCGATATTGAATAACTTATTTAATCACGAAACGCTCTTTAAATTTGGAAAACCCCTTAAAAGAGGGGTTAAAGTTAAATTTCAGCGTGGCTCCATATCTAATATCAATAAGTGTGTGAATATGTACATATGTGCAAAGTTTCATGCTTTAGTCACAATTTGAACAATTGCCTTGAATTTTTTACTTAATCTACTCCACTATACAGGCATGTGTCGGTGTCGGTTTGCCCTGGGCAGAGTACGAACGGGTATATATACTGTCGGTGTCGGTGTGTCCTGGACAGAGTATAAACGAATATATATGTATATGTACATAAAGCACACGGTATATACGGGCATGTGGCGGTGTCGGTGTGCCCTGGGCAGAGTATAAACGAATATATATACATATGGCACACACAGAAAGAGCTGGGTTCTGGGATACTTCAGCACACAGTAACCATACTTGCGCATGACGGTGTCGGTGTGTCCTACGTATCCATATATATATACATATTTATATATATACATATCCGTGTCGATAATATATATGGAGAAATATATATGATTTCGTGCGTCTTACATGAAGACCTAGCCTTTCAGTGTCATGCGTCAGGCGCCATGGGATGGGGGTCTGAAAACTCCCCATCACTGTCTTCATCTCACGACTTCATCTGTCCCTCTGTCGTTTTCTATTTTCTCTTTCCCCTTTCTTTCTCTCTTTTATCTCTCCTTCTCTGCCTTTTGCTATCCCTAAAACTATCGTCTCTTTTTAGCTCAACTTTACTTTGTAAAGTTTGAGCTATTGCCATGGCTTGGTATCCGTCGTCCGTGTGTGCGTGTGTGTGTGTGCGTGTGTGATGGGTCAACAATTTCCTTTAGCACGGGCTACAGTTCGTACCTTTGGTCTGATTATTATGAAATTTGTCATGGATGTTGACATTGACATGTAGATGGGAACGAGTCATTTTGGGGTCATTCGGAAAAAAACATGGCTGCCATCGGCCATCTTGGATTTCAAAATTCAATCCATTAGCACGGGCTACAGGCCGTACTGTTCGTCTTATTGTCATGAAATTTGTCACGAATGTTAAAAAAGACATGTATATGGGAACGAGTCATTTTGGGGTCATTCGGCCGAAAAACATGGCCACCAGCAGCCATCTTGGATTTACTCTTTGTATGACTAAATCCTTTAGATCGAGCTTCAGGTCGTACCTTTAGTCTGATCATCATAAAATTTGTCATGAATGTTAATAATGACATGTAGATGGGAACGAGTCATTTTGGGGCCATTCGGCCAATAAACATGGCCGCCAGCAGCCATCTTGGATTTTACTCTCTGTATGACTAAATCCTTTAGCACGGGCTACAGTTCGTACCTTTAGTCTGATAATCATAAAATTTGTCATGGATGTTAACAATGGCATGTAGATGGGAACGAATCATTTTGGGGTCATTCGGCCGAAAAACATGGTCTCCAGCGGCCATCTTTTATTTCAAAATTCAATCCATTACCACAGGCTACAGGTCGTACTGTTAGTCTGATCATCATGAAATTTGTCATGGATGTTAATATTGACATGTAGATGAGAACGAGTGATTTTGGGGTCGTTCGGCCAAAAAACATGGGCGCCAGCAGCCATCTTGGATTTTACTCTTTGCATGACTAAATCCTTTCCCGCGGGCTACAGGTCGTAGCTTTGATCGGAACTTCATGAAATTTGTCATGGATGTTAACAATGACATGTAGATGGGAACGAGTCATTTTGGGGTCGTTCAGCCAAAAAAACATGGCCACCAGCAGCCATCTTGGATTTTACTCTTTGCATGACTAAATCCTTTGGCGCGGGCTACAGGTCGTACCTTTTGTCTGATCTTTATGCAATTTATCAGGAATTTTGACATTGACATGTAGATGGGAACGAGTGATTTTGGGGTCATTTGGCCTAAAAACATGGCCGCTGGTGGCCATCTTGGATTTCAAAATTAAATCCATTGGCGAGGGCTTCAGGTTGTACTTTTAGTCTGATCATCATGAAATTTGTCATGGATGTTAATATTGACATGTAGATGGGAACGAGTGATTTTGGGGTCGTTCAGCTAAAAAATATGGCCGCCAGCAGCCATCTTGGATTTTACTATTTGCATGACTAAATACTTTCCTGCGGGCTACAGGTCGTAGCTTTGGTCGGAATTACATGAAATTTGTCACGGATGTTAACAATGACATGTAGATGGGAACGAGTCATTTTGGGGTCGTTCCGCCAAAAAACATGGCCACCAGCAGCCATCTTGGATTTTACTCTTTGCATGACTAAATCCTTTGGTGCGGGCTGCAGGTCGTGCCTTTGGTAGGATCTTCATGAAATTTGTCATGGCTGTTGACATTAACATGTAGATGGGAACGAGTCATTTTGGGGTCATTCGACCAAAAAACATGGCCACTGGTGGCCCATCTTGGATTTCAAAATTAAATCCATTGGCGCGGGCGGGCTACATGTCGTACTATTCGTCTGATAATCATGAAATTTGTCATGGATGTTAATATTGACATGTAGATGGGAACGAGTCATTTTGGGGTCGTTCGGCCAAAAAACATGGCCGCCAGCAACCATCTTGGATTTTACTCTTTGTTTGACTAAATCCTTTAGCACGGGCTTCAGGTCGTACCTTTAGTCTGATCATCATAAAATTTGTCATGAATGATAATAATGACATGTAGATGGGAACGGGTCATTTTGGGGTCATTCGGCGAAAAAACATGGCCGCCAGCAGCCATCTTGGATTTTACTCTTTGTATGACTAAATCCTTTAGCACGGGCTACAGTTCGTACCTTTAGTCTGATCATCATAAAATTTGTCATGGATGTTAACAATGGCATGCAGATGGGAACGAATCATTTTGGGGTCATTCGGCCGAAAAAACATGGTCGCCAGCGGCCATCTTTGATTTCAAAATTCAATCCATTACCACAGGCCACAGGTCGTACTGTTAGTCTGATCATCATGAAATTTGTCATGGATGTTAATATTGACATGTAGATGAGAACGAGTGATTTTGGGGTCGTTCGGCCAAAAAACATGGCCGCCAGCAGCCATCTTGGATTTTACTCTTTGCATGACTAAATCCTTTCCCGCGGGCTACAGGTTGTAGCTTTGGTAGGATCTTCATAAAATTTGTCATGGATGTTAATAATGACATATAGATGGGACCGAGTTTTTTTTAGGATCATTCGGCCAAAAACATGGCCACCAGCAGCCATCTGGATTTTACTCTTTGCATGACTAAATCCTTTGGCTCAGGTCAGACATTTCAATCAGCATCTTTCCTATTTCTCCATTTACTGTAAACCATTAAAATATTCCCCTACCCAAGTTGAGCTACAGTGTCATTGACACTTTCATTTTCCATCCCTAACACAAATTATGTTATATATATCTCCAAGTTCACGCTTTTTGTCAAGACATTTACCGAAGATCAACTAGGATACATAAGGATATTTTAAGTATATCACTCAATTTTTCAATTTGCTTACTGCTCCGTCATTTCTGAATACATTGTGTGTATGATCTTGTCTTCAGAAATGAGCAGTTTTCACAATTGGCCAAAAAATCTGTTGGACAATTTTTTGGCCAATTATGATTTTTTGGGCCAAATTAAAAAAACTGTGGCTAAATTAAATCCTCATTTTCTGGTCTCACAATTAATGAATAGTTATGTTTTATTTAACATCTAAAGTTCTATATTATTATGCCCATACCTTCAAATACCGCGCTTAGACTGTATTAATCCCACCATTGTTACTTGACAATATATCACCACCCACCATCTACCATTCAGCCTTATGACAGACAAATGATTCATTTTGTGTTAGTCCCCATTACTGTTTTATTACACTCGGTTGATATAGCATTGCCATAAGTGCCTTTTGTTATCCACCAAGTTGTACACCTAATCAATTAGCAGATGATGCTACTATATATTTGATTCTCATGTCGCTCCCATTACAAAATCAAATTGGTTTTTGAATTAGATTTAGGGTAAACAAAACTTTGGCCAAATGAAATTTGTTTTGGTCATTTTCGAAAAAAAAGGCCAATTTGGCCTACGGCAGCGTGACCGCAACGCTGGGCACTCAGCTATTATACAATTACGTATAGCTACCACCTTGATTAAACTTTTTGCCAACTGGTGGTCTAGACACAACATTAGAGACAAACAGTATATGTCACAATATGTGCCGAGGTTATTATTATTATTATTATTATTATTATTATTATTATTATTATTATTATTATTATTATTATTATTAACACTTTCTATACTAAATACGCACTGACGAGTAGTTCCCGTTAGAATTGTTGAGATAATAGAGACCTTTCGCAAAATCACGAATACGATTACGGATATATCCTGCCAATATACGGCCAAAATTCGATCTATACGCACGGGGGTTCTTATGTGAGACGAAATATACCCCACTCAGTTTAAATATGCGCAGATGTGTCAAGGAGATATGCCACTGGTCATGCTTGGGGACGCTCTAACATTATCCGCGTAGTGTATAACACACGGATAAGAACATTGGATCTGAAAAAAAACATGCATTACTTTTTTCATCAAATATATGTGCAACTGAATATAGTGGGGCATATGCCGTCTCACTAATTAACAGTCGTAGGCAAATTGTGGTGGTGTCTACCTTGTTATAGGACAATATATCCTATCCATAATCGTAATAGTGATTTTGCGAAAGGTCTCTATTAAGTTCAACAAACGACCATGGGTCGTTGAACTTAATATCTCAACATTTCCCCAAACAAAGAATATGATTTATTCTGCACTTGTATTATCCTTTCGTCAAACTGTCGTCTTCTAGTTTATCCTGAACACCCCTCAAAATTAACCCTTTCAGTGCCAAGTCCTATTTTTGTATCAACCCATATTTCCTTGATCATTTTTCAAATTTATTGATTATAATAATGTGATACATTGATGGAAAGAGCTCTTAGAAAAAATGATCAAGGAAATATGGGTTGATACAAAAATCGGACTTGGCACTGAAAGGGTTAATAATGGACCATTAATGTGTATAATTTTATAATCGTAGGGATAATCCATTTATTATTGAAAGGGTTAAATGTTGACATCGAGTTCAAGTCTTCGGGTTAGTGCTGTTGAATATGTTCTTGTTCTCATGGAAGATATATAGTCCACGACATATTTTGATTATTAACACTGAAGATATATAGTCCACGACATATTATGATTATTAACATTGGTTGCTGTCTGTGTGTTTACTTACAGTTTGACGGGTGTAACCGGTAAACAGTAATTTTGATTGACCCCCCCCCCCCTCATGGCGCCTGACGATGTAACCGGTTAACAGTAATTTTGATTGACCCCCCGCTCATGGCGCCTGACGATGTAACCGGTTAACAGTAATTTTGATTGACCCCCCACCCCCATGTCGCCTGGCGATGTAACCGGTTAACAGTAATTTTGATTGACCCCCCCCCCCATGTCGCCTGGCGCATGACGATTACTATATACGAGCATCATTTTTAAAGATACGGGCCGCGTTGGCGGTGGGTATGCTGTTAAAATATCCAGCTCCGTCAAAAACCGCCATAAACAGAAATAATCTATATCTATATTTGCGAATGTCTGTCTGTCTGTCTCTCTGTCTGTCTGTCTGCGTTCTATAGAAATTCACAGGGGACCACCTAGATGGCAGACAAGGGGTCTAATAGGGGTAATTTTTACGAGAAAGATAATGGCGAGGGTTATAATTTTCTAAAGTGACGCCGTTGTTGTCAGGGGCAGAAAAGGGGGAGGGGCAGAAAAAAAATTGTCGCCGATTGCCACCAAACTTATATATAATCATTCCCATAATATGAGGAATCTAATGGTTTGGTTTAAATATGTCATAAGTCGCGCCGTTCGCGTCAGGGATGCCCGGAAGGGGAGAGGGGCACCAAAATTGATCAAAATAGTTTTAGCGCCGAATTCCACCAAATTGATGCACATTCTTCTGAGATCTTTTCCATGATACAAGGAATCTTATTGTGTGATTTAAAGACGTCAAATTGGTGTCGTTGGTATGAGAGGGGGGGGGGGGCGGTGGTGGGTACTAAATAGACAAGAATTGGTTTAGTCGCCGATTGCCACGAAACTTATACAAATTCATCCCCATGGTATGAGGTGTCTAATGGCGTGGCTCAAAGCTGTCAAAGGTGGCGTCATTCGAGTCAGGGGTGCACTGAAAGGGAGAGGGGCACCAAAATTGATATACAATATTTTTAGCGCCAATTCCACCAAATTGATACACATTCTTATCCATGATATGAGGAATCTAATCGTGTGAGTGTAAAGACGTCATATTGGTGCTGCTTTGGTGAGAGGTGGGGGTGGGCACTACATTGATAAAAAATTGTTTAGTCGCGGATTAGCACCAAACTTACAAATAATAATCTCCATGATATCAGGAGTCTAATTGTGTGGTTTAAAGATATCAAAAGTAGGGCCATTCGAGTCAGGGGTGCCTAGAGGGTGAGAGGGACACACACATTGATAAACAATATGTTTATCATTTCCAACTGATTGATACATATTCTTCTCAGTGATATGAATAATCTAATCGTGTGGTTTAAATGCGCCAAATTGGTGCCTTTTGTGTGAGAGATATGCAATGTTGGCCCTAAATTTGATACGAATTTGTGTACTCGCCAATTTTCATAAATTTTATATATATTCATCTCTGTAATGAGTCTAAGTGTGTGGTTTAGTGATGTCAAAAGTGGCGCCGCTTGAGTCCGAAATAAGGACGGGAGGGTCACCAAAAACTTATAAAAATATGTTTAGTGCCAATTACCATCAAACTCATACACGTTCTTCTCAAATGATACAATGAATCAAATATTTGCGAATATCTGCCTGTGTTCTATATATAACTTTAAGGGTACAATCTAGATGGCACCAAGGCGGTCTAACAGGGGTAACTTTTTACGAGTAAGATAATGGTGCGGGTTAAAATTTTCTAAAGTGGCGTTGTTGGCGTCAGGAGAGGGGCTATTTTTAGCACAGATTTCGACCAAATAAATATATTATTCTTCTCCGTGATACGAGGAATATAAACGTGTGATTTAAAGACGCGAAATTTGTGCCGTTTGGGTGAGATATTGGGGGGGGGGGGTAATAACTATGATAATACTTTGTTTAGTTGTCGATTACCACCAAACTTATATATAATCATCTCCATTATATAATGCATGCATGAGTCTAATAGACGTGGTTTAAATATGACAAAAGTGGCGCGGTTCAGGTCATGCATGAGGAGAGTTGCACCAAAGTTGATACAAATATATTTAGCACTGATTCCACCAAATTTATGCACGTTCTTCTCTAATGATATGATGAATTCAATCACATTTGGGGTTGTTTGGGTCATGGATGGCGAGAGGAGATTCACTAGCATTTATACGATTGTTCAATTAGCCGATATCCAACAAAGTTATATATGGTCATCTTCCAGGCCATCTCCATGTCGTTCTAAGGAGTTTTTGGCATTCCAATTTCACAATCTCGACAAATGGTGACCGAGTTAAGTCACTTGAACAATTATATCTTCTCAACTGTCATATTTATATGGGGATGGAAATTGGGGCATTCCTATAATGATCCAGCAACACATATACAAAGAAGCAAGCCTTAAAGGTACGGTTGGCCTTGGTGGTGGGTATCCTGTGAAATTTTTCCACCCGTCAAAAACCGCCACAAACAGAAAGAACAACAAAATGTAGACAGACTTTGTCCGTATACAAATAAGAAATATCGCATAAACAGTATGTTATTGTCATATCTTTGACCATTGGTATGTAAACAAACGCATAAAAAGTTACTTTTCTGGTGTTTGTTTATATTATGATGGTAAACATAAAGAGCGTTCTTTGTTGGTGAGTTCCTGATATGGAACGAATAAAGAGCGTTTGTGCCATTTGTGTGTGATTAGCCAGCACCATTGTGCTGTCTTCTGTAACACAATCAGGCTCTTGCTTAGGTAATATATAGTAAATCGTTATGATAACATGCTGTTTACGCTATGGTCATGGTATATATGAACGAAACTGTATGCGCTTTAATGTTTTTCTGTTCACGGTGATTGGAACAAATATGAATATTTTCGACAACTAAGGCCTCACGTGCCTTTAAACGTATATTTATATCAATCTACTTAAGATATACATATATTCATTCACACTGAGGGACCTTGAATCGTCAGAGGATTGCATATTAGAATGGCTCATGTATATATTATAACACGATTGAGTCTGTTCCATTCAATATAGTGTCCACAAAAAAAATTACAATTGCCCAGGGATATGGAAATGTAGAGCAGGCCTGTTAAAAAATAGTGGCCACAGTATGCAGTCAAATATGGTTACGTGTGCAGTCAAATATGGTTACTTCTGAGATAAAGGAAAACGCAGTCCGTAGCACATGACTTTTCAGGATCCTCCAATATTGACATCTGACAAGGGTATATCTGCCCGATAAAGAGGGTTTCTTTCATTTTTTTAGAACAGACTCATCGCCTAACATAAACAACTCAAAATTTCGCTGTGTCGGGCACACGTAGCTGCTATGCAGGCATAACATCAATTCTTTTAAACTGAAAATGATTAGCCAGTATATAGCACCAGAACAGAGGAGCACCTGAACATGTCTTTAAAACATCTGTATATTCGTGAAAATATTATAAACTAGATTGATTGGTTTATTGATACATCTCTTTGTAAAACACAATTGTCGTCTTTTATGTTTTCGAACTAATGTGTTTATGATGTTCATGTTCATGCTATATATAACGTCTGAAGTATACGCAGTTGTAAATAAATAAATACTTATTGAGCCACTACTTATATTACATGTGTAAGAATAATGTTTTGTGATGCCATTTGGATATACAATTTATGAGAATACGTGTAACACTTTGAGAGGAAGAGTATTCTCTATTCCCACCAAATATCCACAGAGGGTGTCACATCACTTTAACGTGGGAAACGCCGGGTAACCCCGCTAGTAGTAAAATATAGACAGACTTTGTTCGTATACCAATCAGAAATACGGCATAAACAGTATGTTACTGTAAAATGTTTTTCATTTGTTATGTAAACAAAAGAAAATAAACGTTACAGAACCTGGCTTTTGTTTAGATCCGGATATGGTAAACATTAAGAGCGTTATTTGTTACTGTTTTCCTGATATGGAAATAATAAAGAGCGTTTATATCATTTGTGTGTGATTAACCAATATAATTGCGCTGTGTTATATAAACAGAAGCAAATTTCTGTAACACGAGCAGGCGCTTGTTTACGTACACCATCGTACGTCTTGACGACAATATACTATTTACTCGCTGATTATGTTTGGCATATGAACAAAACTAATATAAATATATTTTAATATTCCTTCTGTTGATGGCGATTTGAACAAATATGAATATTTCTGCAACGAACGCCGCCCGTGCCTTTAATCACGCAACGACTCAGTCATTGAAAACTTCCCACCATCTCACGACTGTCCATATTTCGTCTTCTATTTTCTCACCCCCTATCTTTCTCTATTTTCTCTCTGCATCTCTGCATCTTGCTACCCGTAACACTATCTTCTTCCTTTTTTCAATCAATAACTCAAATTCTGTGTTATATCTCCAATTATTAAAAAAAATCATTATTTTCACCCCTTCCCGCCTGAACTATACCCATCCCTCACTTATTGGGGACGGGGCATGTTACCAAAGAGGAGAAGACTTCAAATTAACACATATGAATGATTTACTTTCTGGCATCCAAAACATAGATATAAAACAAAATGTGAAATTGTTCAAAATAGTACAACATTTTATTACGGAAACTAAACGTTTCTGACAAATGATATTAACTTAATTAATAAGTAGGACATAAATATGTTTATTGCTTTTTTCGACCTGGTACTTGCTCGGCCATAACAATGTTTTAAATAAACACAATCGACGTTGGCACCCCCACCACCTTACATCATCCTTTCCTAACGATCCGCAAGATCATCATTCACCAGTCACCATTCTCTCACATTCCACACAGCTGTAAATAAGTTACTTATTGTGCCACTTTGTCAATTATGTAATTTTGTAACAATGTATACTGGAGAGGGGCTCATTAAGTTATGTAACTTGTGCCCCAATCCACTTTGTATTATTACAAATAAAATATGTTTAAAGTAAAGTAAGACTTCATATATAACCCCTCGGGCTTGTTGTCTGACCCTCGTTTCCATATATTAACACTCCTATTTTGCATATATGTGTCATCTGTATATTATGTTGTTTGTTTGGATTTTGAAATAAACATATGTTTACACTAAAGGGTTAATGTTAAATTGATGTCAAGGTCAATTCTGGTGTTTACTGCATGATGTATTCATATAGCGTCTGTTGATCAAGAATATATAGGGGACATTCCAACCGACGCGCTATCTATTGTGATTCATAAATATTTTCCTAGTATTTATAGTTTTTCTAAGAAATATTGTTTTCATACTCAAATTTATATGCTCTATATTTGCCATCACTTATATTTGCTCAGCGCCTGGAACGTTGGTGTTAGGTAGACGTGTCAAGAGTATGACTCTAGTGAAAGGAATTTACCCGCCTATTGAATGTTTATTAGGCCAGCAACCAGGATGTTATAATAATTTAAATGTTTGATACACATAATAATGGCTGGGGACACACGTACCACATAGCGATGGCATAGTAGGTGTGACAATTTATTATGGTGGAGTTTGGTGGCCATTGGCTTTCATAATTAATATGCCATAGCAAGCCATGTCGCCCTTTGCAAATTCGCACAATGAGTCTACCAAGCTCTACCAGCGATGGTCGATCTCTCAAGGATGTATCTGCCTGAATGTCTTGTCGATGTTGATATGTACTCAACACGCAGTGTAGTCTGGTCGATAAAAGGTTTGACCTAGAAAAAAATTGGACTAAGTTGGTTTTTATTCCATTTTGAAGAGGAATATTTCCTCTACAACATATCCAAAATCCGCTAAAATCCGCTTTGAGCAAACTTTTTTTTACAGAGATTTTAAAAAATGCTCATTTTTCGACCTTGCGAAGTACGTTTTTCTACAATATCCCGCATCGGCGACACCAGAACGCATTAATCCTCTATCCGATATATACCAGTTTGTCTAAAAGAGTATAGGGGGCGAATAGAGTGACAAGGACAGAAAACAATGCAATCGCGGCGATGAAATGGCTGTCAAAATGGCCGCAACTACAATCCATGCTACGATGAAAGCAACATATTGGATAACCCCCTTTTAAGCGAAAATACACATTTGTAATTTACAAGAATGTTGTTATATATCTTTAAAGGTACACATATAATTAAAACATATCTATCTGAATGATTTATCGATCACTGCTACGCACGTTAACCCAATGATTTACGTTCGGGTTTTCTTATTAGAATACATCCAACAGTCGGGCCAAAATCAGTTATTTTGGGCATGCAACACACAAAGTAATATTTCGTCACACAGTGCGTGGTAGTTTCCTTTTGGAATGATGATTAATTATTGAATGTAAAGTGAAACTGAAATGCCCACCCTATCTGTGTAAATACTAGTTATATTTCCAGAATTTTCAACACTCTCCGTGACAATAAACCATACACGTATGTCGTAATGCTGATTATACTCTCAAGAAACACTTATCTCTTTAACAGAATAGTACCCTATCTCACTAGATCGAAGAGACTGTACATCGTACATTTTATTTAGTACTAATTTTCATGGTGCTCCCAAACCGGTTTCTTAGTAGACAATTATGTTCAAATTACTTCAATCGGCACTTTACAACATGAATATGTACCACGCAATACACACTATTAGTTGTCAGTATCTTGTTGTTTGAAATTATGTTACCATTGCCACCCACATACTTGCGCTAAATATCAGGTCATCAGCGTTTACAGTTATTAGTTCTGCGTTTACCATTCATTCAATGTTGCTATTTATGGTTTTGTAAGCAGCAGATATGTGTAACATTAGGGAGAATGGGTAAACGCGGCGATGCGGTTGCAGAAAAGGTCGTACGTTTCGCGTATATGTGGCCTTAGTGCATTTAAGTGCACATAAATTCCAGGTATAAAGACAGTCTCTGCCATAGAGTATGTAGGCAAATTGGGTTATGTTGAGCATTTATTGAAGATAGTCTATTGTAATCCTTTGTATTTTGATAAATTGCGTTCATGGTATACCACCATGTATTTGTGTGATAAAAATGAAATATTCGTGTTTAATCACTTGACCGGAGGCAACTATGACTACTATTTTAAGACACGGACAAAAGGATCTACACATTTTACCTAGTACCATATGAATAGCTCTCATACTGTTCTATAGTAGTAAATTTTGACAGACTGTGTGTTGTAGATTCAAAAATAAATGATTATCGGTCACATTCGTGAGACTGTTTTCATTACATATATTTCTGCTTCTAGAAAAGGCCACACAATGAGTACATCCCTATTAGATCACATTTAACTGTTTTAATACACATATATTACACGATTCAAGATAAACAGTACAGATAAAAATGCGTTATTCTTCTATTTCTTGGCGCCCAAAAAGTCCACATTCAATCGTTGTATGAGACCTGGCTTTCGGTTGCTCTCTCGCGAGATACATTTGAGAGAATTCTTACATACTATTATTAATAGCTTCCCTTATACTCTGAAATCATTCTTCCTCGTATAATTCGACGGCCTGTTCGTTCTTGTATAACCAGCTATTCAATTTTCCGCAAATTATAAATTTCATTCGATTTTGTCCATTTTGGCGGCCATTTTGGACAGACATTCTACCGATATGGTTTACGACTAAGGATTGTTTGTGTGGATTTTATTTTATTACTAATTTGGTATTTTTTGGCGCACCTACCACCGAAATTCAGGATTTTTCTATACCAATTGCCACCATGGACGCCATCTTGTATTACAGAAAATGCTCAAAGCGGATTTTAGCGGATTTTGGATATGTTATAGAGGATATATTCCTCTTCAAAATGGAATAGAAACCAACTTAGTCCAAATTTGTTCTAGGTTGACCCTAACATTTTAGTTTATCGACCAGACTAGTGTTATATTTTGCATGCTAATACACAAGTCCACTTGATAACTTAATGAATAATCCATCTCAACAGCCATGATTGTTCTTACTAATGAAATTAATATAAGTAGATAAACATGCATGCATTGAGATCATATAAAAAACGTACCACAATAATGATATGTGAGTCAATGGGGAATTGCCACTAGGCCACGGCCAAACATAATTCTGGACGATCTATCGTGCAATTATATAAATCGTCGTGAATACAATTTAGCAAAACGCAATGAGTAGAGATCAACCTTGGTGAAAAGCAATTGTTAATTGGTCCAGTCGACTCATTGTGTGGAAAATCAGCGGGCGACAGAATTATGACGGACCAATTGTCACCAAACCCCATCATAATAAATTGTCACACCTACTATGCCATCGCTACTGTGATACGTGTGTCCGCAGCCAATAATAATTTCAATGTTTGATACACATAATAATAATTTCAATGTTTGATACATATAATAATAATTTCTGGATATGTTCAGATTGTCAGAACACCGCGAAAATGACTACTTTAGACAAAATAAAAAAAAAATTCTTAACATCATCAGTTTTCTCTAACAGCATCATAGCAATTTAGCAGGACCCACCAGAATCATAGCACATTAGCAGGACCACTTGACCAGGGTGAATCTATTTTATCATACCTATTTTTGGACATAACTCGGAGGCTCAAATGTACCATGGCCGTTTAATGAACTGATATTTCTGTCAATGTGTAGAATGTTTTATCACATTTTTTTGTTAGTGCCACTGTGTATATTGTTAGTGTTAGAAAATTCCCCCGTTTTCTGTCGGAGATCGCTGCTTGTAGCAGTTGTGCCGGTGTGTGATCTCTGGTCTCAATCTCTACCAGAGCACACCAGTCATACTTCATTTATGACTCTGTAACCGGCTGGGTAATGGTCTGTGGTTTATATATTTAGCTCGGTGTTTTCCAGCAAAAATGGCGAAACTCGATTGCTCCAAAGTCAAATTGGCTTTGAGAACAATTCCCGCACTAAAAACTTAATGACAGAATGGAGGATCAGAGCGGTAGGTTGGTGACGATTTTCGCAAGCTACAAGTCAAAATTGCAGCAAATTAGAACTCTTGTATTTTGACATGCCACGCGTGTTGTCGTGACATATTAAGGTACGAAATTACACAAATTTTAATCTATATTTTGTGCGTTTAACAAGGGCAGCATTTTGCACTGCTTGCTTAGTATATATTTTAATATCGCGGAAGTCCACCAAATGTGGGTAAAATGTCGCCGATAGCAGCGGTCTTACCGAGTCATCAAGGGAGGTAAACTCTGCATGGAGTCTGGAATCACACTCGAATAAGCAGACGTGTTAGCACGTGTTTGGGTACACATTAGAGCCCTTTCGCAAAGTCACGAATACGATTACGAATATGGACAATATCCTGCCAGTATGAGGCCAAAAATTCGATATATACGCACGGGGGTTCTTATTTGAGACGAAATATACCCCACTTAGTTTAATTGTGTGCAGATGTGTCGAGAATGTGCCACTGGTCCTGCTTGAAAGATAAACACATTACCTTTTCCATCAAATATATGTGTAATTGAATATAGTGGGGCATATGCCGTCTCACAAATTAACCATCGTTGGTAAATTGTGATGGTGTCCACTTTACTAGGACAATATATATCCTATCCGTAATCGTAAGAGTGATTTGGCGAAAGGTCTCTAATGATGCTGAATTAGTCGCTATCCTATGTTTTTGGGTAAAAGTTACTCAGGTTCCTAAACTGGTAAAAGATACCCGGGATCAAGGAAACAATAGGAGAGCTGAAAAATCGGATTTTAAGGGGGAGGTCAAGTGACCAATTTTGAATGGGGATAAACATATCCTATCTCTATATGGATTTATACGGATTTATGGAAATATTTATAAAAACGACTTTTTGCTCACATATATGTTATTTTCTATTTCAGACGTTCCAGGTGACCACACAAGTTACTTATATGTAGGGGAGTAGAACTTCGAATTTGAGACGACTAACACTAACGGGTGGATATATCACGATGACGTTAGTTTGTTGGGTAGAGACAGTTCGGACCGATTCGTCACCCGAGCTTAAACCAATGGTTTAGACGTTCACCATGACGCAACTGAAAACATTGCCTGGAAATTTGTATTCAATTCTTCAGGCATTTTATTTTTTCATTACTTGGTTTACGGGATTTCCCTACCGAAAAAAAAGAAGCTGTTTGTCAAAAAAATTAATTTTAGTTATCGTTTTTTTTATTTCCGCCAATGGGAATATTAATCCAGACATATAATAAAATTGAAAAAGTCAAGTTTGCATAAAGTATTCAACACCAATTGAACAGCGAAGACTCCTGGTGATAATTATGATATTGGGTGTTTTACGACAACATGACAGACTTTGATATTGGCGATATGTTTTGATCTATCAGAGTCTTGCTTTAAATACACATTCAAATATAATAAGTATATTTGCCTATGCAATTGGACAAGGGCCAAACATAGCTATAGGTGCTATGGTGGCTTCTTTTAGATGAGATTATTTTACAGCAAGTATTGTATTTCTCCCGTCCCTATTGTTTGAAATATTAATTTTTTTTAAAAATGATACAGATTTTAGTTTTAGTTTTTTCCTAGCACCTCTCCCACATTTTAGCCAAAACAATCCGTAAACCAAGTAATACAAAATAAAATGCCTTACATGTCGTTAGTTATTTTATCACACACCAGTTCTTGTATGTGGTAAATTCGACAACCTGAAGAGATTCTGGATTCTCCCTGGACGTTCATGACGTATATATAACGACATTTTCTCAAGTATTTTGATATCAAAATCATGGTAAAGTTACAAACAACGAATATCGATCTGAAAAGCTCAGAATAATATCACTTTCCTTTATGGTTAGTGTGTGTATTAAAGACATATTATGGAATAACAGTGATTAAAACCCATAAGTTAGTTACCAAACAAGATCTCCACTGGAAGAATGTAGCACTCGATTAAGGTTATTGAGAACTCCATCTGCATCGACTATACCATCTTTGAGAACACAATGTTTGAACTACGCACAAATGTAAATATTTATACTTTATCAGGGACGATTTATTGTGCAGAAATATTACGGAAATGATTCCAACAATGACGATGTGTTCTGCCTATTTTGATATCAAACATATGAAAATAACTTATTTTCTCATGATTCTTTGTTATTCCATTCTGAAAACCTTAGTGCAGTGTTTCACATCACTTTAAGTATATGGCCGCACTCGGGTTGTTTTTCGGCTCTCGGTGTATCCTTCCGCCATCCACTCTCATGCGATAATCACTAACCCAAATAACTCAGTGTGGCTCTATATATCAGACCGATTCAATACGAACTTTTGAACTTTTCATAATTCATGCGAGAATTGAAGGCTAGTTTCGAGCCAATGCAGAAGTTGAATGAAATACACAGATCTCAATGCGCATATATTATTTCCGCATATGTTTATATATATATGAATTATTTCGCCCCGGTGATCCAAGAAATGTGACTATACAATCTTTATTCGGTCTTAACTTAGACACTGGACTTCCTCGTGAGTGTCTGTGATTAATGTGATTATCGGAATTTTATATAGTTCAGTCTACACGAGTGTGTGCAATTCAAAATCTCTCGTTGGTTTAAGCTCGGATGACGAATCGAACTAACGGTCGAACAAAATCAACTGAGGATTTCTGATTCCAGCAGAGGATTCGAGCGGAGGATTTATGTCACTTGAAGTGAATTATAGTTATCTCTTTTTGGACGAGGATGTTATATCAGCCATGGACACATACATGGACCATTACCTGCGGAACAACAGATATTTTCACCTACCGTGACACAGTTTGGATATCGGAGACTGTTTTTGGGCGTTGAGATGTACTTGATACTATTCATTAATCTCATTAAGATTATCTTGCGACACAAATCAAATCAGTCTGAGTGAACTCAGACTATTGTAGCCTGATGGTCTGAAACATTCCGATAGCTTCGCATTACCATCCCTATACAGGGCTGTATATACGCAATATGACGTCACCGCCCACGCCTTTGCATCAAACATTTCACGCGACTCTCGTCTGATTGGCTGCCACTATTTTCTGAGTTGTGGTTGATTGACACAAGTAGTTCTTTCTGAAAGTAATGGGTTCCCTGATATTTGTGTCAAACTATCGAAAGCGTAGATTTTGGATAGTCTGTGTTCGCTCAGACAGAAAACAAATGATCAAATTCGAGGAAGCTGACAACATGTCCCGTTATGATCACAGTGACCATATGGGCATCATGAATGTTCATGTGTAGCCCAATATACTAGTAGGGCTCGTATTCACCAGCTGTGTTAATATATATATAGTGCAGGTCATTAATACCGGGCTTTTATGTTTACTATGGTCGTCGATCTGATAGACATGTCGCCCCGGTAAAGGATTATCCAATCAATGAACTTTAACGGCGATCATAGATTTGACTGCTATCGTTGATAGTCGGTTAAACAAAAAACCTTCGCATAAAAGTACATGTTTGGACCATTTCAATTACGAGCAAGCTTGGAAAAGGTCGTGGGGCGATATACACTTCCGACGAAGGCAACGGGTTTTTGTGTATCAACGTCCACGCTCTGGAACATAAGGAGATGAGAAGTTTCCACCAGCCCAATTAAAAAATAGTCAACACCAATTCAGTCTGGGTCTCTGTCGTTATGTGGATAATATCCGGCGAATGTCGTGAGCAGCGCTTATTGACAAATGTCAAATCCGATAGATTGGGTCAATCATTTCGACGAGTGTATGTATCATAAACGCTTGCAAAGGTATCTTGTGCCCCGGCCGCTACCAAATATAAGCTATCCGGTTAAGGCAGGTTTATAAAATAAATCCAGTTATTGGAAATGTCCAACCTGACAACCCGCTAAGGTCTGAAAAATTCCAACTAATATTCATTTCAGTCTAATATTTGACAAAATGTTAGAAAATTTGTTGGTTTAAAAAACAATAAATTCATGTATAGTTACTGGCTGAGCAATCAAACTGAGAACAATTTCAACTTATTTTTGGTGTGAAATTTCCAACTATTTTGGGTATCAGGCTAGTCCAAGTCTTCTCGTACTAAAACCAGCTAAGATATTTTGATGGCGAGATGCTGGCATTTAGTCCGAGTTCCAGGCCCATGCATTCCTATGACACGACTTAAGCGTTAGTGACCCGCTCAAATAAAACCACAATTATATGAAATAAAATATCACAATTGCGACAATAAACGGATATATTCCGCAGAAGACATGCTATCAGTTGTGAATTGAAAGCGGTAATTTAATGTGAAAAGAGACATTTGCCGCAGTGTTTACATATTTTTAAAAGTATGCGAACTCAGTTGACATCGCGAACTGCGTTCGGCATTTTCCGGTGAAAATATTCCGTAGATTTTCGATCAACCACGCACGATGTAATCGTAATTATACGTGTCAATAAATAAATAAATACATAGATTAAGTAAATATTGAAGATATAAATGTAAACATTAAATAAATTACGGGAATTACAACCATCTCACAGTTTAAAACAGTGTAAACACAACGAGCATTAGAATAATATGGGGTCTGCCATTTTGTTTGTATAGAAATTCGTCTCGGTCAAAACAAACTCCGGACTATGCCGAAGTTCTTCGTAACACTTCGGCTTCCAGTTAAAACGTAAACAAAATATAATCACAGCGATGTCGGTGACAATCAACCGGAATATTCTATGCGTAATTTATCATGAAAGTTAGATTATTATACACCATTATGACCACAAGCTGTCACTCTTTCCGATATATATAGCATCATGTATTGATTTGTTAGGTAAATCGAGTAAAATGTACCACAAATTCCCGCCACAGATCCTGGGCGTAAGTCGTGTCATAGGATTGCATGGGCCTGGAACTCGGACTTAATGCCAGCATCTCGCCATCAAAATATCTTAGCTGGTATTAGTACGAGAAGACTTGGACTAATGTCAGGCATGAAATTTCCAAATTTTAAATATTTTTTTTAACCAGTTGGGGTGATACTCCCCCCCCCCCAAAAAAACCCTGTCCCTAGGAATGTCAGTGACTGATGAATCCAAAATCTTTCAGAGCAGGTATACATTTAGTATATTGTATATTCAGCATAAAGTGTTATCACCATGTAACTTATGTTGTACATTATATTGTTTTGTTGATATTTGCCATGATTGTATCGAAAATTAATATAAAGATGAACTGAAAAAAAACCAATCGTTTCTTCCGAGTGGTGGGTCTGGTTTTTGTTCCCAAGTACGAGTACGATCGTAACCTAACCCCCGAAACACGAAAGTACCTCCGTCGGTCCACCGTACAAGAAAGACTAAATAAACAAAACAAATATTCACAAATAGGCGTTCTTAATAATATGTTCAACAGAACTGAGGCGTCAGGCGTCGATCCAAAAAGTTTACTAATCCATCAAGGTCGTTATTATTATAATGAAATATCCGGTTTCGATGTGAATTCAAATACGTCAATATGCTGTCGTCTTGTATGTCGTTTCTATGGAAACCTACTCCATCCACGTTGACAATGATCAGCGCTGAGCGCCTGACTTTGATACCTTTCAGAATGGAACAGTTGAATTCATATTTATTATGGAAGCCCGCGAAGTAACGAGCAGAGCAGAATACCACAGTTGTCCTTGACCTGTTGATAGCTCTTGTTATTTCCACCATTTCGCTGTGGGTTCCAGGTCTAATGCATCTCTCTCGAGTAAATGTGGACAACATTTTACTGTTCAAACGGGTCACTAAATCACCTAGTACAAGATCCCTGATTTGTCTACTTTGGTCGTCGAATGACAGGTATGCATCTGTTAGTTGTGCTTGTGTCAAAGGTGTGCTTTCGTCAGACTCTGCAGATCCAGTTAATTCGTAAGGATTTATCTCGTTTCCAAGACTATAGTACAAATATCTTATCTTCCATTTGTTGTGATATATAGACATGGGGACTGCAGTGGAAATGATTAGCACCAACAGGGCCACAACCGCTCCCCACACAATATAGGAAAAAGCACAAAATACGCGCAATTGATGTATTGTCAACGATTTTACCGGAATTTTTGATTTGTTTACGTACTCACAGTAAGACGTACCGAATGAATTAAAGTTCACGTCCGTTGACCCGAGTCATGAAGCGAAGTCAATATATTCACAGTTGCATTTCAGATGGTTTCCTTCCATGTTTAAGCGAAAGTTGGGATTTTTCTGAGATATCTCGTCAAGCTGGTGTCTCATGTTAGCAGATATCTCTGACAGCAGATTGTCAGATAAGTCGATAAACTCAAGTCTGGTCGATGACCAGATATCAAGGTCGATGTCCATCAAAGCATTATTTTGCAGCTCCAGTGTACGAACATTTTAGAGTTTGCTAAACACTCTTTGTGGCAGAGATTTTAACCCATTTTCCGAGAGATCGGGGTGTTTTAGTTTTGTCAAATTGGAAAAAAGATCTGGTGATTTGTGCATGCTAATTCCAAGACGATTCTCTCGCAATAAGAGAGTTTCTACATTGCCAAGATGAGAGAAGAACATTCCCGAAACATTGTTGCATGCGTTTTCTGATAAGTCGAAATGGCGCAAGGAATGGAGGTTTAGTAAAGGTCCAATCCAGGGGCATAACAAATCTGCCGAGACGTTCAAAATTGACAAATTATTTGGCTGCTGAATAAAAGCCAAACATGGTATTTCTACGCCTTTAAAATTCATATTGCTTGCAAGAAAAACTGCTAGATTTGAAGGAAATGGAACCGTTGCACATCCTTTGGTTAACACGCCAACCGTTGATGTAATAAAACCACTTTCTGCCACCCCAGTGGTCGCTGATTTGTTTTGAGGTTCATTGGAAAATATTTCGCTGTTCTCTAATGTGCTTGTTTTCGGGAAAGGTCGCCTCGCATATATAAGAGAATGCATTGGCCTAACATTTTTTCATAATTTGTCATTATTTTTTACAATTTTTTACAATTTCTCGTGAGGTGCTGCAAATGGTGACTTTCGAATCTGTAAGCCCGACCACGATGTATATTATTTAGTCGCAGTTCTGTAATTTGTGTTGATGGTAAACTACGTGATCCATTTTCGAAAACGTCGAAACCCATATGGCGATTTCCACTCAAATCAAGCTTTTCGAGGTAGTTAAGCTCAGAAAAAGTGTCTTGCTCCATGGCCTGTATAGAACAGCCAATCAACTCAAGCATTTTAAGGCGCACAATGTTTCTAAACATATCTCCTGTTAAGTGCTCAATCGAACAGCAGCACTGGTCATCATTTTCAGACATATGTAAGTGCGTCAATTTTCTCATATTCCGAAACCCTTTGCCAAATATCCCATAATTTATTCCGTCTATTTTTAGCTCCTTCAAATGTGACAATCGCGATAAAGCCTTGTCGGGGTACGTTGATCCAAGTGGAGGATGTTGGTTGGAAGACAGATCTAATGTCTCGAGCTCCGGAACACACTCGAAAGCGTTCTCGGAGTAGGTAGTGTTCACATTCATGAGTAGTCGATTCCCAAGAAGGACGAGATGTTTCAGGTTTCTTAGTCCTTGAAAAGATGATAGTTCGAGTCGTGTAATTCTATTTCGAGAAAGATCTAGTGTGGTCAGATTTTGTAAGTTGTTGAATGCGAATGAGGTGTTCTGGATAGAATTATTACATATCAACAGGGAAGTGAGAGAATCTGGTAAATCCGCTGGTACCGACAACAGATTCAGGTTGCAGCAGTTCACGGAATTTATCTCACCGAGAACCAACGATGTCACCGTACAGTTTCCATTGTAACGAAACGCGGACGAGTGATGCGACGCAATGATATGTACGTGTTCGCATATTATCACACAGAATGTCATCCACCGAACACTAGCGACAGTGTGTCTCTCCATGAATGATTTGTTATGCTCTAGACTTGTGTTATAAACTCACATGTGTATATACAGTAATCATTATAACATGCATGTAGTTATGTTGCAATTATACAGACCATCAGGCCACATCTGTGATAGGATGCATTCGATACCTGAAAACCAGAAGAAGGTTTCCATAATAATTGTGTGCACCATCTACTTAATAGTATGTAACACAAAACCAGATTGAAACCAATATTTTGTGAGTATTATTGTGTAGGGACAACATAAATATAGTGTATGTTATTTAAACGGACGTGGCTCATTCGAGCTTCCACATTATTTCTACGTAATTTGGAAGGAGGTATAAGATAGGTTGATAAATACACGAGATATTAATATAGCGTCTTCATATGCTCTGAAAATTACCACCCATGGCCACATCCATATTCGAACTGTTTTAACCTTTTCGCACAGCAGTGAAACATACGCTCTTTATTTCTACCATATCAGGAATAGACTGACATGGAACGTTGCAAATGGATGGGTATTTTTGTGCGTCTATCAGGTCTGGCAATTCCCAAATATAGCTACAATAGTATTATGTTGTTACAACTATGAAACCACTGCCGATGACATTTCGATTGCACCATAGCTACGGACATGCATCTGTTAAGAAAATGTTATGCTATGTGACATGGGACTCACTTCCACCCATATATGATCTATTCTTCTATTTAGGTAAACTGTTGTCAGGAAAAAGTAACAATGTTGGTACATTTTGTTAACTATACATGAAAATGGCAAACAATATGTATTTACTAAGAGTATAATCTAACCATGGTCTTGTATATTTAAATGATTTGGGAAATGTAGAAACTCTCTTATTGCGAGAGAATCGTCTTGGAATTAGCATGCACAAATCACCAGATCTTTTTTCCAATTTGACAAATCTAAAACACCTCGATCTCTCGGCAAAATATGGATTGGGCTATCTCTCTTCAACCAGAACCATCCATCATCGATAGCCATATATAGCTACAATAGCTACATATGGCTATTGATGATGGATGGATCTGATTGAAGAGAGATAGCCCAATCCAACAAACAATCATTTAAATATACAAGAACATGGTTTAATTATACTCTTAGTAAATACATATTGTTTGCCATTTTCATGTATAGTTAACAAAATGTGCCAACATTGTTACTTTTTCCTGATAACAGTGTACCTAAATAGAAGAATAGACCATACATGGGTGGAAGTGAGTCCCATGTCACATAGCATAACCATTTTCTTAACAGATGCATGTCCTTAGCTATGCTTGTCGGATATTCCGCAATCTGGTGCAACCGAAATATCATCGGCAGTGGTTTCATAAGTTGTAACAACATAATACCCATCTCCCTTAGTTACAACAGCTCACGGTAATGCTTGCATGCAATGCAAATTGGTAACATATTGTTTTACGATAGTCAAATGTAGCTGCAATAGCTACATATAGCTATTGTAGCTATAGTTGGGAATTGCCAGACCTGTCTATCTGAGACATAATGCTCGTAGAAAGTCGATATCGACCTATTTCGATTCCGGGAAAATGCAAACCACCAAGTGGCTTTAAAAGGGTACTGTATACTAAATCCGACCATTTATGGGACCATCTCCGTTTATACTCAACATAATATATGCAACAAATGAATTAATTTGAGCCATGGAATGGTGCAAAATGCAATCATTTACCGTATGAACAATACAAACAACATGGTAATTATAATCAAAATGAATTTATGACTGGAGTCATAAATTCATTTTCATTATCATTAACATGTTGTTTGCATCGTTCATAGAGCATATTCGTGTATTTTGCACTAATCCATGGCTCAAACTCATTCATTCGTTGCATATATTCCATCGAGTATAAAAGGAGATGGTCCCAAAAATTGTCGGATTTGGTGTACAGTACCCATTTAAAACAACGAACCTGGTCGAATACTAAAACTGAATAAATTGTTATACATGTATAATGTACTACAATCCAATGATGTGTGTCTTCCACAGCCCATGTTGTTTGAGATATGTTAGTCAGAAAACCTGAAATACTCGGTGGCTCAGAGGGTAAGGTTTATAGCGCACTAGGCAGTCACTTTAACCCTTTACCCAACAGAACGGCCCTGTGCCAATGCATTCTCTTATATATGCGAGTCGACCATAGGTCGCCTCGCACATATAAGAGAATGCATTGGCTTATATTAAAAATGATAAAATTGTCAAAGAATGTAGAAAAATATTATAAAAATTGTTTAAAAATTTAAGAAAAAATTATAAAATTGTTAAAGAATGTAAACAAAAAATGGTAAAAAGTGTTAAAAAAAGAATTTTTTTCGGCCAATGCATTCTCTTATATATGCGAGGCGACACATGGTCGACTCGCATATATAAGAGAATGCATTGGCATAGGGAATAACTGTAACCATCACAATGTGGTCAATGAACCGGTTCCAATGATATCCATATTTGTATGGTGGTATTGAGACAGACCGAAGATATTTTAGACTGTTGAAGCTTTATTTGGGCGTTTTTGGTCGGTTTGTTGGGTAAAGGGTTAAAAAGCCGACGATAATCCTACCAGATTGACGCCTCTGGGATTCCTTTTCATATATTTATAGGACGATGACGTAATAAATTATTTCCAAATATGGAACTCATGCATGAGGTAGTAAATGTTTGTGACAATCGTAGCATTCATTGAGTAGTAATATGGAACTCATGCATGAGGTAGTAAATGTTTGTGACAATTGTAGCATTCATTCAGTAGTAACATGGAACTCGTGCATGAGGTAGTAAATGTTTGTGACAATCGTAGTATTCATTCAGTAGTAATATGGAACTCATGCATGACGTTGTAAATGTTTGTGACAATCGTAGTATTCATTCAGTAGTAACATGGAACTCATGCATGAGGTACTAAATGTTTGTGACAATCGTAGTATTCATTCAGTAGTAATATGGAACACATGCATGGCGTAGTAAACGTTTGTGATAATCGTAGTATTCATTCAGTAGTAATTATTAAAAGCCACAAGATACTAATAAATAATCAGTAATAAATATCATTGGGTAATAAACAAAATTCGAAGATAATGGCTCATAAATTGTGATGAATATTGTGTTTATCGCTTTCAGTTATGAATATATCGCCTGCAGGGTGGATCATAACATGTGTCCTGTCTCGCTATGCGTTGGCAAATTGTCATTGACCTCCGATCTCGCAATTTACATACAACAAATCATGAAGCTGTGTTTGTAATTGTCATCAGCTTTTTAAAGACACTGGATTCCGCCTTGCAATGAGCTGTTACGTCACTAACTAATGGAATTGTAAACATTATCCGACATGACCAATGGTTTTACGTGGGAATCCCAATAATAGAGAACTGGGATCTGAATAGGATTCTAGAGACGTAAATTTGGTAAATTGTCGTCGGCTTTTAAAAAGAGACTGTGCATTATCACCCCTGGTCAAGCGGTCCTGCCAATGTGCTATGATGCTGGTGCGTCCTGCTGAATTGCTATGTTTCTGGTAGGGCAAACTGATGTGCATTGTATTCGATGTGATGTAAGTACGACGTATGTAACTGTAACCAAGTGGGATTTTTATCAGAGATTCGACAAAGTCTGTGGATATTCGATGTTGGCACGATACATCAGATATATATTTATATACTTTAATCGCATCGAATGAAATATGGTGGCCTACATTGTATTCGATGTGATGGAAGAACGACGTCTGTAAGGCCCGTTACGGTGCCTGTGAGATACGAATGATGATGATTGCTAGTATTTTTTTCAGTTGTTGTTGCCTGATATATAAGCAGGAATTTGGCTTAGGAAGTTAGGATATTCTGAATTATTTTGTGACAAATCGGCCCGTGGATTTTTTAACTCACCCGATTCAAAATAACACTATATGTAAACGTACATGTATCAACCACGATAAATACTTACCGGACAACCGGTTGTTATTGTATTGTATTGTATTGTATTTATTTCAGGCAAGATATGCCCATATATAGTCATACATACAACATATAATTACAAATTAAATATAAAGAAGTTGATTCCAATGATTGAATAGATTTGACCGATAGATCAGATCTGAGTTACAAATAGCATTCAAAATACTGTTTAAAGATTTATAAATTCTCACACGAAATCCATACACACCCTTTCGAATCAGCACTGTCAGAGAACACATTCTGTCACCTACAAACATCCCACTCGCACTACATGATCTCTCATAACCCATAAATTTTCTATATGCATTATTATAACAAACTGTAAGTTTTCTATAACAACGTTTGGTATAGTTAATCCAAAGATGAGCACAATATAATGGAGATACGAACATTTTAAATAAATACATTTTCACATTAGGCGAACATTTGTAAAACTTTCTAATAAGCATATTTGAGCGTGAGTATATAGACCGATATTGGCGCATAATATCATTATCATCGGAAAATTCGTTGTTGAGTATATGTCCGAGATACTTATAGGAGGACACGAACTTGAGTTCATTGCCCATTAAGTATAGTTTTGGAAATGACCGAATATGAAGAGATTTAGGGATAAAAGTCATCCCCACAGTTTTTATAATATTATAAGTTAAATAAATCTTCTTAGCCTCGTGTTCACATATTCTCAACAAACGACGTAGTCCCTCCAAAGATGGTGCAATAATACACATATCATCAGCATAACATAAATGATTGATTTTTGCACTGCCAACAATGCACCCAACGTCACATGTATTCAGTCTTTCGCTAATCTCGTTGATATACACATTAAATAAATAAGGGCTTAATATATCGCCCTGTCTAACACCAGTCGTGGGCCGGAAGCATGTCGAGTATGTCTGTCCCCAGCGAACATGATACATCTGATTTAGAAACCAGTTCTTAAGGATCCGAATAATAGCTGATGGCACTGATCGTTGCTTTAGATGTCGTAGTAGCATTTCCTGGTTGACACGATCGAACGCTTTACTTGCGTCCAAGAAGCACACGAAAACAGGAGTATCCTTAGAATTATAATGTCGTATCGCTTCTTTTAATGCAAATATGCAGCCGTCCGTTGAATGATCTTTTTTAAAACCAAACTGGTTGTCTGTGGTATATAATTGTTCAGAGCATTTATTGAATAACACCATTTCCAATACTTTTGAAATAACACAGGATAACGCCACTGGACGGTAGTTGTCTTTGTCGGCAATATTCCCAGCTTTATTTTTCAAGATTGGCACAAGGGTCACTTTCAACAAATTTGGGGGAAGGTGTCCATGTTTGATTATAGCATTGAAGATTATCGTAAGGCACGTGAAAATATGGCTGTCGCAGAATTTTAAGTGCTCAGCCGTTATATCATCTGGTCCCGCAGACTTACCAGTCTTAAGTTTGTTTACCGCATCGATCACATCAGTTTCAGTAACAGTTATGATTGCATCGCCTTGCGTTGACCCGAAATTGTTGTCGTTGGTACCTATGCACTTGTTGTCCACTGATTCATCATTGTTGGAAAAGACGTTTCTGAAATGTTCGCCCCACATCTCGGTAATATCAGCCTCGCCATTTGCTCCACCTATCGAGTTTGCGTTTCCACATTTGGCTCCTTTTGAAACAGATTTCCAAAATGCATTTAAATTGTTACTACATAGGTTCTTAGCTAGTTCATCAGCCTTCATCTGCTCAACGTTCGATTTGCATTTTCTCAGAGCGGATTTGAATATCGATCGTCTTCGACACATAGTGTCATAAATGTATCCATATCGAGGTCTTCCTTGATTAACCCATATAGAGAATATTTCCCTAGCTTCACTGTGCAAACGCTTCACATGTAAATTCCATCCAGGTATTGGACTGAATCTGTCTGTTCCGTTAGAGTTTACAGTTAAACAATCGGTGGAAGATTTCTTTAGGGCGTCGATAATATGTTCGTATATTTTGTCAATAATGGAGCTTTTATCATGGGTGTCTCGAAACTGATTGCCATCAGTGTCATTCGTTAATATTTCAAAATTAATTTTTCTCAATAATTGTCCGGATAAATAACAATATTTATCCATTTGCGCTGAGTTGGTACATTTCCAGTTTATATTATGTCTTGTTGTCGAAACAGAAGTAGATGGGCTACACACAGGAAGAAGATCAGATTTTATCGACACAATTAACGGAAAGTGGTCGGAGGTCAGGTAATCGTAATTTATCTCCATTGTCGCAACAGCGGAATCCATCGATGTCGTACATATACAGTGATCTAACCATGACACAGAGTCATGTGCCGCACTAAGGAATGTGAATGTATTGGATGCCTGTCCGAAAAAATTAACATCCGACATTATCAAAGATGAATCTTTACAGAACTCCGCTAATTCACTCATGTTGCCTGTATTTCTGATCGCACATGCGTTAAAATCGCCAAGAACAACAACATTGTTGGTATCAGCCTCCTGTATGATGGCATCAAGTTTACCAAGGTAATCAATGAATACCTCAGCATTACTCTCTTCGTCCGTTGGTAGATAAACACAGAGAATTAACATTGAACTAGACGCAGATTTAAGGTTGAGACCCACTATTCTCGGATCGTCGTATGTAACAAAACAAGCCTTGTCAGCAAACGATTTCCTCCACATTATAGCTGTTCCGCCATATGGACGACCAACCATGATATCCCGTTCACAGTCAATAGCAGACACTCCGCCTGCCTCGAAATCATTGTGAATTGAACGTAATAAATGTAGTTCATTTCTCAAGAGCCAATGTTCCTGCAGCAATATAATATCACATTTATTACAAAGCTCGTTAACAGCGACAGTAGACGACTTTACCGATTTACAATTATATGATGCCAGTCTTATATTTTCCATAGTGTGTCTTATTATGCCCACGGTTCTGTTGTGGCATGTTCCCAGCTTCTGCCACCAAATTTCCGCTCAAAAAAAGGCCGAACTAGGGTATTCTTGGGCCATAACTTAGCGTCTAATATCATCTTCATTACTTCGCGGTCTACAACTTCAAGTTTGAAGGATGAATATGTGTCATATTTGGTGTCCAATTTGACACATTTCACAACGGACGTGTTGAATGTGTCATTCACGTAACTTGTCACCTCTTTCTCAGCTGTTCCCGGTGCAAGTCTCGACACGAATATCAAGCCGGGAGGACTGGTATTCACGGTCTTTAATGTACTCCATGAAGAGCACACATCCGCGTCAAAGCGAACTGATCACAAAATATCAACAGCGACGTAGGCGTAATGCATAACGATGCCATGTGATGCCCGAGAAGCTTCATCGTCTCTTCAATAGGTAATATTGTGTGACTGCACTCTTAAACAGGTTTCTGTAATATCACGGCAGGCAAAATATATGCGAGCCCAGTGTTCCTTAATGCTATTTACTCGGGGTTGTATTGACTTTATGCAGCTATAGTCTTGTCAATGAGACTCGATTTTGAGGTGAACCTCGAACAAATTGTTTACAAGCTGATTTTGGTGTCATTTTGTCGGGCAGAATCTGGGGAGCAATACATCCAAAATCCGCTTTGGGGAAAATGTTCTACAGCTCGTTGAAATGGGGTCCTATTTATGTTTTTTTGTGTAAATTTCGCTGTTCATTATTAATCTAGTCAAACTGATGGAAAGAAAAAACCCAACCGTGAACAAATTACTATGCAATGTCTTGGTGTGTTTGATTGTGACTATATCCATATGATAGCATAACCAAAATCCCCATGAATCCCAGGGTTGGAAAATCGTCAATTTTGGGTCAAAAGACAGGAATATGTAAACAAAAATGGTGAAAATTGTAATTTTCTGGTTGAGACTCAGATTTTAAGGTGAACCTGTATTAAATTGGTAGCAAACTGTTGTTGGTGTTATTTTGTCGGGCAGAATCTGGGGAACAATATATCCAAATTTCGCTTTTGGGGAAATTTTCTACATATCTTTGAAATAGGGTCCTATTTATGGCGTTTTTGTGTCAAGTTTGCAGTTTCTTATTAGTCCAGTCAATCGGATGGAAGGAAACGCCCAACCCGTGAAAATATTTGCTATTCAATGACTTTTGGTCTTTTTGAGTGTCACTATACTCATATAATAACATATCCAAAATCCCCATGAACCAGAATGGGAAAGTCGTAATTTTGGAGTCAAAATACTGGAATATGTAGACAAAAATGGTGAAAATTGGAATTTTTGTAATAAACAAATCTGTCAACCATAAACGCTCAGTCGAGTTTCCTGACTGCCAAATGTGACCATATAATAACATATCCAAAATGGCCATTCCTTTAATGAAGGGAACGTCGTTCATTTTGGATAAAAATGAGGAAAATATGTAAGAAAATGGTGAAAATTGGAATTTTTGTCTGGGAACCAGGTCCGCCAAAATGCTTCTCCAGATTAGGGCCCCAGTATTAAACTTGATCCATTTTTCATAAGGATGTCTCTTCCAACTAATTTGACGCTAACATGTGGCCGTGAATGTTACGAGGCAATATGGCGGCGATTTCCTGGAGTGTACTACCATTCACTACAGGGTCCTCTAAATGTATTAATGTGACAGAAACCTGCAACAAAATACCGCATTATTCCCGTTGCCATAGCATAATTATGCCTGTCATTTCGTGCATAATTTGAACCTAAAACTATAAAATGGCGAACCCTAATCCGTTATAGTAAGTAATATCCCGAGGAATAGACAATTCGGTGTCTAAACAGTATTCAAAATGACAGCGAAAATGACAGTCGGAAGTGAACAATTGAAGTGTTTTTTTGTTTTTGTTGACGTTTTTTTTTACTAAATCTTACGATATCGTATAGCCAATATGTAGTCATATATGCCACCATACGAGTTTCTAAAGCACCAATAGTTTCATAATACATCAAATGAGTGTCCCGAACCACACAATGAGTCCGCCAATCCACGTACAGAGTTACAAAACCCATCTGGTATCCAAAAAAACTAACATGTGAGTATCAAAATACATACAACAGTGGCCCCAAATCCAAACATTGTTCCAAACCATCGACGGGGTGTCCCAATTCACCAAACGAGTTTCACAAACCACCCAGACTGACGTAGACTGAGGTAGGTAGCTCCCCAAACGATACTCAGCTGGTTTCATTGCCCACACATATAGTCCCCCAAATCATGCATCTGGTTTTCCAACTCACCCAAAATGAGTGTCCCAAACCACTATATGAGTGTCTCAATCGACCTGATTAAGGACCCAATCCATTCAACGAATGTCCCCAAACCACACAAGTAGTGTTCCATACGTTGCGACCTATGTTCGAAACAACATAATAGGTGTGCCCCAAGCCATCCAGTAGGTTCCAGATATATCCAATGAGTGTCCAAACCATCAGCTGAGTAAAATATACAATGAGCACTAATTGAGTGTGTCAAACCACTCAATCAGTGCCCCAAACCACACAATGTGTGTACCATGGTTACCAAACCATCCATCGGGTGCTCAAAACCACACGAGAGGCAGGCATCCAATATGTACCCCATGCCATATGTCATACAACATACAACTGTCGTCATGATCCATTCAACTGTAGTGTCCCAAACGGCCCAACCAGTGGCCCAATCGGCCACGCAGTGTCCCAATGCTCATAACCAGTATCTAAAATCTATAGCGAGTGTCCCAAACCACTCAAGTGAACACTCCACCCAATTGGTGTCCCAAAATTATCCAACTGAAGTCACAAATCATCCAGCGGGTGACCCAAACCATAACAATAGCATCATAAACCATCCAACAAGTTCGCTATCCATCCAACTGGACAGGAACCTCCATCGAGTATTTCACACGATCAAGTGAGTTTGTCAAACCATCCAATGAGTTTACCAAAACATAGTTTGATATATTTGATGGCTGGTTTTGTACACTACTTTGGGACACCTATTAAATGACTGGGACATTCAGAGGGTGGTTTGAGACACTAGTTGGACGTTTTAGACTCTTATCTGTTGGTTTGGGACGCCATTTGATGGTTTGTGGTACACACTTGATAATAGAGACACCCAGTTGTGTGGTTTGGGCAACACGTACCTGAATTGGGACACTCGATGGGTGACATATGGCAATCGTTGGATTGTATGGAACACACATTGGACTGGTTTGGGCACTAATTGGATGGTTTGTGACACAATTTGGGTGGACTGTGTTACATATTATGTGGTTTGGGACATTCGTTGACTGATTTGGAATGCCCATTCAATGGACTGTGACACTCACCGATTGATTTAAACATATTTTATTATCCCTCAGTCAATAAACAAAATACAAATAAATATAATTGATAATATGGATGAGATTAATTTGGTATATTACTAAGAAGGTGGTTGAGACACCTGTTGCGTGGTTTTACACCCCTTAGATGGTTTGGGACACGCGTTAAGTTGTTTTTGACACCCATTGGATGTATTTCGATACTAGTTTGGTTGCTGTGGACACTCATCAAATTATATTTGATACCGGATATGAGAAGATTTAGTTAAAAATCAATGACGAAATAGATATTTTTGTCTTTCGAGTGCAATATTCGCCGCCATTTTGGGACACTGTATCGACAAATTATCGACATAAAGCTCATTATTATCGGATTAGGGTCCGAAATCATTTACTGTTGTGTTTTTTCGTCTAAATGGAAACAATCTGGAGAACTTTAACGAAAATTCCCAATTATACTACTTTCAGTAGCCACAGTGTCCCTATTTTTGGAAGAAGCGATTGCCTCGTTTCTGCTAAAATGGGCACTAGTGGTTCATATCTGACGTCTAATGAGTATTCAGTACACTGGTGTGTTCGATTTGCGGTTATTCTGGGTATTAAAATAATATTTGATTTTTCTTCGAAATTTAGTACTGCCTATTTCGAATTCACAATCCTCGTGATATGGCTCACAATTATCAGACATTTATTTAAAATCGTGTATGTTGGCACAAATGGCCATTTAAACCAAATTTCTTATAAATGGAAACGATCTGGTGAAATTTAGTGAAAATTGTCCAATTTTACCAATTTTGTCCGCCATTATTAATTTTGACAATCAAATTGTACACGAAATAACACACGTCTGTCACGACAACAATAATAACTTGTTTATGTTGCATATTCCTGCCATCTGTATAACTTTAATTTAAATGACATTCATGTGTATATTTCATAAGAACCGGAAAATCATACATAAAAAACACAAATAGGACCTTTTTTTCAAAATGCTCTAGAAAATTTTCCACAAAGCGGATTTTAGCGGGTTTTGAATATGTTGTTCCCCAGGTTCTGCCCGACAAAATGACTCCAAAAACAGCCTGTAAACAATTTGTTCTAGGTCCAATGCTTCAACGACTAGACTACTAAATGACTTTATATTTACAGGACTTTGGTTCGTCATTTTACAGGAAGATGACTCTGAAGGGACTAATGTTCACATATATGACGGTTGTTAGTGCCGAATGTTTACAGGACGATGACTCTGAAGGGACTATTGTTCACATATATGACGGTTGTTAGTGCCGAATGTTTACAGGACGATGACTCTGAAGGGACTATTGTTCACATATATGACGGTTGTTGGTGCCGAATGTTTACAGGACTTGGTTCCTGATTTTACGGAATAATGATTTGTGAAAGGACGAATGTACATATATGATGGTTGTAATTGCCGGAATTGTTACACGTATGTATGGTAATACATCATATGTTGTTGGAAATAAAATAGGCAGTGTTATATAGCCCCGTTGTCTAGATTACACGGGATATTCGTCAGCACAATTGTACCACTCTCTGGTATAACTAAATTGAATTTGATAATTTGAGGTTCAGAATAAAGTACATTGACATACTATGCAATTGTTTCAAATACGTTGACGAAAACATCATATCACAAAAAAAAGTTTGCTGAGAGTTCCACATGCATAGTTCATAGATCTCAATGTGCATATATTATTTCCTTTTAAACTCGGATGACGAATATGACCAATGGTTCAAAATCAACTGATTTCCGATTCTAGCAGAGGATTCGAGCTGAGGAATTACATCACTTTAACTGAATTAGAGTTATCTCCCCTACAAGCTATTTTTGGACCAGGATGTCTAAATAAGATATGGGCACATACACAGGCAATTAATTTCCAGGGATTTTTCACTCGCAGACTGTTTCGGAGCGTTGAAATGTACTTAATACCATTCATCTCATTAATATGATTTTACGGCAGGAAAAAAAATCAGTATTCGCATTACCATCCCTATAAACAAGGCTGTATATAAGCAACATGATGTCATTGCCCACGCTTTGCATTAGCGGTAATTTAATCAATTTACACGACTATCTTCTGATTGGCTGCCACTATTTTCTACCGCGATTTATGTTTGACTGACACGGAATTAATTATTTCTGAAAGTAATGTGATACGCTGCTATCGAAAGCGTAGATTTGTTCATAGTCTGGGTTCGCTCAGACAGAAAACAAAGGACAAATTCGACAAAGCTGACCAGTTCTGCTCACAGTGAGCCTATACACATCATGATTGTCCATGTATAGTCCAATAAACTGTCAGGGTTCGTATTCGCCAGCTGGGTTAATATATAGCGCTGGTGGTTTTGTTCCGGACTTTATACTGTTGTCCTCGGTCGATCAGACATGTCGCCGCATATTGGATTATCCAAGCAATGAGCTTTAAGGTGACGTGAAACACTCCAGTAGGGTGATCGCATAGAAATGGAGGATAACCTTACTCAAGGTAGTTATTTTCACAAATCATAAATCCAAACTGACAACACACACGGCCATTAATATATATTAATTAAATTCATGACTCTCGACCGCGAAATCGTTTCTGTTACTTCATCGCCGATAGTTGCGTCCCGAATCGAGAAGTAAATATTTACAATTGAGCGTAGTTCAGATGCTGTTTTCCTTGGAGTGGTACGGTCGATTTGCTTGAGATTTTCGGCGATGTAGTAGAATGCTACATTTCGCCAGTTGGCATAGTGCCTGAATACTAATGTAACAGTTTAACGCACACGAACAAGTCCATAGTATGTCTTTAAAGGCCCACTTAATTTTCGAGTCGCCGATTATTTTTTTATGATGACTTGATATTCGGTTTTAATAACAATCTATGCCATAACATATGATTAAAATACTATAATTCATCACTATTTGAAACATCTGTGTCTCAGAAGATGCCCACAGAGAAATAGAATACTGCTGAAATCATAGAATGACTTCAAACTTTTTCAATGAAAGGGGAAGAACTTTATCTTTAATATATAGAGTTATTCCCCCTGCATTGAAAATAAAACTGATTTTTACTGCAAACTAGATGACAAAACGCGTTGGCAACTCAGTTTATTACACCGGATAAGTTGACAATACAATGTTTTGGAGCTTCCTCTTTCAAATGGTATATAATATGGCATATATGTTATATATATGATCTGGGAGTTCGAAAATTAAGTGGGCGTTTAAGCCCCGGTTCCATATCCCCGATTTCCCACCCCGAATGTTCCCGAATGACTCCCGAATCATAATTTAGCAAAAATCGTGGAGTAAGTTCGGGACAAGTCGGGACAGTGAATTTTTACCCCCGAACATGATCGGGGATATCGGTGCTATCGGGGTCGATTCGGGACAATTCTGGACTCGCTCCCGACAGTTTTGAAATGTTCAAAACTATCGGGAACCAAGCCGAATCGCTCCCGAATTGTCAATCATCGGGAGAAATTCGGCACCTATTCGGGAGTAGTCGGCAGTATTCGGGTGGATATTCTGGAGTAGTCGGCAGTATTCGGTGTGTTATTCGGTATTTATTCGGCATCAATTCGGTACCAGTTCGGCATTGATTCGGGGTATTCGGCAACAATCGGTGTAAGTCGGTAGGAATCTGGGCAATTCGGCAGCCAGTCGCACGAAATTTCGGTATCAGTTCGGGATACTTGATCATTCGGAAGCATTCTGGAATACTCGGCAATGTTCGGGACGATTAAATTTTGTCATAATTCGGCATCAGTTCGTCGGCTTTTTGGAATAAAACTCGTCCAGAATTATCTCGAATGCTGCCGATTTGGTCTGGTCCCGAATTGGTGCCGAATATACTAATTCGGGACAGAAAATCGGGAATATGGAACCGGGGCTTTAACGACGGTGATAGATTGACTACTATTGTTGATAGCATGAAATGTCCAAATATTGAATTTCTTTTACAAATGTTGGGGAGATACCCCATAAACCCCCTGTCCATGGGAATGTCAGTGACTGAGTAATCCAAAATCTTTCAGAACGGGTATACATTTAATAATATATGTATAATCAGCATGAAGTGTTATCACCATATGACACATATTGTACATTACAATGTTTTGAAAAGTCATATAAAGTTGATCTGAAATACAAAATCGTTTCTTCCGAGTGGTTGATCTGGTTTTTGTAAACTAACACCGGAAACACGAAAGTACCTCCTTCGGTCCACCGTACATGAAAGACAAAACAACTATAAAAATAGCCGTTCTTAATAATATGTGCGAACACCAGCACAGCCATTATTAAATTAAAGACAAAATAAACAAAACAAATATTCACAAATAGGCGTTCTATTGTATATTTTACAATTTTTGCGGAAACCCTGTGGCAATGCATTCTCTTATGTATGCGAGTCGACCATAGGTCGTCTCGCATATATAAGAGAATGCATTGGCCTAACACATTATTTTTTTTAATTGTTAAAGAATGTAAGAAAAAATGGTAAAAATTTATAAAGAATATAAGAAAGAAATTATAAAAAATTGTTGAAGAATATAAGAAAAAATGACTCGATGATAAAAAAATGACAACATTGTTAAAGAGTATAAGACAAAATGATACAAAATTGTTATAAAATGTAAGAAAAAATAATAAAAATTGTTAAAAAATAATAAAACATTGTTAGACCAATGCATTCTCTTATATATGCGAGGCGACTTATGGTCGAATCGCATATATAAGATAATGCATTGGCACAGGGTTTTCGCAAAATTTCAGGAAACTCCAGTCTTGGAAGGGTTAAAATGTATTCAGCATAATAATATGTTCAACAGAACTAAGGCGTCAGGCGTCGTTCCAAAAAGTTTACTAATCCATCAAGGTCGTTATTATTATAATGAAATATCCGATTTCGGTGTGCATTCAAATACGTCAATATGCTGTCATCTTGTATGTCGTTTCTATGGAAACCTACTCCATCCACGTTGACGATGATCAGCGTTGAGCGTCTGACTTTGATACCTTTCAGAATGGAACAGTTGAATTCGTATTTATTATGGAAGCCCGCGAAGTAACGAGCAGAGCAGAATACCACAGTTTTCCTCGACCTGTTGATAGCTCTTGTTATTTCCACCATCATGCTGTGGGTTCCAGGTCTTATGCATGTCCCTCGAGTAAATGTGGACAACATTTTGCTATTCAAACGGGTCACTAAAGCACCTAATATAAGATCCCTGATTTGCCTGCTTTGATCGTCGAATGACAGGTATGCATCTGTTAGTTGTGCTTGTCTCAAAGGTGTGTCTTCGTCAGACTCATCTGTAGATCCAGTTAATTCATAAGGATTTATTTCGTTTCCACGACTATAGTACAAATATCGTATCTGCCATCTGTTGTGATATATAGACATGGGGACTGCAGTGAAAATGATTAACACCAACAGCGCCACAACCGCTCCCCACACAATATAGGAAAAAGCACAAAATACGCGCAATTGACGTATTGTCAACGATTTTACCGGAATTAATTATTTGTTCCCGTACTCACAGTATAACGTACCGAATGAATTAAAGTTCACGTCCGTTGACCCGAGTCATGAAGCGAAGTCAATATATTCACAGTTGCATTTCAGATTGTTTCCTTCCAAGTTTAAGCGAAAGTTTGGATTATTCTGAGATATCTCGTCAAGCTGGTGTCTCATGTTAGCAGATATCTCTGACAGCAGATTGTCCGATAAGTCGATAAGCTCAAGTCTAGACAATGACCAGATATCAAGGTCAATGTCAATCAAAGAATTATTTTGCAGCTCCAGTGTACGAACATTTTCGAGTTTGCTAAACACCCTTTGTGGCAGAGATTTCAACTCATTTACCGAGATATCGAGGTGTTTTAGTTTTGTCAAATTAGCGAAAAGATCTGGTGATTTGTGCATGCTAATTCCAAGACGATTCTCGCGCAATAAGAGAGTTTCTACATTGATGAGATCAGAAAAAAACATTCCCGAAACATTGTTGCATGCGTTTGCTGATAAGTTGAAATGGCGCAACGAATGAAGGTTTTGTAAAGGTCCTGTCCAAGGGCATAATAAATCTGCAGAAAAGTCCCAAAATGACAAATGATTTGGCTGCTCAATAAAATGCATACATGGTATAGCTGCGCCTTTTAAATTCAGATGGCTTGCAAGAAAGACTGCTATATTTGAAGGAAATGGAACCGTTGCACATCCTTTGGTTAACACGCCAACCGTTGATGTAATAAAACCACTTTCTACCACACCAGTGGTCGCTGATTTGTTTTGAGGTTCATTGGAAAATATTTCGCTGTCCTCTAATGTGCCAGTTTTCGGGAAAGCATTGCCTGGTAAACGTTGAAAACTGATATCAAGGAATTCGAGATGTGTGAAATTATGAAGTGTAGAGTAATCACCCCTACCCCTTCTTATTCAAGTGACGTGATAGTACATACTAAACATCCATCTTACCTATGGGGAAGACAGAATATAATCGAACTATAGTGACCCCAACTAAATTGCCAAGGTCATACTCGGAGAGGCCGCGACCTATGAGTTATGCAAGTCTAACCACAAAGGAAGGAGTCTTAGGTAATAATTCCCAGTTCACCCATGGGTCAGTACAGACAAAGAGATGCACTAATGACGGCTACCAGTCATTAGCGATATATAAACCAGACATTAATCTACTCTTCAATTAGTTTCGGCTCTTCAAACTAATTGGCAGGCATCAACATCAGGTCGCTAATTAATAAGCGACGCCTTCGGTCGTTCTATGACATCTATGATTGATTCACAATTATGTATCATTTACCATCACAAGCTGTTGACTATACATTGATATTAGATGTGAATAAATGATATACAAGAACTGACTTCATTCTTCCACATAGATGAAATGGTACCGTTAAGCAGTTCTGCGTCTCACTACGACACAACGAAGTCCTAACGATCACAGCCAACAAAGAAGAGAAGCATGTATAAATTACTACAGAAGATTGCAGCCAAAACAAAGAAAAACTTTATAAATTGCTAAAGAAGATCGCAGCCAAGACAAAGAAAACTTTATAAATTGCTAAAGAAGATCGCAGCCAAGACAAAGAGAAACTTTATAAATTGCTTATGAACATCGCAGCCAAAAGAAGATAACATAGAAGAGAAAGAAGAAGAAAAAGAAGAAAAGACGACATAAACATTTCCAGCATAATCCAAAGACAAGAACAAAATAGACAATTTGCACTCGACAGTTGTGACAGTCAGTTATTCATTGGATTCGTTGAGTCAAACTTTTTCATTTTTGCCAGATGTGCGTTTTCACACCTTGTTAGAGGCTTGATTATTAACACCCAATTCCACCCTAATTTTTTTTTCGCTTGGTATGGCCCTGGTCCCCATACAATTTTCAAACAAAACAGATAGCAGATTTAATTAACTTTCATGGAACCACCGCCACCCGAATCCGTGGAATATTCTAATCAAGATAGTTTATTTAATCGAACTTTCAATATGGAACGAGAATGCCACCTACACGCGGCCAGTAATCCAAACATGCAAGACATAAATATACCAAATCCATCCTTTCAAATTCCCAGCGCACAAGACACACAGAATACCCTCATATCTCAATTAACGCGAGAAATAGGTCAATTTAACATGACAATGCGTGAAACTTCTGCCGCCACCCATTCACAGGCCACAGTATCTGCCATTATAGGCATGAACGCAATGGTTACATCATTTGATGGCAAACCATCAGAATTTTCAAATTGGATGCACGAAATTGAGAAATATTCCTCGACACTTGGGGCAGAGGACGAAACAATAATTAAAATAGCGGCCCAGACAAGTCGTTCATCTGTTTCCGAATTCGTGCAACGATACATCAATGACAATACGGTTAACGGCACACTAACGGTCACATGGCCTGATTTGAAAGCGCAGTTGCGATCCCGTTTCAGCGCGATAAGTGACGCACCACAGGCTCTGGCCATGTTGCGAACATTAAAACAAACACACCAGGAAACACTACCTATGTTTGCAGAGAGAATTCGATCACTCGCAAACACTGCCTTTATTAATGAAATAAATACACAGGCGGTACAAACACAATTGGTAACATTTTTTGCGGATGGAATACGCGATGACCATATCAAATATACCTTAATTAAAGATGACCCAACGTCGCTCGACCGTGCCACAGAGATCGCAATGAAACAAATGAACATTAAACAGAGGTTCAAACTTCGCTATGGTGATAGAACATCGAGGTCAAATGAACAACACTAAATACACGACTCCTTCCCACAACCCATGGAGGTTGACCATTTTAGGCGACGTCCCATACTATGGAGACCGCGCAATAATATATCTAATAGCTATGCAACTAACAAACCAATGCACCGCGCAAATCATCAGCAAAACCCCCCATTCAGAATGCCATCCAATTTTCAGAATACTAACTTTAATAAACAAAGCAATTACATCCGCCAGGATCGAGTAAACAATATAGACTACAACTCAAACCGGCCAAACTTCTCGAATAAAATAAAACGCCAGTTTTGCACACTATGTAAGATGAGCAACCACGATATACGAAATTGCCGAAGACGCATAGCCAATAACAAACATTATTTAAACATGTAAGAATGTCTTTGAAGAAGCCGCAAGGACATTCTAAAAATCATAATCATCATCATCATAATACATCACATCAGAGCGCGAGATATCAAACTAAAACCGTATTCAAAACACCGTCAAAACATATGACCATAAATAAATGTCCACCTAATTACCAGAAGCTAAGTAGTTATGCAACTAAACCAGCGACTGGTACCCTAAACACCAGAGCAGCACATGTTACTATAAAAGAACAGAGACATCGTTCAGACCAGGCCAATAAAGTGAAACCTAATACATCTTAGCATGCTGATACGAGCACGAACAAACACGTGCATTCCCCAATTATAAATAGAAATTCCGCTGGTCACGTTAGAACAGATATGAATAAACGATTACATAAGATCGTTCCCAAACAAAAGGACATTAATAGTGAAGTAAACACTAAAACTCGAAACCAACGACAAGCTAATCGAATTGCAACGGTTTACCAAAATAATAATAATAATGAGCCGAGTAAAAACTGTCAAAGTATAAATAACCAGTCGGAACAGATGCAATTGCATACATTACCTAAACTCAAATACCATGCAGAGATTGCACAAAGACTGCAACAGCAAACGCCTTGTTCAACAATTATTAAAATTGGTAACCAACGCATTAGGGCATTACTTGACTCTGGGGCAAGTACAAGTTGCTTAAAATATGACGTGTATCGCTCCCTTCCAAATAAGCGCCCGTTAATAAAAGAAAAAATAATTCTGACCTCAGCAACAGGCCAAAATATGCAAGTATACGGCAGTATACATTTGCCCTTCAAAATTGGATCAATGTCATTAGTACATAAATTCTTTATATTACCCAACCTAGCAAGATCAGCGATTTTTGGTCGCGATTTTTTAACAGACAAACATGTAAGACTCTATTTCGATTTGAATGCATTTAGAGTAGGCAACAAAACATTTCCCATGTTACAGGATTTACATATAGCATCATTGCTACGTTCGCGGCAAGATATCAAATTACTACCCCATTCATGTGCATTGGTGAACACAAAAATAATTGGTACACCAGACATGTATGAGACACCATATCTTGGAGGAAGTCACGCCGATATCGGCATATTTAAGGATGAACCTAATGTGTCCATTATGGACGGGATAGTTTCTGCATCAAAACGAGATATACCGGTCATGGTCATGAATAATTCAGACTCGTATATGTCTATATTTAAAGGTAATATAGTTGCGAAAACACATGGCCTAAGTTCAGACCAGATCTGTCAAACAAAGGCTAAGGTACCCACCACAAATAAAATGAATGATTCTCAAGAAGTATTTAGTATAGAAAATCAAACAAATATATCTAAGGCTGGCCAGAAACCTTTCAAATTGGACGATACCTGTGCCCCCGACCACCACAAAATTGAACTACTTGAACTGGTCTCCCAATATCAAGATGTGTTTACAAACGATCCAAATAAGGTAGGATTTTGCGATAAAATAGTCATGCGTGTTGATACCAAACCAGATGCAGAACCTATCTTTTGTCGTGCGTATCCTACTCCATTACATAGACGCGAACACATGGAAAAAGCACTTCAAAAATTATTAGATGCTGGTATTATAAAGAAAACTACAAACACGAGTTGGTCATTCCCTGCCTTATTGATCCGTAAGGGAATCGTAGATCCTAATGGAAATCATAATTATAGACTATGTATAGACCTGAGAAAGCTAAATAAAATCACCGTCCCATTACGATGGTACCTCCCCTCTTTTACCGAAGTTTCCAGCCGCCTCCAAAAATCCAAAGTATTTTCCACAATCGACATTAGCCAAGCTTATCATGTTATCGGTGTTCTCAAAGAACATCAAGAAAAGTTAACTATGAACACAGATTTCGGATTGTTTTCTTTCACAAGGGCCCCATTTGGCTATTGCAACTCGAGCGCGACGTTTTTGACATTAATCCATAAAGCATTGGAAGGGTTAAGTTTTGTCGACAGCTTCGTCGACGATTTAATTTGTCACAGCGAAACGGAGGCCCTCCATAAACAGCACCTCAAAATAGTATTCGAACGACTCAGAGAGTATGGATTAGTAGCACGATTAACAAAGTCCCAATTTTATATGAAAGAAGTAAAATTTTTAGGGCATATCGTATCACAAAATGGAACGCGCCCAGATCCCGCCAAAGTTAAAGCCATACAAGATGTGCCAGCCCCAACATCAGTGAAATTTGCTTAAAGTACCTACTATGGCCTACCCTGATAGGAACAGGAAAATGATCTTATATTGCGATGCATCAATGCATTCAGTGGGGGGATCATTAGTCCAGCCATACCCAGAAAACTAATTAGAAACTGATATCAAAACCCCGGAATTTCCAATTTGCTTTGTTAGCAAAAAGTTGAATCACTCTCAACGAAATTACAGTACTACAGAGCGCGAAGCACTCGCCATATATGTATGTCTAAAGAAACTCAATTTCTATCTAGAAGGATCGGACGTAGAAATACGAACAGATCATTTACCCCTAGTTTCTATGTTTCAAAATACTCAGATGGCTAATAAACGTATTCAAAAATGGTTTATTGAAATTTCCGCATACAATCCAAAACTTACTTATATACAAGGGTCTGAAAATATAGCCGCTGACTTTTGTTCTCGTGTGGACCCGACAAACCAACAGAGTATGTCAGAGTGTTCAGTGGAGAGCGAAGAGAAAACGCCATACGACATAGCGATCAATGACGGATCACTAAACATATTACATTCACAGAAAATAAAAAATTACGTCAAGACAATAGGTAAACAAAAAGTGCATACGTTGCCCGACACTATATTAATTTCCGAAAATGAACAACTAAATGTACCTACCAATATCGAAGAAATGCAAAAAGAGGACCATATTATATCAGTCATAATTCGCAAATTAAAATCCGATAAACCACCCGAAAAGATAACAAAGCAATATATATTGAAAGACGGAATTCTATACTATATGTCTGTATTTAATGAGCAAGCATCGGAACGCATTTATGTCCCGGAAAAGCTGACTAAGCAGATAATTTCTGAATATCATATTGTCGGTCATTATGGATCCCAACGAATGTACCATACCATACGTTTGCGATATTATTGGCCACGAATGTTCCCAATGATAGTCAGTTTCGCCAACAATTGCCACATTTGTAAACAAAGAAATCAAAACACTGCCCATATACCAAATCAAATGACGGACATACCGAGCCGACCAGGGTAAATGATCGCGATAGATTTAATGGGAAAATTTAACCCACCCACAGCCAGCTGCAATTCCTACATTTTAACGGTCATAGATTTATTCAGTTTACACAAAATGGCATATGCGCTTCCCACAAAACACGCAGAAGTGGTTGCTGAAAGACTTATGACTCAGTATTTCACCATATTTGGTTATCCTGCTTGTCTGGTATCAGACAATGGCAGTGACGTATGCAGTGAGGTATTCAAAATAATATCTAACTACTATGTTATTCAGCATCGCAAGACCTCGTTCTATGCGCCTTTCAGCAACGGATCAAGCGAACGATCTCACCGCGACTACAATGGAATATTAGCCAAATTAACTGAAGGAAATCCAACATCATGGGACCTATTTCTCAATTTCGCATCAGAAGCCATGAATTTTCATGTCTCAGCAACGACTCAATTTTCTCCATATTTTTTAACTTGCTGCAGACACCCCCAAATAAATATTGACAAGATACTGACACCGCGACAGAAATACACGGGTGAATGCCTCATTCAACAGTTACTAGAGAAGCAGCACTTCGCATTTCAATTAGTTAAACAAAATATGAAACAAGTCAAGACGAAACGAAACGAAAACAGTAAAGGTAAAATACCGGAATTTCCCATAGGTTCCCAGGTCTATGTTAAGAATCACAGACAAACCCATAAACTAGGTATGAAATATGATCCATTTTGGGTGATACTTAAACAAACAGGACCAGTTTCGTATGTAATTCGTAATCAAATTACAGGCAGTTTATCTAAAAGTCATGCCAAACATTTAAAATTAGCGACGACTAAATGGCATACACCACAATTACAGGAGAACCAGAAAGTTCGGAAAAGCAGATTTGTATTCCCACATAAGTCATCAACACAAAGCTCCGATGCTGACATATCGAGTAATAGCAACAATTCGGACACCGAAAATGAGAACCACGATACAGCCCCTTTAACACAGTTAATACGACAAAACCACGTCATCCGGGACGGATCGGATTCAAATGAACCAGTGCCCCTACCAGAGATGGCACATAAGTTGATAGCATCAAAGCGCGAACATGAAAAACAATCATTTTCATCAACTGAACCATATAACCCTTATGATATGCTAACGCAAAACGATGAAGCAAAAATGTACAATGCAAGTTCATCAACCGAGCCATACAATCCGTATAACATGTCAACCCAACAATTAGTACAACAAAACAAGCGTAAAAGCAAGTCCAGTTGCGATACATATAACATGTCAACCGAAAATTATGATCCTTTCGATATAACCACTCAAACCGACAAAAATAGCACAGACGAACAGAGCATGTCGATATAGGAAAATAAAATATGTAAACAACTACCATAATTAGATAACATACATAATCATAAAAGCAACTAACCTCATACACTCAACTCTATATCCAAAAGCACGAAACGAAAACAGCTCACACATGTATAAACTTTAACTGAATAAAACTCAACAACTTAACTCCAGGAAACAAACTGACAAAGTAAAAATTACCAATTTCTAACAAAGACGACCAGATCTATACCGCGCGAAATGCAACGAATATTATTGGACAATCTCCACCTATCATAAATAAATAGCACCCTGTCGTAAAAAGACACAATAATAAGAGAGAATTGTCATCGCGCAAAACCAGGACTGCCAGACCATGTGCAGTGCATGTAACACGATATGGCAATCACACACGCACCAAGTGGGTGACATATTTCTTTTCACCAACCCGCCCAGATGCACAAAATCGAGGCTTAATTAATCAAAGAAACCGATCTGAACTATACAAAGTGGGTTGGCCAATAATACAGAAATTTAACGCCATGTACCCGTATATATCACGCACATGGCCCCCTCACAGCAAGGCAATATTTCATCTCCAGCAAGTTATCACCTGGCGGCCAACACGCTTTATTATCGCATCAATCAACAATTCGGGAGACGCGAATAACTTCGACCTCTTCAAATTTCAGGCGAATCGCATGCATTAATTTAAATGCTAAATCAAAGCAAGAAACATGAAGCATTTCCACTCATACAAGTTAGATGCCAAGTTCATAATTTATCAGACAGTTTTGCCTCATTAGCACTCAGATAATAGCATGTGTCACGACGGACACATATACTAATTAAATTATTCACGCCCCATCTTCGGAATAATTATCACAGACACCGAATAAACAATTACGTCATAATGAATCGTGTTAATCACCACAACGGTAATCATACACATAATCACGCGTAGTTACCACCCTGTGTTCAATCCAATGCAATAGCGACGATTCATAGCTAAAATTATCGCTGGTCCGGCCGGGTAGAATGTAGACAAGTGCAGTCAAAGTCTGATCAACTTTGATTCCACATAGATCAAATGAACTAGTATAGAGACCAGGAAACGCATCTCAACACATACGCGTAACCACTCTTCATATAAACATATCATGATTCATTATCTTCCCAAAGATAGCTTTACCGGTTCAAGTTATCCAAATAATCACAATTATATACCGCTTGTAAAATATCTTAATCTCAAGTGTCAAAATCGCCCCACGCTACATCGACAAATACAATTGTCACATGGCGGGGTATGACAATAACATAGGTTGAAATGATGGCCTACATTAAGGGACAAGCGCATATATCTGAGTATATAACTTTAATTGTCATGTAGCAATGCCAAGCATCAATGATGACCGAATCAATCGATATTTTAACCGTACGCGCGCGATGTAAAACTTCAAACCCAAGTACCCAGTTGATATCGCACTCCAGTATAAATCATACGACATTATGTGAAAACAAATTTATTTCTATCTCAACCACAAATAAATATCACATGAATGCAAATGGCAGCCCATGTTTGAAGCAATCGCACGAATCCCAATATTTTTATACACAAAGCACGACTACCAACAGAGCCTACACCCCTCCCTCAATTTTTAAACCAATTGAGTCCCACCCGAATCATTTTAATCATGTAACAGTTCTCCCGATTTTTTTTATTATCATACAATTTTAATCATTATTTTCCAACCCCCTTTCCAAGTCATTACAACCGAATGCCTCCAAAAATACAAGCTTTGCAAACGCACATCTTATCGCAATAATGAAACAGTTTGTCCACAAGCCAGGAGCCGGAAGTGGACATTAGCGCTCGCCAATCGAGCACATCCATGAACTCTTGAACGAAGTATCGTTCACCCACTGATTGTTCAACATAATTATTATTGCATTACATGTATTCTAATGTCATTTATATTGATACCCTTTATACTATCACACTTATGTTACCTCATCATGCCAACCCTCTTCATAATGCAAATGGCTTCAACATATACATAGATATATATATTCAATTTATACAATTTTTTTATGACGACAACACGCCGTAACTTATATGCACAGGCAACCCTTGAATCAACTCTACTCATTGTACAAGCATACCGAAGTACCAAACCCCTAGATTTTAACACTAGTAGTCAAAATCTGAAAATAAGGGGGACCCTATGTAGAGTAATCACCCCTACCCCTTCTTATTCAAGTGACGTGATAGTACATACTAAACATCCATCTTACCTATGGGGGAGACAGAATATAATCGAACTATAGTAACCCCAACTAAATTGCCAAGGTCATACTCGGAGAGGCCGCGACCTATGAGTTATGCAAGTCTAACCACAAAGGAAGGAGCCTTAGGTAATAATTCCCAGTTCACCCATGGGTCAGTACAGACAAAGAGATGCACTAATGACGGCTACCAGTCATTAGCGATATATAAACCAGACATTAATCTACTCTTCAATTAGTTTCGGCTCTTCAAACTAATTGGCAGGCATCAACATCAGGTCGCTAATTAATAAGCGACGCCTTCGGTCGTTCTATGACATCTATGATTGATTCACAATTATGTATCATTTACCATCACAAGCTGTTGACTATACATTGATATTAGATGTGAATAAATGATATACAAGAACTGACTTCATTCTTCCACAGAAGAGCAGCAAGGGAACTCCACTCGCCAAAGAAGATTGTCCCGCACAGAACATTTCTTCAGGGTTCTAGGTAGTTTTAGCATTGCCCGCTCGTCAAAGTCAACAATAATATTGCTTTCGATAAATATAGCTTCCAAATTCGTCACTTTAAAAAGCCGACGATAATCCTACAGATTGACGCCTCTGGGATTCCTTTTCCAATGTGCTATGATGTTGGTGCGTCCTGCTGAATTGCTATGTTGCTGGTAGGGCGAACAGATGTGCATTGTATTCGATGTGATGAAAGTACGACGTATGTAACTGTAACCAAATGGGATGTTTTATCAGAGATTCTACAAAGTCTGTGGATCTTCGATCTTTAATCGCATCGAATGAAATATGGTGGCCTACATTGTATTCGATGCGATGGAAGAACGACGTCTGTAAGGCCCGCTACGGTGCCTGTGAGATACGAATGATTGCGATTGCTAGTATTTTTCAGTTTTTGTTGCCTGATATATAAGCAGGAATTTGGCTAAGGATATTCTGAATTATTTTGTGAAAAATCGGCACGTGGATTTTTTAACTCACCCGATATTCAAAATAACACTATTCGTACATGTATCAATCACGATAAATACTTACCACACAACCGGTTGTTATACTCCATGGAGGACACCCATCCGCGTCAAAGCGATCTAAACACAAAATATCCCCAGCGACGTAGGCGAAATGCTATAGGAATCACGGAACTAAATGGTTTCCCATAGGCGACAGTGTTAACGTTTCGGCCAAATTCGCTGAATTGAAGCCTGCAGGCCATACCAGTGATGTTTACCCAGCTAGATTGACACCAGTTGATCACGAACATGCACGAAAAATCATAGGTCATGTGTTTACTTTTTAAAATAAATCCCCAAGTGTACGACAGGGCTATCTCACAGCCAAATTTGATCTGGAAAAACCCAGATCTACAACAGCTAGTTAAATACATTTCCCACTCACAAAAATCCGTTCCCCCATTCATTCACCAGTTTAAATTATTTAGATATTATGTACAAATCAAATAAACGCGATGTCATCCTTTAATAACGTGTCGCATGTATCAGGTGAAGGTCATTCTTCAGTTACCTTCACCTTTAGGGTTCCACGGTGTACTCGCTCCCCGACTCTAGAACACAGTTAGCTCCCTGATTCCTATATATATGTATATGTGTGAATAACAGCGTTTCTTATAGTATTTTATCAAAATATAGACCTTACTGAAATCAAAAATGGATTATATCGAGCAGTAGTGGTTTATTTTTCCAATATGAGGCATCCTGAAAATTAGTGTCAATCCTCAAAATAAAGCCAACAAATTTAGCTTTGTTTTCAATTTTACTAGCTAATGCATCTTGTATAACTGAAGTATGTCCTTATATACCATAATATTACTAAATTGAAGAGGAAATGTTAATATACATTTTGAGAAGGATATATTGTCCAATTTTAAACCCTTTTCATGCAGAATTTGGCAATTTATAATAAATATTTACCAAAATTAACAGAAAATATTTTTTTATTTTTTTTTTAATAGCGATGTAAAGCAACCATAAGTCAATTTAAATATCGAAACATTATGATACAACATCAGACACAGCCTCAGGCATGAAATTTTACCAGATGGCAGGGCATACTGTCTGTTTAACAAAGCTGCCATGACAGTTTTGCACGACTGTAACTCTAGTGGTGATGCCATCACCCCCCCCCCCCCGACTTGGGGTGGGGCTACGGTCCCAGATAAGGCTACTGGGTGCCGGAAAAGCTTAATTGGGTCAAATGACACATTTTCCCAATGGGGGGGGGGCTAACACTCCTCAAAATTGTGGGGAGGGGGGGGCTTTAGACCCCCTGACCCCCTAATGGTACCTGACATCCCAGCAGAATTACCGGATTTATCACTTTCTTTACTATCTACAGGCGAATCCATGCGTTTCTTCTTTAAATCTGTCCAAAATGTGGTCATTTTCATTTGAAAATAAGAAAATATGGAAATAAAAACTTATCATGGTGAGACGTGAAATTTCGTAAAATTCAAATTTTTCTTATAGAAATCACGGAACTAAATGGTTTCCCATAGGCGACAGTGTTAACGTTTCGGCTAAATTCGCTGAATTAAAGCCTGCAGGCCATACCAGTGATGTTTACCCAGCTAGATTGACACCAGTTGATCACGAAAATGTAAGAAAAATCATAGGTCATGTGTTTACTTTTTAAAATAAATCCCCAAGTGTACGACAGGGCTATCTCACAGCCAAATTTGATCTGGAAAAACCCAGATCTACAACAGCTAGTTAAATACATTTCCCGCTCACAAAAATCCGTTCCCCCATTCATTCACCAGTTTAAATTATTTAGATATTATGTACAAATCAAATAAACGCGATGTCATCCTTTAATAACGTGTCGCATGTATCAGGTGAAGGTCATTCTTCAGTTACCTTCACCTTTAGGGTTCCACGGTGTACTCGCTCCCCGACTCTAGAACACATTTAGCTCCCTGATTCCATTAAGCATCTATGTGATGCTTGAGAAGATTCAACGTACCTTTATCGTATCTTCAATACTTCATATTGTTTGACTGCACTGTTAAACAGGTTTCTGTAATTTCACGGAACAAAGGGCAGGCAAAATATGTGACCCGCCATATAACATCCAGTCGTAAGTCGGGATTTTTTTTAACCCCGTGCCAATGCATTGGCCTAACAATTGTTTTCATTTTTTGAAAATAAATGTTTCTTATAATTTTTAGGACATAAAATAAAAAACACCCATTACCCAGCATTACCCTGTTTTTTTAGGGTATACTTAAGCATGCTATAGCGAATTTAAAAACAAACTGGATAAAACCTTAGGGGCGTGTTATAACTCAAAACTATCATCAAGTATTCATAGTAATAATTTTGATGCCCATGAAAAACATAAGTTTTCCTGGCACTAAACCTACAAAATAAGTCTGTTGAAGAATATAAGAAAAAATTATTAAAATTGTAAAAAATTGTAAAAAATAATAACAAATGATGAAAGATTGTTAGGCCAATGCATACTCTTATATAGGCGAGGCGACCTGTGGTCGACTCGCATATATAAGAGAATGCATTGGCACAGGGTATATGGGTTGATACAAAAATCGGATCCGGCACTGAAAGGGTTAATAGTCTGGGTTCGTTCAGACAGAAAACAAATTCGATGAAGCTGACGTGTACTGTTCTGCTCACAGTGAGCCGATATACATCATGATTGTTCATGTATAGCCCAATAAACTTTCAGGGATTGTATTCACCAGCTGGGTTAATATATAGCGCAGGTGGTTTATACCGGGCTTTATACTGTGGTCGTCAGTCGGATCGACATGTCGCCGTGTATAGGATTGTCCAATCAATGAGCTTTAACGAGGACCATAGATTGACCAGTATTGTTGAAAGCATGAAATTTCCAAACATTGCATTTCTTTTACAAAAGTCGGGGTGATACCCCATAAACCCCTGCCCCTAGGAATGTCAGTGACTGCTTAATCCAAAAATATTTCAGAGCGGGTAGTATTTAATAATATATGTATAATCAGCATAACGTGTTATCGTTCACATCATGTGACACATATTGTACATTACATTGTTTTGACATGATTGTTTCGAAATGTCATATAAAGTTGATCTGAAAAACAAAATCGTTTTTTCCAAGTGGTGGATCTGATCTAACCCCGGAAACACGGAAGTACCCCCTTCGGTCCAAAGACAAAACAACTATACAAATAAACAAAACAAATATTCACAAATCGGCGTTCTTAATAACATGTGCGAACACCAGCACAGCCATTATTAAATTAAAGACAAAATAAACAAAACAGATATTCAAATAGGCGTTCTTAATAACATGTGCGAACACCAGCACAGCCATTATTAAATTAAAGACAAAATAAACAAACAAAATATACAAATAGGCGTTCTATTGTATATTTTAAATATTTTGCGAAAACCCTGTATCAATGCATTCTCTTATATATGCGAGTCGACCATAGGTCGCCTCGCATATATAATAGAATGCATTGGCCTGACAAATTATTTTTTTATTTTTTTTATTATTTTTTAATTGTTAAAGAATGTAAGAAAAAATGTTAAAAATTTATAAAGAATATAAGAAAGAAATTATGAAAAATTGTTGAAGAATATAAGACAAAATGATAAAAAATGACAAAATTGTTAAAGAGTATAAGACAAAATGATACAAAATTGTTATAAAATGTAAGAAAAAATAATAAAAATTGTTAAAAAATAATAAAACATTGTTAGACCAATGCATTCTCTTATATATGCGAGGCGACTTATGGTCGACTCGCATATATAAGATAATGCATTGGCACTGGGTTTTCGCAAAATTTTAGGAAGCTCCAGTCATGGAAGGGTTAAAATGTATTCAGCTTAATAAACAAAACAACTATACAAATAAACAAAACAACTATACAAATAAACAAAACAACTATACAAATAAACAAAACAACTATACACATAAACAAAACAAATATTCACAAATAGCCGTTCATAATAATATGTTCAACATAACTAAGGCGTCAGGCGTCGTTCCAAAAAGTTTACTAATCCATCAAGGTCGTTATTATTATAAGGAAATATCCGGTCTCGGTGTGAATTCAAATACGTCAATATGCTGTCATCTTGTATGTCGTTTCTATGGAAACCTACTCCATCCACGTTGAAGATGATCAGCGTTGATCGTCTGACTTTGATACCTTTCAGAATGGAAGAGTTGAATTCGTATTTATTATGGAAGCCCGCGAAGTAACGAGCAGAACAAATAACTACAATTTTCCTTGACATGTTGGTAGCCCTTGTTATTTCCACCATTTCGAGTTTGTTAAACACCCTTTGTGGCAGATATTTCAACCCATTTGCCGAGAAATCGAGGTGTTTTAGTTTTGTCAAACTGGCAAACAAATCTGGTTATTTGTGCATGATAATCCCCAGACGATTCTTGCACAATAAGGGAGTTTCTACATGAACGAGATCAGAAAGAACATTCCAGAAATATTATTGTAGGCGTTTATTCATGAGATTAAATGGCATAAGGAATGAAGGTTAGCAAAGGTCCAGTCCAGGGGCAGAATAAATCTACCGAGAAGTCAAAAAATTATATGTCTACGCATTTTATACTTTTTTGGCTTGCAAGTGCAACTGTCAGTTTTCCGGGCAATGTGACGGGAAAACATTCGTTGGCTAATATGCCATACGTCGATGTAATGAAACCCTTTTCTACCACCCCATTGCACGGGATTCCTTGTCATATCCAATTTCAAAGACGACGGGTGTTTCCCAAGATGACGCAAAAAACTGTTTCCATATACGGAGTGCCATGAGGGACATTGAACTACAAGATAATGGCATATTAGAATGGCGCATGTACTATAACACAATTGAGAGTCTCTCCCATTCAATATATTTTCCACAAAAATAGATACAATTTGTCATGAGATGTGGAAATGTACAGAAGGCCTGTTCAAAAATATTGGTCACAGTGTGCAATCAAATATATTTTCTTCTGAGATAAATTAACACATTCAGTAACGCATGTCTTTTCAGGATCCTCCGACACTGGCATCTGACAAGGGAACATCTGCCCTTTACGGGAGTTTCTTTTGTTTTATTAGAACAGACTCATATCATAACATACACAACGTAAAATATCGCTCTGTGTCTCGCACATGTAGCTGATATATTGCAACATTTATTTTGAAATGAGAATAATTAGCGGAATAGTATCACGAGCAGAGGAGCACCTGGGCGTTCCTTTAACACGTCTGTATATTCATTGAGATATGTGACCCGCCATATCAAATCCAGTCGTACGTCGGGATTTTTTTACCCTGTGCCAATGCATTCTATTATATATGCGAGTCGACCATAGGTCGCCTCGCATATATAAGAGAATGCCTTGGCCTAACAATGTTTTATCATTTAAAAAAAATAAATGTTCCTTACAATTTTTAGGACATAAAATAAAAAACATCCATTACCCTGCAGGGAGCCCCACACATATATAGAAGCATATAGAAGAGTGTCGTCTGCTCATGTTTGTCTGGGGCTCTGTATGGGTGAAATTTAAAAATTGTTAAAGAATACAAGAAGAAATTATTAAAATTGTAAAAAATTGTTAGGCCAATGCATTCTCTTATATATGCGAGGCGACCTATGGTCGACTCGCATATATAAGAGAATGCATTGGAACAGGGTAAAACAATCCCGACTTACGACTGGATTTGATATGGCGGGTCACATATGATAACAGGAAAGTTGAACACTCCTCAGAACGAATTATGGAGATGACTATTTTAACCAGTCTCCTTATCTTCTTCGTAAAAATTACCCATGTTGGCAGGAGCGCCGGAAGAGGGGGGGGGCAAATACCTTTAAAATAGGGATTTTTGTCACAATGAATTGATGGTTATTTTCCCGAGTTTGCGGAGAAAATGCCCTTTTTGCGGAAAAGTTTCCCTTTTTGTAGGCTCTGCCCCCCTTGCCCTTGGATGCATCCGGCGCCCCTGCATGTTGGACCCCTTTGGTTTGGTGCTATATAGATGGTCCCTTGTGAAGTTATATAGAACACAGACATACATTCGTAACTGCAGGCACCAAATGTGGCGTCTTGAACCCACATGATTTGGTGTCTCGTATCACTGGAGAAGAAAGTGCATGAATTTGGTGGGAATCGGCACTAAACATGTTATCAGTTTTTGGTGACCCTCCATCCATATCAATGACTCAAGTGGCACCACTGTTGACATCTTTAAACCACACAATTGGGACTCATTATAAGAGGAGCGGTTTTGACAAGAATTTCATTTTTTATTTTTTATTACACACCGAAAAATTATATATCATATGAAAGTAGAACATTTTGAGATAAAACCTTGTTAGCAAATGGTAAAAACTAATATAATTTAATCCCATTCTAGGACAGGACCAGACGTTGAATAACATTTATTGGTGATTTGTCCACTGTAACTATGTTTTCCACTATGATTATGTTACAACTATTCTAGTATTAAATACACATATAGGTTATAGGGGTCTTTATAATTTACGAATATTATGATGGCATCATACGTGTTCTTAAAATTCATTTGGATAAAACTGCCGAAAAGGCCCAACACCCTGGGAAATACCTGTTTCCATGGACACGATATTTAAAAATACAAAAAATGCCGTTATTGGAAAGAAATGAAGTCCTATAACCCTTGCGACATAATAAATATATTTGAAATTTGTTTTCTATGACATGTACGTTTAATTGTTGCGGTTTATTCAGCTGTTGTCATGGAAACATACCAAATTTCGCTAAATAATGATTTTTGTCCATAAAGCTGGCATTTAAAGCGTATAATTTTATGAAGCAAAGTGTATTATGACAACCCGTTATAGATGTCTCAAAACCTTTTTCAACGATAACTACGTTCTAACTATTCCAGTAGTAAATATGATTTACATATAGGTTCTGAGCGTATTATTGCCATTTTTGGGTGAAAAATAATGATTTTTGCCAAAAAAATTATAATTTTGGAATTTAAACATTTATTAGATACTACATTGGTTACAGTAATAATTTATACATATTATGATGGTTTCTTACGTGTGCTTCCATCAAATTTTAATAAAACTGCCGAAAAAGCCCAATACCCTGAGAAATACCTATTACCATGGAAACGATATTGAAAAATACAAAATAATGCCATTATTGGACAGAAATGAAGTCCCATAACCATTGCGACACAAATTAACCTTTTCAATTTTTTATTCTATGGCATGCACAATTAATCGAAACTTCTATGTTGGGTCACTGGTGTGGTATATTCAGTTGTTGTCATGGTAACGGACCAAATTTCGCCAAATAATAACGTTTTCCCATATAAACCGGACATTTAAAGTGTGAAAATTTATAAAGCAAAACATATTATAACAACCTGTTATAGATGTCTCAAAACCTTGAGAATATAATAATATAATAGGGGATAAGAGCAACCATAAGACAAATTTCCTGCAGACTTGCCAAACAAATTTACCATTATGTGAACTATACTCATCAGACTCCGAGTGCATTTGTTTGTTTTGATCATTTTATTCCCAATTTCTCAGCTGTTTCTGTGGAAATAGACGAAAATGGTCTAAATAGTGATGTGTTTTGCACAATTTGTTTTATTATCGGAAATTGTGTGAGAAATTACGGGCAACATCACGTATCTGGAAAATGCAATGATAGTAATTCAAAAGATTCGCAGTCTGGGAAAGAAACTGATTTGATAGCATATAGTTGAAACAATCATGATTAAAATGGGTCAGGCAGTGTGATAATAGTGAGGATTGCCATGCAAATGCGGTGCCACGGTACGCCATAGCTGCCTCATGTCAAGCTCAGGCAATATATCCGGTTAATATATCAATATATGTGGTGAGTTAGTCAATAGATGCACCCTCTTTTCAGCTACTTTGTCAATATAAGATGTTTAACATGTCAATATATGCAGCTACTTTGCAATTATATGCAGCTACATGATCAAAATATGTGGTTAGTTGGTCAATATATGCAGCCATGTTGTCCATTAATTTGGATAGTTAGTCAATATATGCAGCTTCTTTGTCAACATAGGATATTAGGTGGTCAATATATGCATCTACTTTGTCAAAATTTGCAATTGCTTTGACAATATATGCAGCTACTTTATCAATATATGTGATTAGTTAAGTCATTATATGCAGCTACTTAGTCAATATATGTGGTTAGTTGGTCAATATATTCAGCAAAATTATCAATATATCTGGTTAGTTAGTCAATATATGTCGCTACATTATCAATATATGTGGTTAGTTAGTCATTATATGCAGCTACTTAGTCAATATATGTGGTTAGTTAGTCAATATATGCAGCTACATTATCAATGTACATGTATGTGGTTAGTTAGTCAATATATGTAGCTCATTTGCCATTATATGCAGCTAATTTGTCAATGTATGCAGCTAATTTGTCAATAAATGCAGCCACTTAGTCAATATATGTGGTTAGTTATTCAATATATGCAACTAATTTTCCATTATATACAGGTAATTTGATAATATGCGCAATTACTTCGAGAATACTTGCAGCTACTTTCTCAATATGTGCAGTTACAAAATATGTGGTAAGTTAGTCAATATATGCAGTTACGTTGCTATTATATGTAGACCAAGTCTTCTCGGTCCACAACAGCCTGGGATATCGTTTGGTGGATGCTGTTTTGGACAGAGTCCCGCTCCGTTACTCTTCTATAACATACTTTATGACCATAATCGTGTGAGGGAGTTATCTTATATATCTTCGGATTGTCTGAAATGGACGCTTTGCGTATATGGATACAAAGGGCAGCCTTTACCCAAACCATGATGATATCAAACATGCGTATATGCGTTGTAGAAGCTTTGTTTTCCAGAGAAATTTTGGATTTGTCGTGCTATCATAAAATATATGTAAACAATATATTAAACGATCGTATCATCACTTTATCTTCTTCGATCACGGTAAATGATATAACATTTTGAAGACAAATTAATCGCGGACATGTCAGATGATTAATGACATTCAGTGGTCCACGTGAATGCCCGGGATCCACGTGTAAATGTAGTACCTATGTTAAATGAAAGTATGTTATAGAAGAGTAACAGGACGGGACTCGGTCCAAAACAGCATAAACTCAACCGATATCCCAAGCTGTTGTGGACCGAGATGACATGGTCTATTGAATAATTAGTCAATATATGCAGTTAATTCGTCATTATATAGACCCCCAACAATTTTTTCGGGGACAATCAGAAATATGAGGAAGATATATATATGCAGCTCGCGATGTCCCGTTCTTTATAATGATATATTCACAATAGAATCTATGCAGCTCATTGCTCTTGTCAATATATCATTATAAAGATTGGAACATCGTGAGCCATTTCTAATGATGAACTAACAACACATATTGAACAGAACAATGCGCAGCATATATTAGTACAGTAACTGCATATAATAACGAATTAACTGCATATATTGACAAAGTAGCTGCATATAATGGCAAATGGGCTATATATTGATATATTAGAAAGATATATTGCATGAGCTTAAAGTGCATGCCCAATCCGAATTAACGTTCCTAAATTACTATTTCTTTGGCTTCAGAGGTGAAACATAATTGATTCGAGTCGAGAAACCTACCCATCAAAGCTCAGAGTTATCATATATCGATTTTTGAAATCTGTTAGTTTTCACCACCTGGAATATTTGCGGCCTGACAAATATTCGACGAATGCCGACTGACATACTCTCGATCTCAAAATTTGATATATAACAATAACAACTTTTTGGGCAATTTTATACTCTAGTTGACAGTGGCTATCATTTATTTTGGTCGATTATAATTATAATTAATCGATGCTGACAACTGAAGCGGCATTTCAAGAAATTTTGTTGTTTTTGAAATATGATGATATGGGAACCATCGAATCGGATTGAGTGTCTTTAACATAAGGCAGCTCTGGCGTTCCATACGGTGATATGATGATGTTCTGATGGCGGTGACGATGACGGGCGGCAACAATGGTAATGGTGACAACAATGCTGATGATGATGTGGTGATGATGGCGGTGATGATAATGCTGATGATGATGTGGTGATGATGGCGGTGATGATAATGCTGATGATGATGTGATGATGATGGCGGGGATGATGATACTGATGGTGACGCCAGTGATAGACGGCAACGTTGGGGGTGATGACACTTTACATGTCCGGAAGACATCACTATTTGACGTAGTTTGGTCCGTTTTCGTGACAACAGCTGAATAAACCGCAACAATGATCCAACACAGAAGTCTGGTTTAAAAGTGCATGTTATAGAATGTTTTTTTTAAAGTTATCATTGTGTCGCAAGGATTATAGGACTTTATTTCTTTCAATAATGCCATTTTTTGTATTATTTTCAATATCGTTTCCATGGTAACAGGGATTTCTCAAGGCATTGGGCATTTTCGGCAGTTTTATCAAAATGAATTTTAAGTACACGTACGAAGCTATGACAATATATATAAATTATTACTGTAGCCAATGTAGTATCTAATAAATGTCCCAAAATGCAACTTCATAACCTATATGTGGATCCTAGTTACTATTGGAAAAGTTGGAAAATAGTTATCGTGGAAAAATAACATCAAGAAATTATCTTCAATGTATATTTCTGTCCTAGAATGTGCTTAAGTTGTTTTTTACCATCTGCTGAGGGTGTTATATCAAAATGTGTCTACATTGTTTACAAGCCGTTTCCATGGCAACGACACCACTTTCAAATTTTACAGCAGGGCGGAATATGAAGCTGACATCTTCTACTTTCACATTATATATATTTTTGCTGTGTGTAAGACAAAATTAAACTCCAAAAATATGCCTCGTTGGGGCCAAGACCGCTCCTCTGTATGAAGATGACTATATAACACATTGGTGGAAATCGGCGACTAAACAAATTCATATCAAATTTAGTGTCCAATCGCTCATCCAAACGGAACTAATTTGGCGTCTTTAAAGCACACGATTAGATTCTTCATATCACTGAGAAGAACGTATATCAATTTGGTGGAAAAATATGTTTATAAATTTTGGTGCCACTCCAATTATGTGAACCCCTGACTCGAATAACGCAACTTTGGTTCGATCTTGATGGTTCCCCGTAAATTTCTATAGAACACCGACAGACAGATATTCGCAAATAAAGATATAGATAATGACATGCGACATAAGGATCTAGATGTCAGGACTAATACTAGCCAGGTTCAGCCACACGTACGTGTATCGTGTGTTACTATGGTATTGCTATGGATATGCACCAGGCGAGAACAATTATGTGATTTTACGGCGCTATTTAAGCTATACGTTTTGAGATATCGGTAACACATGTATAGAAGAACGTGTAAATAATAAACGCGACAGAGACGTACTGTTCACATTGTAACCGCTGCCGACATGCTTAACCCTTTACCCAACAAAACGGCCAAAAACGCCCAAATAAAGCTTCAACAGCCTCAAATATGGATATCATTGGAACCGGTTCATTGACCACATTGGGATGGTTACAGTTATGCCCTGTGCCAATGCATTCTCTTATATATGCGAGTCGACCATAGGTCGCCTCGCATATATAAGAGAATGCATTGGCCTAAAAAAATTCTTTTTTTAACACTTTTTACCATTTTTTCTTACATTCTTTAACAATTTTATAATATTTTCTTACATTTTTTAACAATTTTTATAATATTTTTCTACATTCTTTGACAATTTTATCATTTTTAATATGTTAAACCAATGCATTCTCTTATATATGCGAGGCGACCTATGGTCGACTCGCATATATAAGAGAATGCATTGGCACAGGGCAGTTCTGTTGGGTAAAGGGTTAATTGACTTCAATGAAAACAGTGTCTTTCTGCGCTAATTTGCTTATTATAAGTTTGAATTATATCTCTTTGCTACAAGTTTCGCAATAATGCAAGTTTGACACAAAACTTATGAGCGTATCGTTTACCGTGTAGCCGGAATAGTCATGTGAGTCGTGTGACTGTCATTGGCAATGACAACACACGTTTTAAGTTACACGTACGTATGACGGAACGTGGCTATTGAAATAAATAGTGGATACACATCATAATAGGGCAATATTGTGTGAGCAAGCAGTCGTCTGGTTGAATTTGACATGGAACAGGAAAATGAATTAAGGGGTTTCCACGCCTGAGTCATATCTGGAGGTCGAAAGTTTAGATGGACCAACACATAAAGCTCCTTAATTGTTAAGCTAGTACATCACATGGAGGAATCTATGTTATATGAAGACTACATCAAGCATATTATTTAACAATAAAAGTGTCAAAAACATGACTGTAATCATTGGTTTATAAGGGAAATTTTGGGAAGAGCGTTCTCAGCAAGTATATACAAATTGAGTGGAAATAAGTAACAGTCATAAAATAGTACATGATCTGAACTAGTAAAAGGTTTGAATGGTAATTGAATTGAGTTCAATACTGATTAAAGAATCTCATCATTATGGCAGGTGTGTGCTGGAAAATTTTGAACATCCATTTCGCAAGAATTGACATAAACCTTTGGGCTTAGATGAGTTTTAGCATCACTTTAATGTCATATATCCATAGCCAAAATCACACCTATAAGCTATCTCTAACAATGTGGCCTATTGTTAATTGCTCGAAGCTTGAGTGGACTGACCTGCATACCAACATTGTGCTAGTTCCTTAATGCAACAGTTCGTGGTAATAGATTCTCACTATTTGATAGCACACACCTGACATAATGTTGAGATTCTTGAAGCAGTATTGAACACAATTAAATTGTTATTCAAACATTTAACTAGTTCAGATCATGTGTTTTTTATGCAGTTATTCATTTCCACTCAATGTGTAACTTGCTGAGAACGCTCTTCCCAAATAACCCTTCTAAAACTATGATTAAAGACCGTAGCCTAACCCCGGAAACAGGAAAGTCCTCCGTCGGTCCACCGTACAAGAGCGACAAAATAAGCAAAACAGATATTCAAATCGGCATCCTTAATAACATGTGCGAACACCAGCACAGCCATTATTAAATTAAAGATAAAATAAACAAAACAAATATTCAAATCGGCGTTCTTAATAATATGTTCAACAGAACTAAGGCGTCAGTTGTCGTGCCAAAAAGTTTACTAATCCATCAAGGTCGTTATTATTATAATGAAATATCCGGTTTTGGTGTGAATTCAAATAGGTCAATATGCTGTCATCTTGTATGTCGTTTCTATTGAAACCTACTCCATCCACATTGACGATGATCAGCGTTGAACGTCTGACTTTGATACCTTTCAGAATGGAACAGTTGAATTCGTATTTATTATGGAAGCCCGCGAAGTAACGAGCAGAGCAGAATACCACAGTTTTCCTTGACCTGTTGATAGCTCTTGTTATTTCCACCATTTCGCTGTGGGTTCCAGGTCTAATGCATGTCTCTCGAGTAAATGTGGACAACATTTTGCTATTCAAACGGGTCACTAAAGCACCTAGTATAAGATCCCTGATTTGCCTGCTTTGGTCGTCGAATGACAGGTATGCATCTGTTAGTTGTGCTGGTGTCAAAGGTGTGCCTTCGTCAGACTCATCTGTAGATCTGGTTAATTCATAAGGATTTATTTCGTTTCCGCGACTATAGTACAAATATCTTATCTTCCATCTGTTGTGATATATAGACATGGGGACTGCAGTGAAAATGATTAGCACCAACAGGGCCACAACCGCTCCCCACACAAGATAGGAAAAAGCACAAAATACGCGCAATTGACGTACTGTCAACGATTTTACCGGAATTAATGATTTGTTTCCGTACTCACAGTAAAACGTACCGAATGAATTAAAGTTCACGTCGGTTGACCCGAGCCATGAAGCGAAGTCAATATATTCACAGTTACATTTCAGATTGTTTCCTTTCAAGTTTAAGCGAAAGTTTGGATTTTTGTGAGATATCTCGTCAAGTTGGTGTCTCATGTTAGCAGATATCTCTGACAGCTGATTTTCTGATAAGTCGATAAACTCAAGTCTGGATGATGAACAGAAAACAAGGTCAATGTCAATCAAAGAATTATTTTGCAGCTTCAGAGTACGAACATTTTCGAGTTTGCTAAACACTCTTTGTGGCAGAGATTTCAACTCATTTGCCGAGAGATCGAGGTGTTTTAGTTTTGTCAATTTGGCAAACAGATCTGGTGATTTGTGTATGCTAATTCCAAGACGATTCTGTCGCAATAAGAGAGTTTCTACATTGACAAGATCAGAGAAGAACATTCCCGAAACATTGTTGCATGCGTTTTCTGATAAGTTGAAATGGCGCAAGGAATGAAGGTTTAGCACAGGTCCAGTCCAAGGGCATACGAAATCTGCCGAGAAGTCAACAAATGACAGATGTTTTGGCTTCCAAATAAAATCCACACATGGTATTTCTACGTTTTTTATACTCATATGGCTTGCAAGCACAACTTTTAGATTTCTATTAGATGGAACGGGTATACATCCCGTGGTTAATACGCCATCCATCGATGTAATAAAACCCTTTTCTACCACCCCAGTGGTCGTTGATTTGTTATGAAGTTCAATGGACACTATATGGCTGTCCTCTAATGTGCTTGTTCTCGAGACATGTACTACACGTTGAAAACTGACATCAATGAATTCGAGATGTGTAAAATAAGGAATCTCAGTAAGGAATTGAGCTCGCCATAGAGCATTGTCCCGCAAAGAAAATCTCTTGAGGGTTTTTGGTAGCTTTAGCATTGCCAATGTGTCCATTTCAGCTATAACATTCCCTTCGAGAAATATGCCTTCCAGATTCGTTCTCGCGAGGTACTGCAAATGGTGACTTTCCAATGTGATCACACGACGGCGTTGTATGTAGTTCAGTCGCAGATCTTTAATTTGTGTTGATGGCAAGCTACGTGATCCATTTTCGAAAACGTCGAAACCCATATGGCTATTTTCACTCAAATCAAGCTTTTCGAGGTAGTTTAGCTCAGAAAAAGTATCTTGCTCCATGGCCTGTATAGAACAGGCAATCAACTCCAGAATTTTCAGGCGCACAATGTTTCTGAACATCTCTCCTGTTAAGCGGTCAATCGAACAGCAGCATTGGCCATCAATTTCAGACATATGTAAGTGCGTCAAATTTCTCATATTCCGAAACCCTTTGCCAAATATCCCATAACTAATTCCGTCTATTTTTAGCTCCTTCAAATGTGATAATCTGGATAAAGCCTTGTCGGGGTACGTTGATCCAAGTGGAGGATGTTGGTTGGAAGACAGATCTAATGTCTCGAGCTCCGGAACACACTCGAAAGCGTCCTCGGTGTAGGTAATGTTCACATTCATGAGTAGTCGATTCCCTAGAAGGACGAGATGTTTCAGGTTTCTTAGTCCTTGAAACGACGATAGTTCGAGTCGTGAAATTCTATTTCGAGAAAGATCAAGTGTGGTCAGATTTTGTAAGTTGTTGAATGCGAATGAGGTGTTTTGGATAGAATTATTACATATCAGGAGGGAAGTGAGAGAATCTGGTAAATCCGCTGGTACCGACAGCAAATTCAGGTTGCAGCAGTTCATGGAATGTATCTCACCGAGAACAAACGATGTCACCGTACAGCTTCCATTGTAACGAAACGCGGACGGGTGATGCGACGCAATGATATGTACGTGTACGCATATTATCACACAAAATGTCATCCACCGAACATTAGCGACAGTGTGTCTCTCCATGAATGATTTGTTATGCTTTAGACACTGTCTCACTATGAATGATTTGTTATGCTTTAGACACTGTTGGTGTTATTAACTTACACGTTCCTCCACAGTAATTATGAGCAAACGTATGTAGTTCTGTGGAAATCATATAGACCATTGTGAGACATCGTTCGAAGCCTGAAAAATAGAACAAGGTCTCCACAATAAGTGTGTACACCATCTAGATGGCTTTAAGATAAAAACCAGTTTGAAACCAATATTATGTGAGTGCTTGCCAGTAACCCTGAGAGTCTAAGAGTAACGATATTCGTCTGATATTTAAGACGAGAGCTCGATCACGATCGGCAGATGCGTAGCCCTAAAATTTATTATACAATATTGTGTACAGTATGTGTATTGTTGAATTTGATATGAAACAGGAAATATATTAAGGGGTTTCCACGCCTGAGTAATGTCAGGAGGTGGATAGTTTGGATGGATAAAACTGCATAATTGTTAAGCTAGTACACCACATCAACTGAACTGGATTCAGGGATGGAAAACAAAGGGGAGAAGATAGTGTTAGGGATAGCAGGAGGCACAATGAGAGAGAGCGCAAGAGGGGAGGAGAAACTAGAAGACAAGAGGCGGGATATGAAGTCGTGAGACGATGACAGTGGTGGGGAGTTTTCAATAATTGGTTTGTTGCCTTGTCTGGCGCCATGGGAGGGATCAATCACAATAGCCGGTTACATCCGTCAAAAAGTAATTAAACACACACAGCTAGTGTTCATAATCAAAATATGTCGTGAATTACATGCATATATCTTCTGTGAGAACACAAGAACATATTCAGCTGCACTAACCCGAAACAGAACGCCATTATTTACGGTGCTAAGTAATTTGGTTCTCTGAATAATAATAATTCATGCAAGTTTGTCAATTTGTTCTAGGGACTGGTTGTTTCCTGTTGCAGTGGAGTGACTTATCAGTGAAATAGTTTGAGGTGCCTTCAAGTTATGAAAGGAATAACAATCGATTCTCCTACCATAATTGGACATTGGGCCTAGGTCCTGCCTGCCTAGGGAAACACTAAACCAATGGCGGTAAAATTGGGAATCTTCAAGAAGGTCAACCACTTAAAAAAATATATCCTAAGTTTCTTTCGGCGTAAACCAGCTTCTGCTATCAGTTGAGTGAGATACTAGTAAACTAGCATAGTATAAACTAGCTTCTCACTCTACCGATATAACCACCTGGTTTTGTTACGCGGAAACTTGGACTAAAATATACAACTAATATATAGGTTCTCATAGTTATAACAGCAACTATCAGTAAAGTATGAAAATCAATTTGTGAGTTATGTGTACTGAACTAACACATCTACTAATCACTTCAAATTGTCAAAATTTGAAGTAAATTTTGAGGATCATTTTACTGAAATCAATCACATTGGTAAATTGGTAAATTTCAGATTAGGAATTGGGGAAAAACGGGTACCTTTGGCATTAAGATTTTCGGCTACTTGTGGTAGGAAGGATCATCCCTGAATAAAGTCGTAATATGGCAATGGGGATGATATCACGATCGTCACAACAATTAAACCAAACAGATCTAAAAAAAAAAGTATTGAATACGCGGGGGGGGGGGGGGGGGGGGGGCGGGGTCCTTGCGAAAAAATCATTACACAGGGCCGGTGGGTATGTGGTCCGGAGCCAAGAAATACTCATCTTTTCCGGGGCTTGCAATTTTTTCCTGAGGTTTTTCGTAATTATTTACAAACCTAGAGACTTTTTTATTGTTCAGTAGACTAAATTTTTATAGGAGGGTGAATATATACATGTATTTTGAAATATTGAAGTGCTTTAATTTGCCTTTGATTGAACAATTGATCAAGTCTATTCCAGTATGTTTGGGACCGTTCGCCATAAGAAGGACAATAGTCAAAAGTTTTGAAGCAATGATTTATAATTAACTGGAAAAATATTTAGCAACAAGAAATAGAAATCTCTTCTATATATTTTGAGAACTCCGTGTATTCGAGAGATAGCCCACACCCTCCGGACCTCAATGATATGATCGTGAATGAGTATTGATATACCCCACTAAACTTTGATAAACACCAGTAATGGTGTGTAGATCATTTACATATATCTCCTATATATTTTGATACAATCTATCTAATTTACATATCTCTCTTATATATTTATGTTTGTGTGTGTGTTGTACTTCATACAAATCTACGATTCTCGACCGATCGGGACGAAACTTGGTACGTGTGTGTAGTTTGACCAGGCGGTGGTCGTTGTCGTATTGACGAGCCCGTGCGACGCCCGTGCAGCGCATGCGCAGACGAGATCTCGGAAACGGGTGGTGCTATCGATTTGAAATTTGCTATGTGAATGTATCTTGCGCCGGGTACAAATTTTATCGGGTCGCCGAGTCCGTGTGACGCCCGTGCAGCGCATGCGCAGACGAGATCTCGGAAACGGGTGGAGCTATCGACTTGAAATTTGCTATGTGAATGTATCTTGCGCCGGGTACAAATTTTATCGGGTCGCCGAGCCCGTGCGACGCCCGTGCAGCGCATGCGCAGACGAGATCTCGGAAACGGGTGGAGCTATCGACTTTAAATTTGCTATGTGAATGTATCTTGCGCCGGGTACAAATTTTATCGGGTCGCCGAGCCCGTGCGACGCCAGCTTCGCGCATGCGCAAACCAGATCTCGGAAACGGATGGAGCTACAGGGTACAAATTGTTCTTATTGAAACGCGTGGAGCTAAAAATTAAAAAAATATATTAAAAAAATGTCATGTTTCGGACAAACGCCGCCGGTGGCGGGCTAACCTGCTAGTAATATATAAAACTTAAATTGTATTATATCCTGTTGATATAGAATGAACATGATACCAGTTGTCGTGAAATAACTAGATATGTCCCACTCAATAGTGACCCAATTGATGCATATTGATGTTAATGGTAGGTGTGCGATGGCTTATGCCTATATTGATCCAAATAACAGATATAATAAAGAAGTTTTCTATAGCAGAGTAGAACACAATAATCTGCCTAAATATGCAACCATTGACTGTCAACATTGGGGACGGTGGTCAAATACATGCAGATGTACAAGATACTATTAGAACAGTCACATTGGCGGGCACCATGGGTGTATACAAATAATTGTTACTATCGCTCGAAATCATCACAGATGAACCACTCAAGTGAGTCAGACTTTTAAATTAAAAATTTAGTTGCAAATTAGCAAAATATAAACTTTTGTCACGTTGGCTGACAAATATGATATCGGCTACACGGTTAACAGAAATAAATTTATCTGCATCAGATAGTTTATCACAGAGAGATTGGTATATGAGAACATTAATTAGCATTAACTTAATGCTAAATGTTCCAAGTGTCAGCATACAAACGTTAGGTGTTATTTTATTTTTAAAAGCTGATTTTAGTGTAAAACTCATGAAAAAAGAGGGGTGGTCCCCAATTTGCATGTGGGAAAATTAATTTTGTTTGCATATAGGGAGGTGATGGGAGCCTGATCGAGCGGATTTTTTTGTTTCACCCGTTCGGAATTTTTGTTGCAGAAACACCCACATGCTGCAATCGAAACAATCCGCTTCGACGTTTTGTAACCAGAGCATTTTAACCCTTTACCCAACAGAAGGGCCCTGTGCCAATGCATTCTCTTATATATGCGAGTCGACCATAGGTCGCCTCGCATATATAAGAGAATGCATTGGCTTAACACATTAAAAATTATAAAATTGTTAAAGAATGTAAGAAAAAATGGTAAAAAGTGTTAAAAAAAGATTTTTTTTAGGCCAATGCATTCTCTTATATATGCGAGGCGACCTATGGTCGACTCGCATATATAAGAGAATGCATTGGCACAGGGCATAACTGTAACTATCATAATGTGGTCAAGGAGCCGGTTCCAATGATATCCATATTTGTATGGTTCTATTGAGACAGACCGAAGATATTTTAGGCTGTTGAAGCATTATTTGGCCGGTTTTGGCCGGTTTGTTGGGTAAAGGGTTAAAGATACGGGCGGCGTTGGCGGTGGGCATGCTATTAAAATATTCACATCCGTCGAAAACCGTCATAAGCAGAAGGAATAGTAAGATATAGACAGACTTATGCCAATCAGATATATGGCATAAACAGTATGTTATTGTCAAATTTTTCCCCATTTGTTATGTAAACCAAAGCAAAAAAACGTTACGTTTCCTGGCTTTTGTTTAGATCCGGATATGGTAAACACAAAGAGCGTTATTTGTTACTGTTTTCCTGATATGGAAGTAATAAAGAGTGTTAGTATCATTTTTGTGCGATTAACCAATAGAATTGCGCTGTGTTGTGTAAACAGAAGCACAACTTCTGTAACACGAGCAGTCTCTTGTTTACGTACACCATCGTACGCCTTGACGACAATATACTATTTACGCGCTGATTATGTTTGGCATATGTGCGGATCTGTGTATATTTTGGTGTTCCTTCTGTTGATGGCGATTTGAACAATTATAAATATTTCTGCAACGAACGCCGCCCGTGCCGAGTGGCGAGTCGGTTTTCTGTTGATTATTAGATAAGTGTTGGTATCTATATCATAGTATGGGATGTAGCCTATCAGTTAGTTGTGTTAATCATGCATAGCATATCATGTTAAATTTCTATTGTTGAAAAATGAGGCGAACAACACGAATAAAGCTGCACAAAATGTGAAATCCCTTCTCAATATGAACCATATAATTAAAAACACATACACGTTATAGCGTTATTAAGCATAATAAGGACAAAGTAAACATATTATATATGTTATATATCTTATCGTACCATCATACAACATCCTGTTCTTTCAAGGTTGTTCAATGGGCTTCGTGTGTTGCTTTATATATGTTGTAAATTGCGAATCAGCAAATCAGCCCATATACCATGTGCCAATGCATTATCTTATATATGCGAGTCGACCATATATAAGAGAATGCATTGGCCTAACAATTTTTCATCATTTGTTATTTTGTTTTACAAGTTTTTACAATTTTAATAATTTTGTCTTATATTCTCTAACAGACTTATCTTGTAGGTTTAATGTCAGGGAATCTTTGGTTTTTCATGGGCATCAAAATTATTACTATGAATACATGGTGATAGTTTTGAGCTATAACATGCCCCTAAGGTTTTATCCAGTTTGTTTTTAAATGCGCTATAGCATGCTTAAGCATACCCAAAAATAATTCAACCCAAAAAAAAAAAAAAAAATCTATTTATTTTTAATTTGTTTTAGGGCCGATTTTACAGACGGTAAATTATGGCCGATGAGATCGGTCCCTGGCACTCAAAGGGTTAATACCATTAGTAAATTGTCCGGCATTGTTGGTGTGTTATTGCGGTGAAAACCTATTTCAACTGATGCACAACTTTTATTCAATGTCAGTGTTTTCTAGCTGATCATGGAAGCCATTTTCAACGTCAGGCTGTTAAGATCATGCAAATGTTTCGACGATGTTTGACACGTCCTATAATTTAGTCGTTAGGGTTTATATGTTTGACACGTCCTATAATTTAGTCGGTTAGGGTCTATATGTTTGACACGTCCTATAATTTAGTCGGTTAGGGTCTATATGTTTGACACGTCCTATAATTTAGTCGGTTAGGGTCTATATGTTTGACACGTCCTATAATTTAGTCGGTTAGGGTCTATATGTTTGACACGTCCTATAATTTAGTCGGTTAGGGTTTATATGTTTGACACGTCCTATAATTTAGTCGGTTAGGGTCTATATGTTTGACACGTCCTATAATTTAGTCGGTTAGGGTATATATGTTTGACACGTCCTATAATTTAGTCGGTTAGGGTTTATATGTTTGACACGTCCTATAATTTAGTCGGTTAGGGTCTATATGTTTGACACGTCCTATAATTTAGTCGGTTAGGGTCTATATGTTTGACACGTCCTATAATTTAGTCGGTTAGGGTTTATATGTTTGACACGTCCTATAATTTAGTCGGTTAGGGTTTATATGTTTGACACGTCCTATAATTTAGTCGGTTAGGGTTTATATGTTTGACACGTCCTATAATTTAGTCGGTTAGGGTCTATATGTTTGACACGTCCTATAATTTAGTCGGTTAGGGTCTATATGTTTGACACGTCCTATAATTTAGTCGGTTAGGGTCTATATGTTTGACACGTCCTATAATTTAGTCGGTTAGGGTATATATGTTTGACACGTCCTATAATTTAGTCGGTTAGGGTCTATATGTTTGACACGTCCTATAATTTAGTCGGTTAGGGTTTATATGTTTGACACGTCCTATAATTTAGTCGGTTAGGGTATATATGTTTGACACGTCCTATAATTTAGTCGGTTAGGGTTTATATGTTTGACACGTCCTATAATTTAGTCGGTTATGGTTTATATGTTCAACTGGTGACAGGTTGTTCGAGTTCAAAATGTTTTTATCGACATCCTGAATGCCTAATATACCCATACGACATCCTGAATGCCTAATATACCCATACGACATCCCGAATGCCTAATATACCCATACGACATCCTGAATGCCTAATATACCCATACGACATCCTGAATGCCTAATATACCCATACGGCATCCTGAATGCCTAATATACCCATACGACATCCTGAATGCCTAATATACCCATACGACATCCTGAATGCCTAATATACCCATACGACATCCTGAATGCCTAATATACCCATACGGCATCCTGAATGCCTAATATACCAATAGGACATCCTGAATGCCTAATATACCCATACGACATCCTGAATGCCTAATATACCCATACGACATCCTGAATGCCTAATATTAAACTGTTTGAGTCGTTAATGTGATAAGCATATTATCATAAAGTATTCCAAGCGTTTGGTGGATTGTGTGAAACGATGCGCGATGATGACATTAATGAGGAAGAAGGGGATCAGGAAAGTGTGTATAGGATCAAAAGGCACATGGACGATATAGACAAGTATGTTCAGTTTGCGATCAGAAATAAAGAACTCTTTCCGATAGTTAGTAATTTGGCGGCAATTCAGTATTGTGTACCAGTGCCAACTGTATATTGCGAACAAGCGTTTTCTACCCATAATCTTATTAAAACGAAGCAAAGAAATACACTCTCTGCGGCATATTTGAATGTTGATGTTGTATATTGTTATGACTGATAAGTGCTAATAACTTTGAGTAAATAAATGTTTATATCGTATTACATCTTGTGCTAATTTATCCCACAGTATGTGGCTAAACTTTTTCAAAAGTGGCTAACAAAATTGCACAGGTGGCTAAAGAAATGGCTACAAAGAATTTCGGGCCAGGGCGAACACTGCTAATATACCCATACACAATACTAAAGACCGAATGGCTCTTTTCGGGAGAAATTGCACATAGTACATAAACTGTTCAGTTTTGTCCCAAAATAATTATAGACAATGCATAATCAATTATAGATTGAACATAGTTTACTGTGATCAACATTGACCATATTAACACTATCCGACCATTATAAACACCTAAAAAAAAGTCCCCCCTAATATTTTATGAGATATTGAATGTATTTTGATGAAACTTTCCACAAATGTTTTGTGGTATCAGAGACATCAAGTGTGCTCAGCACTGTACTGTGAGATGAGATATGGCTGAGTGAGCACGAATTGAATGGAAGAGGGGCACCTTTCAAAAGTTGCAAAAACACAGGTTGAGTGATCACAGTAATTCGGCTGTTCCTTTGTCCCCCACGTCTCGCACGGGCTTCGAACATCCTTATATGTTGGTACCTCCATGGCCTATACATGGTGGGAAACATGGTTTACTGGAAAATGGCTTCAAAGAGACTGATTTAAATAACTCTGTGTTGCTGACGGCATGAAACTTCAAAGAGCAGCGGGCACATTGTGTCCCGATGATGACACGCATGTTATCGTGGACTCACAGTGTCACTTTTGGACCACATTTACAGCCAGTAACAATTTGTGTCAACAATGGAACACTGGAGTGACTGTCCACTTTACGTAACCTTTGAAAAGCACCCCCTTCCATTCAATTCGTTCTCAGCCGGCCATGACATAACTCACAGGACGGTGCCTCGCAAAGGTTGTGTCTCAGATACCACTAAACATTTGCGTAAAGTTTCGTCAAAATCCATCTAATACATGTATCTCATAAAATATTACCAAATATATTAGGGGGGGGACTTAATTTTTTTGAGGTGTTTACATATTGTTTTATTCAAATATGCACCTTCGGAGAAATTGCTATGGCATAAAAATGCTTACCTCGGATTATTGGGGACTTTATTTGTTGCTCTAAACATATTCGACTACAAATTTTGAAAAAAATATCTTCAGTGTTTTTTTTACCTTAGTTTGCCCTAATGTTCCTGGGCTAAAAGTTCCTTGTCTGAACGGGTCAGAACATCAAAAAGTTCCCAGGTTTTTGTACTGGTGGAATATGATCTCTACGGGTCTGGCTAGAATAGAGGTTCATGACATGATCTATTGAGATACGAATGATGGTGATCGCAAGTATTTTTCATTTTGTGTTGCCTTGTAAGCGGACATTTGGCTTAGGATATTCTGAATTATTTGGTGTCAATTCGGTCGGTGGATCTTTTAACCCTTTCTCGACAGGAGCAACGCTGATGCAGCATTAAAGATCATGTGCCAGTGCATTCTCTTATATATGCGATTCTCCCATAGGGAGCCTCGCATATATAAGAGAATGCACTGGCTTACAAGTAGATCCCGAAGCCGCCATCGTACGCCGCCGCCGCCAGCCATATTGGCCACAAGCCGCCGCCAGCCATATTATTTCTAACGCCAGCCACATTTAAAAATCTCCGCCGCCGGAATTGTAAAATGGCTGAGCCATGTGCATGGGCTTATATGTAAAGCACAACTGTACTGTGAATCGCAAAGAACTAAACCGCATTGCCTAATATTGGCATACTCGCATGGTTGTTATATTATCAGAACACCTGGCGCCTTAATGTGGAATAGACTATCCCAATGCATGCTTTCATATAACTGAATGGGCGCATCCATTCGGTATTGAAAGGGTTAAAATATAAATTGTTTATATCGACAACACCCAGTCTCAGACATCACTGGCATTTGTCAATATAAACACATAAGAATAGAAAATAGTTTGAAATAGTATATATCATTACTATCCGGTTCATCATTCAATGATGCATGCATATATCGCAAGATGGCAGTGATGATAGCAGTCTGAAGTCGACAGAAGTCCCAATGTAACTACCGATTAGTAGATGGGAAACTACATAGTATATCCATGCCAGTCCTTCGTGAATTTCGCCGTAATGTAAAAACCCAACATCAAAAGATTACGTGTGGTCTGGAATTCTACGGGTTCACCACAAACGCTAAAAAAACGGCATCTATAACCTATAACAGGGGATTAGGAACATTTCGGAAACGGAAATACGCTGAATGATAACATCTCAGCCGGCTGAGCCGCCATATTTCGTCAGCCACGAACGTCGTGACTGAGCCGGCTTAGCTAGCTAACCAGCCACGAAAATCGGTTGAGCCAGCCATGAAAACTATTTGTCGTGGCTTCGGGGTCTACTTACAAGGTAAAGGTAAATATTGTTAGGACAAAGTGTATCTTATATATGCGAGGCTCCTTATGGGACATTCGCATACATAAGAAAATGCATTGGCACAGGGTTTTCGTAAAATTTCATGAAGCTCCAGTCTCGGGTATGTCCTTCATGTAAGAATACACTAACCCTAACTCTAACCCTAACCCTAACCCTAGCCCTAACCCATATGGAGAATGGAGGGTGGTGTGTGGTTTCGTGTATTCTTACATGAAGGATATACCCAGTCTCGGAAGGGTTAACACACCCAATTCAAAATAGCACTATATAAACATATCTAACACGATGAATACTTACCAGACAGCCCGTGGCTATACGCAGTGGAGGACACGGGTCCGCATTAAAACGACATAATCACACAACATTCCCAGCGACAATGGCGAAATGCACAAAGATGACATGTGATGCTCGAGAGACTACTGTTATCGTCTCTTCAATGGGTCATATCCGGGTATACCATCTCAGCAGTACACCCTCTAAAGTTCACAGATCAAGCGACGCTGTCGCCGGAAATGGCTGAGTCGTTGAGAATGAAAAAAAGTATCAATATTGACGATCATTAACGCCACCGGTGTATACTGTTATACAAATTTTAGAAATGAAAAACCTGCAGTAATAAGCCATAGTTTTTTGAAAATAATTTGAAGGATTAGTTGTTTTAACGGAATTCTGAGGCGGTGCATTCATGTAACCAATATATTTTATATTATAATTTATATTTATGGCTAATAATATGATCTTGTGGGCGTTACTATGGTTTTCTTGTTTACGTCTGCTCGACTCGGTTTGTTATTGAGCCGCGTTCCGATGTCCATTCTCAGCGACTCGATTCTCGTTTCCGCTTCGTTGAGGAAATAACCTCTTCCATAAATAACAGCCATATTCGCGCAGTGCTACAATGTACGGCCCTGGTAATAAGGCGATAACCTTGACTCGTTGACGTATATATGTGAATGGAGCAGCATTTATTCACTGTATGCCAGTGCCAGACTTGGTCATGCATTAAATGGTGATAAATATTAAGAGATAGCAATACTTAGTTCAAGTTTAACAGACGAGTCTCACAGCCAACAAACGTAAATTTACAGGTACAGTACCAGCCAGAAGAAGTGGTACATTGAGGACATTGTGATATTGAGCGTGCTTAATTTCGAAAAATGCGTGATTGTAGCGCAATACCAAAAATCTGTCCCGCTTATTATTGCGATATTTAACGCAAAATATTGCGATACTAAGCGCGCTAAATTTCATACAGACCCGATAGTATTATATTTCTATTGGGTAAATACTGTGCATATAGTGTACATATAGCATTTGCAGCTATAATTATATACAAATCTAAAACATTGTCTCTATTTATGCAATAAACAATATAGAAGAAGCAATAATTTGATTTAAATGTCACATATTTTGAGCGCAAGATGTCGCAATATTAAGCGCGAAATATTGCGATATTAAGCGCAAAATATTACAATAATATCACAAGCGGAGTGCTTATATTATAGCGATATTGGGCACGAAAATAGCGCGTTTAATATACCACTTCTTTTGACTGGTACTGTATTATGCACATGGTGAACCACGTGATTGAAATAAACCGGCAGGTATGGTATCTATTTATGGAAGAGGATATTTTTTCCGCGAAGCGGAAATGGAAGAGTCGTTGAGAAGGACCCAATATCCACACGTATATCGCTTGTACAAGTCGGAATACAAGACATCTTTTGCACAATGAACGACAACAGATAATTATTACGAATAGAGTACTACGTCACTAGAATTTGTGATCTTTCTATTCGTTGTCGTTTCCCCCTATCCGTTTTTACGATTACGGTTTTGGATTTTCAACAAAACTCACAAAAACATTATAATTATTATAGTAAATAGTTAGGGGTCATTTCTCTGCTCCTCAATGTGTGAGATGTCGCCGGAGATTATGTCCTTAAATTGTGGGATCGCCATGAGGCATTAAATTGTATCTATTAGTGCATGGCCATCGCCGTCGTGAAATACGAAATCTTGCGCAACACAAAGTGCTAAGCTATGACCTGAGCAAGTAAGTACACGGCATAAACCCCTTAATGTAATGCGAGTAACAATCACGATTGCCTCACAAACGGACGCGCAGTCGTTAATTCTGCGAAATATTTTTGGACCGTGCGAAAAAGTTAAGACTACCCATAGCTATTCGCAATAATGATCTGTCGTCGTTTATGATGCGTATAAGGTGTCTGTTGGTGACCTTATAGCAAAATATCCTCATGGAAATATGTTCATATGAGGCGTATATATTAACATAGGTTCATATTTGACTTAATGTTTATGAAATAAGCCCACATTGAGCGTATACCCATTATTTCGTTGAATGTCGCTGGCCGCATCGAAAACACATTAAGAGCGTGATCTGGTTAGTCGTGTAGATATAAATATCATTCGAGCTCCGACCGCCGGTGGGATAAGACGTCACGGCTTGAGCGCTCCTGGATATTGACCACTTTGTACTCTCTGAACAAGTGCAGACATCCGAAAAGATGGCTTTTCGTTGAGGTTTATTTATTTCTCTAATATGAGTAATGTTCACGAGACTAATGATCTCAATCGAACTACCCGTATTCCCAATTCTACCATAATGATAACACAACTATCATTGCAACTGAGCCGGGTCTATCTAGTTTACCCGACGAAAGAATAGGATAGAGTGACTTGACACTCCTCGTTAATTAATCTCCTACCGCAGACTCACTGCTCTCATTGGCTACTGCCTTAATTAACTACTCCCATAGTGATTATGTCACGGACTGTGAATACAATTTTTTCGCGCTAATACTAGAAAACGCGCGAAAAATATCATTATCTTCACATCGTACTGGTCGTCCCCCCACCCACACATACCTTATGTACCATAGCTTTATATGTTCCTGCATTCAGTCATACTATACACGGGACACATGTATACTACCATTATGCATACAGCAGGAATGTATATAATGTGCATAAGGGCATGCAATGCGGCTCTGGAGGGATGGCAGAAACTGTAATCCAGAAATAAAATGTTATCATTTCAAAGATTAATACTTGTTTTGTAATAATTAGCATGGTATGTTCAATTACTCAGCTTTGCATTATATCGGCAGGTCCCAGTAATCCAAGGTCACATCTACCCAACAATGAACAGCATACAATACTATAGTCAAGTTCGAAATGGAATAAAAGTGAAAGGTGCGGGCATTTTTCTTTCAGAAGCTTTTGAGAATTGTTTCTAATGGTATTTGTTATGCTGATTTCAAAAACCAATGTTGGCAAGTCGACAAATTGTTGTTTCTGACCCAAAATGACAATTTAAAATGGCCGCCATCAGAACAAAGTCTAGATTTCCGTTTACTGTTATATGTTGTTCTAAGACGTTTGAATATTATGCATTTCCGTACTTTCGAACGAATTGTGACAAGAGACACTATACACAGAACATATGTGGCAATTTAAAGTGAACATGTTTGACATTTAACCCAATTTATGCCCAAAAATGACAAAAAACGTGAATTTGATAAATTATTGCAGTCTTAAATGGCAGAAAGTGAAGTATGCCGGAAATATATCCTTCAAATGGTTTAGACAGTTGTGTCTAAATGTAATTTGTAATCTGATTCCAAAAAACATTGTTGGCAACTCGACAAATAATTATTTCTGACCTAAACAGGGGGGAGGGTCGCGCACAAAAATTCCATATATAGGGCGGGGGTGGTGGGTCATTTGGACCCGGAAAAAATGCGTAAATGACCAAAAATGCTAATTTTTTCCTCCACTTAAAATCACTGTTTTTGTGCTCATGTAATCTGTTAATATCAACCATATGACACACTAGGCTATTTAAAACATACTAACCAGAACGAACTACCATTTAGGGGTGTATGTATGCTATTGTATGTCAAAATTGATGTACCAGATTTCGACGGATGAAAGATATATTATATATATATAAACAAATCATATAAAAAACATTAAAATGGAATGCAAAGTGTATGTTATAGCTATATATATACACATGTGTATCCATTTTAAGGGTTTGAACAAAATATAAAGCTGAGTTTATATTGATGAATTCTGTGATGAATTTTTCAATTACTTTTGACAAATTTGTTTACTGTTATAACATAATTATATGCTCAGACACGATCAGTCGACAATGCTTGCATATAAGCATAATTATGAAATGATTACCATCTTCTGTTATTTGACTGCCAACACGTATGGTATTGTAATATAGTTGCTTGTTCATTATTGGTTGCTTTGATATTCAATTTAGGATATAGCAGGATAGAGCAATGTAACTATAAAATTAGCTTTTGGTATTAAAGTCTCAACTTATTCCATATGCAACATAAAGCTAGAATATAAACATGACTAATATGAACTTTGTTCTTGAAACTAATTATAAATCATACTAACCTGGATCAAACTGCACAGGTAATCTGTGCAACTCTCTTCATGCGAATTTTCTCAGAGTCACATATCTTAACTGGACAGTCTGATCCAGGATGCTTGTTCTTATAATGGGTTTCCATGTGATACGTCCAGTAAACCACATTGCACAAGGGGCACGTACATGTATATGAACGGTTTGTACAAGGTGACCATGGCTTGGATATCTCCGCTGGCTTTAAACTAAACTTTATACTCTGATAATAAGTTAATAATACTACCAATTCTTCACTAATATTGGTATATGTCAATCTGCACACCAACATGACATACATACATGTATTTAGACTGTGAGCTGCTGTGAGTGTGACTTTCCTTGGGTACCATCATACCCATGTGCAGATATATATCACAGAATTAGGGGAGATGAAATTTGTTCTACCCCTATTACTGCAGTATTACTATTGGACCTCGGCTCTAAAACATCTTATACTATTGTTATATAAAAGAATATGGAGTTATTGAGGATATCAGGACATGTATTACCTCATAATTATTATGTTTTATGGCATTATGCCCAATGTTTTTAAGTGCATGCATTCAGCATTTCCACATTTTATACTAATAGAATTATCTCCCTTTAGAGCAGTTTAGAGGTTTCTTAAAATGCTGGGAATAGCATTAAATAATAAGAAACGGAACAATTCTTTGCTAGGCTATGATTTGGTTTATATTTTATGTTTTATGTAAGATTTTGGGGGTGGGTCCCAAAAATTGGACGGAAAAAAAAAGAAAAAAATTGCAGGTAGAGGGGTGGTGGGTCCCCGAGAGGGGCAAACACATTTTTTTCGCCCTATATATGTAATTTTTTTCCGCGACCCCCCCTGACCTAAAATGACAATTCAAAATGGCCGATATAATAATCAGTTAAAAATTCGAAAATAATCAGTAATATTATGAAACTGGTTCATCAACTCCCAATGCGACACAATTTGCCATCATATAGCCAAAAATGGTCACAAAAAGCCTTATTTATTATTGCAGTCAGTTCCACAATGGCAGAGTGGTGTGCAGGGTGACTCTGATTTTCTGCATGTACACCTTGCTGTTACACCATACACACACACTTGAATTTTTCTCAGTGCTGAAATAGGTCCATAAATATCTTAACTACATTTCTACGAGAATTATGTAACCCCAAAATACGCATTGAAGTCAGGGGGGGGGGGTCGCACTAAAGTTTTATCATACAGGGCCGGGGTGGGTGGGTCCGAAGAGGCCCGAAAAAATGAGTTTGTGCAAAATATTTTCTATTCACATTTTTGCCCTTTTTTAAAGTTGTTTTCAAATATATTCATTACTAATTGTGTTCCAAGGCAGGTTATGGCCTTTACAGACACTTAGGAATAGTGTAGGTATAAGATATAAGTAATACAGGGGAGATCTTCCAAAAACATACCTATACCGGGCGGGGTGGGTGCATCTCATAGGCCTGAAAACATTTGTTTGTGCAAATTTTTTTCAACCCACATTCTGGACATTGTTTTCACTAATAAATGTGCCCTAACATAGATTATAACCTTAACCAACACTTATGAACATATGTAGGTATAAGATAAAGCACTCTCTGGTGCCAAATAAAAGTGATGACTGAATAGGAGTGCTGGTTTGCATTTCCCCTCAAAGTAATATTAAATAGTGCCTGATAGTGCTGGCATTTTCACTCTGACATGTCTAATACTAGTGCTGCAGAGTGCTGGCTAACAAAATACCTCAAATTAAAAAATAAACATGCCAGCCTGTTTATTTGGCTCAAAAGAGTGATACTTATATACTATATAACTGTCATTGCCGGTATGCCGGTGTTCTGATATGATGGTTGGTGGCACCTTTTTGGAAACAACAGTGAAGAATAATAATAAACAATCTATTGTGGCAGATATTTTATACTTAGGCATCAAGATAATAAAATGCAGTTCATTATTATCTAATTTTCTTACAGTATGCTTAAACTGTAATGCTGTAATTGTATAATCAGACTAAACATGTTGAATCATGTGTCATTTGTTTTTTATAAAAAAATCTTATTTTAATTTGGATTACCCCCCTTCTATCAGGTTGTATCAAAATACAGGAACACTTGGAATCGGCCAGAAACGGACCAATTTAAAACTTACTTTTGATTCTGTTTGATTTGGGCTTGAATAGATTTAAAATGAATGTTTTCTTATTTTAGGGGGTGGGTCCAAAAAAATCAGGCGGGAAAAAATAATTGTTTTTGCACAAAAAGGGTGGGTTGTTAGCAAAAGGGCTGTAAATTTTGTTTGGGCCCTGTATGTGTCAATATTTTCACGCCCCCCCCCCCTGTTGAAGTAAGGAAAAATACCACTGTGAACACGGTGTTTGGATCCCAAACACAAAACAGCCATTTGCACGACGTGGAACAGAAAAGAGCGTTCCGTAGTAGTCAATTCCTGATATGGTAGCAATAAAGAGCGTTTATATGACTTCTGGCGAAAAGTTGAAAACGGCTGAAATATGGCTGTGACCTTGGCAGGTGTTTATCAGAGCACATGAAGCCGTTATATCAACAGTTCGTTTATTTATCGACATATCGCATGCGTCGCTCCAAATTACATAGACAACAAAATTGGAGGTTCGAATGAAGCATGTCCGTTTAAAGATACGGGCGGTGTTGGCGGTCGGTAAGATACGGGCGGTGTTGGTGGTCGGTAAGATACGGGCGGTGTTGGCGGTCGGTAAGATACGGGCGGTGTTGGCGGTCGGTATTCTGTTAAAATATTCACTTCTGTCAAAAACCGCCATAAACAGTCGCCAAAAAAAATTATATTTGGTTAGCGAAAACGGCTAAGCATGGTGCACATCGCGTCGACTTTGGTTCGATTTGATAGGTGCACATCGCGTCGACTTTGGTTCGATTTGATAGGACCAAATCAGAAGTGATGCCCATCATTGAGCGCATAAATTAACCGTTTATGTCGCATTTCATAAATCCAAAGAGGTGCAGGCCTGTGAAACAGAAATCGCTTTCAAATTAAAAATCGCGGACTTGAAGGGGCTTGAAATGATGGCGTCATGGTTGGTGCCAGATCCAAAGCTATGAACCCTCTTCCTCCATCACCATTACGTCCATAATATCAGTCATACCATCAACGATCTGAATTTCCACCACATTCCCATGACCTGGCATTTAAACCTGTATTGCCACAATATATCACGAGAATCCCGGATCGTACCTTGTGACTGGCCATATATTATAGTATTGACAATAAACAATATTATTCAATTGTTTTTGGGACGCGCTAAATATTTATCTAATATACTAATCGATATACGTATATATTTACGTATATACGTATAGTTACGTAAACATACATATTACATAATATATGTATATCGTATATATACGATATACGTATATTGTGTAATATGTATATTTACGTAAATATACATATATTGAGGCGCGACTTTATTGTGATATTTACGTTTGTTGGCGTAACAGTATGTTATTGTCATTTTGTGTTCTTTTTTATGTAATATAATCAGATTACGTTTGTTGGCGTGCTCAATATCCTTGTGTACTTCTATATGTTGACGATTACTGCGAGGCATTGTGTCTTCTGCAGCCAGCGATGCCAATCCGATCTCATATCGCGGCAAGCTCATGATTCATGAAGACTTGTACAGTGATTGCCAATCTAAACAACACACTGAGGTCGTAGCTCGATATACACTGTAACTGGATGGTTTACATGAGATATATTGAGCAGTCTCGGACTGAGTTAAGTGATATATCGTACACAATAAATTTCAGGTGTTATTTGAGCTTATTAGAAACCACGAAATCGTACCCGTTCTTACGGAAGTAAAATATGACAACGATTAGAAAGTACACAAATGTTGGTGACGTACGTAGAACCCTATCCGTAACCGTAATCGTAAACGTGAGTTTGAGAAATAGAGACCTTTCGCAAAACTCACGTTTACGATTACGGATACGGATAGGGTACTACGTCACCAACATTTGTGTACTTTCTAATAGTTGTCGTATTTTACTATCCGCAATAACGGTTACGATTTCATGGTTTCTAATAAGCTCAAATAACACCTGAAATTTATTTTCTGCAATATATCACTTTACTCCGTTCGAGACTGTAAATGTATATCATGCAAACCATCCAGTTATATTGAGAAATTTCGGCGGTTAATCTTTCTTCACATCGTGACTTTCATGCATAAAATTATGTGTGTTTTAATCATATTTCGACCTCGGTGTTCTGTTTAGATTGGCAATCATTCTACTCGTCGTGAATCTCGAGCTTCCCGCGAAATAAGATCGCCATTCACAACGGATAGTCATCGCTGGCTGCGACACAAAACTTTGCAGTAATATAAAGAAGTGCACTATGAAAACAGTCGCCAAAAATACACGACTGATATGGATTTGGTGGTACTAAAAGAATATTTGGCACACCCACCGACATCACCGTGTCGACTTTGTTTCGATTTGATAGGACCAAATCAGAAGTGATGCACATCAGCGAGCACACCAACCTTATGTCGGATTTCCTAAACCCAAAGATGTGATAGGCCTGGATAGGATATGATAGGATATTTTATTTTCAATACACATACGCAGAGACGTGGCGACAGGGCTGGGTGGGGTGTCTCGCCCCCAACTTTGGTCAAAATTTTCAACAGTTGGAAATTTCATACCTGACACAACAGTAGTTGGAAATTTCACACCAACAATAGGTTGAAAATGTTCTTGTAGTTTGATTTTCAAACAATTTATTTGGACCAATATTTGCATATTTTCCTTCTTTTGATAACAATTTTGGACTAACATGGCCATCAGTTGGAAATTTTCCAACCTTAGGGGTGTCAGGTTGAAAATTTCCAACACTTGGAAAGCTTGTGTCCTGGTCCCTCCCCGTGGCCAATAAAAAACTGCTAATGGTTTAAGAAAACAATATTTTACTACATTTGGTTGACTGAACATTTCCAAACTAAGGGAGAGTATGAGGTTTGAAATTTCCAGCACAAGGAAAGCTTAAGGTCAGTCTACATGCTAGGATTTTGCGATTTCCTTGTTTAGTTTTCAAAATGTTCTCATGCACACCGGGTGTGCCCTGGTCTATTGCCCGTAGTCGTGTGCATTTGTCTGGAGTTAGACCACTAGATGTCAGGATTTGTGCAATTTTCAGGTTCAAAATATATGAATATTATCATACCGGGTAGATGGAACCATGGTTTATAAATAGGCTATTAGGCATGTGAACACTTAGGTGCAATGAGGGAATGAAATTATGCGAAAACCTTTGGTCTGATTCAAACGGTGTTTTGGTTTGATTCAGGGGGGGGGGGGGGTGCAAATGGAATTATGCACAACCTTGTTTGATTCAAGGGGGTGCAAATGGAATTATGCACAACCTTGTCTCTGGTTTGATTTGATTCAAGGGGGGTGCAGTTGAAATTATCAAGGTGGACAACCCCAACGGAGACCTTCTAGCCACGTCCCTGCACATACATATTACATAATAATGATGACAATTATGGATAATTCTGTCGTATATTGTGGGGGATGGGCCATCCCGGATGGCATAATCTGGCAAGACTGTCTTCCTGTCGAAATCGCATTGAAATGAAATTGTGGACTGGAAGGACCTTGAAGTGGTGGGGGCGTCGTGGTTGATGTGAGGTCCAATTTTAGGAACCCCTCTTCCCCCACCAGCATAATGTCTATCAGGTCATCCGTGATAACAACGAACTAAATTTCCACCACATATGACCTGGCATTTATACCTGTATTGACATAATATATCACGAGAATCCAGTGTCGTACGTTGTGAATTGTCGAATTATTGACAATATAAACAGGTCATGATTATCGCATTGATGCAAATGAGACGATATGTGAAGTATTGATGGACTGTATACCAAACACACGCTTTGAGTTGTTAAAGTGGTACGAAATAATGATGGTACGTGTTCGTCAAAACTCTTACGCGTAGTCGTTTGGCGAAAGGACTTTTTGGCCATACGGATAGACTTACGACTACGAATAGCTATCCGTATTCGTAATCGTATAAACGTGAGGATGCGAAAGGTCTCTAATGTCTCTATTATCATAACTTTAGTTTGGCACGTCCGATTTAAAATGTGTTCGTAGGCTTTCTCACCAACACATACAATACACATATACACAAATATTACATATAATCCAGGGGGGGGGGGGTCGGAAAAAATTTGCAACATATAGGGCCTAAGGGGTGGTGGGTCCCCCGCGGCCGGACCATTTTTAAAAAATCCACTTTTTGTCATTTTTTCACCGATACAAGAAATTTGAGTTTTGCTATGTCTTCAGTGGCCACTTAAGAACATAATAAGCATAAGTTATTGGTTTTATTTACTTTGAAACTCATTATTTCTGTTTTCATTTTAGTGGGCGTGGCACCTAAAAATGGAAAAAAATTGCAAAAATAAATTCCAAATTGTTTTTTTCCCCATTCTTTTTGGTTTTTTGTGTAGTCCAATGGTAACTAAGGCCATTTTCAGCGTGATATGTTTTTACTTTTGACCTCTCCCCCCCTGTATAATCAACTATATATGCATAGCCATCAGTAGCCATTACCATTTTCCACAATCACTACATTAAAGCTCCAATATATTTTATATTTGCCTAATATGAGTTAGATGGCGTTACCATTTCTGATTATGATTTTCTTGTTATGATCACTACAGTGTGTGCGCAGTTATGATCTATATATATGGCTAATTAATCTGCATGGCTATATAAAATACTCTTTATTGCACACACACACCCCTGTTTGTATTACATACGTTGTGGGGACATTTCTTTAGAAATTAAAACAATACCGTAGTTGTGAGGACCTCGTTATTTCGTAAATATATCCAAACTCGGCGGGTACCTTTAACGAAATAACGGCAATCTTTGTAACGCATGCGTAGTATCATTTCCGCCTAGTGCGGACGAAAAAATATCAAAAATTTAAAAAAATTCAAATTTCCGTCGCCTTAAGGGAAAAAATTGTTAACATTGTGAGGACATTGTTTTACTATATGAATGTTGGGTTGGGTTGACACACTCACCCTCACACACACACACACACACACACGCTCGTTCTCAGACTCTAGGTTATTCAACTGGTCCAGCGTACAACTAAATAAAAGTAGTTAATCACATAGAAATAGCGATCATATCTAGTGGTCGTTTAATGCAAGCTCGATGTTTGTACACCAGCTTCCTGTTTGCTGGTATAGTAAACTTTATAATTTAATACCATAAAGGACCCCGAGGGGTAAAATGTGGTGCATAATCAAACAACTATACACAGATGAACGCAAATTGAAAATAGCATGCATAATATTATTATATGATATTATAAGAAATGATAATAAGGCAGTTTAAGGACGGATAACAGAATGGACACAAAGCAGTACTGTTGTCTTGCGAGGGAAAGTGTCTACCTACTTATGTATACATGCGTATGATGCGAAGAGGAAAGCATAAATAAAGCTGGCATAATTATGATCAGAGATATTTAAATGAGGCGGGCAAATTCCTTTCACCACTGCCATGTTAGAGATACTTCTACCTAATAGTGTAGCGGTCAACTCTCAAATTGTGGCATGTACCTCTCCCGGAGGTATAACTACTTGATTCGATTTTTTTCGATCCAATTATCATATTCTTCTTCTGGAAACAGGGGGGGGGGGGGTCGGAAATTTTTTCCAGCACGTATGATCATTTTATATTTTTTCCGGCCACGGGGGACCCACCCACCCAATTTCTTCCGTTTCCGGCCTTTTTTTCCAGGCAATTTTGGACACCCACCCTTTTTTTCCGTTTCAGGAAGTTTTTTCCGGGCAGTTTTGGACACCCACCCCCCTTAAATTTGAGAAAAATTATCAATTGAGCAACCAAATAGCTGATTATCCTGCATTATCATAATTTATTGCACGATATTTGAATAGAACATTGCATAATGAGATAACTATACTATTTGAATTTATCATATAAGTGTCATTAATCAAGAAATGTGTCAACATAATCACATTTCTAGGGATATATAGGCAGAGTGCCAAGGTTTTTATTAACATTCATTTTCATAATATATAGTCACATGATCTAGTCACATAATCACATTTGAGTACCGGTATTCTACAGAATACATGGTACCGGTGTAACAAATTTCAGATTATTTTATATTTTGATATTTGCTATGTGATATACAGTAATGCCCTAATTAATCGACTCCATAACCACAGCAGAATAATGGGTAATTTAATTTTAATTTCCGACTAAATCAGACTAAATCCTGAAAATTATTCTGCTGTGGTTATGGAGTCGTTTAATTAGGGCATTACTGTATTGCTGGAATCAAATTGTTTATCAAAACATGTGGAAATACAACTGTTCATCCCAGTTCATCCCAGTTTGAAGAATAATGCTAATACCAAACATAACCATGATATACATGCGTGACTCTTCTTGGGGCATCTCAGAAACCAGAACTGAGGAAACATGTTATAGCGTTTAATGGCAGGCTGGTAGCCACTGCCTGAAGTAACGGACGTATGAAGATGGCCGCCGCCGGTTTGTTATCAAGTTCCAGGGACGAAATTTCCAATTAATTTCATATCTCTCTATGGTATTATGATATGTTCATCGCTGTGATCGTTTTCTCGGATGCAAGGCATCGTTATCACTGTTTTAAATTCTCGGACATGGACGCTTTGCTCAAAAACGGTATGTTTGGATAAAACAAAACAGTTCAAAATATTCAAAACTCTGTTCGAAAATTCTACACCAACACATAAAATTCACGCCCAATAAAACATTTGATGCTCTGAAGGCTATTCTGCTGTTTCCGCAATCTCAGCCCAATTGACCTATACATGAACCCAATTCACCTGTTGTGCAAGTACTGAAAAATCAATATCACCACTCTGATTATATTGCCAGGCGATTCGCTGTGAAATGGATAGTGCTCACCAAATGATTGCTCTTTGTAACTTATAATTAATTGAGCACACTATTATAACAGTTTTGCTGCATACCTGGCCATGGCTCAAATCAACGAAGCTGGAGAAGTGTTAGTTGACCCTATCTCTGGAGCATCTTTTCAGACCCTCTCAAATGTTAAATATCAAGATCCTACCAATATGACTCGACATCTTGCTCAACTCCACAGCCACATCTAATGACGACTGTCACATATCGTAGAAACCCAGACATGGAATCGGCTTTTGTGCAATTAAAGGAAGTTGCCACGTGCATGGAGCCTGGTGATTGGGCAAACCGAGTAGCTGTCACATCTTGTACTAAATGTGTAAACTCCACTCCCAGAGACAGCATAACCAGAGCTATAGAAAACATTACCGACAGGGACGAAAGCATCCTAAAGAAAGTTAGACTTGCAATATTCTCTGAAGTAAAGTCCGACAAAACATTCCAACAATTGTACAATCCATACTCCATTCTAAAAAACCGTGTGAACGCCAAAGGTGGGCAGGAAGTCTTTCAGAAACTATCATCTGACATATATTCTCTCTTATTCTTTCTTGTGGACGGCGGAAATGGCTTACATGATCTCCTCAGTAAGAGCCAAAAACAATCACTGTCAGCAAATGGTACCATGAATATGTCGCACCAACCAACTCAGACTACATTCATCGATAACTCGGTTCACTCTCAAACATGGATATGTTGATTGAGAATATAAATCTCACGCAGAAAATTCTCAATGCAATTCCCAACATAACAGAGTCCATATCGAACGTCAGTGATCGCGTTGCAGAACTTGAAAAGCGCATTGCCTCCCAGCCCACCGAAAGCACCATTGAAGATATTAAACAATCTGTAGCGGGCATTGAGGACATGGTCTCTGAAAACACCGAAATCTTACATTCTAATGAACATAAATTACAGCGTTATATTGACGAGAAATACGACGGTGTTGCGAACTGTCGCTCGAGAATCAAGGACCTACAGGCCGACATCGAAACATCCCTAGAGCAAGCCAAAACAGCGATCAAAGCTATCAACAAGAATGCAGGTTCTATCGGAACACTTAGTGACAACTTAAAGCGACTCACCAACAAAACGACACAAAATGCCCAATCCGAACCGCAAAGTCAAACTAATTTAGATGACTTGAAGGAAGCGCTGACAAATTTTGGCGACCTATTGTGCGAACGCTTAGATCAATTCTGCAGCAACATAAAAGATACCGTTGATGATGCTTTCGCACAAAATGAATACACTGTCTGGGATAACTGTTCGGACGATCAGGCTGAACAAAATGACATCGCTGCTGAATCCGATGCTGCACCATCAGAGGCATCACAAAATAACAACGGTAATCCGATTGAGCGAGACGAGCGAACTAACTATAAGCACCCACGAGACAACTACCAAGATAACGGCAGAGTTGACGACAAATACACAGACAGGGACTCTCGTGACAATGACGATTACCAGCGCGATGATTGGTATGAAATGCGTGATCGCAGGCAAAATGTAAATAGCGGTAAACGGAATCGTCTAGACCACAACAAACATTACTCATCTTATAGTCGTGATTATGAATGTGACGACCGGTTCAACGTGCGCGACAGACCGTCTGACGACAAACATAACAGTGTTTTCCGACCAACTGCTACGAGTTCAGGAATGAGACGTAGCGGTTCTTCGCCAATTAATCGCAATGACAATCGTGATATATACCACAGGCGCAACGACTATCCTATCAAGACAACTAGACTCTTTGTTTCCAATCTACCAGAAACAACGAACTCTCAAATTCTGGCCAAATATTTTATCGACGCACATGTTAAATTCACAATTGTTCATGTTTTCAGATCTCGCAGCAATGGCCAAATATCAGCCCGAATTAACGTTGGTGTTTCAGATAGTATCTACTGTAGAGGCCCTGACTGCTTCCCAAAAGGAGTCACGTGCACAGAATGGATTTCCAATGATACCAACACACGCACGTAAATTATAGGCACAACTATTCATTGTACTTGGTATATATATCTCTATATTCTCAGCTACCTTTGGTCGCATGCTCCTATTAATTTTGTTTGTAAGTCAATCCAATTTTTGCGGTCATGCTGAATGTTGTTACGTGGAATTGTACCGGGTTGCTCTCCAGCAGCAGTTATCTCAGTAATATGTTGTCAACTCAAAATACCGATATATGTGGGATATCAGAACACTGGCTCCGCGAACATAATGCTCACTTTCTGGAATCAGTTGATCCAAATTATCGTTTTCACGCAGTTTGTGATGCAACTCAACGTGTACCTATGCAACGCGGAAGATACAAAGGAGGTGTCGCCCTTCTATGGAAAACCGAGCATAACAGCAAGATAACAATTTTAGACATTTCCGACGATCGCATTTGTGGCATACAGTTTAGGCTCAGACCGGGGGTATATATCTACATTTTCAGGTATACATGCCATGTACCAACTACGCTGTCGAATTTTACAGAGACTATATCAAATTTCTCTCAGATATAATAACCAGTTACTCCTCGTTGGGGCATTTGATCTTGATGGGAGACTTCAATGGTAATCTTCAAAAACCAGACGCCAGAAACAGGTCATTCTCCACATTTGTGAATGAAAGCAAATTCTTCTCAGCAAATTCAAGTCCTCTTTGCAGGGGATTATCCGAAACATTTGTTGCGCCCAATGGAAATGGGGGTAGCATAATCGACCACATTCTTGTACCGACACAAGACAAGTCGAGAATATCTAAAATTGAGGTCTTGGGTGACTCCCCAATTAATGTCTCAATTCATCGCCCTATCGTCATGAGCATATCATACGGCGAAAGCGCCAACGACCCTAGCCTAACATCCGCTAAAATAAAACCTAACTGGAGGAAATTTGAATCAGCAAGCGAGAACATCATACAATATCAGGCCCAAATAGGCGGCAGTCTACCACCACATTCAATTGCGTCCAAGGAAGACCTAAATGCATTCTACAACAAAGTCATATATGCAGTTACTGACGCAGCTGAAGTGTTTGTCCCAGTCACATCATTTAAACGACACTTAAAGCCTTACTGGAATGATAACCTAAAACAGCTGCACAAAGCTATGAAACACTACCGCAATATTTGGATCATTTCCGGTAAACCACATGACAACACACATCCTGACTACAAAAATTACAAGGATGCAAAATGCCTTTTCCGACGTGAGCATAGAAAAGCTAATGAAAATTTTCTAAGACAAATGGACGATAGAGTAGATCATATGGCAGAGTCAAATATTAATAATTTCTTCAGGGCTTTCAATGGCAATCGTAATCGACGGAAAGACCCTTCACATAATCTTTTCGAAGTGGATGGTAATCCTCTGCGAGAGCCCGATGATGTAATAAATGCATGGGCCGATTACTTTGAATCTCTATACTCCAAGTTTGACTCAGAAATGTTTGATCACGAGCATTTTAGATATGTCACTGATTCCGTCTCACAAATAATTAGTACACAAAGCGGCTCAGAAGAAATTGACGCCATATTATGTTATGAAATAACTCCAGAAGAAGTGCACAATGCATTAAAACACGCCCGCAAAGGCAAAGCTCCAGGTCACGATTCACTTTCATATGAACACTTTATTCATGGAGGCGAAAGTCTCATTACGTCTGTATCATATATGCTGTCGATGATGATGGAACTCAATCACATCCCACACCAGGCAAAAATTGGCGTGATAATCCCTTTATATAAAGGTGGGGCAAAACCGAAAAAGGTGTTCGACAGCTACAGAGCAATCACTCTTCTCACAGTATTATATAAAGTCTTGGAAAAAGTTATACTCACGCGCCTAGAAACACACACACCTGAGCTCATTCGTGTTTACCCTTTGCAAAACGGCTTTCAGAAAGAAGTCAGCTGTCTTCACTCATCATTTGTTTTAAACGAATGTTTCACATATACCAGTGAATTACACAGTCCGTTATACACATGCTTCCTTGATGTCAGAAAAGCTTTCGACACAGTGTGGATAGACGGACTACTATTCAAGTTATATAATCGTGGTTTTTGCGGCAAGATATTTCTATTGTTTGACACTCTACTTAATGGTTTCAAATGCGTCGTCAGATTCAACAATGCAAACTCAAGAACATTTGATATTAGCCAAGGTACAAGACAAGGTGACGTATTATCCCCTGTATTGTATATGCTATTTATAAACGATTTATTAACTGAACTAGAGAACTCACAGTTAGGGATGAGATTGGGTTCCATCAATTGTGCTTCACCAACACAGGCCGACGATATGACGCTATTATCTCTAACCGCAAATGGCCTTCAACTACTATGTGATATTTGTGGAAAGTTCAGTCAAAAATGGCGGTACCAGTATAACCAGGAAAAGTGTAAGGTGATCGTTTTCATCGAATCTGGCGCGTCATCAAAATCTCGCACAAAAAATACTTGGACATTAAACGAGAAGCCAATATATGAAACATAAAGCGTCACTCACTTGGGCATCCCCCTGCATAAAAATGTTCATATAAATCAATTCGTTGATCATACAATTAAGAAAATTCGCTCAGTCTATCTTATGCTGAGCAATGCAGGGATGTATGCAGGTGGTATCACACCTCTTAGCTGCCAAATAATCTACAATTCAATCGTATTACCAAAGGGATTATATGGGATGGAACTCATGTGCGGCTTATCTAAAACTAACATAACTTCATTAGAACGTGTGCACAGATTCTGTTTGAAACGTATCCAAGGGTTTTCATTTAGGGGTCGCACTGACGTTGTCCAAGGCTTACTTGGTTTAAGCTCTCTCGCTTCCTTTATAAACAAGCGAAAACTCTGTTTCTTTGGCAATCTGTGTAGAACTCCAGACGGGAGAGCTGCAAAGGGCATTTTCATTGCACGCTTGAACGACAACCTTGTATCGAACCAAACATCTAACCAAACACCAAACGTTGCCTCATTTTTAACAGACGTACATATATTGGCAAATGAATACAATCTCACATCGTATATTGTAGACTATGCCTCACATGGTCAGTTTCCAACTAAAATTCAATGGAAAACCCTTGTTACACAGCAGATCAACTATAAAAAAAATTGAGCTAGAAAACCGCCTGAGAGGCGACCAACCATTGACGGCATTCAACAAAAGTCACAACTGCCTTTTTCCAGCCCAACTATGGCGCTCATGTAGAATTATCAACTGTGAAAAGCATAAATTCCCACTCGTGGGCCAGCTGTTGACCAAAATCACCTCTCCAGAACCTGGCAATGGTAAGGTATGCAATACTACGTTCAGCAACATTGTTGAACACGCTATTTTGGCATGTTCTGCAACGTCCGATCAGAGAATACAAGTATGGTACGATATCATTGATATGTTTGGCGTACCGTTTTTCATACATATTGATTCTCTACCTACTCAAGAGCAGTCGATGGCATTCTTAGGTTGTTTATCAACCGATATTAGATGTATCGTTTCCCACACACGTGTACATGAACTAACGGTATTTATGGTCCGAACTTCATTCGAATTGTGGACAAAATACATAGCACGCTGCAATTGACCACTTTATTTCTACAATTGTTCGGCTACAACTAACTCATGCGAAAACGTCACAATTGTCTCACGCCAGCACACGCGTGGAATCATGCAATATTGCTATCTAATATAAGACAGATCATTTTCTGCATCACTCATAGATCATAGTATACTCTCGATTTGTTCTTATGGTGGTAATGGAAACAGGATTTCAGGATCCACATGTCCGCATATTACAAAATAATTACTGTGCTGTTGCTATCGTGTTCGTAAGGCATATTGATGTATATATAGGCACACCCAGCATCATCGAGCGTGAGAGCTATACTAACACTGTATGAATGTTTGTGTGTGCGTGCTTCTAGCTCTTGTTCAATTCATACTAACACCGTATAAGTTCTATGTTTCTGTTCAATTCTTAATGTAATTGTATTCATAATGTATGGCTCTCCTATACTTGGAGGAAATAAAAGTATATAAAAGTATATATATAAATAAAGCTGGCATAATTATGATCAGAGATATTTAAATGAGGCGGGCAAATTCCTTTCACCACTGCCATGTTAGAGATACTTCTACCTAATAGTGTAGCGGTCAACTCTCAAATTGTGGCATGTACCTCTCCCGGAGGTATAACTACTTGATTCGATTTTTTTCGATCCAAGTATCATATTCTTCTTCTGGAAACAGGGTGGGGGGGGGGGTCGGAATTTTTTTCCAGCACGTATGATCATTTAATTTTTTTTTCGGCCACGGGGGACCCACCCACCCAATTTCTTCCGTTTCCGGCCTTTTTTTCCAGGCAATTTTGGACACCCACCCTTTTTTTCCGTTTCAGGAAGTTTTTTCCGGGCAGTTTTGGACACCCACCCCCCTTAAATTTGAGAAAAATTATCAATTGAGCAACCAAATAGCTGATTATCCTGCATTATCATAATTTATTGCACGATATTTGAATAGAACATTGCATAATGAGATAACTATACTATTTGAATTTATCATATAAGTGTCATTAATCAAGAAATGTGTCAACATAATCACATATCTAGGGATATATAGGCAGAGTGCCAAGGTTTTTATTAACATTCATTTTCATAATATATAGTCACATGATCTAGTCACATAATCACATTTGGGTACCGGTATTCTACAGAATACATGGTACCGGTGTAACAAATTTCAGATTATTTTATATTTTGATATTTGCTATGTGATATACAGTAATGCCCTAATTAATCGACTCCATAACCACAGCAGAATAATGGGTAATTTAATTTTAATTTCCGACTAAATCAGACTAAATCCTGAAAAATAACCCATTATTCTGCTGTGGAGTCGTTTAATTAGGACATTACTGTATTGCTGGAATCAAATTGTTTATCAAAACATGTGGAAATACAACTGTTCATCCCAGTTCATCCCAGTTTGAAGAATAATGCTAATACCAAACATAACCATGATATGCATGCGTGACTCTTCTTGGGGCATCTCAGAAACCAGAACTGAGGAAACATGTTATAGCGTTTAATGGCAGGCTGGTAGCCACTGCCTGAAGTAATATGCTTCGTAATAATAGGGAATAATATGGATGGATAGCCCAATTTCATTTCTTTTTTGCTCATGATATCAGTGACGATAAAATCTTCGTTACTGTGATTAACATTACAAGCTGATCCACATTAACATGGAAAACAATGTGAAATTGTTCAAGCTGGGCCGGCTGGCCTTCAATTTATTTGGTAAGATTTTACATTTTACGTTGTCAAAAGTCTATTTTATTCCATTATTTATTATATCTTTATTTCCATGTCAAGTGTGCTTTCATTTTATTGCTTATTTTCAGCTGAGTTCTGCATAGTTATTCTTATTTTGTTGTATCAGTAGATGGAATCCTGATTAAATTATATTTTTCCAATAGCGCAGTGTCTAGTTCTATCAAGTTGAATTTGGGTTATTGTTGGCCATTGTGCAACTGATCCAACTTCTGATAACCTCTATATGTAGTATAGCATTAGTATTAACTATATTTATCCCACAGAGTTAGAGTGAAAGACAACAACTGGAATGCGTTTTATAGCTACCTGTTTAGAAAATCATAATTATTTATAGGAAGCCGATACAATAAATGTAGTAGTAACCAATACAAACATGTGGGTGACAATTTTTTGAGGCACAATAACCGCCTATACAGATGTAGGCGAAAAGGGGGAGACATCAATCGAATGCGTATGTCCCAAAACAAAAAACAGGGAGGGAGGGAGGGTTGTCAACACAAGCGACTGTCTTCGGCAAAGAAATTATTGGAAAGAATGTTTAACGCAGTATAACTGCGCGCACCCCCCGGCCAAAGATATAGTTCCTATGATTCTGCTCTTCAAATTATCCCCATTCGCTAACTAAATAGCAATACTGCCAAAATACTTGTACTTTATAATTATGTTTTATTTTAGTCTAAGTACTTCGCAATATCAGTGTATAGCTTACTTATCTGAAATGTCATGCGGTATGATGTAGTGATATATACGAGTCAAAGATCTCGTGATCAAACATGATTATGTTTGTACCCAATTTTTGGTTTAAGTTTACGCATCTATAACCCTGTGCGATAAAGTACGTCGTTTTGTACGACTATGTTTTATCCCACATAGTTAGAGTGAAAGACAACAACTGGAATGCGTTTTATAGCTACCTGTTTAGAAAATCATAATTATTTACAGGAAGCCGATACAATAAATGTAGTAGTAACCAATACAAACATGTGGGTGACAATTTTTTGAGGCACAATAACCGCCATAGCCAAAGAGTGGCGTTTTTGCCGTACTCTTTGGCCCCGCCAAAAACAATTGAGCCAGCCGGGAGGATAGTGTCTGGAACAAACACCGAATTAAAGTCATTGCACATGGATGCCGATTCGTTGAAATGAATGAAAAGTCATGAAAATTTACTGGCGTTGGAACCCCTGCAAAAGGCAGCCGCCCAGTATAGGAACAGAAATGTGTGCTACATAGGTAACTGTAACTACGACCCAAAAAGACTGAAACATCCGCAACTCCGACCTTTCCCAAAGGGCAGTCTCAAGCGAAACTGCCATAAACGCATTTGAATACCACCACACCGATATGGGAGTCAGTAAGCCGACCATGGGAACATAAATTTGTACCACCAAGTGTGTGGACCGTGGCAACCCAAAAGACTGGGAACAGAAAATGTGTATTAAAAGGCTGAATTTAACTACAACCCAAAAATACTAAGTCATCCGCCACCCCGACCTGTCCTCAATGTAACATGCCCATGCAAATATTGTGATATAAACTCAGATACAACCCCGCTCATGCGAGGGTGGCATCAATGGGTCATATGTTCGAATGGAGGCTAAATTGCATGTGAATACCACCACTGACTATAGCCATATTATGGCAAAGAACGTTACGGTGAAAGTTGTGCCCCCCCCACATATATTGGCAGTGTAAGTAAAGGTCAGGAAGCTAATTTTGAAAAGACCAATTCCCGAAGGGGGGCAACACGGCGCGTGAAAGATTTTATCACAAAACCCAGAGATACAACCTCGCTCATGCGTAGACGGCATCAATGGGTCATATGTCGAATGTATGCTAAAAACGCGTTGGAAAACCACCACGGACTATAGCTACTTGATCGCAAAGAACGTTACTGTGGAAAGTTGTCCCTCCCCATATATTGGTTGAGCAAGTAAAGATCAGGAAGCTAATTTTGAACAGACCAAACCGATTCCCCCGGAGGGGGTGGGAGGGGGCAACACGACGGGTGAAAAATTTTTGTCGTAAAAGATTATTGTGATACGATATTTAATAACCAGCGAACAATTAGTTATTATAATCTCAAATACTTCACTTTTATGGAATGGGAAATATTAAGAATTTCAGCATTTTCAGGTACCAAGAACGTCCGTAAATTCTATTTGTTTCAAAATTTCAGATCATATATCCATGATATCATACCGGTATCTGAGGATCATGAGAAGGGACCTAATTTTTCTTGATTCATGAAATTTGATGATTATTTTCACTTAGAAAGACAACTACCCACAAATAAGTTTCTATATTTGAGAATTCCCATGTGATTCATGTTATTCAATGACAAATATGGCTAAGCTGAGTTCTGGGTCATGGTTTCATAACCGAGTTAAAGAGGACCACCATCTCTCTTAACACTGGCCTAATTTTTGTTGATTGCTCCAGGCTTGAGTGGACCACACTAGATATCAACAGTTGTTTCTATTGGGCTGGAATATTTCCGACTGCTTTATTTTTCATTATATTATATGGGGGTATGACACTATATTATGCAATTAAAAATTTAATTCCATATTATGGTACAAATGAAGCATCCTCCCATAGAGCCAAGACAATAAGCTGTTTGGTGATTGGAGTTTTGTGTGAAATTATCAATTATTCTATCAGTTCTTGGTACCGAAAGGGACAACAAAGAAAATAATATTTTCAACCTCTAAAATGTATTAAAATCCATTATTTTGTTGTCAATTAATAACTGCTCAGATTATACATACAATGAAGGTGATATGTGAAATTCAAGATTTTTCGACAGATAGATCCACAGAAATACTTTGTTGAAAATCTCTTGCCATATTGGGCTGTATTTATACAAAACGTGCATCTCCATCTGAAGGGAACCGGCGGTAATAGCGGAATGGTTTGAGACGCAACTGGGCCCGAGACGGATCAACCCTATAGGAATGTAAGCCTCGCCAAGCAAATGAAATGAAACCCTCTCCCCCGCCGATATCCAAAGCAGATTAAAACACGAAAACCATAGTCAGAAATGACAACGCCGCCAAGATCATATTAGCCATGAATATAAATATAATATAAAATATAATGGTTACATGAATGCACCGCCTCAGAATTCCATTAAAGCATCTAATCCTTCAAATTATTACAAAAACTACGGTTTATCACTGCAGGTTTTTTATTCACCAAACCAGATAGCTTCAAATCCAGATAATAATTTGGGTTCTCGCCATAAAATCTTCAAGTGTGCATGGCCCAGCCATTGTTCACAATTAACATTGAACGCAATTAACGCGGTCATAATAGTTACACACTGCGACGACATCCAGCGAATACACACCCCACGAAAACCCGAAATGGGAGATATTCCATCGCTATAGCTCAATTTGACACTGCCAGAATAGCCTTCCTATACAATATCCTAAAACATTAACTCTTCTCAAAAACATCGGCATAGTCAATATAACTTCACGAACTTGGACATTCCAACTACAGCTTGTACCCGACTCGGGGTCGCAGTACAACTTTAACACGTCCCAAAATAACCGGACAAAATAATTATCGGTTTATAAAATCACATATTTCTAATATTGGCCCAACAGTATACACCGGTGGCGTGAATAAATAGCGGCCGTTGGTTAGTATCGTGGAAGTGGAACTGTCGCCGCATGACTAGGCGCGCGATATCCGCAGGTGTGGCGTGGAAGGCGTCCCCTCTGGCTGCTGTCCCTGATTAACGATCTTAGACGCGCGAGTGATGGCAGCAGCAACCGGGCGCGGCATGATGGTCCTCCGTCCGTCGACACCCGAGATCCTAGTGTAGTACACGACTGGAGGAGATGGACCCCTGTCGTTCAGTGGCATGTGCAGACGATTGCTGAAAGGAAAATGAGACCACGCAGTATCGAGCGGATAGGGAAAGAAGTAAGCGGCATAACTAACTAAGAGGCAATCTTCAAGTTACATGAATTATATAATTTAAATGAATAATAGTTTCGAAAGTGACATGCCCGACATAAGCTAATAGAGGCAGCAGCTTATTGGAAGGTCATGACCAGTACAATTAACATGATGGTTTAGTTGAACACTTTGAGATTCAGTTGAACGTGACACGGTTGAAACAGGATCATGGGAGATAACTTTGATACCCGAAGTCATATTTGGATTTGAAGAATCATTTTAAAGAAAAAGAGCCGGAACATGGATTACCGTGTCCTGCAATGTACCGACAATACATACGTACGGGTTAATTATCCGAGTTAACGCTACTAGAGTACAATGTCTTTGGCGTTTAGGGTAAAATAGTTTAATCGAATCGAGGAACCCGCCGCGTCAAGCCCAGAGCGATCAGATATCAATTGTCGAAGTTTGTTATTTCGTGAGACGTGCAATAATGTGTGGCCCAGAAATTTAACAGCGTCAAACAGGCGGTCGCGGACAAAATGGAGTATGAAGATAGGATAACTCTAAAAGCAAGTGATAATACAGCCAAATTTCGTGATACTCAAATGATTATATCCGGCCATATTTCGGTGAACAAAATGAGATAGAACACGTTTGGGGAAATATGATGCCACAGTATAGACAGACCAAAATTGCGGGTCCGAGCACATGATTGTCACATGGAAACAAGAAGTATATAGTCGACCACCATGGGGTAACCTGTTGGCAACACATCGAGACCTATTGATAGCACACGCGACCCGATTCAGGATACGATCGCAGCTCACGAAGTTTGGCGCGTCAAGGAGAGAACACTGGCGTTATATTGGGAGACACAATGAACTCTGATTGGAAGTTGGCAACTCACAGGACGTCATGTGAAAGCTTGCGACGGAGATAGCCGGGAAAAGGTGAAGATATTAATGGACGGATCGGATATGACGTGAAAGTGCTGGGTCATATAGGTCAGTGTTTTCAGAATAGCAGCTTTCCGATAGTGTTTGGTGTATTCATTTGGATAGCAATCCAGTGAGTGCTCGCGATGTCTGCTGAAATGATTTCCAGTAAATCAAAACGACCAGAATTAGTGATTCAGATGAAGTTATTTGTGGATGGCAGAGTAATATTAATATCATTAATATTGTAGTAAACTATTATTGTCTTGAAGTGAATGTTGTGAGATTATCGGGAGGTTTGTTTCGTTATGTTACAAATACAGAATATAAGTTTGATCAGTAATATATATAAGGTTGTAAGAACTTCAGAGTCCTGTGAAACGGATAAAGTATTGAGCGGCACAATATTATCTATATAAGAAATCACTGAATATAATCGGGAACTATATACGACGAACGATCAATTTACAAGGGAAGAGCAACCAGGCTGCATATTATAGGACAGCGTGCCGACAGCAACAATTGGGGGAGCTGTCAAAGTGAGACATGGAAGTACAGATTGATATAAGTTAAACTGTAAAAGGTATGGTACGGTCCGCTATATGTCCAAGGTGATCAAAGGATGGGGTTATATGTGCAACCCGAAAACGTAAATTATATTATGCTCCGAGAGATCACAGCATACCAGGAAAAGCTAACCTTGTTTCCTGGTAAAGATATAAAAATAATTAATAGTAGAAATTATGATAAGCGGTCCACACAAACACTGGTGGGCCGAGAATAGAATAAAACTAAAATAAAAAGCATGCCACAGTGGTGGAAACCATGCAAGCGTGCATCACCTGAACTCTCAAAATTTAATATATGAAACCAGACGCTACAGGTTCAGAGAGATCATCAGCATCGAGAGACCATCAGCCGTAAACATAATATATATGAGCAGACGGGGGTTGGTCGACCCGCGAAGCTGCCAAAGACGCCCCCGAGGGGACGAAGATAAGTAAATAGCATGTTGGCACCATAATAAAACAGTCAATATATAATACTCCACCCATTAAAGTGATTTGAGCAGACGGGGGTCTTTCGACCCGCGAAGCTGCCAAAGACGTCCCCGAGGGGACGAAGGTGCCTATAGATAATAGCATGTTGACACCAGATTAAAATATTCAACACGCCGAAGCGGCATCATCTGGCTCTCGGTAGATAATAACAGAAATACTAATATGATGGCCACACAAACAACGGTAGGTTGAGTAAATGATAAATTACTATGCATGCCACAGAAGTGGAAACCACGCATGAGTGCATTGTGTGATCTCTCGAAGTGTAAAGTTTGAAGTTGGATAGTCGCACATGAACATCGTGCTACATATGTAAAATAGAAAAATTACATAATTGACAAATTGCATATAGTCAACAATGAAAAAAACAAATTACGTACTATATGCATGTAGCAGGAAGTTGCTGCATACCTTGAAAATTGAAATGAATGAAGTTCGTGTTACCATATACTTAAGTCTTGAATAGAATACTGACAATTAGTGGTATATCCTTAATAATTACTTAATAGAGAAATGACGTTAATATATACATGTAGCAGGAAGATGCTGCATGCCTTGAAAATTGAAAGTAACGAATTTCGCGGCACTATAAAATAGAATACTGTCGTAGTTGTAGATAATAATCGCGTAATATATCACTGAGAAATTACCCAATATATGCATGTAGCAGGAAGTCACTGCATACCTTGAAAAATTAAAGCAATGAAATTCAGTTCGCCATATTCAAGGTTAGAATAGAATACGTACGTGGATATATACTAAAAATATTACGAAATATATACATGTAGCCATAACTTATAATATACATGTAACAGAAAGTTGCTGCATACCTTGAAAATTGAAATACTGAATTGGGTGTTATTTAAACAGATACGCAATTTTGAATAAATATATGTACGTGTAAGTAGTAGGATAGTATCAGTAAAAACAAACTCGTGTAGAGCAAAATAATTAGTGAACATAAAATGTTTACCTCAGAAAGGAGCAACATGATTTGAGACTAATTGTATAACATGTCAGTTTACCAGGTCTGGCACTTTTGCCAATTGCTGTATGTACGCCAATCGGCGTATATACCTCTATCGACATATAAAATTGATAGACGCATCACATATCAGCTCAGTTTTATGGGAAATTTGCAATAACCATGAATTTCCTCAACACGTCGTCTAGTTCTAGGCTTAGTGTGCAGGTTCATAATCACAACTAGACGCAAAATATGTAGAGAAAAAGGGAACTTTCATGCGGCGAAGTGAATCGACTGTTCGTTGACAAGCTGTTTTCATATGCACGCTGACCCGAATGTGTGATAAAACGTTATTATTACCAAATTGACAGATTCCAAAGAGCATCTTGACAGCAGCTCAGCAAGAAGCGGCCATAGCTGTAACCAGCAGTGAAGAAGAGACTCGTCGTTGATTGGCCAAAACAGGTAGGAAAATGTTTTATTAATTAAATTGCTTACACAGTAGGTTTTCTCAACGTACGGAAAGCCGATTCGACAAAAACATAGGTCAATTTCTCAATTTCAAGCCCGATACATTCCCCAATCGGCGTATATACCTCGATCGCCGTATACAATTGATATCTGCAAGTCGCAAATTCAAGTCGGACAACTCTCCCAGTCTAATCATATAGTCAATCGCCGTATATACCTCGATCGCCGTATATATATGCAATTGATAGACTCTACAAGTAGCAAATTCAAGTCGGACAACTATCCCAGTCTAATCATATAGTCAATCGCCGTATATACCTCGATCGCCGTATATGCAATTTATATCTACACGTCTCAAATTCAAGTTCGACAACTCTCTCAGTCGGAGCATATAATCAATCGGCGTATATACCTCGATCGCCGTATATACAATTGATATCTACACGTCTCAAATTCAAGTGCGACAACTCTCTCAGTCGGAGCATATAATCAATCGGCGTATATGCCTCGATCGCCGTATATACAATTGATATCTACACGTCTCAAATTCAAGTGCGACAACTCTCTCAGTCGGAGCATATAATCAATCGGCGTATATACCTCGATCACCGTATATACAATTGATATCTACACGTCTCAAATTCAAGTGCGACAACTCTCTCAGTCGGAGCATATAATCAATCGGCGTATATACATCGATCGCCGTATATACAATTGATATCTACACGTCTCAAATTCAAGTGCGACAACTCTCTCAGTCGGAGCATATAATCAATCGGCGTATATGCCTCGATCGCCGTATATACAATTGATATCTACACGTCTCAAATTCAAGTGCGACAACTCTCTCAGTCGGAGCATATAATCAATCGGCGTATATACCTCGATCACCGTATATACAATTGATATCTACACGTCTCAAATTCAAGTGCGACAACTCTCTCAGTCGGAGCATATAATCAATCGGCGTATATACCTCGATCGCCGTATATACAATTGATATCTACACGTCTCAAATTCAATTTCGACAACTCTCTCAGTCGAAGTAAATACGTCAATCGGCGTATATACATCGTTCGCCGTGTATACAATTGATATGTACACGTATCAAATTCAATTTCGACAACCCCCAGTCGGAGTATATATACGCCGATTACCTTGCACAACTTCGCCTAGTTAAGTGGGCACGCATATTCCCTTGATTAGGTATTTTAATTACCAATACCCTGATATAGTTTGAGATCGGCATTGATCAATGCAAGCAACACTTGTTCCAAAATCATGTAGCAACAAAGGAACCACGACGTACATATACCCGCTTGTAAGATATGACCATAGCGTTGCGCAGGTGACACAAAGCTCAAAAACAATATTTTTTTTACAGAACACAATGCCGAAAAGAAAGCAGAAGCTGGAGTGCAGCTGTCTGCAGCACACCCAAATAGCAGCAGGCAAAGAGTATAAGGTGGAAACGATAGCTGCAAAGCGAACCCGTCAATCAATAATAACTGCCTTGCAAACTAATGACCTTCTAACTAAGACAACTGCTAAGAGAGGGAATATCTGCACAGCATGTAGCCAGTATGCTACGGACATATTAATACCGGTGATACCCTCCACTAATGAAATTCCCGGACCGATAACAGATAGTGAGCAATACCCCGATGTCGACAGTATTGTCAATGCTATCAACCGAGATATGTATACCAATGATGAGCTTGCACACATTTCAACAGCCATAGGCAATGCCATAAGCAGAGAGATATTCCAAGAATCTGTTAGCAGAAGCTGTTGTACAATGGACCTTGAGACATGGAAAGGCCAGTCACCAAAGTCATGGATATCAAATTCCAACAAAGTATTGGTAAAATTCCTCGAAGGTGCGTCGGGTATTAACGTGGACAATTGTGTGAACGAGAAAAAACTAAAGTCGCTAATGATGGCCATTGAAGAGATATATCATTGCAGAAATTTACACCACGTAGGACGCTTATCGTATACCATCGCGTTAATCAGCTACTTCATAACATCTAGTAAGACAGTCTGTAATCTGAACTCAGCTGTACATCCGTCACCAGGCTATACCACCGTCCTGAATTGGTTCAACGCCCGATCGGAGATTGCATTAGGATGTCCAGAAAGTAGTGATATAGTAACTTTTTTCGACAACAACCAAGTCATTTGCAGACGTTGGCGGATGGTTGCTGATGCAAAGCCGCAGCTCAGTGTAACCACCAACATATTACACCTGATTCCAGACCCAGCAATGGAATTGCAGATGCAGCCAACTTTGTCACCTGTGGGATGGTTGAACTCCACCAACGCAACACCTCTATCCCTCTACAATGGACATCCGGAAGTCTTCCGGAATTACCGCAACATCTATATTACGGAACGGCTTTCCAAGGTGTTCAACAGCTTACGGGTAGAACACGATGTACTGATAGACGACGTGGACGCTGACACTGCGCAGGTTCTAACTGAAGCCAGGCGTCTTTCTTCGGCTAGCAAACAGGTGACTTTCGACGCTAAGGGGAAACCTCATTTCCCCTCACCCTCATCCGCCATCGATCCATACGCTTTCGTGCCTTCGATACATCCAACCATCCCACCATCTGCACAGCTCAGCGACCCAATGATGACGAACCCATGTTCGTTTCAGTCGACCAACAAAGTTCTCAAACATCTGCAGGACATAAGTTTGCAAGAACGGAATTGGACTATTGTTGGCTGCGATGGCTGTCCATATCTGTTGGTATGTAAACTTATAGAGATCACCTTCACGTGCCCGAGATGTACATAAGAAATTCGTGGCATAAACAACTTCATCATCCACGTGAAAGCAGAGCACAAGACGACAGCCGACAGCACATCTGCATTGCAGCACAGGACGTTCGGCAATCTACTACCACTGCCAGGCGTCGGGCACATGGAAATGAACATGGTTAAAGGTTTGTTCAGGTTGCTGTGGGATGTCGTGCTTGTGGATATGGCGAAGATGCTCGGGTTCACATCACCTAAAGCCCTCGCATGTTGTCAAGCCGTATACGATCATCATAAAGGCTGGCAAATGGTTCAGATTCTGTTAGAGGGTACGACGGACGAGCTCTTGTTGCCATACTGCCGCCAATACGTGCGTCCAACACTGGAGGGATACTTCAAATGGCTGCAGACTGCGAAGAGTAGAAACTATATCTTTAAGGCGGATGCTGTTTTTGTATACACCTTCGCACTACATCTATATAGAGCAGCAGTCCGCCGCAATAACCACCATGCCATGGACTCTGCACACGCAAAATTTGCCCCGCTGATTTATTCCCTCAATATGCCACACTACCAGGAAATCATAATGAGAGATCGGCTACTAAATCTCCAAGCACCACCCAAAGTCGCCGATTTCCTGAAGAGACATACAACAATGACCATGTCGGGCAACGCGTCTCAACACGAAGGAGGTGACTTCATCTTGGAGAGTAAAAATCGCAGAATCAAGATGTGTCTCCCGCCCGGACTGCCGAATGAAAGGCGTTGGTTGAGAGCCACTAGATCGGTCGACCTCCTTTAGTCGGTAAATATAGTAACAGAGCCTAAATTCACGGATCTGCACGCACAACACAAATCATCATGCACCAATCATCGGTTACCGCAATAATTGAGATCACATTAACATACATAATCATCTATCATGCAGTGTAATATCGGTCACTTGGGGTAATTTTGACTAACACACGACGCAACCAGACAAATTCCAGGTTGATGACGTTCACAGAACAAAAACTCAATTTACGATGTGTCTTAATCCTGTTAAATATCCATTGGCACATAATGTTGACTGCACCGAATACAAGTGCGCGATTGAATTGGGAGAAGATAACGAAAATTATAATCATAAATGATATACATAGTGTCAGAACTTCGCCACATCACTGGGGACGATATTGTGTGGAAAAAAGTTATATCGACAACTATTCCGGGAGTGGAATCATAAACAGCTGACAAAACCGAAAAATAAACGTTGCAGCACAACATTAATTATCTTTGCATTAAGTTATATCACCATTAGTGGCAGACCAAGCCTTCTCAGCCCAAAACATCTTAGGGTATCGGTTGTGATGATGCTGTTTCAGCAGCATCATCCCAACCGATATCCCAAGAGGCTGTTGTTCGAGAAGACATGGTTTACATTAGTGGCCGATTTATCATAATGGCGCATTCAAGTCATTTTGACGCAATTAGGACCCTTTTGTATCGGTTATTTGGAGTTATCATTAAACCTCCAGTGCATAATGAGGTTATTTTATACGTCCTCTGGTATTGGGGATGGGTATATCAGGAGTTATTATTATACCTCCTTTATTAAGTTTTATGGAGTTATCATTAAACCTCCATGGTGGGTGAGAGTATACTATTTGCCAAACATGGACCTTGTTTCTTGTTGTTATTTAGCCAGAGTTCATCCTATGTGTATGAGTACACCTCATGTCATTTCAGTATCTCCAAACTTCTGACCAACATACTAAGATGTCAAATTTACTAAACGTTTTTTTAATTGGACCAACCATATAACATGCACCGATTTCTGACACTTCTGACTTCATCGTGTATCTCACCTGATTACATGGAATGGCAAATAATACAATTGAGTCAGAGTGTAACTACATATTATGTCGTGAAAACATAATTATTATTATTGGAAATAGGACAAAATTAACAATACATGTAATCATATTCAACATACTCCGCGTTTTGAACCACGCCCACGCGGTTTTTTACTACCGGAACCGCGCCCTCGACCACGACCACGACCTCTTCCTGAGCTGGGGCACTTCCGCTTACCCGAAGTGGGCTCAGAATGTTCCGCACACTTGAAATTGCCATCGTACACATCCTCGTCGCAGCTTATACCGACGCACACCGCGTGAGCCCAATAGTCACACGTTGCCTCATCGCAACCTACCCACCAGCTATTTAATTCGAGATCTTCCTCTGATGCATAGTTCAGGTTGCACATCCTACAAGAGGAAATGCCAATCAGGCCCGTAGGAGCCTGAATCTTACTGTCAGCCACTCTCCTCAAGTTGGCCGACGGACTTAGGATAATACCACTAGCGTTGGCCGTCACAATGTCATCAGTCGTTGTTTCCGTCGTGCCTGTACGTCCAGTCATCGTCGCAGTCGATACCATCTCGTCCAAAGTCTCGCTCGTCGTTACTGTCACAGTCGCCATAGTCAGTATGTCATCGGTCGTGTGGGTTGTCGTCGTGCTGTCGGTTGTCGTTGTAGTGCTGTCAGTAGTCGCGTCGGTTGTCGTCATGTTGCTCGTCTCGGATGTCGTCGCCGTGCTGTCAGTGGTCGCGTCGGTTGTCGTCATGTTGGTCGTCTGGGATGTCGTCGCCGTGCTGTCAGTAGTCGCGTCGGTTGTCGCCATGTTGGTCGTCTCGGATGTCGTCGCCGTGATGTCAGTAGTCGCGTCGGTTGTCGTCATGTTGGTCGTCTGGGATGTCGTCGCCGTGCTGTCAGTAGTCGCGTCGGTTGTCGTCATGTTGGTCGTATCGTCTGTCGTCGTCATGCTGTCTGTCGTCTCCAAATTGCCTGTTTCTAGTGGGACGCCAACTGGAATTGAGTTCACGGTGCTGTATTCTGGGATAACTTCCTGGAAAATATAAAACGGCACCATAGAATTATATTCACACTCAAACATGCATTCGCGTTGTGGAACATGAAAGCAGGATGTTGGTTGGTCAAAATTACGTCACATGACGTCGCGCGCTGACCCCAACTTGCATCCATTTTATTGTAGACGCAACTTGCTCAGAGCCACGATAATAACGTTGGAAATAGACGCTTAAAACTCTTTTAATCTGCCAGTTGACTCGATTGAGTGTAAATATCAGTAATGAATGTTGATTTTGTTGCGTTCCATAGAGTATGGATGCAAGTTGGTCTGACATTTTGTTCTTACCTTAAACAAATCCAGAAAATGATCTGTCCCTGCATGGACAGTGTATCCGGACTCTGACGAAACTATTATGAAAACCTGTGCGCCTGTTTTGATGGCGATATCGTAACACTGAAAATATATATAAATTTCTTTTATTTCAGCTGCACCACACCGTTGTCGGTGGCATTCATACTGACACTCAGTATGATCTCAGTGATGATGATACCGATGATTCCCAAGACTCGGAAGACGATGATCCAACTCAACCAGTGATGGTCAACCCACCGCAACGAAAGACGACACGAATTCGTAGGACAGACTTGGGAAGGGAAATTTTCCGATGGCGACAGACTCTTAGATATTCTTATTATCTGGACAATCCTCAGAAATCTTCATTGCATACCACGTTATCAGGGAAAGAACTTAACCCATCTCTACTCGATTTCCACCGTTCCTCACAGCAAAATATTATACATTACATCGATACCTGTATCAAAACGAAATCCATATCATACACATCACGATTGCTTCCTATCACAGTTTTCGAGCAAAACGAAAAAGAAAGACTACTGTCACTGAAGAAAGTCGACTTGAGTCGAGAGATAACATCTGCTATCCAGTCCTTAGGTGCCGCTGGTTACCAACAAGAGTCTGAGTCCTTTAACGCCAGGTGGTTGAGCGGGATCCGTCTCGACAAAAAAGCGGTTATGGTGGAGTTCCACAGCGAATTTGTGGATTCTATTAACATATTGAGGCAGACGACATCACAGGACATGGCTGCAATGCTGGCATGCGGTATGTATATTACAACCAAAAACGTTTTTATTATAGCACTACACGACAATCAGCACCAATATACGTAGCATCAATGATAATGTAACGATAACGGTTTAACATCTCACCCCTTGAAAAAGTGTTGTCCGTCTTGAATGGTGCGACTTGGCTCGTGCCTTGCTGTCCTCTACATACTCTTTTGGTATGGGGCCTGTGTGATGTACATTGGCAGTACACGGCTGGTTTGGAAAATTTCGGCCTGGGTTGTATGCTTGTTTCCCTCGTCTGCCCTGTAATTAAATGAATGTTACTTTTGCCTAGAGATTTTACAATTTTTTAAGAAGTTATTCGTCATTGGAAAGTAAACAAAACACATCGCTTGTCTTTTTGAATAGCACCACCCCTCTGCGTTCCTAGCTAATCCAGACTCCACCACATCGCTTGTCTTTTGGAATAGCACCACCCCTCCGCGTTCCTAGCTAATCCAGACTCCACCACTGGGGCTTGTCTTTGGAATAGCACCACCCTCCGCGTCCCTAGCTAATCCAGACTCCACCACTGGGGCTTGTCTTTGGAATAGCACCACCCTCCGCGTCCCTAGCTAATCCAGACTCCACCACTGGGGCTTGTCTTTGGAATAGCACCACCCTCCGCGACCCTAGCTAATCCAGACTCCACCACTGGGGCTTGTCTTTGGAATAGCACCACCCTCCGCGTCCCTAGCTAATCCAGACTCCACCACTGGGGCTTGTCTTTGGAATAGCACCACCCTCCGCGTCCCTAGCTAATCCAGACTCCACCACTGGGGCTTGTCTTTGGAATAGCACCACCCTCCACGTCCCTAGCTAAACCAAAATCCACCACTAGGGCTTGTATTTAGTCAATTCATTCTCCAGATAAGCTGTTTATGTCCAGTGACTGTGTTGTAAGCAAAGACAATATGTTCATATAAACTTTATTTTTCATGTTCAACACACTGCTTGCGTAAATAATTTTGATATAATTGTATTATTACCTTCAATACTGATCTCAACTTCTCTGTGAACTCTTTATATATCTATGTCATCAAAATAACTGCACGTGAACAACGTTTCTGCCTGAAGTGGACTGTAGCTTAATGACTGGGCACTGTAGCGTTTTTGACGGTGCGTCTTATTGCGAGCAATTTCTGAAGTAGCAGTCCCCATCCACACCCCTTGATCCCCCCAGTGGTCAATGATTTATAAAGTAAAATCCAAATTCCGTGCGCAGTTTTTAGCTGAATTTCTTGTTTTGCTAACGAGAGTTAATTGTTTTGTCATTTCAGGTTTCCATACATCATAATCTTTCTTATCAAGGGTGCATTCTGTGCGCTTGCATTTATTCAATGCGGTATGTATTTTTACAAATGGTTGCTGTTGAGAATTATGACCAAGTTTACAAATGAACATTTCTATCTACATGCGAGCAGCAATTGTGTAGTTTTGTGTTATATCGATACATTTATTACTAAACTTTTTATTATGCATGTGAAATATTTGCATGGCAAAAAAAGGTACCAGATGTACGCTGGGACCGCTTTTATATAGTGTGTTTCTCTAATTCAACTCACCATCTTTACTGTTGGGTAATCTTTGAGCACCTGGCCCAATTCTACACAACGGATTCCACGCTCCAATTTTTACGCATAACAAAAATATAGGTCCATACAGGTATATACGCCGATTGGCGTACATACAGCAATTGGCAAAAGTGCCAGACCTGTTTACTGCAGAAACATTAATCTAAATTGAACAATTTCATACTCGTCTCGGGATGGTTTCACTCGATCCTGGTGTATATTACTAGTAATAGCCAGTATAAAAGGTGACTGCAAGCAGCACCAACGAAGATTATTAAAAATTGGCTGTAAAGATATCGCCAAAAAAAACAAAAAACAAAAACAAAACAAAAATTCCAAAAATATTTTAAGTCAAAATAAGTCGAAAATGAAGTGTCACGTTAGGGAAAACAGTCCGAGCCAACCCTGATCCGCATCAGTCAGAGAGGGTGTTGTAAGAAGCATGTATACCAAAAGTTATTGAAAGCGGTTCATATTTGTTAAAGTTATGAAGTCGGACAGAATTTTCTAAGTCAAAATAAGTAGAAAAGTAAGGCCTAACTTTAAAAAAAAGAAAGTCGGACCGCACCGCAAATTAGCCTCATGCGGAGAGGCAATCTAAGGAGATTGCATACAAGAAATTATTGAAATCGTTTCATAGTTGTTCCGAGTTATGAGGTCGGATGGGCGGACGGACGCACTGAGGGAGAAAGTGGGACGCACGGACGGACAGACGCAGACAATCCAGTATACCCTACCATTTGCTTCGAGAGTGGGGGTATAATAATTTCGCAGGTAATTCATAAATAAGAATGACGTGTGGGCATAGTAAATGTGGATTACTAAGCGTGAAAGAAACTACTTTAAACAACATTGATCTCCAGTGCAATAATATCACACTACCTGAGTGTTTCACGTCCCTGCAATATATAGACGATGACCGTTTGTCCGGTAGCGATATAGACATTAGTGTTGTAAAATCGGACAAAGCTACGCACGCCGCCATCAGGACGAAAGTACCGACAACCCGAACGCACATGCCGCCGATTGACAAAGACAGCGCGCAGTGGGCATGGACAAAATCAATTGTGTTGCAAATGAATGCCATGATATAAGCGTGCACCATAACGATTTATCAATGAATGGGAAAGAAAAGGCCTTCGAATTTCGAACCATGCCGTAAAAATTATGAACGAATTATACCTGTGTCAACACAAGCGACTGTCTTCGGCAAAGAAATTATTGGAAAGAATGTTTAACGCAGTATAACTGCGCGCATCCCCCGGCCAAAGATATAGTTCCTATGATTCTGCTCTTCAAATTATCCCCATTAGCTAACTAAATAGCAATACTGCCAAAATACTTGTACTTTATAATTATGTTTTATTTTAGTCTAAGTACTTCGCAATATCAGTGTATAGCTTACTTATCTGAAATGTCATGCGGTATGATGTAGTGATATATACGAGTCAAAGATCTCGTGATCAAACATGATTATGTTTGTACCCAATTTTTGGTTTAAGTTTACGCATCTATAACCCTGTGCGATAAAGTACGTCGTTTTGTACGACTATGTTATGACCTGTTTCTGTTCAAAACACATCAAAATAAGACTCAATAGCAGGAATGGAAAAGAGACAAACATCATACCCACCCCCTCATACGTGCCTGGAAATTTATTCCGACCCCCCCCCCCCCTGCTGGAAATGGTATTTTGCCCTTTCGATTCCGCCTGCCAAGATGCGAAAAACGACATTTTTCGATAAAAAATGCCAAAAAATGGATGCAGTGAACAGGCTCAAATTGACCGGTTTAAATTGGTTTACAACAATTTGTGTCAGAAATCCTAATATTATACACAGAGTAAATACAAAAAATATTTGTTGAAATTTTTACCTAAATTTCCGAGAAAAAAATACGACGACTTACGTTTTCGACCTGATATGTGCGGAGCTGCGTGCACTGGTTGGATACAGCGCATTTCTAGAAAACATCTATATTATATAGCATTCAATTTGATACCAAAAATGTTCCAAAATAGTCTTTGCATTTATTAGATTTTATCGTTTCAATTACCCTACTATAACAACTTCAACGTTCCAGTTGCTGAACAAATATAAGAGATGACAAATATAAAACGCATGAAAATTAATCAAGATTTCTTACAAAGACATAAATACCGTACTAATAATTATTTTCACAAAAAGATAAGTGTCTCGATGAGACTGTTGTGCATATACGACGTGTAACACAGACACTTCATAAACCAAGAAACCTCTTATACAGGTATAATAGTTTTCGCATCAAGATCAACAATGCATGTCAATCGCAGTTTTAATTTCCTAGCCTTACATATGACTGCCAACATATAGCTTGTTTTGACTGCTTCACGTCGTCGCTTCTTTTCTATGTTGAACAGACCAGTATTCGTAAATGTTAAATGATAAAGGTACGTGGTAGCATATCGTGTTACGCCTGCGTCGCTGTGGATATTTTGTGATCGGGTCGCTTTAACGCGGATGTGTGTCTTCAATGGAGTATACAGCCAATATGTGTCTGGTAAGTATTTATCGTTATTGATGTTTACATTATATTCAGAGTTCGCGCTGCCACTTGTCAAATTTGCCAATGGCAAAAATAATTCACATATGGCAAAAAATATTTTCATTTGGCAAAAGTTTTGGCAAGTCACTTTGTAATTTCTCAATAAAGTTGAAAAAATATCGGTTAATCAATACCAATCATTTAAAGAAACTATTACAATATAATTATATTAGTGGTGTTGTACATGGTTTCAGAAAAGTTAACACCTCCGTTAAGATGCAGTTAATCTGATAGCATTAGTATCGATGGGTGGATTCAGTGTGATGGTGGTGTTGAAACAACCCTTCTACAATTTTATTGTTCGGTGATTGGTTTATTGCTGTATGATAAACCACAATAGTATAGCTCAAGAGGCGAGCTGCATCGTGTAATACCATGCCATTTCATACAGCTCAGCACTTTTTATTACCCATAGAGCGAGCTGTATGGAAAGGGACCGAGCCGTTTTTGCATACAGCACGGACCCCCCATTAATGTCAAGTACCAGTTAAATAACAGAATTCCTCCTGATATCTGATAAAAAGACATGTGTAGTTCACAATACTGAAGTCGAGTTAGTAAACATAATGGAATTTATTTAATTATAATTGACATTTTGTGAAAGATTTCATGATAAAACAGTGCTTTTAAAAGTTTGCTGGGTCGTGTAATGTGAACATCCAGCATCACCCCCTGTGGTTACCATTTGGAGCTTAATACAGCAAGATTAACCGTGTAATGGCACCTTAAGCCAAATTTCCGCTAGCCGGGCAACAAAAAATAGAAAATACTTACAATAACCATGACCATCATTCGTATCCCAAAGGCACCGTAAAAATCCACAAAATCATCGGTAAGTTATACGTCGAAAACGACCACACTTTGTATATTTAAAAAAGCCCAAAATATAATGTCCAACTTCTGAGGCTCATAATTCATCACACCCATTATTATTTGTTTCTGCACCCCTCTCCCGATTTAAAACTAACAAACACATTTCATGACTATATTTGTCGTACTCATATAATTATTATATACACACACATATTATGTATGTATATCTGGACTTTATACTAATATTTCTGAATGCACACCAAGCATGTGCCATGGGATAATTTAGAATATTTGAATTTTATTATATCACTCTGTATGTCCAATCCTTGATATAGTGTGTCTGTCATTTGCAGAATGAGGTCCCCAGAGGGTGAATTTAGTGATGCTATCCCGCATAGCGGGCTAGCATCACCAAATTCACCCTCTGGGGACCTCATTCTGCTCACACCTCAACAGAATGAGGTTCCCAGAGGGTGCATTTGGTGATGCTAGCCCGCTATGCGGGGTATCATCACTAATTTCACCCTCTGGGGACCTCATTCTGCAAATGACAGACACACTATTTCAAGGATTGTGTATGTCAATATATGACGATGAGTTATACAATAAATTGAATGAATTTGATTGAAAATACACTAAATCCAACCATTTATGGGACCATCTGCTTTTATACTCAACAGAATATATGCAACAAATGAATGAATTTTAGTCATGGATTAGTGCAAAATACACTCATTTGCTCTATGAACGATGCAAACAACATGGTAATTATAATTAAAATGAATTTATGGCTGGAGTCATAAATTCATTTTCATTATAACTACCATGATATATCTGTAGTTTGTTTATATTTCTATGATCCGGATCCCGGATGAATAATACATCATTCCAATATATCTTAATTAACTTCTTGACATAGGAGGCATACAATAATTATATAGCTTCATGCTTGGTTATATTTAAATTGCGATATCGGAAGTCAATGACGTGTTGATAATTTTACAGCGCATAGCGAGACATCAAATGTTATGGTCCAGGGGCCTGTTTCATGAAAGCAACTTATGACATAGTTGGCACTTAAGATGATCATAAGTTCAAACTTCAGTCATAAGTGCGTTTCACGAACAAGGTCTTAACTTAAGATGGTCTTAACTTTGGTCTTAACTTTAAGACTGGTGTGAGGTGTCTTAAGATAATCTTAAAGTTAAGACCCACGTGATAAGTGGCATATCGATCACAAATATGGCGGCCTATGTTTTTTTGCAATTACGGAGATATCTGTACATTGTCTGGGGTGGGCAACTCGTCGTCTGATATACAGGGTCATGGCTACAGAGTGAGAGGGGGTGTTCGCCTTGAAATGTCCAACTACACCCCCTTAAACAACACCAAATTCTCTTTGGGTTTAAACATTGCAATTGGTACCTCAAACTTTCCAAAACCAAAGTTTGGAGAGAGCAACCCCCTCCCCACCGTATAACCATAGGGTTAGTTTGGTAAAAACAATTCAGAGCACAGGCTTATCATCAGGGACGTGGCGAATGGGGTTTGTGTGTTGTCTACCCCCGCCCACACACACACACTTTGGTCAAAATGTTTAGCAATTGGAAATTTCATGCCTGACAACGAGTTGGAAAATCACCAACTTTAGGGGCGTCAGGTTAGAAATTTCGAACTGTTGGACCATTTGAGATACCAATTGGAAAGTTTAAATCCAACGGGTGGGGTGGACATGGCATTTCGCGAACATGGAAGTTTGCCCGGTTCAATTAAGGGGCGGGTGCAGTTGGAAATTGCACGATGTACCCCCCCCCCCCCCCCCCACAGAGACAACTAGCCACCCCGAGCCTCATCGAATGTAGGATATAGTCAATTATCAGCTGTGTATGTGACCTATAGATAATATATATTATAAAATTGTATTACCCACGAATGAAACTTTTGATAAGAATTATGGCCTAGCTCAAAGCTCACAATCTCCTCTATGTTATTCCATATGTGTGGAGAGATTGGGTAAAATGAGATCAATTATTGTATTGATTCTTTCCTCTTTCCAAATTTCCGTCGGATGTTTACAAAGCAGATAAGTCATATAATAAAGGTAACACACATGCTCTTTATCAAAATATGATTTTGAAAAAGTGACAATTTGCTATAGAGAATATTATTGGTATTGAGTTTATGCCCACGCCCATATGTCGTGATTTTCCAAATTTTTGTCATGTTTTTTTTTTGCAGGGGTGGGATGACCATTGTACAGCATACTGTATATATGATATACACACCCGTAACGATGACACCCCTTAATGCGAGTGTGCTAATGAAAACGTTGTTATATATATATATATATATATATATATATATATATATATATATCCATGGTATGACAGCCGCATAAAACATCTGCATAAAAATAATAAAAAAGTTACTCTAACAAATATTTTTCATTTCCCTTTGAATCGAAAAATGACCTATGTGTGTCCTGATGACATCGCCGATTTATTTTGATTATTGCTACACGTAGAGAGCGTGGTCGATAATACACGTGTTATGTCGGCTCACATAAAAAAAATCGCCGCCTGATCATTGCTCTCAGTGGATTAACTCGGCGTAAATGCATGGTCGCAGTCATGCATCGATCCATATAATTATATTGTCTTATTTCTGACACCGCCACTCACCAGTAAACGCAAGGCTCGTCATTTTAAGAGCCTGGGATGTACTCATGTTCGAATTTACATCGTGGAACCCATGCAAGTCTAATATCCATATGCGAATATAAGGCCACTGACTATAGACAGTAAGATACATGCGCTGATTCACCCACCCCACCCCAGCCGCTATCCAGCATCCCTGTCACACAATAATGTCAACTCGGACTCGGCTCTTTCTCGATAACCTCTCAATGCCGTACATACAGATTGTACAAGCCCACATTTTTTTGACTGTAGAAAATTGTCGATAACCAGTCTAAATGAGCGAGAACTTAACTTACTACTTAAGTAGGACTTAATCTTGTTTTGTGAAACGCGTTCTTGAAACGGAAAAGTTACATCATAAGATCCACCTTAGATCTTAGATTAAGTCCATCTTAAGATAATCTTATGACATTGCTTCATGAAACAGGGCCCTGAATACAGGCGATATATTCATAACTGAATGCAACAAAATACTCACCAGCTACGAGACATTATCTTAGAGTTTTTTTTATTACCCAATGATATTTATTACTGATTATTTGTTAGTATCTTGTTGTTTTTTATAATTACTTCTGACTAAATACTACGATTATCACAAACATTTACTACACCATGCATGTGTTCCATATTACTACTGACTAAATACTACGATTATCACAAACATTTACTACCTCGTGCATGAGTTCCATATTACTACTGACTAAATACTACGATTACCACAAACATTTACTACCTTATGCATGAGTTCCATATTACTACTGACTAAATACTACGATTATCACAAACGTTTACTACACCATGCATGTGTTCCATATTTGGAAACAGATTATTACGTCATCTTGGGAAAGCCCCGTCGTCCTATAAATAGGATATGAAAAGGAATTCCAGAGGAGTAAATCTGATAAGATTATCGTCGGCTTTTTAAAGAGACTGACTAGTGCGCTATACACCTTACCATCTGAGCCACATAATGCCCGCTTGTACCCTGTATGGCTAATTTCATATTGCAGTAGTTCGGGTTTTCTGACTAACACATGTTAACCCTTTACCCAACAAAACGGCCAAAACCGGCCAAATAAAGCTTCAACAGCCTAAAATATCTTCGGTCTGTCTCAATAGAACCATACAAATATGGATATCATTGGAACCGGCCCCTTGACCACATTGTGATAGTTACAGTTATGTCCTGTGCCAATGCATTCTCTTATATATGCGAGTCGACCATAGGTCGCCTCGCATATATAAGAGAATGCATTGGCCTAAACACTTTTTACCATTTTTTCTTACATTCTTTAACAATTTTATAATTTTTAATGTGTTAAGCCAATGCATTCTCTTATATATGCGAGGCGACCTATGGTCGACTCGCATATATAAGAGAATGCATTGGCACAGGGCCCTTCTGTTGGGTAAAGGGTTAAACAACATGGGCTCTGGGGGAAACGCACCCAACGGTTTAGTAGATTATAGTACATTGTATAACAATTTCTTCAGCTATATTATTCGGCCAGGTGGTTCTTGTTTAAATAAAAGACCACCATGTATATGTTGTCGGTACACTTAGTCTCTTTGCATGCAAAGCACACACACAAAATATTGGTTTTAATCTGGTTTTATGTTACACGCAGGTAGATGGCGTACAAACTTATTGTGGAGAACTTGTTCTGTTTTTCAGGGATCGAAGGAATCGTACCACAGATGTGGCCTAATGGTCTATATGATTGCCACAGGACTGCGCACGTTCGCGCACAGAGAGACAGTGTCTAGAGCATAACAAATCATTCATAGAGAGACGGTGACTAAAGAATAACAAATCATTCATAGAGAGACGGTGTCTAGAGCATAACAAATCATTCATAGAGAGACGGTGTCTAGAGTATAACAAATCATTCATAGAGAGACGGTGTCTAAAGCATAACAAATCATTCATAGAGAGACGGTGTGTAAAGCATAACAAATCATTCATGGCGAGACACATTGGCGCTCGTGTCTGGTGGATGACATTTTGTGTGATAATATGCGAACACGTACATATCATTGTGTCGCACAACTCGTCCGCGTTTCGGTACAATGGAAACTGTACGGTGACATCGTTGGTTCTCGGTGAGATAAATTCCATGAACTGCTGCAACCTGAGTTTGCTGTCGGTACCAGCGAATTTACCAGATTCTCTCACTTCCCTCCTGATATGTAATAATTCTATCCAGAACACCTCATTCGCATTCAGCAACTTACAAAATCTGACCACACTAGATCTTTCTCGAAATAGAATTTCACGACTCGAACTATCGTCGTTTCAAGGACTAAGAAACCTGAAACATCTCGTCCTTCTAGGGAATCAACTACTCATGAATGTGAACACTACCTACACCGAGGACGCTTTCGAGTGTGTTCCGGAGCTCGAGACATTAGATCTGTCTTCCAACCAACATCCTCCACTTGGATCAACGTACCCCGACAAGGCTCTATCGCGATTATCACATTTGAAGGAGTTAAAAATAGACGGAATAAATTATGGGATATTTGGCAAAGGGTTTCGGAATATGACAAAATTGACGCGCTTGCGCATGACTGAAATTGATGACCAATGCTGCTGTTCGATTGACCGCTTAACAAGAGAGATGTTCAGAAACATTGTGCGCCTGAAAATTCTTGAGTTGATTGCCTGTTCTATACAGGCCATGGAGCAAGACACGTTTTCTGAGCTAAACTACCTCGAAAAGCTTGATTTGAGTAAAAATAGCAATATAGGGTTCGACGTTTTCGAAAATGGATCGCGTAGCTTACCATCAACAACAATTAAAGAACTGCGACTGAACTACATACAACGTCGTAATGTTTACACATTGGAAAGTCACCATTTGCAGTACCTCACGAGAACAAATTTGGAAGGCATATATCTCGAAGGGAATGTTATAGCCGAAATTGACAAATTGGCAATGCTAAAGTTACCCAGAACCCTCAAGAGATTTTCTGTGCGGGACAATGCTATATGGCGAGGGAAATTCCTTGGTGAGATTCCTTATTTTATACATCTCCAATTCATTGATGTCAGTTTTCAACGTGTACATCATAATATCTTTTCAAGAACAAGCATATTAGAGGACAACCAGATATTTTCCAGTGAACTTCATAACAAATCAGCGACCACTGGTGTGGTAGATATGGGGTTAATTACATCGAAGGATGGCGCTTTAACCGAAGGATGTTTACCGGTTCCATGGCCCAGAAATCTAACAGTTGTGCTTGCAAGCCATCTGGATATAAAGGGCTTAGGAATACCATGTTTGGATTTTATTTGGAAGCCAAAACATCTGTCATTTGTTGACTTATCTGCAGATTTATTCTGCCCTTGGACTGGACCTGTGCTAAACCTCCATTCCTTGCGCCATTTTAATTTATCAGAAAACGCATGCAACAATGTTTCTGGAATGTTCTTCTCTGATCTCATAAATGTAGAAGCTCTCTTATTGCGCGAGAATCGTCTGGAGATGAGTATGCACAAATCACCAGATCTTTTCGCTAATTTGACAAAACTAAAGCACCTAGATATCTCGGCAAATGGGTTGAAATCTATGCCACGAAGGGTGTTTAGCAAACTCGAACATGTTCGTACACTAGAGCTGCAAAATAATTCTTTGATTGACATTGACCTTGTTTTCTGGTCATCGTCCAGACTTGAGTTTATCGACTTATCGGACAATCTGCTGTCAGAGATATCTGCTGACATGAGACATCAACTTGACGAGATATCTCAGAAAAATCCAAACTTTCGCTTAAACATGGAAGGAAACAATCTGAAATGCAACTGTGAATATATTGACTTCGCTTCGTGGCTCGGGTCAACGGACGTGAACTTTAATTCATTCGGTACGTCTTACTGTGAGTACGAAAACAAATCTTTAATTGCGGTAAAATCATTACAAATAGGCCAATTGCGCCTACTTTGTGCTTTTTCCTATATTGTATGGGGAGCGCTTGTGGCGCTGTTGGTGCTAATCATTTTCACTGCAGTCCCCATGTCTATATATCACAACAGATGGAAGATAAGATATTTGTACTATAGTCGTGGAAACGAAATAAATCCTTACGAATTAACTGGATATACAGATGAGTCTGATGAAGGCACACCTTTGACACAAGCACAATTAACAGATGCATACCTGTCGTTCGACGATCAAAGCAGGCAAATCAGGGATCTTATACTAGGTGATATAGTGACCCGTTTGAACAGTAAAATGTTGTCCACATTTACTCGAGAGACATGCATTAGACCTGGAACCCACAGCGAAATGGTGGAAATAACAAGAGCTATCAACAGGTCAAGGAAAACTGTGGTATTCTGCTCTGCTCGTTACTTCGCGGGCTTCCATAATAAATACGAATTCAACTGTTCTATTTTGAGAGGAATCAAAGTCCGACGCTCAACGCTGATCATCGTCAACGTGGATGGAGTAGGTTTCCATAAAAACGACATACAAGATGACAGCATATTGACGTATTTGAATTCACACCGAAACCGGATATTTCATTATAATAATAACGACCTTGATGGATTAGTAAACTTTTTGGAACGACAACTGACACCTTAGTTCTGTTGACCATAATATTAAGAACAGCTATTTGAATATTTGTTTTGTTAATTTGTCTTTCTTTTACGGTGGACCGACGGATCCGGAGGCACTTTCGTTTTTCCGGGGTTAGGTTACTGTCGTTCTTGGAAACAAAAGCCAGACGTACATGTATCACTCGGAAGAAACGATTGTTTTTTGTTTTTTCAGTTCATCTTTCTATGACTTTTCGATACAATCATGGAAAATAACAACAAAACATGAAATGTATAATGTACAACATAAATTACGTGATGATAACACTTTATGCTGAATATACAATATATTCGATGTATAACTGCTTTGAAAGGTTTTGTATTTATCAGTCACTGACATTCCTAGGGACAGGGGTTTGTGGGGGGGGGGTATCACCCAAACTTGGACATTTCATGCCTGACATCCAAAATTAGATGGAAATTTCACACCAAAAATAAGTTAAAATTGTTCTCGGTTTGATTTTTCAACCAGTAATTAGTAAAGATTTTTTTGTTTTTGAACAGACAGTCGCATATTTTCCAACATTTTGGTCAAAGTATTAGACTGAAATGACTATTAGTTGGAAATTTTCCGATCTTAGTGGGGTGACAGGTTGAAAAGCTTGAGGTTCCATTTAATTACAACAAAAGGGTGGGGTGCAAAAGGTGGATACTGCACCACAACGGAGAACCTCTAGACACGTCCCTGGTTATTCCATCACACGTACATCATCACAGCTTTCCAGAGAGCAAAATGATATGTACATGTATATCCCCTTCCGGTTTGGGGCGTGACATTAGCACTTCTCGAGAATAACATTAGCATCAAGGAAAATTGGATGCGGCGACAAGAAAAAATACTCAACAGCCATATATGGCCATATAGGACTTTAATATCTTATGTGTACAGCTGCTCTACACGTATATATCACGGTGGGGAATCACGTGGTTTCGAGTTGATGAGTATCACGCATTCAAAATGGCCGAGGGGATCTAAAACGCGACCAGAAGCGAGGAAGAAATGTAATAAAGAATTTATTTTGACAGCTACGATCAGATGCTCTACAGTTTTTCAAACAAGCTGATACCTCATTTATGTCCAAATTAATATTTGTTTGCTCTTACGTTCTGACCAAAGTTGATAGTTGAAGGATTTTCCAAATAGGTATGGACTGGTATATTCCACGCACTTCCAACTGGCAACTTTGGTCAGAATGTTATAGAAAAGCATTAAGTATTTCCAAACAAATCAGTTATCAACTTGTTTCAAAAATAAACTATCATATGATCGTAACAGTCAAACTGCTATGTTTTATGTCAGTTCCTCATATATTATGTTTTTGTGCGTTTGCAAATTTTGAATGCGTGGTACTCACCATCCTCGAAACCACGTGATTCCATACCGTGTATATAGCACACAGCATCTAAGATGGGGAATGCCCATTAATTGGATCAGTTGTATTAGAGACAATCCATGTGAAACTTTTGCCAAAACTGAGCGCATGGTCAACATGAAATTGATTTTTGTTTAGAAACACACTGAAACACGCTTACTTTTGAGGGGCTTTTTCGGTATATCACTAGTTCTAATTACGATTCCACATATATGACCCGCCATATCAAATCCAGTCGTAAGTCGGGATTTTTTTACCCTGTGCCAATGCATTCTCTTATATATGCGAGTCGACCATAGGTCGCCTCGCATATATAAGAGAATGCATTGGACTAACAATTTTTTATCATGTTTTTTAAATAAATGTTTCTTACAATTTTTAGGACATAAAATAAAAAACATCCACTACCCTGCAGGGAGCCCCACACATATATAGAAGCATATAGAAGAGTGTCGTCTGCTCATGTTTGTCTGGGGTTCTGTGTGGGTGAAATTATAAAATTGTTAAAGAATACAAGAAAAAATTATTAAATTTAAAAAAAAAATTGTTAGGCCAATGCATTCTCTTATATATGCGAGGCGACCTATGGTCGACTCGCATATATAAGAGAATGCATTGGCACAGGGTTAAAAAAAATCCCGACTTCCGACTGGATTTGATATGGCGGGTCACATATATGCCCCGCATGATAATTACTGGGAGACATATTGCTTGTACTTGTGTTTGATATTTTTTCATTGTTCATGTCACCTATTGTCACAACACCAAATATTCATTAATCGTGGGGGGATCACTGTAATTTGTCAGTCGCTCAAAATTCACGCTTGGGCTCATATTCACTAACTGGAGTTTTAGTTAGAAACACGCTGAAACACAATATGGTGTATTTCGCTCCACTACCTTTTCCTCGCCTGTTAGTAAATGGATCAAACATGTACTTTTATGAGAAAGTTTTTATATCAACGGTAGCAGTCAATCTATGAAGGTCGTTACGCGCCCTTATATCCACCACTCGGAAAAAAACGATTTTGTTTTTCAGATCAACTTTATATGACATTTCGATACAATCATGTCAAAACAATGTAATGTACAATATGTGTCACATGATGTGATGATAACACGTTATGCTGATTATACATATATTATTAAATACTACCCGCTCTGAAATATTTTTGGATTAAGCAGTCACTGACATTCCTAGGGACAAGGGGGTTTATGGGGTATCATCCCAACTTTTGTAAAAGAAATTCAATATTTGGAAATTTCATGCTATCAACAATACTAGTCAATCTATGGTCCTCGTTAAACAATACTAGTCAATCTATGGTCCTCGTTAAACAATACTAGTCAATCTATGGTCCTCGTTAAACAATACTAGTCAATCTATGGTCCTCGTTAAACAATACTAGTCAATCTATGGTCCTCGTTAAACAATACTAGTCAATCTATGGTCCTCGTTAAAGCTCATTGATTGGACAATCCTATACGCGGCGACATGTCGATCCGACTGACGACCACAGTATAAAGCCCGGTGCAAACCAAATCCTCGAATTATTACCACTTGATTTTAGAGTTATCCATCTTCATCCGCATCTTCATCTGTATGACCACGTGCTTCTGGTCCACAAACAATAGAAATAGCTAACTTAACAAATCGCAAAAATCTTATCACCCTGAGCTTTGATGGGTGGGTTCCTCGACTCGACTCAGATGTTTTTTTACCCCCGAAGCCAAAGACATGGTAATTTTGGTAGCTTCTGGTGAATACGAGACCTGAAAGTTTATTGAACTATACATAAACATTCGTGATGTCCATATGGTTACTGTCAGTAGAACGGGACATGTTGTCAGCTTCCTCCAATTTAGTCATTTTGTTTCTGTCTGCGCGAACACAGACTATCAAAAATCTTACTTTCGATAGTCCGAAACAGATAGCAGGTACTTTAAGAAAGAATTACATCATTGTCAGTCAACCACAAATCGCGAGCTTTCGCCGCAGAAAATAATAGCAGCCAATCAAAAGAGTAGCGTGAAATTATTAGTACAAAGCGTGGGCGGTGACGTCATACTGCGTGCACAGCCCTGTATAGGGCTGGTAATACAAAGAATATCGAAATGTTTCAGACTATCAGACTACATTAGTCTGAGTTTATTCAGACTGATTTTTTCTTGTCGCAAGATCATCATCTATATATAAGTACATTTCGACCAGGCAATTCTTCAAGGATTGTCCACTTATAAATGGACAATCGGTACCTAAAATGGTCATTAATAAATGGACAATCCAACCACGCGTGGCACGCGAGCTTGGGATTGTCCACTAAATGAAGACATGTTTTGTTAATCCTGCATGAAGGGCAATAACTCTATAAATAATGTTAATTTGCTAAATAACGGTGATTTGTATGAGAAGTGTTTTTGACGAAATAACGGAGAGATTTGAAGAAGTGTTTTTAAAGATCGTGTAGGCTGAACTACGTAAATATCGATAAGCACATTGATCACAAATATTCACGTGGAAGTCCTGTGTTTGAGTTAAAAGCGGAAACAGATTGCAGTCATATTTCTTGGATCACCGGGGCGAAATAATTCGGCTATATATATGAATGTATGCGGAAATAATATAAATATCCGCATTGAGATCTATATATGTATTTTATTCAACTTGTATTATTACCACTTTATGGGGCGTTCTCTAGGCCATTGATGACGTTTTTCGGGGCGTTCCAAATAGCGTATTGTTACCAAAACACCGGGCCGCGGGCCGATAACGAAAAGCTATGTTCATTATCGGCCCGCGGCCCGGCAACTGACCGAAAGTTAGATCTCGTTTATTATCACGCGAGTTACGTCGCTTCAACATCAAACTTACCGTGTTTATTTCAAGAAAATATCACTATAGAGATTTTATGATTGGAAATCACGCTATATGGTTGAATTATTGTCTTAATCGTGAATATGTATAAAAAACTTTTGCTGTCACTCGTCTTCATTGCTGGTTTTTATTTATATATATGTTCTTGGAAATTTCTCTCTCTTAATCTACTTCATATTCCACTGGGTCAAATGTCCAAATATGTGGTAATAATAGCAATAACATGATTTTTGAGGGCATTATTGTTTATTAACGGCCCTCTGGAATGATTAACAGCCCTCGGGCCTCTAATAGGTCATTGGGGTGTTAATCAGTCCTGTCGGGCCGTTAATAAAGCTGAATAGTTCACTCTCACCGGTTTTCTGTGATAAAGTTACCCAGGTTCCTGAAATTGTGATAAAGTTACCCAGGAGAAGAATGTGATAAAGTTACCCAGGTTAATAATAGTTCATGTTTAGCAACAAATTATTGATTTTTGTGATCAAAATGACGAACTACAGTACTAATATGTCTTAATTTATGCTTGATAAGGGCTATTACTTGCCAAAACTGAACAATATTTCTCTCTGTCACTTTTAAATCGAGTTGATATTGTGAGATTTGCTTAACCTGGGTAACTTTATCACAATTATCACCAACAAAATTAGGAACCTGGGTAACTTTATCACAGAAAACCGGTGAGAGTGACCTATTCAGCGTTAATAAACCATAATGCCTCAAAATCATGTTATTGTTATATTGGCACGTAACTATAGCCTTCAATTCTCGCATGAATCAACAGTTCAGAGCTCGGTATTGCATCGGCCTGATAAATGTATAGTATTTAAAGCTGAAGGGGATGCATGCTTGTTGCTAGTTGCTAGTTGCTAGTTGCTTGTTTCTGATTGCTAGTTGTGATACTGACGAATGAAATATGGTGTCATAAACTGGATGCTAGTTTTAACCAACCAATCACAGTATTGCAATACAATTAAAGTTTAACAACAAGTTATTTTTAAATTCAAAGACACCATTTATAAATAATTCAACAATGCCTATCACGCAAAAGATCACAGTATGCACACAAGAATGATATAAAACCACAATTAGACACCCCTTCCCCCGCCCAGCATCGTCACCATGCATCTGACACAGTTCGATTAGCCGATTAGTTATTCCTGTTGATGAAAGTCACCTTGGAATTTAATGGGAACTGGGGAGTTGCACTGTAGTTCACATGCCTAACACTAAGTGCTGAAACTAAAAATCCAACATTCCGCCACTGATCAGCAATGTTAAACCCAGTACTCTAAACAACAGACTACATCAATTTCACTCGGACATTCGTTTGAAATGTAGACATATAGTAGGCAATACATGTGCCAAATCACGTTTTGTAAAGTTGAATTTCATTATTTAGTGTACAGTCTACAACAAGCAATTAGCAAATTAGCAACTTGCAACAAGCATTTCCCCTTCGGCTTTCCATAGTATAGAGCGTCACTGTTAGTTTTTGGTTATTTTAGCGGACACAAGTTATTGCGACCGGATAAATATAAATATAAATATAATTCAAACCAAGCTCCATGCAGAGTTCAGTCCCCTGCGCTGGACTTACCGCTGTCCGCATCTACACGTAATAGTGAAGCAATGTCGCATTTATTTATTTGAGATTCATTCTGCATTATTCTGATAAACTGAACTGTCCATTATCATTTGAAAATGGTCCAGATCAAGCAACAATGAATTGTAACTGACAAAACACTTCAATAAAAAAATATCGGATTTAATTAAGAAAATACATGTGCCGGCAGTGTTCAGACATCGCTTGGCGAGGGGACTGAACTCTGTTTTGCAGTTTGAATTCATACATGGGCTATATTAACCCTTTATATACTGATTCTCCCAGTTCTCCTGATGTTTTAACAAAACGATACGTTGAACTTATTATCTGAACATTCCCTGTGGATAACTACTCATTACTGGTGTTTTAACAAAACGATACGTTGAACTTATTATCTGAACATTCCCTGTGGATAACTACTCATTACTGATGTTTTAACAAAACGACACGTTAAACTTATTATCTGAACATTCCCTGTGGATAACTACTCATTACTGATGTTTTAACAAAACGACACCTTTGAACTTATCATCTGAACATTCCCTGTGGATAACTACTCATTACTGATGTTTTAACAAAACGACATGTTGAACTTATTATCTGAACATTTCCTATATGGTATAACTACTCATCAATGATGATTTAATGTAGAAAGGGTTAGCAGATATTAAATGTTAGCACGGATGCATTTTTCATTCACTCTGCATGAACATCAATAGACGAAATCTGGATATTTTCCCCTTTGCTGGTCCATGAGCAACCATATATAGATCATTCAAATCCGGCCCTTTTTACTGAGATAGAGAGCTTCAAAGTTCTTATGGACGACCTGGCGGACGTATGGACGGATATAACCTATTTCGGTATTGCTTGTGGGGATCAACAGAGTTATCGATAATTATTATACATGTACATGTAGCTGTTATTAATTTTCCGTAGAGAAGTGGCACACGTGATCTTTGTTTCCATATCAGGAATTAGAAATCAAGGAGCGTTCTGTGTTGTTCCGTGCCGAATAAACCTACTTTTGTACATTATTGAAGTTTTTATAGGGCTTCACGATATGAGAACAAAAATTATCGGTACGATATCCAAATTATTATCGCACAATGGGCACATATCGATAATCGAAATTAACTGCATCTTAAAACGTTTGTATTCATGCAAAACCGCGAAGAGCGTGAGCAGTTTGCGTTTGTTCGTTGTATACATAACATTTTCATATTATTTCCGATTGTAATTGAAAGTAAGAACTAAACAATAACAAAAAATGTTCTACGTAACATAATAATGTTTGTTAAAACAGCATTTGAATGAACACAAATAATAAAGTGACTTACACTATGAACATAACTTGGACAAAGAATTGTTGACATGTTTGATGCCAGGAACGATACCATGTTCACTTTTTCCTATTTCAAGCAAGATCGTTTTGCGGCTACAATTTATCCTGACGTACTCAACATTCGTTTATTGTGTACCCTTGTCACAAAATATAGAAAAATAAAGACTATTTCTTCGACAGGCATGAATTAAGTCCGTATAAAATAATTTAAAGATGTACTCTGGGGTTGCAGACCTGCAGTTTACCCTATCATCACACTGTCCAATCGTAACGCGTAAACAGCGGCATTTTTGTGTCCCACATAGACCTATCGATTCAGAGAAACCACAATCACAAGCTGACCAATAATCTGCTTTAAAACGTCACAACGTAAAGGTATATATAACTAGTTTTTTAATTTACCATGCAGTGGCCCAGTCATCTGACGATGTACAGTTCGACTCCAGGCAACGTGGCTCCTGTTTAAAGCAGAAAATAGGATATACAAACCCGACGGGAGGGTGTAGGTAAAAATTTCCCCATATCGGTATTATAGTGCTTTTTATCACAGTGCAAGTCATGAGCAGAACTTTGAATGTTTGATAAAATCCCGGCAGCGGAATCTATCAGCAACACATGCGCATCGAAAAAAAAACACTGGCGTAAATCCGAAATGAGGGGCGATGATCACACAAAATGGCACAGCGGATTATCAGTGCATGCCAACGAATGTGATCACACAAAATGGCACAGCGGATTATCAGTGCATGCCAACGAATGTGATCACACAAAATGGCACAGCGGATTATCGAGGGTGATCAGGGTCGAAATTTCTTTATATGTCAATTCATATGGGGTAGATATCGGTGGACGTTTTAAACATGGGTTGAGCTACCGGGAATGACTCTCCTCTCCACAAAGAGCGACACAATTGATCTAGAATGGTAAATGCATGTGTGTGGCTCTAGAATACGAAAGTTCGAAAATTAAAGTACGGTGTAACATAAAGTACCAATTTAATCGACATAATTTTAGTACAAATTTCCTTTGATTCAATAATTTCTTTGAGTCAGTTCCATGTCAATCGGCTGCAAATTAATGTTCTACATTTGAAAATACGTCTGACATTGAATGGCGAAGGGTGTGGACAATTCTTTTGGCACATTTTGTGGTCGTGTACACGATTTCTCAAGATGTTCTCATGCTAATGGTGTGATGTCATTAATTTTTCAAACAAATGTTGCACGTGAGGGTGTTCCCAAAATTATAGAAAGCGAATAATATGCCTATGATTTGGCCCCTATAGTTAGAGTTATTTGTTGATTATAAGGCGTTAACCCATTACCTTTATAGAGCCCCACATAGACTGGCTGTGGGATAAATCTCTTAATTAACCCTTTACCCAACAAACCGGCCAAAAACGCCCAAAATAAAGCTTCAACAGCCTAAAATATCTTCGGTCTCTCTCAATAACACCATACAACTATGGATATCATTGGAACCGGTTCATTGACCACATTGTGATGGTTACAGTTATGCCCTGTGCCAATGCATTCTCTTATATATGCGAGTCGACCATAGGTCGCCTCGCATATATAAGAGAATGCATTGGCCCAAATAAAATCTTTTTAAACACTTTTTACCATTTTTTCTTACATTCTTTGACAATTTTATAATTTTTTCTTACATTTTTTAACAATTTTTCTACATTCTTTGACAATTTTATCATTTTTAATATGTGTTAAGCCAATGCATTCTCTTATATATGCGAGGCGACCTATGGTCGACTCGCATATATAAGAGAATGCATTGGCACATGGCCGTTCTGTCGGGTAAAGGGTTAAAGTTTGTATAGATGGACACGTCTATGTGTGCATGCGTGCAGGGGTGGTTGCACGGATCTGTGTATGTCATCACTTGGATGGGGTGTTGTGTCGACAGATCAATGAGTTATATATAGTCTACATGAATTTGTGTTTATACATGGATGGATGGGAGACCAGACGAATATATCTATATATCGATGGGTAGACTTGTCAATGAATGTTTTGATTGGTGAATGGATGGATATGATATATTTCGGAGTATAAACATAACAGAACATCCCTTCAAGTCGGACGAATGAGGAATCCACTGTGTGTGCGAGGAGCGATAACTCTAAAACTGCATTAATATTTCTTATTTGAAGAGACCGGAGGTATTCGCAGTGATGCCCTGATTATACAGTAATGCCCTAAATAATCGACTTCTTAACCACAGTATAATTATGGGTAACTTTTCAGGATTTAGACGGAAATATGGCTTGTTGCCCTTCATCCGAAAGCTCTCGCCATAATTATACTGTAGTTAAGGAGTCGATTATTTAGGGTATTACTGTATACACGTGCACACGATCATATCAGTCGGTGAGTGTATCAGCACTAAATCGGAGAGCATGGCGAGTTATTTGTGGTTAAATTGATGAAGTATGGTGTTAAATGTATACTTGTTAGTGATAGTTGTCTTATATACTTTTATAAAATTTATTTTGTTTTGTTTGAACCCATGTCAAAGGCCTTGTGTCCCTTTAAAGAATTGATGAATACAACACTATCGGAAAGTAGTATGCTTTATTGCTAGACATGATTTAACAAATAACAAAAACACATATACATATTTACAAATGTGGATTAGGATGCCTACAATCAAGCCTTGAAATAGGGTGTCTGTCATTTGCAGAATGAGGTCCCCAGAGGGTGAATTTAGTGTTGCTACCCCGCATAGCGGGCTAGCATCACCAAATTCACCCTCTGTGGACCTCATTCTGCTTACACCTCAGCAGAATGAGGTTCCCAGAGGGTGAATTTGGTTATGCTAGCCCGCTATGCGGGGTAGCATCACTAAATTCACCCTCTGGGGACCTCATTCTGCAAATGACAGACACCCTATTTCAAGGCTTGCCTACAATGAGCGAGACACAAGCAATTGGAACGACAACTATATATATACCACTGAGTCCTTTGATGTGGACCAAACAACATGCATTTGCACTCTATGGCTATTTTTTGCATAAAGGGCACCGTGAACAGTGCACACCCACATCGAGAAAGCAGGGGCTAGATAAATGTATCCCATGTGTGAGACAATTAGGACGTGGTGAAAGTGATGCCCAAATACCCAGTCGCACGCATGCATATTATGTCTTCATGCTGTATTATCTCATGACAAGCTTAAGAAAAGATTTATTTTCAGTACGGCTATATTCTCAACGCAGAGATGTTTGTGAAATTTATACACATTTGTGTATTTCCAGAAAAATTCCGTGATATACTTTTGTCTAATTTCTGAGAAACGTATGCAAGTTATCATTCTTACACAAGCCCAGCCACTATTCAATTTTTGTGAAATCACTCTGATTAGTCAAACACCGCGAAAAGGACAACTTTAGAAAAAATAAAGGTACTTATTCGTAACGGCATCAGTTTGCCCTACCAGTATCAAAGCAATTCAGCGGGACCACCAGCATCACAACAATTCAGCAGGACCACCAGCATCACAACAATTCAGCAGGACCACCAGCATCACAACAATTCAGCAGGACCACCAGGATCATCACATATGCATATAACGTTATACCGTTAGTTGAACAACATGACCAATTAAACAGGTGTGAACATAGGATGGCCAACCCTTAGTACCAAACTGGCACAATATCACATTGACAATGTTCCCCTACGCACTGCCCTTACCATATAAGGCAATGGGGCGTGTGTTACTCCAACTTTTCCTTTAAGTGGTGGCAGTTTGTCAGCTTCCACAGGAAGGAACTCGAATTGTTGCGTCAATGCTCCCAAAAATAGAAAGAGTTCCATTCTCGCCAGTCCTTCTCCTGCGCATATTCTCTTTCCTGCAAAAAAAAACAAATGAGAAAATTCTCAAGAATTAACCATTTTGTTTACAAAATGGATTCCCCACAGTTATAAACGTATACATTGGAATGGTCTATTGTTGCTCTGGATTGATCTTTAGGGATATAAGCAGACGACAGATTATACAGGTGCAAAAGGATTTCTATTCAGTGGTGGGAAATGTTCAGATAATAAGTTCAACAAACGCTATACCGTTATTTGAACTTATTATCTGAATATTTCCAAGGTTAACTACTCGTCAACGAGTATTTAGTAAAGGAAGGGTAAAACAAATTTATCTAATCCAAATTATTTATGTAAATACCCTTATTCAGTCTGTAAACAATAATTTTTAAGTAAGAACTCAACAATATGCATTTGCAATTCAGAATTTTAATTTACAAACATAATATGTGTCACAAGATTTATAACCCGATTTAATGCTATTATGCAACTAGGAGCCACCTGCTTCGCGTCGCCTCAGGTATAACAATATATATAATCCGGCCCATATTCAATATTAATTAATATGCTAAATGGTCGCCAAATTATACCGTCAAATTTTACCAGGAACACGTCCAGAAACTGAACGATATATTTTCCACATTCAATTCACTGGGTCATATCGTTCTGATTGGTGATTTCAATGGGAATCCGGAGAAATCAGGGGGAAGGAATAAAACATTGTCGCGATTTCTGAGAAAGTTCAAACTGGCGACTATCCATTGCTCGCCATTATGCAAAGGTATCATGTCAACGATTATTCCCGCCGATGGGGGCCCAGGAACCATACTCGACCATATCATCATACCCACAGCAGAACTTCACAAAATTGGTCGCTTCAAGGTCGTATATGACTCAGAAAATAATGTGTCAAATCATCGCCCACTGTTTGCACAAGTTTGTTACGACACAATGTCTTGCCCCAATAAAACACATTTTGCAACCAAAGCTAGACAAAATGGCCGAACTTGACATAAACAGCTTTTTAGGGCTTTCAACAAAAGGAAAGTTCAACGGCAAACCGCACCAAACTGTGTATTTGAAGTAAGCGGTTCCACACGTAGAGACCCACAGGCGGTAATTGAAGCCTGGTCATCTTATTATGAGAACCTCTATTATTCCCCATTACAATCTAACGATTTTGACGAAAAACACTTTTCATATGTTAACGCTGAAATAGAGAACATATGCTCGTCGCACGGGTATAGCGACCTTGATGCAAATTTATGTTTCAATGTGTCTATTGATGAAGTACAATATGTACTGCACAATGCCAAGAAAGGCAAGGCTCCTGGAATACACACCTTATGTTATGAACATATAATTTATGGTGGAGAGCGCCTGCAGAGCTCAGTTGCAACATTGATGTCCAAAATGGTTGAACTCAACCATGTCCCAGCACGAGTCAAAATCGGCCTTATGGTACCGCTTTTCAAAGGAGACAATAAATCCAAAAAACAATTCGATAATTATCGTGCTATTACATTGCTCCCTGTTCTATATAACAAATTTGAGAAAATTATTTTGAACCGTCTTGAAACCTTTTCAACAGATCTCATCAAAGTACACCCACTGCAGCATGGACCTTCATAATCCAGGAAAGTATGGCCTTCACGGCCGAAAATCAAAGCCCAATGTTTGCTTATTTTTTTAGATGCCCGTAAAGCATTTGACACAGTTTTGATTCACGGTCTCCTGCTCAAACTCTATCAACGTGGATTCACTGGTAAAATATGGCATATTATCAGTTCTTTGTTAATTGGAATAAAATTCTCTGTTCCATTCAATGCTTCGATTTCGCGATACGTCGATATACAACAGGGAACACGTGAAGGACTAATACTATTCCCATTATTTTACATGATCTTCATCGATGAACTAATTTTCCAACTTGAAAACAGTCACCATGGTTTGCGAGTGGGTTCTGCGTGTTGTGCATCTTCAACCCAAGCCGACGATATGACTCTCTTGTCTCTAACCTCTTCTGGCCTCCAAACTTTGTGTGACCTATGCAGCTCATGCAGTCAAAAATGGAGATTCAAATACAACCAGGATAAATGCAAAGTAGTCATTTTTAATTAACCATCTTCCTTACAAAAATCCCGAGAAACAGTTGCATGGATTATAAATGATGAACCCGTATCGCAATCAGATCAGGTCACACACCTTGGAATCCCATTACAAAACATTAACATGGGCAACCATCTGACTGATCACATATGTCACAAAATACGCTCTACGTATCTCATGTTAAGTAACGCTGGTATGTATGCCGGTGGTTTGGTTTAAACATATTTATTGTAACTCAGTTTACAAGGGATTGGGGGACAAGTTATAACAACTTAAGGTGGCCCCTCTCCCGACAATATTTATACAAATGTTTAAACAAGATGATTAACAGATATAATGTACATGTAATAATAAGAATGTTGATGATGATGTCTGGTGATTGATGTTATACCGGTCCTGAGGTCCTCTCCTGTAGATATCATGCCATGCCGTGCCGTAAGTTGTTTAAGATTTTTATTCGTTAAGTGAAACGTTTACTTTCTGATATATATTTTTGTACAATGTAAAAGAGTAGCTGGTTTCGATGCTGTGGAATGCTTGGGGCGCCTCGGAGGAAGTGGTTTACGTCTACTATTGTGAAAGCATACTCATCTAGTCTATCATCTAGTCTATGGCATAACACCCCTCAGTTCAAACACTTTGTACAACACTGTAGTTTTACCCAAAGGCCTATACAGGTCTGAATTCCTTTGCGGCATATCTTTGACAAATAAAAACTCGTTGGAAAAAGTTCACAGATTTTGCTTAAAACAAATTCAAGGACTCCCTTATAGGGCGCGCACAGATGTGGTACAAGGCTTGCTGGGACTATGCCCTCTATCAGCAGTTGTTGACAAGAGAAAACTTAATCTGCTTGGGTGTCTTGCCAGGACACCGAAAACGATTTTCATGTTCCGGCTTAAGAGTCACCTTCAACAATCTAATTGTAATGCATCGTTTATTTCAGAAATCATTTGAATTCTTGACAACTATAACCTCACACCCTATCTAACATCGTTTCTAGAAGGACACTTCCCATCCAATGAGGCATGGAAATCCCTCATAGTAACAGAAATCAAACAATCAAACGAGCAGTCATGGCAGACAAGATTACGCAATGAACGTTCCCTAGTCCCATTCGCAAATAATCATAGTTCACTGTCAATTTAACCTCTTTGGCTAGCATGTAGAAGCTATCCTCAACATAAGCTTGAATTTCTAGAAATAGCCAAAATCCTGGCCCGGGCATTGTCCCCAGTACACGGGAAGTGTAAGATATGTCATAAACTTTTTGAAAACGAAATCGAACATGCATGCAATCCTCTTATGTCCCGCCTTAGCCGAAACAAGAATCGAAATATGGTTCAACGTTCAACGCCACCCATGTTGGGACATCATAAATGATATTAAGCAATTCGCCTTGTTTCTTGCTCACAATTCATTCAAACTGTGAAACATATATACGGATCTGATCCGGCTAGAATCTCTCGACTAAATGGATCACATATAAACAGCGCACGAACCGATCTGCTCGAAGACACAAATCAAGATATACATAAATAATTTGTATTTAGTCGGAGTGGCATCTAACTAAACATGATATATACTCTATAACGCAAATAAAGCTATATCGCAGACAACTCCGTCTTGCTCCATTCGACAGATACTCGTATAATTATCCAGTTGAAGTGTTCCGTGAAATCATAAATACACGAAGCCTACAGGTGTAATGCATATATCTCATTGAATTTGTATCGCGCATATTTTGTGTATAAAACCATGTGATATATTGATGTTTATTTTTGTCACCTATATGTTGAAACACTAATCTTGCGCATGATGTATAATATTTAAACTCTCCGTTTGCGGAGGAAATAAAGGAGGCACACGTTGAAGAAGCGCTTACAGATAGCAATGCTTAGAAATTACCAAGAAAATGTATGCTGTAAAAACAAAGGATGCCCCGACTGTGCTCTATAAATAATATGAATATTCATTGTAAAACTCGATGCAAAATCATAATTGTTCTCGACACTAACATACATATAAACATTACATATATGTAATACTGTTAATTTGATTATCCCAACACCTCACTCAACAAACAAAACAAAAAAAGACTTTCCAGCGATATATATAGATAATTCCTATCTTACTTATTTAACTAAAGACGGCGGTATCTTACAATTCGTCTGGATTGTCTCACAACCACACCAATACTGGTCTGTGATATGCCCCAAAACTAGTTTCTAGTTAGTTTCATACACGAGAATACATGTAGTCTGTACGTATGCGTGGATAAAAAAAAAAAAAATACAAGCCATCTATATATATGCAAATAATTATAGTGATACTTGTTTTAGGGGGTAGCAGGAAGACAGCCCGATAGGGCTAGGCTAACCCCCAACAATATATACAGCATTTATATTATTATATGTTACTGTCATTGTATTATTCATGTGTATATTGTAAATAAATTATCCTATCCTATAAAGGTATATATATAAATGGTCGCCAGGGCCCAGGGGACACGTGTGTACGATTATATATACAAACTCGCATGACTATACGCTAATACGGAACGGTGATAACTTTATATTGAACGCACGTTGACTAAATAACGGTGATTTGTACGAAAGAATTTACAACACAAGTAATCAACTTTGGTCGGACATAAGTCAAAATTTCCTATTGGCCGGGTGAGCTTGGGGAGGGTAGAGTAACATTCTTTAAAAACACTTCTTCAAATATCTCCAGTGATCCTGCACGCGTGTACCCGTGGTTGAGATTAGATATTAAACAATAGCCTAGTACATGCACATTCCAAATATGTAACACACGTTTGCCAAAACGGCAGATGCGACATTTTAGGAGCGCACCGCCGACATTATAGATCATGCCAAATAGATCTCAACTCGGTCTAATTCCCTGTAGGGATCATATTCCACCACCACAAAACCTGATAGGAACATTTTGATGTCCTGATCCCTTCTGACAGGGAACTTTATAACATTGAAAAAACAAGGCAGGGAGTACATTTCTTTGTTTATATTTGTTCATCGATAATCAACTTCAAAGTATGGGGTGGTCCCAACACGAAATTGCATGCATTTTATGACATTTGTAAGCCGATATCGCAAAAAAACAGTGAATTAATTACCCTGGAGAAATGCCATTATTGTCGCAAAGCAAAATTGCCCACAAAGTCCCTTAAATAATGTAATCTCGAGCTGGGACCTCCATCTGCTGATGAATAAACTATTAAGCAACATGTATATTATTATAGAAATATATTCCCCATGTTATTTTTTCGACTTTATAAGGTTCCCTGTCAAAACTTCAGAAAGTTCCCAGGTTTTGAACTGGTGGAGTATGATATCTACGGGCGTTAGCCAGAGTAGAGATTCATGGCATGATCTACGTCAATTTATAAATAGCTTTAAAAAGAAATAGTATCCCGAAAATAACCTAAATCCGGCCTTTTAAAGTTACACTGTAAAATCTAAATAGGAAAAGTATTGACATCCGACCAGCTAAACTTTCGATAAAGGCTACGTTCACGGTGGGGAATCACGTGGTTTCGAGTATCACGCATTCAAAATGGCCGAGGCTATAGCAAACGCGACCAGAAACTAGGAAAAAGGTACTAAACTATAGGATATGACATATCACATAGTATTTTGGCAGCTATATATACGAGCATATGATATTCGATTTTTCAAACAAGCTGATACGTCATTTGTGTCAAAACACACAGTTGTTTGCTTTAACATTCTGACCGAAGTCGTCAGTCGCAGGATTTTACTAGATTTATATATGGACTGGTGTATACTATTACACGAACCTCCGACTGGCAACAGTGGTCAGAATGTTATAGAAAATACTGAGTATATCGAAACAAATAAGGTATCAACTTGTTTTTAAAATAATCTAGCATATGCTCGTAACAGTCAAAATGCTACGTTTCGTGTCAGTTCCTCATATTATGTTTGTGTATGTTTGCGCACGCCTCGGCCATTTTCAATGGGTGGTACTCACCATTCCCCACCGTGGCAAAGTTGCCTGGCATTGTCGTGTAATTCGTCGCAGAGGGTTTTGGTCATGTGATCTCAGTAATGCCGACGGGTTCATTGTCACAAGCCAGCTTTTCACAGGCGATCACATTCGTATAGCTAGCTTTTCATTGTCCATCGTTTTATTAAGCGATATTTGACGTCAGACCGCGTTATTGGAATATTACTTGAGCAATTTCGCAACATTTTGATCGAAAACCTTTAGGTATATAAACTAATATTTAATTAATTTCTTCCATTATGTTGTATTTCATTTCATCTACCAAAAATGTGATTAGCCAACATGCGAGTCCCGTTCATTAAGCCCACAATGACTGAATATGAAAAGCTGGCAACGAATGTCATTGCTCTTGAAAAGCTGCATGGCTACACTTTTGACCAATATGGAAAGCTGGTCACGAATGTGAATGATGCCTGTGTCAATGTCCATATCAGCCTCATGTATTCCATAAGTTGTTCTACAGTTAGCATTTGCCAGAAATTAGCCTTCAATTATCTGACATGGAAATAACGTCAAATTCAATCAAACGCATGGATATTGGATATTCGGGGATTCGAGCATGAAAACAGTTTGTGAACTAGCGGCTTGTCGGCGAATTCACAAACTGTTTTCATGCTCGAATCCCAGAATATCCAACGAAACAGGGTACGGTTATCTCCATTGTAATTTAATAAAACAAAACAAAAGTTAATGTGTAATGGCTAAACCGTTTATGATGAATTGAAAGAACCCTGGCCTGGTTAGTTCACAAGCTGTGTGAACGTATATTATAACGCCAAGAATAAAATGTTGACATATCTTCAATATGTGTGGCGAATATCATGCTGTAATTATTGGGTATGGATAAGATCGCGCATGGCATAACTGATGATGATGATGATTATGATGATGGTGATGATGATGATGATGATGATTATTGTGATGATGATAATGATGATGACGAGGCTGATGATGATGATAATGACGACGATGATGATGATGATAATGGTGATGATAATGGTGATGGTGGTAATGATGATGATGATATCATGATGATGAGGGAGACGAAGACGACGACAAGAATGACGACGACGACGATGATGATGATAATGATGAGGATGAGCATGACAACTAATGCGACAATGATGGAGATGATTGCGATGACAATTGTGATGACGACATCGACGACGATGGTGATGATGACGACGAAATAGACCCTTATAGAGACGACCACGACCGCATGCATACGTTTTCACTCTGTATTTCATAATAAGTATGATTGAGTGAAATAAAGAAATTCGTAACCGAACAAACAACATACCTATGCCAAAGGGTATGAATTCTTCAACATTCCTAGTAGCTTCCTTGTCAAGAAACCTGTCTGGTTTAAATTCATCAGGGTTCTCCCAAACATCGCCATCTTTTAGCGCCGAATCGAGAATGGGATAGACGTGTGTTCCTTTTGGTATGATGTACCCATTAAGTTCTGTTGTAGCATTCGTCACGTGATCGACTGCGAATGGTGCGATGTCTGCATGACGAAGAACTTCGAGTTGCGTGGAATCCAACATCGGAAGTCTATTTTTGTCCTCCATCCCAGGAAGTCGTGTAATTCCGATATTTCCTGACAATTCTGTGTGTAAGTTGGTTTGAAGTTCTGGGTGGTGGAGATAGTACAAAATTGCCCAATTTAGGGCTGTGGCTGTGGTTTCTGTTCCAGCAAAGAATAGGTCAACCACTATTCGCAGTAAATCCATGTCTGAAAAGAAATGTTAGACGCTTTTTTAGAAAGATCATGAATTGACATACATAATAACATGTCCCAAATATCTGTGTAAACAACTTGCATGCAAGACGCGATTGAAACTGAACGAATGTCGCTAGCTTTAGAAATAGATAATGTGTATGCCATTCGAATATTAATGTAGAATATAAGAAATATGTGGTTATTTTATTTTACACCAAGTAAAATGGATGAGAATTGGGCTGGAGTTAAAATCGTGGTTGCCTTCCAAACGAAATATCAGAACAATTAACTTGTGTCAATACTCCATCCAAGGAACGCACTAAAATAAATATATCCTCTAAAATTAATACTAATGAATACCAACCCCATGATGACTGAATAAGTACCGACGACTAAATGTAGCGCACGTAATGAATGGTCAGATAATAAATTACAAGTTACAACATTTTCCGAAGATTCTATAAAATTAGAGATAGCCAATAGGAGATCCCTATGTTTTTTCTTCAAACATATTAGATTATTCTGTTTATTATATTCAACCTTAAACATCTGATTGACCAGAAATCCGAATAATACCGCCAGTATATACATGACGCATAAATTCCGATAGCGCGTATGAATACACAAGGCGCTAGTTAAAGTGACATTACTTACTCGTGAACAGGGTCCGCGCTGGACCAAAATTTACTTTTGCCGAATAATTTGCAAAATGAAAATATTTTTGCCAATTTTGTTTTAGAAGAGCATAATTTTCTGCAAACATTGAGTCTAATTTTGTCGTTTATCACACAACAATAAACCAATTGTAGAACAGTACAATTGTAGAAGGGTTGCTTAATCAGAAGGACACATTACAAGAGGATTAGCTATGTAAACACCACCACCACACTAAATAGGGTAACCCCTTCACCCATCGATACTAATGCTATCAGACTAACTGCATCTTAATAAAGGTGTTAACTTTTCCTAGACCCTGTAAAACACCACTAATATAATTGTGAGAGTTTCCTGAAATGAATGGTATTCATAGACCAATATTTTTCAAATTTCCTGAGGAATTAGAAAGTGACAAGCCAAAACGTTTGCCAAATGAAAACATTTTTGGCCAAATGTGAATTATTTTTGCCATTGGCAAATTTGGCAAGTGGCAGCGCGAACCCTGCTCGTGAAATTATCATTTATAATCACTCGAGAAGAAATGACGGTAAATCACTCATATGAATGTATATGTAATAAACTCTTATAGCACAATTGGGCGAAGTCATTTTGTAAGGAAATTATGCAAGAGTAAACGACACACGATTTGAGGTGTTTTTCATGCAATTTGACTTTGACGACAGAGACCAGTTTTTAACGAGTGTTGAGAAGGCAGTGACCAATTATTTGATTGAGACGATGGGTAAGATAATTACATATACTGTTCTAAGTGGTATTCGTCGGTTGGAAAAGCTACTTCGTGCGTGCAGAACGCCTCCACCTAACTGAGGTGGTGTCATCAGCACGCGTCCGTGTCCTTCCAGTCCATGGATACATCGAGATCAGTAGGTATTTATATATATACCTTTAATTATCCCCCATTACTGAATATTATATATGAACACAATGGAATATAAATAACAGGACACACACGCTCGTATACATATCGGCCAATCATATCACTCCATTCCATGAACAATATTTCTAGTATGAATCTGTATTTCGCCGGGGACAATATATCGACTTGAGCGGCTAAAACTCACCAAGAAATTTGCATTAATTGGAAAGTAGGCCGAACAGGAGAGCGGAGTAGAAGGAATGAAATTCTGACAATACGCCATGATAATCAGATAATGATCCCATCGGTCATTCGGGAAGTTAAAACACGGATCATACCATTAGCAGCGGTCATGCATCGGAGAGCCTGCACGGGGCACAAGCATTTCGATTGTATATGTTTTGGTTTGTCAGGTGACTGGAAGTTAACAGAACGAAATCCACATTTGTTTGAAACGTATATAATCCAAAATAATCACTTTGAAATAATAACATTGAACACATTCCAAAAACTGTTCGCATACATGGACATGGAAAATGTAGGCAATATACAGGTTTGGTTATGTCTTTTTTCGTGAATGTCGGTGATATTTCAACACAAAAGATTCACTCCGGAGTCCGAATGTTCGAACACTGCCGGAACATTCATCCTGGTTTCTGAATAATACTTACATTATGGAAACCAAGATGAAAATAACCTTCACATTTACATCAGTTTATTACATATAACAATGATGGATCTGTTTTATCCAGAAACGCGTCGTCAGTATAAAAACTACTGCATGCTACATGTAAGTCGAGACAAAGTGGTTTCTCAACGTTGATATATATAATACCGATGCAAGCGCTCCGACTGTCAATGATTATATATAGCGCAATACCAAAAATCTGTCGCGCTTATTATTGCGATATTGAGCGTAGAAAATTGCGATATTAAGCGCGCATAGTCGCAATATTGATCAAGTCTAAATTTCATACAGACCCGATAGTGTTATATTTATATTAGGTAAATACTGTGCATATCGTGTACACATAGTTTACATATAGTATTTACAAATATAATTATATACAAATCTAAAATATTGTCTCTATTTATGCCAAACAATATAGAAGAAGCAATAATTTGCTTTAAAGACACGGTTGGCCTTGGCGGTGGGTATCCTGTGAAAATATCTCCACCCGTCAAAAACCGCCACAAACAGAAAGAACATCAAAATGTAGATAGACTTTGTCCGTATACAAATAAGAAATATCGCATAAACAGTATGTTATGGTCATATGTTTGACCATTGTTATGTAAACAAAAGCATAAAAAGTAACTTTTCTGGTGTTTGTTTATATTATGATGGTAAACATAAAGAGCGTTCTTTGTTGGTGAATACCTGATATGGAACTAATAAAGAGCGTTTATGCCATTTGTGTGTGATTAGCCAGTAGCATTGTGCTGTCTTCTGTAACACAATCAGGCTCTTGCTTAGGTAAAATATAGTAATTCTTTATGATAACATGCTGTTTATGCGATGGTCATGGTATATATGAACGGAACTGTATGCGTTTTAATGTTTTTCTGTTTACGGTGTTTGGAACAACTATGAATATTTTCGACAATTAAGGCCGCACGTGCCTTTAAATGTCACAATTTTGAGCACAAGATGACGCAATATTAAACGCGCAATATCGCAATATTAAGCGCCAAATATTGCGATATTAAGCGAAAAATATTGTAAAAATATCACAAGTGGCGCGCTTATAAGCGCTTCTACTTGCAGTATCATTGCGATATTGGGCGGGAAAATAGCGCGCTTAATATACCACTTCTTTTGACTGGTAATGTATGTAAGACCTAAAATATTCAATTAACCTTTGATAGAATGGTCATTAATGGGTAATCCTCGCATTGAAAGTGGCTTAATTCCGTTTTCCTCGGGGTGTGGATATGTTTAGAGATATGTTATATATAACCCGCAACGCGCTTTGGTCCTTATTTCTTGCACAAATACCCAAGTGGGTATACCATATATATACACACAACTGAAGACACTGTAACTTATCATACCTGGTTCATAGCCGTCTGGTAGTTCAGATCCCCATTCACTCCGCATATTCTTGCAGTAGGCGTCTATTAGGCTTCGCACGTTTTCGCCGTCGAACTCATCAGTGTGCTTCGCAACGAGGGCGGAAAAGTAACTGTAAATGACTGTTTGGGCCTGAGATAATTTACGCTTACTCCCAAAGATATCTGGGATAAATCTGAAGATTGGATGATATGCCAAGATAGTTGAGATGGATAAACCGGAGAAGGTAAACATTTTCTTCACACAGCGAAGAATCTCTTTAAAGTCGGTGTCTTCGTATTCAAACCTCTTCCCAAACGCTATGGAGCATATGATATTAGAGACTGCGTTTGTTATAAGTATCGATATATCGATTGGTTGACCACGTGATCTGTCGATCTCAGCGACGAGATATCCGATTTCTTCGTGTATTTTCGTTTGTAATTTGTTCTTTCCCATTCCGAAATCGCGCAGCGTCGAAACGGCAAAACGTCGATTTTTCTTCCAGGCGTCATCGTTGGCTCGGATGATTCCTTGAGAAGAAGATATTATTATATTATTTAATACAAAGTTATAGTTTACACGAGTCTGAAAAAAGTTGTCGAGAAATACAAATTACGATACCAGTAGCTGCATGTTAGTCAGTTTTAAAAGCTAATTTAAAGAAACGAGTCTTTAACAGATGACGAAACTCCATTAAGTCCCAACAGCTAGGAATTTCACCAGGCAGAGAGTTCCACAATGATGGAGCGCAAACACTGAAAGCACGATCTCCGGAGTGACTGTAACTTCTGCGCTCTTCTAATAAGTTCATCCCATTTGAGCGCAGTTCCCTACCATCAGTTGTTTTCTCTATAACAAGTTCCTGCAGGTATACGGGGGCAAAATTGTATTTCGCCTTGAAAGTCAACTAATAAACACATGTATACGAGTTTCCACGAAATAGAATTGCATTATGTATGCCAACATTACGAGGTTTTGGTCATTATATAACAAATGTAATAGCCACATTCGGGCCGGGCGTAAGTGTTATATGTAAGGTGTGTTACTATATGGCATTGCTATGGAGATGACAATGACGGTAACAGTAACAGTAACGTGACGTAATGATTGCCTCCTGGACCTGTTTCCTTCCGAAATGTCCGAAAAACTGCTGTTCTTCCAGCCACATATTTACGATAAAGTTCGTTGGTTATTTTATTTCCAATTTACATCGTATATTTAAGGGCGTTTTGAAAACATTCCTTACGCTTGTTGTCGTTTGCTGTCAAACATGGGTCATCTTTATTATGAGAAGAGGGTGACTTACAAATGTATGGTATTCTTTTGTGTGAGAGCCCGGTGCATGTTTCGACCGCCCCGTGAACCAGTCCGTTTTCTCAACTTTACTAAATTTAACTCCCCTAGATACTTAATAGAAATTGTACCCGAAACCTTCCAACTGATTAAAAAATCCAGCCAAATCACCCCTATAATTGGACGGTAAAAATAATAGTGGGTAATAAGTTGTTTTAGACCAACAGCAGCATCTATTTTTGGTAACATTTTTGGTCTGAATTGCCATCAGTTGGAAATTCCCCCCCCCCCCCGAGACGGGTGTTAAGTTGGAAATTAATGGCATTTTCGAACAGAGGAGTTTTATATTGTTCAAGAAGAGTTGCATTTGGAAATGTCAAGGTGGAAACCCCCAACTGAGACCATATAGCCACGCACCTGTGTAGAGGGGGGACGAGATGGAAAGAGATGGGAAGTTGAGAGAAAGATAGGGGGCAGATTAGATTAGAGATGAGAGACGAGGGAGTAATGGGACGATAGAGATCGATAGAGAAAGAAAGCGAGGGAATGATGGAGGGATGGGTGAGGATATCCAAGAACGTGATACAATTAAGATATTTACAAATAATTATAAATTGCACCAAGTAAAGTAAAAAATCCAAGTTTTACATACCATTCGCGTTGAGTACGTGTATACCAGATATGTTGGGATATCTGTACCTCCCCGAAAACACATGTCCTTGTTTTACAAACGCTTCATGCAGCGCCTTATGTCCATTTATCATAACAATCCGACGAGAGCCCATGTAAAACGTAAACACATCCCCGTAGATGGACCTCAATTTTCGAACGCTTTCCATAGGGTCTCTCTTCAACATCAAGGCGTTTCCCAGTAAGGGCCATGGTCGGGGTCCTGGTGGTAATCTGTCTGCTTGCTTCTGTTTGAACAGGCTCAAAAATAAAACCACTAAAGCACCGATTAATATAGTCGTCGCATTCTCCAACATAAACTCTATAAACATTATTCAATTTGCTAGCAGGTCATTCGGCAATGTTGTTACCGATCCATATATAACTACCGCATGCATGTTAACACGCATGGTGACCTTCAGCGCAGTGAAGTGTACGGTATTTTTGTTTGGTATCTCTATATACCCAACAATTATTAATGAGCGCTATATATATATATAAGCACACTATCTAACCGGCACGCATCCTATCATTGCAAACAGCGGCATACCAGTGTCTTACATAAGCAAGCCTATCAGTTACCCACATGGGTCTATCGCCTATCGGTGTTTTGTGTCGATTCAGAGAAAGCATAATCTCAAGTTGACCAATAATCTGCTTCAAGATGTCTCAAAATAAATAGAGAGTAATTAATTGGTTCCGAGAATTACGTTAAATAATGCACGAGAGGCGAGAGACGTCGGTAAGAAACGAGTGCGCGTTAGCGCACGAGTTTGTTATCTAAATGTCTCTCACCTCGAGTGAATTATTTAACGTAATTCTCGGAACTAATTGATTACTCTCTATTTATTATACTTCTACATCAATTTGGTTCGCCAAATATGATTAAAACACACATAATTTTATGCATGAAAGTCACGATGTGGAGAAAGATTAACCGCCGAAATTTCAGTCAAGATCAGTGAGCGACGTAACGTCAATGACGTAACGAGAAATGAAATAATTCACTAGTGACATTACTATTTTTCATTTACAGACCCGAAAGTGTTAGATTTATATTAGATAAATACTGTGCATATAGTGTACATAAGTGTACATATAACATTTACAACTGTAATTATATACATATCTAAAACATTGTCTCTATCTATACAATAAATAATATAGAAGAAGCAATAATTTGAGTTAAATGTCACAATTTTGAGCGCAAGATGTCGCAATATTAAGCGCAAAATATTGAGATATTAAGCGCCAAATATTGCAATAATATCACAAGCGACATGCATAATAGTGTTTCCACTTGCAATATTATTGCGATATTGGGCGCGAAAATAGCGTGCTTCATATACCACTTCTTTTGTCTGGTACTGTATATCAATAACAGCTAGTCGGGATTGGAACCTTCAAGACAACAGCAGATCCCATAATATCTGTGTGCAATGACTTGGCGACAATGTTCTCCTGTAGTCGCACATTTTCCATGAAATTTTAAAGCATGATTTATCAAACTGAATACTGGTATCACGACACTTAGCATCAACATCAGTGAGTCAGCCAAAAATAGTTTGATAAGAACATACAACCAATAGTGTACTCCCGGTAAATTGTCGTAATAACTTGACGATAACATGGCGAATGATGACAATGTCTCATATCCACACGTTTCAATGAAAATTGATGAACACGGGATGAATTGGTCCGTGTAATTGTAAAGTTGGAATTGTAGATATGTGATCATCCGTCACTGCGCGGAGTCAGTTCATTGTTTACGGTGTTGTTGTTGACATTGAAGCTCTTGTGAATTACACTGGTACGTACAGTACATGTACATGTATATCCTCTCTTGTAAATGTACATGCATGTTCTATGAAACAATCATATTCAGAACACTGTCAACTGGATTGTCAACATTCTAATAGTAATAGTAATAGTAATAGTAATAGTAATAGTAATAGTAATAGTAATAGTAATAGTAATAGTTGCTCGTTGTTGTTATTATTGTCACTATTGGTTGACATCGAAGCTCGTGTTAATTGTACATGTATCCTCTTGTGTCAGTAAATATGTCGGTGTTTTGATACTAAGTCACAACACTATCAATTTCAACATCAGCACTCAGTCGAATGAAGTCAGGTTACAGCCGATCCCGGATCATGCCATGATTGATTGGCATGAATCTCTACTCTCGAATTTAGTGGAAATTGTCAATGGTTTAGCCGGTTTTCGCAGAATTGAAACTTGTCCGGTTATCAAAGGAACCGAAATCAGACTGTCTTAACAACTGTCCACAATTGAAAAGGTAGCAGTTTCCCGAAAAACAATAGTTTGTAAAGGGACCGCACGATCAATGGCGAATAAATGAGGTGAGTGCTAAAGGGATCAGGGAGCTAATTGTGTTCTAGAGTCGGGGAGCGAGTACACCGTGGAATACTAAAGGTGAAGATAACTGAAGAATGACCTTCACCTGATACATGCGACACTTTATTAAATGATGACATCACGTTTATTTGATTTGTACATAATATCTAAATAACTTAGACTGGTGAATGAATGGGGGAATGGATTTTTGTGAGCGGAAAATTTATTTAACTAGATGCTGTAGTTCTGGGTTTTTCCAGATCAAATTTGGCTGTGCGATAGCCCTGTCGTAGACTTGGGGATTTATTTTAAAAATAAACACATGACCTATTATTTTTCTTGCATTTTCGTGATCAACTGGTGTCAATCTAGCTGGGTAAACATCACTGGTACGGCCTGCAGGCTTCAATTCAGTGAATTTGGCCGAAACGTTAACACTGTCGCCTATGGGAAACCATTTAGTTCAGTGATTCCTGTAAGAAAAATTTGAATTTTACGAAATTTCACGTCTCGCCATGATAAGTTGTTAATTCCATAACTTCTTATTTTCAAATGATGACCACATTTTGGACATATTTAAAGAAGAAGCCCATGGATTCGCCTGTAGATAGTAAAGAAAGTGATAAATCTGGGGGGTTTTGCACGGACATCAGGTACCATTAGGGGGTCAAGGGGTCTAAAGCCCCCTCCCCACAATTTTGAGGAGTGTTAGCCCCCCCCCCTGTTGGGAAAAGGTGACAGTTGATCCAAGTAAGCTTTTCCGGCACCCAGTAGTCTTATCGGGGACCGTAGCCCCACCCCAAGTCAAGGGGGGGGGGGGTGGCATCACCACTAGAGTTACTGTCGTGCAAAATTACATGGCAGGTTTGTTAAACAGACAGTATGCCCTGCCATCTGGTAAAATTTCATGCCGGAGGCTGTGTCTGATGTATCATTATGTTTAGATATTTAAATTGACTAATGGTTGATTTATATTGTTATTGAAGTATTTTTTATTTTAATTTTCTGTTAATTTTGGTAAATGTTTATTATAAATTGCCAAATTCTGCATGAAAAGTGTATAAAATTGGACAAGATATCACTCTCAAAATGTATATTAACATTTCCTCTTCAATTTTTTGGCTTTATTTTGAGGATGATAATCCATTTTTGATTTCAGTGAGGTCTATATTTTGATAAAATACAAAAAGAAACGCTGTGTTTCACACATATACATATATATATAGGAATCATGGAGCTAAATGTGTTCTAGAGTCGGGGAGCGAGTACACCGTGGAATACTAACGGTGAAGGTAACTGAAGAATGACCTTCACCTGATACATGCGACACGTTATTAAAGGATGACATCGCGTTTATTTGATTTATACATAATATCTAAATAATTTAAACTGGTGAATGAATGGGAGAATGGATTTTTGTGAGCGGGGAATTTATTTAACTAGCTGCTGTAGTTCTGTGTTTTTCCAGATTTGGCTGTTAGATAGCCCTGTCGTAGACTTGGGATTTATTTTAAAAAGTAAACACATGACCTATGATTTTTCTTGCATTTTCGTGATCAACTGGTGTCAATCTAGCTGGGTAAACATCACTGGTATGGCCTGTAGGCTTCAATTCAGTGGATTTGGCCGAAACGTTAACACTGTCGCCTATTGGAAACCATTTAGTTCTGTGATTCCTGAAGCGGGAATGAGAATAACGCACTCTTGATAATACGTACGAACCGCATAACACAGAATGAATGCCGGATTAATAATACATATTAAATATCAGCAGAGTAAGATTCAGTCATACTGTATGGAATCATTGGCGTATACAATATGGTCGCCGATAAATATACTATTGAATTTTGACGGCATGACTTTGAATCACGAAAATATTTAATTTAGACAATTTTCATGGGCACATAAAATAACGGTAAAAAATCGTCAAACTGATGAAACGGTATGGGACCGTCGATTATGATGGCCCGAAACCGTCGAACTGACAGTATTTGCTAACAGTGTACTCCATATAACTTACACTATAAAGAAAATGCGGCAATGATAGCCCCGTTGGCATGCAATGATAGTCTGCCGTGCCATTTTGTGTGATACCGCCCCTCATTTCGGATAAAGGCCAGTGATTTCGATGCGCATGCGTCACTGATATATTTTACTGACGGGATTTTATCAAATATTCTGCAAAGTAATGGTCAGGAATTGCACAATACCGATATGAGCAAAACCCCCTACGAGTTTACACACCATATGTGACCCGCCATATCAAATCCAATCGGAAGTCGGGATTTTGTTTACCCTGTGCCAAAGCATTCTCTTATATATGCGAGTCGACCATAAGAAACATTTATTTAAAAAACATGATAAAAAATTGTTAAGCCAATGCATTCTCTTATATATGCGAGGCGACCTATGGTCGACTCGCATATATAAGAGAATGCATTGGCACAGGGTAAAAAAATCCCGACTTCCGACTGGATTTGATATGGCGGGTCACCATATGGTTCTGCTTCAAACAAAAGCCAGATTGCCCGGAGTCGAATCAAACATTTTATGAAACGAGTTTGATAAATTTGATTCACAACGAGTCGTAGACGAGTTGTGAATCAAATTTATTAAACGAGTTTCATAAAATATTACATCCCAACAGAACGAGTTGAAGGTTTTGTATATTACATGAAAAAACTAGAGCTCTATGCATTTTTAAGAAATCGAAATCCATAAAATAAGCTGCAAAATGCATATCTTTACAGTGTTTGCTGAGGCTTCACAACCGTATACGACACTATTGCGCGCTCAGACTGGCGACGGAGAACTAAGTCCCCCAATTTGCCTCTTCGTATTTGTGTCAATTTACGTTAGTGCAACGAAGTTGGACAAGAATTAACTTTAATGAACAAAACAATCATCTTACATTTTCTGGTGTTGGTGTCATGAGCGGCTTTCAAAATAGCATTAATCCGCCTGAGATAATGTAAAGACGCGCGATTATTTTGTTGACGCAATGCCATGTTATATGCGGGAACCAGGCGCCTATTCGTAAACAGTGAGAGATAAGGAAATATGCAATGGCTTTTAATATAATAGGAGTTTCAAGTGATGTATACCTTTATTTTTGCGACGTTTTGAAACTGATTATTGATTAACTTGTGATTATATAGGCTTTCTCTGAATCGATGTGTGACGCTAAAAGGCCACTGTTTACACTGATAGGTCGCGTGCCGGGTGGACAGTGTGTTCGTGACGGGAGCGGCGCTGGTGCGCATTAAAGATCACGTACCAGTGCATTCTCTGATATATGCTCGCATATATAAGACAATGCACTGGCTCACAAGGTCAAGGTAAATATTATTAGGCCATTGCACTCTCTTATCAAACCATAGATGATAACAGAGCAGTTAACTATATTATGGCCTTCCGGACAAGAAACCACAAACTCCCTTTTTGCACATGGTACTTGGACAGATACGGATTATTCAGACCGAATTTGCGCATTATGTAATCTTGGAATCAGCGACGAATATCACATGGTACTGAAATATAGGACTTAATGAACTTAGAATAAAATACCTGAAACCCTACTACTACCAGAGACCTACATGTAACACTTGCAAACTAGCCGCTCTTTTTAACTCCCGAAATCAAAATACAGTTAAAAATCTATCGGTGTTTATTAAGAAGGTTCTAGAAATATTCAGGTCCGCCTCAGACTTATGCCACCTCGCCTGGCATACTGAAACAACCGAATACTGTCCAGCCTTTCTATCTTCTATTATTATGCCATATATAATATATACATGTATACTTGTACTGAAATATATTGTATATTATATCCACACATCTCTGTAATGTCTCAACTGGACGATGAGGATAAACTAATTGAATTGGCAGACTGGCATATACATATATAAGAGAATACATTGTTACAGGGTTGTCTTAAAAGCTCCAGTTATACAAGGGTTAAAACAACATGCAGTGTATCAAATCTCATTCAAATCTCATTCAAATCTCATTCAACATCACTTTTAGATTCTGTTCCACTGAAAAAAAAGTTAAAAACTAAAATGCAGAGTTATAAATACCGAAGGATGTTATTTTGACATTGAACACTTAAAGGGGCATCAGGCACTCGCAGTGGATAAAAGTACGAAAAAAAAACAACATTACTGTAAAACATCGTCACTAAAAAGAACATTGATAATAGCAATATATAAATGTTGTTTTTTGAGACAGTGCAATTTTTTTGGGGATTTGGTGGGATACGAACCCCGGCTCGGCATGTTTCGGAGACAATAAATATAACATTGCTACTGTGCTATATCTCCTATATATAAATGTTGTTCTTATGTGTATTATTAATAGCTATCCAATAACGAAATGTCGTGTATTGAAACTATTATTATGTAAATAAAACTGTTACAGTGATTTGTCAGCAAACAGCGCTAATCGTGAAGTAAGTTAATATCTTCAGTCTGAATGTGATTTTCGGAAAAGTTGTTAAATACTTTGACCGTTTCAAATGTTTACTGTCAAGTTTTTATTAAACTTTGGTATATATATTATTGAACTATAATTGGACTTTTATCGGTAATTCCACTGTAACAGTAATGTTTACATAACAATGGTTTTGAAATGCGAAATCTCATTATTGAAGACTTATTAATACTGACAATAAGAAACAAGTCAATCTATTTTTCATGTACGCGTTGATGATATATATATCTTTATTCCTCCATTTAATGAAGAGCATATGAAACCTGTTATTATTTCCAACGTAAATTGTTCGGTCACAAAATCAACAAATATCTAAGTACATAAAGTATCATAACTCTGATAAGGATAAATACACGATAAACGTAATATGAGAGAATTTTTTCCATTAAGATAGGCTGCTATCAAGATGGGCTCTACCGAAGGACACAATCCGATGAGAGTTGCATTGTAATATGTTCATACGGATGGGCGGAGTCCTCGCCTATGTACCACAGCCCCCTCCGGGGTTAGGGGCATAATAAATAGTGGATCTACAACGAGTCCCCAGTTTAAGCGGAATTTACAAAACGAGTCCAGCAAATTACATGTAGGTCTGGATCGAGCCTTTGACGAGGTCCAGATCTAATTTACTGGACGAGTTTTGTAAATTCCGCTATAAAATGGGGCCGAGTTGTAGATTTTATTTATTATATGATCCAAAACCTCGACAACACGTACTTAAATCAACAAATGGGACGCAAAACTAACATCAGCGTCGATAAGGCATGCGATGACGTTTCACGTAACTATGCGTTGTTTGCCCGCGTAAAGAAATAGTCCCAGATAAATACAGATTCTTTGGTGTATTCAATGGCGTATATTTAATGACATAACATTTCAAACTCTTCATTCATTATAGTTTGTTGGACAAATATTGGAAGCCTTAGTATTTTGAGACGTAGCGTACGGAATGTAATCAGACGACAAACCGGAAGTCAAAGGTCACCTGGCACTATTTCCTGTTTTTAAACGAACGTTAAATATAACAATTTATATAATGGGTTTATTGTATGTAATAAGGGTACGATCATGTAATAAAGAGGGTTATTCACTTTAAGTTAGTCTCTCTGGACAAGGGAACATGCAAGAGCATTTATCTCAAATTCGTATAGGGTTAAGTGAAAATCGAAAATAAATTTCTAAAATGTATATAAAGCCCTATATGAATTCGTCGTGTATTTTTTGACCTGTGTTGGCCCAGCGAGGAACGAGTCCTGAGAAAAACGAACAATTAATGTGTGTAATTTGCGGATTTAATAGCACTATGTCACTTTAACTGAAATAATTACAAATAGTGGGAATACAAATGAATCGCTTCGTATCAGTTCTTGTATTTACGCAGTATATAGTGCTCATTAATAATTGTTGGGTATAGAGATACTAAACACAAATACGGTATACACTTCACTGCGCTAAAGGTCACCATGTGTGTTAACATGAATGCTGTAGTTATACCCGGTGTATGGATCTCGGTAACAGCATTGCCGAATGACCTGCTTTGAAACTGAATAATGTTTATTGAGTTTATGGTGGAGAACGCGACGACTTTATTAATCGGTGCTTTAGTGGTTTTATTTTTGAGCCTGTTCAAACAGAAGCAAGGAGACAGATTACCACCAGGACCCCGGCCATGGCCCTTACTCGGAAACGCCTTGATGCTGAAGAGAGACCCAATGGAGAGCGTTCGGAAATTGAGGTCCATCTACGGCGATGTGTTTACGTTTTACATGGGCTCCCGTCGGATTGTTATGATCAATGGACATAATGCGCTGCATGAAGCGTTTGTAAAACAAGGACACGTGTTTTCTGGGAGGTACAGATATCCCAATGTAACTGGTCTACGGGAACTCAACGCGCATGGTATGTAAAACTTGGATTTTTACTTTACTTGGTGCAATTTATAATTATTTGCAAATATCTTAATTGTATCACGTTCCTGGATCTCCTCACACATCCCTCCCCCTCCTTCCCTCGCTTTCTCTCTCTATCGATCGCTATCCCATGTTACCGCCGTTTTAGTCCCACTACTCCATCGTCTCTCATCTCTAATCTGCCCCCTCTCTCTCTCTCTTCCCCTCTCTCTCTCTCTCTCCACTTCATATCTCTTTCCATCTCGCCCCCCTCTGCACAGGGACGTGGCTATATGGTCTCCGTTGCGGGTGTCCACCTTGACATTTCCAAATGCAAATCCTCTTGAACAATATAAAATTCCTCTGTTCGAAAATGCCATTAATTTCCAACCTATAACATCCGCCTATGAGTGGAAAATTTCCAACTGATGGCAATTCAGACCAAAAATGTTACCAAAATTAGATGCTGCTGTTGGTCTAAAACAACATTCTACCCACTACTTACCGGCTAGAAAATCAAACAATGAGAGTAATTTCAACCTATATATAGGCGTGTAAACAATTCAAATAATGTTGTGTCGGACATGACATTTACAAATGTTGAAACTTTTGACCTCATTTGGGGGGGGGGGGGTTGAGACACACAACCCACCCCTTGTCGCCACATTCCCTCTCTACTTTGAATTACAATTTTTTTTTCTCACAATTTACCTGAACGATTCGGATTCTCTTACAAATTTTTTTTCTTGTTTACAAACAGAAATGAGCCAGGTTCTGTCACACGTACGTGTAATTTGTCACGTGTGTTGCTATTGCCAGCGAAAATCACCAGACTCACGTGACCATATCGCCTACACGTACGCGGTCAACCCGTTCAGAAGTTTTATATTCACCGGGTAGCATACGAAAATTGTATCAAAGAGGAATAATCCAATCATTTGATAACCGGCGGGAGACGCGGTGGGAGAATCGGCGGAGGGAGAATGGGCGGCGCGGGCGACGGGGGAGAATGGGCGGGAGAATGGGCGGGAGAATGGGCGGCGCGGGCGACGGGGGAGAATGGGCGGGAGAATGGGCGGCGGGCGACGGGATAATTGGCGTCGGGAGAGGCGTGGGAGAATCCGCGGCGGGAGAATGGGCGGCGCGTGCGACGGGAGAATGGGCAGCGGGAGAATGGGCGGCGCGGGCGACGGGAGAATGGGCAGCGGGAGAATGAGCGACGGGAGAATGGGCGGCGGGAGAATGGGCGGCGGGAACAATGGGCGACGGGAGAATGAGCGGCGGGAGAATGGGCGGGAGAATGGGCGACGGAGAGGCGGCTGGAGAATGGGCGACGGGAGAATGGGCGACGGGAGAATGGGCGATGGGAGAATGAGCGGCGGGAGAATGGGCGACGGAGAGGCGGCTGGAGAATGGGCGACGGGAGAATGGGCGATGGAGAGGCGGCGGGAGAATGGGCGGCTGGAGAATGGGCGGCGCGGGCGACTGGAGAATGGGCGGCGCGGGCGACGGGAGAATGGGCAGCGGGAGAATGGGCGGCGGGAAAATGGGCGGCGCGGGCGACGGGATAATGGGCAGCGGGAGAATGAGCGACGGGAGAATGGGCGACGGAGAGGCGGCGGGAGAATGGGCGGCTGGAGAATGGGCGACGGGAGAATGGGCGACGGAGAGGTGGCTGGAGAATGGGCGGCGGAGAGGCGGCGGGAGAATGGGCGGCGGGATAATGGGCGACGGGAGAATGGGCGGCGGGAGAATGGGCGGCGCGGGCGACTGGAGAATGGGCGGCGCGGGCGACGGGAGAATGGGCAGCGGGAGAATGGGCGGCGGGAAAATGGGCGGCGCGGGCGACGGGATAATGGGCAGCGGGAGAATGAGCGACGGGAGAATGGGCGACGGAGAGGCGGCGGGAGAATGGGCGGCTGGAGAATGGGCGACGGGAGAATGGGCGACGGAGAGGCGGCTGGAGAATGGGCGGCGGAGAGGCGGCGGGAGAATGGGCGGCGGGATAATGGGCGACGGGAGAATGGACGGCGGGAGAATGGGCGGCTGGAGAATGGGCGGCTGGAGAATGGGCGACGGAGAGGCGGCTGGAGAATGGGCGACGGGAGAATGGGCGACGGGAGAATCGGCGGTGGGAGAATGGGCGGTGCGGGCGACGGGAGAATGGGCGGCTGTAGAATGGGCGGTGGGAGAATGTGCGGCGCGGGCGACGGTAGATTGGGCAGCGGGAGAATGGGCGACGGGAGAATGGGCGACGGGAGAATGGGCGACGGGAGAATGAGCGGCGGATAGGCGGCGGGAGAATGGGCGGCGGGAGAATGGGCGGCGGAGAGGCGGCGGGAGAATGGGCGGTTGGAGAATGGGCGGCGGGAGAATGGGCGACGGGAGAATGGGCGGCGGAGAGCCGGCGGGAGAATGGGCGGCGGGCGACGGGAGAATGGGCGGCGGGAGAATGGGATTTGCCTTCGTGGCGAAAAATATTATTTTGATTTAAGCCAATCAAGTGCACCGGTGGTCGCATTGTTGCAGATTGTGATCACCATCTGACTAATATCTACAGCTCTCGATGTACGTTAGCCGAATTCTATAAACGGTTATGGTTTGGTACCGTAAATTACCCACCTCTTGCTTTGTCTGTTCCGGATATTCATATCAGTGAATTATTGGCCTGTACGCTTTGTTTAGCTGTCAGAGAAATTGTTTATTGATTACTCCTGTTTGTTCTACAGGTAAGATACATGGGAACAAACCGCCGGTACTAATCTAAATAACAATGAGTCAAATAAACTCACGAAGAATAGTTGACGGTGCTTGCCAGAATAACATGCTAAATCTAGTCAGAGGCGACGTAACCCGGGGGGGGAGGCATACAAAGGACATGTGCCCCGACATTTTTTTGTTTACAAATGATGGGTACCTCATAGATGTATCTTATAGTTTAATAATATACTGCCAAATCTCGAATTAAGTCCGCCTCCAATATATATGTCTGCCAAAGCCAACAAAATGCACCAAATTCAATTTTTTCTTTAAAATCCCTGCATGCTGGGGGGCATAGCCCAGGACCCCTGGCGTACTTCAATGGACTTGCGCTCGGGTGTGTTGCACAAATCTTATGATAGTGACCCCCAAGACTGGATCACATTATGTTGACACCACAAACGTTTCCGTTTAGTGTAAACCAATTAATGTGTATAAAACTGGTTGTGGGAAGGGATAGACCATATTTAACAGTTGTTTATGCGTGACTGGAAGAACAGCAGTTGGAAATTGGGAAAGAAACAATAATTTGGTGTTTCTATTCTTGTAAATAAAAACAATCAATATCTATTGTAAAGTGCGTTGGATATTTTCTAAGTTTCTGTAAAATGTGATATTAATTCGCCCTGGGTTACAAAATTAGATAATTGCCTATTACTGTTCTCTGCGGAGTCGGTGTCATCACACGCTCTCAGGTCCTTCCAACCCGTGAATACCTCCAGACCAGTAGGTAATTATTAGGTCACGTTATTGTTCCAGTCATTGTCATCACCACAGCAGATTCAGATTCAGATTCAGTTTATTCTGTTCATCGATATGTGGATATTACAGAAACATTATTTATAACATCAAGATATTGAAATATGACATAATAACAATAAATTTCACACGAGGAATACATGAGTGCATTAATAAATATTTGGTCAGTTTCCGTTCGGGTGATGATTTTAGGTATTGTGTAGTCAGGGATGTGTTTAGGTCTTTTAGAAAATAGGGGTGGTTTCGTGGAATATCAGTGTTATAGCCTCAAGTGGACTTGCCGAAAATATCCTGGACTTTCCTTATGAAAGTTGACAGATTCCTAATTGTCTTTCTATTTCTAGTATTAAAGAGTTCCGAGAGTGCGTGTGCATTCGGTCTTCTATAGAAGTATGGTTTCAAATAGGTCGATCTGAGTTCATTTAATTCTGTACACTTCAGGACAACGTGATACTCATCGCCTAGTTCTTTGGTACAAAGTGTACATACTCTGGTTGAATAGTCAGTATTTAGCCAAGCGCCTTGTTCAATTGGTAGTTTGTGATTTCTTGTCCGAAATCGAATGATAGTATTGACAGTTCTAATTGTCACATATAGAGAGAAACTGTTCACGTTCGAAGTGTGTTTTAATAATTCTATAAAAGGTGGATATTGTTGACCACCAACATTGACGGTAATAGTCACGTAATCTTTGCTCAACGGTCCGGTTAAATCGGTCTATACTCGATACTTTCTGGTTGAGCCAAACATTACTCATACCAATTTTATTAAGGGAGTCATGTATTCTTCTTATCAATGGATTATAAAAACATTTTTACAATACAGAGTATACATAACATAATATAACATAAGTGGGGTCCTATGGGTAGGCATTGAGATAGCAATGACATATAGTAACACACGTTACACGTAACACTTACGCGCTGCTGAATCTGGCTATTACATTTGTTATAATAACCAAAACCTCATAATGTTGGCATACATAACACAATTATGTCTCGTGTAAACTCGTATACATGTGATTATTTGTCATATTTTCTTCTCAAGGGATCATCCGAGCCGACAATGACATCTGGAAGAAAAATCGACGTTTTGCCGTTTCGACGCTGCGCGATTTCGGAATGGGAAAAAACAAATTGCAAACGAAAATACACGAAGAAATCGGATATCTCGTCGATGAGATCGACAGATCACGTGGTCAACCAATCGATCTATCGATACTCATAACAAACGCAATCTCTAATATCATATGCTCCATAGCGTTTGGGAAGAGATTTGAATACGAAGACACCGACTTTAAAGAGATTCTTCGCTGTGTAAAGGAACTATTAAACTACTCCGGTTTATCCATATCTACACTCTTGGCACTGCATCCAATCTTCAGATTTATCCCAGATATCTTTGGGAGTAAGCGTAAACTAGCCCAGACTCAAACAGTCATTTACAGTTACTTTTCCGCCCTTATTGCGAAGCACACTGATGAGTTCGACGGCGAAAACGTGCGAAGTCTAATAGACGCCTACCGCAAGAATATGCGGAGTGAATGGGGATCTGAACTGCCAGACGGCTATGAACCAGGTATTATAAGTTATAGTCTATCCTATAGTGTGGTATGTATATTTATGTTATACCCACTCGGGTATCTGTGCAATATATAAGGACAATGTGCGTAGCGGGTTATAACATATTTATAAACATATACACATCCAGATGAAAACGGAATTGAGCCACATTCAATGCGAGGGTTACCCATTAATGACATTCGATCAAAGGTTAATTGAACGTTTTGGGGTCTTACATATTTCTGCCGCTCGAGTCAAATATATAATCATTGACCGTCGGTGCGCTTGTGTCGGTATTATTTATCAACGTTGATAAACCACTTTATCTCCGACTTACATGTAGTTTTTATACTGAGAACAGTATAAGTAATTATCTAACCATCGTCTCAATCAAATAATTGGTCACTGCCTTCTCAACACTCGTTAAAACTGGTCTCTATCGTCAAAGTGATTGCATGAAAAACACCTCAAATCGTGTATCATTTACTCTTGCATGATTGCCTTACAAAATGTCTTCGCCCAATTGGGTTATAAGAGTTTATTACATTCCTATGTGTAATTTACCGTCATTTCTTCCCGAGTGATTATAAATGATAATTTCACGAGTAAGTAATGTCACTTTAACCAGTGAATTATGTATTCATACGCACTATCGGAACGCATGCGCCATGGGTATTCATTGGTATTCATTTTAGAGGATATATTTATTTTAGTGCGTTCGTTGGATGGAATATTGACACAAGTTGTTCTGATATTTGGTTTGGAAGGCAGCCACGATTTTAACTCCAGCCCAATTCTCATCCATATAACTTGGCGTAAAATAAAATAACCACATATTTCTTATAGTTTGCATTAATATTCGAATGGCATACACATTAAAAGATTATTATTTCTAAAGCTAGCGACATTCGTTCAGTTCAATCGCGTCTTGCATGCAAGTTGTTTACACAGATATTTGGGACATGTTATTATGTAGGTCAATTCATGATCTGGAATTGAGCCACCGTCTCTGGGTTATATTAAAATTGGTATACGTTTTCGAATTCGATCAATAGGCGCATGTCTTGAAGAATATACATATAAAAACTTGGATACATTCATATAATACTAAATAACATGTTGTACTAATACGCAGACCGTCTATACCACGAGGAAGCTTAGATAAGTAATACGTTATCAGTAATTTCAACAATTCAAACAGAGATAAGGCAAACGTGTATGATTAGTGATAGTTATGTTCACCAACATCGGTATCATGGGTTCCATTAAAACATTTTATTGAGATAAAGAATTCATTTCTATTCATCACCGAAGTGCCGAACAATCGTGTGCCGAAACGTCCAGGTGCAGAACCAAAAACCCGGGTGCCGAAAAGTCCAGGGGCCGAAACGTCCAGCATTCCTGTGTAGCCTCCAACATTTCTTTTCAGAAATGGAATTACTGCGAATAGTGGTTGATCTTTTCTTTGCTGGAACAGAAACAACAGCCACAGCCCTAAATTGGGCAATATTGTACTATCTCCACCACCCAGAACTTCAGACCAACTTACACACAGAATTGTCAGGAAACGTCGGATCTGCACGACTTCCTGGGATGGAGGACAAGAGTCGACTTCCGATGTTGGATTCCACACAACTCGAAGTTCTTCGTCATGCGGACATCGCGCCATTCGCAATCTCGCACGTGTCGAATGCTACAACAGAACTGAATGGGTACATCATACCAAAAGGAACACACGTCTATCCCATTCTGGATTCGGCGCTCAAAGATGGCGATGTTTGGGAGGACCCTGGTGAATTTAAACCAGACAGGTTTCTTGACAAGGAAGCCACTAAGAATCTAGAAGAATTCATTCCCTTTGGCATAGGTATGTTGTTTTTTCCAGTTATTGAATTGCTCTATTTAACTCAATCATATTTATTATGAAATACAGAGTGAAAACGTATACATTTGTCCATTGTCGTCGTCGTCATCATCACCATCGTCGTAGATGTCGTCATCATAATTGTCATCGCAATCATCCCCATCATTGACGTATTAGTCGTCATCATCATCATAATCATCGTCATCGTCGTCAATTCTTGTCGTCGTCTTCGTCTCCCTCATCATCATCATTACCACCATCACCATTACCATTATCATCATAATCATCGTCTTCATCATCATCATCATCATCATCAGCATCGTCATCATCATTATCATCATCACCATCATAATCACCATCATCAGTTATGCCATGCGCGATCTTATCCATACCAAATAATTACAGCATGATATTCGCCACACATATTGGAGTTATATCGACATTTTATTCTTGGCGTTATAATATGCGTTCACACAGCTTGTGAACTAACCAGGCCAGGGTTCTTTCAATTCATCATAAACGGTTTAGCCATTACACATTAACTTTTTTTTTATTGATTAAATTACAATGGAGATAACCGTACCCTATTTCGTTGGATATTCTGGGATTCGAGCAAGAAAACAGTTTGTGAATTCGCTGACAAGTCGCTAGTTCACAAACTGTTTTCATGCTCGAATCCCCGAATATCCAATATCCATGCGATTGATTGAATTTGATGTTTATTCCATGTCAGATAATTGAAGGCTAATTTCTGGCAAATGTTAGTTGTAGAACAATTTATGGAATACATGAGGCTGATGTGGACACTGTCAAAATGCATCATTCATATTCGAAGCCAGTTTTTCTTATTGGTCAAAAGTGTAGCCAGCTTTTCAAGAGCGATGACATTCGTTGCCAGCTTTTCATATTCATTCATTGTGGGCTTAATGAACGAGACTCGCATGTCGGCTAATCGCATTTTTGGAAGATGAAATGAAAAACAACTTGTGGAAGAAATTAATTAAATATTAGTGTATATACATGTACCAGGTTTTCGATAAAAAATGTCGCGAAATTGCTCGATTTCTATTCCTATAACGCGGTCTGATGTCAAATATCGCCAGGTGAGGTTGGTGTTAAAATGGCGAGGAACTGACACAAAACGGAGCATTTTGACTGTTATATGCTAGATTATTTTAACAACAAGTTGATACCTTATTTGTTTCAAAATACTCAGTATTTTCTATAACAATCTGACCATAGTCGCCAGTCGGAGGTTCTTGAACTAGTACACCAGTCAATATATAAATCTAAGAAAATCCTGCGATTGACGACTTCGGTCAGAATGTTAAAGCAAACAACTGTGTGTTTGGACACAAATGACGTATCAGCTTGTTTGCTCGTATATATAGCTGCCAAAATACTATGCAATATGTCATATCCTATAGCTTAGTACCCTTTTCCTAGTTTATGGTCGCGTTTGCGATAGCCTCAGCCATTTTGAATGCGTGATACTGGAAACCACGTGATTCCCCACCGTGAACGCAGCCTTTATCGAAAGTTTAGATGGTCGGATGTCAATAATTTTCCTATTTGGATTTTACAGTGTAACTTTAATAGGCCGGATTTAGGTTATTTTCGGGATACTATTTCTGTTTTAAGCTCTTTATAAATCGACGTAGATCATGCCATGAATCTCTACTCTGGATAACGCACGTTGAGATCATATTCCACCAGTTAAAAACCTGGGAACTTTCTAAAGTTTTGACAGGGGATCTTATAAAGTCGAAAAAATAACATGGGGAATATATTTCTATAATAATATACATGTTGCTTAATAGTTTATTCATCAGCAGATGGAGGTCCCAGCTCGAGATTATATTATTTAAGGGACTTTGTGGGCAATTGTGCGTTGCGACAATAATGGCATTTCTCCAGCATAATTAATTCAATGTTTTTTGCGATATCGTCTTACAAATGTCATAAAAAGCATGCAATTTCATGTTGGGACCACCCCATACTTTGAAGTTGATTATCGATTAACAAATATAAACAAAGAAATGTACTCCCTGCCATGTTTTTTCAATGTTATAAAGTTCCCTGTCAGAAGGGATCAGGACATCAAAATGTTCCTATCAGGTGTTGTGCTGGTGGAATATGACCCCTACAGTCGTTAGACCGAGTAGAGATTCATGGCACGATCTAATGTCGTTCGTGCGCTCCTAAAATGTCGCATCTCTCTTTTTGGCAAACGCGTGTTACCAGGCTATTCTCGTATGATAACATATAGATAAATACTTAATTGGACGGGTGATTATATATTGTTTAATATATAATCTCAACCACAGGGGACACACGTGCAGGATCACTGGAGATATTTGAAGAAGTGTTTTTTAAAGAATGTTACTCTACCCTCCCCAAGCTCACCCGCCCAATAAGAAATTTTGACTTATGTCCGACCAAAGTTGATTACTTGTGTTGTAAATTCTTTCGTGCAAATCAAAGTGCGTTCAATATAGAGTTATCACCGTTCCGTAATATCATTTACGATGTCCCAAAATGGGTGGCGTTGAAAGTTGAACCATATTTCGATTCTTGTTTCGGCTAAGGCGGGACATAATAGGATTGCATGTTCGATTTCGTTTTCAAAACGTTTATGACATATCTGACACTTCCCGTGTACTGGGGACAAGGCCCAGGCCAGGATTTTGGCTATTTCTAGCCAAAGAGGTGACATTGACAGTGATTATTTGCGAATGGAACTTGGGAATGTTCATTGCGCAATCTTGTCTGCCATGACTGCTCGTTTGATTGTTTGATTTCTGTTACTATGAGGGATTTCCATGCCTCATTGGATGGGAAGTGTCCTTCTAGAAACGATGTTAGATAGGGTGTGAGGTTATAGTTGTCAAGAATTCAAATGATTTCTGAAATAAACGATGCATTACAATTAGATTGTTTAAGGTGACTCTTAAGACGGAACATGAACATCGTTTTCGGTGTCTTTTCATGTGCCGTCCTGCCAAGACACCCAAGCAGATTAAGTTTTCTCTTGCCAATAACTGCTGATAGAGGGCATAGTCCCAGCAAGCCTTGTACCACATCTGTGCGCGCCCTATAAGGGAGTCCTTGAATTTGTTTTAAGCAAAATCTGTGAACATTTTCCAACGAGTTTTCATTTGTCAAAGATATGCCGCAAATGAATTCAGACCCGTATAGGCCTTTGAGTAAAACTACAGTGTTGTACAAAGTGTTTGAACTGAGGGGTGTTATGTCACCGGCATACATACCAGCGTTACTTAATATGAGATACGTAGAGCGTATTTTGTGGCATATGTGATCAGTCAGATGGTTGCCCATGTTAGTGTTTTGTAATGGGATTCCAAGGTGTGTGACCTGATCTGATTGCGACACGGGTTCATCATTTAGAATCCATACAACTGTTTCTCGGGATTTTTGTAAGGAAGATGCATGGTTAATTAAAAATGACCTCTTTGCATTTATCCTGGTTGTATTTGAGTCTCCATTTTTGACTGTATGAGCTGCATAGGTCACACAAAGTTTGGAGGCCAGAAGAGGTTAGAGACAAGAGTGTCATTTCGTCGGCTTGGGTTGAAGATGCACAACACGCAGAACCCAGTTGCAAACCATGGTGACTGTTTTCAAGTTGGCAAATTAGTTCATCGATGAAGATCATGTAAAATAAGGGGAAGAATATAAATCCTTGACGTGTTCCCTGTTGTATATCGACGTATCGCGAAATCGAACAATTGAATGGAACAGAGAATTTTATTCCACTTAACAAAGAACTGATATTATGCCATATTTTACCAGTGAATCCACGTTGATAGAGTTTGAGCAGGAGACCGTGAATCCAAACTGTGTCAAATGCTTTACGGACATCTAAACAAAACAAGCAAACAGTGGGCTTTGATTTCGGCCATGAAGGCGATACTTTCCTGGATTATGAAGGACAACGTGGGGCAGCTATCACCTTTTTGAAATCCATGCTGCAGTGGGTGTACTTTGATGACATCTTATGAAAAGGTTTCAAGACGGTTCAACATTTTTATACAGAACAGGGAGCAATGTAATAGCACGGTAATTATCGAATTGTTTTTTGGATTTATTGCCTCCTTTGAAAAGCGGTACCATAAGGCCGATTTTTACTCGTGCTGGGACATGGTTGAGTTCAACCATTTTGGACATCAATGTTGCAACAGAGCTCTGCAGCGCTCTCCACCATAAATTATATGTTCATAACATAAGGCGTCTAATCCAGGAGCCTTGCCTTTCTTGGCATTGTGCAGTACATATTGTACTTCATCAATATACACATTGAAACATAAATCTGCATCAAGGTCGCTATACCCGTGTGACGAGCATATGTTCTCTATTTCAGCGTTAACATGTGAAAAGTGTTTTTCGTCAAAATCGTTAGATTGTAATGGGGAATAATAGAGGTTCGCATAATAAGATGACCAGGCTTCAATTACCGCCTGTGGGTCTCTAAGTGTGGAACCGCTTACTTCAAATACACAGTTTGGTGCGGTTTGCCGTTGAACTTTCCTTTTGTTGAAAGCCCTAAAAAGCTGTTTATGTCAAGTTCGGCCATTTTGTCTAGCTTGCCATCCATTTCTTTGAGATAAAGCTCGTTCGATTTGCGGAATTGTGCACGAAAGAGGCACTTTGCGTCTTTGTATGAACGATATGCAATGTGTGATTCCTCCCTTGGTCTCACTTGACGCGTTGATGTCATATTATGATGCAGTTCTTTTAAAGTATCTTTCCAAAAAGGTCTGAGGTGGCGATTAGGTATGACTTGTTGGGTGGCATTTCTTATGACTGACACAATTTCATCATAGTAGCTGTCGAGCTGATCTACGGTTTGAATGCATCTATCATGTAAGTTGAAATTTATAAATGATTGGTACAGGGTTGGGGCGATTACATGCCAATGTAATCGATTACGATTACAATTACTTTCGATTTACATGATTACGATTACGATTACTGATTACATTTTTTTCAATGTAATCGATTACGATTACAATTACTTTGGTAAATGTAATCGATTACTTTTTGATTACATCTGATTACAATTGTTAGTTTCCAACCATTTGATCGCATTGGAATAAATAATGAAATAAATCAAATTAAAATTTCAAATTTGATTGAATAAGCAATTAACACATTAACTTTTTACGTTTATATCCATTGGTGATGTTTCACCATGAAATTGTGCATCAACTTATTGGGAATATTGTTTTTTGTGTATTTATTTATGTAAATATATTTTTTAATTTTCTTACATGCATTGAAACTAACGCATAATATGAAACTATCATTAGAAACAATTATAAATTATTTGCATGTTCTGTTAGATACATTACCCAACACAATGAAAATAGCACTAAGGTTTATTTGATTACCATCCATTGATCTCCTGATGAGGATTAAATGAGGCTTAACTCCATGAGTGCAGTAAATGACAAACCAGCTAATTATGTCTACCGATGTACATCACACCTGCTTTGTTCAGTTAATTATCCCTATTGTACCAGTGTGACTCTACAGCCATTGTCTGCAGCAGTCACAATAATATTTAATCCGAATTGACGTTGGCTAGCCTATTTTATTCATATCAGAATATTTCATTGTCTGTATCATAAGTTAATTGACATACATGCTGTATTCAACATTTCAGCAATTGTGTGTTGTTATCTGTGTCCACTGTCATAATGTACACAGTGTACCACATGAAACAATTGTAATAACTTTCTGATATGTTGTTTGTATCTGTGCATACTCCATAGTACTACAGTGTGAGACTATGAGTATCCAATAGTCATCCATATGGATATTTTAGTAAAAGTAATCAAAAATTAATCAAAATGTAATCATGATTACAGGTACATTTGAAAGTAATCGATTACGATTACGATTACTTGTAATCAAAAAATGTCATGATTACTGATTACAGATGATTACTCCAGATTTTGTAATCGTTTACTTTGATTACAATTACTGATTACGATTACCCCAACCCTGGATTGGTAGACGTTGATCAATTCAGGGGATGCACTACTGTGTTTCCAATTGATTCTTTTGGTTGCAAAATGTGTTTTATTGGGGCATGACATTGTGTCGTAACAAACTTGTGCAAACAGTGGGCGATGATTTGACACATTATTTTCTGAGTCATATACGACCTTGAAGCGACCAATTTTGTGAAGTTCTGCTGTGGGTATGATGATATGGTCGAGTATGGTTCCTGGGTCCCCATCGGCGGGAATAATCGTTGACATGATACCTTTGCATAATGGCGAGCAATGGATAGTCGCCAGTTTGTACTTTCTCAGAAATCGCGACAATTTTTTATTCCTTCCCCCTGATTTATCCGGATTCCCATTGAAATCACCCATCAAAACGATATGACATGTGGAAAAGATATCGTTCAGTTTCTGGACGTGTTCCTGGTAAAATTTGACGGTATAATTTGGCGACCATTTAGTATATTAATTAATATTGAATATGGGCCGGATTAGATATATTGTTATACCTGAGGCGACGCGAAGCAGGTGGCTCCTAGTTGCATTAGTAGCATTAAATCTGGTTATAAATGTTGTGACACATATTATGTCTGTAAATTAAAATTCTGAATTGCAAATGGATATTGTTGAGTTCTTACTTAAAATGTATTGTTTACAGGCTGAATAAGGGTATTTACATAAATAATTTGGATTATATAAATTTGTTTTACCCTTACCTTACTAAATACTCGTTGACGAGTAGTTAACCTTGGAAATATTTAGATAATAAGTTCAAATAACGGTAAAGCGTTTGTTGAACTTATTATCTGAACATTTCCCACCACTGAATAGAAATCCCTTTGCACCTGTATAATCTGTCGTCTGCTTATATCCCCAAAGATCAATCCAGAGCAACAACAGACCATTCCAATGTATACGTTTATAACTGTGGGGAATCCATTTTGCAAACAAAATCGTTAATTCTTGAGAATTTTCTCATTTTTTTTTCAGGAAAGAGAATATGCGCAGGAGAAGGACTGGCGAGAATGGAACTCTTTCTATTTTTGGGAGCATTGACGCAACAATTCGAGTTCCTTCCTGTGGAAGCTGACAAACTGCCACCACTTAAAGGAAAAGTTGGAGTAACACACGCCCCATTGCCTTATATGGTAAGGGCAGTGCGTAGGGGAACATTGCCAATGTGATATTGTGCCAGTTTGGTACTAAGTGTTGGCCATCCTATGTTCACACCTGTTTAAGTGGTCCTGCTGTTCAACTAACGGTATAACGTTATATGCATATACTATGATGCTGGTGATCCTGCTGAATTGTCGTGATGCTGGTGGTCCTGCTGAATTGCTATGATATTGGTAGGGCAAACTGATGCCGTTACGAAAATGTACCTTTATTTTTTCTAAAGTTGTCCTTTTCGCGGTGTTTGTCTAATGAGAGTGATTTCAGTGTAGTTCTGAAACATTTAAGAACATAAATATTTTTGAAAAATTTAATAGTGGCTGGGCTTGTGTAAGAATGGAGTCGGCGACGAATATCATCTGATGATAACTTGCATACGTTTCTCAGAAATTAGACAAAAGTATATCACGGAATTTTACTGGAAATACACAAATGTGTATAAATTTCACAAACATCTCTGCGTTGAGAATATAGCCGTACTTAAGCTTGTCATGAGATAATACAGCATGAAGACATAATCTGCATGCGTGCGACTGGGTATTTGGGCATCACTTTCACCACGTCCTAATTGTCTCACACATGGGATACATTTATCTAGCCCCTGCTTTCTCTATATGGGTGTGCACTGTTCACGGTGCCCTTTATGCAAAAAATAGTCATATAGTGCCAATGCATGTTGTTTGGTCCACATCAAAGGACTCGGTGGCATATATAGTTGTCGTTCCAATGGCTTGTGTCCTGGTCCACATTTGTAAATATGTATATGTGTTTTTGTTATATGTTAAATGATGTCTAGCAATAAAGCATATTACTTTCCGATAGCGTTGTATTCATCAATTATTTAAAGGGACACAAGGCTTTTGACATGGGTTCAAACAAACATTTTTTTTATATAAAAGTATATAAGACAACTATCACTAACAAGTATACATTTAACACCAGACTTCATCAATTTAACCACAAATAACTCGCCATGCTCTCCGATTTAGTGCTGATACACTCACCGACTGATATCATCGATTTCCACATGCATACACCCAATGCGAATGCCTCCGGTCTCTTCAAATAAGAAATATTAATGCAGTTTTAGAGTTATCGCTCCTCCCACACACAGTCGACTCCTTATTCGTCCGACTTGCAGGGATGTTCTGTTCTGTTTATACAGAAATATATCATATCCATCCATTCACTAACCAAAACATTCATTGACCAGTCCACCCATCGATATATATATTTATTCGTCTTCTCTCCCATCCATCCATCCATGTATAAACACAAATTCATGTAGACTATATATGACTCATTGATCTGTCGACACAACACCCTATCAAGTAATGACATACACAGATCCGTGCAACCATCCCTGCATGCATGCACACGTAGACGTGTCCATCTATACAAACTATAACCCTTTACCCAACAGAACGGCCCTGTGCCAATGCATTCTCTTATATATGCGAGTCGACCATAGGTCGCCTCGCATATATAAGAGAATGCATTGGCTTAACACATATTAAAAATGATAAAATTGTCAAAGAATGTAGAAAAATATTATAAAAATTGTTAAAAAATGTAAGAAAAAATTATAAAATTGTTAAAGAATGTAAGAAAAAATGGTAAAAAGTGTTAAAAAAGAAGTTTTTTAGGCCAATGCATTCTCTTATATAAGAGAATGCATTAGCACAGGGCATAACTGTAACCATCAAAATGTGGTCAATGAACCGGTTCCAATGATATCCATATTTGTATGGTGTTATTGAGACCGACCGAATATATTTTAGGCTGATGAAGCTTTATTTGGGCGTTTTTGGCCGGTTTGTTGGGTAAAGGGTTAATTAAGAGATTTATCCCACAGGGAGCCTCACACAGATGGAAGCATGCACTGCAGAGTGTCGTCTGCTCCAGTCTATTTGGGGCTCTATAAAGGTAAAGGGTTAACGCCTTATAATCAACAAATAACTCAAACTATAGAGGCCGAATCATAGGCATGCCCTGATATGATTCGCTTTCTATAATTTTGGGAACACCCTCACGTGCAACATTCGTTTGAATAATTAATGACATCACACCATTAGCATGAGAACATCTTGAGAAATCGTGTACATGACCACGAAATGTGCCAAAAGAAATGTCCACACCCTTCGCCATTCAATGTCAGACGTATTTTCAAATTTAGAAAATTAATTTGCAGCCGATTGACATGGAACGGACTCAAATAAATTATTGAATCAAAGGAAATTTGTACTAAATGTCGATTAAATTGGTACTGTGTGTTACACCGTACTTTAATTTTCGAATTTTCGTTTACTAGAGCCACACACATGCATTGCCCATTCTAGATCAATTGTGTCGCTCTTTGTGGAGAGGAGAGTCATTCCCGGTAGCTCAACCCATGTTTAAAACGTCCACCGATATCTACCCCATATGAATTAACATACAAAGAAATTTCGACCCTGATCACCCTCGATAATCCGCTGTACCATTTTGTGTGATCACATTCGTTGGCATGCACTGATAATCGGCTGTACCATTCTGTGTGATCACATTCGTTGGCATGCACTGATAATCCGCTGTGCCATTTTGTGTGATCACCGCCCCTCATTTCGGATTTACGCCAGTGTTTTTTTTCGATGCGCATGTTGCTGATAGATTCCGATGCCGGGATTTTATCAAACATTCAAAGTTCTGCTCATGACTTGCACTGTGATCAAATGCACTATAATACCAATATGGGGAAAATTTGACCTACACATCACACCATTAGCATGAGAACATCTTGAGAAATCGTGTACACGACCACGAAATGTGCCAAAAGAAATGTCCACACCCTTCGCCATTCAATGTCAGACGTATTTTCAAATTTAGAAAATTAATTTGCAGCCGATTGACATGGAACTGACTCAAATAAATTATTGAATCAAAGGAAATTTGTACTAAATGTCGATTAAATTGGTACTTTATGTTACACCGTACTTTAATTTTCGAACTTTCGTATTCTAGAGCCACACACATGCATTTACCATTCTAGATCAATTGCGTCGCTCTTTATGGAGAGGAGAGTAATTCCCGGTAGCTCAACCCATGTTTAAAACGTCCACCGATATTTACCCCATATGAATTAACATATAAAGAAATTTCGACCCCGATCACCCTCGATAATCCGCTGTACCATTTTGTGTGATCACATTCGTTGGCATGCACTGATAATCCGCTATGCCATTTTGTGTGATCACCACCCCTCATTTCGGATTTACGCCAGTGTTTTTTTGTTTCGATGCGCATGTGTTGCTGATAGATTTCGCTGCCGGGATTTTATCAAACATTCAAAGTTCTGCTCATGACTTGCACTGTGATCAAATGCACTATAATACCGATATGGGGAAAATTTGACCTACACCCCCCCCCCTTCGAGTTTGTATACCCTATTTTCTGCTTTAAACAGGAGCCACTCTCTGCAAACTACTGTGTAGGTAGAATGCCATTAGCACTGGACACACGGTGTGTACCTCCAATATATATACAGTATTGTATACATGTGTATACACATGTTGTGTATGTTTTTCTATATCTACACATATATGTGTAAACACTTGAACATATATGTGTATCGAGTACTAGACATGCGCACTGATAAAACTCATTCTACACGTTGTCTCAGTTTGGAAGCCATATTGGTTTGTTGGTGTTGATCACAGTTTCGACTCCAATAAGGACCAAGACCACTGAATTTGAGCCGTTATACAAGAAGAATATCTTTAGTAAAGGTGAGAATATTTATGCAAACATACAAAGAACGTAATTAGATACTTCGTACATAATGTTGATTGAAGGTAAATTCGACGAAACAGTAGGCTAATGCGTTAGTCCTGGAATTTACACTCGACTCATCATCAATTGGTAATGGTATTTTATACTAGTAGTTGGAACTAATAACTATATATCCAAATTTCAAAAGTTATTTAGTCTAGTATGGAAGCCGGAATCCGGTAAAGGTATCGAACAAATGTGTCCGGAAATTACCTTTCCCTGCGACCGGAAACCTTGACCTTCTATTTCTGCAGTAAAAAATCGCATAATTTCGTGTTCGATAACACGTATACTGCACTTTCTGCAGTACTATTCCTTAAATTATACTCAGTTCTCAACAATGTGAAGTATGCCTACATATTCATTTTTCTAAATGAAAAAACTCCAACAGGCTGTCACTCACTGACTGTTCACTGGCAACCTGCACGCACAGGCATTCTGAAACGTTCAGTGAAAGTTCTGTCGAGTTCTGAACAGTGAGTGATAAATAATTAAAATACATTTATATTATTTATTAATATCTGCCTATAAGTGAACATTCAGACAACCATGATACAATCGTATATGAGTCATATTATGACAGCTGACTGACGTAAGTGGAGGAATCGTGGCCCGATGAGATCATGATTGCGATGTTGACATGTTGTCGTACATGATGATTGATATCGTACTAGAACTCGTACCGGCTGGACTGTCGGACAAAACAATTGTCCATTGGCACCACATTGTATTTGCCGTTCGGCCGCGGAGTCAAGAGTTTGTAACTGTAGCAGTTGAGCACTGCGGCCGAACGGCAAGTGAACCGCGGCCGAATGGCAAGTACACCACGGCCGAACGGGAAGTATATACACTGCGGCCGAATGGCAAGTGCACCATGGCCGAAAGGCAACTACAATGGAGCCGAATGGCATGTACAACATGGTTAGATTTCTAGTTTGTATCGTCTTTTTTCAGTTTAATGGACGTACACCGTGGCAACTACATGTACACCATGGCATTTTGGCCGCGGTGGCAACGCTAACCACACCACGGTTAAGAAGTGGAGACTTGTTTTGTCCAGCTGTGTAGGTTGTTTGTATACATGTAGCATGTGATTGACTACCTTGCGATCTTTTCAGCCACGATTTTTATGTACACACGACTGCGATTACGTCACAAGATAAGATAAGTTTATTGGCAATAGAATCATGAAACATTGTAACAGTGGATACGGCACAATTTGAATCTAAAATCAAATGGTGCTTGATATTATTTTTTTACTTGTGATTTTGACGTGAGCATGCTAACTATCGGTTACTTCCTACGACGAAAATCCTCCCACTTATGATTGAATCGTGGTTGTCTGAAAGCTCACTAAGTAGATAATATTACATATTTCCAAGTTCCAACAACACCTAGTTTCGAATTAATGGAATATGCACAAGTCATCAAAAGACAAAATTAGTTTTTGCACCTTTTATAGCTCGAACAAGTTATCACAGACCTCAGTTGTTGGAAACTTGTGTTGAAACCTCGAAAGAATAAATATCTCCACCTCTACTTATAATACTGTCAATAGCAAGCACACGGGTAGCCATGGAGCTTCGTACCCTTTGAACGAACTGCCCTTTTTACTGCAAGTGCCCGCTGGTGGTGATCGCCATTCAGGTGAACATGTCATGTGCAGCATTTGCTGAGCGGCAATTACCGACAGGGACCTCTCTTCGAACGAACGATGTATATACGTACCAGTATATAAATATAGTCACATATACTTAATGCAGACTTAGTCTCGACAGAGACTGATGCACACAAATTCAATAAATACAAATGTATAGACTGCCAACCCATGTCGGTATGAAGCTGCTATTACAGACATGCGGCTGATGCATGAGGCTAGATGGGTTTTGTATCACAAGTGATATGTTTGTGGTCGCCGTTAAGGACGTGGTATACTTGACGTTTAATTGTGGTACCTGATAAAGGAGACCAACTTTTAAATGTAAAACTGTGTGTAGATGGAGTTTTGGCGGAATGCAACTTTTCTGATTGGAACATTTGATTTGTGATATATTTGACATTTAATTTAATAGTTTGACGTTTGCTTCAACTTACCCGCCAATGTGTAAGTCATTATTAGTCATATCTGTTACCTATGGGTCGTGTTGGCAGTCCCAGGTACCTTGACCTTTCATACTTTATATGTTTTGAATAATCTTGAATTACCTCATATCAATTTGATGGCAAGGTCTAATTTTACTCCATTGTTCATGTTCAGTCATCCTTATTTATTTCATCGTCATATCATTCAGGCATTTATATATCTCATTTTACGTAATTTATATCTAATTAATGTTTGACAATCTATGGTTAATTTGCCATATATTTCCTGCATTTAGCAGTAACATTATGACTATATATTTTATTTGCGGAATTTGTGTAATTGCAATTTGGCTTATATTTGTATTTCTGTGTAATTGATCTTATGTCACACGCATTCTATGTGGTGCTACTGCACCTATACATCCTATGTCACACGCGTATGGTCTAATTTATTATGTTTTGTTTGTCACATTTTGGTCAGCATTATTCTAATGCAAATGTAATTATGTTCTAGGTTGAAAGAATGCAATTGAACAACCTTGGCGTGGTCGTCATGTCTCCCATCGGGGCTTCCTCATAGATCAGTTAGAAACAGGTTTGTATATATAGGCGCAACGTTTCAAATCATATATATTATATAAATCACGGGGGTTGTGGCTGACGCAATTAAGCACATTTTTAAATCGAATCGAACTCTATCAGCCACAACCTCAGTTGTCGCACGCGTCAGTCGCAGTTCTGTGAAAACAGGAATTCGACTTGCATAAAGTAGCCTGACAGAATCACTGGATATAAAGACCAATGTATACAGCAAAAGGGTATCGTGTAAAGTATATCCTTCGAATGTCCGGCGAATATCATATCAGCCTATAGTCGGGGCAGAGACAGGTAATGCTACAATTAACCTATGTCCATAAACCTTGGTCAAAATTTTCAACTGTTCTAAATATCGTTGAATTCCAGACATGTACATTTATAGTCGGAAATTTCACAAGAAACAATAGGTTGAAATCATTTTGTAGATTGATTATCAAACAATCTATTAGTGTGGAATAATTTGTGTTAGACCAACAGGTCAGGTCTGAAGTTTCTAAAACCTTGAGGCTACTCAATAGATGCTATAGGATTTTGCAATTTGTATGTTCAAATTTCAAATGTTCTCACACGGCCCAATGAATTCTGTGTCACCGATCACACAAGGACGGAGTTATATTAATAATAATAACATGCATGAGCGTTATGTTTTATTAACAGCCCTTGGATCTATTTGTGGTCCTTGACTGTGGGGACATTATTTAATGCCCTCCAAAATTATTATTATACCCCCCTGCAAGTTGTGGGGGGTTATACTGGAAACATCTTAGCCCTCCGTCTGTCCATGGACACACATTTGTGCAGAGTTTTTCTCAGTCATTTTTAATCATTTTCCATGAAACTTGGCACAGACAGCAACCACAATGATAACCTGTGCACCTGTGATTATGAGGTCTGTCCAATTGTTTTTAGTTATCCCCCTTTTTGACTTAAAGGTACTCAATCCGATTTGAGGGTCCCCATCTCAACAGATTCCAACAACAACAAAATTTTATCAAAGGTCACTTTAGTTATCAGAATCAAATAATTATCCAAAAATAATGCTGACGACTGTGAACTGTCGTATATAATTGCCCAAAATCTGTTGTATAGCAACATTTTGTTCAATGTAATTTAGTAATCGTGAGTATGTCGGTCGGCTTTTTCGAGAAACTTCTGGGACAGAAAGTATTCCTGATAATGAAAAATAATAGATGTCTAAAATCGATATCTAATAAATCTGAGCTTTGATGGGTGGCTTCCTCGACTCGAATCAAATATTTTTGACCCCCGAAGCCATTGAAATAGTAATTGAGAGGATTTTTATCCGATTGAGTACCTTTAAAAAAAATTTCAATAAATTATACAGGGGTATTACTTTGAGCTTTTGTTCCTATAAGTTTTGGTCATTTGTTTCAAAACTTTCACAGACATTTAGTACCATGGGAAACTGCATTATTCCTACATTTTTTGTTAAATTTTTAAATGGCACAGATATTTATTACCATCCATGGGAATCTGTGCATCTGCGATTTTGAAGTAGGTCAGAGTGCACTTGCACTTTACTTGCTACCAAAGCTCATATTTTATCTTCTTTTTACCCGTTTTATGCAGAACATAACTCAACATTTGAGTTGAGTCGCTATGGATGCTTGCGACAAAAATGGCCAAGATAAGTTCATCATAAATTATTGTGGTTAACGAGACTGTTCGGCAGACATTCTACTAGTACTTATGTTCCAATTCACAATTTTAACCGGCTCCAACTTGATTGGTTTGGTTTATTAGGGTTTAACGTCGTTTTACTGGTGAGGAAAGACCACGCAGAGGCTTGATTTCACCAAGAAATCGTCCCACTGTGTGTAGAAACCACCGACCCACAGAAAGCAAGTGACAAACTTGCCCAGATACACGATTCCAGTCACCCTTGGCCTTCCTATGATGGGGTTCGAACCAGCTTCGTCAGCGCTGGACGACCTGTGACGGTGTAAATCCACCTGGCACTCTACCGATTCGACCACCGGGGGCCCCTGCTCCAACTTGAAAACAAATTTGACTTCTTGTCTGATATAATACAACATGTGTTGGATATTTTAGGAGGTGGGTGGCTTTATACATTTCAAATTCAAGGTGCGTTCCTCCCCAATGGAGACCCTCCATCCACGTCCCTGATGAATGTTGGTGAAGTACATATGTGATTGTATAGCCCTGGAAGTTATTGCTGTGGCCAATTTTCAGATTTCATGTGTATGTATACAATTGCAATTAAATAACTAGTCTGAGTAATAGCTTTTTCTAATGAAAACAATATTGTAATAAGTGTTTACTATTTTTTGCAGATAACCTCAGCTTATCGTAAGAATGAGTGATGTGATCCTCCGAATTTGCTGCAAGACAACTTTGCCAATAATTCTGGAATTTGTGAGAGGACAAAACATTTCCAATGGCAGTCTGTGTCTGTGAGTAAAATATAATGATGTTACTTTGCATTTCAACTAATCTTTTAAGTTTGAGAGGCATTGGGGCTACATGATCTGACTCACGTGTATCACAACCTACATGCACATGTACAGTCGGTCAGGATGCTGAAATCAATCATCCAGATGAAATACTCTCATAATGAGGGGGTGCTTATGACTCTACGGCAATGCTATAGATGTGTGCTTCTTACGGAACACTCATTTTAGATATATTCTTCGCTGATGTTGAATCAAATATGAATCATATACTCATGCAGCAGCATGTTTCATTGAATATGATTTTTTTAATATTTGCAGGATCCTAAAATTAAGTTACCCCTAGTGTCATCGAGAATCTTGTATCAAATGAGTTGCAGAAGGTCCATGGATATATTTTGCGACAGCAAAACTCGAGCAGAATGTAATTATGCACTGTCCACCATGATTTTGATAAAATATTTGAGATTATGGTACAAGTTGTGTTCTGTGTTTATTCTACACCATTGTGTCAATCCATGAGTCAGCTACCTTTATTGTGATTTAAGTCTGATGGATAACCGGTTATGATCGGGACATCACCTGCAGCTGATTGTTGACATACTAAATGTACCTATAATAGCTGTAAGAAAGGTGACAATATCAACAAAAATGGTTCCGGCTTCTATTCCACTAGAGGCATACAATACTAGGTATTCAATGGTGAAATTTGGTTGAATAGTCAATAGGTGTGGAATAAAGCTTTATTTTATTTTACTTCTAATTACACAGCTGTAATATTTTGGTCTATTTCATAAATTAAGTTACATTGCTGGTATAATTTTTCAGCTTGTCCACGATAGTGCAATCCTGATGTCATTGAGACTCGCAACATATTTGACATCATGCATGACAGCCTATCCAGTACCAGAGAATTAATTAAATTTCTTGCCATGTTCAATATATAACTAACTTGCCTAGATAGTGGACAAATACTATTACTTGATTGAATATTGGTGTGTAGTAAATACAAAACCAAACCACACCTGCAAACAATTGTCTACTTATCTGTTATGTTAAAGTGTTATGCTGCAAGATGCAACTTGACACTGGCCACTCGTGTAATATTTCACGGAACTTGAGCCCCAACAAATTGGTGCAATATCGTTCACCGCTTTGACAGTCTGTATACTAACTATACTCAAATGTTTTTTTAATATTTGTATAATTTAGCGTGCAAATTCTCAAGTTGATTCAATGAACCCCATATATTCAGCTTCCAACAACAACATATTTTGAAATGCTGCTTCAGTTATCAGAATCGATTAATTGCTCAAAAATAATGTCAATTATAGTATAAAATTGCTCAAAATGTGTTATTTATGAACATGTTGTTCAATGAAAATTTTGCCTCATCAACACAAAGCTACTTGATTTTAGAGTTATCATCTTCATCCGCAATTTGGTCCAAGACCATTGGCCCGTTGACTTTTTCCCAGGCCACTATTAAGTCTCGATGGTGAAAAATAATAGATTTAAAAATGAATATGTAATAACTCTTAGCTTTGGTGGGTGGGTTCATCGACTCAAATCAAATATCCTCCCACCCGAATCCAAATATATAGTAATTGAACCTTATTGAGGGGCATCTAATCGGATGATGCATACTTAATATTGATTATATTTAAACAGTTTACAGCTCGTGTTTGTTCTGAGCAATAACTATTTCTAAAAATAGTGACAAATATATGTCCCACATGGCAACTTGATAGTCACATTATATAAGGAAATCAATATTAATTGATAGTAGTGTTCCCAGGTAGGTGTTTTTGATTCATTTCTCTTGTGTTATACCGAGGAAGCTATATACTTGTTGTGGGAACAGTTAATTCATCTATAAATTGAAGCCTGGAAATCATAGAGTGTGTCATTTCATGTTTGGGAATATATGATTAACATTGGTACAAGTGACCTAGATAGCTGGAACCTGATTTGTGGATTTTCATCAACAAGTGGGGGGAGGTGTGTTTGAAAATGGTTGGTTAAATGTTAAAGGTACTCAATCCGATTAGACCCTCATAAATTACTATTTCTTTGGCTTCTGAGGTAAAACAAATAATTGATTCGAGTCGAGTAACCTACCCATCAACCCTCAGAGTGATCAGATATCAATTTTTGAAGTTGTGTTATCTCTTGTTTCTGGCCCAGAACATGCCGTCAAACGGAAGTTCTCAGTGCTTCATTTTAGAGTTATCCATCTTCGTCCGTTTGAATAAATGTTTCTGTTGCAATTATTAGTACACATCTCGAGAAAATTACATATTTAAAAAACAAATCAATATCTGAACATTCTGAGCTTTGATGGATGGGTTCCTCAACTCAAATTAATAATTTTTTACCCCTGAAGCCGAAGAAATAGTAATTTAGGGGTGCTTAATCAGATTGAGTACCTTTAAGATCCATGCTATAATATATTTTTTTCAGCTCAAACCATGACATACATAAAAAATAATTTAAAATTCTGACTTCATATATTTATTTTTTCAGGATGACTACAGAATCAGATATAAAATGTGCTATATCAGGAAGTAGAGGTCTACCATACAGTAATGATATGTTACTACTTGTAGCTCCAAAATGCCATGAGTTGAATTTCCCATTCAAGGTGGATGACAAACAGTATTTATGGACCAGTTCTCAAATGTGTGACAATCTTCAGCCGTGTAATATCATACACATGCTTTGTAAATTACCATGTAATATGTTATTGTGAAGGAGGATGGATGATAAGTCACATTATTGTAATTGATGATCTGACAATCTTCAACTAAGGAATTTTCTGTTCTCTGTTCATTAAAATCATGGCAAAAGAAGCCTTGATTTTGGCTAACTACAGGATTGGAGCAGTGGTCATACTATTATTCCTCTAATTTATTAACTGACTGAAACAGCTGAAGTGGACTATCTAATAACATTTCTCCAGTGAACATGTCTGCTTGTGCCTCAACTGTTACTGCAGTGTCAACCAGAGTTTGGAGGCTCCTGCAGCACATGAAATATGAATTATCAGCTTCATTTGTTGGATATATAGTTATATACCATTAAAATAAAGTTCATGTAAAATAATTATACTCTTTGAGAATAAACTTTCCTCTATCAAAGTAATGGTGGTAACATTGTATTGAAAAATGATGTCAGTTTAATATAATATGGGTTTATTTATCTACTGAAAATAGGATAAGTCAGTGGGGTGTACAATTAAATAACATCAAAGAGACCATATATAATCTTGGTGGTTGGTGTGATGACACCTTATCAGTGTTCTGTGTATTCTGCTTCTGAATTGTAATGTAAGCATTGATACTGAATCTTAATTTCCATGATACACTATGAAAGTAATAGAGAAGTGATTCCTGTTCAATGACTGGTGGCATCCTAACTACCGTACATGTAACGCAACAGAAACTGCTGGTCCCACTTTTACTTGTAACTTCTTTCGTAAATTTTAACAGTACTTATCTGACAGCGCTGTCTCGTCAAAAGTTTAAAACAGATAAAAACGATAAATTTAATATATGCTCAGTTTTCGAAAAATCCTCATGTCATTGATGCGGGAGAGGTGGCTTGGAATCATTCCAAAGATCCTCATGCCCTGTCAATTGAAGAGGTGACTTCGATGCTGACTCCAGAATGAGAGCAATTATTAAAATGCACGTAACATGCATGTAACTCTATTCATAACAGCATTGTTTGTATTGTCATTGCCATTTTATTGTACCGGTATATATGAATTTCAATGCCAACTTTCTCTGAAGTTAGTTCCATTCCACGAATCCGTTATACATGTATATGATAACTAATGGGTTGATACTTTTTGGAGAGTGTTGTGTCCGCTTGTCAAAACTTATAAAAATGATATTTTCATGCTCACTCAGTTTTTGAAAAATCCTCTTGTCATTGACAAGGGAGAGGTGACTTGAAGTCATTCCAAAGATCCTCATACCCTGTCAATTGAAGAGGTGACTTCGATGCCTTATCCTGGATGCAATCAATTAAAATATAAACTTGAGTGCATCTAACTTTTCTGGTTCAATATAATTGTTTAATTGCCAATTTATTTTACAGGCAAATACCAACTATGGGTGATGTTCGATCAATTAAGCGTACTGGATGTATATCTAATAGCACATTCCTCGGGATTTTATTCTGGGTAACATTTTTCTGACAATGCTGTGTTTTCTCAACAAAATTTATAAATATGATACTTTCATTCTCAGTTTTTGAAAGATCTTCATGTCATTGACATGGGAGAGGTGGCTTGGAGTCAATCCAAAGATCCCCGTGCCCTGTCAATTGAAGAAGTGGCTTCAATGCTGGCTTAAAGCAATTATTAATTTTAAAAATAGTGAGTTAAACCTTTCTTGCCCATTTCATGGTCATGGCAAATTTATTATACCAGTACATGTAAATGCCAATGTAATATGAGGTCCATTCAGCATATATAACATATGATAGCATGTTTTTCATGATTTGTTTTGGCTAATAATTATCGCTTTCAATATCAAACATTCTTACTGTGATGGCTTAAATTCAGTGGCCTCAACCATGTGATTCTGATTCGACATTACAGTTGCTACATCACCCAAAAATGTCCAATATTTGCAAAAAGAATGCATGTAAAGTTATTACACATAAAGTATATAGATTAGTTGGTACACAGTGTGTGTACCAAATATGCACAATACTGGGTACTATATACTACAAAATTGTGTAGGTTGTTACACAGATGTGTATAAATAAAGTACACACTACTGTGTACTATGTACACACTACTGTGTACTATGTACACAAATGTGTATACATAAAGTACACACTAACTGTGTATTATCTGTGTACTAACTGTAGTAACGGTCTACCAACTTTTTACTACACGTAAGTATATAGCGGCTACACATACATGTGTGTATAGAGCTACACATATTGTGTGTACCAAAAATTGCTCTACAGTTTCTACACATAATTGTTGGGGAGCAGATGTTACACATATATGTGTACAAAGTGTATAGCGTTTCTACACAGTGGTGTTTAGAGAGCACGTTGTCTGGATTCGAACTGTACATCGTCAGATGACCGGCCCACTGCATGGTAAATTAAAAAACTGGTTATATATACCTTTACGTTGTGACATTTTGAACAGATTATTGGTCAGCACTGCTTGTGATTGTGGTTTCTCTGAATCGACAAAAACATTGATAAGTCTATGTGGGACACGAATAGGCCGCTGTTTACACTAGGCCGCGTTACGATTGGACAGTGTGATGGTAGGGTAAATTAATCAACTGCAGGTCTGCAACACCTTTAAATTATTTTATACGGACTTAATGCATACCTGTCGAAGAAATAGTCTTTATATGTTTATATTTTGTGACAAGGAAATAGGAAAAAGTGAACATACTATCGTTCCTAGCATCAAACATGTCAATATTCTTTTGTCCAAGTTATGTTCATATTGTAAGTCACTTTATTATTTGTGTTCATTCAAATGCTGTTATATTATGTTACGTAGAACATTTTTTGTTATTGTTTAATTCTTACTATCAATTACAATCGGAAGTAATATGAAAATGTTATGTATACAACGAACAAACGCAAACTGTTATGTATACAACGAACAAACGCAAACTTCTCACGCTGTTATGTGTACAACGAACAAACGCAAACTGTTATGTATACAACGAACAAACGCAAACTTCTCACGCTGTTATGTATACAACGAACAAACGCAAACTGTTATGTATACAACGAACAAAGCAAACTTCTCACGCTGTTATGTATACAACGAACAAACGCAAACTGTTATGTATACAACGAACAAACGCAAACGTCTCACGCTGTTATGTATACAACGAACAAACGCAAACTGTTATGTATACAACGAACAAACGCAAACTTATCACGCTGTTATGTATACAACGAACAAACGCAAACTGTTATGTATACAACGAACAAACGCAAACTGTTATGTATACAACGAACAAACGCAAACTGTTATGAAAACAACGAACAAACGCAAACTTCTCACGCTGTTATGTATACAACGAACAAACGCAAACTGTTATGTATACAACGAACAAACGCAAACTTCTCACGCTGTTATGTATACAACGAACAAACGCAAACTGTTATGTATACAACGAACAAACGCAAACTTCTCACGCTGTTATGTATACAAAGAACAAACGCAAACTGTTATGTATACAACGAACAAACGCAAACTGTTATGTATACAACGAACAAACGCAAACTGTTATGTATACAACGAACAAACGCAAACTTCTCACGCTGTTATGTATACAACGAACAAACGCAAACTGTTATGTATACAACGAACAAACGCAAACTTCTCACGCTGTTATGTATACAACGAACAAACGCAAACTGTTATGTATACAACGAACAAACGCAAACTTCTCACGCTGTTATGTATACAACGAACAAACGCAAACTGTTATGTATACAACGAACAAACGCAAACTGTTATGTATACAACGAACAAACGCAAACTGTTATGTATACAACGAACAAACGCAAACTTCTCACGCTGTTATGTGTACAACGAACAAACGCAAACTGTTATGTATACAACGAACAAACGCAAACTTCTCACGCTGTTATGTATACAACGAACAAACGCAAACTGTTATGTATACAACGAACAAACGCAAACTTCTCACGCTGTTATGTATACAACGAACAAACGCAAACTGTTATGTATACAACGAACAAACGCAAACTTCTCACGCTCTTATGTATACAACGAACAAACGCAAACTGTTATGTATACAACGAACAAACGCAAACTGGTATGTATACAACGAACAAACGCAAACTGTTTCGCGGTTTTGCATGAATACAAACGCTTTAAGATGCAATTAATATCGATTATCGATATGTACCCATATTGCGATAATAATTTGGATATCGTATCGATAATTTGTTGTTGTCATATCGTGAAGCCCTAAAAAAATACTTCAATAATGTACAAAAGTATGTTTATTCGGCACGGAACAACACAGAACGTTCCTTGATTTCTAATTCCTGATATGGAAACACAAAGATCACGTGTGCCACTTCTCTTCGGAAAATTAATAACAGCTACATGTACATGTATAATAATTATCGATAACTCTGTTGATCCCCACAAGCAATACCGAAATATGTTATATCCGTCCATAAGTCCGCCAGGTCGTCCATAATAACTTTGAAGCTCTCTATCTCAGTAAAAAAGGCCGGATTTGAATGATCTATATATGGTTTGCTCATGGACCAGCAAAGGGGAAAATATCCAGATTTCGTCTATTGATGTTCATGCAGAGTTATGGCCCTTAGCATGAAAAATGCATCCTTGCTAACATTTGATATCTGCTAACCCTTTCTACACTAAATCACCATTGATGAGTTGTTATCTAATAAGTTCAACAGGTCGTTTTATTGAACTTATGATCTAAATATTTCCCTCAATAAATAGGGTTCTTTCTGTACTTTTATGTATCTGTCGTGTGCTTTGGCACCTTCAATTAACATCCCTCCAAATGAATAATAGATAATTCCAATGTACACTTTTAACTGACTGGGAGAATCCATTCAGTATAAAAATGGTTAACATAGCCCATATTTGAATTCAAACTGCAAAACAGAGTTCAGTCCCCTCGCCACGTGATGTCTGAACACTGCCGGCACGTGTATTTTCTTAATTAAATCTGATATTTTTTTATTGAAGTGTTTTGTCAGTTACAATTCATTGTGGCTTGATCTGGACCATTTTCAAATGAATATGGACAGTTCAGTTTATCAGAATAATGCAGAATGAATTGTAAACTACACAAATCTCAAATAAATAAAAGCGACATTTCTTCACTATAACGTATATGTGCGGGCAGTGGTAAGTCCCGCGCAGGGGACTGAACTATGCATGGAGCTTGGTTTGAATTATATTTATGAAAAGCATGAAAGGGAGATTATCCAGTGATGCTCTATGCTATGGAAAGCCGAAGGGGAAATGATTGTTGCCAATTGTTTGTTGCAGACTGTACACTAAATAATGAAATTCAACTTTACAAAACGTGATCTGGCACATGTATTGCCTACTATATGTCTACATTTCAAACGAATGTCCGAGTGAAATTGATGTAGTCTGTTGTTTAGAGTACTGGGTTTAACATTGCTGATCAGTGGCGGAATGTTGGATTTTTAGTTTCAGCACTTAGTGTTAGGCATGTGAACTACAGTGCAACTCCCCAGTTCCCATTAAATTCCAAGGTGACTTTCATCAACACGAATAACTAATCGGCTAATCGAACTGTGTCAGATGCATGGTGACGATGCTGGGGTGGGGGAAGGGGTGTCTAATTGTGGTTTTATATCATTCTTGTGTGCATTCTGTGATCTTTTGCGTGATAGGCATTGTTGAATTATTTATAAATGGTGTCTTTGAATTTAAAAATAACTTGTTGTTAAACTTTAATTGTATTGCAATACTGTGATTGGTTGGTTAAAACTAGCATCCAGTTTATGACACCATATTTCATTCGTCAGTATCACAACTAGCAATCAGAAACAAGCAATTAGCAACTAGCAACTAGCAACAAGCATGCATCCCCTTCGGCTTTAAATACTATACATTTATCAGGCCGATGCAATACCGAGCTCTGAACTGTTGATTCATGCGAGAATTGAAGGCTATAGTTACGTGCCAATATAACAATAACATGATTTTTGAGGGCATTATGGTTTATTAACGGCCCGACAGTAATGATTAACAGTTCAATGACCTATTAGTTTTTTATACATATTCACGATTAAGACAATAATTCAACCATATAGCGTGATTTCCAATCATAAAATCACTATAGTGATATTTTCTTGAAATAAACACAGTAAGTCTGATGTTGAAGCGACGTAACTCGCGTGATAATAAACGAGATCTAACTTTCGGTCAGTTTCCGGGCCGCGGGCCGATAGTGAACATAGCTTTTCGTTATCGGCCCGCGGCCCGGTGTTTTGGTAACAATACACTATTTGGAACGCCCCGAAAAACGTTATCAATGGCCTAGAGAACGCCCCATAAAGTGGTAATAATACAAGTTGAATAAAATACATATATAGATCTCAATGCGCATTTTTATATTATTTCCGCATACATTCATATATATAGCCGAATTATTTCGCCCCGGTGATCCAAGAAATATGACTGCAATCTGTTTCCGGTTTTAACTCAAACACAGGACTTCCACGTGAATATTTGTGATCAATGTGTTTATCGACATTTACGTAGTTCGGCCTACACGAGTGTGTGCAATTAAATTTCTCTCATTGGTTTAAACTCTGATGACGAATCGAACTAACTGTTCACAAAATCAACTGAGGTTTTCCGATTCCAGCAGAAGATTCTAGCGGAGTTGTGCCACTTTAAGTGAATTAGAGTTATCTCCCCGTACAAGCTGTTTTTGGACAAGTATGATATATCAGACACGGGCACATACATGCACCATTACCTGCGGATCAAGGGATTTTTCACCTACCCTGACACAGTTTGTATATCGGAGACTGTTTCTGTGCGTCGAAATGTACTTATATATAGATGATGATCTTGCGACAAGAAAAAATCAGTCTGAGTAAACTGATGTAGTCTGATAGTCTGAAACATTTCGATATACTTTGCATTACCAAACCTATACAGGGCTTTGCACGCAGTATGACGTCACCGCCCAAGCTTTGTACTAATAATTTCACGCGACTCTCTTTTGATTGGCTGCTATTATTTTCTGCGGCGAAAGCTCGCGATTTGTGGTTGACTGACAATGAAGTAATTATTTCTTAAAGTACCTGCTATCTGTTTCGGACTATCGAAAGTGCAGATTTTGGATAGTCTGGGTTCGCGCAGACAGAAACAAAATGACTAAATTGGAGGAAGCTGACAACATGTCCCGTTCTACTGACAGTAACCATATGGACATCACGAATGTTTATGTATAATTCAATAAACTTTCAGGTCTCGTATTCACCAGAAGCTACCTTAAAGGTACTCAATCCGATCAGACGCTCCTAAATGACCATTTCTTTGGCTTCGGGGGTAAAAAACATTTGATTCGAGTCGAGGAACCCACCCACCAAAGCTCAGGGTGATAAGATTTTTTTGCGATTTGTTAAGTTAGCTATTTCTATTGTTTGTGGACCAGAAGCACGTGGTCAAACGGATGAAGATGCGGATGAAGATGGATAACTCTAAAATCAAGTGGTAATAAATTGGAAGATTCGGTTTTGTACCGGACTTTATACTGTGGTCGTCAGTCGGATCGACATGTCGCCGCGTATAGGATTGTCCAATCAATGAGCTTTAACGAGGACCATAGATTGACTAGTATTGTTTAACGAGGACCATATATTGACTAGTATTGTTTAACGAGGACCATAGATTGACTAGTATTGTTTAACGAGGACCATAGATTGACTAGTATTGTTTAACGAGGACCATAGATTGACTAGTATTGTTGATAGCATGAAATTTCCAAATATTGAATTTCTTTTACAAAAGTTGGGATGATACCCCATAAACCCCCTGTCCCTAGGAATGTCAGTGACTGCTTAATCCAAAAATATTTCAGAGCGGGTAGTATTTAATAATATATGTATAATCAGCATAACGTGTTATCATCACATCATGTGACACATATTGTACATTACATTGTTTTGACATGATTGTATCGAAATGTCATATAAAGTTGATCTGAAAAACAAAATCGTTTTTTCCGAGTGGTGGATATAAGGGCGCGTAACGACCTTCATAGATTGACTGCTACCGTTGATTTCTAACTAAAACTCCAGATAGTGAATATGAGCCCAAGCGTGAATTTTGAGCGACTGACAAATTACAGTGATTCCCCCACGATTAATGAATATTTGGTGTTGTGACAATAGGGGACATGAAAAATGAAAAAATATCAAACACAAGTACGAGCAATATGTCTCCCAGTAATTATCATGCGGGGCATATATGCATGTGACCCGCCATATCAAATCCAGTCGTAAGTCAGGATTGTTTTACCCTGTGCCAATGCATTCTCTTATATATGCGAGTCGACCATATGTCGCCTCGCATATATAAGAGAATGCATTGGCCTAACAATTTAAAAAAAAAAATTAATAATTTTTTCTTGTATTCTTTAACAATTTTATAATTTCACCCACACAGAACCCCAGACAAACATGAGCAGACGACACGCTTAATTATATATGCTTCTATATATGCGTGGGGCTCCCTGCAGGGTAGTGGATGTTTTTTATTTTATGTCCTAAACATTGTAAGAAACATTTATTTAAAAAACATGATAAAAAATTGTTAGGCCAATGCATTCTCTTATATAAGAGAATGCATTGGCACAGGGTAAAAAAAATCCCGACTTACGACTGGATTTGATATGGCGGGTCATATATGTGGAATCGTAATTAGAACTACATGTAGTGATATACCGAAAAAGCCCCTCAAAATTAAGCGTGTTTCAGTGTGTTTCTAAACAAAAATCAATTTCATGTTGACCATGCGCTCAGTTTTGGCAAAAGTTTCACATGGATTGTCTCTAATACAACTGATCCAATTAATGGGCATTCCCCATCTTAGATGCTGTGTGCTATATACACGGTATGGAATCGCGTGGTTTCGAGGATGGTGAGTACCACGCATTCAAAATTTGAAAACGCACAAAAACATAATATATGAGGAACTGACATAAAACATAGCAGTTTGACTGTTACGATCATATGATAGTTTATTTTTGAAACAAGTTGATAACTGATTTGTTTGGAAATACTTAATGCTTTTCTATAACATTCTGACCAAAGTTGCCAGTTGGAAGTGCGTGGAATATACCAGTCCATACCTATTTGGAAAATCCTTCAACTATCAACTTTGGTCAGAACGTAAGAGCAAACAAATATGAATTTGGACATAAATGAGGTATCAGCTTGTTTGAAAAACTGTAGATCATCTGATCGTAGCTGTCAAAATAAATTCTTTATTACATTTCTTCCTCGCGTCTGGTCGCGTTTTAGATCGCCTCGGCCATTTTGAATGCGTGATACTCATCAACTCGAAACCACGTGATTCCCCACCGTGATATATACGTGTAGAGCAGCTGTACACATAAGATATTAAAGTCCTATATTGCCATATATCGCTGTTGAGCATTTTTTCTCGTCGCCGCATCCAATTTTCCTTGATGCTAATGTTATTCTCGAGAAGTGCTAATGTCACGCCCCAAACCGGAAGGGGATATACATGTACATATCATTGCGGGAGTGCTCTCTGGAAAGCTGTGATGATGTACGTGTGATGGAATAACCAGGGACGTGTCTAGAGGTTCTCCGTTGTGGTGCAGTATCCACCTTTTGCACCCCACCCTTTTGTTGTAATTAAATGGAACCTCAAGCTTTTCAACCTGTCACCCCACTAAGATCGGAAAATTTCCAACTAATAGTCATTTCAGTCTAATACTTTGACCAAAATGTTGGAAAATATGCGACTGGCCGTTCAAAAACAAAAAAATCTTTACTAATTACTGGTTGAAAAATCAAACCGAGAACAATTTTAACTTATTTTTGGTGTGAAATTTCCATCTAATTTTGGATGTCAGGCATGAAATCTCCAAGTTTGGGTGATACCCCCCCCCAAACCCCTGTCCCTAGGAATGTCAGTGACTGATAAATACAAAACCTTTCAATACATTACATTGTACATTACATTTCATGTTGTGTTGTTATTTTCCATGATTGTATCGAAAAGTCATAGAAATATGAACTGAAAAAAAACAAAACAATCGTTTCTTCCGAGTGATAGGTCTGGCTTTTGTTTCCAAGAACGACAGTAACATAACCCCGGAAAAACGAAAGTGCCTCCGTCGGTCCACCGTAAAAGAAAGACAAATTAACAAAACAAATATTCAAATAGCTGTTCTTAATATTATGGTCAACAGAACGAAGGTGTCAGTTGTCGTTCCAAAAAGTTTACTAATCCATCATGGTCGTTACTATTATAATGAAATATCCGGTCTCGGTGTGAATTCAAATACGTGAATATGCTGTCGTCTTGTATGTCGTTTTTATGGAAACCTACTCCATCCACGTTGACGATGATCAGCGTTGAGTGTCGGACTTTGATACCTTTCAGAATGGAACAGTTGAATTCGTATTTATTATGGAAGCCCGCGAAGTAACGAGCAGAGCAGAATACCACAGTTTTCCTTGACCTGTTGATAGCTCTTGTTATTTCCACCATTTCGCTGTGGGTTCCAGGCCTTATGCATGTCTCTCGAGTAAATGTGGACAACATTTTACTGTTCAAACGGGTCACTATATCACCTAGTACAAGATCCCGGATTTGTCTACTTTGGTCGTCGAATGACAGGTATGCATCTGTTAATTGTGCTTGTGTCAAAGGTGTGTCTTCGTCAGACTCATCTGTAGATCCAGTTAATTCATAAGGATTTATTTCGTTTCCACGACTATAGTACAAATATCGTATCTTCCATCTGTTGTGATATATAGACATGGGGACTGCAGTGAAAATGACTAGGACCAACAGCGCCACAAGCGCTCCCCACACAATATAGGAAAATGCACAAAGTAGGCGCAATTGGCGTATTTGTAATGATTTTACCGCAATTAAAGATTTGTTTTCGTACTCACAGTAAGACGTACCGAATGAATTAAAGTTCACGTCCGTTGACCCGAGCCATGACGCGAAGTCAATATATTCACAGTTGCATTTCAGATTGTTTCCTTCCATGTTTAAGCGAAAGTTTGGATTTTTCTGAGATATCTCGTCAAGTTGATGTCTCGTGTCAGCAGATATCTCTGACAGCAGATTGTCCGATAAGTCGATAAACTCAAGTCTGGACGATGACCAGAAAACAAGGTCAATGTCAATCAAAGAATTATTTTGCAGCTCTAGTGTACGAACATGTTCGAGTTTGCTAAACACCCTTCGTGGCATAGATTTCAACCCATTTGCCGAGAGATCTAGGTGTTTTAGTTTTGTCATATTAGCGAAAAGATCTGGTGATTTGTGCATACTCATCTCCAGACGATTCTCGCGCAATAAGAGAGTTTCTACATTTATGAGATCAGAGAAGAACATTCCAGAAACATTGTTGCATGCGTTTTCTGATAAATAAAAATGGCACAAGGAATGGAGGTTTAGCACAGGTCCAGTCCAAGGGCAGAATAAATCTGCAGATAAGTCAACAAATGACAGATGTTTTGGCTTCCAAATAAAATCCAAACATGGTATTCCTACGCCTTTTATATTCAGATGGCTTGCAAGCACAACTGTTAGATTTCTAGGAGATGGAACCGGTAAACATTCTTCGGTTAAAGCGCCATCCTTCGATGTAATTAACCCCCTATCTACCACCCCAGTGGTCGCTGATTTGTTATGAAGTTCACTGGAAAATATCTGGTTGTCCTCTAATATGCTTGTTCTTGAAAAGATATTATGATGTACACGTTGAAAACTGACATCAATGAATTGGAGATGTATAAAATAAGGAATCTCATCAAGGAATTGCCCTCGCCATATAGCATTGTCCCGCACAGAAATCTCTTGAGGGTTCTGGGTAACTTTAGCATTGCCAATTTGTCAATTTCGGCTATAACATTCCCTTCGAGATATATGCCTTCCAAATTTGTTCTCGTGAGGTACTGCAAATGGTGACTTTCCAATGTGTAAACATTACGACGTTGTATGTAGTTCAGTCGCAGTTCTTTAATTTTTGTTGATGGTAAGCTACGCGATCCATTTTCGAAAACGTCGAACCCTATATTGCGATTTTTACTCAAATCAAGCTTTTCGAGGTAGTTTAGCTCAGAAAACGTGTCTTGCTCCAATGCCTGTATAGAACAGGCAATCAACTCAAGAATTGTCAGGCGCACAATGTTTCTGAACATCTCTCTTGTTAAGCGGTCAATCGAACAGCAGCAATGGTCATCAATTTCAGTCATGCGCAAGCGCGTCAATTTTGTCATATTCCGAAACCCTTTGCCAAATATCGCATAATTTATTCCGTCTATTTTAAACTCCTTCAAATGTGATAATCGCGATAGAGCCTTGTCGGGGTACGTTGATCCAAGTGGAGGATGTTGGTTGGAAGACAGATCTAATGTCTCGAGCTCCGGAACACACTCGAAGGCGTCCTCGGTGTAGGTAGTGTTCACATCCATGAGTAGTCGATTCCCTAGAAGGACGAGATGTTTCATGTGTCTTAGTCCTTGAAACGACGATAGTTCGAGTCGTGAAATTCTATTTCGAGAAAGATCAAGTGTGGTCAGATTTTGTAAGTTGCTGAATGCGAATGAGGTGTTCTGGATAGAATTATTACATATCAGGAGGGAAGTGAGAGAATCTGGTAAATTCGCTGGTACCGACAGCAATCTCAGGTTGCAGCAGTTCATGGAATTTATCTCACCGAGAACCAACGATGTCACCGTACAGTTTCCATTGTACCGAAACGCGGACGAGTTGTGCGACACAATGATATGTACGTGTACGCATATTATCACACATAATGTCATCCACCAGACACGAGCGCCAATGTGTCTCGCCATGAATGATTTGTTATGCTTTAGACACTGTCTCTCTATGAATTATTTGTTATGCTTTAGACAATGTTGGTGTTATAAACTCAGAAGTGCATCCATGGTACGTAATCATGAGCACACGTGCGCAGTCCTGTGGCAATCATATAGACCATTAGGCCACATCTGTGGTACGATTCCTTCGATCCCTGAAAAACAGAACAAGTTCTCCACAATAAGTTTGTACGCCATCTACCTGCGTGTAACATAAAACCAGATTAAAACCAATATTTTGTGTGTGTGCTTTGCATGCAAAGAGACTAAGTGTACCGACAACATATACATGGTGGTCTTTTATTTAAAGAAGAACCACCTGGCCGAATAATATAGCTGAAGAAATTGTTATATAATGTACTATAATCTACTAAACCGTTGGGTGCGTTTCCCATCCCACAGAGCCCATGTTGTTTAACCCTTTACCCAACAGAAGGGCCCTGTGCCAATGCATTCTCTTATATATGCGAGTCGACCATAGGTCGCCTCACATATATAAGAGAATGCATTGGCTTAACACATTTTTTTAGGCCAATGCATTCTCTTATATATAAGAGAATGCATTGGCACAGGGCATAACTGTAACTGTCACAATGTGGTCAAGGAGCCGGTTCCAATGATATCCATATTTGTATGGTTCTATTGAGACAGACCGAAGATATTTTAGGCTGTTGAAGCTTTATTTGGCCGGTTTTGGCCGTTTTGTTGGGTAAAGGGTTAACATGTGTTAGTCAGAAAACCCGAACTACTGCAATATGAAATTAGCCATATAGAGTACAAGCGGGCATTATCTCATGGACATTGGTCGTTGGTGGTGGAAACAACCCGAAGCTTACTCCCCGAAGTAGACGAGATCGAAGGCAATGTCTCATCGTGTATCGGTCATGTGCACTTATTCCTGGTTCATCTTCAGCCGACCACCAATCCCGGATATCATGGCAGACATCGGCGGCGTGAATATACTCTTTTTGTCGCATTGTCTGTTCAACCATGGGACTGAATAATGTGACAGCCATGGGCACGGACATGGGATCCACTATGTCTTGTGCCATAATGAATGTGAGTTTGGTCGATCTGGATAGTGCAATCTGTAACCACGGTTCATTTGTTAGACCCTCTATTCCCCCACGGCAAATTTTGCGTCTGGTTCTAGTGAGAAGATGAGAGGAATCAATGCACTTCACCTCCAGCTGTTGTCTTTCTTCACTGTATTCAGGTATATAGAACCAATCGCCGATGTCCCCTAAGCGTGGGTCATTAATGTTGACACTACACTTCAATGGAGCAGGGTTGGGGCGATTACATGCCAATGTAATCGATTACGATTACAATTACTTTTGATTTACATGATTACGATTACGATTACTGATTACTTTTTTACCCAATGTAATCGATTACAATTACTTTAGTAAATGTAATCGATTACTTTTTGATTACATATGATTACAATTGTTAGTTTCCAACCATTTTGATCGCATAGGAATAGATAATGAAATAAATCAAATTAAAATATCAAATTTGATTGAATAAAAACATCACTACATAACATGGAAACAAGAAACGACTGAAACAATATAGAGAAGCAACCAATAAACACATAGACTTTTTACATTTACATGTATTGGTCAGGTTTCACCATGAAGTTGTCCACAACGTATTGGGAATATATTATGTTTTATGTGTATTGATTTATGTAAATATATTTTTAATATATTTTTTAATTTTCTTACATGCATTGGAAATAACGCATACTATTTATGAAGCTATCATTAGAAACAATTATAAATTATTTGCATGTTCTGTTAGATTCAATACCCAGCAATGAAAATAACACTAAGATTTATTTGATGATCATCCATTCAGTTGATATCCTGATTAGGATTAAATGAGGCTTAACTCCAGGAGTGCAGTAAATGACAAACCAGCTAATTAGGTCTACCGATGTACATCACACGTTCTTTGTTCAGTTAATTAGCCCTATTGTACTAGTGTGGCTCTACAGTCATTGTCTACAGCATTCCCAATAATATTTAATCCTTATTGAAGTTGGCTAGCCTATTTTATTCTTATTAGAACATTTCATTGTCTGTATCATAAGTGTATTGCCATACAAGCTGTATTCAACATTTCAGCAATTGTGTGTTATCTGTGTCCACTGCCAGAATGTACTAAGTGTAGCACTAACAACACACATGAAACAATTGTACTAACTTTCTGATATGTTGTTTGTATATGTGCACACTCCACAGTACTACAGTATGAGACTATGAGTATCCAATAGCCATCCATATGGATATTTTAGTAAAAGTAATCAAAAAGTAATCAAAATGTAATCATTATTACAGGTACATTTGAAAGTAATCGATTACGATTACGATTACTTGTAATCAAGAAATGTCATGATTACTGATTACAGACGATTACTCCAAATTTTGTAATCGATTACTTTGATTACGATTACTGATTACGATTACCCCAACCCTGCAATGGAGACGCTGCCTTGAATTTTTCAAATTCAGATGGCCAGTTATATTCCGCATATGCAATGTTTAATACGGATTTTGGAACTTTTTTGCCGGCAAGTACCTTTTGTGACTGATCAGCTAGACTCTTTGGATTGTGTACGCATCGGCGCCTTGTGACTGTACCGAGGCTGTCAGTATCAAGACTAAGGCCTAGACAATCTGCGACGAATTTAAGTTTCTGATCCTTTGGCGAAGAAAGTTTATAACTTCTTTTTGTTTTCAATTTCAGGAACTTGAGAATGACCTTAAGATCAACATCTCTGAGTTTCTTCAAAGTCGCAACAGAGCTTAGTATTTCCGCTATGTCGCTAGCAGTTTTCGTTTCACATTTATCTTTACAACCTGAGGCTGAGTCAACTTTCAACATTGAGAGGAGACATGTCATGTCTTCTTGTGAGATGACACATGGCGATGATACATTAGCTGATTCGGCCATTGTGACTGTTGGTTCAGCAAACATAGGAATGTCAAGAAGTTGACCTTCTACTGACTCGTCATCTTGATGATATTGTGATGGCTCTGGAATCTGCTTTATATTACAATTTTCTAGTGCTGCTAATATCTGCTGGTCTACAACTATGGTTCGCATTGCACTTTGGTCATCGTCACTAAGTGTTTGTATAAGTTCCAGCAGCAGGACATCTAACATAGTTAGTCTGTTACCTTCCTCGGATTCATCTGTGAGACACGACTTAGTATCTTTGGCCTTCAAAGACCCCCAAGCTCGTGTTGTAATTGTCGGCAATCTCTCTTCGTTAAAGGCCTGTATTACTCCCTCGTCATCGTTGTACCAGTCGCCCGCATCTTTATTTAATTTAGCGAAGCTAGCGACGATCTTGCTTTTTTGGGTTTTTTTCTGCATTGTGCCAGGTGTCCTTTTGTAGTTGGAACATGGTCAGTGGGCGATTTGTTTTACTCCTCACAGCTATGTTGTGCCACTGCCCATCGAACGACGAGCATGGAATATGAATACCGCGTGCATTGCAGTCGGTGTGCACTTTCTCGACAATCCCACGGAAGTTGTCCACTGTTAAGCTGTATCCCTTCGGAAACCAACATACTGGCGCCCATCGCAGAGGATCCTTCGACCATTGCCTGTTTAGATCACTGCATATAAATACCACGGCCTCCGTTGCACGCATTCTCTGCAGTTCGTATGCAGAACAAAGAACATCAGATAGAGCGCTTTTCATGTGCGTTACTGTCTCTCTGGTTTGTGGAAGGCTATTATGTTTGGCAGTAAGTGATGGTACTTCTCCCAGGAACTCTGTGCTCTCTGTTTGTGCAATGACGGCATTACGAATGGTTCCTGTGTTAGTGGATGTTTTGTTGGACGCTTTGGCTTCTCGTGACAATAAATGTCTGCTATTTAATTCATAACCATGTCGAATAGTTCCCGATTGCGACGTACAACGAAAACCGATGTGAAATCTGGACGCCAAGATAGGAACATAAGTATTTCTACATCGAGTGCCTCAATCTCAGCCAAACATTGCAGTACGTACCTTTCAGGGAGCTTCGTGTGTAGCTTTCTAACAGGGCACTTCACTTCTATCGCAAAAAGGTCACTCCACTGTGATGTTATTTCCGAAACGACTTGAGGCTACCATCAGGAGATACGACAAGAAATCTTTCATCATTCCTTCGAGAAATAGATATACATCCCTCCTCAAAATAGTGGAGACTGGGGAAGAACGCAGGTAGCACCACCTTGCAGAGCGTGGCAACCGCATTCGGCTCATTTGCAGTACCGTACTCCATGTAGCCTTTAACGGTATCACTCGGGGGAGATTCTTCGACGTGACACACCACGCTGTCGAAGTGGACTTGTTTTTTCGTCAAGCCATCGAGCCCGGCTGCTCTATAAATGGCGCTCCCAGTAACCTTTGCCTCTTTACGAATACTAAACCACGTATCAGAACGCTGCTTGACGTTGTGTATGTCAGTGCTGTTGGTTGACTCGTCAATCAGGTGACACATATCGTTATTTTCAGCATCTGCAAATGATGTCTGTTTCTCCAGTATAGACAACATTGAGCATGCCACTGTCAACACCCTGTTGTAGTCTTTTCAGAAGCAAGAAATGTCATATAGGTAGGCATTAATGGCACTAATAGCATACGAGAATTGTCCATGTCGCCAATCTTGGCCCGAACGCTCAACAAGTTTACCCCGGGCATATTCTTTTTTTTCCTGTAGTTCACGGGTGCATATTTTGCTAAATCGCGCATCGAGTTCGTAATCGCATTTGTCAGGTCCGTGCGTAGTTCGTTATTCAACAATGGAACGTCCAATTCACTCGGTTGACCGTCTAGCTGACACAACACATCATTGATAGTTGCAACCTGATTGTCTCGTAGCTCTCGTTTCTGACTTAATGGCATACCGTCATCGAATCCGAGTAGATCAATATCTCCGTGAGTCCTAGAAAGTCCCTGTTTCAGTTTCTTTCCGTTATAAGATAGACAGGTCGATGTCCCAGTTAGAGCTGTTGAAATATTTCCCATTATTTCAGAGAATATACCAGGTTCTCTACGCATATTTCTGTCATTGTTGTATGGTACAAAATGGCTCAGAACTGTTATGTCGGGAACCGCACAATTGATGTCAGAGTCAATCGGACTGTAGTTGCCCTTGCTGTTGGTGCCATCCAATACACGTGACGTATTCTTGAAACCGGACGTAAACCTGACAAACTTCCCACCAAAGAGACGAAAGCCCAGTTTCCAGAACTTCTTCGTTTCATTAGAGTACCGCATCCCAGTACTATTTATACAACGGTACCACTTAATGACCTCGATCCATAATAAAAATGCTATGTTATCAAGCGGAAGTTTTTTTTCGGCAATAACATGTAAGAAATCTGAAAGGACAGTGTCGTGTCCATGATCTTGCAGCGCTCTATACACGACTGGAATTAGAGCCATTAATTCCGAAATTGCAACATTTTCCTCCGGGATCTGGCACACAGGTTCATGAACAGTGAATAATTTTTTTCTCAGTTTTGACTTAGTTGGCGTTTTTGACGCACCAGTAGACATCTTTGGTGGTGTAAACATATCTTCTTCATCATTAAGTATAGTAACATCTCTCCTCTGTCTTTTCTTTTTGACAATGTCGGAGTTCTCTGCCTTGTAGGTGTGGGCTGCGGCGAAATTATGCTATCACTTAATCTCTTTCTGCGAGGTGTAGCAGTCCTGATCCTTATACATAATATTTTTCTTCTTTTTGTTCTGTTCAGCGTCAGATTAGACTTTCTGCTCCTTGGAGGCATTTTAGACTATATTCGTGGGGAAAATAAATGAGTTGAATTTATAATTCCTGAGAAATTTTCAGATACTAAATTCAACATACGACCTGTCGTTTGTTGAACATAAAATCTGGACATTTCCTATGTAGGACTGTCCCTGCAATAATGACCGATGGTAGAATTGTTCATTGCTCGCAGACGTTCTCGGTTTTGTGCCATCTGAATATAGCGATTTGATATTACTGTGTGGGCGTTATCATGCCTCGGCTAATGTCCGAGCGTTACCAACATTTCATTTGAAGGCATAGAGAGTGGATGTGTGCGCAAAATTGCAAGATAGATTTTGAAAATCATGCAGGAATATGTTTCGCAATTTTTGTCTATGATACCGGATGGACAAAGGCTCTAATTAAAGCTCTGATGCTTCTGAATGTTGAATTAGGATAAATGTGTTGGCGCTATCAATAAAAGCCACCACCGCGAAAATAGGTGAAAAGTGAGAGATTGAAATTTGTGCGAGGCATCAGCTTCATACGGGACTATATTTCTAAAAGCGGTTTTGTTCAATGGACACAATAAAAATATAGTTCTTCTTTCGCTAATATGGCACAACAAGAATATTTGTTGTTTTCGAGAATTAAAGGCACGTGAGGCCTTAGTTGTCGAAAATATTCATATTTGTTCCAATCACCGTAAACAGAAAAACATTAAAACGCATACAGTTTCGTTCATATATACCATGACCATCGCGTAAACAGCATGTTATCATAAAGATTTACTATATTTTACCTAAGCAAGAGCCTGATTGTGTTACAGAAGACAGCACAGTGCTGTTGGCTAATCACACACAAATGGCATAAACGCCATTTATTCGTTCCATATCAGGAATTCACCAACAAAGAACGCTCTTTATGTTTACCATCATAATATAAACAAACACCAGAAAAGTAACTTTTTATGATTTTGTTTACATAACAATGGTCAAAGATATGACAATAACATACTGTTTATGCGATATTTCTTATTTGTATACGGACAAAGTCTGTCTACATTTTGTTGTTCTTTCTGTTTGTGGCGGTTTTTGACGGGTGGAAATATTTTCACAGTATACCCACCGCCAAGGCCAACCGTACCTTTAAGCATCGGAAGCGAGAATTAGCGATTTGTTATGAGTGTTTCGTTACCCATCACGTGACCGAGTTTGGTGGCCCTGAAGACATTTGTTGACGGATAGACGAACGGATGGACGCCCGGACGGACGACGGACGAGGAGTGATTAATATAACTCCACTGGAAACTTCTCTCAGGTGAGCTAAAGAAAAAGTGAAAACTAGTTCGGTAGAGGTCACTCCTCACTGGTGCATACGATATGTTTCAGATCGAAAAGGGGCATTACAGTTGAATTGGATCATCGATGAGCGAGATATCAGCATTCAAAGTAAATTTAGTTAACCCTTTACCCAACAGAACGGCCATGTGCCAATGCATTCTCTTATATATGCGAGTCGACCATAGGTCGCCTCGCATATATAAGAGAATGCATTGGCTTAACACATTAAAAATTATAAAATTGTTAAAGAATGTAAGAAAAAATGGTAAAAAGTGTTAAAAAAAGATTTTTTTTAGGCCAAAGCATTCTCTTATATATGTGAGGCGACCTATGGTCGACTCGCATATATAAGAGAATGCATTGGCACAGGGCATAACTGTAACTATCACAATGTGGTCAAGGAGCCGGTTCCAATGATATCCATATTTGTATGGTTCTATTGAGACAGGCCGAAGATATTTTAGGCTGTTGAAGCTTTATTTGGCCGGTTTTGGCCGGTTTGTTGGGTAAAGGGTTAAAGTGACAGAGAGCCTTCGACATGGGTTCGATATTTTAGGCTGTTGAAGCTTTATTTGGCCGGTTTTGGCCGGTTTGTTGGGTAAAGGGTTAAAGTGACAGAGAGCCTTCGACATGGGTTCGAGCGAAATAAAATAAATTTTGTAGAAGTATGTATTGATAACTGTATCACCAACAAGTATACAAGTAACACCATACTTCATAAATTTAACCAAAAATAAATATCAATACTCTACAATTTAGTCCCGATGCCCTCACAGACGTCTATGATTGCTTACACATGTATTTATACCCACCGCGAATGTCTACGGTCCTTTAAGTAATAAGTATTTATGCAGTTTTAGGGTTATATCTCCTCACACACACAGTGGACTCCTTATTCGTCCGACTTAAATGGATGTTCAGCGAAGTTACGAGAAGGTATGCATCATGCAATCAAACCAACTAAGGGAGTGATGTTCATTCCAAATTAGTTGAAATGAGAACACACAATATTCCTCAACGACCACATCGCTTTATCCCCCCAATAACACAAACGTCCACTTCATTCATTTTTTTAATAACAAAGTTTTGCCATTTTCAATGGCATTAACTGGTTGCTACGGGGATTATTTCAATATTCGCACGATGACCTTCACCTTTACTTCAGCTGAAGGGGTCACTCTCACCCAAACAAGTGCTGAAGGGTACACATGTTTTGAAAATGTGCTGAAGGTTATATACTAATTCTTAGAGGTATGAGTATCCATTTTGTGAAGTCCTCGTAAGCATTGTTATCCAGATGAGTTTGTAAAACATGTGCATATGCATGTATGATCTATTTACACGAATACCCCGTTTGTTATAGTATATATTACTCTCAAATACTGCAATTGCAATTTAATGAGAAATAAACATATTGAAAATATTCAGTGGGTGGGATCGGAGAGTGAGTTGAATGGTGGGTCGATGAATGGCTGGGTTGCTTGGGTGCATCATTGCTTGGATGGTTGGACACATGGATTAATGGATGAAATCGCGGGAATTAATGGTATTGGATAAAGAAGAAACCGCACCCAACAGCGATCATAATAGTTTATTCTTACGCCATGTGTACATGGGTTTAAAGAAAAACACAAATTATCAAAAAGAGCGCAGTGTGGACATGAAATGCACTGGAAACGTAAAAAAATTGAAACTAAAAAAAGGTGAGAGATTATCGCCGTGTTTAGGCCAATGAACGAAGGAAAACTATTGAAAGATTGACCATTATGAAAAACATTATAGACGGTATGTCCGTAGACATGTCGATGACGTTATTATACATTTTACCATCGATACCATTTAATAACAATTTGTACGACTTTTTCAAAGTCTATAAATGCGCAATACAACTTGTACGTTTTAAATTTTGTCAATTCAATCAAAGTATGCAAAAAAAATACGTTGTCATTTGTAGAACGGCGTTTCCGAAATCCACTTTGGTTATCATGGATTAAGTTTTGTTGGTCAGAGAAATGATTTAAACGTTTGTTTATGATGTCAGATGGACATGTGGATCAAGGTGTGGCTGGAATCAGGGAGCTAAATGTGTTCTAGAGTCGGGGAGCGAGTACACCGTGGAATGCTAAAGATGAAGGTAACTGAAGAATGACCTTCACCTGATATATGCGACACGTTATTAAAGGATGACATCGCGTTTATTTGATTTGTACATAATATCTAAATAATTTAAACTGGTGAATGAATGGGGGAACGGATTTTTGTGAGCGGGAAATGTATTTAACTAGCTGTTGTAGATCTGGGTTTTTCCAGATCAAATTTGGCTGTGGGATAGCCCTGTCGTACACTTGAGGATTTATTTTAAAAAGTAAACATGACCTATGATTTTTCTTGCATTTTCGTGGCCAACTGGTGTCAATCTAGCTGGGTAAACATCACTGGTATGGAATGCAGGCTTCAATTCAGTGGATTTGGCCGAAACGTTAACACTGTCGCCTATGGGAAACCATTTAGTTCAGTGATTCCTATAAGAAAAATTTGAATTTTACGAAATTTCACGTCTCGCCATGATAAGTTGTTAATTCCATATTTTCATATTTTCAAATGATAATGACCACATTTTGGACAGATTTAAAGAAGAAACGCATGGATTCGCCTGTAGATAGTAAAGAAAGTGATAAATCTGGTAATTTTCCATGGATGTCATGTACCATTAGGGGGTCAGTGGGTCTAAAGCCCCCCCCCCCTCCCCACAATTCTGAGGAGTATTAGCCCCCCCCCCATTGGGAAAAGGTGTCATTTGACCAATAAAGCTTTTCCGGCACCCAGTAGCCTTATCTGGGATCGTAGCCACACCACAAGTCGGGGGGGGGGGGGGTGATGGCATCACCACTAGAGTTACTGTCGTGCAAAACTGTCATGGCAGCTTTGTTAAACAGACAGTATGCCCTGCCATCTGGTAAAATTCCATGCCTGAAGCTGTGTCTGATGTTGTATCATAATGTTTCGATATTTAAATTGACTTATGGTTGCTTTACATTGCTATTAAAATATATATTTTTTTTATTTTCTGTTAATTTTGGTAAATATTTATTATAAATTGCCAAATTCTGCATGAAAAGGGTTTAAAATTGGACAATATATCCCTCTCAAAATGTATATTAACATTTCCTCTTCAATTTAGTAATATTATGGTATATAAGGACATACTTCAGTTATACAAGATGCATTAGCTAGTAAAATTGAAAAAAAAAGCTAAATTGTTTGGCTTTATTTTGAGGATTGACACTAATTTTCAGGATGCCTCATGGAAAAATAAACCACTACTGCTCGATATAATCCACTTTTGATTTCAGTAAGGTCTATATTTTGATAAAATACTATAAGAAACGCTGTGTTTCACACATATACATATATATATAGGAATCAGGGAGCTAAAAGTGTTCTAGAGTCGGGGAGCGAGTACACCGTGGAATGCTAAAGGTGAAGGTAACTGAAGAATGACCTTCACCTGATACATGCGACACGTTATTAAAGGATGACATCGCGTTTATTTGATTTGTACATAATATCTAAATAATTTAAACTGGTGAATGAATGGGGGGACGGATGTTTGTGAGCGGGAAATGTATTTAACTAGCTGTTGTAGATCTGGGTTTTTCCAGATCAAATTTGGCTGTGGGATAGCCCTGTCGTACACTTGGGGATTTATTTTAAAAAGTAAACACATGACCTATGATTTTTCTTGCATTTTAGTGATCAACTTGTGTCAATCTAGCTGGGTAAACATCACTGGTATGGCCTGCAGGCTTCAATTCAGTGAATTTGGCCGAAACGTTAACACTGTAGCCTATGGGAAACCAGTTCAGTGATTCCGGCTTGACAAGATATCCGTCGAAGTCAACTGGAAGCCTGTCATCCATATTTGAGCTGGAATCTTGTATCTGGAAAAAAAATGTAAATAAGACATGTAGCACCTATATATATACGCATCTTCCAATCTTCCGATACCACTCACAAACTCAAACAAATATTTGACAATCAACTTACGATAGGTCGCCACTTTTAGTAGTGCAAAACAGGTAAAACTATATAAGATATGCTAAAGGTCAGTGAACTACGCGATAAAAATAAATCAACAAAACATATATTATACTAATGCATGTAGCCGATATATATATTGGTGGTGAAATTGGGCACAGGCGCAGTTTTAAATGAAGATGATCACCCTGCTACATCGGACATAACTGGTGTTGCCGAAAACTGATACTCAAATCCATGATCTTATGTGAAATTATTTATACTACATATGGTCCGGGAACAGACCAATAAGAAGTTCTCTGCAATTGAGTTGTCCACAACAATCACCGCTCATCTTTAGGTCAGACAGATCTTACCATTTTAGAAAGCTCATTTTGATCTTAAAGTTTGCAATTCAAAACGGTGTTCCCATATTTTTAGGAAACATTTCACGAAAACGTCATCATAGTTTGACCTGGACACTACTAAATTTGTGCTAATGTTGACTAAATTTGTACTACCGCTGTAGTTGAATTTTCGCACACACATTTACCATTCTAGAGAAATTTTGTCGCTATTTGGGGAGGAGTGAGAGATTCCCGGTAGCTGAACCCCTACAAAACGTCTACAATTTGAGTTAATTCTGCCTTTTTAATCAAGAGAAATGATGGTACCCGTCCCGTGATGGTACTCGTCCCTAAAAGAGGTACGTTTGTGGGTACCCATTTCAAGGTGAAGATAACCTCGGGTGGAAAAACTTACCCGATGAAAATCTCCCCCGTTCCTTGGAACCCCTAAGTACGAAGATAGACATAAGAATCACACAACACGCTCATGTCTGGATACAGACACACTCACGTCTGGCCACAGACAAAGAATCACAATACAGAACTCTGCTGCAACATGTGCGAAATCAGACTGCGGAGACATGGCAATATGGAAGGCAAGAGTATATGTAGAATTGTCAAAAGTAAAGTGTGAGAGAAATTCAACAGCGACAACAAAATTATGTAGAGAGCAGTCGTTGGAACGAAATTAGTGGCAAATCTTATCAAGAAAATGTGATTAAATTCATCAAATGAGACCTGCAACGTGTGTGAAATCAGACTGCGGAGAACGCCAGAACAAGAGCGAGTGGACAGAACTCTGCTGCAACGTGTGTGAAGTCAGACGGCGGAGAACGCCAGAACAAGAGCGAGTGGACAGAACTCTGCTGCAACGTGTGTGAAATCAGACTGCGGAGAACGCCAGAACCAGAGCGAGTGGACAGAAGGCGAAAACCCAAGGCACTGTGAAATCAGACTGCGGAGAACGCCAGAACCAGAGCGAGTGGACAGAACTCTGTTGCAACGTCTGTTAAATCAGACTGCGGAGAACGCCAGAACCAGAGCGAGTGGAAAGAATAAACAAAACCAAATATGGACAGAATAAAGAGCGTTATTCGGTGAATAAAACCAAATATGGAAAATAGCTTGCAAACAGCCGTAGGCGAAAAATAAAGAGCGTTATTCGGTTAACAATACCAAATATGGATTGTGTTAACCACTCCCTGCCTAGGACGGTGACAGTGGGCATGGAGAAGGAGTGCTCGGACGTTCTCAAAAGCGGTCCGATGACCATTCCCGTGGCTTTTTACCCTTATATAGCAAGATTGGGCTAAATCCGTCCGGCAGTTTTCCCGGCCATAGCTAACAGACAGACAGACAAACAAAAGTCCCAAAATATATATTAGATTTGTTTTCTGTCGAATCCACACTAATAGCAGCTATTACAATTGTTTCGCAATAAAACGACAATGACGTAGTTTATATTAGTTTGTTAAAACTACCATAATATCAGTCAGATGTGCATTTTTCGATTTCAGGTATGTTTCTAGCAACCAGTACCACCCCAGTAATTAAGAAATATGGTAATATTTCGGTAATTTCCACACTAACAAAACTGATATTGTTATTTTTACCATAAAAATGCCACATGACGTAGTCTAGTCTATTAAACCTGCCATAATACCAGTCATATTGGTATTTCTTCTATGTCGGATAGTTGCCTAGCAACCATTGCTAAGGAAAGACCTGTCGCGATGTCTACACATCCGAAAATGATCAATATATATGTATATTAGAAGGTGACCCGACTTCGTCCGGGCTTTGACCTTGAATTGTCTATTTTGAAGGCCAAGGTCAAGTGGGGTCACGATTTGACCCGTCCAAAACACAGTGCCCGAACAAAAGTACCCGACAAAAGTACCCGTCGAAATCCATCCGGTTTTACCCGATTTGACCTTGAATTTACCATTTTGAAGGTCAAGGTCAGGTGGACCAACACCCCAAAAATGGTGGAAATCGGCCAAGCGGATACCGGGAAATCGGCCCATCGGATACCGAGATACCCTATGCATCAAATTTCGTCCGTAAAAATCCGCCAGTTTAACCCGATTTGATTTCCACTGAAGTATATAAACGCGCCTCATATACACACGCTCATTAATTATCAAGTTTCAACGTAAAGATAAATTACCATCGGTGCCCGAGATATCGCCAAGACGTCTGAAACAGTCAAATGCATCGGCCGGAGAAGAGTTAACGTGATCTAACTTTATGACCTCTAACGACGTCATAGAAGTTACGCATTGTTTTTACCCTGATAGAAGATCGTACCACTTCTTCTTAATAATTGAGGCAGATAACTAAAACGGATACATACATATTATATATCGTTGGAAAGAGGAAACACGAAAGATTCTCATAGTGTCATTATTATGACTGGCATGTTATTATTCGCGCTGTTTCGAATCGATTTGTAAGCACCGAACTGAAATATATTAGCGCAAAACGGCGTAAAAACAGATTTGACCTCGGCACGTGAAAAGTTGACCTCGCACGGACAAATTAATAGGCCTATGTTGGTCCTGACCCGAAAATACCCCCACATACCAAGTTTCATCGAAATCGGCTGGGCCATTTTCGAGTCCATCGATTACAAACACACAAACAAACAAACAAACAGATCTTCCAAAATATATAATAGATTGTATAGGGAACATAGGTGCAAAGTTTATGGTTTTATCAACATTTGCACAATTGTTACACCAAACGCCTGAGCTATGTGTGGTCTTTTTTTGCCTTTTAAAGACCCGAAGCCATGGTGTACGTTTTAGGGGGTAGTGTTAAGTTTTCGTCTATACAATCTTAAGGATGGTGATGTTCCCATATATCATTTCAATTTCATTCTCTGAATTAACCTCTGTTCTGGTATAATGGTTCATATTTCAACTCATTGTCGTCTGAATATCTTTACTCGCCCTCTTTTATCCCTTTACCCAACAGAAGGGCCCTGTGTCAATGCATTCTCTTATATATGCGAGTCGACCATAGGTCGCCTCCCATATATAAGAGAATGCATTGGCTTAACACATTAAAAATTATAAAATTGTTAAAGAATGTAAAAAAAAATGGTAAAAAGTGTTAAAAAAAGATTTGTTTTAGGCCAATGCATTCTCTTATATATGCGAGGCGACCTATATATAAGAGAATGCATTGGCACAGGGAATAACTGTAACTATCACAATGTGGTCAAGGAGCCGGTTCCAATGATATCCATATTTGTATGGTTCTATTGAGACAGACCCAAGATATTTTAGGCTGTTGAAGCTTCATTTGGCCGGTTTTGGCCGGTTTGTTGGGTAAAGGGTTAAGGGGATTTTTTTTAATCATCATGTGATTTCTGTGCTCTCTTCGGAAAATTACGGAAAATCGACTGGTAGTAAGCTCTAGCACCAATTGCACACATCTTGCGACACCTGCTCCACGATAGACGGATATGTGTGAAGATTGAGTCCGTAAATAAATCTACATATGACTGTATTCGCATACGGCCTGGTGGAATTTCATCAGAATTTGAACCATTCCGAAAAATCGTGATATCTCAAAAAGCTCAACTCGGACTTTAAGGGACTATTGCCATGTTGTTAATAGGTATATTGCTGTTCGCTTACTATATATATTTATATCGCGGAAGTCCACCAATGTGGGTAAAATGTCGGGGGTAACAGCGGTATTACCGATCATTAAGGGAGGTAATCCATGGGTGGTATGGAGTGACGTCCTCGGAAATCAGTGATACAAAAAGTCATTTGTGTGGCCTAACGTTACATGATGAATTTAATGACAAGCCGTCCGCTGTATATTCATTTAATATATATATTCGTTAATGCGTGAAAGTATCTAGTGCGTGTCGTTTTCTGTTAAACAGACTTGTTTCTGTATCGGGGCGTAGCCACACATCACTGTATACGCGTAATAGGATCAGCGAACTCCAAAGCCAAAATGAAGTCCATTCTTGTGTTCTGCTTGATCTGCTGGACTTCCACAGGTGAGTAAACAATAGAAACCCTTCGCATGATGAACGACGACAAATAATTATTAATAATAGTTATTTGTGGCATGTTTGGTCCTTTGCACGATAAACACATAGTTCTGCCAAATGGCTACAAAAAAAATTAATATAATATGCAATGAATAATGTTTTAATTATTTTCAGTTATTTACAGTAATGTTTTTAGATTATTGTAGACTGAGCGCATGTACTAGATGGGTTCATAAGCGAGATAATGGAGTGTGTGTTTTGCAAAAAGTTTTTATTTTCATAATTAGAACATATAGCTCACATTGTGAGGGTGGACAACTGTTATAGTACTATAGCATGCATTGGTTATAGATGATTCTAATTTTCCCCTTCAAATTGAAGGTTTGAAACTGAGATTTTATTTTAAAACACACGAATGGGGCGCAACCTTAAAGATGCATAATCCGAATTAACGCTCGCAAATTACTATTTCCTTGGTATCGGGGGGGGGGGTAAATATTTGATTTGAGTCGAGGAACCCACCCATCAAAGCTCAGAGTGATCAGATATCGATTTTTGAAATTTGTTTTTATTTCTCGAGATGGGTAATTTGTTATGGCCTGGAAAAAGTCGCCAAACCGACGGTCTCGGACCAAATTGCGGATGCAGATGGATAACTCTAAAATCAAGTGGCTTTGGTTGTATAGATATATGACAATCCGGCCAGATTTAGTTGAACAAAATGTTGATAAATAACACGTTTTTAGGCAATTTTATACTATAGTTGACTGTGGTTAGCATTATTTTTGGGCAATTAATTGATTCTGATAACTGAAGCGGAATTTCAAACAATTTTATTATTGGAATCTGATGATATGTTGACCATCGAATCGGATTGAGTACCTTTAACAGGTATGTATTGATTCTGTGACCTTTTTTTTAAGAATAAATATATGTACTCAAAGCAGTCTCACGAATGTGACCGATCATCATTTATGTATTACATCAAACCTTTCAAAATACACTGCTATAGAACTGTATGAGAGATATTCATAGAGTACTGCATGCGTAAAATGCGTAGACCCTACTGTCCTTGGTCGTCTCAATACAGTACCCATAGTTGCCTCAAATCAAGTGATGAAACCATTATTGTCTAACATCTATATATAAGACATATTAGACAAATTACAAATAATTATATACAAATAATACATAGAGTCACGTGTGCACCATCAAGCATAATATAATCATAATACGTGTAATTAATTTCGGTGTTCAGTTTAGATCTTTCTAAGATAAGATGTGTTCAGATTTAGACACTTAATTTATTTGATTTATATATCTATCATATATGTGGTTATTATTACGCGCTTTTTTATATGGCAAGACTCACAATAATGACATATCACAATAATGCATGGTTGTATATATACTACATGTGTATGGACGCAATTTATTAAAACACAAAGGAGTATCACAGACTATCTTCAATAAATTATTAACTTGACCAAAGTTGCCAACATACTATGTGGCAGAGACTGTGTTTATGTGGAAATTAGATTTGGTTATATTCACCAAGGTCACACATTCGCGAAAGTTACTACGTTTTCTGCAACCGATTCACTGCATTTACCAGAGATGGGTCCATTACATTGCAAAGTAATGCATTACAATTACCATTACTTGACATTTTATCGCATTACCATTACCATTACATGGAAAACTCAAAGTAATGCATTCCCATTACCATTACATTTGATGATGGACTTGTTGAGCTAATAAAACGATAGGTAGAGTAGAATGGAGTCGGTGATTTGTTTGGAGTCGTTGTTGGCGTATTTGGCTGATGGTTTAGCTTAGTGGAAGATTCTTGGTTGTGATGTCTCTTGCTGATTAGGTGGACGGTGTTACACGCAAGTCGCTATGCTTACGCTGAAAAAGAAAAAAATACCACTGATTACCCTATTCATTTAATCAACTATCACAAAGGCATTATCACTTGTATCGATTTATACTGCACTACTGGTTCAAATAGCCACAGCTCGTAACCAGGGATTAGAGGATAATTGTTTATTACTGCATGACCAGTAGTCCAGCCCCTTAGAATACAATATACTTAATTAGCTAATTATCCAGGGTCTACTCGGGGAAGATTATATCAAGCAGATGTGACAAAATAATGTTAATATGCCCCTGTTATTTTACACCTTTTATAAATCAGGAAAATATATAGCAATGTGATGTCATATGTGTTACTTAAATTCTCTAAGTTTTTGAGACGGATGCAACATGTGAAAGGCTGGATATAGCTGAATATTTTATATTTTCTTTAAAATACGGATATTACATGAATACTAATTATATATATAAGACGTGCCTTGAGATGCGTTGTGAAATTGGAAGTGACTCTTGAAGATGCTGATATAATAGTTGCACAATGCTTACAATTAGCTTTTACCGGACCAGTAAAATCGGCCGGTAAATCGAAGTGTTATCGAAAGAACGAGATGCTGGTGGAAGGCATGGTGAAATTGTTAATGATTGTGAAGACTTACCAGCAACCTTTATATCTGTACTGTGTTTCAACAGCTAATAAAAACAATGTCAAAACATTGTAGCCATCAAAGTCATTCACACATCTCACTGATAAATGTTCACACTGTTTGTGTATTTGTCTGTACACGCCAGCATCATCAAAGACATCTCTATGGACCCTTGCTCATTTACCCCCCCCCCCCCACTCGTGTTTAAACATATGCACCTATGATCCTCAGGGGGTGGGCCAAGTTTGGATTTCCGGGAATCACCGAGATGGGTTTATTTGGGGACCCATGCCTGGTTAACCCCTTTATACAACTTGATAACACTTGCAGTATAATTTAATGTTTATCAAATGATCTCATGTATGAATATTTAGACTCCACCTCACTATATTATCACGGCATATCAAAATAGAGATAATCATTATTGAAGTCGCTTCACTCCCATCTTTCGTTTTGGCTGATGCACGGTATGCAATACCAATTAACTTGACAACCGTTCTTTCCTTCCTGCACTCGATCCCTCTATACCCCCCCCCCCCCCCTTGAACAATATATTTCGGATCTAACATGTTTTCCCCGTCTGCTAAACTTACCCTATATGGTATCTATTCTGATACCAAGGGTAAACTTTCCTTCTCCGGGGAATAGACTTGATAAAAGCCTTTGGGCTTGTTGTCTAATCCCCGTTTTGAACTCTATTATTATTTATGTCAAATTGTTTGTATGTATTACATGTTATGTTCGAAATTAAATATTGTTTACACAAAGGTAGTGATATGACTTCATTAGATGACAATCAAAACAATCACTTGGCTTCAGAAGCCATGCTCATAGTGTTGGTTGAAAGCTTATTTACCAGTCTTCACAGTAGCAGTTTGTTGTTCCAAGGTGATGTATGACGGTAAGGAGTCATAATTAAAAAATTTAAGTATATGTAATGCAAAAAGTAATGCAAATGTAATTGAATTACTTGTCTTTTTTGTGAAGTAATGCATTCTTTTGCATTACGGACTGCATTACACATTACTTAGCATTACTAGAGAACATGTAATGCATTACAATGCATTACCATTACGCATTACCATTACCCCATCCCTGGCATTTACCCCTTAGCTCTAATGTTACACATATCTAATGCACACAAAACCATAAATAGCAACATTTAGTGGATAGACAACGCATAAATCACAGCATTAACCCTTTCAGTGCCAAGTCGGATTTTTGTATCAACCCATATTTCCTTGATCATTTCTCAAATTTATTGATTATAATAATGTGATACATTGATGCAAATAGCTCTAAGAGCTCTTTCCATCAAAGTATCACATTATTATAATCATAAATTTGAAAAATGATCAAGGAAATATGGGTTGATACAAAAATCCGACTTGGCACTGAAAGGGTTACACGTTGATCACCTGTGACGGCTGTTATTTAGCACAAGTGCAACGATAAGATAACAACATGATACTAAACGAATATTATTGCATGGTACGTATAGCATATTCCAGTTGTAAAGTGTCGACTAACTAAGAAACCGGTTTGGAAGCAGCATGAACATCAGTCTCTTTGAAAAGCAGACGACACCCGATAGGATTTTCGTCGGCTTATCAAAGAGAGTGCATGAATATTAGTCTTACATAACATGCACGATGTACCGTGACTCGGCGACTCCATATAAATATTGAAAGTTGTGACCGCGCTCAAAAGAGATATAGGCCACCTGATGGGACAACATGGTAAATTAACATGTACTGTGTCCTCCATTGTCGCCCATAAATAACCTCTGCCTTCTATTGTGTGGAATATTCGCACAAAAGCTGTTCCCGCGCCAAAGAAAATGGGTTTAAGTGTACCGATATACAAAGGTTAACCAAAACATCAACACTCTGACAACAGATAGCTACCGGGCTATCACTCTGATGCATGTTATCTACGAACTATTCGAGAGTGGTGTTGCTCAGACGATTTCTATCGAGCAATATCTTCTCTAATATGCGCGGCCATCTGCAGCACCGATTCAAAAAAAAAGGCTTGAACTGTGCTATGACTATGTGGCATTTCTTTGTTTCTTAGATTCTGCCAAGGCATTCGATCGAGTGTGGTATGGTGGTCTCCTGGGCAAACTGTGTGTACGATAAAGGTGACGACGGTAACATTATTTGAGATATGCACAGAACTGTTTCAGCCAAGTACTATTTAAGAAAACAATATCAGCACCCTTTCCTATCAAACTCTACAGGGAGATTGAGCTCACCATTTTTGTATTTATTGTACATAAAGGACTTATTGAAGCGTCTACAAAAGTCAGACCGCGGTCTTCCATGTGGATGAATACATTGTGCTTAGCCTAGAACTACCCATGATATTGCTTTAATTTCTCTTTCCAAATCTGTCTTAAAGGACCTCATCGGCTAAATGTGAAGAATATAACAGACGTTGTCGATTCACATTTTCCTATACGAAAAGCACAGTGGTGGTTTTCAATGAGACAAAACATTCAAACTCGTGCGTGGGTATTCGGAGACAAACAATTAACTGATGGGAAATGGTGCATCCACCTAGGAATACATCAAAGCAAGTTTGACTGCAGCAAGAAACGGTCGGAGATATTGACACAAGTCAAGTCAAGTCAAATTGTTTATTCACATAAACCACAATCGTCGTACAGATGGTGAAAAAGAATTACAAACATAAATTAAATTAGCGGCGTCCCTGTAAGACAGAAACTCCGAATAACATATCGTGGACTCGTGGGTAGCACGTCAAGTCCATATATAGGACAGCTCTATTTTGGTTCTGAACTCATGTCGCTGACTAATGTTGCCTGCCTCCAGCAAATGTAGATGTCATTCCGGTCCTACATCAAGCACACGCAATCTCCACATACCCGTAAAACACAATATCCACATACCCGTAAAACATACCCGTAAAACACAAATGTCACCATACCCGTAAAACACACGCAATATCCACATACCCGTAAAACACAAATATCCACATACCCGTAAAACACAAATATCACCATACCCGTAAAACACAAATATCACCATACCCGTAAAACACAAATATCACCATACCCGTAAAACACAAATGTCACGGTGAGTCTTCTGGTAGAAAAGCCACTGGAGAATAAAACTTCTTGGCTGACGTCATCCGCTCACCTAAGTTATTTCTCTTCATACAGTACGGTTTGAGATATTTCGGCAGATTGACTTCAGGTTGTGTCGCCGATATCACCCATTGCTCAGTCAGTTTATGAACTAACTGGAGTTACCTGTAATGGAGCTTTCCACAGAGACACGCCCACATCGGTAGTACCGCCCACTGGTAATAATACGCGAGATCGACTTCCGAAGTGAACACATCAGCGCTTGCACTAGCTGAAACAGACTCATGTATATGACACGTGCACATTTTGATCTTTTAAACAGTTTGATTAAAAAATGTTTTTATTTAAAGTAGTTTTTTTTTAGATTGAACACTGATCTGCTGTTAAACAACACAATTATATTTTGTCATTGGCGGACTCAGTCGCTGATTGGTCGAAAATATCCGCTAATAAATATTTGATTGACTGTGGAAGGTCCATTATATTGAGAGAGTGATCATTTCGATGGAGAACAAACATGGAAGTACCTGGTTATTAAATATTAACGCTTCCGTTGCACAAGTGTATGTACATGAGTGGGCAATGTTTGTCAAATCAAACACAGCACTCATTTGAGTCAATTCAATTCTTTAATCTCAATAAACCATTAAACATGGTGTCTGAGATATACAAATTTAAATACAATTACATGACAAATGCACATTTAACAGGTACATAATTAAATAATAGTATATGTAGTATTAATTCATTGGAGGCACATCCACCCAAAACTTATGTTATGAACCTTTAAGTGCGAATGAGACTCGTCCCTATTCGACAGTACTGTGGATATTGCAACAGTGCTGATATGGGTTCATTGAACATCATAACAAAAATAGAAGAAAAAAAATCATTGAATATAAAGATAAAGACTAAGACAGAGTAAGATTCAACCGAAACGTTGCATCGCGCAACGATAAAGATATCGACGCCGGGAAAGCTTGCGAGATCGGCAATTTCCGCGGTCCGATCGCAGCGACGTCTTTCGATAGAATTGTTATACAATGCGCGCGGGCCAATCGGTCACTATTCCAACTTAATATATCCGTTTTATGTTTGTTTTAATATTTACTTTTCAATTCTGAGATCCGTTTTATGTTCATTCCAATTTCAACTTTTAATTCCAACGTTATGTCTTTTAGTATTAGATTTGTATTTAGCTTCTTACTTTGAAGCTACACTTAAAATATTGAAATACAAATATTAAGTTAGATTCAAATATTAAGTTAGAATTAAAATATTAATTTGGAGTTGAAATAATAAATTAGAATTGAAACAGTAAGTCAGAGTTAAAATGGTTAGTTAAAATTGAAATATTAGAATTAATATATTGAGTTGGAATTGAAATATTAAGTTATAGTTAAAATATTAAGTTAGAGTTCAAATATTAAGTTAGCATCAAACTATTAGAATTAAAATATCAAGTTAGAGTTAAAATATTAAGTTAAAATTAAAATATTAAAATTAAAATATTATGTTAGAGTTCAAATAGTAAATTATAATTATGACCCTTTCGACCCTCCATACATACCGATTTTTCAAACTTAATTACGAAATAGAACATGATCTTCTTCACACAACATCAATAGAAAATAGAATCATTTTCACTAGACTGCGAATAAGTAATCATAAATTTGCTATTGTAAAAGGACGCCACACTCAACCGCCGACGGCATTGGAACAGAGACTGTATATAGTTTGTTCCGATGATGCTATTGAAGAAGACAACCATCTTCTTTTAGAATGCAGTGCTTACCGCACACCACGTATCGAACTCATAAACCTTATGAAGACACAATTCCCAGACTTTGAAAGCATGACCCAAACTGAACAGCTTGTCAAAATCTTATCCAACAATATTTCAAGTTCATGCACTTCAATTTGTCATATGATCGGAAGATTATTCTCAGCACGCCATGAGCATCGTATCATAAATCAATGAATAAATACAGATGAGACGATATTATGCACATTCAGCTTTACTGAGGTTATACATTACCTTATATTAATATAATTTATTATACTGTTCAATACACAATGTGCATTTATATGTTACTAGCAGATTAGCCCGCCACTGGCGGCATTCGTCCCATGGCTTCGTTCGAAAAAGCAATTGCAACAGCTTCCGATACACGTGTGCTGCAGTTGCAACAAATTTCGTTGAAATCCGCCAGTTCTACCCAATTTGACCTTGAATTGGCCATGTTGAAGGTCAAGGTCAGCTCGTGGTCACGAATTGACCTGTCCAATACATTCCCCGGACAAAATTACACCTATGTATCAAATTTCGTCGAAATCCGCCAGTTTTAAAGGATTTGACCTTAAATTGATCATTTTGAAGGTCAACGTCAGGTCAAGGTCACAATTTGACTGGTCTATGAGACTTCCCAGACAAAAATACCCCTAGGTAGCAAGTTTGGACTCAATCGGTAGAGCCGTTTTCGAGTTTATAAAGGACACACACATATACATATATCATTTGTGGGTACCCGTTTCAATGTGAAGTTCACCTCGGGCGGAAAAAACTAACCCGATGAAAATCTCCCCCGTTCATAGGAACCCCTAAGTACGAACACAGACACAGATACAGACACAAGAATCACACTATACGCTCTTTATCAACGACACTGCGGATACGAACGCTCTTTAACTATCACGCGATTAACCCCACAATTCCAAAGACGGCGGCAGTGGGAATGGAGAATGAGTGCTCGAAGCTTCTCAAAAGCAATGCGACGACACTGTCCGTGGATTTGTATCCTTAGAGAGGAAGTTTGAGCCCAATCCGTGGAGCCGTTTTCGAGTCTATAAAGCCTATACACACATATATATACGGAATTCTCAAAATATATAGTAGACTAGCCGATGAGCCCGACGTTGTCCGGGCTATTCAAAAACCAAATTTCAAGTATATAGCTCTACCAGTTTCCGAGATTTGGTCTGCGCAAAATTCGTATCCGGGGCAAGATACATTCACATACAAAATTTCAAGTCGATAGCTCCACCCGTTTCCGAGATCTGGTCTGCGCATGCGCGAAGCTGGCGTCGCACGGGCTCGGCGACCCGATAAAATTCGTATCCGGGGCAAGATACATTCACATAGCAAATTTCAAGTCGATAGCTCCACCCGTTTCCGAGATCTCGTCTGAGCATGCACTGCACGGGCGTCGCACGGGCTCGCCAATACGACAACGACGACCGCCTGGTCAAACTACACACACGTACCAAGTTTCGTCCCGATCGGTCGAGAATCGTAGATTTGTATAAATGACATACAGACAGACAAACAGAGGTCTTCAAAATATATATGAGACCAGCCGATGAGCCCGACGTTGTCCGGGCTATTCAAAAACCAAATTTCAAGTCGATAGCTCTACCCGTTTCCGATATCTGGTCTGGTCCCCGTCCAAAACTTCAGAGCGGACAGTCAATTAATCCCGTCGTGAAATCCCTCTGCAATATATAGTCGAGATAATTGCATTTCGTCCGCATCCGTATTTCGGACGCATGGGGTCAGTCGTTTAGCCACGTCCACTTCAGAGCGGACAGTCAATTAATCCCGTCGTGAAATCCCTCTGCATAATATTTCGAGCTCTCAGATCAATTCTGCCTTTTTAGTCGAGATAATTGCATTTCGTCCGCATCCGTATTTCGGACGCATGGGGTCAGTCGTTTAGCCACGTCCATTGGAATCCGCATCATTATTTCGGACGCATGGGTCAGTCGTTTAGCCACGTCCATTGCAATAAAGAGCGTTGATTGTTAAAACCTCCGTATAAGGTCAATATAAAGATCGTTGATATCTTAACCACCGCAGTGCCGTTTTTTGTGACAGAGTTTGGAGAACGGGTGCTCTGAGCTTCTCCAAAACGCGACCACGGTCGTGTCGGTGTGATTTTACACTTACATACGAAGTTTGAGCTCAATCTGTACTCGCGTTTTGGAAAAACAAAGCGCGCCATCCGTGCTCGCAGGGAATAAATTTCGAGCGATAACGTTTGCGTAAATACGAAATTGTGAGTGTTGGTTTGTAACCGGGATTTCTGAGAAGCATTATGCCTATAACTACCCCCCCCCATAAGCCCTGACCTAAGTGTCATACATACTAACAATGATGTTGTGAGAGCTCCAATAAATCTCCCCGCATAGGCAAGCACTCAATGTTCCCGTATAACTCTGCAGATGCCAATAACGTTGAATGGGAAACAGACGCTCTTTATAGAGATGCGTCAAAAACAAACGCTCATTAAATAATCACTTGATTAACCCACGCCGTGCCTTTGCGGTGATTTGAGATTGGAGAACGGGTGCTCTGAGCTTCTCTAAACCGCGACCACGGTCGTGTCGGTGCGATTTTACACTTATATAGGAAGTTTGAGCTCAATCTGTACACGCGTTTTGGATTCTATGAAGTACCCACACACATATATACATATATACATATATATATACGAAGTCTCAAAATTTATAGTATAGATAGACTAGCAGGTTAGCCCGCCACTGGCGGCATTCGTCCCATGGCTTTGTTCGAAAAAGCAATTGCAACAGGTTCCGAGACACTTGTGCTGCATTTACGAAATTTACCCGAGGAAATCCCCCTTCCTAGGAACGACAGACAACGCTCGAGCGATAAAATTGCATTGAATTGAAAACAAACGCTTCCCGCCGTGAAATGTCTCTGCATAATATTTCGAGCGACAGGCTACAGACTCCCGTCATACAGATAAGTAGATAGCGAAAACGACGCTCTTTATAGTCATTCACGGCTTGGGGCAACACGCATTTTTTAATGAGTTAATTCTGTCTTTTTAATCAAGAGGGTATGCCAACGATGTCGTTGTTGTTGGCATTCAGGGCTTGGTGGCCACCCGAAAATTCTTGCCCGAAGATTCTCACTTTGCCGTAAAGAGAAAATTAGCATTAGTAATTTGAACTAATTATTTTCTCGCCAACAATGTCGTTGTTGTTGGTTTTCTCGGCTTGGGAGTGACACCCCACCTTTACGAGATGGTCAAAGGAGAAGGCAGTTGAAGTCCCGTCAGATTCAGGGACATATCGCACTGCCTCGTAAATTTACTAAATTTTAGCAGCCATATAGCTGCGTCAGTTAGCACGAATCGAGGGGTGTAAGTTTAGAGCTTGTTTATATGAATGTATTGAAAATAGACTAAGATTTTCAGCCGTAACAAGAAATGTATATATGAGAAAATGTAAATTCTATATTTTGCGAGGTATTAGCAAGTTTTGGCTCAACGGGTTTAGCAGTTTGAAGTGAATATGGATATAAAAATATACATATACAGATATAAAAAAATGTAGAGTTACTCATCTTGGATCGCGAGCGAATATCAATTAACCCCGAAGTGCCGATTGCGGTGATTTGGGATTGGAGAAACTGTGCTCTGAGCTTCTCCAAAACGCGACCACGGCCGTGTCGGTTTATTTTACACTTACATACGAAATTTGAGCTCAATCTGTACACGCGGTTTGGATTCCATGAAGTACCCACGTACACACACACATATATATATATATATATATATATATATATATATATACGGAAGTCTCAATATATATATATATAGACTAGCCAATGAGCCCGATGTTGTCCGGACTATTCAAAAACAAAATTTCAAGTCGATAGCTCCACCCATTTCCGAGATCTGGTCTGCTCATGCGCGAAGCTGGCGTCACACGGGCTCGGCGACCCGATAAAATTCGTATCCGGGGCAAGATACTTTCACATACCAAATTTCAAGTCAATAGCTCCACCCGTTTCCGAGATCTCGTCTGCAGTATTGTTCCCGTATATCTCTCTGCAGATGCTAATAACGTTGAATGGTAAACAAACGCTCTTTATAGCGATGCGTCAAAAACAAACGCTCATTAAATTATCACTTGATTAACCACCGCAGTGCCGTTTTTGTGACTGAGAGTGGAGAACGGGTGGTCTGAGCTTCTCCAAAACGCGACGCCGACGGTGTCCGTGGGATTTTACCTTTGGATAGGAACTTTGGTCTCGATCGGTCAACCCGTTTTCGATTCTATAAATGACATACAAACTGACAGACAGAGGTCTTCAAAATATATATGAGACTAGCCGATGAGCCCGACGATGTCCGGGCTATTCAAAAACCAAATTTCAAGTCGATAGCTCCACCCGTTTCCGAGATCTGGTCTGCGCATGCGCGATGCTTGCGTCGCACTGGCTCGGCGACCCGATAAAAATCGTAACCGGGGCAAGATACATTCACATAGCAAATTTCAAGTCGATATCTCCACCCGTTTCCGAGATCTCGTCTGCGCATGCACTGCACGGGCGTCGCACGGGCTGGCCAATACGACAAGGACGACCGCCTGGTCAAACTACACACACGTACCAAGTTTCGTCCCGATCGGTCGAAACGACAGCACAACACGCATTTTTTTGTTTTTCATGAATTAATTCATGGAACCCGTCCCTCAAAGACTGACCCGATGAAAAAATCCCCTGTTCCTAGGACATATATGACACAACAGCCCATTCTGCCTTTTTAATCGAGATAATTGCATTCCGCGTTTCGTTTTGCATCCGTATTTTACGCACGGGTAGCCGTTTAGCAGCTTCGATTGTAATAAAGAGCGTTGGTCCTTAACACCTCCGAATATGGTCAATATAAAGATAGTTGATGCCTTAACCCCCCGAAGTGGCGTTTGTGGTGATTTTGATGATCGGGAGTGGAGAATCGGTGCTCAGAGCTTGTCCAAAATGCGACGTCGACGATTCCCGTGGGATTTAACCTTTAGATAGGAAGTTTGGTCTCGATCGGTCAACCCGTTTTCGATTCTATAAAGGACATACAGGCAGACAGAGGTCTTCAAAATATATATGAGATAGCCGATGAGCCCGACGTTGTCCGGGCATCAAGTCGATAGCTCCACCCGTTTCCTAGATCTGGTCTGCGCATGCGCGAAGATGGCGTCGCACGTACTCGGCGATCCGATAAAATTCGTATCCGGGGCAAGATACACTCACATACCACATTTCAAGTCGATAGCTCCACCCGTTTCCGAGATCTGGTCTGCGCATGCGCGAAGCTGGCGTCGCACGGACTCGGCGATCCGATAAAATTCATATCCGGGGCAAGATACATTCACATGTACCAAATTTCAAGTCGATAGCTCCACCCGTTTCCGATATCTTGTCTGCGCATGCGCGAAGCGGGCGCCGCACGGGTCGCCAATACGACAACGACGACCGCCTGGTCAAACTACACACACGTACCAAGTTTCGGCCCGATCGGTCGAGAATCGTAGATTTGTATAAATGACAGACAGACATACAGACAGACAAACAGAGGTATTCAAAATATATATGAGACTAGCAGTAAGTAATAACATGGTAGCAGTAAGTAATAACATGGTAGCAGTAAGTAATAGCATGGTAGCAGTAAGTAATAACACGGTAGCAGTAAGTAATAACATGGTAGCAGTAAGTAATAACATGGTAGCAGTAAGTAATAACATGGTAGCAGTAAGTAATAGCATGGTAGCAGTAAGTAATAACACGGTAGCAGTAAGTAATAACATGGTAGCAGTAAGTAATAACATGGTAGCAGTAAGTAATAACATGGTAGCAGTAAGTAATAGCATGGTAGCAGTAAGTACGACGACAGACAATAATCACACAAGTCGTTCATGTCTGGATACAGACGCTCACGTCTGTATACAGACATAAGAATCACACTACATGCATACGCTCTTTACCAATGACACTGCGGATACGAACGCTCTTTAACTATCAACGCGATTAACCTCACAGTGCCAAGGACGGTAATTTTGGTGACTGAGCGTGGAGAAGGATTGCTCGGACGTTCTCGAAGATGTGCTATGCACTGTCCGTGGATTTTTAACCTTGGACAGGAAGTTTGGTCTCAATCAGTCCAGCCGTTTTCGATTCTATAAAGGATATATATATGGATATACGTAGTTCTCAAAATATATAGTAGACTAGCAGGTTAGCCCGCCACTGGCGTCAATCGTCAGAAACATGACATTTTTTAAGTTAATTTTTTTCAAATGAGTTACTTCTGCCTTTTAAATTTTTTAATTTAATTTTTGTTTTTTTAATGAGTTAATTCTGCCTTTTTAATAAAGAGAAATGATGGTACACGTCCCTAAAAGAGGTATGATTTACGGTACATCGGCCGGAAAAACTGACCCGATGAAAATCTCCCCCGTTCGACTGACTTCCGGTTGGCGCCAATGGGTAAAATCGTGTAAACAAAGGCAGGCGAAGTTCCCGGGTTAAAACATGAAAATAACAAGCTGATCAAAGAGTATACATACATGAACAATCAACACAAGAAACGATGAGATTATTCCAAGGTGAAAGTAAAATAAAAAATTAGTTGTTTCGCCAGGGGGGGGGGTCGGAAAAAAAATTCAGGCACGTATGGCATTTTTTCCCTTTCGATCATTTTTTGTACCCACACACCCCCACCGCCAAATTTTTTTCCGTTTTCGGCAGTTTTTTCCGACCATATTTTGACACCCACCCCCCTTTTAACACTACAACAGAGATTTGCGGGGTGAAATTCACTGTAAACAGCTGTATATGAATTTCTGTGCATATTATTTATCATGGATGTTAACATGGACATGTAAATAGGAATAAGTCATTTTGAGGTCATTCGGCCAAAAAAACATGGCTGCCAGTGGCCATCTTGGATTTCAAAATTTGCAACAAAATACAACACGATAACTGCCTGCAGTCAGTTTACAGTTATTATTACATTATTTCTCTCATTCAAAGTGGTTTTGAAGCCCAACTCATTGCCAAAACACTAAAAAACAAGCAGGAAATTTTGGTTTTAGTTGCGGAAAAAATTGCTTGTTGGTGGCTTTGACCACCCACCCACCCCGGCATACGTGCCGGAAAAAATAATTTCACCCCCCCCCTGGTTTCGCCGGAAAAAATGTCAGATGAAAACACGTCACCAAATTTCGATGTAAATATGTCAGAGGCAGCATCAACCCCAAATATTTCTTCTGCTATTGAAAACAATGATGGCGATCCTATAAGGCATGAAATACTAGAAACGGTGCCAGATGCTCATGATTCTTCTCAGATAAATAAAACTTTTCCAAATGTTGAAAATTCAAATAAAAGGAAAACAAAAGATGATACCTCCCCATTTGAAATTAGACAACAGAGGCGAAGAGAAAACTCAGATGATTTCAGTAGTGATATAATGCACACATGCAGCATCTTTTGGACGCCATCTGACGCCGGTGACTTTGTCACCGATGTCAAAGGTCACGAACCAGTCTCCCGGCACTTGAATATGACAGACCCAACTGGAAAGACGCACACAATTATCGGAGATAAAAGGACTTGCCGGCCGGCGCGACACAGATCCAACATATGAAACTCCATGTAAGTAGATCTAGGATAATGGGGGGGGCAAGAGTTGTAGTAAAGACACTACAAAATGGCGCTGCGAGCAATCGAATTTGCTAGTGAAATTCTTTAGGTAATTTCGCGTTTTCACCGCTCAATGGCTGTCAGTGTCAAGTCATGATCGCTGAGATTATTTCTGAGTCCCGTTTTTAAATCCGGGGACACCCGTCCCGTGTTGAATCGCTGGATGATTCCTATATAATTTTGGCTAATACCCAAATACGTTCTGCTAAATTACAGCAGTTTTGGCGCATAATTACTTGCCCGTTATTTCCAGATTTACTTGCAAAATTTTGAGATAGATTTTGTCGGGAATCTTAAATCGTCGTGTCCACACACTTCGTCGTTGTCCACACGTCGTATCGGGAGCTTCATTGGATATAGTCCAAGTTTCCTCCCAGAATTGTCTGTTTTTGTTGTTTCTTTGTGGCATTTTTGTCAAATTATTTTCGACATTTTTTGCCCTCCAATTTTTTCATTTTTGATTTTGTTTAGGGGCTCTGGCCCGTCACATTTGCATATTAGCCGTAATTAGGGCATTACTTGTTAGTGAAGCCCGCTTATTTCAGGTGTTTCCATTTTTTGACAGAAAATGAATGAATTTTGGCGATTTTCACACAAATGTTAGTTTTTGGTGAACTTAGCCATTTTTTGCATCATTTTTTTAATGAAAATGTGGCATCCTGCTATCTTGTGTTGAAATTCAATGAATTGGAGCTACTAATACTATTCAGAGTATCTGCCATCTAAAGTAGTTTGTTTGGCTTCCAACAAACAATAAAGTGTCAATAGTGATCAAGTTCAAATTTGATGAAATTCCCATTGCTGACATTTTGACATTTTGCCATGTGTGTTGGGTCATAAATTATTTGGAGATTTTTCTGACATTAGTAGAGCAGCCTCTTGCACTCATTTATTGGTCATTTTGTTTATTTGGCCGTGTACTCTTTCATTCATCCCAAGTGTCATTTTTGAAGGGAGGGAGAGATAGAGTGAAATGACACAAGGCCATAGTGTTTGTTTACCCTCAACTAGGGTATGGGATAAAAGGATCCCGTCTTATAGTGAGGCCTTCACTGGCCCGAGGAAACAGGGGTCTCGAGTTCCTATCGGCAATCGGTCTGATGGTTTCGCCCAATACGATGGTGACCGACAAAATCGCCACGTATCTCGCGATACATACCACGCCAATTATAATGCAGAGTTTTCGGGGAGGGGGCGTGTAGGGGCAAATAGGGCTACAAGCCCAGTTGATTTCGACCTTGAACATAATTTCCGCAATCTTCGCGTTGATCGTAACTCTCAACCATCACGGGGTCGTGATAGTAGAAATCGCGACCAGCCACAGCGACGCGATAGATCAAATGTTCATTCTCGTAGTGGTCGGCAACATAGCCCAGTAAACAGGGCTGTGGAAAATCAAGGGAGGCGACATCAATTAAATAATTCCCAACCCAATCAGCATGGCCAACACAACAGTGGGCGACGAGTTCATGATACGCATGATTTCAGGGATGATCTCGTACAGGATGGGTTTCCACGGGTACAGTCTCAGTCCCGTGACAATCATTCAAATAGGCAACCCAGATATAGAGATCGGGAGGGTTCGGCTGAAAATACTCGGGATAGGTTTCCACGTGGACAGTCTCAGTCCCGTGACGATCATCCAAATAAGCGACCCAGATATAGAGTTCGGGATGGGTCGGATGATTATGATCGGTATGATGGGTTTCGCCGTTGCCGGTCTCCACCCGGTGATGACCGTACGACGACCATGACAATCGCGCTGATTCAGATTTTGAGGACCGTCCGTCAGAAAGACAGGCCCAATTTGATGGCCCTCATCCCCAAAACAATAATGAGAATCATTGGGATCAGAAAAGGGGTCGGCCTGGCACAGCCTTTCATATGGGCCGGCGTCCGCAAGATATCAGATTAAATGATAACAATCGTTTAGATGCAAACAGAAATAATAGGGATGCTAGACTGCGACAGACTCAAAGAATTCCCGAAACTGTGGAATACGATGGCAGCCAAAGCTGGCAGCCCTCTCAATTTCATGAATTATTTCTAAATCAGTTAGATAAATACAATTTCAGCACACAAGATGAAGAAGTACGTTATTTGGGAAACTGTCTATATGGATGGGCCAAAAATTGGTTTGTTGAAATATTGGACAGTGAGCCCTCAATAGGGTAGATGATTTGTTGGTTGAGTTACAACAATAGAGATTATGGCCCGTGGTTTGCCTCTGATAGTCACCTTTCAGAATCGGATCAGTCATACAGTTCCTATGAGAATTACTTGAATGTCAGTCACGAGTTTGATTATAACATAAATACAAGCTGGGACATTGACTATGATTTGTCCCGTCAGTATAATAATTATTCCACTGCCGTCTGTGAAAATGCAGACTGGAAAATAACTTCGGATGACCAAGAGTATTTTGACAATGAAACTTCTGTGTCGGATTCAGTTTTGAAATCACAGCAGTTTGAGAATTATGTGTACACATTTTCTGAGGGAGCATCAAATAAATCTGTGAGGCCAAAACACAGGGCTCATAAGAAATCGGAAGCACATCAGTATACGATTGGTGCCAGTACTAGTACTTGCCAAACGCCTTCTTGTGATCCTGGTGACTCGATGGGTGACTATAGGTCTGCCCAGTTAAACAAATCGACCAAACTAGCAGATCCCAGATTTTGTAATCTGGCACAGTATAAAAGCAGTAAATCTAATTGCAATGTTGTTGATGTACATAATCAAAATGCAAAAGGTTCATCCTCTGGGGGGTACTTGCCTCCTGAATCATCATGCAATGGCGCTTTTCAATTGAGTGCTCAGTACAATCATCCTGTGTTCACTTCCGAATCAAATTCGGGGAATATTTTTCCCACAATCAACTGACAAAGCTTGATACAGTTAACGTCAGCTCACAAGACAATTCATTTGGCACTTGCCAATTGAGCACAGTGGAAAATAGGCAAGTTTCTCTTTCCTATGAACACCACTTGAACACAAGGGAATCGTCACAGTCGTCACCCAAGGATTGTGTGAGTGTTCCCGTTAACCCAGTGTGTCAGAACAATTCAAATGCACTTGAGTCACAAAGCGAAATGGGAGTGTTGAATGACCGCACGTCTCATGATTATGGGAGGTTTTATTCCCAATTTCATGTGAGTGAGAATTCAGTTACGCCCGGTTCAGCCTGTGGTGACGACCCGAGAGAAATTGCAGTCACAATTAAATGATGCAGAAAACCTTTATAGTTGTGGTGATAACTCGGTAGTGATTAGTTCCAAAATAAATCCACTTGCACCCAACTCAATTTCACATGAACATCTTTGCACATTCAGTGTAAATGGAACTTGTGAAACAGACTGCCACATTATTGCAGGATCGCACGCATTCTCAAGTCATGTCAAAAGTGAACCCAGCTACAAAGGGAATCCATTAGTTCCCATTAGGGGGGTCACGGAATTGCAAAATACATGTGATTTTCAAAGTATTCCAACATTTGACAAATTTTGTGAAGAAATTGAAAGTTGCAATGAAGTTGTGCATTCAGATCGGAGATCACTCCCAGTAACGGAAAGTAAAGAACCTCTGTTTCGGAAAGCATGGATAAATGGCACCTCACTGTCTTCAGACATGGTTAATGCTAATTTGGAAATTGCAGACTCTTCAAATATCCATAGAAGTACAGGGACACATGTAAATATGATTTTAATTTTGTAGAAGTTAATCTTGCATGTAATCGGACATATTGCCCTGTACCTCCTGGTGTCACTTCATCGGAATTACATGTAAATCATTCTGTCCCTGCAGACGGGCCCACTGGCCCGACACATCTAAATGAAATTGGCATATCGCATTCTGAAAACTATAATCCAGTATCTAAAATCAGAAACAAATTAAAACACATTACACTAGGTACAGATTTATCAAACTCTCAGTCTTGCAATGGTACTGAGGTTGATCAAATAACATACAGGGGTTATAATCCCTCTGGTACATCCATCAATGCACACATCACTGCATTTTATAGTAATACTGATACTTTCTAACAAGATAACGAGTTTCTCTCGCAAAGTGGCCTGTGCATCACACAATGCGAACAGTGGGCTGACTCCGGTGAGCCCAATTCAACTGCTGCTACTAACAGCTTACACTTACATAACCTTGACACTCCTCATATAACCAAAGGCAAATCATATGAAGAAATTGAAAATGTTCGCTATGGTTTTATGGCAATGTTGTCACATGAGAATAACCTAATAGTTGTGGATCATAAGAAGTCCAGTAAATGTAGCTTTCATGGTGACAGCGCCCTGTCAGGTACACTGTTTCTGTCAGATGGTAAAGACAATCTGACATGTTGCATTCTCTTCAGAATTAAGGTGGGCCACAAATATCGAACATCGCATTTTGGGCTTTCAGATTGGATCGGGCAGATGGTTCTTGCCCGAAAGACAAGCCCGCAAGAAATTTTGATGGCCACAATTCATCATAACTAAACTGGATAATACAGATTGAACTCTCACCTCTCACTGGTACCGGTATTATAAGACACATGAACAAGGTTAAAGGGCATGTATTTTTTGCCCTGTGAAGTTTGATCTCATATAGTTGACTCAATGTGTTGGCAATATTTGCATTTGACGGGTGATAGTGATTGTGCTAATACCCTATATTATTGTATAAGGCCTAGTTTGAAGAGTACATGGAGGCGGGTGAGAGGTCTTAATATTAATAGTACATGGAAAATTGGATGGGGACTCGGTCCCCGGGAACCAGATCCCTAGTTGTCAACTTGTCAGGTTCTAAAATTAGAGGGAGTAGGGAACCTGTGTACATGTAGGTGGTATTTGTACTGTTTTCTGTAAATGCAGGTACATGTATCTGCTTCTGTTTTGAGGGGGAGTCTGTTCCCAGTTGCTAGGTTTAGGGTGAGAAATATCAGATTTTCCAGCACACAAGGGTGTCACTTTGGAAAAAGCTCCCAGATTCTGGTTAGTAGGCTGCAGTTGGGTCCCTGACCTGGGATTTGTCATCGTTAAACTTTACCTATTGAAAATTGGGTTTTGGGCGTGATGGACCCGTATCTCTACTGCTGAATAGTGGTTAGTGGTTAGATCGCCCGTTATGACCTATGACATCAATATGGAGAACCGGATTTGTATATGTATACATTCTACATTTCAGAAATGGGAACTCTGTCCCCAGTAAGCATTAATATGACCATATTTTGTTAGGCATTACCCCGAGCTACTAGTAATATTCAAGTATTGTTGTGGGCTGACAAGCTAAAAGCCCAACCATCTATTGCTCAATGGGGTAATGCTAAATAAGGTCCCATGGGATGTTAAAGATGGCTATGGCATGGGGCCTGCATAAGTGTGGCATGGTGTGGGAAGTGGGCTATGTCCCCGAGTTGGACTATTTGCCCTCACAAGTATATTATTGTTGACAGGTATTGCTGCATGCAAGTAGATGTGCCGTACCTGCTAATTTATATGCATTTGTTTAGTTTATAGTGTATATCATACATTTTTGGTGTCATGGAGTACACCATACCCCGTTGATATAGCAATTTCTTGGTTTGTTGATCCAGGTCTTGTGGAATCAGAATACCAGTATGTCCTGTAAATAGGAGGGTTGTGTTTTTGAATAATTGTTATAACTAATTTGTAGCATCTTTTGGACGCCATCTGACGCCGGTGACTTTGTCATCGATGTCATAGGTCACGAACCAGTCTCCCGGCACTTGAATATGACAGACCCAACTGGAAAGACACACACAATTATCGGAGATAAAAGGACTTGCCAGCCGGCACGACACAGATCCAACATATGAAACTCTATGTAAGTAGATCTAGGATAATGGCGGGCAAGAGTTGTAGCAAAGACACTACATACAACATCTGGAATGTCTATGGAATGTTTGGGAAAAGAAATAAAAGCTTGCAGAAGGAGTATGCAGTGCAGTTCAAGTTCAAGTTCAAAGTTCAAGTTCAAAAGCTTTATTTATAAAGTCAGGCATTTTAAATTACAAACATGAGCATTAAGCTCTTAACTGACTTGTAAAACAATGAATATGTACATAAACAGTAACGTGAATAAAACACAACCTATCTGAAAAATAAATTACATGTATATTAGCTAAAACTTTGTAAAAGACGAGTAAAATCCCTGAGGACAGGTAGCCCTGACTGGATCAAAAGCGTAAGACACAAATTTGTATATTCATATACGGCACAGTAATGTGCACAACGAGTCCATATTTCATTCCTGGATAACACGTTTTGTTCCATTCAGAGATACCTGACCAGAGAGTGCGGATTAAAATACAAAACATATGCATATAATTAGGATATCCTACAGGCACTGCATTTACATTTAAAACCATTCCAGGTTTGTAACATACATTCAAAGTCTTTCATCGTCTCTGCGGTTCTGCATGACTCTGGAAGAGAATTCCACACTTTAGGTGCCATGAATCTAAATGAGCTTAAACCGAAAGTAGTAGTATCAGGTGATGGCAGTTCCAGAGTCTCAGAATTTCTAAAAGAGTATGAACTATGTTTACGTTTTACCAGGCAGTCCAAATAGGAAGGAGTGCTAATGTCCTTCTTTAGTATTTTGAAAACTGAGTGCCATAAGTCTGAGTCTTTGAAGATGTAGATGCTCACAGTTTGCAATCTTTAGGAGAAAGTCATAATCAGATGTGTAGTCATTATAGATAAAACGAAAGGCTCTCTCCTGAATTTTCTCCAGCCTGTCCGTAGAGGACACACTGCAGAAATGCCAGGTAAGAGGGCAGTAATTAAAATTTGAGAGGATGAAAGATTTGAAGATACATTTTTTGCCTGAGAGGGTCAGCATATGTCCAAGTCTCTTTAAGACATTTAGCTGCCTTGATGCCTTTGAACATAGCGAATCAATGTGAGTGTTAAACGTCAATTTACTGTCCAGAGTTATACCGAGTAATTTCACTTCCTCGATACATGGGATAAGATGTGAAGCATTTATGCCAGTTATAGATTTACTTTTGGGACCCATTGATATTGCTTGAAACTTCTCTGGATTTGCCTTCATGCCATTTAGTGCGAACCACTCAATGAGATGAAGGCTATCAGATTCCAGAGTGCTCCGAACTACATCAGGGTCCTTGTGAGAGAAGGAAATTGTGTTATCGTCTGCATAATTATAAAGGGAGCAGTCCTTCACAAAGCCGAAAATGTCATTCAGAAAGATGTTAAACATGGTTGGGCCCAGTATGTATCCCTGTGGTACACCCTTGGTGATGCACCTCCAGGAACTCACACTGGAGCCAAGTTTAACGCATTGTCTGCGACCAGAAAGATAGCTCCCCATATAAGACACCGACTTTTCACAAAGATTATATGCACGTAGTTTCTCTAACATAAGATCATGAGGTAGGCAATCAAAAGCCTTTGAAAGGTCCATCATTACAGCGGCAACACTTTCATGCTTGTCAAGTGCCCTGCGCCAGTCTTCAATGGCACTTAACATTACATCACTGCATCCATGATGCTTCCTAAAAGCTGAGAGAGCGGGGTTAAAAATAGATTCAAAATGCATTTGTAGCTGTGAATTTATCGCTTTCTGAAATAATTTTGATATAGTAGGTAAAATACTAACAGGCCTGTAGTTTTCCTTACTCAAAATATTATTTTTCTTGTGTATAGGTGTCACTTGAGCAACTTTAAGGCTATCCGGGAAAGCAACGACAGACAGAGAGTGGTTAAAAAGATTACTCAAAGGCACGTGGATTGCTGAGTTACATATTTTCAGCATTTTTGCTGATATACCATCAATGCCAGTAGCCTTTTTTTAGTTTAGCTTACATATCTCTTTGGAGAAGAACTCTTCAGAGATTGGTTTCAGGCTAAAAGTCTCCGGCGAAATACAGTTCTCTTTGATTTTGACGATGCTTGGATGCTCCTTATTTACAGGATGGTTCATGGGTATATTTGATGCAACGTCAATAAAAAATGAGTTGAAAATTTCACAGACAGATTGTTGGTCAGTAATTAACTCACCATTTTCCAGTAATAATGTACATGTTTTGGCTTTAAAGCCCTTATTTGTCAGAAATGGTTTGACAGTTGGCCAAAAATTGGCAGTTGAGAAAATAATGAAGGACATGGCAGATATTATTGTTAAAAATGTAAATAGTTCTATACTGACCCATGAAAAGAAAATAAAAGATATGGAGGACCAGTTAAAAAAAAAAAAACATAAACTCTAAACTAACAAACAACATTGATGAACTTGAAAAGAAAATGGAGATGAAATTCGATGACTCAGAGATGTATGGCAGAAGAAACAGCTTAAGATTTCTAAATTTCCCAGTGCCACAGGGTACAACTGATCCAAGAAAAATCAAATCAAAAGAAGAAATAATAGATTTTCTCAAAAAAAAACTGGATTTAAATATAGAGAAAAGAGACATTGTTAGGGCTCATCCTGTATCAGCTATAAAACACAATAATCGTTCAAATAATCCTACACACACCAAAGTAGTAAACTTAATATGCAGATTTGTCGATCACGATGCGAAAGAGCATATTCTGCTTTCCAGAAAAAAAAACTGAAAAACATCTCAAAAGTGATGATTGTGGAAGATCTGACAAGGGAGAGACAAACCATAATAAATAAAAAACTATCAGAATTGAGAAAAACAAGAGCTGTGCATTCCTTCTGGTCATGGGATGGAAAGATATTCTATAAACTTGGTGATGATCTGCCCAAAATAATGATTGACATGTCAAAAGACATTGAATTGCAGCTCCCTGACGATCCTCCAGAATACTCTGGTGATGAGTCTGACACTTATTAGGCCATAGAAACTGACATCTGTATGACAGCACCATCAGAGTGTAGCCATAGATACAAGACAAACATCCATATTGTTGTAAATAATTTAGTAATTATCTAACCTACTATGCATAAACACTTTCAGCTAAACCTGAGAATGACAATATATTGCTTCACAAAATACTATACTAGTGTTATAAAATTTCAAGAAGTGGAAATGTGCTAGCAAGCTCTTTGTTTTTACTTTTGAGTGAATAATTGATAACACTCAATTATCCAATAACAAAATAGTAAATTTTTGACAATTAATAACATTTATGTCTTTACTATATTAAAAAAATTCAAACTAGCAATACTGTTGAATGTGTTAAGATATTAAATTTTCTTTACTCCTCAAAAACTGAAGAAACAAAAGAAGAAAAAAAACATTTGATAACACTCTGTCATAGTCCATATACCTTATACAATAAGGCAAATATATCTGAACATATTGCTAACACTAATATTCTACTGTAGTGTATGCACATATATTGTCAAATGTTATGCAGAATTTGATTAGAAATGTAAATAAATCTATTATATAATATTCATTTCATCATACTGTATACACCAATGTTATGTTTACATTGTTTTTGTAATAACTGTCATATCTTAGGCAGAATAATGTCTATTTCATCACTTTCTATACAATAATAACATATTGGTAATAACGAACCCCATCTCATTACAAAAATCTAAATATGTACCATACAAAATATGTTGACTCAAATAAGTTGCTATGGCACATACCTCAATCACAGAATTCATAAAGATATAATGCACTACTTATGTCTGAGCAAAATCTGCCAACTTGATGTCATAAACTTCAGATGAGATTTATTTGTGGAATTTATCATACACCACATATCCATAAACCTATACTGTACTAAGTCTGTTTGAGTAAAACCCCCAATTTATTGTATTCTGAGAATTCTGAGAATTATTTGTAGAATTTACTAGACATCACATAATCCATAAAGCTATACTGTACTGAGACTGTTTGAGTAAAACCCCCAACTTATTGTAAGAAATTCTGAGAAATATTTGTGGAATTTACTAGGCATCACATAATCCATAAAGCTATACTGTACTAAGTCGGTTTGAGTAAAACCCCCAACTTATTGTAAGAAATTCTGAGAATTATTTGTGGAATTTTATTATAAATCATGTTTGAGTAAAACCCCCAATTTGATGTAAGCAATTCTGAGAATTATTTGTGGAATTTACTATACATCACATAATCCATAAAGCTATACTGTACTAAGTCAGTTTGGGAAAAACCCACAACTTTTTAAAAGAAATTCTGAGAATATTTGTAGAATTTACTATACATCATATAACCCATAAAGCTATACTGTACTAAGTCGGTTTGGGTTAAACACCCAACTTGATGGATGTGTGAGTACAAATGTGTATGCAGATGTGTGTATGCATGTGTACATATGCATACATGTGTATGTATGAATACAAAATTATGTAAGTCGCATATAGATTACATATTAAAATTAGTAAACATCACCCCATCATATTATACGGATTCACATAAATTTTATGCATAAAATGTTAGTGTTTTTGCTGTCCATTACAAGTTCCATCACTTTAAAATATTATGTAGCATCTAAGGGTGTATTTAGGTTTCCAGTCACTTCTTATGAAATCTGTTTTTAAGTCAGAATTAAGCAGACATTCATGACATCATGAATGGTAAATAAAAATAAATTAAAAAAATAATAAATAAATATATATATATATATATATAAAAGGTTATCGTGATCTGTGTCAGTCTGTGTATAGTAATTGTTAAAAAAAAAAATAAGAAGAATTAAAAAAAATACATAAATAAATAACAAATAGATATTTAAATAAATAATAGTCCAGTTAGGAACAAAATTCCTAACAATACATATCCACGAGCCTATTATCAACATTTTTTTTTATATATTATTCCAAAAGATACAGATGTCATACGTTCAACATATCTAAATGCTTATAAATTATTTTAATTCTCCTTATACTAATGTTGTGACTGGAAGCCAAAACAACTGCATCTTTAATAAATAAAAGAAATAGGGACCATCACCCCACCTCCACACAAATTTAAGCAATTACTTGATTACACAGATCTATATGCATAACTTAGTATGTACAATGTGTGTAATATTATGGTTCTTAACTTCTTATGCAGTTATATGTGAGTATTACTATTACCAATGAAAGAACTGTAACGGGCAGCAAAATTATATAATCATGTATGCAAACTTGTATCGGCATCACTGTATATGGCTAACACTAACCGTCGTAGAATTGTGAAACTTGATCGATGGCTTCCTTAATTGATTAATCAGTGGTTGTAATTATTGATTGATTCATTGGGGGAAGTTGTTGGAAGTTGTTGTGATATGGTATACTTTCCCTCAGTCAATAGCATCTACAGTGGGTCGCACAAATTACTAATCACATCAACTTGTGCCACAGGAGTTTGTCAGAATGATAATAAATACTATTAATAATAAATGTACAAATTATACAAATGTACAAAATATATTTTAAATTACTTAATTAATTGGTTATATTATTAAATAATTAAATTAAATTAAATTACTTAATTATTTAATTATTTTAATTGTTTTAATTATATTTCCAATTAAATTACAAATTATATTTTTATTTACTATCATCTTGTCACACCCCTGTGCTTGTACCGACATACTCACGAAATCACTACCACGAGACCAGTCCGAAATTAAATGTGGATACCATCTCAGTGTCCATATTTGGTATAAACTGCACCATGCAGTCATACACCCAGTCTACAGACTGTGCAGTAATACATCCAGTATCACACATTTAGAACGCACTCACAAAACCGGAGAATAAAAAGAAACTTGAATATTCTACTCAAGTCTCAGCTCCAGACACTTTATTGACAAAGCATGGACCTGAAATATCGTATCCCACCAAAAGGTGTCCTGACCTAAATAACAAATAAGCAACTCACATGCAATCCCTCGTCATATTTTGCCATCGTCTACTAAACGGCATGGCCGCACACATCGGAGTTATATGCGACAATCAGATACCAAAATAGTTTCAGACACAGCCATGTTCATTATGTTCATTATTATATCTATTAGTATGTGTGTTTGCTTTATAAATTTACCGTATATTTAAAGGGGGACTGCACACTAGGTCTGGCTTTGAGTATGTTGAGTGTGTAGGGGTGGTCCCGTAAATGTCCGGATTTGGTTTACCAATTTATTATTATATTAATATTCCATCCTCCCCTTTATTACAAAATGACTGGGGAAGAGTCTCATAACGATGACCATTTATAATAAACGAATATCTGAGTGTTATGGCCCAAATGAATAGATCAAGGTGGAAACCCTATTAGCCGAGAGGAAGGATGTAACTCTATTTGCTCCAAAAAAAACACACAACTTAGTATGCCTGTACAAATGTCCCAAACGGGTACATTTTGTGACCAGTTCAAAAACATTAAGTATTTCAAAATAATGTGAAATTAAATTAATGCGACTTGACATTCTCATCGAAATTGAAATGCCAGTTAAATCGTAGAGGGACTAAAGGTAATAATACAATATTTTCCAGCACGATTGGCACTAAGACTAACGAACACAAAATAAATTATAACATACTGAATTCTTTATAATCGGCTTGCTTCATAATTTATAGTGATTAATCAACCCGGGAACAAGCGTGTCATTTTCATGATCACGCAAAATATGTACTTATATATGTTTATTTATATATACATGTATCTTGTTTTTTGTTTGTATTTCGAATTTATGATTGTTTGTCTCACCACTCATCACACTCTTCCAACGAACACACTTGTAGCGAACGCTGTCACGAATATTATTTCGTACACAATACCCCATTGCCTGCCTGTAAACAGCAACGTGAGTTATTTCCAATTTAATCCGCCTTGACATCAAATCTAGTGCAATATAGGCAGGCGATAGGGCTTTTCATCTTACGTACCAGTATGTGCAATGTGGATAAATTTTCCAAAACTGGGCGTGGTAATACTTCAAACATTAAATTACCTAAATTCGGACACATGAAAAAATTACTTGTTCGTACACTTCTAATAAGTATGCTTTTGATTATTTTGAGCAATGACATGCATAAAAATCCAGGTCCGCGTGAGAAGGAGACATTATCAATTTTCCATTATAATGTCCGAAGTCTAAGACACAAATTGTCGAAACTAACTGAGCATATTGATGAATATGATATTGTTTGTTTTACAGAAACTCATTTAAATGTTGGTTTTCCAAGCGAAAAAATATTGCTTCCTAATTATCAGGGGCCAATTAGATTGGATAGAAACGAACGAGGAGGTGGTCTAGCAATTTACTTTGCTGGCGGCCTCATATTTAAACATATCCCTCAACTCGACTTTGATGATGAAATACTCTGGTTCTAAATTGGTTCGAAGCAAAAAATTCTGCTATATGTGACTTATCGATCTGAGAAGGAATGTATAGCATCATATTGGAAAGACCTAGAATCCTCTGTTGAAAGCGCTCTTTCGATAAATCCCTCCCTGATTATTGTCGGTGACTTAAATTGTGACCTTTTGAAACAATCAGGACCATTGCACGATATAAAAAGTAGATGGGCTCTAACAAACGCTATCACCAACCCAACTCGTGTGACTGGAAGCTCCTCGACCTTGATCGACCCAATTTTGTTAAGTGATACTATATCATTCGTTAACGCATCTAATATTGATCTGGGCCACTCAGACCATTATGCGACCAGCATAGAACAACTTACACCCAATCGTAAATCAAAGACATGCATTCGCCAGGTATGGAATTATACCAAAGGTGATTACTTAAATATGAATGCAGAGATCCATACAATAAATTGGACAGATGTTTTATCTGAAAGAGACACAAACATAAATGTAAATACAATGGTAACCATTTTCACAGACATGTTCCTTAATATTGCAAAAAAATATATACCATTTCAAACAATTACAATTAGTACAAATGATAAACCGTGGTTTGATAGCTCTATTAGATTAAATATAAGAAAAAGAGATCGCTTAAGAAAGAAAGCTTCAAAATCAAATACACAAATGCACTGGGACAAGTATAAACAAATTTGAAATAAGATAAACAACATGAACTAATTTGCAAAAGAGAAATTTTTGTTAAATCTGGATGAAAATTTGAAACTCAACACAGGTCCAAATCAATTCTTGCATGTCGTGAAACAGCTGCTTAATAATTTTTTTAATAAGAGTAAAATCCCAACTCTAGAGTTTGACAGCTCATTTTATGATTCTGATGAAGAAAAGGCTGAACTGTTAAACAAAATGTTATAATGAATAGCACCATAGACAGTTCGGAATCTGACATTACCAATTTCGCAAATAGAACAGCATCAAATATAAGCTCGATAGAAACATCCGAAGATGAAATTTCAACTATTCTCAAATCTTTATCCATAAATAAAGCCAATGGTCCGGATGGTATCAGTAACAAAATGTTAAAGGAAAACCACACCTCAGTATGCAAACCACTCAAAATAATTTTTAATAAATCGTTTAAGAGCTGTTGTTTTCCGGACACATGGAAACGTGCTGATGTCATACCATTGTTCAAAAAAGGAAAATCACAAGATCCAAATAATTACAGACCCATTTCACTTCTCAGTTGTGTTGGAAAAGTTCTCGAAAGAATCGTTCACAATAAAATGTTTACACATTTGCAATCCAGAGATCTGCTATATTCGCACCAGTCTGGTTTTATTCCCGGTCATGGAACGGAACTACAACTGATAGAAATTATTCATAATATAGTAGAAGCGCTTGATAAAGGTGATACGACATGTGCAGTATTCTGTGATATTTCCAAAGCCTTTGACAAAGTGTAGCATCGTGGTCTTATACATAAGCTCGATAAATATGGTATTAAAGGAGATATTCTTAAATGGTCTGTGAACTACCATGAACATCGCAAACAACGCGTACGAATTAACTCCAGTTTTTCCAAATACGCACATATAACAGCAGGAGTCCCTCAAGGATCCGTAATCGGGCCTCTTATGTTTCTCATATATATAAATGACATTTCGGACTATTTGCCGATGATACATGTCTCATAAATGCAAACTCTGATCTACAAACTTTAGAATCGTCGATAAATAATGACATGCGGAAAATCAACGAATGGGCTGAAAAGTGGATAGTCAAATTTAATAGTGCCAAAACTAAAGTACTGATGTTTACAAGTATAGAAAATATTATAAAACCATATATAGTTTTCAATGGAGCTACCCTTGATTATACGCACAGTCACACACACCTGGGTATTGACATCTCAGAAGATTTATCATGGAATAGTTATATCGAAAATATATGTACTAAAGCCTATGCAAGACTTTCCCAAATGAGAAAACTGAAATGTCTTCTTAACCGTCAGACTCTCGAAATATTATATTTATCTCACGTCCGTCCATTAATGGAGTATGCTAGTTGTGTATGGTTTGGAGCATCTGACTATCTATTAAAAAGACTAGATGATATACAGATCGAAGCTGCGCGTATAGTTACAGGTTGTACAAAATCGGTACCCCATGCTAGGTTGCTCTTTGAACTCGGATGGGAGAAGCTGGAAAGTAGGCGGTATGTTAAACGAATGAGTATATTTTATAATATTGCAAACGGCAAAGCCCCCGCCTAATTAACTCAGCTTCTTCCGTCAAAGGTTAAGGATAAATGTGATTACGAACTGAGAAATGCATCAAATTTAAATCGTCCCATTTCAAATAGCAAAAGAACAGATAAAACTTTTTTCCCCACATGCGTTATGGATTGGAACAAATTGGATGAAAAAACAGAAAGAAACATTCCACTCGATAGGTTCAAGAAAGCACTAGTAACTAAGCCATTAAAACCACCAACATATTTTTCATATGGTAAACGGCTATTAAACATCCTTCATTGTAAACTGAGGTGTGAATGTAGTAATCTACAAGCTGATAAACTTCAAAATTATATAGCAATTTCTGCTACATGTAGGTGTGGACATTCTGTAGAAAATGCTTTCCATTATTTTTTTGAATGCCACCTACACTTTGAAGAAAGAATTACACTTCGTAATAATCTTCTGCGCTTTAATATACATTCAGTTAAGACATTAATATTAATAACATATCTTTAAAGCTGTGCAAAATTAATTACGAGATACAACTCAAGAGGAAAATCCGACAAAGTTCTATTAAGACGCTCGCATCATTTGATTGCAAATTGTAAAAATGTTAACAATGCACCATGAGGTACATGTATCACATTTAAAACAGCTACTTGAAATCATTATTGAAATTATTTAGAATTGGTGGGGTGGTGAGACTATACAAACTATACTTCAAATAATATACAATGATATACTGTATATATACACTTGTAAATATGTTATACCTATTGTGTTGACAACCCAAATTATTATGTATCAGTGTTATAACGGCAATTGGGAGAGGGGGTTATGTATAAGTTGATCGCACTTGTCCTCCAATCCCAATGCCAATCTGTATTGTTATATACTTATTGGTAATAAATATGTTTAAACCTAACCAATCAATGACACTGCGGATACGAACGCTCTTTAACTATCAACGCGATTAACTCCGCAGTGCCAATGACGGTAATTTTGGTGACTGGGCGTGGGGAAGGAGTGCTCGGACGTTCTCAGAAGCTGTGCTATGCACTGTCCGTGGTTTTTTAACCTTAGACAGGAAATTTGGTCTCAATCGGTCCAGCCGTTTTCGATTCTATAAAGGATATACATATGGATATACGTAGTTCTCAAAATATATCGTAGACTAGCAGAAGATTAGCCCGCCACTGGCGGCTTTTTTCAGAAACATGACTGTATGAGCGTATATGAGTAAGGACACGGGCACATGCAAACTTGGACCCGATTTGACCTTGAATTCACCATTTTGAAGGTCAAGGTCACGTCCTGGTCACGATTTGACCTGTCCAATACACTCCCCGGACAAAAGTACGCCTGGCGTGGTTCGTCCCATGGCTTTGTTTGAAAAAGCAACAGCTTCCGAGACACGTGTTGTGCACTAGGTCCAAAAAAAATCTCTATTATAGTACAGCATTGTTCAAAATTCAACACAGTCTTGATTAAAACACCCCCGGACAAAAGTAACCCTAGGTATAAAATTTCGTCGAAATCCGCCAGTTTTACCCGATTTGACACACACATATATAATTTGTGGGTAGCTGTTTGAAGGTCAATGTCACCTCGCGCGGAAAACTGACCCGATGAAAATCTTCCCGTTCCTTGGAACCCCTAAGTACGAAATTAAGTACGAAATTTCGTCTCGAGACGGTCGATTGAGCCGTATTTATACTCGTCGTGTATATAAACGCTCTTTATCAACGACACTGCGGATACGAACGCTCTTTAACTATCACACGATTAACTCTACAATTCCAAGGACGGTGGCAGTGGGATTGTGGGAATGGAGAAGGAGTGCTCGGACGTTCTCAGAAACGTTTTTTTTTACCACTACATAGTGAGTTTGGGCTCAATCGGTCCAGCCGTTTTCGAGTCTATAGCGTCTATACATATATACATATAAACATATCTAATATATATTTGAGGAAAGTTTTTTTCTGTGTGTGTGTCTGTGTGTGTGGCCGCGGTGGACTCCGAAACGGCTGGACCGATTTCGACGAAACTTGGTACGGGCACGTAGTATCACCCGGGAACCAACATAGGCCCATCCGTTTGTTCGTGTGGCGTGACATTCACCTTCAAAACTCATATCTCCGGTGCTAGAGTCATCGGCACGGCGTGGTTGTGGTCCGATGTAGGAAGGACAACTCTATATTCATACGACGTCGACGAACGTTACACACAGATATTGTCAATTTGCAGGCTGTTAAGATTCGTGTATCTATCCCAAAATATATCATTTACAATAGATATTGTCAATTTGCAGGCTATTAAGAATCGTGTATCTATCCCATAATATTGCATTTACAATTTCTGATATATAATTTTTGTTACAGCTGATATTCTTAAGTCTATTGTGGAATCATTTATATTTTTATGCTATATTATTTTCCACACCTCGCTTAGTGCCAAGCCGTGTAGAGTTACCTCGCGGGTAACAGTTCGATAAATATCATCATCTTTAGGGTCTGGAATCTCATCCAAGATTCCATTTAGCTGAAATGTCTTCCAGAATGCCCGAAATTTTTGTTAAAGCCGTGTACCCCAAGCCGTGAATGCCAACAACAACGACATTGTTGGACATTGACGGCGAGAAAATAATTAGTTATAATTAGTTAAAATTTACTAAATACACACAATACTATTTTCTCATTACGGCGATGTGAGAATTTTCGGTGCCTGAATGCCAACAACAACAACGTTGTCGGGTAAAACTGGCGGATTTTTACGTTTGATACATAGGGTATCTCGGTATCCGCTGGGCCGTTTTCCACCATTTTCGGGGTGTTGGTGTAGATGGGAATGCCAATAAATTTCGTCTCACCGAGATGCCCGTGCGGCGTGACCTTGACCTTCGAAATACCTTGACTCTCTAACTCAGGATCCGATAGGACGATCGCGATAAAATTTCGTTGGTAGGAACAGTTCGGGTAGCCAAACAGTTTCAACATGACCTTGACCTTTCAAATGACCTTGAACCCGTATCTCGGTATCCTCTGGGCCGATTTCCACCATTCTTGGGGTGTTGGTGTAGATGGGGATGCCAATAAATTTCGTCCCACCCAGTGTGACCTTGACATTCGAATGACATTGAACCCGTATCTCGGCTCCTGCCGGGCCGATTTCGACCGAATTTGGTATGTGGGGGAAGTTTGAGGGGCCGAGCAATTTCGTCGCGCCCGGATGCCCGTGCGGCGTGACATTGACCTTCGAATGACCTTGACTCTCTAACTCAGGATCCGCTCTGCCGATTTCCCCCATTTTTGGGGTGTTGGTGTAGGTTGACACCGGGAGTAACGCGGGCATGTCCATCTGTCCGTGCGGTGTGACCTTGACCTTCAAATAACCTTCACTCTCTATCTCAGGGTCCGATGGGACGATCAGGATGAAATTGCATAGGGAGGGATAGTTCGGGTAGCATTTTGGGGTATTGGTGTAGATGGGGATGCCAATAAAAACAACACAACGACTATTCCCGCCAGGACGGTACCCAGCTAGTCTAATATATATTTGTGGAAAGTTTGTGTGTGTGTGTGTGTGAGGGCGAGTGTGTTAACCCATCTCTGTGAGGACATTCATATAGTAAAACAATGTCCTCTCAATGTTAACAGTTTTTTCCCTTAAGGCGACGGAAATTTGTATTTTTTGAAATTTTTGATATTTTTTCGTCCGCACTAGGCGGAAATGATACTACGCATGCGTTACAAAGATTGCCGTTATTTCGTTAAAGGTACCATCCGAGTTTGGATATATTTACGAAATAACGAGGTCCTCACAACTACGGTATTGTTTGAATTTCGAAAGAAATGTCCCCACAACGTATGTAATACAAACAAGGGTGTGTGTGTGTGAGGGTGAGGGTGTGTGTGTGTGTGAGGGAGTGTGTGCGTGTGTCGACTATGCTTTTTGAGGTAAGGTATATGAGTGCACACCCACAGACCGAGGTTTGTTAGAAAGCGAGGTATATTTTCCCGTTACCTCGGTAGGATACCTCGTCAAGAGAAGCTGGAGTTTACCGAGAGTACATTTTTGGAGATACCTCGGTCTACCAGTGCAGGGTCGATGTGGTGTGTTAATGTGTGTGTGAGTTCATGGTCGCTTTAGTTTAGTTTAGCACACGCGATTTTTGATTGGACAGGGAGACACGGACGTCACACCCATCTCGACTTCACCCCGTGTTGCTCTGTTCATTGCGCATGTCAATCAATGTCATCAGATCAACCACCTCAGTGTATAAAATTACGTGATCAGCACAATATTTATTGTATTTCGCGGTATATACTTTCGGCACAGATTCAAGTCTTTTTTTATTTATTGGTAGAAATTACTTTGTCGACGCTATCACTGTTCCTGCGTCCTAAGCTATTAACACTTTGTGTGATATCTTTAAATGTGTTTAGAAAGGTTTGTTTTGAAATCTAGTTGGATTTACCTACCAAAAAGGTGATTTTGAGAAAAGTTAGTTTACAAAGTCAACACAATCGTCAGCTCGTCCACGCTGTAAATTTAGCATCGAAAAAAGTTAATTTCTTCCATCTAAAACATAATTACGAGTTGGATTCTGTCATTTTAAGAATATATATGTATTACACGCAGACACACGAAGTCTCAGCTTAAAAATTTGAAAAATAAGAGTTTTATCAACATAAATCGATTTGAAATCCTATATTAATAACTTTTGGGGCTCAGCTGTTCTTTGTGTTTTCTGATCTGCTTCATATTGGGCCCCAGGGTCCACATTTTCACAGTTCTACCTGACAATCTTTTCCTTTTAGGTCCTCTAGCTAGTCATCGCTGCCCCACACCCTAATACCACACGTATAATCGTGATATACTACAATTTTGACACATGACACGCATGTTATTCATTTAAATATAGCCTTTGCGTGACAGTACAGACGCGATGCATTACATGTCAACATTGGTCATTATCGCTCTACAAATTTATATCTGTATAAGTCCCTATTTCCCCATATACCCCCACCCCACCCCCAATATTTTTTTCATTGGTATAGTCGCGTTAGCTGTTACATACATGTACATATTTTATCATGCGATACTAATTTGTACTATATAGGTACATCAATTGCTATTCCTTACAATAGAATCTGGCACCATCTATAGAGATACCGGTAGAGATAATTTCAGATCCCCCCATTTTAAAGCATTACCACGACAGTACAGTCGCAATGCATTATATGTCAACATTGGTCGTTATCGCTCTACAAATATAAATTAGTTCATTGGTATAAACAATATTTCCCCATATATCCTGACACCCCCCTCCCCAATTTATTTATTTTTTCATCGGCATAGTCGTGTTACTTGTAGCTGTTACATATTTTATCATGTGATAATAATTAGTATCGTATTACTGTATATGTACATCAATTGATACTCCTTTCTATAGAGATAATGATAATTCAGATTCCAACCCCCCCCCCATTTGAATAATCCCTTTCCCTATTGTATAGCCTTGGCGCGTCAGTTCAGTCGCGATGAAATATGTGTCAACGTTTGTCGTTATCGCTCGAATAATTCATATCAGTACATCGGTATGAACCCCTATTTCCCCATATATCCAATCCCCACCCCTGCCCAATTTATTTATTTTTATCATCGGTATAGTCGCGTAATGTACATATTTTATCATGTGATACTAATTTGTATTGAACTTCTATAGAAGTCCGTAAATTATTATTCTGACACTATCTATAGAAATAGAGATAATTCAGATCCTGACCCCCCCCCCCCCCATTTTTAGCATTGTTGCAACTGTACAGTCGATATGCATTATAGTTCAACATTTGTCATTACCGCTTTACTAATTTATATTCGTTTATCAGTATGAACCCCTATTTCCCCATATAGCCCACCCCTGCCTCCCTAATTTATTAATTTTTTCAGTCGTATAGTCATATTAGCTGTTACATATATATTTTATCATGTGATAATAATTTGTATCGTATTACTATATATGCACATCATATGTAAGGATGTTGAGATAATAAAAGTTCAACAAACCACCTAAGGCGGTTTGTTGATCTTATTATCTCGACATCCTTACAACTGAATTAATTGGAATCAGTACCTACTCAATAATGAGTATAAAAAGGATAAAATTCAGATAATTATGTGGTAAAGGTATGGTAATGGTATGGAATGTAGTCTGAATTGTCTTGATTTTTTTTAATCCATCTCCAAATGATGTATCTTCAAATATGGAATGTTTATTCTGCAACTATCACTGGGTTTACTTAGTGAGGTTTTATATTATGCTTCATTGGTGCCATTGGAATTACAACACACACTGGTACTTGGGCAACGAAATGAGGTATCTTTAGAACTGGGAAGTTTATTCTGCAACCAACACTGGGTTTACTTAGTGAGGTTTTATAGTATGTTCATTGTGGCCATTGCAATTCACACACACACTGGTACTTGGGCAACGAAATGAGGTATCTTCAGAACTGGAAAGTTTATTCTGCAACCAACACTGGGTTTACTTAGTGAGGTATTATATTATGCTTCATTGGTGCCATTGGAATTCCCACACACACACTGGTACTTGGGCAACAAATTGAGGTATCTTCAGAACTGGGAAATTTATGCTGCAACCAATACTGGGTTCACTTAGTGAGGTTTTATATTACATGTATGCTTCATTGACCAATTCTGCCATTGGAATTTTCAAACACATGCTGGTGATTGGACAACAAACTAATGTCCAGGGCGTTCCAATCCTCATTCTTAGTGGGGGAAGGGGTATTTGCAATTAGTCCTTCAGATGTTGAGACTTCAGTTCGTGAGGACGATCTGTCTGAAGATGATGAAGAAGACGATATACAGAGTAAGTTGATTACAGATTTCATACTGGTATTGTATTTTGGAACATCCTGTTTTACCAGTTCACAGCTCGATAGAAGAATACTCAACTGAGTGAACCCTGAGTTCTCAATGCAGAGACATTCAATGAACAGGTTATTAGTTACCAAGCATCCATCTTACAATGTTCGCTGTACATAACAAGAGTTGTTGTCTTTTTTCTTGACTTGGAACATTTTAAATGGCCTCAATAAGTACCTGTACATGTATGTCAATAATTAAATAAATGGTGTGTTTAATTGAAGGAGTGGGAATCAGTACCTACTCATTAATGAGTATACAACGAATTAAATTAAGATAATTCTGCGATAAAAGTATGGTATTGGTATGGAATTCAGTCTGAATCGTCTTGAATTTTTTTAATCCATCTTCAAATGATGTATCTTCAAAACTGGGATGTTTATTCTGCAACCAACACTGGGTTTACTTAGTAAAGTTTTATATTATGCTTCATTGGTGCCATTGGAATTCTCACACACATGCTGGTACTAGGGCAACAAAATGAGGTATCTTTAGAACTGGGAAGTTTATTCTGCAGCCAACACTGAGTTTACATAGTGAGGTTGTATTAGCTCACCTGAGACGAAGTCTCCGGTGGAGCTATAGTCATCACTCCTCGTCCGTCGTCCATCCATCCGTCTATCGTACAGTCCATTCGTCCGTCCATCCGTCCGTCAACAAATTGTTAATCATCTTCTTCGGAACCATAAGACCGAATGGGTTCATATTTGGTGTGGATGTTCTCTAAGTGACTCATTCAGATTTGTTCAAATGAGATCACTGGGTCATATAGTTGCGAAAGCAGGGCCATAACTATATTCATCCAAAGTAATTCTCAAGAACCATTGGATCGATTTAGCTTATATGTGGTATGGAGGGCGGTGCTTGGTGACTGGGGTTCAGATTTGTTAAAATGTTGTCACTGGGTCAAAGAGTGGCAGAGCCAGGGACACAACTCATAAACAATTTTGTTTTTAGATTGAACTTCCTTGTTCAATTTAACAAAAAACGAAACAAAAATAAATTTATTTGAAGAAAAAAAAAGTTAAATTTTTGTTTTAATGAATTTTGTTTTCTAATTGAGATTAATTTCTTGCTCAATTAAAAAAAAACACCTTTATAACATCCACCAGGGTGACTCAATCAGTCTAAAATCAAGAACATGCAAACAGCAGATATAGTCTATGAGATTTGAGGAAGGTGCCTTAGATCACATAATGTTTACTTAACACCATATAGAAGTCACATTGATTATAAAGTAATAAATGAAATGGCAGTGTTAACATAATCTGATTGGATGACAGTTCCGTTGATTAATACCCTAAAATTATATGCCTGGTAGAGAGTTTGTATATAAATAACCTATGGCTTATGATAACAAACTCCCAAGGACAAGTGTGAATGATGAATTTGACAGTTAGGCCAGTAAAACTAAATACCTGTTTTCTCAGGCAATTACATATGGAAAACTTAGCTTACCTGAGATGAAGAATTCAGACATATTATGTGTGGATGGTTACTATGTGGCTGGGATTCTTTCGTATGGGGAGTGTCGTAAGCATATTCGTTTGTCCGTGCGACGTGACCTTGACCTTGAAATCGGGTAAATTCAAGGTAAAATCGCGCATTTTTATGGGATTTCGACGAAATTTGATACGTGGGGTTTCTTTTCTCCACTGAGTATGTTGGACGTGTCAAATCGTGACCCGACCTGACCTTGACCTTCAAAATAATCAATTCGAGGTCAAATCGGGTAAAACCGGATGGATTTCGACGGGTACTTTTGTCGGGTACTTTTGTCCGGGCAGTGTTTTGGACGGGTCAAATCGTGACCCCACCTCACATTGACCTTCAAAATGGACAATTCAAGGTCAAATCACTCAATTCGCCGAAAAGGAGAGGGGAAACAGCCCGGACCAATTCGATGTCAAATCGGGTAAAACCGGATGGATTTCGACGGGTACTTTTGTCGGGTACTTTTGTCCGGGCAGTGTTTTGGACGTGTCAAATCGTGACCCGACCTGACCTTGACCTTCAAAATGGACAATTCAAGGTCAAATCGCGCAATTCGCCGAAAAGCAGAGGGGAAACAGCCCGGACCAATTCAAGGTCAAATCGGGTAAAACCGGATGGATTTCGACAGGTACTTTTGTCGGGTACTTTTGTCCAGGCAGTGTTTTGGACGGGTCAAATCGTGACCCCGACCTGACCTTGACTTTCAAAATGATCAATTCGAGGTCAAATCTGGTAAAACCGGATGGATTTCGACGGGTACTTTTGTCGGGTACTTTTGTCCGGGCAGTGTTTTGGACGGGTCAAATCGTGACCCCACCTGACCTTGACCTTCAAAATGGACAATTCAAGGTCAAATCGCGCAATTCGCCGAAAAGCAGAGGGGAAACAGGAGTGTTTTGGACGGGTCATATCATGACCCCACCTGACCTTGACCTTCAAAATGGACAATTCAAGGTCAAATCGCGCAATTCGCCGAGAAGCAGAGGAGAAACAGCCCGGACGAAGTCGGGTCCACCAGCTAGTCTATTATATATTTTGGGAAATCTGTGTGTGTGTCTGTCTGCCTGTGTGTTCGCGGTGGACTCGAAAACGACCGATCCGATTTCGATGAAACTTGGTATGTGGGTACTTTCGGTCGGGGAGTGGCATGGGCCTATTAATTTACCTGTGCGATGTGACTTTGACCTTGAAATCTGGTCATTTCAAGGTCAAACGCCCGAGTATCACGGGATTTCGATGAAAATTAGTGTCTATGGATACTTTCGTATGGGGAGTATCGTAAGCCTATTCGTTTAACTGTGCGACGCGACCTTGACCTTCAACTCGGGTCAATTCAAGGTCAAATCGCGAATTTTTATGGGATTTCGACGAAATTTGATACATAGGGTTACTTTTGTCCACTGTGTGTTTTCGACGGGTCAAATCGTGACCCCAACCTGACCTTGACCTTCAAAATGATCAATTCGAGGTCAAATTGGGTAAAACCGGATGGATTTCGACGGGTACTTTTGTTGGGTACTTTTGTACGGGCCGTGTTTTCGACGGGTTAAATCGTGACCCCACCTCACCTTGACCTTCAAAATGGACAGTTCAAGGTCAAATCGCGCAATTCGCCGAAAAGCAGAGGGGAAACAGCCCGGACGAAGTCGGGTCCACCTGCTAGTTATATATATATGAGCGGGAACAGCTCTATTTACTTGACTGAGGAAAAAAAAAAAATTCTAAGTCCAAAAGCTTAGGTTGAAATAATGGAGCCTTTTTCAAAAAGTGAAAACAAAATGAACGACTTTTCTGTAACAGGTCGATTTGGATCCGTTATGGACTCTGGATTCTCCAAAAGTCGTCTCCGTTTCGCGTGTAGCATAATATGAATTCTATGAATAAGTAACAGGTAGTTTGTTGAATGAGATGTGAGCTTGTACAACATTCGTTGATAGTTCGCGCATTACATTTGGATAGACAAATTTATGGTTTCTAGATCGGCTGATGTTGCAGATGTTATATTCCAAGTTTCATCTGATTCCGATAATAATTAAATATTTGTACCACGGACCACCCCTCCCAGACCCACAATAATGAACCGACACTGGAAAGATTTGGCCCACCGCGTGCCCTCTTCAGTCCGCACACGTTGGCGTATCAGATGACATCCAAACTTCGATATCTTCGGAGGAGATTTGGTATCAAGCACATGGACCCAAATTTCAATCGTTGAGAGCCCGTAACTCTTGCATTTCTTCTCGGATTTCAAATATGCTTCCGGTATGGGTTTGTTTTCGTTCAGGGAATCCACATACTTAAATAGATGAATGTCAATCAAAACTTGTTTTTTCGAAAATTTTGCCCCCACCCCAGTGTCAAAATATATGACAGACCCTGTCCAATTTTCTGTCTCAGACTAAACTGACAACCGTCAACACGACTATGAAAACCAAATGCAGTTATCTGGAATGATACGAGAGGACAGCATAGTAAATCAAATAGAGGTTTGCCTATCTATGAGCGGTAACCGACTCCGTAGGGAAAGCGCGGACACAAGTTTTGATGCCCGTGGGCAGTAGGTGTCGAGGTGTGCATATGGTCCAATGTTCGATGCTCTGCTCCTTATAATTTCCGAGATAATAAAATGACATTTTTTCAGATAAAGGGAGATAACTCCTCGGGGAAAACGCGGACAATATGCTTTATGCGACTAAGGCATACAACTCTTTGGCCCCAACATACGTACTAAGTTTAAGTGTACTACTCCTTGTAATTTTCGAGTAATAGTGATTGCAAAAGTGTCCAGTATAATAATAATGAAAAATATTCGAAAAAGGGCCATAACTCCGTCAAGAGACATTGGGCCGAAATCCGGATATCTTTATTTTTAGTATCCCTTAGATGCCTACATTTTCTAGAGATTTCAAGTTCCTACTGCAATTAGTTTCTGGGTATTTCAAAATAAACGGAAAACGACGTCAGTAGAAAAACAATACACTTCCTTGGTTACACCATGGAAGTATAATTACAAGTACCAACTAATGAGATCATTCTAAAATATTAGCTTATGAACACTAGGATCACACCACTGTACAATATTGTGTTGGAAAAGCTACTACTGTTCAATGGTAAATGTACACATGCCCCATCTTTGTTATTGTGCCTGACACAGCCAATGTGTCAACTTTGTAGTTGCGCCTCCTCCCCCTGTATCCACTAATCCGGATGCAGTAATTTTTTTCCAAATAATGTCACATATTAAATGGACAAATTCATTTGAATGGTGGTATAAATAGTCTGTGCATGTCCTCTTTAGTTATATCATACCAATAATAAAAACATCACTTGATTTTGTACATAATTGTAGTGATGTAGGACGATTAGCACATGCCTGCCCTATACATATTAAATTTTTTTTAAATTGCCTACCTACCCTAAGTTGTCAGTGGCCCGTAACCATAAACACAGGGTTTTTTTTGGCCTAAGCTGATAACTAAAACATTTTTCATTGCCTATTTTAGTTTCTCGGTGGTCATTTTCAGAACTATTTGTTTTGATGAAAAGTCGTCATAAAACAACATAATGTCTGAAATCATGAATCAGTTTTGAGTGTTGAAAGAGATGTGAAACACTCCAGCGGGTGATCAAATAGAAATGGTGAATAATCTTCCTCAAAGTAGTTATATGTTACAAATATTATATCCAAATCGACAACACATACCGTCATTCTTATATATTAATTAAATGCAGTGACGCTTGATGGCAAGACCAATTTCGTAAGTTTATCTCCGATAGTTGAGTCCCAAATCGAGAAGTAAATATTTTCATTTGAGCGCAGTTCGGACGATGTTTTTTATGGAGTGGTATGGTCGATTTGCTTCAGATTTCGGTTATGTTAGTAGAATGTTACATTCTCCCAGTTGGCATTTCACCTGAATAGTAACCTATCAGTTGTCCGTACCCGAACAAGTCCATATTATGTCTTTAATGATGTCAGATTATTGCAAACGTGGTTGAATAATATTGATGTTGTTTAATGTTGTTTTGGCCCTGAGCACGACCAAAAATAGTTATGCAAATGGCCACAAAAAACACTAATATATGCAATGACAAATGTTATATTTTCTCGCAGACATTCACGATTTCAAATTGTAAACTGAGCACATACCCTAGATGGATTCGTAAGTTAGATAATGCAGTGCGTTTGTTGCAAATATTTCCTTCAAACTCTCCAATGACCAGCCTGAAATTTTACATAATTAAAACATATCTCTCGTATTGTGAAGGTGAACATGCCTTGTTATAGTATAGTACTATAGAATACATAGGTTGTGAAGGATAATAATTTCCCCTTTAAATTTATGTTTTAAAATAAGATTTTTAGAAAATTCACGAACCTCCTTAAAGGCACGTGAGGCGCCTTAGTTGTCGAAAATATTCATATTTGTTCCAATCACCGTAAACAGAAAAACATTAAAACGCATACAGTTTCGTTCATATATACCATGACCATCGCGTAAACAGCATGTTATCATAAAGATTTACTATATTTTACCAAAGCAAGAGCCTGATTGTGTTACAGAAGACAGCACACTGCTGCTGGCTAATCACACACAAATGGCATAAACGCTCTTTATTCGTTCCATATCAGGAATTCACCAACAAAGAACGCTCTTTATGTTGACCATCATAATATAAACAGAAAAGTTACTTTTTATGCTTTTGTTTACATAACAATGGTCAAAGATATGACAATAACATACTGTTTGTGCGATATTTCTCATTTGTATACGGACAAAGTCTGTCTACATTTTGTTGTTCTTTCTGTTTGTGGCGGTTTTTGACGGGTGGAAATATGTATTCACAGGATACCCACCGCCAAGGCCAACCGTACCTTTAAATGCACGCATGGGTTTCGTCATAGGTTATAATTTAGAAATAACAGTTACCACAGAATGAACATTTCCTCAAGAATATACCAATAGTATAGCATTATGATAGTATGACTGTGATATTATCCCCAATAAACACACTTTGTGTGAGCCGGCCGTTTGTTTATATACACCACGTAGATAAATTATATTTAAAAGTCGGAGTTAAAAACGTTATACAAACACAAGCTCTGAAGAACTATTGACCGACGTAAATAGTAAGCGATAAGCAAGCACTCAACACCATAGCGATTTTGTAGGATGGCGTCCCATTCAGAACCGAAATATTGAGAGTCGATGGTTAGTAAACGCTAAACCGGTATGTTGTAAACCACTTGGTTGCAGTTCTAACCAAAGTTCAAAGTGGGGTCTCCCCGGTGTTGAGTGTTTTGCTTATCACATAATCTGTACGTACTGTTTGTTCACATAGCATGTCGTTTGTTTACACAACACAGAGTACTAACATGACAATAACATGTAATTTACGCCGTATTTACGATTGGTATAAGAACAAATTTGTCTATAATATATTATTTATGTATATGGCGGGTTTTAACGGATGTGATTATGTTAACGGCAATAACCACAACCAAAGATGTGCAATTCAGTATATTGCGAGGTCATTGAACTTGTTTGTAAATGTCCCATTCTACAACCCAAATATCACACGAATAGCAACACATTTTATTATATGTTAGCGCTTTATAGTCATAGCTATATTTCCTTCCAGATGCAACTGATAGTGCAGAATGTTCAGACGTCGATTTAGGCAAGATGCGTCAGTGTGTTACGGGTTTTCAAAACTCAACGTTCGGCCAATATTTAGCCAGTGTGCAGGCAGGTACTGGCGGCGGTATGATGGGAATGATGACAAAAGCACTGGGCATAATGTGTCAAAGGTTGGTATATTGTCCTAGTCCAACTTCATCACTTCTAAAAACAAATTAAAGGCACTCAATCCGATCAGACGGTCCCCATATTATCAAGTTACAACAACATTTCTTCAACAACAACAAAAAGGTTTAGTTAGCAGAATCAATTAATTACAACAAAATAATGCTAACCCCTGTCAACTATGGTATAAAATCTACCTATATATGTTATTTATCAACATGTTGTTCAACGAAATATGGCCGTATTATCACTTGATTTTATGATTATCACAAAATTACCACTTGATTTTAGAGTTACCCATATTTCGAGAAATAACAAATTTCAAAAATCGATATCTGATCACTCTGAGCTTTGATATGTGGGTTCCTCGATTCGAATCAATTATTGTTTACCCCTGAAACCAAAGAAATAGTAATTCTGATTATGCATCTTTAAATGGACTAACGGTATTCGAAGTGGACTTCATGCGAAATCAAATAAAAGTCTGTAAACAAGTACATATGCATGAAAAATAGATTGACCTTGTTGCTATTTTCATTATTAATAACTCCAATAATAAAATTTTGCATGTCAAAAAAATTGTTATGTGAACATTACTGAGGAATTAACGATACAAGTCCAGTTAGATATCAAAGTTTCATACATTGTAGGGTTTGGTTATTTCAGTGAAGGTATCAATTTGACAGAATATAGCATTACTGAAAATCCCAACCACATGGATTATATCTCTTCAGAAAACACAAAATGTGCTATTCACACAGCAGCTGTAAACATTTCGTCATTAATTCGAATCGGCGATAAACAAATGGCATTGATATCGCCGAATAAAGTCATTGAATAACTTAATAATATAACAACAAAATTACGCCGTGTGTTGCCAATAAGAATATAATATTTATAAAAATATCCGCTTCATTCTCTACTTCAATTCGATCACCCCACCTCTTATCTCTTTAGTGTCTTGTCCTCGACCAACAGTCCTGCTTGCTGTTCAAAAGACGCCACATCTGGAAAATTGTTCTCCATACCCCCCCCCCCCCCCCCCCCCAATTTAAGGCAGTAACTAATTGTTTAGTATAAGGTTGCTCTCTATCTCTATCTCTTCGTTTTAACAGCGACAGTCCATTAAGGGAAAGACCTGACTGTATTGGGCTTTACGTCGATAAGTGCATGGTTGAATTGCTTGACTGTGCAGGGCATTACGTCGATAAGTGCATCGAACGTCTCGGACGAGGCGCTGAAGTACATCAATTTCACTAGAATGAGCTCGGCTATCACTTACATTTGTGCCAATAAGAGAGGTAAGATTAACACTTCTATACTAAATTAAATTTCTAATCAGTTATAAAAAGTATACAATGGAATGGTCCGGAGGAATGTCCAGTTAATATAAACAGACGATAGAAAATACACCCCCCCCCCCAACTATGGTCATATTTTTCAACAGTTGGAAATTACATGCCTGATACATGTACGTTATATAGTTGGAAATTATACACCTCATATTGGTAGTTTTTGACCAGTATTTAGTGAGGAATGTGTTGTTTTTAGGACCAAAAGTAGCCTATTTTTCTACATTTGGATTTGGTTAAAGGTACGGTTGGCCTTGGCGGTGGGTATCCTGTGAAAATATTTCCACCCGTCAAAAACCGCCACAAACAGAAAGAACAACAAAATGTAGACAGACTTTGTCCGTATACAAATAAGAAATATCGCATAAACAGTATGTTATTGTCATATCTTTGACCATTGTTATGTAAACAAAAGCATAAAAAGTTACTTTTCTGGTGTTTGTTTATAATATGATGGTAAACATAAAGAGCGTTCTTTGTTGGTGAATTCCTGATATGGAACGAATAAAGAGCGTTTATGCCATTTGTGTGTGATTAGCCAACAGCACTGTGCTGTCTTCTGTAACACAATCAGGCTCTTGCTTAGGTAAAATATAGTAAATCTTTATGATAACATGCTGTTTACGCGATGGTCATGGTATATATGAACGAAACTGTATGCGTTTTAATGTTTTTCTGTTTACGGTGATTGGAACAAATATGAATATTTTCGACAACTAAGGCCTCACGTGCCTTTAAAATTGTTGGTCTGAATTGACCATCAGTTTGTTTACAATAATTCAAAAGTTTCATGTACCGGGGGGGGGGGTAAAATGGTACATCGCGAACATATCATTAGTTTTGTCTGTTTCAAGGGGTGTGCAATTGGAGATTTGAAGGTGGAAACCCCATCATCGGAGACCCTCTAGCCACGTCCCTGGACGTTATATTGACATTCTCACGCATTTGAGGTTTGTAAATGAGTTATATGAAGCAAACAAATTATATCCATTTTGTATTCACCGAAATTTATATAGTTCAATGCATTTATAAACTGAATCTCTCAAAAGATAAAAGACTTTTACGAAAATATTTTGTCAGTTTTGAACTCTCGCAGCACAGTGCGCGAATTCGAAATTAAACCCGCGAGCAGTCTAAACGCAACAACAGTTAAGATGTCCAGCATAAATTATATGTTGTCCCAGTCTCTTTGAAAGCCGATGAATATCCTAACGGATGTACGTCTCCAGATGTGTCCAAAGAGCTTGAGCACCAATACTAGAGGGCATGAACATAAATTACAAAAGAAAATAGTTAAAAAGGATACGAGAAAATTCTAAAATATACAGTTATCCCACATTGAAATTCACTACGGGATTTCATAGTTTCTGCTGGAAGTATAGAACTGTTCAAAACATATATAAACTCACATTTTTATGATATGAGATACGATTTCGATGACGCTCATACATGATAATGTCATTATACTTAAACAATTTGTAAATGTTACCGGAACGAGAAATCTTAGGACGTGTTCGCTGAATATGATGATGATGATGACGACGACGCGGCATTCCCAACATGACGTAATAAACCGTTTCCATATATGGAGTGCATTCCTGGCGTAGTAAATGTTCGTGAGAATCGTAGTATTTAGAAATGGTTATAAATACAACAAGATGCCAAAGAATAATTAGTCATGCATATCATTGACTGAAAAAACCTCGAAGATGATGTCTCCTATATTGCGCTGAGTAAAATTAATTATGGATATATCACCTGTATTCAGTTTTCCAATAATATTTGAGTTTGACAGAGCGTGGGGAAATTGTCAACACGTCATTGGTCTCTGATCTGTGAAGTTTTCTGTTATGGCATAAACCATTGAAATCGTGAATAGTCTGCGCCACTCTTCAATGACATGGAGGGATTCCCTTCAATACAGAACCTAATGTTAATAGAGAGCTCTAGAGACATACATCCGATGTAGGATGTTGTCCTCTTGGATCGGCAATGCGTCGTCTCGAATGTCAGTCTGCGGATACAGGCACCATTTGATTTGAGTAGAGCTCTACGACTACAATACGAGTGCCGCATTCAGATATTGGCCAAATGTATAAATCAACATTATCTCGCCTTGAACTACAATTAAAGTGATACCCGAATGTTGTTGTTGGTTTTTTTAGTCTCTCAGTTGTAGAATAAGGTAACCAGATTTCCATTATTTGAAAGTATTTTGAGTACGAAGTAATGTTACGGATGGCAGATTATCCGGAATGCGAAAATACCAATTATTTTTGTCGAGTAATTTTTGAACAGTTTTCAAGCAAATGTATAAAATGAATGTTATATTAGATGCATACTAGTCTCATATACTCATTAGCCCATTGTATAGTCACTAGTCAGTGGGTGGCTTGAGTTTACGTACCGTAACATAATTGTTTACACGATCATGTGTGTCACGCTTTGCCCAATCCACTATCCGTGAGAGAGATATGTTTATTCCTCCAAATATGGAGACCATCATGGTACAATATAAATATATATACACAAAAGATAACTGAAGACATATATTATACACATGCAATATAATTTAACTTGAGAAGGCTCATTTGAAGGTAGTTGTTAATTAACGTAGGTAGGTCCGTCCAAAGTGCGGACAGCCCGATCTAAAGTGATAACTATCAAGAGAACTGATGACTTTCCAGTCACGTAACGACGATCGAAGCACTATAAATAAATTTTGGGAATAATATACTGCAAGACAAGATGTTTAAGACATATATATATATATGAGATGAGGTGAACTTCTGCACCGATGCATCCACAAAAGCAATATGCTAAGAGGGTTTCTTGCGACATTATATATACGATATGATATTTTCATCATAAAATTTAGTCAGAACATAGGATGAAAATAAACCTCACACAACGCTTAAAAATACGATATTCACGATGAACACAACAGTTCAATTTGCATTTGGATACACCCGCCAAGGCAGTACGCAAGGAAAGTATCGCAATTCATGTTGTCAAGAAACATAAAAGTTTCAATTCAAAATATATCAATCAGTGAATACCAAATGTGTTCCGTAACATCTGTGCACACTCAGATGTACACTCTAGATACCTATGAAACAAGAGATTTGAATATGTTTGGTTTCAGCAACTGCATTGAGCGTCATTGTCATACGTGGTTTTGGTCAATATATTGGCCATCTTGATACAGATTGGAAAATACACAGGTTCTTCGAGAGAGAGTTGCCAAAATGTCCACAGTGACTGATTGTCGGGTTTTACCTTGAAGAGAAATGATAGAGAATCGTCTCTCTGATCACGCTGACTCACTTCGCGTGAGTAGTGAGCAGAGAGACAATCTCGGACAATTTTCTTCCAAGTGGACTGAATGGGGAAGAAACCCGTTTCCGTAAAAGATGGAAGATAACGGAATAAGTTGAATCTATGGAGAGTATCAGAGATATCTTTCAGAAATCCTGTCATCGGACGACCATAGATTCGATTACCATGATAATTGAATAGGAATACATCGAGAGCTGCTCTATGATTCCGTGGTAAGTTAACCAGTGTTCCAAGAAACAATATTTTTCTCCGATGAATTTCGTACTTAAGGTAGGATTCCCCTAAATTTGGGAATATGCATTGTCGATGAGGGTGGGCTAGGTTCGGAGGCTCGTTCTTGACGATAATTGCGAGCACAGACTAAAGTGATATATCAAAATGTAGGTCCAGGTTTGGAGTATCGGAAACCAGTGGCACTTTCCGCATGAATGTATTCTAAGTGGCAGAAAAATGTCTTGGCAAATAGCCTTTGGCATTCGTACGCAAACAACGCGAAACCACATTTCACCCCAAAAAATAACTAAGTGACAAATGACCACGTGTCCCGACAACAATTCCATTTGAAAACATTTAACGTTTTCCACCTGCAATACCCATACAACCGAATTCACCAAACCCACAAAACACGTGGAGCCGGAATCCATTTTATCGATCTATTCGTTATCCGCACCAAAGTGCAAAGGTCAACTGCGGCGAGTGCAGGTACCGATATATATGGAAAACCATAATTATCACGTTTAAAAGCGATTTGGGTTATATGAATATGAATTACTCAAATGGATGGGCGACAAGTAAGACGTCCTTTCTGAACGTGATTCCAGTAATAACTGTATTATATTTTAGTGATCGACTCCGTGCACATACAACGTCTCCACCACCACCACCACCACCATACAACAACAACAACAACCATACAACAACACAGTACAGTTTGGAATCTCGAATTGCGTTCCCGTTTGTTAGAACCCGGTCCAGTTCCATTAGATCTTAATTTACGTAACGGAATGTAAAAAAATGAGTTTTGTGTGTACCGGTACCCATTACCCAATACTATACGACACACTATATTTGCATAAACATCAATAAAGGAGCAGTACGCTACAAAACAATACAATATAATAATACTAATAAATAAAACTCATTTCTGTTTTGTTTGTCTGTCGGGCTATTGTTATGTAGCTTTTTATTCCGAATACCCAATAATCCGAAGGTCTCATAATCCAGAGGTCCGATACTACGAATATCCGGTATATATTCCGCACAACACCTCCTGAGAAAGTTGACATTATAATTACACCAAGAGGCGTAATGGCAATGCATATTTGTGGTACAATTATGCTTTAAATATGGCCATTTGTTATTAGCATATTTTAGATTAGTATAGTATCACTGCAGGGACGTGGCTAGAAGGTCTTCGATGGGGGGGGGTGTCCACCTTGGGAAATTCCAACTCCACCCCCCTTGAGTCAGCATCAGACCAACACAAGTTTTTGCATAATTCCATTTGCACCCCCCCCCCCCCCTTGCACCACAGTCAGGCCTAATTTCCTATATATTCATAAGCCATGGTTCTATATTCCCGGTATGAGAACATTCAGATATTTTAACCTGAAAATTGAAAATTGCCCAAAAAAAAAACAACTAGTGGCCTAATTCCAGACAAATGCACACAGCTACAGTGTTGGAAATTTTAAACCTCATACTCCCCCTCAGGTTGGAAAATTCTTCAATTGATGACCATTTCTGTCCACAAGTTTGACCAAATGTAGTAAAATATTGTTTTGGGATTGGGCAATGACACATCGCGCCCGGTGTGCGAAAATTTTGAAATCTGAACAAGAAAGTCGCAAAATCCTAACATCTAGACTAGCCTCAAGCCTTCCTACTGTTGGAAATTTCAAACCCTACACCCCACTTAGGTTGGAAAATTTCCAACTGATGACAATTCCAATGACAATGTTGACCAAATGTATGACAATATTGTTTTCTTAAATTAACTATAAGTTTTTGACTGGCCACGGGGAGGGACCAGGAGCCAAGCTTTCCAAGTGTTGGAAATTTCCAACCTGTCATCCCCCCTAAGGTTGGAAAATTTCCAACTGATGACCATTTCTGTCCATATTTTTGACCAAAAATAGGAACATATGCAAATATTGGTCCAAAAACAATAAATTCCCCCAATAAATTGTTCTATAATCAAACTACAAGAACATTTTCAACCTATTGTTGGTGTGAAATTTCCAACTAATGTTTTGGCAGGTATGAAATTTCCAACTGTTGAAAATTTTGACAAAACCCCCCTGTCGCCACGTCTCTGAGTATCAGACTCAGGACTGTAAATTTGTGCCAGTTTGTGGTTATCACAGGCGTCAACTTGTAGTTCAATCTGGTACTCGGTGCGGGGTCCAGAGAGTTTTCAGATATATATTTAAGAATATTCCAGCACACATATCACTGAATACCTTTTGTGTAAGAACACCCATTGTCAGTGTTTGGCGCAAATTTATTGTCAAATTTCTGTTTGCTGATTTAGCAAATTTCTTAAATCAACCCATTGCGAATAATTGCCATTATTATCATTTAAATGTTTTCTAATGCAAGGCGAGTGTGTCTGTTTTTACAAAAACAGGGACCTATCAAAGCCAGTTTTCATACCGCTTACCGATGTGGGCACCCAAACTGCAGGTGCCAAAACAAAAAATATTTGTGTTTGTTAATTCAGGTCCCAATTCATATCATAACAAACATTTATATACCGGTACCGGTATATTGACATAAGACATTTATTTTACAAAAAGATGGTTGGAATCATATTGTAAAGCATGTTTGGCTTTCATCTGTGAAAACTTCAAATAGTTTGAGTTCAGGTGTGTTACCATTCAGCTACTTCCGTATTTCAATCAAATTCAAGTGAAATTACACAATACAGTGCAGGAACAGTGACAATTTGATCAATACAACATGGTTATTAGGTGGAATCTCATAATACCAAATTAATAATTAACATAGAGATTAATACTAATAGTAATTACTAACTTAAAGGTACTCAATCCGATCAGAGGGTCCTATATTATTATTTCATTGGCTTTGGGGGTAAAAAATAATTGATTCGAGTCGAGAAACCTACCAATCAACACTCATGGTGATTTATATCGATATTTGAAGTTTTGTTATTTCTATTCTTTCTGTCCCAGAACATGGCGTCAAAAGGATGTTCTCGGTCAATTTGCGCTATTATTACCACTTGATTTTAGAGTTATCCATCCTTGTCTGTTTGAATAGTGTTTCTGGTGTACACATCTCGAGAAAATTACGAAGTTATGGGCAATTATTAGTAGTGATGTCGGGAAAATAAAAAATTTCAAAAATCAATATCTAATAACTCTGAGCTTTGTTTGATGGGTTCCTTGACTCGAATCAAATATGTTTTACCCCCAAAGCCAAAGAAATGGTAATATAGGATCCTCTGATCGGATTGAGTACCTTTAATATACATTGTTTCTGCACTACTACATGTAGTATATTATATGTACATGTATAAAGTGTCTCTCACTTGAATTTTTATAAAATAGCCAAAGGCGACACCAATTTTTAAGTCTGGTTTACGAACATGTGGGGGGGGAAGTAGATGCAGGAGGGGAAAAAAATAAAAATAAAAAAAATTGTTCCCCCCAATTTATATCAAGTAAATCGTGGAATTTTATATATGTGTTATATATGTTTTTGAATGAAATTCTGAACCAAACAAGACATTTCTTGTCATGAAATACATGAAAATATGGATCTGTAAATGATCATAAGCAGAACCGGATGCGACAGCACATGAAAATCAGTACGCGTGTAAAATATTTTGGGAGAAAAAAGTTTTATTTTTTTTCATGAAATGGAAAAAAAGTTGTAGGAGGTGTTCGTAAACCAGATTTAAAAATTGGTGTCTCCTAATATATGAATTTAATACCGTAGAGTGATATTAAACGGTACTGGTAAATCTCATTTCAAGCAGGATAATCATAATCCATTGAACCAAAAGATATCTGACAATAACTTATAATCAGTTACAATCCCATAAATATATAAAAATATCCAAAGTTACTCTTGACAAATTAAACTCTCAATACAATGGATTTAACAAAAAAGTTCAGGGGGACAACCGCCAGACCCAACCATCAGCAGGGGGACACCCCCTCCCGAACCTCCCTGCTCAGGCCTTTTGGATATGCTTTTGGCAGATCATTCCCCGATAACAATGTCCCCAAAAATCCCTGGATCATTTACTGATACATGTACGGTATATGTAATGTATAGGCAAGGGGTTGCATGTGGTCCTTCAGCCGCGAAACACGTTTTTTATCAAAATAATATTGTATTTGACCAGTAAAACATTATAATTTAGTACCTGTAAATAAACAATATAACATATAGCATCAAATAGTTGCTTAGTTTGGTTTCGAGATCAGATATCGGATGATTCAGGTCGAGTCATTTTATGCACACAATATGTCTTAAGTATAGAATAGTGTTAAAATGCTTTCGTTCAATTCATCACAACTGGAACATAGAATGGAATGATCTACAATGGGGTCTCGAGCAGTTTACCCCTTCGCATATTGAACAACGATGCCATTAAAATGGCACTTCCAGCCCGAGGACAGGAGCGACCCGTCATATTGTAGTCACCCGACTAAGCCCAGTTGATGAATTGACTGTAGAAACATTTTAAAATTATCATTCATACCAAGTTTCGCATGGATATACATGTACTATAAAATATATCGGATCAAACCCATATTCGAACTTGATCTGCATTTTGGTGTGATTAATGTACATACCAAATATGGTGTCGATCAGATGAAAAATGTTCGAGTCATAGCTGCATGTGTGAACTCTTTAAGTAAAAACAAAAGCAAAAATGGTTAATTACACAATATAAAAAAACATGTTGTATGTACAGATGAAGAACATGATAAGAAAACCCTATGTAAGGCCAAAGAAAAAAGATACTATGTTTCCGTACATCGACCCTAAAAATAACCCGCCGACCCTAATCTTTTTATTGATATTTTGAGAAAAAGTCAAAATTTTCTAAAAAAACAAAAAAACAAACAATTTTTTTAATGTTTTTACCGCTAATGCTAATAAATATTGATAATCATTAATGTGCAAAACACATGGTTTCTAACATAAGCCTGTGATAAGTGACATGATGTGACAGTTGTCTCAAAAGCCACATGTGTGTGATGGGTTGTGGATTGATAGGCATGAATCTTGCAATTTTAATTTCAAGAGAGTGGATCTCATGCTTGCTTTACCTGTATGCCTTGTTTGGGACTTATGGAACATATTCATGAGTTCCAAATAAACATTATTTGAGTCTGCAAGTTTATTAATTTTGAGGGTATGAAAATTGAGATTTCTATATTATTCTGATACCAAATTGTTGAGCTTATAATTTTAGGCATGTACATATTCAAGTATATGGCATACATGTGAACATTTAAATATCGAATAAAACTCTACATGACACATACTGTGTTGATTCCTATGCTTGACCTACATGTACTATAATTTGTTTAACTATAGTTGATGTTTTGCTCACAGTTTCCCCTGTGCTATTATTTGGGTCTGCACTGTTATTAACTTTCAATGGAATTTTTCCTGTGTACTATTATTTGGGCGTGCACTTTTATTTGGAGCCTGAGAGTACCGGTAGGAACACTATAAACAGACATGGTGTGTGTCTGTATATATACATGTATATAGGTTATGAACACATATGTTAGGGGTACAGCTACTGTTTCCAGAAACCAGGCATGGTAGGTTGGGTGCACTGGCTACCTCTAGAAAATGGGATGCAGTGGTCACAATACAAGTATGGTATAATGGCGGTATTATGGGTGAAATTCTTAGTGACATCAATCTCATACCAAGTTTATAGCCAAATAATAAATAACATACTTAAGCATGAAGTAAGTTTGATCTTTCATCAATCTTAATGTATATTTCATAGTGCTGTGTTTATCAAGTAATACTTTCCCCACAACACAAGTTGGCATTTTATGTCATTTTCGGTCGAGGTAATTCACTATTTCTGCAGATGGATAAAAAATATCAAAAAAAAAAAAAAAATCCCTACCTACCCTAATTTTTTCACACCGTTATCGGAAACATACTATCTTTTTTCTTTGGCCTAAGAAATTTGAGGCAGAAGAAATATGTTTGACTTACTACTAGTAGTATGGCATCAGATAGCATGTGTGTACGTGAAGGGTTAATTATTTTCTAAACAGATCAATGAATCGATGCGGTAGCAACAAATACACAGTTGAGGGGATCACTGGGGGTGTGTCATCACACATGAATTAAATATGAACACAATCGGACAAAAAGTAAATAGGTTTATATGGTATCAGATAGCACATGCCAATTTGGCATTTGTGAATGCAATCTGTAAAGTGTTAATAATTTCTAAACCGATCGATACAAAAACTATACAGGTGAGGGGTGTGTCATCATAAACATGTACATAAAATTTGAACAAGATCCGATAAATTATACCGGTACTTGAGTTATCGTGTCGATAGCAAGTGTCTACGGACGGACGGACAGACGAACGATAGCTGGTTGATCCAGACACTGGCATTATGTGTTCCATACATGCCTACACATAAACACATGCAACATACACTACTTTTAAACGAAATATTTGGATCAGAAATTTGCCAATCAAAAAGATCGATAAAATTTTACATTGATTTACCTTTTACACTCAATCGATCTGCGGGGTCAAATGCTTCATTTTCAGGGCGGAAACAATAGGGTTCCAAGTGGTCATTTGAAATGTACATGTACACTTACATAGACCAATTAGCAATCAAGTTTGGTCACTCATCTCAGATGTGAATGGATCACGTGGTCAAAATGTCAGCCGATTGGAATTCCGAACTGTCAAAATGTTGTGTTTGTTCTGGCGATGACTAGAACATTGATAAAACGCTCCCAAACTAATATATGGCAACAAATCAGTATACTAATTATTAGATAACAGTTTACGAATACACTGAACTCACCTGAATGCGAATATAGATGATTAATTCCAATACAAACAGAACGAATATAATACGATGTAACCCAAACATCCATGCTTTGACAAGCCGAATCACACACTTTCCACTTCGCGAATTAACCTGTTCGGTGAAATATAGGGCGGTGGTCACTGGTTATTTGAACTTATTTCACAAATATTGTAACACATTACAATAACCAGCTCATGATACGAATGATATTTAAGTTATTGCGATCGAATATTGATTCGAATGCACGAACAATTCAATGAGACTATACGTTCATGTGACAAATCAGTCCGCACGTGAAATCGCTGTCTGTAAACTATATTTTTAAGTGTAAACAAGTAGTGTTGACTAATGTCAAAGCGCTAACAACTAAACAATTATTGCGATCCCGAGACACATTCCTCCCCTCACATGTCCATGAATGAACGAGAAAATATCTCACAATTAAAGTGACATACACAATTAACAATTAGAACTGAAGGAAGTCAGAAAATTTACAATGATTCGTTCCCGCCCGACTGCAATTTTTTTTAATGTTGTTCATTGTTACGTGACCATGATTCAATCAAAATGGCGTCCCCATAGTAACAATTTCTTCCAACTTGCAAATCTTATTTCTACTATAATAGCACCTAGTAACTTGACCATACTATCGTATAATTGATTTACGGTGTCGGGGTGACAATACCGCTGGATAATTTGGCCAAAATAATGAAAATTAAAGGATTTGTGATTTTGTCATAAAAAATTTTCAAATAGCATTTTCTCCACCAAAAACACCGTTGAAATTTTTTTCAGTCTCGGTTATGACTTCAGATTACCAATTTATACAATATCTGAGCTTGGGAACTCTTCAGGTCCCCTATTTCAATATGTGGTCATTTTTTTTCTCATGGCATAATTTAGGGGAATCATACCTTAAAGGCACGTGAGGCCTTAGTTATCGAAAATATTCATATTTGTTCCAATCACCGTGAACAGAAAAACATTAAAACGCATACAGTTTCGTTCATATATACCATGCCCATCGCGTAAACAGCATGTTATCATAAAGATTTACTATATTTTACCAAAGCAAGAGCCTGATTGTGTTACAGAAGACAGCACAATGCTGCTGGCTAATCACACACAAATGGCATAAACGCTCTTTATTCGTTCCATATCAGGAATTCACCAACAAAGAACGCTCTTTATGTTGACCATCATAATATAAACAAACAACAGAAAAGTAACTTTTTATGCTTTTGTTTACATAACAATGGTCAAAGATATGACAATAACATACTGTTTGTGCGATATTTCTCATTTGTATACGGACAAAGTCTGTCTACCTTTTGTTGTTCTTTCTGTTTGTGGCGGTTTTTGACGGGTGGAAATATTTTCACAGGATACCCACCGCCAAGGCCAACCGTACCTTTAATAGGGAGAAGTCCGAGTAGTGATATGGATAATATTGTATTACTGCGTTTCGGAATGCGCTTTAAATTCTTAACACACATGTGATAAGCGCGTTCTATAGCGGTATATTGCGTATGTGACAAACCATATCATGATTCACAACCATAAAGAGCTTTGGGAATGACGATATGCTTAAGAATCTTTAGGTTGGTTAAAGGGGGGAATTCTGTTGTAACTGGTGAGCGACACGCTGAGAAGAATACTTTGCGTAGCATATCAATAGCCTTCTCAACTTTTGGGTTCTGTTGACCAGTCGAGCTCTGAATAATACCCAGATGAGATACTTCCTCTACGTTGGCGATTACCATTTCGTATAAACGCATGTGTGTATGTCGTTTTAAGAGTGATTGCATCAACGCCGAAAGGTAATGTAAACCAGTCAATGATTTTTATAAAATTGTCGAAAGTCCATGCGCAGTTTTCAGCTCAAACGCCCCCATAAATACATGTATATAAATAAAAGGTCGCTGACCAAAATGTCCCCCGACGAAGTTAGCAGGGAGGAGTTGATAGTACCAGTTAGTCCAATATAATACAAAGTGCATATTCACTAAATATGTTGCACATCTTCAATGCGTCAGTAACAATGTCCTAAAGTTTTAGGTGACAGAAAAATCGGCAGAAATGGCAAGAACTCCGCCAAAATGGGTCCAACCAAACTCAGAATCGCAGATTCCAATGATGGTTAAAGGCCCACTTATTTTTCGAATGACCAGATTACATTATACACAACATATCCCATATTATATACCATTTGGAAGAGGAACCAAAAATATATATATATTCCACCAGAATACGGAACAGCTGTGGCATTGGAGTGTCCAACAAGTGATAGAGATTCTCAGATTAATTCCAAGACACCCCCTTGTCAACTCACAATGCATCAGAATTCAAACTAAGAGATAGAGGTATTCCCCTTCCATTGAGAATAATAGACTTTATAGTACAGTCGGGATCACAATTGATCACAGAACACACATTAGTACCTCGATAAAAACTATATGTTCCCAGTTTATTCGACCGGATCAGTTGATAATACAATGTTTTGGAGCTTCCTCTTTCAAATGGCATATAATATGGTATATGTTGTATATAATGTGATCGGGTGGTTCGAAATTTAAGTGGCCCTTTAATATCTGTGTCAAGATTTGTAAAACACTTGGCAATAACTCCGCACATGTTGGTTGATGTATGTGGCGAGATTAAATTGACCCGAAATTGACGGAATGTCGGGGGAACAATAACTGTTGTTATCCTCCACCCTATTTTCCACCCTTCTGATTGGTCCATGTGCTGTCACGTGCCGGGCGACAAATCACGCTGTCGCCCGCTGACCCGGGAGACATTGTTTTTGTCGCCCGCCTGGTGTTATATTGCAAGAATATCTCCAAACACACACTGCAGTAACTCACCTATTTCACATCACTACGACGTACTAAAAAAATATAGATACCCCACGCATTCGCAAAACACACCAGTTGTGGTGTTTGCTAATTTGCATATATTTAGTGAACACTAATATTCGAACTTTTAAGTTGATACTTTTATCGGACAAACGTTATTATTTACTTTTTACATCGAAACATGTCGATGATTCAATTTGTTCATGTCGACATTATGATATGCAAGATTGAAAGAGAGGAACCCTTGGGGTTGGTTGGTTATAAATGTTCGCTGGTAGACAACGTAATGCATACGTTTGTCGCGAATGAATGGTACTGTACGCTTATCCTCCGCGATGTCTGCAATGTGATCATAGAATTATTTTATGTGAGGATCGCCATGAGCACTGACACGTATGAATGTACAGTAATGAAATTGACAAATTCCCAATAGCTTTCGGGGAAGACCGTTATGAAATGAATATCGCGAGTAAATTGCACACACAAAACGACATTGAATATGCCACATTGCAGAAGACGAGAACATACCTATGTGGCTTATTGGGTTACATTGCATGGACCGATATTGACGATTTGACCACCAAAATGATCGTAAATAAACGCGGATTACCACACGCGTAACAGCGTGACTGTCGTTTATGGAACAGAAATCCTATGGGACGATAAGAAGTTACTGAAAATATACATAATTGGGAAAGAAAGCACCCGTGACTCAGGGTAACATCGTGCGTGTGGATGGCAAGGATATTTTCTGTGGTATAATCGGATAACAAAACAGTTGTTGCCCTTCTTCTCGGGAGACATTGAGATTTGTCACCCGCTTGAGAACGGAATGTCTCCCTCGGAGCTTCGCTCCTCGGGAGACATTCCGTTCTCGAGCGGGTGACAAATCTCAATGTCTCCCTCGACAACGGGCGACAACTGTATAATGGCCACCATAAAACAGTGACATTAATATTCTCATGCAGAGTTCATCCCTACAGTTCAGGTAGTGACAACGACATTCCCATTCAGTGTCCATCCCCGCATTGTAGGTAGTGACATTGACATTGCCATGCAGTGTCCATCCCTGCATTATAGGTAGTGACATTGACATTCCCATCTATTTCAGTGCTCCTGGATCCGAACAACGCACAGTGTCTGGTACAGAAGAAATCCGACATCGAGCAGTGTGTTCAAATGAAGACTCAGTGCCGAGCTGATGACGACATCGCCTCTAGGATGTGCGGGTAAGCTTAAATCGGCACACAATTGAACGATTTTGTTCAACATTGGTTCTATTTGTCCTACAAATAAATCAATTCGATGAACTGTCGTGGTGTTTTTTGTTCTAATTTTTTTTCAGATGGTTCGGTTAACTCACCTTTGAATTGTAAACTCACAGTCGCGGGCATGCTAATATTGACAATTTTCCCTGGGTTCTCTTCGGTTCATTTCCTCGCCAAATCTTTACCCATGAAAAAAATATTCCTGTGACATTTTAGAGGTTTTAACTTGACGAGCCGACGATTTTATCTTATCTTAGAAAACAAACTTCCACCACCCTGCATGGGCGGTTATATATATTTATGACAAAGAAAAAATCCAAAAACAAAATAGTTGAAAAGTTGTTTCCACGCAGTTAGGGTACGTTCATACACTGGCAAGATTGCACGGTATATGGTTTGCAGGTATTTCGTCGTAGAAAACGATATGGTGCCAGAATATGAACGGAAAAATGCATATAAAATTCATCTGTACCAACGCTATCTACGTAAGAAGTTAAATCTCTGTAGTTCCACATGTGGGGATACTACCGGAATTTGCCTGTAAATAACAGGCAATTATCTCGCAAGATTCAATCATACAGGTATTTGAATGCAAATGCCAGTCGCACCGTTACAAGTGGAACTACATAAATTTTACTTATCATGTCGGTAGCTTTAGTAAAGTTGCATGTTATATGCATGTTTCCGTTTATATTATGGCATTATGTTGTTTTCTATGACGAAATCCTTGCAATACATACCGTGCAAAGTTACCAGCTTATGAACGTACCCTTAATGGCGGCATGTGTATATATGGTATATGTTTGTTTGTGTGGCTGTCTCTGCATGTTTATTCTGATTGTATATAATTACATGTGTATAATTGGTTGGTATATTAATATTATCCGCTCTATGTCAGGCTCCCGCCTACAAATTATTAATTATTTCATTGCATGTATGTTTTGCTTGTTGCATGTGTGTGTTATTTCTACTAACTTAAGATTAAATGACTAAGTGGTGTGACTGTGGTATGATGGTGGGAGGTGCATGTCAACACAATTTCAACCACATCCTATGTGTCTAATACAGGGAGGTTTATCCTCGCCTCTCTGCTTTCTCGTTGTGGATGTGCACTGTATGTGGTGCCCCAGCCACGATAATTAAATTACTATATAGATACAGTGTAGCGGGCGGGCACAATGCAACACATGCGTGAAATTTAGTTATTCCCATGCATTGAATTGATATTTTTGCTCCATTTGTATATAGATATGTGATAATGTATATATGTTTTGCATGTAACATGTTAATTCATGTCGAGCAATAAACCATTCCGAACACCAATTGTGTTTGATGGTGCCGAACATAATTTGTCTTCTTTAACTAGTTAATTGCGTTTAGTGTTAGCAATAAAATTTACTATTTTTCATACTTTCACGTTTTGTTTGGTATAGGGGTGCCAAAAAGAAAGTAATTTGCATTTTGATTTAAACATATTTTATTGTATATCAATTATATACATGGGGATTGGGACACAAGTTTTGTCAACTTGTTGACGCCCCTCTCCCGCACAAAAGGTATAACATAACATTTAAACAAGATGGCAGGATGAAATTGTGAATATTTAAGCAGGGAAACAGATGTGAATATTTGTACAGAGTGTGCTATGAGTGGAGTTTTATTGTGTCCAGTTTTACCCTCACGTTGTCATAAGATGTGTCTAAAAAGAAAGTAATTTGCATGTTATAATAGATAACCCTTTAACGGCGGGAGCTGCGCTGTTGCAGAATTACATATCATGTGTCAATGCATTCAACATTTGTAACGCAAAGGAGGATCTCACAAATATAGGCGAGATCCTCCTTTGCGTTACAAATGTTGACTACCTCAGATGAAATTTCAAAAGCAGGATAGGACTGACAGCAATCACAACCACACCATACATCATCCTGTATATATGTTATGTTCGTCATCTACTTTGTATTTGTTAAAATGTTAATGGGAGAGGGGCGGATTTAAGTTGTTAAAACTTGTGCCCCGATCCCTTGTGTAATATTATATTACAATAAAATATGTTTAAACAAATGCATTCTTTTATATATGCGAGTCTCCCATATGGAGCATCCAACATATAAGATAATGCACTGGCTTTTACGGTCAAGGTAAATATTGTTAGGCCAATGCGTTCTTTTATATATGCTAGACTCCCTATGGGAGACTCGCATATATAAGATACATGTAGTGCATTGGCACATACAGGGTTTTCGCAAAATTTCAGGAAGATCCAGTCATGGAAGGGTTGAAGTCATCTCTGTACTGAGAAAGATACATCTCCATTCGAATAAGTTGTAGAGATTGTTGTATCCTTCGTAACGTTGTTTCTATTTCAGGTTGTATGATGACTCAGCTCTGTGCTACGACATCGCTGCAGATTGCAGCCAAGAACAGTGGTTACTGGTCTCTTTTATCTATAGAGTGATGGGCAAAATGAAACCAGATGCCTGTAATTGTAAGCGATTTTGCCTTGCGCTTTGTACAATTATGGCATTTCTCCTGGGTAATTCAATGTTTATTGAGATTTCGGCTCACAAAAGACTAGAGTTGGGATTTCCGCCTACAGTGAAGTATATTATTAAGGAGATAATAATTCAGAAATATATTCCCCGAGTTATTTTTTCGACTTTATAAGGTTTCCTGTCAAAACTTCAAAAAGTTCCCAGGTTTTGTACTGGTGGAATATTATCTCTACGGGCGTTAGCAAGAGTAGAGATTCATAACAGAGGTAGTCGATCTCACTAAGTTTGGGCAGTTATTTCTCTCACATATATCATCTTTTCCCTATCATGTCCTGTATTCGCATGTAGACAAAAGACAGATAAATGGAATATGCCAAATTCTGCGCAATTAAACCTACACGCGGGCACCTGAAAATGTATATGGATTCAAAAGCAAAAACTATCACTAACTCGACTGTCTACAGGTTGCTATTGTCAATACCCAGGCCACCAGTACACTATAGATATAGACTTGTGTTGATTGGCCATGGTGTATTGGTAGTGTACTCCCAACGTGAAGTGAATACCGTTATAATTGCCAATAAACACAGGTCGTATATAAATGAGCATTTAATGGATATTAGGGCGTATTTCTTAGACATATATATGTCACGGTATGTTATATATTAATCAGTGTGAGATAAATCTCAATAGAGCATTTGCGTAATTTGACACACAATAATAAGTTATCGAGATGTCGATATTTAGTAGCAATATTATGCTAGAAATTACGGATATATAAGTAGGTAATTGTTCTTATTTTTTTCGCTTCCCAACATTTTAATTACCATTTTCGGCATGATCGTAGTAAAACTTTTCCAAATTATTTAACTTTATGTTTCCTCCATGTTATCAAGCCACGCTGACAATCAAACATCAGGCTAAATCACGATATTGTATAAAATCTATAACCTATTATATACACGTAGAGAATACAGTATATGTATATAAAATATAAAGGAAACGCATTGATAAAGAGCGTTACTTTGTGTGTTATTTTTGTGTATATCTATACAATACTAAATGCTTAGTAGTTTATGTTGGATTGTTTACGTCCCTCTTATACACTTATATTATTGTCTTAGGTCTTTCCCCATATACTATTGTATGCAAACGGTTCTTAATTCTTAAAGAGCCACGTTTCAATAATAGGTATATTATTTGGGCTACCATCACCATCAGAAACAACGGTGCATCCGATGACCAGATAAACAAAATAACCTTGCCATAATTGACGTGTGCGGATTTCAACAATGCGATGTTTACCACTGTTTGCTGTCTGATAATTAGCTCCATAATCAAATACATTCGGTGTGACTAATTACCGCCCGGGACCGCCCGGGGACCGCCCGGGACCGCCCGGGCGGCCCCACGGGCCCGTGGACACAATATCTCGACGGTATAACGTAGCGCCATGCCACCTGAGGGCAACATAGAACAATTTACTCGATCGCTCGTCTCCGGTCGGTCATATTAACCCCACAAATGCCGATATTGGCTAAAATAGCCGGGGTGATTACTGGTGTCTTCATGTGTTTTCAGACAGATCTATTTTTGGTGATTCTCGGTAGTGCAATACACCTGAGTGTTAATTCAATGTATTGACTCGTTGACGCGTCCACGGCCGATGTTATTAACCCCTCAAATTCCGGTAAAATAGTGTATAAACAAAAGAACTTTGGAACCGCCCGGGACCGCCCGGGCGGCCCCAAATGGGCCCGTGGACACTATATCTCGACGTTATCAGATAGAAACATACCCCACGAGGTCAACTTACAAAATGGTACTCGCTCGCTCGACTCCGGCCGGTGTTATTAACCCCTCAAAATCCGATAAAATGGTATATAAACAAAAAGAACATTGGGACCGCCCAGGACGCCCGGGTGGCCCCACGTGCCCGTGGACACAATATATCGACGTTATAAGATAGCGACATACCACAGGAGGTCAACCTAGAAAATGTTACTAGCTCGCTCGACTCCGGCCGGTGTTATTAACCCCTCAAAATCCGATAAAATGGTATATAAACAAAAAGCACATTGGGACCGCCCGGGACCGCCCGGGAGGCCCCATGGGCCCGTGGACACTATATCTCGACGTTATAACGTAGCGACATACCCCACGAGGTCAACCTATAAAATGGTACTCGCTCGCTCGACTCCGGCCGGCGTTATTAACCCCTCAAAATCCGATAAAATGGTATATAAACAAAAAGAACATTGGGACCGCCCGGGACCGCCCGGGTGGCCCAACGTGCCCGTGGACACAATATCTCGACGTTATAACGTAGCGACATGCCACCTGAGGGCAACATAGAAATATTTACTCGCTCGCTCGTCTCCGGCCGGTCATATTAACCCCACAAATGCCGATATTGGTTAAAATAGCCTGGGTGATTACTGGTGTCTTCGTGTGTTTTCAGACAGATTATTTTGGTAATTCTCGGTAGTGCAATACACGTGAGTGTTAATTCCATGTATTGACTCGTTGACGCGTCCACGGCCAATGTTATTAACCCCTCAAATTCCGGTAAAATAGTGTATAAACAAAAGAACCTTGGAACCGCCCGGGACCGCCCGGGCGGCCCCATGGGCCCGTTGACACTATATCTCGACGTTATAACATAGCGACATACCCCACGAGGTCAACCTAGAAAATTTTACTCGCTCGCTCGACCCCGGCCGGTGTTATTAACCCCTCAAAATCCGACAAAATGGAATATAAACAAAAAGAACATTGGGACCCGCCCGGGACCGCCCGGGTGGCCCCACGTGCCCGTTGACACAGTATCTCGACGTTATAACGTAGCGACATACCACAGGAGGTCAACCTAGAAAATGTTACTCGCTCGCTCGACTCCGGCCGGTGTTATTAACCCCTCAAAATCCGATAAAATGGTATATAAACAAAAAGAACATTGGGACCGCCCGGGACCGCCCGGGAGGCCCCATGGGCCCGTGGACACAATATATCGACGTTATAACGTAGCGACATACCCCACGTAAGTTATTTGCTATAGTACATGTGCGTTATCTAATTGGTGCGTCTCATGAAAACTGATTACCGTTCGTGTCATGTATTGTATTTGTTATATTGCGCCCATCTTTTTGACCCAGCACCCTTTAAAGGCACGGGCGGTGTTCGTTGCAGAAATATTAATATTTGTTCAAATCGCTATCAACAGAAGGAACACCAAAATATATGCATTTCCGCTCGTATTCCAAACATAATCAGCGCGTAAATATTATATTGTCAAGACGTACGACACTGCATGTACGTAAACAAGAGACTGTTCGTGTTACAGAAGTTGTGCTTCTGTTTACACAACACAGCGCTATTCTATTGGTTAATCGCACAAAAATGATATATAGCCGCTCTTTATTATTTCCATATCAGGAAACAGTAACATGTGGAGAGTATGATTATCTCGAGCATCGGGCATAATGATTTTCAGTCCTTGCCCAAAAGGCTGTAGGTGGGATGCAACATGGGGGGGGGGGGGTGGGTGGGTACATAACATATTGTTTTATAACAATATAACTTCAGATACTATCTAGAAGCACATTTTCGCTGATAATAATGTGATACGTATATCAGGTGGAGATGAGGAGGGAGTGGGTTGTTGCATAACCGATTGATGATTTTAGAAGCTCAAGTGCACATTCTAAAGATTCAGAAGCACACTTCTGACAAATGTCGGAATTAGAGGTGGGGGTGGCGAATAACATTATTCTTAAATCTCGAACGTCGTGCAGTTAAGTTTCTTTCCTTGTTCATTAGATTAGCCGATCCCTAAATCATAAACAATTATTTTCTAGAACTGAATGTTGAATGGCGAGAACAAATCTGCAATTTGAGTTGGTTAAAGGGTGGTGGCTAATTACTTCCAGATGAGTTTACATGAGGCGAATAACTTTAATAATAATTCTTTAAACTTGGGTGTCAAGTGAGTGTCTTGTTTTGTACCTTATATAATATGCGATCAATGAATTGTAACAGTCTTTTCCTGGATCTGGAAGCAAACGTTCGCTGAGAACCTCCACGCTTTGCATATCAGGTGATAATGGGAGGTGGGTGGAAGAGGATGGCGAATACGAATAACTCTTTTCTTAGAACTAGAATTTCAGAAGAGACTTTTTAGTGCATTAGATTAGATTAGGCGATCCTTAAATTGTGAATTTTTAATTTCTAGAGAATATGCACTTGCGATGCAATGAGCGCCTAATATAATACAAAAAATCAGAAACTTATTTGAAATCCGAGCTAAGTTTAGGGGGAAAACGTTATTCCGCACCCCAGCCTCTAGAAATTTAATATTTATGATTTAAGAATTGTCTAATCTAATGCACAAAATAAGAGACTCATATGAAATTCGAGTTCTAAGGAAGGGTTATACGCCGCCACCCCACCCATCACCACCTAAACGAGAAACTTATTTAACCCCCGAGCTAAGTTTATTCGCCATCCCCTCCCAACCTCTATAAATTGATTATTTATGATTTAAGAATCGTCAAATCTAATGCCCAAAATAAGAGACTCCAATGAAATTCGAGTTCTAAGGAAGCTCCACGAATTCCGTTCCCATAGTTCCCAGTTCCAAAGTCCCTATTCTCAGATGATATTTCATTTATAATTTTTATGACCAGAAACGTGACGGCCACCCGGGAATCCTTACATTTTCGTGCGGTGCCACCCAGTGGGCATCTATAGGACAGGGACGCGACCATACAGCCTTTTACACATTTTTCGAAAATTGGGCTGAAGTCGTGCATGGGGTGTCAAAATGCACTTTATGTTACTAAATCGTCCGCGTAGCCAGAACCATGGTGGCCACCCGGGAATCCTTGCATTTTCGGGACGGAATTCATGGAGCATTCTAAGGAAATGGTTATTCGCCGGCAAGCCGCCACCCCGCCACCACCTGAAAGGCAGTACACCGTGATTCTCAGAGAAAGTTTGCTCGTATTTGCCCCTTTAAGTCGTCTGAAGTAAACAGCATCTATAACTCTTGACACGCTGTGGGATAATTTTACCCACATGTTTCAATACTCACCGATCAGATTGCAACAATTTTGGTTATAAAATTAATTATTTTATTTTACCAATACTTAGTGCCCTTTTCTCTTGACACGCCATGGGCCAATTTTACCCACATGTTTCAATTTTCACCGATCAGATTTCAACAATTTTGGTTATATAATTAATGTTTTTATTTTATTAATAATTAGTGCCCTTTTAAGACATCTGATGTCAACTGGACATGTATAATATGATTTTCCTGGTCAAAGTACCTCCCCATATTGCAACCCAACCCACGACCTTTTGGGCAAGCGAGCGAGCGAGTAACATTTTCCAAGGTTCTTTTGTTTATACACTATTTTACCGGAATTTGAGGGGTTAATAACATCGGCCGTGGACGCGTCAACGAGTCAATACATGGAATTAACACTCAGGTGTATTGCACTACCGAGAATCACCAAAATAGATCTGTCTGAAAACACACGAAGACACCAGTAATCACCCAGGCTATTTTAGCCAATATCGGCATTTGTGGGGTTAATATGACCGGCCGGAGTCGAGCGAGCGAGTAACATGTTCTAGGTTGACCTCGTGTGGTATGTCGCTACGTTATAACGTCGAGATATTGTGTCCACGGGCACGTGGGGCCACCCGGGCGGTCCCGGGCGGTCCCAATGTTCTTTTTGTTTATATACCATTTTATCGGATTTAGAGGGGTTAATAACACCGGCCGGAGTCGAGCGAGCGAGTAACATTTTCTAGGTTGACCTCGAGTGGTATGTCGCTACGTTATAACGTCGAGATATTGTGTCCACGGGCACGTGGGGCCACCCGGGCGGTCCCGGCGGTCCCAATGTTATTTTTGTTTATATACCATTTTGTCGGATTTTGAGGGGTTAATAACACCGGCCGGGGTCGAGCGAGCGAGTAACATTTTCTAGGTTGACCTCGTGGGGTATGTTGCTATGTTATAACGTCGAGATATAGTGTCCACTGGCCCATGGGGTCGCCCGGGTGGTCCCGGGCGGTTCCAAGGTTCTTTTGTTTATACACTATTTTACCGGAATTTGAGGGGTTAATAACATCGGCCGTGGACGCGTCAACGAGTCAATACATGGAATTAACACTCAGGTGTATTGCACTACCGAGAATCACCAAAAATAATCTGTCTGAAAACACACGAAGACACCAGTAATCACCCAGGCTATTTTAGCCAATATCGGCATTTGTGGGGGTTAATATGACCGGCCGGAGACGAGCGAGCGAGTAAATTTTTCTATGTTGCCCTCATGTGGCATGTCGGCTACGTTATACCGTCGAGATATTGTGTCCACGGGCCCGTGGGGCCGCCCGGGCGGTCCCGGGCGGGTCTCGGGTGGTCCCCCGGGCGGTCCCGATTGGTCCCCGGGCGGTCCCGGGCGGGTCCCGGGCGGTAATTAGTCACACCCAATACATTCACCACAAAAAGCGTTTATTCGACGGTTTACATGCAAAGTACGTATGTGTTAAGCATGATTGTTACTATTATCTTGAACTCCAGCCCGCCCTAACACGCATACAAATAGATGGATGTGTACTTTGTTTTAATACCAATTGATGTGATACATATTATCTGGTACTCCAACTCCCCGTGCAACATGCATATGTTTAAATTTAAAATAATCAATATGGAATCATAGGTTATACCCCAGTTTTCTAATAAAACGTACGCATTATGTTATTGATCTGTTTCGACCGTCTGTCGGTCTGTCCGTCCATCCACTCGCTTTTTGTTTATGGATGATAACTTTAGATAGTATCAACTGGATAAAATGTAATTTAGTATTTGGGTATACTAACACAGAGTGCAGGTCGGGTCCGTATTCGGGGACCGCCGGCCAACTTCCACTATATATTATGGCCCCCTTTCGTTGAGATTTCCTCCCATTTTCGTCTCCATATGAGGAGCTTGCTGTGTCCAATCTGAATTGACTGGAATTTGGTCTGGAAAGTTTCTGGGTCTAGGGTACGGGTCAAGTTCGAATTTGGAATCCGCCCGACAATTTTTCACACGAGCTATGACACCTTGTTTATTAGTTTCGGGCGAATATGCCACGCCCTTAATAAAGAGCGTTTAATTTATCAGTTGCTTTTTACACGGGAATATGATAACCCACACCCATATCGAAACCAAACCTCTACTCTGGAGTTTAGAAACCTTTGTGAATATACAAACCTCTTACTATACTCGGAGAAATGTTGAAAGTCTTGTTTGAAAAGATAACGCAAACTGTAGACTCGCAGACGCACGTTTGTGTTTACGCAAACAAAGAGTGGAACCTGCAATCTACATAAGTTAACCCGGACAAATACGTTCTTTCTTTCGCAGACAGCATGAGTTCCACTTTATGTTAATTTATTAATACCTGTGTTCAGGTTTCCCGACCGACCCCGGAAAATCGGCCCGACTCAAAACTTTTTATCGCTTATTTAAAAAAATATGTGTGTGAAAATATCATCAAATCGATGTTATAAGGCAATATTCCGAAACCCATATGGAGCCCCAACGGTGTACGTCACGTCGCGTGATGTGCTGGTAAACATCGTGCGCGTGTCGAGACCAAAACATGCGTTTTCTATTAAACATGGTGAATGTTATTCTCGTCCGGCTGGACATCACGGAATGTCTACACCAACGTGGTGGACAATTTATTCGCCAAGTGAACTTGACACAACTGTTCGATGTCTGCTTACAAAGGAGCACACGGACAGTGAATGTGACACAACTGTTCGATGTCTGCTTACACAGGAGCACACGGACAGTGAATGTGACACAACTGTTCGATGTCTGCTTACAAAGGAGCACACGGACAGTGAATGTGACATCGTCGTCAAAGGTGTAGTGCCAAAAATCACGGATCTTGGGACAGACCAGCGTGTTGAGGTCCCGATGGACTGTTCCATAGGAGTGTTGAAACAAACTTTTCATATTAATACTTTATAACAATATATCTTGGATTCCCAAAAGACTTGAACCAAATGTACCTGTGCAAAAAAATGCGTTCCAGGAAATTAATGTCTTGTAGATTATCGCCGGCAAAGGAAAACTCCAAGGTTGGTATTAAATATAATGCCTTTTAAAGTTTTATAAAGCCTTAAATTTCAAGCCGTGTAAATGGGGAAAAAAGCTATTTATTTTCTGACCCAATTCCCACGTATTAAAATGTTTCACCGCACCAGCTATTAAAAATTTGCAATTTTTTTGCAATGTCCCGCTTTCAGAAATAGAACCCGATGTGGCCTCCCAGTGTAATTATAATTAGATCACGTGGTCAGTGCGATTCCCATTTCGATCATTGATTTGATCACCCCTACCTCTGCATCACATATATTAAAATGGGTAAGTCCCTCCCCATTGAGTTGTCAGCAATGAGACAGCGCTGGTGGGGACCATATGTTGTATGCCGACACCCCTGTTTGAAAATGCGCAGTCCTGTACATCGAAAACGAAATATAATCTCTGCATAAATCGTGTCATAAATCTCGCGAAAACGCTGTATTGAAACGATTTTATTTTTTAGAAACAATCCAGTTTTCATGGTGGATCAACTTCATATTTACCAGTTTGTAATGTGTCAACAAACAATTTATATTGAATAGAAGTGACAGTTGAAAACTTTTTCTCCGATATAAAATATTTTAGAGCACAATCCCATTGTTGCAATCGTTCCCTGATTGTTGGTAAAACACACCGATTCCCAAAGCTGGCGAATGAATAGTTCAATGATTACCCCATTTTGAGGCACACGCAACTCACATCAGACAAATCGCACGGGCGCTTCGAAGTAGCTTCAATTACCAGAGGCCACAGGGGCATGAACAGCGCTCTGCTTCCCCCAAACACACTGCCATTATACGCCGTTACTATTTATGCACCTCTAATATACTAAGCAGGCACTTATATAGGGACGGCGTATAAGGGGAGTGCGGGTGGGGGGGGGGTGCATGTCCTCTTGTATAATAACTGAAGCTACATTGAAACGACCGCGCGATTTGTTTGTTAAGGACTTTGCTAACCCAATTTTCCCCAAATTTTATGGAGTCAAAATAAAGGTTTATGTTCTGTTGTATTAGTGATAACAGTAACCAAAGCCATGAATGCAACATTTTAAGAGTATAATTCATGGTGGAACATGTTAGAAATACTAAATGTGAACTTTATAGAGGTTTTTTTAAATAATTGTTTCGAACCCAAATCCAACAAACACAAAGTCCATATCTGAGAAAAAAATATGGGAATGTGTGCTGAACACTGTGAAGAATGATGAACAATAAAAATATATTCATATTTACCAAGCATTCTTTGAAAAATATACTCAGAACGACTTGTTTGCAAATGGTAGATTAACTTTCTCAGTAATGCTGTCCAGAAGATGACACTTGATGGGTGGATTATGGGTCACCTTGTACCCAATATTGCTGGGATTGTTATCAGCCTCTGTGTGCCAGTCTGTGGCCACTGGACCATAAGGAATTAGTCCATGATTTGTGACCTATTTATTGGTTACAGGGTGGTCTGCTAAATTGAAGCTTAAGAAATTATTTTGTCAACTCACCACTGTCAATAGTTAACCAATCGCTGCCAGCTCTCAGTTAGCCATGTTGGGGAAATAATTCTGGCATTTGTTAACAACTGGTTCTATGTAATGTTTTCCAAAACACTATATGAATATATTTTTATTGTTCATCATTCTTCACAGTATTCACTACACATTTCCATATCTTTTTCTTAGAAATTGATTTTGTTTTTGTTGGATTTGGGTTCGAAAAAAATATTTTTTAAAACCTCTATAAAGTTTACATTTTGTATTACTTAGATAATCCACCACTAATTATACTGTTAAAATTGTGCATCCATGGGTTTGGTTGCTGTGATTACCAATAAAAGTGAGCACAATCCATTATTTTGACTCCCATCAAATTTGGGTTGAAATTGGGTTAGCAAAGTCCTTAAGAGTGGCGCGTGTCGAACAATGGGATATCACTGAAATATTAGTTTGCCAGCCTTGGGAATTGGGTGTGATTTACCAAAATTACAAAATATATATAGATATAATACATAGGACGAACGGGGGGGGGGGGGGGTGGCAATAGCAACACATGCATTGGTTGAATTAATTATTAACTAGTAGCATAATTACATTTATTATAATTATTCCACAAAACTAATCCTGTTCCGAAAATATTCTCAGGACCACTAATCCAACGATGAAACTAAACGAATTAACATTTACATTTAGAACCACTAAATATAGTGATACATCCAATGATCCAACAGAATCACCACTTCACAATATAGCGCTCCACATATCCGATGTAACTAACAACATAACTTGTATCTGGAGAATCTGGAGGAACCAGTGGACTATTATGGTAGTAATGTCGAAACAGTTTCTTGAAAAGGCGACACGTTTATCACATAATAATGATGTGCAGCATTACCTTTGGCAAGAGTAGTTGGTTGTTGGTTACAGGTCAAATTCCATGTCATCATTCTGGCAGACAGACTTCTTCGGAATTCATGATCCACTTATACAATGTATATTATAATAGTAAGACACAATCATGCGACTTCCACATTTGACTTTCCAAACACATCTGCGAGTGACTTGGTTTGTGAAAAATAAAGGATTCTGTTCATGTATATCAGTAATAATAGAAACCATGCCCATTGATGCAACATTTTGAGAGTATACTTCGTGGTGGATTATGTTAGAAATACAAAATGTGAACTTTATTGAGATTTAAAAAAAATTTATTTACAGGCAATGGTCCAAGAAAAACAAAGTCCAAATCTAAGAATCAAATATGGGAATATGTACTGAACACTGTGATGAATGATGTATTACAAAAAAAAAAATATATTTCTTGAGTGTTCTTTGATAAAATTACTTTGAACCGGTTGTTGACAAATGATATATACTTGCTTAAAAATTGGCTATGTGGGTGGTAGCAGGCACGGGTTAACAGCTGGCCATTGTAACTGCTCTGGACTCTGTTGACAATAGAATGCTAATCCTCACTCATACCCCTACCAGATCACCTTACTAATTCTAGTAAGTAGGTCACCACTCACTCAGAGTGATCACTCATGTGGAAGTTTGACACTGTTAAAAAGCCATTCACACCAGACTGGACATCAGCCATGAAAGGTTGACCCATTAACTGCTGCCTCTCAGTCAACCATATTATGAAGTTAGTATATCATTTGTCAACAACCGGTTCAAAGTAATTTTATCAAAGAACACTCAAGAAATATAATATTTTTTTTGTAATACATCATTCATCACAGTGTTCAGTACAGATTCCCATATTTGATTCTTAGATTTGGACTTTGTTTTTCTTGGGCCATTGCCTGTAAATAATTTTTTGTTCAATCTCAATAAAGTTCACATTTTGTATTTCTAACATAATCCACCATGAGGTATACTCTCAAAATGTTGCATCAATGGGCATGGTTTCTATTATTACTAATATACATGAACAGAATCCTTTATTTGGACTCTATAAAATTTTGGAAAAATTGGGCCCACAAAGCCCTTAATCCGTGTCGTTTCGGACATATTTATTCACATTCAACGGCGATCACTGCATGGGTAATCACGATGATTGGTGTGGCTAACGGGTCATTGTGTTCATCTCGGCCAGCGCACGGATTGTACGTCGTGTTCAACGCACGATCAATTGCGTATTTCGAGATAATTGCATTATGTGCGGTCAATTGTGCTCTAAGTCGGTCAGAGCACGCGAATAGTTCTTTACCAGAATAAATCTCGTCTCCGACTCGATTTATTCTGGTAAAGTCCTATTCTTGTGCTCTAACCATTACTAAGAATATTCCATTTCAATTTGATCGTCGGGAGGTTTACTGTCTGACAGAACAGTGTTGTCTAATTTTCCAAGCGATGTTAATTACGAGGTGGCTGCCCCATTTTTGTTATTAAAATATGACAAATTAAATATATGTATGGACTGTATGTTAAAATATGTTGCATTTGAAGATTTGGGGTACATACTTCAGCTATTTTTAGCATTTAATAGTATAAATACTACTAGCCTTCATTGTGGTTTGTTTTGGTACGGGGGGGGGGGGTGTCAAACACAAGGAAGTCTGCAGAATTTGCTAACTTATTATACATGTACTCCCACCTTAAGTGTGGTATACTGGATTGAATCTGTGTGTCAGTCCATGCGTCCACCTGTCCGTCCGATGTCTGTTCAGGTCAAGTAACTTCTCAAAATGGCTACTGGTACTAGATGTCCACTCTATTATTTGTGAAAACTTGTTCCTTTTCAGAATGAATTTATATTTGAAAATTTAAGAGTTATTGTGTTATTAAAGTGCCCATTTAAAATTGTATGCTTTATGATGGATTATTTATACCTACATGTATTACCTACCGTGTCAGATTCACTTTTGTTGACATCTTGCTCAATATATACACGTACGCTGGGTGAATTCCATCGTGACAGAGGTTACAAACAATGTCGATTGACAACTTTGACTAGTGATTTCCAATTACAAAATAAAAATATGGATATTGTTGCTCTGATATCCAAATCAACCTGTGTATAAAAACAGGTATATCGCGAAATATTATGATATTTGCAAGTTATGAAACTCGAAGTCTGCGCGCGACAAATGTTTATGAGAAAAAAAGACATATTTTGCACATTTAAAGTTAGCCTGAAAATACATGTATTATCTCATGTCTATGGGATGCCAAATTGACATTTAATAAATAATTGAGCTTAGGCGAAATAACGAATCCCTCATTGCGTTTAAGCGCAATAAGGGAAGATATAATTGCGCTTAAGCGCAATAAGGAAATTCCTTATTGTGCTTAAGCAAAATAAGGAATATCTTTTTAAGCACAATAAGGAATATTCGTATTGCGCTTAAGCGCAGTTGAATCTTTCCTTATTGTGCTACATTCCTTATTGCGCTTAAGCGCAATTACATCCTTATTGCGCTTAAGCGCAATTAATATCCCCCTCATGAGATCAACCCTCTGCAAATAGTAGAATTATCCTATATTTTCTCCACCCATTGTACCATGGCCTACACCATTTGTATTATAGGGTGTTTATGTAATGTGGCTAATTGCGCTTAAGTATAATAAGGAATATTCCTTATTGTGCTAAAGCGCAATTTGCTCTTATTGCGCTTAATCGCAATAAGAGAGTTCTTATTGCGCTTAATCGCAATAATATATTCCTTATTGCACTTAAGCGCAATACGGAATTTCCTTATTGTGCTTAAGCGCAATTAGATCTTCATTGCGCTTAAGCTAAATTATTTATTAAATGTCAAATTGGCTTCCCGTACATGTCTAACTGTATCACAAAATGTCAACTATAACAGACATCTTGTTCAATATATACACCAGTTGCAGTCTGACTGTAAGTTTTGGGTGCACACTAAATTCTTAAAATGTCCCAGCTACATGTACATGCACCAGACAGAAACCAATGTGGACATAAAAGGTTGATCCACTAATCCGGATGCAGTAATTTTTCCTGAAAACTCATCAAATATTGTCACATATTAAATGAACAAATTCACTTGAATGGTGGTATCAAATAGTCTTTGCATGTCCTCTTTAGTTATATCATATCAATAATAAAGATAGTACTTGATTTTGTACATAATTGTAGTGTTGTATGACGATTAGTACATGCCTGCCCTATATATATTAATTAAAACAAAACAAAACAAAAAGCAAATTGCCTACCTACCTACCCTAAGTTTTCAGTGGCCCGTAACCATAAACACAGGTTTTGTTTTGGCCTAAGCTGATAACTGAAACATTTTCCATTGCATATTTTAGTTTATCGGGTGTCATTTTCAGAACTATTTGTGTTGATGAAAAGTCGTCATAAAACAACATAATGTCTGAAATCATGAATCAGTTTTGAGTGTTGAAAGAGATGTGAAACACTCCAGCGGGTGATCAAATAGAAATGGTGAATAATCTTCCTCAAAGTAGTTACAAATATTATTTCCAAATCGACAACACATACCGTCATTCTTATATATTAATTAAATGCAGTGACTCTTGGTGGCAAGACCAATTTCGTAAGTTGATCTCCGATAGTTGCGTCCCAAATCGAGAAGTAAATATTTTCATTTGAGCGTAGTTCGGACGATGTTGTTTATGGAGTGGTATGGTCGATTTGCTTCAGATTTCGGTTATGTTAGTAGAATGTTACATTCTCCCAGTTGGCATGTCACCTGAACAGTAACCTATCAGTTGTCCGTACCCGAACAAGTCCATATTATGTCTTTAATGATGTCAGATTATTGCAAACGTGGTCGAATAATATAGTGAAGTGAGTTAAATTTTATTGTTTCTTAAAATAATAAAGGCAATGGGAGCGTGGTGAAAACATTATTTTTGATTTGTCTTCCAAAAGGGACATTTCCCCATATAACTACTCGTCAATGAGTATTTAGTAAAGAAAGGTTAACAGCCAATGTTTAAAAAAATCACGATTGTATATAAACTTACTACATTATACTTCCTTAGTATAGACCAACAAAACCAGCACAAAACACAATCCGTTGCCATGGAAACACAGATTTCACACACTAAGCTACACTTGACCCATTGTGTCCCAGTACTGACTTACACTTCATATTATAAGCTTTCAGCACATATTTGGTAGAATTTGCCCATCAAATTGATACCATTTTCCATTTTTGTTGGGAGCCAGGTTATTGGACTACAGAGAACTACTCGTCAATGAGTATTTAGTAAAGAAAGTGTTAAATGCACGCATGGTTTTCGTTATCGTTATAATTTAGAAATAACAGTTACCACAGAATGAACATTTCCTAAAGAATATACCAATAGTATAGCATTATGATAGTATGACTGTGATATTATCCCCAAAATGCACTTTGTGTGAGCCGGGCGTTTGTTTATATGCACCACGTAGATAAATTGTATTTAAAAGTCGGAGGTAAAAACTTTATACAAGCACAAGCACTGAAGAGCTTTTGATCGACGTAAATAGTAAGCCATAAGCAAACTCTCAACACCATGGCGATTTTTTTTAGGACGTTGACCCATTCAGCGCCGAAATCATGAGAATCGATGGTTAGTAAACGCTAGACCGGTATGTTGTAAACCACTTGGTGGCATTTCTAACCAAAGTTCAAAGTGGGGTCTCCCAGGTTTTCAGTGTTTCGCTTATCACATACTCTGTACGTACTGTTTGTTCACATAACATGTCGTTTGTTTACACAACACAGAGTACTAACATGACAATAACATGTAATGGCGGGTTTTAACGGACGTGATTATGTTAACAGCAATAACCACAACCAAAGCTGTACAATTCAGTATAGTGCGAGGTCATGGAATTTGAATTGTTCCCCTTGTAAATGTCCCATTCTACAACCCAAATATCACACGAATTACAACACATATATTTGTTAGCGCTTTATAGTCCTAGCTATATTTCCTTCCAGTTGTCAGTGCAGAATGTTCAGACGTCGATTTGGGCAAGTTATTCAAGTGTGCTAAGGGTTTTCAATTCGGAGGGTTCGGTCGATTGTTAACCAGTGTACAGGCAGGTACAGGCGGCGGTATGATGGCAACGATGACAAAATCACTGGGCATAATGTGTCAAAGGTTGGTATATTGTCCTAGTCCAACTTCATCACTTTGTAACAGAACGATGTGCGCCCTTGCCTGATCACACCCCAGTGAACTATTGCATCAGTTCCAACTATTACGATGCACGAACAACAGACGTGGGATTGTTAGTCGAACAGCCGTACTTAGCGATTAGAGATTACGCGATGCTGATTCTAGCTGATTCTCTGGAAAGTTCCCAGTCGAACCAGTGCAGAGGTCTAAAAGTTAGTAGTTGTTTTGGTACACTACACTGGTCATGATATACCAAAGCTATACCAAAGCTAACTTGAGTGATGAGCCGTTGACAACTCGTTGTAAAACTTGGCCAATAAAATCGTCACATGATTTTGAAGAGTAGGTTACCAATTTTAAATATAAGCACTGAGATTTTATCCATCAGTGTTCAGTTGACTGAGTCCTCCTATGAGTACCGCCCTGGGAAAGACATACTGATCCAGAAGAGCCTGAGACTACCAGCATCGGCTGTCCGATCTTGAAGCGAAGCTATGTTCAGAAAATAAACGAAATTACAACAGATCTCTACGGTTCCATGAGTTGTGGTCACCCAAAAAAGTACACAACGTGAAGCACGGACAGAATTTCGTATCCCCAACGTACGGAGTTCTGCCACAACTTCTAAAAAAAAATTAAAGGCACTCAGTCCAAGCAGACGGTCCCCATATTATCAAGTTACAACAACAACAACATTTCTTTAAAAAAAACGCTTTAGTTATCAGAATCAATTAATTACAACAAAATAATGCTAACCTCTGTCAACTATGTTATAAAATTTACCTAAATGTGTTATTTATCAACTTGTTATTCAACGAAATATGGCCGTATTATCACTTGATTATATGATTATCACAAAATTACCACTTGATTTTAGAGTTACCCACATTTCGAGAAATAACAAATTTCAAAAATCGATATCTGATCACTTTGAGCTTTGATATGTGGGTTCCTCGACTCGAATCAAATATTGTTTACCCCCGAAACCAAAGAAATAGTAATCCTGATTATGCATCGTTAAATGGACTAACGGTATTCGAAGTGGACTTCATGCAAAATCAAATAAAAGTCTGTAAACAAGTACATATGCATGAAAAATAGATTGACCTTGTTGCTATTTTCATTATTAATGACTCCAATAATAAAATTTCGCATGTCAAAAATAGTGTTATGTGAACATTACTGAGGAATTGACGATAAAAGTCCAGTTTGATATCAAATTTTCATACATTGTAGGGTTTGGTTATTTCAGTGAAGGTGTCAATTTGACAGAATATAGCATGCAACTATAACATTACTGAAAATCCCAACCACATGAATTATATCTCTTCAGAAAACACAAAGTGTGCTATATGCACAGCAGCTGTAAACATTTCGTCATTAATTCGAATTAGCGATACACAAATGGCATTGATATCGCCGAATAAAGTCGTCGCATATTATTCATAATATATAAAAATTACGCCGTGTGTTTCCAATATGAATATAATATTTATAAAAATATCCACTTCATTCTCTATTTCCATTCGATCAACCCATCACTATTCACTTTAGTGTCTTGTCCTCGACCAATAGTCCTGCTTGCTGCTCAAAAGACGCCACCTCGGGGAAATTGTTCTCCACATTCCCCCCAATTTAAGGCAGTAACCAGGTGTTTAGTATAAGGTCGCTCTCTATCTCGATCTCTTCGTTTTAACAGCGACAGTCCAGGAAGGGAAAGGCTTGATTGTATTGGGCTTTACATCGATAAGTGCATGGTACAGAGTAGACAGTTGGGCTGGTCGCTGACGTACATCAATTTCGGTGGAATGAACTCGGCTATCAAAGACATCTGTGACAACAAGGATGGTAAGATTAACACTTCTATACTAAATGAAATCTCCAATCAGTTATAAAAAATATACATTGGAATGGTCAGGAGGAATTTCCAGTTAATATAAACAGACGACATATAATACCCCCCCCCCCCAACTATGGCCATATTTTTCAACAGTTGGAAATTTCGTGACTGATACATGTACGTTAGTTGGAAATTATACACCACATATTGGTTGAAATTGTTCTCAATGTTTGAGTTTTTGACCAGTATTTAGTGAGGAATTTGTTGTTTTTAGGACCAAAAGTAGCATATTTTTCTACATTTGGTTAAAAAGTTTGGTCTGAATTGACCATCAGTTTGATTGCAATAGTTCAAAAGTTTCAGGTACCAGAGGGGGTTCAAATGGTACTCCGCGAACATATCATTATTTTTGTCTGGTTCAAGGGGTTGTGCAATTGGAAATTTGAACGTGGATACCCCCTCATCGGAGACCCTCCCTGTGCGTTATATTGACATTCTCACGCATTTGAGGTTTGTAAACAAATTTATATCCATTTTGTATTCACCGAAATTGATATAGTTCAATGCATTTATAAACTGAATCTCTCAACAGATAAAAGACTTTTACGAAAATAATTTGTCAGTTTTTAACTCTCACAGCACAGTGCGCGAATTCGAAATTAACCCTTTACCCAACAAACCGGCCAGAACCGGCCAAATAAAGCTTCAACAGCATAAAATATCTTCGGTCTGTCTCAATAGAACCATACAAATATGGATATCATTGGAACCGGCTCCTTGACCACATTGTGATAGTTACAGTTAGCCCTGTGCCAATGCATTCTCTTATATATGCGAGTCGACCATAGGTCGCCTCGCATATATAAGAGAATGCATTGGCCTAAAAAAAAACTTTTTTTAACACTTTTTACAATTTTTTCTTACATTCTTTAACAATTTTATAATTTTGAATGTGTTAAGCCAATGCATTCTCTTATATATGCGAGGCGACCTATGGTCGACTCGCATATATAAGAGAATGCATTGGCACAGGGCCCTTCTGTTGGGTAAAGGGTTAAACCCGCGATTAGTCTAAGCGCAGCAACAGTTAAGATGTCCTGCATAAAGTATATGTTGTCCCAGCCGATGAATATCCTAATGGATGTACGTCCCTAGATGTATTCAAAGAGCATGTGCACCAATACTAGAGGGCATGAACATAAATTACAAAAGAAAATAGTTAACCCTTTACCCAACAGAACCATAGGTCGCCTCGCATATATAAGAGAATGCATTGGCTTAACACATTAAAAATTATAAAATTGTTAAAGAATGTAAGAAAAAATGGTAAAAAGGGTTAAAAAAAGATTTTTTTATGCCAATGCATTCTCTTATATATGCGAGGCGACCTATGGTCGACTCGCATATATAAGAGAATGCATTGGCACAGGGCATAACTGTAACTATCACAATGTGGTCAAGGAGCCGGTTCCAATGATATCCATAATTGTATGGTTCTATTGAGACAGACCGAAGATATTTTAGGCTGTTGAAGCTTTATTTGGCCGGTTTTGGCCGGTTTGTTGGGTAAAGGGTTAAAAAGGATACGAGAAAATTCTACTTTACAAATATAGAGTTATCCCATATTGGAATTCACTACCAGATTTCATAGTTTCTGCTGGAAGTATAGAACTGTTCAAGACATTATATAGACTCACATTTTTATGATATGAGATACGATTTCAATGACTCTCATGCATCTTAAACAATTTGTAAATGTCACCGGAACGAGAAGTCTTAGGACATGTTCCGTTGAATATGATGATGACGATGATGATGATGATGACGATGATTATATTTCATTTCTACGACGACGCGGCATTTTCAACATGACGTAATAAACCGTTTCCAAATATGGAGTGCATTCCCGGCGTAGTAATTTTTTGTGAGAATCGTAGTATTTAGAAATGGTTATAAATACAACAAGATACGAAAGAATAATAAGTCATGCATATCATTGACTGATAATAACTCGAAGATGCTATCTCCTATATGCGCTGAGTAAAATGAATTATGGGTATATCGCCTGTATTCAGTTTTCCAATAATATTTGAGTTTGACAATGAGTGGGGAAATTGTCAACACGTCATTGGTCTCTGCTCTGTGAAGTTTTTTGTTATGACATAAACCAATGAAATCGCGTAGACTGCGCCACTCTTGAATGGAATGGAGGGATTCCCTTCAATGCAGAACCTAATGTTAATAGAGAGCTCTAGAGACATACATCCGATGTAGGATGTTGTCCTCTGGGATCGGCAATGCGTCTTCTCGTATGTCAGTCTGTGGATACAGCCATCATACAGGTGCCATTTGATTTGAGTAGAGCTATAATACGAGTGCCGCATTCAGATATTGGCCAACAATATAAATTAACATTATCTTGCCTTGAACTACAATTAAAGGGATACTGTACCCGAATGTTGTTGTTGGTTTATTTAGTCCCTCAGTTGTAGAATAAGGTAAGCAAATTTTCATTATTTGAAAGTATGTTACGAAGTAATGTTACAGATGTCAGATAAGCCGGCATGCGAAAATACCAATTGTCATTGTGGAGTAATTTTTGTACATTTTTCAAGCAAATGTATCAAATAAATGTTATATTAGATGCATACTAGTCACATATACACATACCATTGGATAGTCACTAGTCAGTGAGTGGCTTGAGTTTAATCCCCGTATCAACATAATTGTTTACACGATCATGTGTGCCACGCTTTTCCCAATCCACTATCCGTGAATTATTTTGACTCCGTCTTGTACACAGAAATTCGTAATTTAATTTATGACTCCAGTCATCAATTAAATTTATTTAAAATTATTAACTTTCATATTAAGATAACCTATTAACCTGAACGTTTACAGAATACATCTTCGACTCAAATTAATTAGTTTTCTATATATTATCGATATTAGATCATTGTTATCACCGATATTTTATTGAAAATGGCGTACATTACCCGTTTAAACCAAGATATCGTTTGCTGAATGACCATTTCGTATAAACTCATGCGTGTATGTCGTTTTAAGAGTGATTGCATCGAACGCCGAAAGGTAATGTAAACCAGTCATTGATTTTTATAAAATTGTCAAAAAGTCCACGCGCAGCTTTCAGCTCAAACGCCCCCATAACTACATAAATAAAAGGTCTCTGACCAAAATGTCCCCCGACGAAGTTGGCAGGGAGGAGTTGATTAGTCTAATATGATACAAAGTGCATATTCACTAGATATGTTGCACATCTTCAATGCGTCAGCAACAATCTCCTACAGTTTTAGGTAAACAAGTAAAATCGACAGAAATGGCAAAAACTCCGCCAAAATGAGTCCAACAACACCCTGAATCGCAGGTTCCAATGGTGGTTAAAGATACTCAATCCGAGCAGACGGTCCCCATATCATCAATATACAACAATAACAACATTTCTTCAAAATACGCTTTAGTTAACAGAATCGATTAATTGCAACAAAATAATGCTAACCACTATCAACTATGGTATCAAATTTCCCAAAACTTTTAATTTATCAACATTTTGTTCAACGATATATCGCCGTATTATCACTCGAGTATTCGCGAAAATTGGCCGTATTACTACTTGTTTTTAGAGTTATCCATCTTCATCCGCAAATTTGACCGAGACCATCCTTTTGACGCCATGTTTCTGGGCCACAAACAATTGAAATAACAAACTTCAAAAATCGATATCTGATCACTCTGGGCGTTGATGGGTAGGTTCCTGGACTCTAATAACATATTTGTTACCCCCGAAGCCAAAGAAATAGTAATTTAGTTTAATCGGATTGAGCACCTTTAATATCTGTGTTAAACATTTTTTTTAAATGGTGGAAAATGACAGAATACAGGTTCCGACAAAGATGCATCCCAGGATGTATGTCGAAAAATGGCAATAACTCCGCCAGAATGAGTCCGACTGAACTCAAAATCGCAGGTGCGCAGGTTCCCATGTTGGATGATGTATGTGGCAAATTGACGGAATGTCGGGGGGAAATAAATGATGGCCACCATAAAACAGTGACATTAATATTCTCATGCAGAGTTCGTCCCACTGTGTAGAAACTGTTACATCGGAAATCGTTCTATCGCCGGTTTGTGATGGTTCTTGACTGATTTGTGACGGTTCCTGATGATCGAAATTATACTTTTTCACGACTTTTTGACAGATAAAACGCAATTTTGAGGCATCTAGGTGATACTTCGATTAGTTATTTTCAATCCCATCACAATCTGTGGCATCAATGAGCGTGTTAATAACGAAACTTTCATTGTCCGAGTCATAACAACGACAAAAACCGCGAATTTTGATAATTGTTTGTGTTCTCTCCTGATCGAGTCGGTTCTCTCCCCATTTAATCGTTCTATACGGGTAAAACTATGGCTAATATTTGCTATGGTGCATGGTTCAAACTGCCAATTTTGTGAAAGTATACAAAGATAAACACAACAAACTATGCATTAAGTTGAAATTTGCACCACTTGTCATTAATTTAGATGAATTACACTGCCTTTCTATGCTTATCCAATAAGCTGTGTTACGCATATCAAATGTTTTGAAAATTAACGCATTTTGCAGGCCCAACTAATCCATGAGTCAATAGCCGGTTAACAATAGTGAAATTTCATAGCGCTGGACTTCGGAAAGTGTGAGCGTAGACGGGATATATAGAGTTATCTGTCTTGTATTTTATCTCATATATATTTTGAAGACCTCTGTTTGTCTGTTTGTCTGTATGTTTGTCTGTCATTGATACAAATCTACGATTCTCGACCGATCGGGACGAAACTTGGTACGTGTGTGTAGTTTGACCAGGCGGTCGACGTTGTCGTATGCGCATGCGCAGACGAGATCTCCGAAATGGGTGGAGCTATCGACTTGAAATTTGGTATGTGAATGTATCTTGCCCCGGATACGAATTTTATCGGGTCATCGAACCCGTGCGACGCCAGCTTCGCGCATGAGCAGACCAGATCTCGGAAACGGGTGGAGCTATCGACTTGAAATTTGGTATGCGAATGTATCTTGCCCCGGATACGAATTTTATCGGGTCGCCGAGCCCGTGCGACGTCAGCTTCGCGCATGCGCAGACCAGATCTCGGAAACGGGTAGAGCTATCGACTTGAAATTTTGTTTTTGAATAGCCCGGACAACGTCGGGCTCATCGGCTAGTCTCATATATATTTTGAAGACCTCTGTATGTTTGTATGTCTGTCTGTCATTTATACAAATCTACGATTCTCGACCGATCGGGACGAATCTTGGTTCGTGAGTGTAGTTTGATCAGGCGGTCGTCGTTGTCGTATTGGCGAGCCCGTGCGACGCCCGCTTCGCGCATGCGCAGACGAGATCTCGGAAACGGGTGGAGTTATCGACTTGAAATTTGCTATGTGAATGTATCTTGCCCCGGATACGAATTTTATCTGGTCGCCGAGCCCGTGCGACGCCAGCTTCGCGCATGCGCAGACGAGATCTCGAAAACGGGTTGAGCTATCGACTTGAAATTTGGTATGTGAAAGTATCTTGCCCCGGATACGAATTTTATCGGGCCGCCGAGCCCGTGCGACGCCAGCTTCGCGCATGCGCAGACCAGATCTCGGAAACGGGTGGAGCTATCGACTTGAAATTTGGTTTTTGAATAGCCCGGACAACGTCGGGCTCATCGGCTAGTCTCATATATATTTTGAAGACCTCTGTCTGTCTGTCTGTCTGTATGTTTGTTTGTCTGTCATTTATACAAATCTACGATTCTCGAACAATCGGGACGAAACTTGGTAGTACGTGTGTGTAGTTTGACCAGGCGGTCGTCGTTGTCGTATTGGCGAGCCCGTGCGACGCCCGTGCAGCGCATGCGCAGACGAGTTCTCGGAAACGGGTGGAGCTATCGACTTGAAATTTGGTATGTGAATGTATCTTGCCCCGGATACGAATTTTATCGGGTCGTCGAACCCGTGTGACGCCAGCATTGCGCATGCGCAGACGAGATCTCGGAAACGGGTGGAGCTATCGACTTGAAATTTGGTATGTGAATGTATCTTGCTCCGGATACGAATTTTATCGGGTCGCCGAACCCGTGCGACGCCAGCTTCGCGCATGCGCAGACGAGATCTCGGAAACGGGTAGAGCTATCGACTTGAAATTTGGTTTTTTAATAGCCCGGACAACGTCGGGCTGGGTAGAGCTATCGACTTGAAATTTGGTTTTTGAATAGCCCGGACAACGTCGGGCTCATCGGCTAGTCTATTATATATTTTGGAACTTCTGTCTGAATTTGTGTTATAGACTCGAAAAATTGCTCGACCGATCCGACTCAAATTTGGTTTGTAGGCCTACTTTGATCCGGGGAACAATATGGGCGGGTCCAATTTCACATGCGACCGTGTCCTTGACCTTGACCTCGCTCAAATACGCTCATATAGGCATGTTTCTGGACCTCGACCGATCCTACTCAAATTTGGTAGCTGGTTCTACTTTGATCACGGAAACAATATGGGCGGGTCCAATTTAATTTGCGACCGTGTCCTTGACCTTGACCTCGCTCATATACGCTCATATAGGCATGTTTCTGGACCTCGACCGATCCGACTCAAATTAGGTGTACTTTGATTCCGGGAGCAATATGGGTCGGTCCAATTTCATGTGCGACCATGTCCTTGGCCTTGACCATATTCGCTATATAGGCATGTTTCCGGGCCGATCGAATAATAGTTTGTCCAGGCGGAGACGATCACAAATAAATCCCTAAATAGCCCGGACGTATTTTACTCAACAAAAAGCCAAAAATAAGACATTAAAAGTTCGTTGACACCCATACAATGTTCTGATTGCGCAGTTTATGAAGTTTATGTCGGGCATCCGATTGCTGGATGCTGATTATCTAGGTTAAATTCTAGAATTCTAGAATATGCAGCTATTAAAGCATATACAAGTACGATAACCTTTCATTCAATCATATTTTAGATTGACTAGGGATCTCTGATTTTGTAATAGAAGATATAAAAAAGCAAAGAATCCTACAGTTACAAATATTATTATATGGATGTTAAACCTTTGGTTACTAAATGCGCTGTAATGAGAATTGACTTGAATCCTATTGATTAATTTGTAGGAATGCTTGGCTATTAAGTTCAACAAGCAGTAACATATATAAAAAAGAGAAAAGAATCATGCAGTTACAAATATTATTATATGGATGTTAATCCTTTGTTGACTAAATGTGCTGTAATGAGCAGCGGCTTGAATCCTATTGATTCATTTGTAGGAGTGCTCAGCTATTAAATTCAACATGCAGCAACAGATTGTTTGAATTATTAGCTAAACATTCATACAAATGAATCATTATAAATCTGCGTTATGGGTGTCTGAACCTGGCTATTATAAGGCACATTATTATTCCTCGCTGATAACGTGTCAAGTGAGCAGGGACGTGGGCTAGAGGGTCTCCAATTTGTGGGCGTCCACATTGGAATTTCCAACCGCATCATCCCCTTGAAACAGACCAAACTCATGCACAAGGCCTGGGCTTTGGTTTTTTCCAACTGCATGACACATTATAGCTCTAGATTGTATGCCATTCTGAAGTGAATTGATTTGTTGCCTTTGATTGGCCACCATGCAAACCGGGGGAGAAACTCAGGATACATGGGCCCAGTGAGAAAATTAGGATATCTGAACCTGAAAATTGCAAAAATCATCTAGACTGGCTTCAAGATTCCCAAGTGTTGGAAGTTTCCAACCTGGCGCCCCCACCCCCACAAGTTTGGAAATGTTTCCAACATATGGAGAGAGAGAGAGAGAGCTGATTTATTTTGCAAAAGAGCATACATTATTTAATACAAAGCATATTAATTATGTAATTAGATTATTTGTCTATTAACCAGTTTCTTGCCAATTTCGGGGGTGGGGGAAATGTGATATAGAAAACTAGATCACACCTGCTCCCTACTTCCTGTCCACCCATCATGAGTTTTGGATCAACTCTATAGAAGTGGTGTCCATTTGTATATGTCAAATATGGTTGATTACATACATGTTTAAAGTGTAGGAAAGTATGCAAATGTTGGTCTAATAACGACAAATTCCCCACTATTAAATTATTGTCAAATCAAACTAAGAGAACAATTTCAACATATTGTTGGTGTGAAATTTCAAACCAATATATTGTAAGATAAGAAATTTGTAACTGTTGAACATTTTGACCAAAGTTAGGGATAGACACCAATTAAGCACCCCCTCCACAAGTCCCCCCACCACACAATCACATCATAACCTATCAATGATTCAGTTGAACGTGATTTCATAAGTGATATTCATGTCTGTGCGACAAACATGTGTAAATGTCCCTCAGGCGGACTTCAGAGGATGAAATATGATGGCGCTGGCATTGAAATATTGTCACACCTGGATCTTTCAATAATGCCCAGATTTAGTAAATGAATATAACATCTCATATTCTCCTGAGAGTAGATTTATATTACCATTGGTCATTTATATAGACGGGCATGATTATGATACTATACTCATCGGGACTTTCAATATTTTATTTCTGCCTATTAATGTCACTTAATCTCCCGTATTAGATATTTATTGTGTTATTTCTTAATATGCCTGTTCTATTATGCAAATTACATAAAATACAGTCATTATCTGGTTTAAAATGTCAGATACACAAGACGATTTTCGAACCAAAGTGCAGAAATCGTTCGAATAAATCTCATGTACAGAACCCTCACAGCCGTGATTGGTTTGAAATAGAACCGTAACACGCACCCGTGTTGATTACGAGGCCACAGCTCCCAATTATCAACTCCTATCTGGATGCTTTCTCGGCTATTTTACAGAAGAATAACACGGGTATACTTTATATTATGCGTTTCATATTTTATACGCCACGAAAAACAAAGAAATTGCGTCCACGCGGCTTGATTTTCAGTGATAACATGTTGATATTTACGCGTTAACTCGCTAATACCGAGTTAATTGTGGTCTATTGTTCAGGCTTCGATAACACGGAACTTCTGCAGCCTCTGTTCATTCAGGAACGTATAATATATTCAAGATATCTATAATTATGCGTGATTTTGTCACAAAAATGATTATTTTCAATCATCAGGAACCGTAACAAATCAGGCAAGAACCATCACAATACCGGCGATAGAACGACTTCCGATGTAACAGTTCCTACACAGTGGTTCATCCCTACAGTTCAGGTAGTGACAACGACATTCCCATTCAGTGTTCATCCCCGCATTGTATGTAGTGACATTGACATTGCCATGCAGTGTCCATCCCCGCATTGTATGTAGTGATATTGACATTGCCATGCAGTGTCCATCCCTGCATTATAGGTAGTGACATTGACATTCCCATGTATTTCAGTGTTCCTGAATCCGAACAGCGCTCAGTGTCTGGTACAGAAGAAATCCGACATCGAGCAGTGTTTTCAAATGAAGACTCAGTCCCGATTTTATGATGACAGCGCCTCTAGGATGTGCGGGTGAGCTTAAACCGACACACAATTGAACAATTTGTTCAACATTGGTTCTATTTGTCCTATAAATAAATTAATTCGATGACTTGTCGTGGGGGGGGGGGGGGGGTTCAACTTTTTTCAGTTGGTTCGGTTTGACTTGTAAATTTGTTTTTCCTGTGTCGTTTTAGAGGTTTTAACTTCACGAGGCCGACAATTTTATCTTATCTTTGAAAACAAAACTTCCACCCGCCCTGGGCGGTTATATATATTTATGACAAAGAAAAAATAAAAAAAATAAAATATAGTTGAAAAGTTGTTTTCACGCAGTTAATGGCGGCATGTGTATATGGTATATGTTTGTTTGTTTGTGTGTCTGTCTCTGCATGTTTATTCTTAATGTATATAATTATATGTTTATAACTGTTTGGTATATTAATATTATCCGGTCTATGTCAGGCTCCCGCCTACAAATTATTAATCCTTTCATGTATGTTTTGACTAAGTGGTGTGACTGTGGTATGATGGTGGGAGATGCATGTCAACACCGATTGTATTTGATGGGGCCGAACATAATTGGTCTTCTATAACTAGTTAATTGCGTTTAGTGCTTACAATAAAATTGACTATTTTTAATACTTTCACGTTTTGTTTGATATAGGGGTGTTCGGGATGCCAAAAAGAAAGTAATTTGCATGTTTCAGTTAACCCTTTAATGACGGGAGCTGCGCTGGTGAAGCATTAGCTATCATGTGTCAGTGCATTCACTTATATATGCTAAAGTGATCTATGTGCAGAGAAAGATACACCTCCATTCGAATAAGTTGTAGAGATTGTTGTGTCCTTGGTAACGTTGTTTCTATTTCAGGTTGTATGATGACTCAGCTCTGTGCTACAAGCTCGCTGCAGATTGCAGCCAAGAACTGGTCACCGTTACACAAAGAGCGATGGACAAAATGAAGCCCGCTGCCTGCCGTGATGTTACCGATAGAGTCATGAAGCCAGCGGCAGGTCGAGGATGTACCATGACAGGACTCTCCGCCATAGTTCTACTCATTTTATCTTTAGCTGCTCGCTTCTTCCATGACTGATCTCATATCTCTCCGCCATAGTTCTACTCATTTTATCTCTAGCTGCTCGCTTCTTCCATGACTGATCTCATATCTCTCCGCCATAGTTCTACTTATTTTATCTCTAGCTGCTCGCTTCTTCCATGACTGATCTCATCTCTCGCAATCCTTGTTTTGTAAGACCCACATTCAGGTCCAGGAACTTACATAACCATCCAAGTCTCTAACCCAAAGAGGTTTTGATTTTAAAATTATTTAAATCATAGATAAATGATTGTACGACGGGATAAATTATAGTACGCGAGCTTTGAAAATTCACAATATACATTCGAAAATCAGTAATTGTTAAAGGTATACTCAATCCTATCAGACGCTCCTAAATTACTATTTTTTTGGCTTTGGGGGTAACAAATATTTGATTCGAGTCGAGGAACCCACCCATCAAAGCTCAGAGTGATCAGATATCGATTTTTGATGTTTGTTATTTCTCGAGATGCGCAATAACATGTGGCCCAAAACACATGGTCAAACGGAGGGTCTCGTACAAAATTGCGGATGAAGATGGATAACTCCAAAATCAAGTGGTAATACGGTTAAATTTCGTGATACTTTAGTGTTAATATGGCCATATTTTTTTGAACAAAATGTTTTTAAATAACAAGTGTTGTGATTATTGATACCATAGTTGACAGTGGTTCGCATTATTTTGTTGCAATAAATCGATTCTGATAACTAAGCGTATTTTGAAGAAATGTTGTTGTTTTTGTTGTTGTTGTATCTTGGTGGTATGGGGACCGTCTGATCGGATTGAGTACCTTTAATAACTCATATTTATAACTGAAATTTACAAGGAAAATAGGGATCGATTGTGCTCTTATTTTGAACATTAAACATACGTCAACCATTTAATAGATGTTCGTAAAATTCACAATCCCTTTCACGTGTACGTACAATAACCCCTGGTCCCCTGCAATAAATAACTAGCTGATCCAATACAAGAGTTCCAGATAACAGCTATCTGAACGTCTGAAGCTACGGTATAGATATTACGTTTGTGACGTAGGTTACGTAGGTTTCTGTCCCCGAACTTGTTAGTAGAGGCCGGGGGGGGGGTGCCCAATAGCAGTAGAGTCTAAAAATAGAGAAACTATGTCTTGCAAAATTCGCTTCTCAAAGAAATAGAAAGTGTAATATTTATTGAAATTTAATTAAACTGTGTGACGTTTTCCAGTTTTCTCGGTAAAAAAAAACTGAGCAGTCATAATCCTTAAAGAGGGTTTTATATAGTTCCCTGGCAGGACCGTGACAACGGGGGGCTTTTGGGTGGGTAACCACCCCAACTTTGGTAAAATTTCATGCCTGACGCACATTTGTTGGAAATTTTACACCACATGTAAGTTGAAATTGTTTTTGAATTTCCAGCTATACTAGTAAATAATTATGCGAATATGTTACTTTTAGACCAACAGCAGCATATGAATTTTACTTTTGGTCAAAATATTTGTCTGAAATTCAATATTGGTATAAGCTGGAAATTTTCCAACCTTGGGGTGGGGTCAGGCTGGAATTTGTCAACAGTTAGACAGTTTTGAGGTACCAGTTAGAAACTCCCAAGCAAGGGGGAGGGTGCAAATATAATTTCGCGTATATGGGAGGTTCCTCTGATTCAAGGCGGGGATGGAAACAGTGTAAATTTCAAACCAATAGTCTCCATTTTCAAACCAATAGTCGTTCTCGGATTCAATAAGAGACAATTCCGTTTTAATAGATATAGATTCATAATCAATGTTGACCGATGCAAAATTAATGTTCTATTTTATTTTAAAAGTATTAATTGTTTGAAAGGTTTGAAGAAACTTTATTCATGTGACGTCAGAAATATATAAATAAACATGGGAATTCCCTATGTCATGTCGGTGTGACGATTTGCAGTAGTTCACTCGGTGCAAATGAAACGACGATAAAGTATTCACTATAATATAGTGGAGTAGATTAAGTCAAAATTTTAAGGTAATTGTTCAAATTGTGACTAAAGCATGAAACTTTGCACATATGTACATATTCACATACATATTGATATTAGATATGGAGCCACGCTGAAATTTTACTGTAACCCCTCTTTTAATGGGGTTTCCAAATTTAAAGAGTGTTTCGTGATTATATAATTTACTAAATGTCGCAAGTAATCTTACCATGAAATATACGATTTAAAATTAGGCATATTCAGTACGTATGACTCTGAGAGATATAATGCTACATTTTAAGGTAAAATTGGAACGCCCGTCCAAGATGGACGTCAAAATGGCAGCTGAAAGAGGAAATTTGACGTGTTTTCGCTAATATCTTCTAGATCAGGTTCTGCTTTATGGAACTGGTTCGGAAATGTGACTTCAATTTGTATTGTTCATGTTCAGTGATCATTGGAGCAATGATTTATGGCATTCGTGTGATCACAGTCCCTTCCGATCCTCAATAACTCGATTATACAGAACTCGATATGAAATTTCACAAAAAATCACCGTTATGAATCCAGTCATATTTTAACAAGAATTTGACAGAACTGTGCAAATTATATGAGGCATACAATTGCTTATGAATTTTTGCGTTTAAGTGCAAACCATTTACGCTTAAGCACAAATCATTTGCACTTTAGCGCAAATAGATCATATTTTCGCTTAAGTGCAAATCATTTGCGCTTTAGTGCAAATAAAAATTCATTTGCATTGATCCCCCTGAATTAATTTTAAATGGCACAGACCTAAACACATCACTCAAGTCTATATAGGCCCATCGTATGAGGGAAGCAATCCCCAGTAACCCCATGATACCTTTTATGACCATGGAAATGGTATATATCTGTGCAGGATATGTGTCTTTTATAAAATGTACTAGACCTCTGGGATGGAGACACAAATTCTTGGGGACAGAGATGCTGATAATATGAAAATATGGGTTTTCCCCCTATTTCAATTCAATAAGTACACCACATGAGGGAAGCAAGCCCCAGTAACCCCTAATTCCCCTTTATGGCCATGGTATATATGTGTGCAGGAGATGTCCCTTTAATAAAATATACTAGAGCTATGGGAGTGAGGCACCAATTCTTGGGACACCATGGACAGAGATGCTTTCGACTGTTCAACGTTCGAGTCTGTATGCGGCTACTACTATGGGCCCATAATAATATACTATGAGATGGACTCCATCATTCCCAATCAGAGGGAAGTAAGGGAGTATTAGGTATTTGCGCTTAAGCGCAAATCATTTATGCTTAAGTGCAAATAAATTGATAGACACATATTTGTGCTTAACTGTGCTTTGTGAAATAAACAATAAATGTGAAAAGGGCCCCCCCCCGTAGTAAGAGGGGGGGGGGGCCTCTAAATTTTTGGAACATTGAAATTCCGCTTGTTTGAGAATTTTTACATGTTTATATTGAATATTATCAGTAAATCATTATTCTGTGTGTTTCAAAAGAAATCAGAATAAATTGTTATTGTTTTTAAGTATTGGTTATTAGTATGGTCGTGGTACGCAAAAAATGGGGTTGACCCACAAGAAATTGGTAAAGAAGCGATTTTGGTGTCATTCAACGCGGGGGAATCTCTGGTACAACATATCCAAAATCCGCTAAAATCCGCTCAGGGAAATCCATGATCCAACATGGCGTCCAACATGGCCGCCGTTAGTCAAAATAGACTCTGACTGAGATTAATTTGATTATAGTGAGAACAAATGTTGTCATATGTATACAAATGTATATAATTTTGCGAAGGTAAAATATTATGCCAACTGTGTATGGCAAAAAATGGAAAATGGCGGCCTAAACTCGACAATTTGAAGTTTTTGCCTAAGATCTTAAAGATCAGTTCCTGTTGTTTGATAATGGTTCAGACTGGCGACTTTGCTTAGTCTTATTCATGTTAAATCGGCATTGGAGCAATGAAAGATACCACAAATGGGGTCCCAGACTCATCCACACCCTCAAAAATTCGATTTTACAGAACGCGGTATAAAATTTCACAAAAATCGCCATTGGGATTCCAGTCATATATCAACAAGATATGGACAGAACGCTACAATATAAGTTTGGCATACCATTATCTATGAATACTCCAATTCAATGAAACCCAAATTGGCGCTTTGTCTCAAAATAGCTGCCAAAATGGCGGGCAAAATATGTAAAATAGAGGATATTGCCCAGAGTGTCATTCAATTGATTATAAGTAGTGTTTGATGAATAAAATTGACTAAATAAATATAAATGTATACCTCTGTATTATGCTAGCTCTATGGAAAAACTTAAAAATCCGTTCGCAAAATGGCCACCCGATGTGAAAAAAAATATTTTATATCACTCTTTTTATCACTTATTGCTCTCTGAACTGGGGTACAATGAGTATACTCTTTCAACAGTAGTGTCAACCGATCATTCCAGCAGTGACATGTGTAATCGTTTAGGTCATAGTTTACTCCGGTCCTTCACTCATTAGTTCTAACGAATCGGCTTTGGGGTTCCGGTCACATTTGATATTTAAGGATGAGCAGATCTTGTCTACAAAATAATTGAGCGTTTCTTTTATTTGTGAACATTCTCCAATGGACCAAAAGATACAATAAATTTATCTAATATGGCTTCCAAAACAAAAATGGTAGACTGCCCAGCTTGCCATATAATGGAAGTTGTGTCTGGTGGATACAGTTGATAGTTGGCTAATCTATGTGCCTTATATACATCAAAACTAATATTTATAATAATGGAGCCGTGGTTTATTTTCAATCTTTTTGTGGCTTCCCGCGGGTTGGCAAATATTAACTGTTCATTCCGTACACTTACGTTGAAGGTCGCGATAGTCGCAAAACCGGTTGATTCAGAATAAGTAAGCAGAGAGCTATTTTGACTTCAGAATACCCTATCGGATATCGGATAGAATCAGCTTTGGGAAAACTTTAAGATCCGAGATATGGTATCCAATATGGCCCCCGACAACGATAGAAGTCATAAATAGGATATTCGAAAAAAGAATTTTACTTCCATATATCTCTTATTGAATACAGTATTGTTTTAATCTGGAATATGTATGAAAAATCATGTTCCCAACCTCTTAAGAAGGTTACCAAAACAGGAACGTGTCCGATATATAGCTGGGTTGAGATACACTGGGAAAAAACTATTTAGTTAGACAGTTTTGATAGAAACTAAAACATAATGACTATAAATTTCCGCTAAACGGATTGTGAACGCACATTTTTCGACACCGTTTTTAGTGCTAGCTGGAAATAAATGTAGCCCATGGATTCCCCATTTCAACATGTACGAGAAGTGGTTTTACTCTTAGCTCTTCTCAGATATCAACTCTCGGGTGAATGGTGATGTCTTATGTCCTAGAAAATACTTGTACCAAATACATATATGTATGAGGAAACTATCCCCATACATTGTTTACACATGGAATCAGTAAGCCTGTGGAGGTCTTCTTGTACAAGCGTGATTTTCAAAACTCGAAACCGTCTTTACAAACAGTAACAGACCACAGCAGATGACGTTGGGTATAGGTCTAGAGTACGTCGCCTGCGTGAGATGGTTTTCGTGTTAATAATCTGCACATATTTCGTGCCCTGATCAGCACGGGTGAAAGCCTTATGTTGCAGTTTGATTGTCTAGCATCCGGTAAAGGACATGTTCATTGTTCACTTTCTTTGACAAACATGTTGTTGGTCAGCATATTCATGTGGCATTTATATCCAATGACAACCGTGAAATACCAGTTCGTCAAGCTATATGGTTCATACGTTTACGCATACGGTTTGAGGAATGGTAATAACGCGGAAGCAATGGAGATGCAGAAACGTCTACATAAAAGTACAGTGAATAGTCTAATTTTTGCAGTTGGGACGATGGTGTCAATATATACCATTGATGCAAACCTGACTCCATATCCGCCTTTTTACAACAGAAGTGGGAATACGATAGAGCTTGTAACAACGGCGTATTATATCAGGACATTCATGCTACATGTGCATCAAACTAAGTAAAGTGAACACATCCATGGTAGAATAACAGATGCCTAAAAGCCAAAACTACAACACATGTTAGTCATTGTTGGGGTTAGTTGGCAATCATGACGTTTTTTAAAGTATAATTTATTGTTGGCAATGGAATAATAAACTAAATATTCTGAACATATGGAGGCAATTACCCATAACAGATAAATAAAAGGCTACAATCGACCGGAATACTCAATGCGTTCAGATCCAGTCGTGGCGTACATTGTGCCTACATATCATTAATGAAATTTTACTTGATGTGTAGTAGATACCGATATTTACTAGAACGTTTCTATCAGCATATATACCCTTAGTCGCATGACACGGAATTGTCACATGGAGGGTGAAGGGTATAAAATGTAAGTGCGGAATTTAATTTTGTCCTCTTGATATTGAAGAAAATAATTTTACTTTGATAACCAACTTGCCCACCCATTAATTAAACCCTATATTATTCGCTCTGTCCTTTCCACTTTCCAGCTTCGCCATCACTGGATGGCCCATTATAGCCTGATGCTTCCGGACTAGAACACCGATGCCCATATATTTGCTGGAAACATTCCGAATAGTCGTTATAAGTAGAAATATTTACACTGTGTTTGCAAATAATCCAGATTCGTGCGCAATTTCTTTCTTTCTAATTAATTTCAAGATAATCCCTCGTAATAAGTGTACATGATGTTGGATCCTGCAGTAGCTACTGCTTAGTTGGAACAATGCGCGCTGAAATGATTGTGGTAGTAGATAGTATTGGCAACATGTTTAATGAGTCTAGTATCGTTAGCTCACAACCGAAGTGTTGCTTCGGCATTCCTATGAGCAAAACTTAAATTTCGACAATTATCGGTGGCCATTTTGATAGCCATCTTAGAATTTTGGATCGTGCTTGGCTACTCATACCAACCAAAACATACTGATTTCAATCAATGATGTATATTGGTTCCGAATTGGTGTTTTGTCGTGTGGGTTTTCGTGAATAATTACCTATTTGAGATTTTAATTATTGTTATTAGCGGCCATGTTGGACGTCATCTTGAATTCAATAAGAGATATATATGCATGTTAAATTCTGTTTTCGAAAAGGAATCAAAGAACAACTATCCTCTTTAAGACTTCTATCGTTGTCGGGGCCATATAGGATGCCATCTCGGATCTTAAAGTTTTCCCAAAGCTGATTTAATCCGATATCCGATAGAGTATTCTGAAGTCAAAATCGCTCTCTGCTTATTTATTCTGGATCAACCTGTGTTGCGACTATCGCGACTGTGAACCGTAAGTGTATGAAATGATGGCCGACCCCGAATAGTTAAAATTTGCCAACCCGCGGGAAGCCACCAAAAGATTGAAAATAAACCAAGGCTCCATTTTTTATAAATATTAGTGTTGATGTATATAATGCACATAGATTAGCTAACTATCAACTGCATTCACTTGCCACAACTTCCATTATATGACAAGCTGGGCAGAGTCTACCATTTTCGTTTTGGAAGACATATTAGATAAAATTTATTGTATATTTTGGTCCATTTGAGAATGTTCACAAATAAAAGAAACGCTCAATTATTTTGTAAATAAGATCTGCTCATCCCTAAATATCAAATGTGACCAGAACCCAAAGCCTATTTTGGTTACATTTTATACCACATTTGTTAGAACTAATGAGTGAAGGCCCGGAGTAAACTATGACCTAAACGATTACACATGTCATTGCCGGAATGATCAGTTGACACGACCATTGAAAGTGTATATCCATTGTATCCCAGTTCAGCGAGCAATAAGTGATAAAACGAAGTGATATAAAATAGTATTTTTCACATCGGGTGGCCATTTTGACAGCCATTTGGGTACGGATTTAAAAGTTTTTCCATAGAGCTAGCATAACGGCATTATACAGAGGTATACATTTATATTTATTTAGTCAATTTTATTCATCAACCACTACCTATAATCGATTGAACGACATTCTGGGCAATATCCGCTATTTTCCATATTTTGACCGACATGTTGGCAGCCAATTTGAGAAAGTGCGCCAATTTTGGTTTCTTTGAATTGTAGTATTCATTGATAATGGTTTGACCAACTTATATTGCACAGTTCTGTCCATTTCTTGTTGATATATGACTGGAATCCCAATGGCGATTTTTGTGAAATTTTATACTGCGTTCTGTAAAATCGAATTTGTGAAGGTGTGGATGAGTCTGGGACCCCATTTGTGGTATCTTTCATTGCTCCAATGCCGATTTAACATGAATAAGACTAAGCAAAGTCGCTAGTCTGAACCAATATCAAACAACAGGAACTGATCTTTAAGATCTTAGGCAAAACTTCAAATTATCGAGTTTATGCCGCCATTTTGGCGGCCATCTGGGACGAGGGGGTTCCATTTATTGCCATAAACAGGTGGCAAAATATTTTACCTTCGAAAAAATATATACATATGACAACGTTTGACTAACGGCGGCCATGTTGGACGCCATCTTGAATCCTGGATTTTCCCCAAAGCGGATTTTAGCGGACTTTGGATATGTTATACACGAGATTCTCTCGCGTCGAATGACACAAAAACCGCTTCTTTACCAAATTCTTCTGGGTCAAACCCTCCGACGATACATGCTTTATTGATAACTCAATCGTACAATTGTGCACAAAATATAGAGTCATGTAACATATTTACAGTGTATGTACATAAAGTGACATTTGGCCGTCGAATTCGGGGTCCTTTGTTTGTGTAATCATCATCATGATAATCGTCATCATCATCGTCATCATCGTCGGCGATATATATATAACAGTTAATTAGATTGACTCCCCTCTTCCCATATGCATACTTACTGTGGAAGACCGATCGGTCTATTTAAGCCCGGCCGGGCTATTATAGATTGCTCGGCGATTCACCCAGGCCCGTTGCATGGCTCAAACGACTGTTCCTACTATGGCCAGTTTGTACCCTTAATTTGAACGACACATTTAATTGTTTCGTACCATGTTTTTGGTCATTTCACACCATATACCGGTATGTTTCGTCGGTTCCCACAAATGATGATTGGTCATTCGTATGTGAAAAATTATTTAATTTTGTTAACTTAATGAAAACGAACATGTTCACGATTTAACGTTCGTGATGATGACAACCCGACATTTACATGTTGACATATTTCTTTCTTTTTCTGCGAAAAAAAAAATGAACAAATTTAACAAATTGACAAAGTTAAAGATGCATAATCCGAATTAACGCTTGAATATTACTATTTCCTTGGCTTCGGGGTTAAAACATATTGATTCGAGTCGAGGAGCCCACCCTTCAAAGCTGAGAGTGACCAGATATCGATTTTTGAAATCTATTATTTTTCACCATCAATAAATTTTAGTGGCCCAGTAAAAAGTCGACGAGAAGACGGTCTCGGACCAAATTGCGGATGAAGATGGATAACTCTAAAAGCAAGTGGCTTTTTTGTGTCAGATATTTGACAAACCGGCAAAATTTAGTTGAACAAAATGTTCGATAAATAACAGGTTTTGGCCTTTGGGCAATTGTATACTATATTTGACTGGTTATCATTATTTTTGGGCCATTAATCGATTCTGGTAAACGAAGCGGCATTTCAAAAAAAATTGTTGTTGTTGGAATCTGATGATATGGGAACCATCGAATCGGATTGAGTACCTTTAATGTTATTTTTTAAAATAATACCGGTATACTCAATGGTACGAATTGTCGAAATGATACATAAACTGGTATGAAATGTCCAGAACCCTGGTGCGAAACATCTCTATGTCAAATTTTCATGGCACGAAATGCCAGCAACCTATTGGCTATTCATTCCATTGCACATTATAATTTATTTCCAATGAAATCAGGGGCGTGGCTAGAGAGTCTCCCCATTTGGGGAGGGGGTCCACCTTGATACATGTATGATCCGACAGCACATCCTTGGAAGGAAGTTTTCTAGAGATGGCTACAAGGTACATGTATATCGGTCCAAAATCTGTTCGAAAATTATTAATTAGATATGACATTTTTGCCCGGTATGGCTTGTTGTCAAACTCCATTAGTACTTAGGTGAATATCACTTAATTTGCCTTAAATCGAGTAATATCGTTTTACGACATCACTAATTAGAGTAATATGATTTTATGACATCACGGATTCGAGTAATATGGCTTTACGACATGGCGTAATTCTATTTCACTGTTAAATAATGCGTAGATAGCGATTTTTTGTGATGTTATTCATTTGAAAGTGTTGTCAATATTACACTGTTACTAAGAGGCGAACTACCGTAATTAATAGATGGTATTACTTTATTGGTTTGATAGTATAGGTGTCGGGGAAAAGCTTTGGTGTGGCCTATAGCCAATACTTCACTTCACTGAGCATAAGCATACGCATGAACAGTACTCACACACGACTGAAGGCGTTCGGTTACATTGTATTGTCACTTCTGTTTATACGTTAATACAGCATACATCGCACACCTTATAGTTAGATACTCTCTCTCACATTGGTCCCTCGAACCATCTTGAAGACGAACAAAGAACTGGCTGCTCTGATAAGGAAACGGACGGCATTGCGAGGTCATGCTATGAGACATGCTAACGACATGGAATCGATCATGGAACAGAAACCACCAGAATACCGGGAGTTGGAGATCGTCAGCACGCAAGTAGCCTCACGAATAGACAATTTAACAAATTTAAATGACTCCATATTAAACCTCATCGAGGATGATGAACAGTTTCCGCTGGAGGCCGACGAGACTGAGAATTACATGTGTAAAATTGAAAAAACATTACTGTCAGCACAGATTATGATTTCCGACCACAAAAAGTCATCAGCTAAACTCGAAACAGCAACAAATTATCATTCACCGAAATCTGTTACCAAAAATGTATCTCTTCCCAAATTAACTTCGCCAATATTCTCGGGTGACATTATGGAATGGAAAACATTCTGGGACTCATTTTAAGCTGCAATTCACAGTGTTCCCGACACCGAGTTGCCCAGGATTCAGAAATTCCAACACTTACGCTCACTGCTCAGAGAACAAGCATCATGTTGTATAATGGGTTTACCACTTACAAACGATAACTACGTTCAGGCTATCGAAATTCTGAAGCAGCGTTTTGGACAGTCACATAAAATTATTAACGCTCATCTCCAAGCATTGTCTGCACTTCCTCGTCCTCAGTATAACTTGTATAGCCTTAACAGATTTCGAGATGAACTCGAATCACATGTGCGATCTCTGGAGGCGATGGATAAACATACCGTATCATACAGTGACATGTTTGCATCAACATTATTACAAAAGTTGCCTCCTGTTATACGTTGTACGAGTGTCCGTCAGTATGGAAATAGACAGTTCCGCTTAACTGAAATTCGAAAATTCTTCAGCCAAGAGATCGAAATTCTTGAAGCTGGCTGTGAAGACCGTTTTTACGAGCAATCACCTGTTTCAACTATGTTCACGAGTGCCAAGAATGCAATTCATAACAATATCAGTGATTCGTCTTCAAATAAGCTGTATTGTGTTTATTGTAAATCTCAAACGCACTCTTCATATTCTTGTTCTAATGTCAGTAATTTCGAAGATAGACTCAACATCGTTAAAGAACAGAATTTGTGTTACAATTGCCTTTCTAGTTCCCACCTTGTGTTCGTTTGTGGATCAAAATTTCGATGCAGAATTTGTCAACGTAAACATCACTCGAGTCTCTGTAACCCATCCAGAATCGCGGCTACAAACGAGTTCAACCAAAATCAGACAACTCACCAAATGTTCGCCTCATCTTCAGACATACGCGATCGAGATTGTGGGTTCAATGTAAGTACAAACGATGTTGCTGACAGTACCGCTTGTGTCTCGCCAACGTTGCTGAAAACTGCGGTGGCTGACGTTTCTTCCCATATAAGTTGTAAAAGTGCAAATTTCCTGTTTGACGACGGTTCACAATGCTCATTCATAACTGAAACATGTGCTAAGAGACTACAACTGACCTCGATCGGTAAACGTCAAATAAACGTGTCAACATTTGGATATGGAATTCCTCAAACAAGATCGCTTGATGTCGTCCGTGTGAGACTACCATGTCACACTGGGGATGTGAAACTAATTATTCTCGTGGTTCCTCAAATCTCCACACCATTAGACATCAGTACCTATCGCAATTTATCACAATATGAGCACATCCGTGGTCTCAAATTGGCCCATCCAACAAGAAACTTCGATTCTTTCGTAATTGACATACTAATTGGTGCGGATCAGTACTATACGTTAGTTGATGGAACTCAGATTCGTGGAAAGTCAGGCCCAATAGCAGTTCAGTCAAAATTAGGATACCTCCTAGCTGGTCCGATCAAATCTTCGCTGAAATCGGACTGTATGATGTTGAGTGTGCTGACCGAGGATTGTTCAGAGAACCGTGACACTGAGGAATTTAAGAAGCACGGAGCCAATGATGTTGATTATCCAATGGAGAATAGCAGTGATTTGCTTGGGAGATACGGTGAATCCATCGAATATGTTGACAATCATTGTATGGCACATTTACCTTGGTCTGACAGAGATGAATCCTTCCTTATGAATGTTGAGACTCAGACACAACAAACAGGTACAGTGGTGAGACGCCTTGGAATGAAACCAGGACTCTTCAAACACGATAGCATTCTAAAGGACACGTTGAAATGTGGATTTGATGTGAAGGTGCCAATATATGTTAAGCTCAATGAAACTGGTAAATGTCACTATGTTTCCCACCATCCTGTTTTCAAAGAGTCCAGAACGACGACTATCAGAACTATATTAAATTGTACTAACAAAGCTGAACGTCCGGGACTACTGTGTATCTATGTTCATCATTGTTACAACGAACGCCAATATGAATTATGAACTGTTCGTGATGGTTTTAGGTATTTGTGTGCAGCTATACAGCAGTGTAACTTTTTTCTATTTTGCCTCCCCGGGGAGTGTCGGGGAAAAGCTTTGGTGTGGCCTATAGCCAATACTTCACTCCACTGAGCATAAGCATACGCATGAACAGTACTCACACACGACTGAAGGCGTTCGGTTACATTGTATTGTCACTTCTGTTTATACGTTAATACAGCATACATCGCACACCTTATAGTTAGATACTCTCTCTATCACAATAGGCCTGATTTCAGCACCATCGGTAACATCATATTAGCCTTCGATCTCAGGCTGATAGAGATATGAGGTTACATCGAGCTGATATAGGGGCTAATATCAAACCAACCAAGAAATATCCTCTAAATATTATATAACTAGCAGGGTGACCAGTCATTGCTTATGTTAATGCGGTGTGGAATTGTTTTGCCCCTCCCAATAATTTGTGTCCCTTACCCCAATACCGTCAAGTGCTGTATACATTCTAATCTACACCATTATGATGATAATCTTTCTCGTAAGAAATTACCCCTATTAGACCCCTTTGGAGCCATCTAGAAGGTCCCTCGTGAATTTATATGGAATACAGACATTCACAATTATAGGTATAGAGAACGATTTTTTTAAAGTTCCCGAACCCCTGCGATTGTAAATATCATAGAATGCACCTACAGAGATTCTGACTTCAAACTTGTGCCACCGTCTAATTACATGTACCGGTAACTTAGATTTTGGTTGAAAGATTAGAAAATCAGTGCCCCCCTCTCAAAATTATCATTTAAGGAATAATCTTGGTTTTGAATGTAATTACATATTAAAGATGGTCTATCTCTCCCTAAACTAAGTTTTATATGCAGAAGTTTCCTGAAATATGTATGAAAGATTAAAATGAATAAATATGAATCGAAAACCCATGTCCGGAAATGCTTCTATCTGGCAATATTGATTTTATTTCATATATTCTGGTATATTAGATACGGTACATACCGTACAACCAATTTGGGACATTTCATAATTCGAAAAATGTTTGGAGCGTAACAAGCGGGAGAACTCTATCTGAGATCGCCTGAAAGTTTTATGACATGACTGTTTGTTGTAAAAATAAATGTGTCCCAATTGATAATCACATTATATGTATATGAGATTGAATGTCCTCATAGTGGTGAACATATACATGTATACAAAATTTAATTTAGATCCACGCAGTTTTTAGCACTACTGTTCAAGTTAGGCCCTGAACAGACATTGGACAGATGCACGGGTGGACAGACAGGTGCGAAACAGTATACCCCTATTTTTTTGTAAAAGGGGGTATGAAAATCGATAAGTGATATAAGCATTTCCGGACATGTGTCTTCGACTCGATTTTATTATTTTATACCCTGGGAATTATAGAAATCATATTTAGGAAGCTGTAGATATTAATCCATCTTCAAATGCTAATTACAAACTGATATTAAAATCACTGTTTGTGATTCGGTATAAAGCCTTTAGACTCTACTGTTTACAGCTATTATCTTGTGTGCCAAATACCGTAGAACTGCAGGGTGGAATATAAGTGCAGGGTGAAAATTTCTGAAAAAAATAATAAAAGTGCATGGTGGAATAGAAGTGTGTGATCACTGTAGGAATATATCAATTCTCACAGAAAAGTTGATATCATGTGGAAGATGGACTTTTTCAATATGTAATAACTTAAACAATTATTTTTGTATCTAGACTTGATTATAAAGTAAGTTTTCGCAATTGACATGCTTAAAATTGATACATGCACGGGAAAATGTTTCCATCGTTGTCTACACACTCTAAATAATGGGGAGGCGATATTGCTCCTCGGAGGGGCAATATTTGCATCTCTTGAGGTGCACTATTTCACCTACTAACCAAAAGGCTAACTTGCTTCTCCATTGGGGTGATAGGAGCCGAGGAACAATTTGTCCCTCATGTGACCCAAGTTCATCCCCGTCGAAGCACAATTTGTCACTCAGTGGGAGATATACGTAATCACTCAGGAGGGGCAAAGACGACCACCCATGGAGAGGTTATAATCTACCCCTTTTGGGGAGATGGTGAAATAGTGCCCCTCCGGGAGGTAGTTTAGGCACCCCCCGAATGAGGGTTCATATTTTACCTCCTGGAGAGGCAACCTTGCAGTTTTTGGAGAGCCACTCCGGGATGCACTTTAGCCAACCCCCCAAGGAGAGTTCATATTTTACCTCCCAGGAGAGACACCCTTGCAGTTTTTGGAGAGCCACTCTGACACCCTTGGTGTGCAAATTTACGCACCCAGTTGCATCAGTTGAGCATTAGGATGGTCCCTCCCCGGGGAGGCAACCTATCACTCAAGAGACGTAACATGAACAATCTCGGGTGATGGCACGCTGACACTCTTGGTGCACAAAGTACCCTCCAAGAGTGACAGAGCACAAAGATGTTACCTCCATGGAGAAGAAAGGATGGTTGAGCCCATTCTAAGCCAAAAAGAACCTTTAAATGTATAGATTGATTTGCACATGTGGATCAAATAACAATGGAGATAACAATTTAATTATTTATTTAAAAAATCCAAAAATAATAAAAACATAGTTCAGAGCATTTATGGTTTCAGCTTGATTTAATTACAACACCATGTTTCTTACCATGAATAATAAGAGAAATGAAGGTCTTTAATGTTCTCAGAAATGTTCACTAGATTTTGCAATAAAATTATTTATGCATCTATGTATGTTCATTCCATGTAACACTGTACTAGTACTAATAGGAGCTTGCACTAATGGGTCTATCATTTATATGAAATTTGTTCCATGCCCTTCTGTTAGAACTATAATAATAATATATTTGTTTGTGTGTTTTAGCTTGTGGACTACACAACACTCTATAAATAATTCCAAAGAATATAGACATGTCCGAAATAATATAAAGTTTTAACCAATAAAAAACAGATGGAAGCACCCTTCAGACATTTCTGTCTTCAACCCAGTAAACATTGCGGGCATGGTAATATTAGTATCCCTCGTCACAACTGGGCGGAGCCACTCTCCCATATTACTTATTAAGAGCTTCGAGACACCAAGTGCATGGCATCAGAAATAGTATTATTGTCTATTTCATACCATTTCAGTCGAGCAGAATTGCCTCGGCTCATGCACGTGGCTAAGCAAAAAAAAAAAATTATATAATTTTGACAATATGTAGTCCACTTGAAGCAAAAAACACCTCATGTCTCAGTCCTTCCAAGGAGATGGGAGTGATTGCACTCGCACCTATACGCACTCATAATTTTCAAATGACGGGTGCTAAAATTCACACCCATCCCTCATCTCAAAATACTAATGGAGACTGTAATTGTTGGGTCAATAGTGAACTGTTTGAAAGTTTAATTAGATCCTTTACCAACTCAGTTCAACAATGGCATATTAAAGTGTAACTAGACATAGGTCTATTCCACAATGACATTTTGTTTTAGAAAAACCAACTTACAATTATAGTATGGGTGCAATATTACACCCATCTTCTGAATTTCGGGAGCAAATAAATGCTCTCGCTGTGTTTTCCTCGTGGGAAGGACTGATGTCTTATATTCAGTCAAAGAAAATGTCAATCACCTAATTAACGAAGTGGGTAGACTTTTGAAAAATGTTATTGTAGCAACAAATTGTCAAACACTTCAAAACATTAATTTTTTCTGTCAAATAACCAGAAACATGTTCAACTTTCCATGGTAAGGACATTTCTCTTGGCAAACCCAGTTCATATCAATACACGCATTTCTCAGAAATTCATACCAGGTTTCTCAGAATTCATGTCTAGACCAATGATAACATAGCCATTTCGTTTGCATGAGACATGTATATTTCACTCAAACCTATTAACCTAGCTTGTATGAGGCTCTTGATTTGGGAGAAAAATAATCCATCATGACTTGGATGGGCATAGAAAAAAGTCATCTTCAGGGTCAGATATTTGGTCGGGACGCCTTGTGTTCGGCCGCAATATCTGACCCCTCGGGGTGAGATTTTTGCATCACACATGCCAGGTCATGATGGCAAATATTATTCTTACCTCAAGCATGAAATTCCTGCCATATGACATCAAAGCGCACAGTTTTATGAATGTTTTATGAATGTTATATCCTGTCACTTTCGTTTTGGCGGATAAGAAAACGGGTGCTAACTGTGAAATTATCAATGTGACCAGATATGACAAGAGATTTATTATGCTATTTTAGCTATATGTCGAAAAACTCCGGGAGTTCCCTGAATATCATCAATCGACTAATTGGCTTCATCACTTTAAGTGTTGTGATTGACTGACACTAACATAAAGATTCTTGGCGGTAATGGAATTTCCAGATATTTTCTTTAGACTCTGTAATGCATAGCTTGTTCAAGAGTGTAATTTCAATTAGAACTGGTGTACATTGTATAATACACAAGCTTTGTACATCTCGATGATAGTGAAATTAATACATGAAATAATAGAAAGAAACTCTTAAAGGTGACATGCAACAGTTTAGAGTGTTCTATGCCCCTACATATTAATATGCCATGATCCTACGACGTGGAAATGCAAAGTTTGTGTAACTTACTCTCTTTTCAGTTAGGTGAGAATCCATCCTGTATATAATTTGTTCCATGCCCTTCTGTTAGAACTATAATAATAATATATTTGTTTGTGTGTTTTAGCTTGTGGACTACACAGCACTCTATAAATAATTCCAAAGAATATAGACATGTCCGAAATATTATAAAGTTTTAACCAATAAAAAACAGATGGAAGCACCCTTCAAACATTTCTGTCTTCAACCCAGTAAACATTGCGGGCATGGTAATATTAGTATCCCTCGTCACAACTGGGCGGAGCCACTCTCCCATATTACTTATTAAGAGCTTCGAGACACCAAGTGCATGGCATCAGAAATAGTATTATTGTCTATTTCATACCATTTCAGTCGAGCAGAATTGCCTCGGCTCATGCACGTGGCTAAGCAAAAAAAAAAAATTATATAATTTTGACAATATGTAGTCCACTTGAAGCAAAAAACACCTCATGTCTCAGTCCTTCCCAGGAGATGGGAGTGATTGCACTCGCACCTATACGCACTCATAATTTTCAAATGACGGGTGCTAAAATTCACACCCATCCCTCATCTCAAAATACTAATGGAGACTGTAATTGTTGGGTCAATAGTGAACTGTTTGAAAGTTTAATTAGATCCTTTACCAACTCAGTTCAACAATGGCATATTAAAGTGTAACTAGACATAGGTCTATTCCACAATGACTTTTTGTTTTAGAAAAACCCAACTTACAATTATAGTATGGGTGCAATATTACACCCATCTTCTGAATTACGGGAGCAAATAAATGCTCTCGCTGTGTTTTCCTCGTGGGAAGGACTGATGTCTTATATGCAGTCAAAGAAAATGTCAATCACCTAATTAACGAAGTGGGTAGACTTTTGAAAAATGTTATTGTAGCAACAAATTGTCAAACACTTCAAAACATTAATTTTTTCTGTCAAATAACCAGAAACATGTTCAACTTTCCATGGTAAGGACATTTCTCTTGGGAAACTCAGTTCATATCAATACACGCATTTCTCAGAAATTCATACCAGGTTTCTCAGAATTCATGTCTAGACCAATGATAACATAGCCATGTCGTTTGCATGAGACATGTATATTTCACTCAAACCTATTAACCTAGCTTGTATGAGGCTCTTGATTTGGGAGAAAAATAATTCATCATGACTTGGGTCGGGATATGGGCATAGAAAAAAGTCATCTTCAGGGTCAGATATTTGGTCTGGACGCCTTGTGTTCGGCCGCAATATCTGACCCCTCGGGGTGCGATCTTTCCATCACACATGCCAGGTCATGATGGAAAATATTATTCTTACCTCAAGCATGAAATTCCTGCCATATGACATCAAAGCGCACAGTTTTATGAATGTTTTATGAATGTTATCTCCTGTCACTTTCGTTTTGGCGGATAAGAAAACGGGTGCTAACTGTGAAATTATCAATGTGACCAGATATGACAAGAGATTTATTATGCTATTTTAGCTATGTGTCGAGAAACTCTGGGAGTTCCCTGAATATCATCAATCGACTGATTGGCTTCATCACTTTAAGTGTTGTGATTGACTGACACTAACATAAAGATTCTTGGCGGTAATGGAATTTCCAGATATTTTCTTTAGACTCTGTAATGCATAGCTTGTTTAAGAGTGTAATTTCAATTAGAACTGGTGTTCATTGTATAATACACAAGCTTTGTACATCTCGATGATAGTGAAATTAATACATGAAATGATAGAAAGAAACTCTTAAAGGTGACATGCAACAGTTTAGAGTGTTCTATGCCCCTACATATTAATATGCCATGATCCTACGACGTGGAAATGCGAAGTTTGTGTAACTTACTCTCTTTTCAGTTAGGTGAGAATCCATCCTATATATAATGATAGTTCAAGGAATACTATTTCACAAGAGTAATATTCGCATTGATGGCACAATAGGCCTGTTATAGCCCAGATAGCCCCAAAATTGTCTATTTGATCATATCAGATTTTGAAAACAATTTTGAGACTTCTTTCTCTTAACAAATTCTACCATTTGCTCTGTGTTCAAAGAAGATTATAAGATGCACTTTGAAAAAGAAAACATATATGTATCAGTCGACTTAGACTTATCATTTTGCAGAAATATTCTACGATATGTGTTAGGAGAAATCAACTGCGAATGCTTTAACCTCAATCAGTGATGTAAAAAAATATGGGGAGATAAGTCGTGACATTTTTCGCTTTAAAGACAAAATTAATATATAAATATGATCAGGTTTAAACTAACCAAATTAGGGCTCCCAGTTTCAATATTTACCTGGTAAATGTTTTTTTATAACATTATATCAACAGGTCTGGTTTCTGACGAGGAAAACATTGCACTGAAAAAAGGCAATTTCATCCGTTATCACATATTTTCAACCTTTAATTTCAGCTTCAATTATCCCTGTGATGACAATATCAGCTTATTTAATTAAATGGTACAAAAATTGAAAGATATACATATTTTCTGTATTATTAAATGGTACAAAAATTGAAAGATATACATATTTTCTGTATTATTATAAGTTATTTTGGTGGACTGACAATAACATGGTATGACCCTGATGGCTTGGGGTGGTTATGTTCAACTGAGTTGCGAAGCAACGAGGTCGAACATAGGCAGGAAGCTGTCAATGTCACCATGTTATCATCAATCCACCAAAATAACATAACGGTCCTGGTCATTCACAGAAATTTAAACTTATTCTGAAGAATGATCAGCAGAAAATGTCAGAAATCTCCTATCGCTCTCTCCATAACGTTGTTCAATGTAAATTACATCATGAAAAGGGAGGCCATCACGAGAATATAAAACAGTTGTTTTGGATTGGATGATGATCATCCTTGTCACCATGTTAGAGACTTTCCAGCTAGACATCCACTTTGATACAACTTTGACGGATATATGCTGGTGATCTGGTTAACCTGTTGGTACGATGTTGAACCTTTAATTCTTAGTAAGATCATCAAACTGTGCCATCTCAAGCTCAGAGCCCGGAATCGCAATATTAGGTGTTCGTGTTGAACTTCTTCTCTGTAGTTCCAATGAATTCCAAACACGTTCCTACCTGCAAATAATGGACAAAAGAGATGATATACATTAATAAAAGTGTTAATGATATTGTAGCTCAGCTTGGACACGAGGCACAATTCTTACAGAAGTTAATGGAATGATAAAGGGGAAAGTTGAAAATTTCCAGTATATACATGTACCACCCACGGTTAATTAGATTCATATATCACACACATATCTAGGCCACCCGACCTGTTACAATAGGTTTGGGGGCTGAAGTTTGGGTGCCCCAAATTAATTATAACCAAACAGTAATATTCAGAGTTTGTCATGTTTTGTACATCTATATCTATATTTGGAAAAACAAGCAATCATAATAATCAGTGCCATTGTATTATCACTGGAATAATTTCTCATTATATTGATATCTGTTTGTTTTATAAAGCACAATTTTTTGTGCATTCACATGTCATTTAAAAGGAGGTCAACAAATAACAGTTAACTTCCAAATACTAGAAATAAGGCCAAAAACAAAATGAATGCGTGTTTCCCGTAATCCGACCGACCGTCTTCAAAACACCCCGACCCAAGTTCATTTTATTGGTTTTAAATTAAAAAAATCAATCTATAAACCAACCGACCGCACTGATAACAAAACTATGTACGCATGGTTCCATTTTATCTGATTCACCTCGCGAGATAAATGATATCTTTGATATATTTATATATTTTTCGCAAAGCCACATCGCCACTCTTCAAACGGTAAGTCAAATTACGACTGGAAGATCACGAGTTATCGTACCTCTTCGCTGACCGGAAGCACGTGTTTGTGTTGATATGGGAGTGTGTTCATGGGAGTGTGGTGGCTGAGTGGTTAGCGTGTTTGACTATTGGCCAGAGATTTTCGCTTGGACCCCGGATCGATTTACCTCGATCCTCGACAAAACAAAAATCGGGAGTTTTGAGTGTGCCTATATAAAGTACTGTGTATGCTTCGCTGAGGTGTCGTTAAGCGGTAATCCTCTCCCGCACGGTGTCATGTACAGGGATAACACTGGTTTGATCACGCCGTTCTATGAACTTCTATCGGGTGGGGAAGTTAATGGCTGTCCCTGTCCCGTATACAACCATGTGTGCACGTTAAAGAACCATACTGTGGGCAACGATCCACAGATTAATGGCAAAATTCCTGTCTAAATTCCTCCCTTGTGGGTGTAAAGTTGACATTCCAGGTGATGGCTTAATAGAGTTATCTCTCTTCAATCTACATAACTGTGTGTATATATAGTACATTGTAGCATTCGATGTGTGACGCAGTAATGGGACGTTTCAGCAACGTCGGCGGGTTCGCTTACATGTGCCGCAACACAGATCAAAGGCTCATCCAAGTTTGAGGTCCACTGTGCGCAGGTCAAAGGCCGATTTCAGGTCTACTGTGACTTTACGATATAAAAACATGTTTGTATAATATAGTACATTGTAGGATTCTACCCCATCTGATGGGGGTGCGCGGACAAGTCATCGGCGGAATTTACTCATACCATACCATATGGCGTATTGTTGAGTGTATTTGAGCAAAAAATCTGTAGCCGGCTGTGACTTATAAGACATGCACAGTAGGAAGCTACAGCGGCCAGGGAAATGAGCATAGTTCTAATGATGTTTTCTATGGAGTGGTACGATCAATTTCTTTGAAGTTTTCGGTGATTTTTTAGTGGAATGCTAAATTCCCCATGTTGGCATATAGCCTAAGAACTAACTTATAACTTTGTCGCACTCAAACAAGTCCATAAGGTGTGACTGTCCCAATGGGACTAAGGATACCCCCCTGTGTTTTTAAAATACTAAGATGTTTCACATGTGAGTAAACATTTAGTTAAAATTATAAAATAACAGTTCCCATTGCAGGTGCACAAACCTAACCGTAATCTTAAACCTATTGACCGAAAAATGTTGGAATAAAAGCTCCGACAAAATTATGCAAGTCGAAAAAGGGGAATAACTCCACAACAAAAGTCGGATGGACATCATAATCGCGGGTGCACAGGTTCTCATGGTACTAAATATCAGTGCCAAGATTTAAAAATATTGACCTAAAAATATAGAAATAAAAAGCTCGGACAAAATTAGGCATGTTGCAAAAAAAATTATAAGTCGGAAAATGGGGATAACTCCACCAAAAAATGTCGGACAGACGTCATAATCGCAGGTGCACAGGTTCCCATGGTACTAAATATTTGTGCCAAGTTAAAAAAAAAAGAGACAGTCAATGACTGTGGGGTCGCTCACCAGACTGCAAAGACTGATAAGACTGGGACTCTGGAGACCACAACAGTCAGAACTGTTCATAATCACTTTAAAAGAAGTAGATATCTAAAGAGTTAAATCTAAAAAAAAAAAAATTTGGAGTTATGTCCCTGGCCCCACCCACATTTGACACAGTAACCTGATTTGAACAAATCTGAACCCCAGTCACCCAAGAATCCTTCATACCAAATATGAACCCATATAGCCTGATGGTATTTGAGAAGTCATTTTAAGAATACTATGGAGGGAAAGAGTTATGGCCCTGGCTTCGCCAAGTGAACTCATTTGAACAAATCTGAATGTGAGTCACCTAGGGAACATCCTCACCAAATATGAACCCATTCCGTCCAATGGAATCAGAGGAGAAGATGTTCAAAGAATTGTTGTCGGACGGATGGACGGACAGACGAGCAGTGATGACTATAGCTCCACCGGAGACTTCGTCTCAGGTGAGCTAAAAAGCACAGGTAGGGTGGCTGGTTGATAATTAAATCTCTTATCTCCGCCCCTATTTGAACAAATGTGAATCCCAATCTATGAGATCCATTCATTTGGTAATTTCAGACATTGGATTTTAAGAGTTGAACTGAACTGATTTTCCTAAAATGACCCCAAATCTGAACAAATCTAAACCCCAGTCACCGAAGGACCCTCCATACCAAACATAAGCTAAATAGTCCAGATGGTTCTTGAGAAGAAATTGTTTTAAGAATTACTATGGAAGGAAAGAGTTATGGCCCTGACTTCTCACCTATTTGACCTGATGAACTCATTTGAACAAATCTGATTGTGAGTCACCTGGGGGACATCCACACCTAAATATATAAACCCATTTGGTCTTTAATATGTATCTGGAGAAGAAAACAATTGATGGACGGATAGAGACATAATGACAGATGGATGGGAGAACAGTCTGACATAGAGACTGACAAATTCAATCCAATATACCCCCCAAGTATTCTTTGCAAAATCAGGGTACAATGAGTTCAACTGGATGGATACTGGTGGTTAAGAAAATAATATTCGAACAGTCAAGCCTGAACATAGTGTCTGACATTTGCAGAATGATGTCCCCAAAGGGTGAATGTAATGACGCAATCCTGCAATGCGGGCTAGCATCACCAAATTCACCCTCTGGAGGCCTCATTCTGTTTAGGCCTCAACTGCTATGGGAGACATAGCATCAGATTGAAGTTCTCCAGTTAAAGTTGGTGATGTGCACCCATTGGCACCTCAATTATGCATTTTATATTCACAAATCAGGGGATATAGAAACTAAACAGAAGGAAAAAAGTAAGTAAAAATGTCAATTTAAGGGCCTATATACTTCCCAGAAGATGAGGCCTAAGCAGAATGAGGACCCTGGCTAGTGTATTTGGTGATGTTAGCCTGCTGTGCAGGGTAGCATAACCAAATTCACCCTCTGGGGACCTCATTCTGCAAATGCCAAACACACTAAATTCAGGTTAGAGAACAATAATTTGTTTTGATTTGATTTTAATAACACACACTGGCATGAGTGCTAGCTAAGCATTAGTTCACACCTGTCAGCCTCATAAACATCTCAATTGATGACTGTGTATTTCTATTAACTCTCGCTCTGTCTGTAGCTAATACAATTGACTTAATCTGCTGGTGGGAGAGATCCTGTGAGTTAGGAGATGATATGGGGTGAAGTGCTGTTGGTTGGGGGCAGGGTGGGGGTCTGGGTCATGTGGGGGAGGGTGATAAAAAAAATTTGTATGTTAAATTGATGAATTTGATCAAGGAGTTCAATCTGAATTTTTTATAATATTTTTTTTTGGAATTATGTCCCTGGCTCCACCCCTATTTGACCCAATGACCCCATTTGAACAAATCTGAACCCCAGTCATTCAATGACCATCCATACCAAATATAAACTAAATCGGCATAATGGTTCTAGACAAAAAGTTGTTATAAGAATTACCAAGGAGGAATATAGTTATGGCCCTGGTTTCGCAACTATTTGACATAGGGACCTCATTTGAACAAATCTGAATGACAGTCACCTAGGGAACATCCACACCAAATATGAACCAATTCGGCATTACGGTTTCAGAGGAGAAGATGTTCAAAGAATTGTTCACGGATGGATGGACGAACGGCGGACGAGGAGTGATGACTATAGCTCCACCGGAGACTGTGTCTCAGGTGAGCTAAAAATGAATGATCAAAATGCAAAAATGTATTTTTTTTTGTTTTTAGAGTTATGTCCCTGGCTCTGCCCCTATTTGACCCAGTGAGCCAATTTGAACAAATCTGATTCCCAGTCACCCAAGTTCCCTCAGTACCAAATATAAGCTAAATCGGCCCACTGTTTCTTGATAAGATGTCATTCTAAGAATTACTAAGGAGGAACAGTTATGGCCCTGGTTTCTCAACTAATCAACCTGGTGACATCATTTGAACAAATCTGAACCCCAGTCATTCAAGAACCCTTCATACCAAATATAAGCTAAATCGGACCAATGATTCTAGACAAGAAGTCATTTTAAGAAGTACTATGGAGGGAAAGAGTTATGGCCCTGGCTTCGCAACTAATTGACCCAGTGACCTCATTTGAACAAATCTGAATGGGAGTCACCTAGGGAACATCCACACCAAATATGAACCCATTCCGTCCAATGGAATCAGAGGAGAAGATGTTCAAAGAATTGTTGACGGATGAATGGACGGATGGATGGACGACGAACGAGGAGTGATGACTATAGCTCCACCGGAGACTTTGTCTCAGGTGAGCTAAAAATTTACCTAAAAATGTAGGAATAAAAAAGCTTGGACAAAATTATACGTGTTGCAGAAATTTTCTAAGTCGAAAAAGGGGGAATAACTCCACCAAAAAAAGTCTGACAGATGTCATAATCGCAGGTGCACAGGTTCCCATGGTGGTTGATGCCTGTGCCAAGTTTCACGGAAATTGATAAAAAAAACTCCGGACAAATTTGTGTCCACGGACAGACGACGGATGGACGGATGACGAGCTGACTCCAGTATACCCCCCCTAACTTTGTTGTGGGGGGTATAACTATTAAGAATGCATTTTCTGATACATCAGTTGCAGAATGGAATATACCTGAGGTTAACAGATAGCAGCAGAAAGCCATATCTGGCATTCTAGAAGCAAACTCCAATCCTTCATTCCTTCAGGCAAAGTCAGCCTAAAAATGAAATAAATGTACATGTTGATGTATTGAGTTTACTACCAAATTATTGTTTTCTTATTTTTTAACTATTAAGAATGCCTTTTCTGATACATCAGTTGCAGAATGGAATATACCTGAGGTTAAAGGTACTCAATCCGATTCGACAGTCCCCATATCATCAGATTCCAACAACAACATTTTTTGAAATGCCACTTCAGTTATCAGAATCGATTAATTGCCCAAAAATAATGCTATTATAGCCTAACCAGAGTCAAGTATAGTATAAAATTACCCAAAACCTGTTATTTATCAACGTTTTGTTCAACGGATTTTTGCCAGTTGTCAAATAACTGACGCAAAAAAGCGACTCGATTTTAGAGTTATCGATCTCCATCCGCTATCTGGTCAGATAATTTCTTCTCGTCGACAGATTACTGGGCCACTTAAAATTGAAATAATAGATTTCAAACATCAATATCTGATCACCCCTAGCTATGATGTGTGGGTTCCTCGACACGAATCAAATATTTTTTACACCCGAAGCCAAGGAAATAGTAATTTGCGAGCTTTAATTCGGATTGAGTACCTTTGACAGTTAGCAGCTGCAAGACATATCTGGCACGTTAGAAGCAAACTCCATTCCTTCAGGCGAAGTCAGCCTAAAAAGGAAATAAATGTACATGTTGATGTATTCAGTTTACTACCAAATAATTTTGTTCTTCTTTATATGAATATATGTACAATATTCTTTACCCATTATAAAACCATATATCCATGTTTCATAACTTGAAAATAAATTTTATAACAAAATTAAACAATTTAATGAAAAGAAATGCAAACAATAAGATGAAAGAGAAAAAAAATTCCAATGGATGGGGGAGGGGGGGGGTGGGGAAACGAAATAGTGTTGTAAATTAATAAATGATCACTCAAGAAAATATGCAAACATTGACAATTGGAGCGATTTATTGATGATGTACATGTACCATGATATTTTAAACTATGGATGGAAGCTACATGTAGGCCTACATCTGGGAGGGGGAGGGTGTTTAACTGCTTGCTTTCAAGGTTTGATTCAACAAAATAATTGTGATTTGCAGGAGTCTAACCTGACTATGAAAACAAGAAATTACCATGCATTGACTGGTCCCATAAACACCTTGCTCATAATTTTGGCTATAATTTCTGGCAATTTGCCATGGAATTGCTGGCTCTCATAATAACATTAAAAGATGCATAATCAGAACAAACGTTCGCAAATTAATATTTCTTAGGCTTCAGGGTAAAAAATATTTTATTCGAGTCCAGGAACCAACCCAGAGTCAGAGTGATCAGATATCAATATTTGAAATCTATTATATTTCACCATCAGTACTTTTTAGTGGCCTGGTAAAAAGTCGATGAGAAGACGGTCCCGAACCAAACTGCGGATGAAGATGGATAACTCTAACATCCAAGTGGCTTTTGTGTGTCAGATATTTGACAAACTGGCCAAATTTTGTTGAACAAAATGGTCAGCATTATTTTTGGGCATTTAATCAATTCTGATAACTGAAGTGGCATTTCAAAAAATGTTGTTGTTGTCGAATATGGGGACCATCGAAATGGATTGAGTACCTTTAATAAAGCTGAAGGTGTCATTAATTGTCACTACATTTTGGTGCGATGGGTACCCAGCTTACAAGTGTTTTGGGTACCCACCTTACCTTCTCTGTGTATTCAGCACACATTTGATAACAAAATCTTTCAACTGACCACATGGTGCATGATCTTTAAAACTATTATTCCTGCCTCGTTATCATAAATGCGTGTTTATTGGCAACATAATTCAAAGAAATGGGATAAATTCTATAACTCACAAAAGGCCAGTATGGGTGCACAAAATACATTTTTGTAAAATTGGGTAACCAACACCAAAATCTAACACGACCACAAAATATATACCTGTGTTTAAGGCAATGATAGGCAAAAAACAGAGGAGAGGCGGTGATACTTTTATTAAATTATTTCTTTAGTTTTTTTTCGCTGGGGGGGGGGGGGACCTACCAGATGCTAAACAACTTGTGAAATCATCTCTACTTGATCAAGTGTGAATCCAAAGTATTTAATACTGATGTCATGACTAAAAAAAAATTAAATTTGTTATATGCCTTGATCGATAAGAATACATGCTATCATAATGAATAACCCTTTCATGACAGGAGCTGCGCTGGAACGGTATGAAAAACCCTGTGCCAGTGCAGTTTCATGGGGAGCCTCGCATATATCATATAATTTATTGGCTCAAGTTATGTACATGTATAAAAGAATGCACTCGCACAGGGTTTTCACAAAATTTCAAGAAACTCCAGTCATGAAAGGGTTAAGTGGGAATTAAAGAACTAGAAACCATGATTGTGTTTAATGTATTTGCCTTTAGGCTGGTATGACTGCTAATGGCTCTTTCCATGTCTGTTTTGAACTTATCTGTGCATTTTAAAGATGCATAATCTGATTAAGCGCCCCCTCGTTTACTATTTATTTGAATTTGGGGTAAAAACTATTTGATTCGAGTCAAGGAACCCACCTATCATAGCTCAGAGTTATTAGATATTAATTTTTGAAAACTATAAATTTTTACCATCGAGACTTATCAGTGGCCCAGTAAACAGTCGATGAGCGACAGAATTGGACCAAATGGCAGATGAAGATGGATAACTCTAAAATCAAGAGGCTATATGTTGATAAAAAGGCCAAATTTAGGTTTCACTAGGGAAAAGAAAATCGGGGAAAGCTAAGTTTTTCATGGACAACATGGCGAAAGTCCCCTAAAATCCAAGTTGAGCTTTTTTGAAATATCTTGATTTTTCTGAGTGGTTCAAATTCTGAAGCAATTCCATCAGGCCGTATGCGAATGCAGTCATATATAGATCAAATAGTTCCAAATTCTTACAACCTTGAGATATACACAAACAATGCTTAGTCGTGAAACATATTAGTAGAATGTATGTCCCAAAATGGCCAAAATAGAATGGAAATAAAATTTTGTCAAAAATCGAATAGCTAGTCCCATAAGAGTGACAACACGCTCAAAATGTGTGAGGAACAATTGATGTGAAGTATAAGAGAAACATTATATCGGGGATTTACGAAATTCTCTCTAATATATATAGTGATTTTCCGATAATCGGAATCGGCGATTAGCACTCGGCGATGTCAAGGTTATAATAATTGTGAGTTCATTAGAACGAACGTAGCCATTAACTTCAGTGTTATGAATAGCCAAACATACAAACAATATAAAAATAGGAATGCATGATGGACCGCCGGCGGTTCCTAAAAAGAAGGAATTCTAATGTTACAGAAACTAAGTTTCAGCAAACTTCCAGAGTGTGGATAACAATCAAAAAATTAGCCCCCCCCACTAGAGATGGGCGGTACTCGGTATTTACCGTGCGATATCTGTATCAGCGTAATACCATTTTTACCGTACCGAATCAAAACTAAAAATACCGTATTTTCGGTAATGAAATTTGTTCATGTGTTGCCAACATATGTGCGTCACCTTGTCACCGCGGCCGTGACATGCATGAATTGTATGACCATTTCAAACGTAAGCAACAAGAATCGGATAATTATGATAACTCGGTGTAACAAGTCGGTACTGCATGTGTTAGTCTATAATATCAACATTGTTACATCAAGGGCACAGCTGCCCGACGGCATCTTTGATCTTTACAACATATTAATGACAATGTAACTAACATCATGAGATATGACTACTCACAGCTGGAGCATTATGTGTCAATTTCGGTATCCGTCCAAATGGAAAATGCGTGGGCAACTCGGTATCTGTGTCCCAAGTTGGATCGAAGCATGTGGAATCGAAGCACGTGTTATGGGGGGGGCTCCCCGTTCACAACAAATTGAAAACCCCACAGGTTACTTTATAATTAGACGGTGATGCAATAGCGATTGATATACGCATTGCAGATTTTTTATACAACCTGATCTTGCCAATTGCAAATAGCATATCTTGGAAAGTTGTGCACAAATATGTTTATATCCTACTATAAATTACTTTATTAAACATATATATACTTACCGGTTTATTATACATATGTGCCTATATCAGACAAAAAAGATCGCGTGTTAACTTTAAATTAACACTTGGGCATCGTGTGTAACAGGTAGCTTGCCTGCTGCAAATAAGAGGGACTCTTAAATTGTATACATGAATGGTATATCACGCTGCAAGGAGGAGAATATGAACCCGCGGGTTTGGGCATCTGCAGTTCGGAAATTGTCATGGCCGGTTTGCCTATTTCATGACATCGCGCCAACGTTCATAAATTTGTGAATTGTGATCACTGATTACTACTCACAATTCTATTCACTCATGGAAATGTTACGAAAATCAATTGACACGAAACAATATTGTAGTCATGCTCTTACTCTTTTCAAATCAGTGCGACGACATGCGTGTAAATCATCAAAGAGATTTGTGAATATTACTTAATTACGTAGGTAATTTTGTTGCCTAATTTAGGTATTGTCATGAATGTAGTAGATCCGTGGACCGTGGTCATATATACATGTATATTGTTCAGCTAAAAACTTGAATTACAATAATTTACTGGGAATATCTGCTTTGATCTTATTATTTAATAGCAATACCGATTACTGTACCGATACAGAGGTAAATCAACGAAAATTTACTGATACCGAGATTGAAATTTCAATATCGCCCATCTCTACCCCCCACCCAGAAATTTCAGGACTCAGAACAAATTAAATAATTGTAATAGTAATAGTGAGTTTCATTCTGCAGTCACCACACGATAAGTGATAGCCTGTACTAGTAACATCTAAGTATACTCATGTTGTCAGAATCTCTATGATGCACAATCAAAGGTTGTTTAACCTTTGGTTGTCGATTAAACTGTGTAAAAAAAACACGGTATTCAATAATACCTGGCAATTTCCTACATCCAAAATAAATAAAGGAGATTAACCCTTTACCCAACAGAACGGCCCTGTGCCAATGCATTCTCTTATATATGCGAGTCGACCTATGGTCGACTCGCATATATAAGAGAATGCATTGGCACAGGGCATAACTGTAACTACCACAATGTGGTCAAGGAGCCGGTTCCAATGATATCCATATTTGTATGGTTCTATTGAGACAGACCGAAGATATTTTAGGCTGTTGAAGCTTTATTTGGCCGGTTTTGGCCGTTTTGTTGGGTAAAGGGTTAATCGACGACGGAAATGGTAATCAAGTATCGGCTTTATCAACGGTTCGTCAATTATACGATTAATCGTGGCACCTCTAAGCTTGCGTTCATGTTTTGAGAAGCCCGAGAAAACCGATATCGAATACAACAGTTTGCCTTCAAAATCGTCATTGTTTTTGGCTCAGTCTTTTATTTCATATCCATTTCTGCAAAATTAATTTGAAGTTTCCCTTTGAATTGGTGTCTTCGGTTCGAGAATTGTGAATCAAACAATATTGAATGCATTTTGTTTCGGCTGAAATATTGTTACAGCATTCAATTATTTCCATGATTGTGAAATATCTATATAACTGTTGTGAAAACATTATATAACTCAGAAAGTTCAACTCGGATTTTAGGGAACTTTACGTGAGACATCTGTGATGTTATGGCTAAATATAAAAAAAATCAGATCCCCCCCCCCGATTTATTTCCTTACTTTTCCACTTTCATGTCTTATGTGCCTGGACTATAAAGGGAGACTGTATGCCAATTTCAATAAATTACAGATAACAACACAGATCTACTTTCGACAAGAAATAGAAAAATAATGAATTTGTGTCGAAGATGTTTACTGTAAATGTTCAGGTTAAAGACATATTATGGATTTGTTCGAGTTTATGAAAAGTTAGTATTCAGGTGTTATGCCAACCTGGAGAATGTAGTATTCTACTGACAGCGCTGAAAATTTAAAAGAAATCGACCATACCACTCAATAGAAAACATCAAAACTAAGCTCAATTGTAAATATTTACATCTGGATTCGAGATGCAACAATCGGCGACAAACAAACAAAAATGATTTTGCCATCCAGAGTCAGTGCATTTAATTAATATATCAGAATGATGGTAGGTGTTGACAATTTGGATTAATATTCGTAAAAAGGACAACTTTGAGTAAGAATATTCTCCATTTCTATTGGATCACCCTACTGGAGTGTTTCACATCTCTTTAACAGGTTATCATAAAATTAATTTTTATAATTTAACTTATATTTACCATAGTTTATGATTCACTCCATAAAATACACATGTAAGTTTAGAATTGCCCTGTAACGATGTAATCATGCAAATTAATTGGACAGTCAATTTAACAACATTTTGCACAGACCGAATACAAATTTATGACACCCACTGAAAGTGACTACAATAAAATTTACAAATTTCTGGGACAAGTACTTCTGTATGCATATAATGTAGCATTTTATTTATTATATGCGATACATTTTCCTGAAAATTGTACAATAATATTCTCCATGAAAAGTTAGTGTTCAAATTTTATTGCATCAGGTAAATCAAATCTCGGCATGACACCAAAGGCAAAGGAAGCCACATCAGAAGTGGAGAGTACCGTCTGATGAGAGAACAGGCTGACAGATGGCAGGGCTCAATTTAACAAGATTCGCATCACAATTTGTGATGCAATTTCCAATTTTTGCAACCAATTTACAATGAAAAAACATGCATTAGTAGGGAATACTATACATACACAGAACGACACGATATGCGGAAGGATAGCTAGCGCCTCGAGTTCTATCCTTCTGTGACACTGTATCAAGAAACCCATTTACACGTCGTGTCATTCTGTGTTTATTACATGCTTTGCGTCCTAGAATCCGTGCAGTAAACATACAGACTTAGAAAGGTTTATTTAGGCACATAGAGGGCGTGTTTTGTCATGTGTGATGATCCTTTTGTTTATAGTTCCGGTTCCATGTTTGAGGCGAATGTCATGTACGTTATTTTACGTCAACGAGATGCATATGAAACGTACGTTCAATAATGCATATGGAACATACATTCCATACGTATCTGTAAATATGGAACAGCAATAACACTGTAATTCTGGGAACAAGCTTGTAATAAATAATCTACCCAGTAATGCAAAATTGTATCCAAATTAAAACGATTACATTGACCCATTGGTCTACATTGCACTGCATACACTGTTAACTAGTGGTTACTTATAGGCATGACATCGGGGCATAGTACTGATTACATACACACCATACCTGTCCCGCGCTTTGGCGATTCGATTCGTCGATGAAAGTAAATAAATATCAAGGTTAGACGATAAATCACCTACCACATATGTCTGGCCAATAAAGCTACTCTCTGGCATGCATGGCCCTCTATCTAGCTAAAGTGTTGTTATTCTGCACAGGCTGTGGTTGTTTCACCAAATAAAACAAGCAGTCATCGACAGTGGTGGCCCCAGCCTAGATGGGCAAGGTTGAGGAAGAGCATTTTCAAAATATGCTGAAAAATAATTGAAATCAGTTAATATTTGTTTGAGATATCCTAAGATCCATTTCAAGTTGCTTCTCCCAAAACAAAATGAAAATCAAATGGCAATAACTCCAGTGAAAAGTGTGTGGCTGGGATGGTTCACGGTCTTGTTTCTTGGTGCTGCTTGTCGAAAAATGATGATCAAAGGAACATAACTCTTGTGAAAATGTCTGGCCAGGCCTAGATTGCAAACTCCAGATCTGGTCTTGCTCGTAAACTAAAATACCGAAAATCTTTCAAATTCTTTGATAACTGTTCAACATAAACCCCACACAATTTTTCCCTGGATGCTATACACCAAAAAATGACTCAAAGGGCCATAACCATGGCAAAAATGTCAGGCCAGACCTAGTTTGTAAGCTCATTTAAGATATTCCTCTTGTGACAAATATCAAAAATCTGTAAATAATTTTCCAAAATAACACCCGGACAACTTTTCGAAGGTGCTCAATGCCAAAAAATGTAAATTAAAAGGTCGTAACCAGTGAAAATGTCAATCCAAGCCTAGTTTGCAAACTCATTTCAAATATTCACCTTGTGAACTCAAATACCGGTAATAAAAAAATAAAATCTGGATAATTGTTCAATCAAACTCATGGACATCATTTTGGGACGAACTGAACACAATTATATAAATATTTGACTCCAACTTAATGATGACCTGTATGTTTTTATTTAAAAGGTGAACCAAATATCAAAAGATTCTTTTGAAGATTGCTCCATTTAGCATTTATACAACATGAATATTATGATTTCTAAGCCAAATGAAAGTGTCAATGACACTGACACTATTGCTAAATTTGGATTTGGTATAATATCATGTGTTTAATACAGTCAATGGATGTTATTAATATAAACAAGAATGCTTTATTTAATTGGAATTAATTTTAGCGATTAAGAATGTCTTTTCCGATATATCGGTTGCAGAATGGAATATACCTTAGGTTAACAGTTAACAGCTGCAAGCCATATCTGACACATTAGGAGCAAACTCCAATTCTTCATTCCTTAAGCCGAAGTCAGCCTAAAAAGGAAATAAATGTTCATGTTGATGTATATACATGTAGTTTACTACCAAATTATTGTTTTCTTCTTTATATATACAACTAGCAGGTGGATCGACCCGACTTCGTCCGGGCTGTTTCCCCTCTGCTTTTTGGCGAATTGCGCGATTTGACATTGAATTGTCCATTTTGAAGGTCAATGTCAGGTGGGGTCACGATTTGACCCGCCCAAAACACTGCCCGGACAAAAGAACCCGACAAAAGTACCCGTCAAAATCAATCCGGTTTTACCCGATTTGACCTTGAATTGATGATTTTGAAGGTCAAGGTCAGGTCGGGGTCACGATTTGACCCATCCAAAACTCAGTCGACAAACGTAACCCCATGTATAAAATTTCGTGGAAATCCCGTCAAAATTCGCGATTTGACCTTGAAATGACCCAATTTCAAGGTCACGTCGCACTGGCAAATGAATAGGCCCATACCACTCCACGGCCGAAAGTACCCCGACATACCAAGTTTCATCGAAATCCCGTGATATTCGGGTGTTTGACCTTGAAATGACCCATTTCAAGGTCACATTGCACAGGCAAATTAATAGGCCTATGCCACTCCCCAACCGAAAGTACCCCCACATACAAAGTTTCATCGAAATCCCGTGATATTCGGGCGTTTTACGTTGAAATTACCCGATTTCAAGGTCAAGGTCACGTCGCACGGGCAAATTAATAGGCCTATGTCACTTCCCCGCAGAAAATACCCCCACACACCAAGTTTCATCGAAATCGGGTCGACGCACACACAGACAGATCTTCCAAAATATATAATAGACTAGCCGATGAGCCCGACGTTGTCCGGGCTATTCAAAAACCAATTTTCAAGTCGATAGCTCTATCCAGCCCGACGTTGTCCAGGCTATTCAAAAACCAAATTTCAAGTCGATAGCTGTACCCGTTTCCTAGATCTAGTCTGCGCATGCGCGAAGTTGGCGTCGCACGGGCTCGGCGACCCGATGAAATTCGTATCCGGGGCAAGATACATTCACATACCAAATTTCAAGTCGATAGCTCCACCCGTTTTCGAGATCTCGTCTGCGCATGCGCGAAGCTGGCGTCGCACGGGCTCGTCGACCCGATAAAATTCGTATCCGGGGCAAGGTACATTCACATAGCAAATTTCAAGTCGATAGCTCCACCCGTTTCCGATATCTCGTCTGCGCATGCGCGAAGCGGGCGCCGCACGGGCTCGCCAATACGACAACGTCCACCGCCTGGTCAAACTACACGCACGTACCAAGTTTCGTCCCGATCGGTCGAGAATCGTAGATTTGTATTAATGACAGACAAACAGACACACAAACAGAGGTCATCAAAATATATATGAGATAATCTTTACATATAATCAAACCATATATCCATGTTTCAAAACTTGAAAATAAATTGAATAACAAAATTTAAACAATTTAATGAAAATAAAACGAAAAGATGAACGAAAAAAAAGTTTCCAATGGGTGGGGATCTGAAATAGTGTTGTAGGTTTTCAAGAAAATATGTAATGCGGCTAAAATAGGCATATAATTACCATTTGCAATGTGGAAAGTTTCAAATTTGACAACTAGAGCAATTTATTGATCGATCATTTTCAGTAAATCAAGTTTCGCATAATGTCAGTGCTGAGTTGCATTAGCCTATTTTGTAGTATCTTATCATTTACATTTATTTACGTTGACATTTGAATAATTTTGTGTTATTTGCAAACTCCTAGTCTCGGTTGTGACAGAGTTCAAAATGATGTTGGAAAAATATCAAAGACGGCACAATAAATGAGCCCTTCAAGAAACATATCATTCCGAGTTGATAATAAATAAATATTTATGAGGAAGCATTGGAATGCCCAGACATGACAGAGAATCAACAACATAATAGTACCAGCATCACCACCTTAATTAAATGCCTGACACGTTGTCAAAGGGAGACACACCTGTGCATTGTTATCACTTGGCTGAGTGGCCATACCTATATCAATATTATGCTCACTTCATGACAAGTGAATGTCAGTATCACCCCTGTGTACGTGGTATCAACAAAGCTGAGGGTATCACCAAAGCCGAGAAAATGGGAAACTCATTTTCAAGTTTATTACACGCTTGTTCCTAGAAGTACAGTGTTATTGCTGTTCCATATTTCAAATCCGTATGGAACGTAGGTTCCATACACATCTCTTTGACATAAAATGATGTACACGACATTCGCATCAACCATGAAACTGGAAATATTTAAATAAAAGAATCATCACACATGACAAACACGCCTTGTATGAACCTAAATAAGCCTTCTAATCCTGTATTTTTAATGCACGAATTCTAGGACGCAAAGCGAGTAATAAACACAGAACGACACGATGTGTAAATGGGTTTGTTGATACGGCACTCGTGCTGTCGCGGAAGGATAGAATGAGAGGCGCTTGTGCCTCGATTCTATCCTTCCGCGACAGCACGGATACTCGTACCGTATCGACAAACCCATTTACACATCGTGTCGTTCTGTGTATATATGATATGGGGATATGTTTGTTTCTGATCATAAAACAGACAATGAACATTGTCTGTCCACACAAAGCAGGAGTCTTTATCCACCAGTTTTCCAAATCAGTTTTCCCAGATCAAACCATTTAATATATCTTTTGGCGAAACTTTTTTCAATAGTGTTTTTGCTCACTCAAATTTTCGAGAACATCCACCCACTAGTATAGTTCCTGGACTTCCACGCTTCCAAAACATATGCCGGTATATAGTTGTATCTGTCAATGAAGCATAGGATAGAACAGAATTTTAAAAATCAGTTTCGTTCTCAAAATCCGCGCAATATGCAGGGACCACTGTCGGTCCAGAAAGATGTTAACATCGCAGATGAAGATGTCACCAAACGCTGAGCTTCTGTGCAGTAAAATTTGTATCACTTAAGGAGTTCTGATGAGTTTTAAAGTGTTTTTAAGTGTATCTGAGGCTGATCAATTGGACTGTGAATGTCATCTGAAATATGAATCCATAACATAGGCGAAATATTGTGTGCATATCTATTATGAATGTAATTCAATTGAAATTAATTGAACATCCATCAAGCATTCAGATTTGCGATGCCTTGATCACACACAGTGAATACTATCGTTCGTATGCATGCAGCTAACCGGATATTCGTTTAGTATTAACATGCTTGGAGTTTGTATATAGACCACACATGCAGGACGATAGGATGATTTTTTATAATTATGTTTATTTTACAGACTTTATGACTCGTTACCACTCGAGTAGACTGTTACGCGACAATGAAATGACAATGAATCATCTTATCGAATACGCATATATCGTATAGCTACAAACTATACAATTATGGCTTTTTAAAGAGTCATCAGATAATATTGTAACAATTCTATGTTAACCCGACACATCCATACACATATGATCGCAATGTGCTATGTGTGGAACATGTGTGTGCCTTCTTATCTGGAGGTCGATGGGCCTATTTATTGTGTCTATATGTAGCACATGTATAGTCAACTTACCAAGCTACAAAACCATGTTTAAACAGAATCAAACCCGACCATGCAGTTTTGATAAATGAACGTATCTTTGCGAAGGTGCCCAGGGGGTCCTCTAATGTAAGCCCACTAGTCCCAGGATTTTGTGTCAAAACAATCACCCTCGCCCTGGGCTTACACAGTACTAGTAGATAGTCAATGCAGCTACTCACAGCTTGTGTTTTCGGTTTGGCACCTCAGATAGCATCCTCAGTCAATTGCTGCCTGAAATTAAATAATAAATCTGTATTACCCTATTGTAGTCCTGAAAAAAGTGGCTTTCATATGACATTTGTTTCTTTTATCTTTTATTTTGTAGATCTTGATAGGCCTCAATGAGTCAATTATTAAGACATATTTGTTGGTCTTAGCAAGCAGCAGTCTACGATAATCGAAAATCGGTCGTCAATAATCAATTATAATCGATTAATCGTGCCTATTATCAATAACAGTGGAAGTATTCCATAATATGGCCTATTGGCTGGGTGTTGGTTAAACAACTCGGCTGGTGTAATTTTTACGTTAATAATGTGCACCATAAACCACCGGTAATCACTAATGAGCACAAACCATGGGAACAGCTCAAACTTGACTTTCTCAAGTTGAAGTAAAAACAGCACAAACCTGAATTTAACTCTTTTAGTCTTTTAGATTTTCCATTCCCTATTAGAGGAATCATATGCATCAGTATGTCACACACAATTCAGTTTCAATTGATACAAGGCAAGCAATGTATACTCACTGCGATTATTTGTACATCAATTGCTTCACCCATGTCACTAACATCACTGACTTCACTTAAACTTGATACACTACGAAAATCATCCTGAAACAAAAGTTTACCAAAAGCAAATGGATAAATTTATTTTCTCATCACATGTGACAAATATTTGTAGCTCATATATATGTCAAACATCGCATCAATATACCGTAAATTTCGGTGGATAAGTCACATCTTTCTAACCCAATTTCCCTTACCGAGCATGAAGGCTTAATAAGCCTTCAACAAGGATTCGCCAAGGATTCGAGTGCTTATGTCAATCACAATAAGCATTCGCTTAGGACTCGAGTGCTTATATCGATCACAGTAAGCACTCGCTTAGGACTCGAGTGCTTATATCGATCACAGTAAGCACTCGCTTAGGACTCGAATGCACTCGCTTAGGACTCGAGTGATTAAGATGCAGTGCAGGTATAAGCACTCGATAAGGAATCGAATCCTTAGGTCTCCCACATAAGCACTCTGGAAAATGAGGGCTTGTGGCGAAGGCTAACATTTTATGTTAACTAATAAAATTTAGACTTCAGCCAGACATATGACTCTTAAATCGGCATTCAAATTAAGGCTTCAATATATTGTTGGCCTCTTAGCCCTCGATGCTCGACTTAGAATATTTCAATACAAAACTGTTCTGAATCTGAAGCTGCAAATTAACCAAGTCCAACATGGAGAAATATATGGAAAAATTTATAATTATTTGGCAAATTTGTAGTTTTAACAATTTGTTTGGCAATATACATTTGAAAATATTCAGAATTTGTCAAGCTTTCACATGGTGTAAATATTGTGGTTTAATCCGAATTTTAATAAATTATAATTAATTAAATAATTAATACAATTAATAATTTTCAACTTGTAGGACCCCATATGGAAATGTCATATAGGAACCTATAGGAATCATATTGGAAATGACGATTCACATTAGGAAAATTATAGGACCGTATTTCCTATAGGAAAATTGCCATGGATAAGAACATTTTGAGACAACCTAAAGCAATAAATAATTTTATGGGAGATTTTGCAATTTTCTCAAGATCTCTATATTTTTCTCAAGATATGTTGGCCCACTGATAATTCAGAACAGCTAGTCTATATCATCCAAGGTACCAATTGAGAAAAAAGCAAAGCCCAAGGGGGAGGGTGCAATTTGGGGGTTTGGTGCAAGGGAGGAAATGTAGTTGGAAATTCCAAGGTGAACACCCCCTTGCCCAATGGAGACCCACTAGCTACATCCCTGTATAAGTCTGATTCATCTCATTGCCAGTAATAAATCACTTTAACATTGTAATCAATCCTACTATTTAATTGGGACAACTGCTTTACTCTGTGTCTATGAGTACCTGTTATGTAATCACCATGACTTGCCCTCAATGCAAATTGAGACCAGATGGAATTTTCTCAAATTCACAAACTGTGGATAGCTCACAATGGGAAGTCAAGGTTTATATTGGTTTTCTTTATATCACATTCAGGATTATTTACTGATAGTTTAAATTCAGGTGAGTATATACTTTGCATTTATTTTATCAAATTATAACATATAGGATGATGTTTATATTTATACTTTATTCGTAATTTAAGTATTATAAATCACTGGCAATTTAATTTATAGTTAATAACATTTTAAATTGACAGGTCTCCAAAAAATATGAAATTTTGCTGACGTTGCCTGACAGATACAGGTCAATTAATTGTCAGCATTACAATTTGCATGGAGTTACAAAAATAATGTTGGGGTCAGCAAAGAAAATAATTATACCATCTATTTTAAAAATTCAGCATTAAATAGATGCATGGTATCATAATTTTTCTGTGACTTTAAAATAACTGCTCAATTTTTTGCATTGATTTTTAAACTGACAATCTCCATCTGTTGACAATTAACTGCATGAATTGATATTTGGGTAAATACTAAAAAGGTTGTGTGGACTTCTGGTGTTTTATGAATTTTCAGTGTACATAATCTATTTATTATTCATAATTAATTAATATGCATGGTAACATCAATTTCAGAGGAAGATAATGTTGGCATATTGAACAAGTACATTATACACGTCTTGTTTGAACCTATGGTAATTTAAATGCAGGGGAGCCAATGGGTTCCAAAACTAGTAATATAGAGCGTTCTTAATCATGTGATTGGATACGGGACGCGCCACCATGTTGGATGTATATCCTATAGGAGCAATATTGATATAGGAACCTATATGAAACCATATCGCTGGTCCAATGATTTCCTATTTAACAAAAAAATGACAGCAAAGGGCATTAATGCAAAAAGTAAGTTAAATTAGCATCATAAAACTAGCATTATATTATAAATTGGATATCTTATTTTCTTATTATTTGAACCATTTCCTTCCAGTTAATGCACACATTTAGAATATCTAATCAGCTATCTAATCTCAATTTTGAATATGCCTGCATAATGATATCATAAACTGATTATCACTCAAAGGTTGGTTTATCGGATGTTAAATCCACAAAAAACATCACCAATATCATTTTTTGGGCAATTTAATAGTTCAATGCTAGCTAAAAATATTAATATTCAGTCCAATACAATATTTGATAAATTTACAAACAACTGTATCATCACATAACTCATTTTCTGAAACATAATATCATTTCAGTTATTTCTGATGTAAACATAATTTAAAATTTGTTTACTATTTCTCATTTCAGAATTTGAAAACGACTCCCAGAAAAGAAGACTGAGACTGCATGCATCGCCAGTGGAATTGACATATATCCTAAACAATTTATTAGCTAGGGCGACCTACACGGAGCCTGAGAGTACAGAACTCAAATTGCATTAAACATGGACATGATAGTGACAGCTAACATAAATTCTTGATATAAATATATACTCAAAATTGTTCATTTCACAAATATAAAATTGTTATCACGTCATAATTGTTTTGTTATTTCTAGCATCTCCAGAATGGATATCCAATTTTGATGACACCACCCATATTCCCATGCATCCTGCATAGAGTTATCCCTCATTTCCATGCAGTATAGGTAACTCTATGAAAACAGGCCATCATTTCACCATAATCTTTAGCATTCGGGGACCAATTTAAGGATTCGAGACATGGTTCGTAAGGCTTCATTTAAGCCTTCATCATTTGCATATAAGGCTTCGAAGCCTTAAATATAAGCCCTCGAAGCCTTATATGCAAATTATGAAGTCTTATTTAGCCTTCGAGTGCTTACGGGAACCAACAAGCCTTCTATAGGGTCGACTTATTTAAATGAGCTAAACCCTCGAAGGCTTAATAAGCCTTCGAGTGCTTATTGGAGTACTTAACTCATTTAAATAAGTCGGCCCTATTGAGGGCTAAATGCTGTTTCGAGTGCTTATTTTGCCTGTAACTGGCCCATTGCATTGATTGAGATAAGGATTCATTTAAGTCTTCATTTCTAAGCATTCGAATCCTTCCTGAATGCTTACCGAGGGCTTGTGATTTCGGTAAGGGTTCCCATATTAAAATCCACCTGTGACTTATAGACCGGTAAGTCAATGAGGAGCACATTTTTAGCCAAATTTTGAGGTAAACAACTGGGACAAAATGCCGACGCAAACTAAATCCAACACGATAGGATGATACAATTCAGTATAAAAAAATAAATAAACACCCCAATCTTCACTGTTTGTCTTTATTTTATTCCGTATATGGCATATAAGTGTATAAATTTTTGCATCCTGTACTTGGTTTAAACATTAATTTGGTTACATTCAACATGCTCGGAATTAGGTTAAAATATACTTATGTTATTTTGTTTACTTTTGATGACTAAATAAAATACTAGACACACGTTAAAATTTAATTATTTCTGGTTTATTATATTAAAGTTATGTAGAACACACCAGTGGGGTGATCACATAGAAATGGAATAAAATCTTGATCAAAGTACCGTTAGTTATTTTTACAAATTTATAAACCAAATTGACAATGCACATCGTTTTGACAGGGAGCATTACAAAGTCCAAACAAGGGGTACGCATATAAGATGCTTTTGGCAGTCCAACCCGGTGTGACTAATTACCGCCCGGGACCGCCCGGGTGGCCCCACGTGCCCGTGGACACAATATATCGACGTTATAACGTAGCGACATGCCACCTGAGGGCAACATAGAAAAATTTACTCGTCTCCGGCCGGTCATATTAACCCCACAAATGCCGATATTGGCTAAAAGAGCCTGTGTGATTACCGATGTCTTCGTGTGTTTTCAGACAGATTATTTTGGTGATTCTCGGTAGTGCAATACATATATTGACTCGTTGACGCGTCCACGGCCGATGTTATTAACCCCTCAATCTCCGGTAAAATAGTGTATAAACAAAAAGAACATTGGGACCGACCGGGCGGCCCCATGGGCCCGTGGACTATATACCTCGACGTTATAACATAGCGACATACCCCACGAGGTCAACCTAGAAAATGTTACTCGCTCGCTCGACTCCGGCCGGTGTTATTAACCCCTCAAAATCCGATAAAATGGTATATAAACAAAAAGAACACTGAGACCGACCGGGACCGCCCCATGGGCACGTGGACACTATATCGCGACGTTATAACGTAGCGACATACCCCACGAGGTCAACATAGAAAATGGTACTCGCTCGCTCGACTCCGGCCGGTGCTATTAACCCCTCAAAATCTGATAAAATGGTATATAAACAAAAAGGAAAAGTGGTGCTGGGACCGCCCGGGAACGCCCGGGTGGCCCCATGGGCCCGTGGACACTATATCTCGACGTTATAACATAGCGACATACCCCACGAGGTCAACCTAGAAAATGTTACTCGCTTGCTCGACTCCGGTCAGTGTTATTAACCCCTCAAAATCCGATAAAATGGTATATAAACAAAAAGAACACTGGGACCGCCCGGGAGGCCCCATGGGCCCGTGGACACTATATCTCGACGTTATATCGTAGCGCCATACCCCACGAAGTCAACCTAGAAAATGGTACTCACTCGCTCGACTCCGGCCGGTGTCATTAACCCCTCAAAATCCGATAAAATGGTATATAAACATAAAGAACACTGGGACCGCCCGGCACCGCCCGGGAGGCCCCATGGACACTATATCTCGACATTATAACGTAGGCCATACCCCACGAGGTCAACCTAGAAATGTTACCCCCCCCCAACCAAATCAGATCACATATATTTGTTCACAGCTCTATCTCCACTTATAGAAATTGAAAAGTCACTATTTAAGGATCGACTAGTATAATCTAACGCACCAATTTATACATGCCTGGAATATTATCATATTATGACAAATAAAGAGCGTTTATTGTAAAATCAGCCAACAATTGCTCGTATTTGCCCATTTAAGTCGTCTGAAGTCAACAGCATCTATAACTCTTGACACGATGTGGGCTAATTTTACCCACATGTTTCAATTCTCACCGATCAGATTGCAACAATTTTGGTTATAAAATTAATTATTTTATTTTACCAATACTTAGTGCCCTTTTCTCTTGACATGCCATGGGCCAATTTCACCCACATGTTTCAATTTTCACCGATCAGATTTCAACAATTTTGGTTATATAATTAATGATTTTATTTTATTAATAATTAGTGCCCTTTTAAGACCTCTGATGTCAACTGGACATGTATAATAGGATTTTCCTGGTCAAAGTACCTCCCCATATTGCAACCCAACCCACGACCTTTTGGGCAAGGACTGAAAACATTATTCCCGGTGATGGAGGTCATCATACTCTCCATATGTGGAGCTAATAAAGAAAATATATAATATGTAATATGGTCATCCCCCCCATAAGATAAGATAAGATTTTAATGCAAAATACACCCAATGGGCAGTTGCACATATAATAAATACATATATCAACATATGGAATAATTTAACATGAGTAATCACATACGATATGCATATACGCTCGTGAATTTACTGTCATAAAATCTCAGGTATACTCAGGGTATACTTGCTTTTATTAGACATTATGTATATTGTCTCGAATGGTGAAGAAAGACCGGATCATGTCGCATATAACGTTAACGGTTGCAATTTGTTCATTCTGCATAATAAATCTGAACTTCTCATAATTTGTCATTTCTAAGAAATGAGGGCACGTTGCAATTATGTCCTTTACATAAGCTTCGCGAATACTTTCATAGGCCCGACATTCTAAGATGAAATGATATTCTGACTCAATTTGTTTTGAATTACACGCAGAACACAATCTTTCTCTCACTGGTTTTGGGGGCTGTTTGTGTCTCCCTTTTTCGATTTCCAGTCGATGATTACTGATTCTCAATCTTGTGAATAGAATTCTCGCTTTGGCAGATCGCGCATTGACAATGTATGGTTCAATTTCATACTTTGACTTGAATAATCTATACGTTCGTATTTTATTTCCACTGATCGTTTTCTTTTCGGCATGATTTACATTATAGAATCGCATCAAATTTTCAGATTTCAGTTTATCCACCAAGGCGCGCTCTTGTATCCCTTGGAATTTCCGGCGGTCTGAAATATCGACGCCGTATTTTCCATATGAAATATATTGACTCGTCTTCAGCTTCAGTAGAGCAGACGGAACACGGATACAGCACCATGGATGGAAGCGTGAACCGAATACGTGGTCGCATGATTTTAAGATATTTAGAATTAAATTTTATTTTTAATTCACACACGATTATATATAATCTACCCCATAACGAAATATCGTGTGATTGGTCGGTAAGCAAATTAAGTACACGGGTTTCCAGTATCACAAATACTCTCTTCGTCATATTGATCGTTATTGTCTAGCACCAAGAAGTTTTTGCGATTACTACCATTTTCGATTGCAATAAAAACACGGAAACCTCATCGCAAATCTCCACTGTTGTCACGAGATTACCTGTTCGTCTTCCCCAAGTGTTATGAAAACACAGTTTCGTTTTAAATCCGCCAATATGTCTTCTGATTATTGTGAACGGGTTAATGTATACAATATAACAATTGCGATACCGTTTTACTGCTAATTGATATCAACACATTCAAACATCTGCCGCGGCTCTCTTCAGACAAGCAGTTGCTGTCGATTTCAACACAATTACACCCGCTCGTGTCATTGGGAGCAACTGCCATACCAAAACAAAATTTAATCCGTTCACAAATGTCAAAGTTATAAGGCATTCTTTAGGTCCGCCTGCCGCCGCCCGCCAGCCAACCGTCCCTCGTCAAACCATAAGTCGAGTTTTTGAAAAACTTCAAAAACTCGACTAAAAATAACACAAGAAAAATAGTTCTTCATTATTACTTGACTGAAGGACCCAACCCGAAATTTGATGATGTAAGTGATTTTGTGAGCGATTTTTCTTTGCTTACAATAATTTATGCAATTTCTCCTCAAGTTATATTTTCGACTTTACATTAAGGTTCCCGTCAAAACTTCAAAAAGTTCCAAAATTATGGACAGGTGCATGGAATATATGAATTTTATAGGCGTTAGCCAGAGTATAGATTTGTGGCATGATCTATAAAGTTAGTTTTACACGACGAACAAGTACATAATAGTCTTTTATAATATTATGTGTGTAATTAACCGAAAGTTTAGTTTATATGGGATGTCTGTCTGGAACAAACTGATGGCGCCAGTATTAAAGTGATATGAAACATTTTGTTGGGTGATCAAAAGAAATGGAGAATAATCTTGCTCAAACTAGTTATTTTTATGAATATTAATCCAAATTTACAACACACCGACAGTCTTATATATTTATTAAATGCAATGCGTATATTAATGGCAAAATCATCTGCATTAGCTTATCGAAGATTGTTGCGTCCCGAATCGAGATGTAAATATTTACAATTGTGTGTAGATCAGACAGTGTTTTCTATGGGAGGCCAAATTCATATTTAATAGCTAATTACTCTTAAGCGTTATTACCTCACTAACAACTCCATTAGGCTTGAATATTAATGAGCTAGGCTAGCTGTCACATGAGCTGGGAATTCTGTCCATCTCAAAAATTTATTTAAGTACCGCTGTATCTCTCGACTGAGAATTAACTAAGGAAACCTTGGTCTAGTTATAACTTACAGACTGCATACACTCCTTGACAGGTTTATCCAGATAACAATGTAATTGTATATCAGCTGAATATAATAAAAAACACGACAAAACTTAGCACAGAAGATCAATATAACTTTTTCGGTTGCCGATTATCGCAATACGAAATTTTTTATATCTTGAGTAGGATTGTGTTCTGTAGTTACAATAATGTATTTTTTTAACTTCCCGAGATCACAAATTGGATTCCTGCAGGCCACCTACATGTAGTTTGTTTCACGCATGTTTTCACTACACGGTGGAGGGCAGTTTGTAGTAAATTGAACGTGGTCACGAAAAAAATAACTCAGTGTATGGCGGTAACGAGCACCAATAGCACGGTGACCTGCGATGCAAGATGATAACAGTGGTATTATGGTGGTATCTCCACAGTAAGTACCGACCCGTAACCTAGTTAACAGCTCGCTTAATTACATCATAGCAAAGTAATGTACGTTATACAAAATATTTTTATGGGGCATAGTATGGGATTAGATGCGACAGCGCCCAATGTTTATGTTTTCAAATGAGAGAGAACTCTAAGATGCCCATTATTTTCGTAAATTATTACTTTTATGAAATAACGGTCAAGTCTATAGATTTACACCACAAAAACACAACCTTCGCAAAACGTATAAGAAATGCTAAACCCAGGGTAGGTGTGCTTGGGGTAGGGATCTGCGAATCGAGGAATTTGCATCGAATCAAATCTCGATATCGAATCTTCTTCCCAATATCGACATCGAATCGAATCTCGAATTGAATCATCTAGTCATTGACATTGTTTATTTATGTGTTTATTTTCTTGTATCATGAAAAAAACTGCAAAAGTCACTAGATAGTAGATACTGTGTAGCAATGTTAATCTCCATAAACATCCGTGATTGTAGGGATCTTGTGTTTTTTATTTAGGATAATCATGACATAGGCAAGTCATTCTCATGGGATATGTTGCATTGAATTTCTATCTAGCTGTGTCCGGCGAACGTGACACCAAAAAGTGACAGTAAGACACATAAAGACAGTTCAATAAATGTATCACAAACCCCATGAAATGGAAGTCAAAGAGTGACTGTAAGTAAGACACATAAAGACAGTTCAATAAACGTATCACAAACCCCATGAAATGGAAGTCACTTGTCTACATTAAAGATAATACAGATTTGACACACTTGGACATGGGTACACCGTTCGGCTATATACATGTAATTGCAATGATGGTTATCTGTTAAACTTTTCAACCCACAATAGATCACACACCAACATCCCATATTCACAATATAGTTTGTCTTCATGGAGGGGGTCCTAGAAAGCACACATAAATTACAACCGAAATCAATTGAGTTAAATTCCGCATCTAGCGTTCAAGCACTGTGTAGACAATTTATACAGTGTCGATACAGATTACAAATACATGCGGCGATTGATCACCGTCACGGGTTGCAATCGAAGCACATAATTTGCATAATGCACGTGTATTCTGAACATGTATTTCTAGATGCAAAAAAACGACACTACACCAAAGTAACATCGATTCGAAAATATCCGAATCAGCAGACCGATTCGGGTGCCCGATATCGACATTGAATCGAATCACGAATATTCGCAGAGCCCTAGCTTATAGCGCGCGGATGGACATGTACTACAAAAGTCAGCCCAAAACAATCACGTTGTATTTAATACCAAATATTGCTTTTATGGACATTCTGCTACATTCAATTGACAATGCAATATCAGGTCTTTCATATTTTGGAATGGAAGAAGAAAAACAAGTGACAATTAATGCCTTTTATGCGCATAATGATGCAGTAAGTCACAAATAAAATAAAAATTCAGAATCGGAAACCCGAAGATGTCTGGCCTTTCGATATGTACATGTAAAGATTGTTTTCTAAATTTTCTACAAGCAATAAGCAGGTATTCTGGCAAATGTGAGAATACAGCTACAATAGCTGAATTCAGCTAACCAAACTGTATTCAGTTATATATTATACCCTCAAACCAACTGTTTTTCGATATAAACTATAATCGCTAATTTGCGCATCGAAAATAGGCTACCATATTCTCTGCCACTCTCAACTGCAATGCCTTTTGTCGACACGGCGACGCTAATTTTGTGTGAAAATTTTCTACAGCGGTCAATGTTGGTCATAATGGTTTAATAACACTCTTGTGCAATGAGGAATACCTTGAAATGTAATACAATATGCATCACCGAAGATGGAACTATTCCCGGAAGTATGATCAATAGGTTGCTGCTAAAACGTTGTTTGTTTGGTGAGTTAAAATAGGTCAAAAGGGAACATCTCGAGCAAGAGATTAATGGGGCGAGTTCCATTCACTGCTTGAGCTGACTATCCGCAAAAAGGTGTGTAAATCACATTAAAAACGTAGCTCAATCGGGCGACAGTAGACAAAACGAGCTACGTACTAGACCGTTTTGGATGTTTGCCCGACCTGTACTGTACAGTGTACATGACAAAATAATATAACAATAACATGATTTTTGAGGGCGTTATGGTTAATTATTAACGGCCCGGCTGGAATGATTAACAGCCCAAGGGCCTATTAGCGGCCCGAGACGAAGTCGAGGGACGATAATAGGCCCGAGGGCTGTTAATCATTCCAGAGGGCCGTTAATAAACCATAATGCCCGATGAAATCATGTTATTACTATTATTACCACAGTTTTGGACATTTGACCCATTTGAGGATTTAGTGGAATAATGAAGTACCGGTAGATTAAGAGAGAAATATTTTCAAGAACATTTAAGTTTGATATCATTTGACTTGTCAGCTGACACGGACTGAGTCTCGAAAATAGGACAGGGGAAAACCCATCATTGGAGACGCGTAACAACCAATGAGAGGTTGACAGCTAAAAGTATCAATGCATACTTACGCTTGATACAATAATTCAATCGTATGGCGTGAATTCCAATCATAAAACCACTTTTGTGTCGAGGAAATCGGATACATCTTCCCATTATTTTCTTGAAATAAACACGCCATAATAATCGGAAGTTGAAGGGACGTAACTCTCACGATAATAAACGAGATCTATAGTTTCCGGGCGGCGGGCCGATATTGAACTAGGCTTCTCATTATCGGCCCGCTGTTTTGGTAACAATACGCTATTTGGAACGCCCCGAAAAACATTATCAATGGCCTAGACTAGAGAACGCCCTATAAAGTGGTAATAATAATCAGTAGATCTAAATCACCTGAACAAGAAAATGTCAAGCCAAAATTAGCTGCCTGCTATAAAGTGTTATTGATACATGTTCCAATACATTATCGATATATATATAGTTTATTCTTCTTCTTATCGTGTATATAGTAGAAATTTGCGGGGTTTTTTTGTTGTGGTGAAAAGTGAAGTATTGCGTTTCCACGGCGACAGATGCAAAACGAGGAAAAAACGAAACGATTTGATTGTGAAGATTCTACACTACTACAGAGATAATTTATAGTTTATTGTCTTGAATTTTATATGAATTATGAATATGGTGCAGTCCCAGAAATGTGTCAAGGCAATATTGCAACATGACATTGTCATTGTGGAATGCAATATTTTCCTAATTCCGAGTTATTTTAAGTCGTCTCACCTCGATCACAAATGTGTTGTTGCAGGTCCGCCGAGAGGGCGGAGAGGCCCCATTCCACCAATTTTCCGGAGACAAAATCGTCCGCCATGATCTATAAAATGTGAATCTGAAAGCGAGTCTCCAAATATATCACGTGCACCAATGAGATTAGCACGTTTTTTGCGGAACCCCCCAATTTCCACATCTCGTTCCTCCAATTAAGTAATATCTCCCGGGAGAGTTCAAATGAGTCTCAGTGAGATTTAAAACGACCCCTCGTGGCCACGCAAAACTATGGAATCAAGTCTCCAATTAACTTACCCCTCGAATCTTAAACCCGCAATGTTTAGTGTGCACCCCAGGATAGGCAATTTGTTCCCCGTGAGAGACCAATTCAACCTACGGAATTCTCAACCTTCCAACGTTGACCCCCGTGTATTTAGTGTGCATGCCCCATGTGCGCAAGATTTCAAATGAAAAATCCAGTCTCTTGTACTAGTATTTGTAATTAAACTATTTGTATAGCATTAGTTAATTAAATTTAGAACAGAGCCATAATTTGTTTTAAATGTGCAGACCTACATGTACATGTAATAAGCATCGTCCAGGGTGGATTTTTCTCATAAAATTAATAAACATACATGTACAGGTACCATTATTTGGCACACAAGAGTAGGCACTTTGTTGGAGTGTGATGCTGTTAGATGCTGGCGCTGCTAGTCTACAGGGGCAGTGCCTGGTTGTTCCCCTTGCCGAGGAGATATAAACGGGTACAGGACGTTTTGTATAGTCTTAAGTCATTTAGTACCATATATTTGGTAGTTTCGTACCATATTTTTGGTAGTTTCGTACCTTATTGTTTGGTCGTGTTGTACCATGTACCGGTAGGAAATCAATTGGTAATTTCGTACCATGTTACTACATGTATGTCACACCATAGGGAAGCGAATAAATGATTTTCTACAAAGTACGAAATAAAAAAAAGTAATCAAACAATCCGGTATGTAACAACCACAAAATATGGTATGGAACGACCATGGTTATGATATCGGATAGTGAAATAATTAAGAAATCACTATAGTTGTATATCATTTATATGGTCACAATATATATAATGCAACCTGTAAGTAGACATGACATCTGTTCTGTTTGGCTTATGATTGAGTTCTGAAGTGCTCTTCGCGCCACTGTCTGGTGTACTCGATCAATAATCCACCAATGTTCAGAATCATATCCCACGACACTGGTATGAAACGTCTAGAAATTAGAATCCATATTTAATATAATAATAAATCCTTCAGACATTCAGTGTTACCGATCGCCAGAATCAACAACTGACTGTTCCAGGCGGTCCCACTCAATGGTTGTTTTTAAGAAGTCGTCGTAATGTACAGTGCTAGTACGCAGTAGATCGAACGATTATCTTACGGTGTTGTTAGTACTTGGTACACACCTCCTAAGTTCCCCAACGGATTTTGACAGACACTCCCTGCCACACTGGGAACAGTGACAATCACAGTAACATTGACATTGACAGTGAATGAGTGATACTGACAGTGATACAGTCCACAAATCGGTTGCTTTATTTTCCTTAGATATAGATTCTTCATTTTTAGAAAACAATCAATTATCATGACAATCGTCGTCAACAATGAATAACATTGATAAATTGATTGTTGTATAATTTGATCGATTCAATGATTGTTGACACCTGTCTCGCTGTCCTCGTCACTATCTTCGTCGGCATCTGGTTCATGTAAATATGGGCCAATATTTTACAAGAAATTATGGCATTGGAATCCATGTAAAAAGTACGACCATGCAGTCACGACCTACACTACTCAGAACTCTATTTGTTGACTTATATGAAGATTTAATTAACTATAAGTATTTATTATAACCAATCACGTTCAAGAAAGTTGGTTGCAGGGGATGGGATCTACCTCTGAAATTTTCTATTTCACCCACATCTTTCACCCTTTCATGGCTCCCAATTTTTTGTTTTCGACTGGCCCATATGCCCATCTCGATGTGGATGGAATTTTAGTTGTACTCGCCCCAACCCTTGGCCTTGGTTGGAAATTGGGGTTCCGGTGAGTGAAAACTTCGGTTTGCACCATCTCACAATTTGGGTTGTTTGTTTGTTTCAAATCACAACCCAAATCATTAGAATATAAGTAAGGAAGAACATTCAATGATCTACATTTATACTAGCATATGAGCAATTTTTATTCCATCTATCGGATCCATGCAATAGGAAACGACAACGTCAACCCAACCAAACCTAATGGCAACCGTGCTGACATTATGCCAACATTGGCCCAACATATAGTCGTGCATCACCTCCTTGTTGATGTATCCTTTTGGTTTCAGGTTGAAATAACATTCATAAAATATTGTACGAAACTCACTCGTTTGTTATCTCAATTGCAAAAATCCGAAACAAATATTCACGATATTTAAAATTGCACAACGACAAATTGTGTTGCCTAAAAAAGTATTTGAGGCACGTTAAAATTCTAGATATTCTTGTCATTATGATTGTAAACTCTCATCTGTAGATTCAATATTTTGTTTCGAGTTTAGGACACGGTTTACGTGGAATTCATAATAAGAATGTAAAATTAATAATTAATTCACGAATTAACGCTAGGGGTCTCTGGTGCTGGTGGCTATGATTTTTTAAAGCTAATCTTACTCGAGTCACGTGACCGCAAAATCCGTGACGTCAACGTGGGATATCCCGGCGAACAAACAAAAAATGCCAAGTTCTCAACACATTTTCGCGTCAGAAAGTGACCGTGAACATGAAAACTGCGATGATATACGGACTGTGGATCATCCTGCATCTGTAGCAGATACCGAATATGCATTTGAGAGCTTGTTTTTAAGGACGACCAGCTGGGTGCAGCCTAGCCGCGCATGTGACGCTTAGCAACGCATGCGCTGGTCGTCCTTATACTAAGTTCGCTTTTCAACGTGGGCGCCACCATCTTGAATTTGAGGCGCCGCCATCTTGAATTTGAGGCGCCGCACATTTTTGTTAGCCACATCGCGAAAACAACATGACTCATCCCGTAAATGTCTAAAAATGTTTGTCATATATATCACTAAATACACTTTTCTTTAGTTTAGTAAAGCTGAATGGGTCACTCTCACCAAAAAAAGTGCTGAAGGGTACACAGGTTTTTCAAAATGTGCTGAAGTGTACACAGGTTTTGAAATGTCGTTCTAAAGACGTTCAGTTTTCGTATCTGTCATGATTTCTGTTAGGGAATAATTGTTTACGTTCCAATGAATATTAAAATGTACTGAAAACAAACTGCTAATGGCCGCCAGAATTTCATAAACACAATTTAAGTCACGGTGTTCGTGCCGATCACAAACCCTGTGTATCATTCATCACATTTTCAAACCCTGTGTACCCTTCAGCACTTTTTTTGATGAGAGTGACCCCTTCAGTAAATTAGTAAAAGCACGTTCACGTAAACTGTTAGGTGACGTCATATATTGTATCCAAAGCGACGTCATATTAGCACGCGCATTTCCACGCGAAAGTTATTGGCGTTTTGACAGCGATATACACTACTGCATGCATAATTCATTAAAACATCATCAAAATGTCATCAAAATGTCATTAAATCATTAAAATATGTCCTTAAACTTTGTTTTCTATATTTTAAGTAACTCCAACAAAAACAAGAATTTAAGGAGAAAAGCATTAAAAATTGAGGTGATTTCATTAAAATGCTTCCAAATAGTTCCCATATCATATTGATGTGTTTAAAAAATCATTATTTCTTGTAAAGTGTGTATATAATGCCATCAAAAGCTTCAAGTTTAATGAACTGAAAGCAGCATTAAAAAAAGTTTGACCATATTTTAAAACAAAATTAATGCCTTCATTTCAATTAAGTGCATTAAATTCCCTCCAAGATCAAGATGGACAATGCCGTCAATAATTTTAATGATATATTAATGATCTTGAATATACCTTAAAATGAAATACAACATCTTGTTCATTAAACTCTATCTCCTTAATTTTTCTTTCATTTTGCCAAATTAATTTTTGATGACATTTTCGTGAACTGAAAGAAGCAATAAATAATATTATTGATGAAAAAGTAAACCCTTAATTTAAAAATGAAGGTGTCAATAACATTTAATGAACTGAAATAACCATTAAATAATCTTATTGATTAAAAGATAAAATAACAAGTGCACCGCTGGGCGGAGGTAACTACGTATATGTAAAATCAGAGAACGTTTTTGTTTACTGAAGTCGAAAAAGGGCCATAACTTTTGCAAAAATTATCGGATTAAACCGAAATTCGACCATGACTTGTATTTTGATATAGCTAGGTAATCCACAAAAAAACGGGTTTTGCAAATAAATAATCCAAAATCAAGTTGTCATCCGAATACCAGAAAAATAGAAGAAAAACTGATTTTTCTAAGTTGAAAAAGGGTCATAACTCTTGCAAAAATTATCCAATTAAACCGAAATTCGACATTGACGTGTATTTCGATATAGGTAATCTACAATCAAACGTGTTTTGCAAAAAAATAATCCAAAATCAAGTTATCATCCGGAAACAAAAAAATAGAAGAAAAAACTGCATTTTCTAAATCGAAAAAGGGGCGTAACTCTGGAAAAAATGGGCGGACGAAACCGCGGTTATTGGGAAATCTTTTCCCCCGGGTGGTCTATTTGCATACCAAAGATCAACTTAATTGAGTTAGCGAAACCCAAGTTATGATGTAAATATTTTTGTGATTCATAGTTATGACGTAAAATTCAATAGTATATTTTTCGGCGGCCATATCATGAACGACAATTACTCCAAACAGTAGGGCTGAATCTTACTCTGCTGATATTTAAAAGATATTATTTATCTAGCATTCATTATGTGTTATGCGTATAGTACGAATTATCATGGATACAGAACTCAATGAAAGAACAGAAACTACAACACATGGGTCCGTGACTAACCGCTCCCGAGTCAACCCGCCCCCTTGCACTCCGAGACAACCCGCCCCGGACAACCCGCGCCCTAAAATTAATTAACGGTAATTAGTGGCTAATTAGGAGGTGTGAGGGGATTATGAGATGTTTGTTTAACGAAACTGGGTTGTTCTTAATAGATTTGTATTTGATGTAACAACAACACGGACAACAATAAATACACATGACATGTAATATAATATAACTTATGAACACAAAAATGCATCAACGATAATATGTTTATTTATTACGAAGTTTAATGAACGAAATTTAAAAACGGAATGAAGTATATATGCTAATATGAATATGAACGAAGATTAAAAACAAAATTTAATAAGTTTAACAAACGAAAAAATGCAATGATTAATTTGGGGCTGCTGCTGTAATCCTGTTTCGTTCGACGAGAGACCAAGGCGAAGACTAGTGGGAATTGCTTCCCTTTGCCGTATTTCTGTATAAATGCGTTGATGGACATCAGCTGGCCTCGCAGAGTGGCTGTTTTAACGGTGCTTCCACAATCTTGAATGTACCATCGGTAAATCACATGCGTGCGCCACACACATCACAATCAACGGCATGTTGCTTTGGTCGCACCTCCAAATCGCAGTGAATGCAAGGAAACATGCTTGCAGAATGAAGATAACACATAGGGGCCTACTCTAGATTTAATATAGGGGCCTACCCAGTTCCGCCGGCATCGTTCAAAGGCTGTTTGTATATTCACCTCCAGTTAACTTGACATCAGTGAGATGAATCCCGATCACTAAGTGTTGTGCTTACACGCCGTGATAATGAACCATTTGCATCAAATGTTTGTTTTGAAAGCACCCCTTTTAGTTAGTCTTCACTTACCTTAAGTGCTGTTCAGAAACTGTTGTCAAAACATCGTGTCATACTTTACTCCAGTCCACGCATTGACATAATTAATGAATACACACATGTTTTGTTGGTCAAAATCTTTAATAATATATCATCAAAGAACATAATCACTATTAACAATTTCGGGACAACCCGCCCTTATTTATCGGGACAACCCGCCCCGTAAATAGCAGAGGGGCGGGTTGTCTCGGGGGCTAGTAGTGCCGTTCCCCAACACAGTTCCCAGTCATCTTTTCTTTACACAGCAAAGAAATGTTACCTAGTATTTTCAGATAGCCCACTGTATATAGTAGACTCACTAAATTGGATGTTGATAATTATAGTACTCATATTGAGGTTGCTCGAACACGGGCGTAAAGAAGAAGTGTAAGTGTAATCCGGGGTTAAGTACCTGTTTTATCGTTTATCACCCAGACCACGCACACGCCATTTTGTATTTCGTGTTGCATGTTTAATCGCAAACTATTGTTTTTTGGGAAAATGTTACCTTTTCCATCGTGGACAGTTGTTGAGATGGTCTGATTTCGGCTCCGTTGATAACCGGACACGTTTCAATTCTGCGAACACCGGCTTAATCATTGACAATTTCCACTAAAGTTGAGTTAGAAGTTAGAGTGCACAGATTCATGGCACGTTCCGGGGTCTTGACCAGGTCGGGCAATTCCCAGATATAACTACAATAGCTATATGTAGCTATTGTAGCTACATTTGATACCCGGGAACACACATTTTGTTTATTTACAACGGAATTAGGAAACTCCGCAAACTGTTGCAACCACAAAGACATCTGCGCATGCTTAGTCGGCGACAGGTACTACTTCCACGAAGTTACAAAGTGCACAGCTCTGCGGAAAACGTATATTAAAACGACTTATTTGGTAAGTATACCTTACAAATTAGTTTTGTTAATGAAAACTTGGAGAGTCGTGGAAAATTCTGGCCACATATCTACATGGGATATCCCGCTTTGTACGTAATAAGTCGCCTGAGCCAATCAGATTGCACATATATGAAAATTTAATCTTTTTATAAACATCAACTTAGTTTGTTGAAAAATCTACGGAATGCCAATTCGTTGTGTGATCAGAACATAAAAATTGTCAATTTCAACAACTTTTACTGGGAATATGGGTGGGGAAATGATCTGGCCAGCGCCTATAGGGGGGGGGTTATGCCCAATTTTTCAATTTCATGAAATGATTGGTGGGGAAATGATCTGGCCAGCGCCTATAGGGGGGGTTATGCCCAATTTTTCAATTTCATGAAATGATTGGTGGGAAATGATCTGGCCAGCGCCTATAGGGGGAGTTATGCCCAATTTTTCAATTTCATTAAATGATTGGTGGGGAAATGATCTGGCCAGCGCATATAGGGGGGTTATGCCCAAATTTTCAATTTCATTAAATGATAAATTGAAAGGCAGCCTATTGCTTATAGAATACAATATAAAACATTAAAACAAGACAATAAATTACTATTGGTACACTCAAACGATAAAGACAAATGTTTCCAATGACTGTCGGATTTAAGCACGGAGGTAATTATTTGGCAGTTCACAAAACTGATATTTACGTAATGGATGTGCATTTCAAAATGAGCTGAAACAACCTTGATTTCTTACAATATTACAGACCAGGGAATATGTCTACTAAAAGAAAGCTGCCACCAGAGCATACGTGTGCCTGCACGAACCATGATGACAATATTGCAAACAAGGTCAACGACGAAACTGACAACACACTGATAAAACTTTCATGGAAAAGGGGATTCAAGGTAAGATACCAAAATTATTACCAAACGCATTTGTCGAAGATATGCCAATAAAGGAAGATAAAGTACTGAAAATTGAAATATTTCATGTATGATGGTGATACTTGCACAACCAATACAAATTCTAAAGTATCAAACGTTCAAGCTGACCAAAACAGAAAAGCCCGCCGCTCATTCGTTATCTCATTTATGTTTCAATTATTTAAAATTTTAATTAAAAAAGTTAGCGCTTAAAATCTCTTCCTTTAAACCCTTACTTAAAAGAAGACAAGTACAGCTAGCTAACATGTCCATTGTTACATTACTCAACAAATATACAGTACACTCACCAGTATTGAACAAGTGGATTTCGGCAAAATTACCATTAAAATATCTTGACAAAGTTTACTATATGTTTAACAGGTATCAAGAATAGACGCTATGGTCAACAACGGGGAGCTACCAAGCTGGGCAAAACATAGGGGCTATGTATGTTCGATGTGCTATAACGATGGAGATTCAAACACGGAACAGGAGTCAGTGCCTTCAACATCAGACGCGACGCCGACAGCTAATGTTAAGGAGATAGTGAACGATATATTGGCCAATAAATATAGCAAAGAGGTTAGTAAATTTGCTCTTTAACCATATGAACACACGATGGATAAAATATCAATGCCATATCTCCACCATCAAATAGTAGTTTGGACATAAACATTAGTATATTTGTTAACTTATGCGCTAATAAAGCTGTCCGGTATTCTGAGTACGGAGGTGTCGGATGACAGAGGTAATCATTAGTGACAATGCACTTGGGTAAATTCGAGGCCGATCAATTCCTTCGGAATGGAGAGTGGTTCGGATTGTAGAGAGTCCGGTTTGGAGAGGTTTCACTGTAATTGTCAAATTTCACACATGACAATAAGTCTATGATTGATTTCGCGGAACTGATACTTATTGGGTTTGGTAAAAATACATAATTGGCACCGGAAAATTGAATAGACATCGAGCATAAGCAAAGCAAAACTTCAGATATTGGTACTTTGTGTAGATGTGATGGGAATTTTGGAACGAATTGAAATGCACATCGTTGTGAAATTTTAGGAGCACAGTAAAACAACTCGTGCCATGCTGTATTTTCCACGCGCAAAATTCCTTATCAAATGAGCCATGTAACGTTTGGGTTATTGATACTTACAAAATATGATGTAGGAAATTATAGGTAATGGAAATATTTTCCAGGAACTTGGACAAATAGCAACAGCGTTGGGAAAGAAGGTTCAACTGGACTTATTTGATTCGACTTTGGAGAATCACAGGATCTGAAGGGCACCGCCATCTGTTGATACTACTATAATCGACTCTATAAATCCTGTGGTTGTCAACTTCTTATCTGCTGCCTCCAACATAGTGCATCCTACGCCACCCAAAAAACTAAACAGCCTCGTCATCTGCATCGAATACCTTCTCCACACAAGAAATCTAAACTATATTGGTCCTCTGTCATTTGCATGTAATCTTGTTACATATTTCATGTCTGGCAGCAAGACCATTGCCAACATTAATTCATCACTTGGACCATGTGGTAGCTATAATTCGCTCAGCAAGTGGTATGCTAATTTCACAGCAAAGCCGTTGGTATGTCCTCCGTCGTCAGATCTGCTAACATTTTACGACAACAACCAGGTGTTGTCCAAACGGTGGAGGGTTGTCTTCGACTCCAAGCCAGAGCTCAGCACCTCGACGACAATTGTGCACTTTATGCCAGAAAGGTCCAGCAACCTGCAGAATGATCCGTCTTTGTCCCCGACCGTCTGGATTGACCCAAAGAAGTTTGACATCATTGGTCAGCTCCAGCCTGCAAATTCAACAGCAGTGGACCCAGCGCGTCGGGAGTTAAACAAATTCATCCAAGAGCGAATCACCACAGTAAGTCAACAACAACAGAGATCAACTGGAGGTACAATCACTGACTTGGTTGATGAAGACGGCCCCCCTCCTGATGACAGTCAGAAAGATCCATATTCGTTTATTCCATCAGGTGAGATTACGGAAACACCAGTCCACTCCATGGGTGACCCATTAATGTTAAATCCCAATTTTTATGATAACATCAATACCATTCTCTTGGAGCTGCAGAACCGGATACTCAAGGGAAGGGATTGGACGATCATCGGTGGTGACGGGGTTCTGTATGTTATGGCACACGCCTGGTGGAGAGCAGATTCACTTGTGACCAGTGCAACACCAATGTCACAAGTGAAAAGGACTTCCACGATCACATGTCAGTCCAACACTCATTGAAGATAACACCATCTCAACTAGCCCGTTACAGAACTTTCGGCAACCTGCTACATGTCCCAGGCCTAGGGCATATAGAAATACACATGCTCAGGAAATATTTTAAGGTGTTATGGGACGTCTGTTTTAAAGACTTGGCGCATATGCTAGGTTTCCGATCGGTGAAGGCTGTAGCAGCATGCCAGGCTGCCACTAGTCACCACAAGGCATGGCAGATGTTCCAGATTTTTTTCAGAGGGACATTAGACGAACTCCTCCTTCCATTCTGCAGGGACGCCATCGAGAAGGATCTACCACTGACAACAGAATCCTACTTCTCTTGGTTGTCAGGTGTTCGAAATGACAATTCTTGATTTATGTTCAGGGCAGTTGCAACATACGGGTTTTCATTACATCTATTTCGGGCATCTGTGAGAAGGCAGAACTGGGAGATGATGGAGGCCGCTCAACTTAGGTTTTCGCCGCTATTCTACATTGTCAACGCGCCAAATTACCAAGAGCTGTTGCTGAGGGACAGGATGGTGATGGCACAATGCCCACCTGCAGTTAAGCAGTATATTATCAAGCATCTGTCGATGAACGTTTCTGGTCGACCAAGCCAAGCCGAAGGGGGAGACTTCATCCTGGAGGCCAGAAACAGAAGGATCAAGATGTGTTTGCCACCAGGGCTTCCCGACGAACGACGGTGGTTGCAGGCAGCTAGGAACGTCGACTCTTTTGAGCAGGTGAGCTTGAATGCTGCAATATGTTTCATTGTTTGAGGGTTCACGAGTGTCTGAAAAAATGTACAAACCAAAAACGTTTGATCGTGCCAAACCGGCAATATAGTCGTAGATAGCTATGGCTAAATAGAAATTATTCCAATATAGTCGTAGATAGCTATGGCTAAATGCATCGGATTTTGAAAGTCAATAAAGTTATGGTGGGATTATAAGATTTGATTGAGATAGATATCAATGATACTACAAACATACTTATAGGAATTGTTGGAAAGTCTACATGGAGGTAGAAGGTCTGGTGTGGCTGACTATTTCAGTGACATGCAATTAGCCGACTCAACTATTAAAAAAAATACAATTCCCTTACTAATAATGTTACAGGTGGTCGTTGGTCTCAAGCAACTAAACCAACTGATCAATGATACGGCGACAGAGGACTAGCACATCGAGGTAGACACGGCCAATGACCAAGAGGCAGAAAACGTATTGGATTCCGAGGCAATGGTTGAGGCAAAATGTTCGTCCCTACCTGAATCGCTTCCTTCAATCAGGACTTACTCAGGAAACAGGTGAATGTTGATACCTTCATACACGCGCGGATAGTGCCACTATACTCGCGCTTTTACAGGGGGAACTCGTGGAAATGGGATAGTGTTATACCTGAAAATATGAACGTTTAGAATAATACTGGCAAAGACATCCAAAAGCATGATCCACCAAACCGAAGATTTAGTTGAACAATCCAGGTGATAATTTCAAAATCAAGCTACAAATTAACGGCGAAGTACATACATATCACAAACGATAGCGATACCAATGACCATATAATGGGCATATGCGGTAACAGTGCATGTATAATAAAAAATACAACTGGCCATCTCTTCAGTGATTATAATTACATACCTAAGTTGTTCGTTAGTTTGCCATTTGTTATGTGATTTTATTCTGTCTTAATGAAATTCAATAATAAACTTCGGTAGAAATTGTACATGGCTTGGTATGTACATAGAGTAAGCCAAATGAATATATTTCAAACCCACAGGTGCTATATCAGACGAACAAAACTGGACGAAGAGATTCACCGCTGGAGGCAGGTGTTGAGAAAATCCGCGAAATTCGATCCGTCGGAAGTTCGGAACTTAACAACATTGTCTGGTGAATTCATGAGTGCAGATGCCAGAAACTTCCACCAGATGGCCATCCAGAACATGCAGGAATATTATGAAAACTGCCAGACAAAATGTCGATTTTCGCGACCAGAACACCATCGTTTGCTCAACATCACAGTAAAAAACGAAAAAGCGAGTAAGGCATACGAGAGAAAGACCAACGCTGAGCTCTCCAAGCTGATCATAGCAGGGTTTACCTCTCTCACAGTATCTGGAAATCTGGTCGAAGGGGCTGCGTTTGAAAAGCGGTGGAAGGAGGGCGTCAAGAAGGGGAAGAAATCTGACCTCGTTCTCTTTGCCAAGGAGATTGAGAGTACGATTTTTTCCATACGCTCCAGAACGTCTGCAGACAGAGGTGAGAACAACACACCACAGTCGTATGCTACATATCATCACACGTCACTTCATCTCATCTTTCCAATACCTTTGTTGCGTAAAGAAACAAAAAAAAGGAACCACTTTATAATAATATATGTTCAGACGGAAGAATTATAAAGGACAAAGAGCTTCTTCCATAATTTATTCATTCCAACAGTTTGACTGGTAATATGAACCGACGACCACTACGCCTCCCTGGGGTGGCGACTGGTTCCGTGCTCAAGTTAGTATCCAGATCAGCACTGGCCACCGAGCCAGCACCACGCCCACGCCCACCCCGAGCACCTGCACCACGACCACGCCCACCGCGAGCACCTGCACCTCGTCCCCGTCTTCCTCTACAGACTGGAAATTCCCCGTCTCCAGTGGATACTGTTGACAAAATAAAGTGGAATTAATATATAACATCGAACACACCTATAACAGCACTGGGTGCTATTTGTTGTCAAATTCATATCATATCTAATTCATGCCATCATTATACTACACTATTAGTCTATTCTTGACGAACTTTTCATGGTTTGGTAAGTGTGTTTTCAAAATTGTAACATACATGTACAACTATGGTCACTCGAGCCTTTAACGGAAAAAAAGTTTTATAATGTTGATAATGAAGCTGTTATTGGTAATATTTCATAACAAACTATTTGACATTACTCGACATTCTAAATCTGATAAGTTTTGTGACCTATATGAAATATATTCACACAGTTCGCGTACCTCCAATCGGCTTCTTGGGTGCCAACCTGTGCGACTCACACATATAACTTATCTTTGATAAATCATCAGGGTCGGCTCCAAACCCCGCACAAACAGCGTGCGCCCACACCGGACATTCCCACTCAGGCTTCTTCGGTCATGATATTCGCACCCAAGCCACATGTTTATAGCATTGTCTTCAATGCTGTATACCGTGTCGCACACGCCACATATATTTTGCCCTGGAAGAAGCTCGTGGCACTGGGTCTCTTTGTCATATACCTGAAAGTATGTTAGTGAGCCTTAATCATTCGTGTCATAATAAGTTGTCGAATTGGAGAATTTGGAATAAAGTGTACCTATATATAGTTGGAATAAGAAAACTAACCGATCGGAGCAGGGGTGTTGGTGACAGAATCAGTGACATCGAAGGTCCAGGATCTGACGACGGTGCTGCTGTTCGTATTGGCGATGTGATGCCGACCGATGTCCCTGTCTTGCCAGGGTCGACACGGGTTGTCTTGTTGTGTGTCTAGATTTTAAAACAAGACATTTCAAATAGAATAATAGTGACTCGACTCCCTATTTGCTAATATATTGTGATGGTGCCATATAAATCCGATTTCACCATAAGGATATTTTAGTCATAAATTTTGTAGCTATTTTCACTTGGAAGATATCTTTGTGGTTATCATATTACCAATTCGCGGGTGAATGCCATTTTACATTACTATGCTACTCAGAGCTTATATATTTATTGTTAATGTTAAGAAAAATCGTGTCGTTATATGATATTAATATATACATACGTGTCTACTGAGACAAACATCAATAACGCATTTAGCAACAAAAGACACTGTACATACTTCTTCGAATTTGGCGAGATAGAAGTCGGATCCATACACCCATTCCCGTCCCTTCGCCGACATAACTCTGGCATATGTTTCTGCCCCAGTCAATTTATTGATTTCAAAAGCCTGAAAAAATATTTGAACACTTTAATAATTGAGCTGATATCCAGTTCTGATATTAGTTTTACATCATCTTGTAGTTGTGTTATACGTTGTTGTGAAATATAAATTTATTTTCACAGGTATCGTTTTGTCGTATTGCTTGGTGAAACTAGTTGGTCAAAATTACCTGATTCCATTCTATTTTATTTCCCCGCTATAACAATACTTACTTCCTTAAATAGAGTGCTTTTCCTGTGATGAAGCATGGAATTTCTCTGCCCTTGGTCGGCGATGAAAACTACTTCTATCTTCCCTTTTCTTTTTCCCCCTGGCAGGTTGACCTGGTACGTTGTTACCGGGGTTGTAGTGTAGTGGCCCTCTCGTGGGATCAACAAGTATCGGTTCCTGGATGCAGACGAAAAATGGTTATTTTTCTTTTCATTAATTTAACGTATTACCAATAGGACCCATTAAATTTGTCACATGATAAGTCAACAAGGAATCTCAATGGTGCTCAATTATATCTCGGTAGAATAGATAACATTTAAACTACCATAATATTATTCATTGCCGGTTCAGCGGATTGATTATGGTCATGATCATTCGGGAGGTGAAGGAAAGCTGATCTACTTTTGTTTATAATGTTTCGTCATAAATACTGTTACAACATTATTGTGAACTCACGGTTACTTACCATTGGGTGCGGCGATTGCAGTACGTGCTGTTTTATATGTCAGTTTTGGTGTCGTTATTCTGATCTGTGAAGAACGAGAACTGTATAAATACACGACAATAAATGTTTAAAAAGGTGAGTTTTTGTTTAAAGTTTAGAAAATGTCGGACTCGAAGCGTAGAAATGCATACAAAGTGTACTTTCTTACATTTTTTTGAAATTCTCGCCATGGTTGAAGTAACTGCATTATTGTTCATATGGTTTTCCGTACTTTTTGTACAATACTCACAGTACATGTTTTAAGATTAAAACTACAGTTAGTTTCAGCCAATGAAATTGCAGCTTACATCACATGTATGTCGCCAAAGCATTAAAGAAATGGCCGCACGCTTGCTCGGCTTCAAAAGCTGACAGGAAATCTTGATTTTTAAAGTTGCACAAGAGGCACGCGAAATGGTAATAGGTAAAAGTATAACAAACTTACCTTTTTCTCGCTAAAGATGCTGCGTCAAATTGTTACTGCATTCGCAGCAGGTGCAAAACAGTTGAACTGATAAAACCGGAAGTGATTTTCAGTTGTTGCGATTGATTTAGCGGAGAAATCAGGATTATTTATAAAAGTTGTTGTCAAATGTAGCTACAATAGCTACATATAGCTATTGTAGTTATATCTGGGAATTGCCCGACCTGTTGACTTCATTCGACGCAGCGCTGTTGTTGGAAATTGCAGTATCGTGACTTAATATCAAAACACTCGCATATTGACTGACACATGAAGACACACGTACATGTACAATTAATACGAGCTTCGTTGTCAACCAATAGTGACAACTTTAAGGAGGAGGTAAATAGTTTATGTTATAAATACAAAAGTTGTGTAACTAAAATATAATTATACGGTACTTCGCTTCACTCCCCTCTTTCGTTTGGCCGATGTACGGTATGCAATACCAATTAACTTGACAAACGTTCTTCCTTCCTGCACTCTATCCCTCTACCCCCTCCTTGAACAATATTTTTTCGGATCTAACATGTTATCCCCGTCTGCTAAATTTACCCTATATGGTATGTAGCTACCCTGATACCAAGGGTAAACTTCCTGCTCCGAGGAAAAGACTTTATAAAAGCCTTTTAGGCTTGTTGTCCAATCCCCGTTTTGAATATTATTATTACTTATGTCAATTTGTTTGAATGTATTACATGTTTTGTTCGAAATTAAATATTGTTTACACCAAGGAGGAGGTCAAATGAAAAATTTTGAGGACTGGACGAGAAAGTGGGTTTCTTTGGAAAAGAAGCCAAAACTTCAAAACAAAAGAAAAAACAAACATAATTTTGGTACCAAAATGTGCTATAGGGTTTGGTGATGATACAACACGCAATAATGTTGAAGAATTTTTTTTTTTAAAAGGAGTTTGATGGGAATAATCTCATGATTTTTTTGCGAAAATTCCCCAGCAAAAGTTACATACCTAAAACTGTGATAAACTCCAAATAAATGTCTCATAATATTCCTCAGATATTCCCCTGGCGGATGGGCTCATGATATTCCTTTGATAGTATTGCAGAAAGCAGAAATAGAACATTATAAAATGTAAACACCACTGGTCCCAATCCTCCATTTGCAAGAACTATTTACATTGAGGTATGGAGAACCAATTCAAAATTATTGTTTTGGAGATTTTTTGAATTTTTGAATTTTTTTGGAAAATGACATCTTTAAAGTTGAACTTCACTCTTCAGTCCAGAGGCAGAGTAAGAGTTAAATGACAGTTTCAGTAACAGTAGTACATAACGAAATTATTAATTGAAACGATAATGAGTATAAAATTTTTAGGAGAACATGTTTTTTGTAGTCAAACAAAGTTTAGTTCGCCATACTTTCGCCCCATTTCGACTAGATGGAGGCTTGTTGACAACAACAAACCATGCATGCATTTAAAAACTTTCAACAAGCAGCTCTAAATAGTGGGCTCTTCGTTGTTCAATCGGACAATCTAATTGTGCTAGTATGTTGATACCGTTATCCGCAATATATGTGTGGTAATTTAATCACCGATCGTATTCAATTTCTTCTTTTATGAGCGTTTAACTTGATTTTATTTATTGTTTTCAGACCAAATAATACACTCTACAGCCACATTCCTTCTATGTGCAAGCGATTCATTAAGAGGAAATCAGGAATGGCAAACATGTTAAAACAAGTGGCAAAAACATGTAGTGTAAATTCTCACAACAAAGCCAATGACGGTGGCCACCAAATTCAAAAACATGCCACTCTTATATTGGTTTAACAGTTTATTGCGTGGGCCATTTCCATGTGACATTATATGCGTTTATTACATTACCTGTGTATAATAATTGACACATTATCCTTGACCGCACATTAACACAAGTCTGAATTCATAACACTGCGCGTTGTATAGTATATAGACCACACGCAGGAGATATTAATATATTCCGTATATCTTGTAACAGTTACACTATACTGATCGTGGTACATATATCTAGACCACATGTACGCATGTGATATATTTAAAATCGGACAAGAAATTATTAATTAATGGATGGGCCATTTCCATGTGATATTACATGTGTATATAAAATTATACATTGTCCATGATCGCACAATATGGCGACACAAGTCTAATTTCATGTAACAAATATAAACACTACGAGTTGTATATATACCAAGTACACGCAGGAGATGTTTATCTATTTCGTATATCTGTAACAATTATACTGTAACGAATGTGGTACATACATCTAGACCGGACGCATGTGATATAGATACATTTGCAAAACACTTACGATATTGGACACTGAAATTATTAAATTTCATAACATAACCATATGTATGTGACATGGCATCGTCAATGCAATGCAAGTGCCATCGCACGCAAATATAACATATAACTTACTATATAATTGTACTTGTCTTACAATGTCTAATTCAATAGTGTTCTGTGCACACAAGTTGTTTTGTGTTCACATATTGTCATGCATACTAATATATGTACATTTGTCTTTTGTATATCTGCTCTCCAAATTTGATGGAGGTGAACAATAAACATATCATAACATATCATACATACCTAAAACTGTGATAAACTCCAAATAAATGTCTCATAATATTCCTCAGATATTCCCCTGGCGGATGGGCTCATGATATTCCTTTGATAGTATTGCAGAAAGCAGAAATAGAACATTATAAAATGTAAACACCACTGGTCCCAATCCTCCATTTGCAAGAACTATTTACATTGAGGTATGGAGAACCAATTCAAAATTATTGTTTTGGAGATTTTTTGAATTTTTGAATTTTTTTGGAAAATGACATCTTTAAAGTTGAACTTCACTCTTCAGTCCAGAGGCAGAGTAAGAGTTAAATGACAGTTTCAGTAACAGTAGTACATAACGAAATTATTAATTGAAACGATAATGAGTATAAAAATTTTAGGAGAACATGTTTTTTGTAGTCAAACAAAGTTTAGTTCGCCATACTTTCGCCCCATTTCGACTAGATGGAGGCTTGTTGACAACAACAAACCATGCATGCATTTAAAAACTTTCAACAAGCAGCTCTAAATAGTGGGCTCTTCGTTGTTCAATCGGACAATCTAATTGTGCTAGTATGTTGATACCGTTATCCGCAATATATGTGTGGTAATTTAATCACCGATCGTATTCAATTTCTTCTTTTATGAGCGTTTAACTTGATTTTATTTATTGTTTTCAGACTAGCGGCGGAAATGCCCTGGAACTCTTCCATGTTTCGGCAATTCGCCATCCGCAGCCCGGGAAAACTATCATCGTGTCGTGTTTCGTATTTTTATACCTCTTCTTCAATTAAGTGTCAACAAATAGGTCCATAAGAGTATGTAATGTCACCAAATCATATTTAGTTATATTACTCTAAGATGAAATCAGTATAAATTTTGGAACTATTTTCCTCCATCTAAGCGCAGTGATATATTTGTGGCTGGTTTTGGTTGAAAAAAAAAATAATACATCGCTATTGCAGTTGAATATTGATGCTATCAATAAATGATCGAACCAGCACTTGCTCAGATTTAGAAATCAAACGAAGAGGTATCATTCTAGCTGGTATCTTTATAGATCAGTTTATATTTCACCTTCTTTTTTCACTGCAAAAATTCGTGGGTTTAATGTTGATGTTTTCACAACAGGGGAGATAATTTCAAAATGGCCACTTACAGTCACAACCTTGCCTGCTTTCGTGCTAAAATTGATTTCGTGGCTAGTGGCACACGTTATGTTCCCAATGTCAACAACTGAGCCGATCAGCCAGCTAAGTACTTTGAGTTCATGATTGTTGGGTCTGTTGCTCAACATGGGCAGTGCATATTCTCAACTTTTGCTGGGGAGATTTGCATGTAAATCTCCATTCAAAATGTTTCACTTGACCTCCCCCTTAATAATAACAAAAACAACTCAACAAGTTTTAGAATGTTGAAAATGTAGTTGACACTGAGTGACTGACACTGGCATTGTTCGGAATATGATTGTTTCAATGCACATGCATGTAGATTTACAAGAGAGGATATACATGTACTGTGTGCACCAATGTAATTCACAAGAACTTCATGTCAACCGTAAACAATGAACTTACGCCTTGCAGTGACGGATCAGTTCAATTACACGGCCAAATTCATCCCGTCACCCCGTGTTCATCAATTTTCATTGAAACGTGTGGATATGAGACATTGTCATCATTCGCCATGTTATCGTCAAGTGATCGTCGAGTTATTACAACAATTTACCGGGGGTACAGTGATGTTCTTATCAAACTACATGGCTGATTCACTGATTTCGATACTAAGTCTGTCGTGATACCAGGATACAGTTCAAAATGATGCATCAAGCAGCATCATGCTTACAAATTTCATGGAAAATGTTCGACTACAGTAGAACGTTGTCAACAAGTCATCGCGCACAGATATACATGTACTGTGTGCACCAATGTAATTCACAAGAACTTCATGTCAACAACACCATAAACAATGAACTTACGCCTCGCAGTGACGGATCAGATCAATTACACGGACAAATTCATCCCGTGTTCATAAATTTTCATTGAAACGTGTGGATATGGGACATTGTCATCATTCGCCATGTTATCGTCAAGTTATTACGACAATTTACCGGGGGGTACAGTGATGTTCTTATCAAACTACATGGCTGACTCACTGATATCGATACTAAGTCTATGCCGTGATACCAGGATACAGTTCAAAATGATGCATCAAGCAGCATCATGCTTAAAAATTTCATGGAAAATGTTCGACTACAGTAGAACGTTGTCACCAAGTCATCGCGCACAGTTATTATGAGATCTGCTGCTGTCTTGGAGGTTCCAATCCCAACTAGCTGTTATTGATATACAATACCAGTCAAAAGAAGTGGTATATTAAGCGCACTATTTTCGCGCCCAATATCGCAATAATATTGCAAATGGAGACGCTTATAAGAATGTCGTTTGTGATATTGCGCTCAAAATTGTGGCATTCAATCAAATTATTGCTTCTTCTACCTACTGTAACACCCAAAGTAATTGACCACTTAACCACAGCAGAATTATGGGTAATTTTTTCAGGATTTAGTCGGAAATATGGCTCGTTGCCATTCATTGGAAAGCTCTCGACAAGAGAGTGGTCAATTATTTTGGGCATTACTGTATATTGTATAAATAGAGACAATGTTTTAGATATGTATATAATTATAGTTGTAAATGCTATATGTACACTATATGAATACTACCTGTACATGCACAGCATTTATCTGATATAAATATAACACTATCGGGTCTGTATGAAATTTAGCGTGCTTAGTATCGCAATATTCTGCGTTCAATATTGCAATAATAAGCGGGACAGATTTTTGGTATTGTGTTGTAACTTGTAATCACACGTTTTTTTCTAAATTAAGCACGCTCAATATCACAATATAGGTGCACATAAAAATACCACTTCTTCTGACTTGTACAGTATGGTCATGATGTACGGGTTCACCTGTTAAAACAAAAACTGTGTTTACAAGTGACTGGACAATTTCACGCCTTATTATATGTTACCATAAATTATGCCATTACTATATTTTACTTTTACATGCACATAAATTTGAGTTTTAAAGGCACGTGAGGCCTTAGTTGTCGAAAATATTCATATTTGTTCCAATCACCGTAAACAGAAAAACATTAAAACGCATACAGTTTCGTTCATATATACCATGACCATCGCGTAAACAGCATGTTATCGTAAAGATTTACTATATTTTACATAAGCAAGAGCCTGATTGTGTTACAGAAGACAGTACAATGCTGCTGGCTAATCACACACAAATGGCATAAACGCTCTTTATTCGTTCCATATCAGGAATTCACCAACAAAGAACGCTCTTTATGTTTACCATCATAATATAAACAAACACCAGAAAAGTTACTTTTTATGCGTTTGTTTACATAACAATGGTCAAAGATATGACAATAACATATTGTTTATGCGATATTTCTTATTTGTATACGGACAAAGTCTGTCTACATTTTGTTGTTCTTTCTGTTTGTGGCGGTTTTTGACGGGTAGAAATATTTTCACAGGATACCCACCACCAAGGCCAACCGTACCTTTAACTGTGAAACATGTAGCTTCATTATTTGTATGGTTGAAAAGCGCATGCGATTGATGTTTTAAAATGGTCTAAATTAGTATTACTCATAACTGAATAGTGATGGGTTGGCTTAATATCAGCTATTACTAGTATCTTTTTTTATTTACAGCCATATTTATACATTAGTTAGTGAAAGGCGAACACATTACGCGTGCACAGCCTTTTCCAGATTAAATTCTATGAGGCAGATAACAAGCAAAGTTTCTTAAGTATTGTATATCACTTTATGCATTGATTATATACATTTCATCTAAACTATGATCATAAGATAAGAACTAAGATGTATTTTTCAGTTACAAATAATACTAGTTTCGACCATCCAAAAACATGAATCGTAATGTTTATCGGGAAATCATATTGTCACCATGGGAACGTGGCTAATTCTATGGTACAGGTAAATTAGCAAATATAGAGCAAAACATTGGTGTTGACCCATGAAAAATACAATTGGTCTGACTTTATTAGTTACCGACTTGATATTTATACGTGTGCACGTCTAACATGTGACCTTTGGTGAAATAGTGCTACACGATGCTTAATAACTTCATCGTGATAGAGAGGTAATGAATAAACGCTCCTTGTTATTTACGTGAGAGTATAATGTCCAATTATTGCAAATAAAACATTGTGGACATATGTGGACACCCGATTGGCACACTTACTGATCACGTGATAAGCTGCTAGATAGCTACAACAATTATATGGTAGATAGTTCACGGCCGACCTGATGCATGCATCTTAGTTTTCTTGCATCATCATGTTTTCAGTTAGTTCAAAATAACAATAACATCAAAGTAACTTAAAGTATTGCATGTATACCCACTTGTACATATTATTTGAGCGTATGTATGCATAGTTCGATAAGCTGCTAATATGTACGTGTGATAAGATTATGTGACGTATTAGCATTAACGCGATAAACAGCTGAGATTATTCGGTTGCAGACATTTAATAGTCGGCCGTGAATATTTTCAGTAAGATGTATGCCTGTCTGAACCTTTAAGCACATAATTTGGTTAAGCCGTCTTATGCTGAGATTATTTAGTTGATGTGTCAGACATTTAATAGTCGGCCGAGATTACAAAGCAACTTCACACGATGAACCAACAATATACACACACCCACATGAAGCTCAAATATGACGACCTGCTCTATGAATAATTTGGTTAAGCCGTCTTAAGCTGAGATTATTTAGTTGCAGACACGCAATAGTCGGCCGATATATCAAAACAACTTCACACGATGAACCAATTTGTTAGCCAAAAATATAAACACATGACGCTCTGGCGACCTGCTCTATCGAAAATATACTTAAGCCCATTTTTATCAACGATTCTCAAATATATAGTACTATAGTACTAACATACTCAAAATACACCTATGCCCAATTTTACGATTGGACCTAACGAGACGCACTATCTTCTTATATCTGTCCAATACATTTAATTAGTGCATGTTCGCATTACTAGAAATACTATTATCGTGCATCGTTCCCAGTATGCCACCAGAGACAGACAATGATGCATACAATCAGCAAACAATGTAAGTTTTAACATATATGGACTCATTGCAATGCACTAAACGCAGTAACCTTATAGTTTGTACTATACAGAGTAAAACCTTTGAGAAAACAGAGAATTCATTAACATATAGCCTATTATAGGTGGACCGGACCGTTTTGGACCGGTCCAGGCATGTGTACCGGACCGGAATGGCCTGGACCGGACCGGACTGGACCGCCTTGGCAGTGGACGGTGGTCCGGTCCGGTCCGCATCACTATTAACCAGCATTCATAATTAGGATAGTTGTATGACACAGGCATATTAATTGATTAATAGAAACAAAGGCATATTTTATAAATGACCACCTGCAACATTATTGAAGAACATTTGCTCAATTGATTAAAACGCTCACATTGTCTTCCAAACATATAGACTACACCAAAGATTAAACAAACCATTTTGATTTTCGCTCATTGCATGTCTTTTTTTTTAGCGAAAATGCATCAATCACCAACTACCATTGTTAACGCTAATAGTGATGATGGAGATTGTTTATTAAATATCGTAATTAAACCCTGTGCCAATGCATTCTCTTATATATGCGAGTCGATCATAGGTCGCCTCGCATATATAAGAGAATGCATTGGCCTAACAATTTTTTTTACAATTTTTTCTTGTATTCTTTAACAATTTTATAATTTCACCCATACAGAGCCCCAGACAAACATGAGCAGACGACACTCTTCTATATGCTGCTATATATGTGTGGGGGCTCCCTGCAGGGAAATGGATGTTTTTTATTTTATGTCCTAAAAATTGTAAGAAACAATTATTTAAAAAAAATGATAACAAATTGTTAGGCCAATGCATTCTCTTATATATGCGAGGCGACCTATGGTCGACTCGCATATATAAGAGAATGCATTGGCACAGGGTAAAACAATAACATGGCTTACTCGAACCTCCAAATTTTTGTCTATTTAATTTGGAGCGAAGCTATGATAGGTCGATATATAAACGAACTGTTGATATACTAGCTTCATATGCTCTCAAAAACACTTTTCCAAAGTCACAGCCATTCTTCAGCCTTTTTCAACGTTTCGCCAGAAGTCAGATAAACGCTCTTTATCGCTACCATATCAGAAATAGACTACCACGGAACGCTCTTTTCTGTTCCATGTCGCGCAAAATTAATGACTGTTTTGTGTTTCGGACCCTAACACCGTATTCACAGTTGTATTTTTCATTACTTCAATGCGTCTTTTTGGGTTACATAATGTTCGTAGAAAGGTAACATATTTCGATACCGGAAAAATATCAAAAGCTAATAATATTATTTATATTTTGGAGCGCAAACCGCCACCGATCTCTCGGCAAATCTTTATCTTAAAGCCATATTATGCACTTATTCGGGTGCGCAAAACTGATGTTAGTATTCAGGCACTATGCCAACTGGGGGAATGTAACATTCTACTAACATCGCCGAAAATCTGAAGCTTAACGACCACCCTACCACTCCATAGAAAACATCGTCTGAACTACCCTCAATTGTAAATATTTACTACTCGATTCGGGACGCATCTATCTGCAATAAACTAATGAAAAAAGATTTCCCCATCGAGAGTCACTGCAATTAATTAATATATAAGAATGACGGTGTGTGTTATCAATCTGGATATAATCTTGTAAAAATTACTACTTTGAACAAGATTATTCTCTATTTCTAATCGATCACCCTGCTGTAATGTTTCATATCACTTTAATGAATAGCCAGAAGTGGATCACATGCAATTTTAAGTAACATGCAAATTGTTGCAAGATCCCTGTATTTACTTGCGAGGTCAGTATGGATGGATCTGCTATTTTATATAAGCCGATCCCCTCGCTAAGAGGGTATCACCCCCTCCCCCTGAATCCTGAATACCAGTTAATTTTGGGGGTTGAATCCTGAATACATGTTAAGAAATAATATGCGATAAATGACATACAAATTGACTGTTTTAATATCAGACAGATACAAGTTACATACAGATACAAGTTACATATAGACACATTATGATCCATTATACCTGATATGATATTAGAGCAGAGTATTATGGGCGTTATGAGGCCGTTATGATACGATTAATGATACTTTTTGTTGGTATGGTGGTCGAATATGCCAAAGAAGCTATTATACCCACTCATTCATACAGATAACTAGCACAAAATATTATTTTGCGCCATCAAAACCTGCGTCCAAGATGTTTTGCTTGAACCCGAATACCAGTTAATTCCGGGGTATGAATCCCGCGAACGGCTTCAAAACACCCTGAATCCCACGTACCGAAGGGGGGGGGGGGGGGGTGATACCCTCCTCTAAACCGAAGAAAAATGTCAGCCTGAAGTGTGTTCGGTTTAAATGTAATTCATGTTCTAGTTTAACCGCGGTTTGCGTATTATGTTACTGATATAATAAAAATAACGCTCTTTCGCGGTTTGGTCATCTTTAATGAAGCCTTGATCACTGTCCCATATTCGTGGTTAACAAGTTGACTGCCGACTACGGGTTATCTTCTACTTTTTTGCATGTAATACTGAAATGGCGTCGGCAGGAAGCGTGTTAAAGATGCCTATTCCGATTTAACACATCATAATTTGTATTTGAATAGAGGAAACCGCCTTTTTTTCAACACACATTGAGTTACAACATTTTGATTTTTGACATCTTATTATTTTCTCCACCTCGGAAGTCCATATATATGCATTTTCATTACTTCTAGTTGGGTTGGATACATGACGATCTGAATAGTATTGTGAACTTTGTTAAACCCACTTGGTGGTTTGAGCCCCACAATACACCTAATAATATCTTCTTTTGAATTGTTCCCGGTATCGAAATAGGTTGATAAATACTTTGTTACATTTCAACGATCATTATATGTCCCACAAGACCATTGAAGTAATAAAAATACAAATTTGAACACGGTGTTTGTGACAGTGTGCCCCATTAAAAAAAACCAGCCACATGCACGGCATGGAACAGAGAAGATCGTTTCGTGTTACTCTGTTCCTGATATGGTAGAAATAAAGAGCGTTTATTTTACTTCTGTGACCATGCATGCCAAGTCTTTCTTCAGAGCGCACGAAGCCGGTATATCGAAGTTTAGTATATTTGTCCACCTATCTTATACCTCCTTCCCTATTACGTTGAAAACATTTGGAAGCTCGAATGAACCATGTATGTTTAATATAACAGAATACATTAGGACTAAAAACCAAACCCAACACAATCAATTAAATACATAATTACAGTAAGTCTGCAACAAAATAATTAGATAGTTGACGAACTGCACCTCTTTCTATTGTTATCTATCCTAAAATCTATTATATATGGCTATCGAGAGATTAGGGATTATGGATATTTATTACCATCATTGTGCACAATAGACAACATAATGTCATAAATATGCTAATTAACAGCCATTGTTAGTGTGTGGAGAAATCAAGACTTTCATTTTTGGCTATATTCATTTTTTTTTATATCTGGCTGTAAAACAAAAAGTTTTTATACGCCAGTTTTATTTAATCAGTCAGTAATCAATAATAACTGACTGATTAAATAAAACTGGCGTATAAACACTGTTTATTAATAATTTAATACCTACATTGTTCAATATGTTTGTATACATGTATACGAACGTATTCTCAGATCACAATTAATGCATCAAAATCTCTCGTCATGAATCTGTCTAATTTTGATCTGCTATGATATATGTGTATATTCGACACGGATTAACATTCATTCATCTATGGTGATGGTCAGATGCGGGATTTGACAGAAAGTCTCAAACTTTCTGCTGAATTTAGCTAGCTGAGCATCCACATTGATGAATGGATGTGAACCAAGAATTAAAGTAAATACCTGCCAATAAGCGCAATGAAGATTCAAGTATATTTACATTTATATCAGTTATAATTGATTATTTAAATAGTCATACGGTATGACATTAATACTTGGCTTCTATGTAGGTATATTAGTATATATGTATGGTTCCCGGAATCAATTATACGATAGTCACTAGTGAACGATATGGCAATCATCGATGGTATAAATACTAAAATTGACGACCTACATGTAGTAACCTATTATTTGTACCTAAATCTAAACACACCTGTGACTGTGAAGACATCAACAGCGTTGCGATTAAATAGTTTACTCCAACCAACAAGGTTTCACACGAGATTGCACCGCCATTACTCTTGGCGAAAATAAGCTATAGTAGCGATGTCAGAATAAAACTCGGAATACATTCATCGAATTTCAACATACCATCGACCCGGAACCATATGTACATATCTATTGTATAATATTTCTATATATCTATTGTTTATATAATTCTATATCTCAATATCCTTATGTTATACATGTATTAACTTGGATGAGAGAATAAAGCATTACTATGTAATGATCCCCAATTATCTGTTCGTGGCGGCTTGTTCTGTGCTTTTGTGCAACCAAGAAGCGATTCGAACGGTGGTATATTGAACGGTGGTATATTGAACGGTGGTATATGGTCTATTCCCAGCGCAGTCGTTGAGAATGGGATATTGTTAAAGGCACGTGAGGCCTTAGTTGTCGAAAATATTCATATTTGTTCCAATCACCGTAAACAGAAAAACATTAAAACGCATACAGTTTCGTTCATATATACCATGACCATCGCGTAAACAGCATGTTATCATAAAGATTTACTATATTTTACCTAAGCAAGAGCCTGATTGTGTTACAGAAGACAGTACAATGCTGCTGGCTAATCACACACAAATGGCATAAACGCTCTTTATTCGTTCCATATCAGGAATTCACCAACAAAGAACGCTCTTTATGTTTACCATCATAATATAAACAAACACCAGAAAAGTTACTTGTTATGCTCTTGTTTACATAACAATGGTCAAATATATGACAATAACATACTGTTTATGCGATATTTCTTATTTGTATACGGACAAAGTCTGTCTACATTTTGTTGTTCTTTCTGTTTGTGGCGGTTTTTGACGGGTGGAACTATTTTCACAGGATACCCACCGCCAAGGCCAACGGTACTTTTAATATGACAAACTGATAAGTATTCTCAATTCTCCAATAATGATAACACTATCATTGCCACCAAGCCGCGCCGGAGTCCACTAGGGGTCGACATCAGCGTTTATTTGTAAACATGCTTACACGTTACGGGACGGGTACGTCTTCACATACAGGTTAATTACATCCTACTGTGTCTGCGTTGGCGGTCAGGGAAACCCAACGAAAAACCTCTTGTGAAAAACGATGGAAACCTGTTTTCCGAAACCAACATCTCTAACGCAGCTCGAATGTTCGGAAATTCATTCTAATTGATCAATTTTGCAACACAAACCTGTACACACACTATATAATATATAACTATAAATTAACATATATAACATGTTCAAATATATACACTACGATCGTGATCGAATGACACATTATATAAATGACTATAAAACTATTACTTCATAAATAAGGTGCGATACGCACATTTCAAAGTTGCAATTAACTTTTATTAATGATTATTGAACAAATTCAACGTCAATTTTATATAATATGCATGATTTAATGCGTTATACGAATATCTGTTTCTCAGATATAGTTTCAACATACGCCTCTCCTTACGTTATTGAACCGTCAATCCATAACATTACCCAAATGTTTTAAACCAAAACATTTGAGTTGACCCGACGGACAAGGCGGTTTGGCTTGAAATGACACACGCTTTGCACTAAACGCTGAAAAATTATCATTATTCTTACACAATCAGACAATGTCGGCTGTCGGGATAAATAATTGCCAGTGCGGTTGCACATATAATCTATTGAATTATCAACAACAGTCGTATACGTGTTGCTTCGCAGCACACGAAACAAACGCTATATTGGCGTCTATAAAAAACACATTTATTCATTCAATCAATCGATCAAAAATCATGCGTTGATACTCAGAATATCATGCAGAATTGTTACACTGGTGTTTCTCTCTGGACGTGAATGTTTGTCGAATATTTTTCTGGCACCTGTATACATATAGCTTGCATACATACATGCGCATATACTCTGAAAGGGCAACACGTGTATGTGTGTGCTCTGAATTGACAACAAGTGTATTTACCCAGAATTGCAACGCCGGTGTTTCTCTCTGGAAGTAAAGGTCGATTATTGTTTGCTGGCACCGCAGTACAGGCGGCTGGCATACATACATGTGATACTTTCGTGTGTATATTTGCTCTACGAGGACAACATACAGGTTTGTACTTGGATAAATGTCTTATGGATAACTTCTTATCGAGATCAAGACCCTGTTATATATATCATATATATAATGAATGGCTTGTTTTATGGTTTATGCCAATAGGGCAAAGGGGTTGTCAGACCTGATAACTTAGGGCAAGGTACGCAAGCACCACACCGACACACCGAGCAGGCAGATAAAAACCAGCGTGATGGGCCGACTGACAACCGGAAGGCGTGAACCCACGGCTATCTAGAAGTCAACACAAATGTTTAGGATAGTAAAACGTTTGATTATTCATCGGTTATGTAAATGTTTTAATCACGCGATAAAAGTATACGGCATATACATGTATAGAATAGTTATACACCCATGTAGTTACATAATTGTATAGACCAAGGTTATCCTATTACATATGATGAGTAGTTAACTTACTCACAGATATAGTTAAAGGTTATCGTATTCCATAGGATGAATATTGTTTGTAAATTCCTAAATGTATGGTTATGATATACATTACCCCTCTCCATTTCACAGCTATGAGGTACAGTACCCTCTCCCGCCTCATTTATGATGTACATTGCCCCCTCTCCATTCCATAGGCCACAGTTATAATGTACAGTACCCCTCCCCATTATACAGTTATGATGTACATTACTCCCTCCCCATATCAGTTATGGTGTACATGACCCCTCCCCTCTGCCATGCTGACATAAACCATAAAACAAGGACAATATACAGGTTTGTACTTGGATAAATGTCTTATGGATAACTTCTTATCGAGATCAGGACCCTATTCTATATATCATATATATAATGAATGGCTTGGAGTTCACTGTACCATATATATAATCATCTCCACCCCACATACTAATTGTTGTAAGATATAATTCCCACTTACATGTATACCAAGTATAGAATCTACCCCTTTGTACTATGTTCCAAAATCCCAAGGTAATACTGTACTGGTGTTGGTAAGTCAATTGTAACTTGCATACATCTCACAGGAAGATGCATTACCCTATATATGTGACGCATCTAAATTCATATTTAGGAATCTTAGTTAAGTGGTTTACCACCACCTAGATATCACATAGTCATATACGGAATACAATTCCAGGATTGAATATGTATGGATTGTAAGATGTGTATATGCATAGTTGCATACACCTATTTTATACACATATCACGTGAAAAATTTACATATATGGCGGCAGAATGATTGGCCATTTTACTATCCTATATCCTTTGTTGACTTGTAGATAGCCGAGGGGTCACTCTCGGTTACCAGTCGATCCTTCATACTAGTATTTTCCTGCTAGTCCGGTGGGTCTGTGTGGTGCTATCCACCCAGTTTGAGGTTACTAAATTTGACATCCCCTTTGCCATTATGGCATAAACCATAAAATATATTATATATATAATGAATGGCTTGGAGTTCACTATGCCAAAATAATGGTCCTGGGGGGGGGGGCAATAGTCCAAAAAGCCGCAGGGGAGTGGACCATTCCAACGTGAGGACCACTATTTTGGCATAGTCAACGAAAAGACATTAATTATTTATTATATTATATCGAACATCTCCACACAATTTCTGTGTCTGATTTTGTCACATTTTTATTTACCGTGAATTTTGGAAATCGGTCTCAGATTTTACAATTTACGGCAATCTTTTGATGATGGCAGGGGAGCATAGCTATGTTATTAGTTACATCTAACAACATCTCTTCATACATATATTTCTATAAATACGTCATTAGCAAAGACATTTTGGCGAAATGTTAGAAGTTAACTTGCTTATCTTCGATTAAAACGAAGAAGGAAGTTATAAATAACGGCCACTGGCATTACACAATTAGAACAATTAGGACTGATTTGTATGATCATTACAATTCACCAATAAATTAAAAAATTAAACGAGGCTTCACCCATGAAGGTGAAGTTTAATTGTGATTCTATGAAGTATAGAATCACTGGAGGGATCAACTGATATAGCATCACTGCGCATGTGTCCACGACAACACCTCATTCTTAGAAGCATGTGTCTACTATTGATCTGTAATAAAGCTGGAGGGATCACACCCACGGTGGGGTATGGGGCGGGCGGCAGTTGATCCCTCCAGTGATTCTATACTTCATAGAATCACAATTAAACTTCACCTTCATGGGTGAAGCCTCGTTTAATTTTTTTATTCTATTTCACTATAGAATCACTTCCGGGGTCAACTGAGACTTTAAAGCGATCGATAGTAGACACAAACAACCGCGTTCAACACAGTGAACACACGATGTACTCCATGAAACACAAAATAACTCCTGCAGTTGAAATATACGAATCACAAAGCACAGCATCAAGACATTGCTATAGCAGTGTTGTTATTGTTAGATGTATTTCATGAATATTGTAGTATTCCACCAAAGTCAATGTGAGGCAGCGTTTAATATGACATCATGGCAATGATGGTGCGTACCATACATATACGCATCAACTCAACCGAAGGTTAATTAAGGCACCACTCATAAGCAGTTAAGCGGAACAGCAGAACAGTAGATACCGGTAACAATATAAAACCACCCACTTGGCAATTATTGGCAAAACAATAGGTTTATTGGGCCTACTCAGCCGACTATACTCTTGACCTTAAAGCACACATTGCGCATGCCTCAGCCCCATGTACCAGATACTGGTTGAAGGCGATTGTCAAAGACAATTCACTCACCGATAATTTTGCCAAAGGCGAAATCCTCTGATAAATGAAATTACATCCACTACGATATCTGGGAATGAAATTTGCACAGTTCATATGCATGTATAGACACGTTTCGAAATCCGGCGTGGCAGGATTATTGCCGAGTCACTGACATATCGCCAACGGTAGCACCGACTGATAATATACGCAACACAGCCCACCGGCCAGTGAGAATATAACACCGTAGCTCAATCGCACGGAAACAAATCATTCCTAAAATTCGAGAGGTAAGAAACGTCGGTGAAATGGTTCACAGGCACCAGTAACAGAACAAATCCCATTGTCAGTTGTGTTCGGGTTCCTGGTCGACACATTGTACTAATATTCATCTCGGGAAGATTTCCCAGTCTCCCAGTCAGATGATATGCGAACCAAACAATTAAGCTTTGGTGCAGCCGGTAATACACGATACAGTGCGGTAACGACGGTATCAGGAGCATTTCCCCAACTTTATAAACACCGAAAAACACAGGTACATCTGCGTGGGCTCTATACAAGACACGCGACCATTGGAAATTGCGCAGTCTGAAACGGCTAGCTGAGCAAAGTTCCAATCAAATTGAAATAGAGATATATGAGTGAAAATGCACTCCATTTCAGCGAAGCCAAGAAATCAGTGGTGAGACGAAGCATGCAATTTATGGGCATACCAAACATACACGGATTATACATGAATGCCTTAAGGATACCAATTAGACAGGTATATGTATATGAGATGCCATGTCGTGGCCATCATCAAAGATAGAGACATGCTCAGTCTGAGTATTTTCAACACTCGGAAGAAACTTGCATAAATTGTTGCCTTGGCCCAAACATCCACATGACCAATGTCAAACGATTATATCTTGCATATGTACATGTACATGCACATTCGGCCGTGTTGTGTATGTAAGGAACATGTGTAGTATGATCAGTATAAATTTGAGTACGCGTAGTATGCCAATGGTGGACAATTAAAGTATGCGAAGTGGAGTTTCAAGGCTAACGATGTCCATGGTGCGTGTTCACAACGGAAAAAAGCATGAAGTGGCACACAAAACGTTAACATTGCTATTGGGGCATCCCCGCCAAATATGCGGACATCACTTTATAAAATTAGTGACTCACAACCATGATTGGTGTGGCAGAAAACCATATACATATATGATGACATCAAGAGCACAAGGCAACGTGTGTGACGTTTGAAAGAACGCAATCAGAGCGTCAAAATTGAACATGAATTGTCCCAAAATGAACCCAAACCATGCCTATAGTTCAAGTAATACTCGTAACCGGCTCACATATAGTCATATGCAGGCATATATACATGCAGGTTGGATAATTCGTAAGAAACCACCATGATTTCAGCTACGGTTTGGATAGCAGCATACTAATATTCGCCAATCGCACGCCTGTGACATGCATGCGTTACTGACCCATGGCACAATTATGTATAAGTGAACCAGTGATATGCACTCATTTTGTCACATTAGTAAGAAATGGAAGAGAGTGAATCATGCAATACCGATTTTCCTAATGCTATAACGAAACCATGTTATGGAATGAGCGCTAAAGCCAACCTCGCATATTTGTGCATATTCACAAATATCAGCCATGCATGACAAAAATGACAATCTTCACACCGAACGGCCGGCAAATTTCATACCGGTTTTATCGGTTCTTGAACAGCATGTGAACCATAACCACACAATTATATATAACTAGGTACAAAATGTCCTTCCGATGCGAACTGAACATTATTGGCTGTCATTAATAACGACAGATAAGGATATACTAGTCGTGACGTAAAGTACAATACGTCATAATTGTAACAATCAGGCATCACTAAATAAAGTCCTTTAAAATCCACCTGAAACTGGTGAAGGCATTGAGCCCCATATAATGATCATAGGCTTTGGTACACTGCCATTGTACCAGTATGCCGGGTTGTCGGTCGCAACTACAAATGTAAAAATAAAAACATCTGTCGACCAAGGTACATTGGCAATACCAATCACCGTCTATCAGTTCATTAACCGTTCATAGAAATAAAGTGTGTTTCAACTTGCGTAATCGCCAAAACCACCAATAACCTATAGGTGTAACTGACATGGCATGACAAGAATCATATGCGATATTGCGACGCGATAGCTGAGATCCGTCCGCGGATGTATGCAAATACACAAATCAGCCAAACACAATTACAAGTGACCAGTGGCAAGGCGATCAAATGATCCATAGCCTTTCTCTCGTGTATGGCCGCTTCAAGATGAACTACGGCCAGGGAAATCACCAGCTCGACATAACTGGTCTTTGCCACCATAACATTGGATATGGCGCATCATGGTATCGGAGCATTGACATCGAAACCGTTATCACGCACAAATGCACACCGGAAACGTTATCGGATTCCGTCTCGTGGCGAAAATGTAACCAAATATTTCTGTCACGAATGGTTCGGTGTGTCAGTAGAGATGTGAATAATCTCCTTAAATCTCAGTCCTTGATGCGTTAACGAAGAACGTGCGTGCCCAAATATTGTCAATGATTCAAATGTTGAAGTAATACAACATTGATATGACAGAAAATATGTGTCCATCAGATCCAAAGCAGTTGAGCACAACTTTCCCTCAAAAGAGGGCACAATCAAGCTATGTATGTTGGTTGGGATGCATCACATCACAACTATAGTGTAAACATGTATAGGCGAACAAGAGCCGCAGAATGCTATGGTCGATTATATATCATCAAAAACCCCTGCATGTTTATGAACAACGTGTGATCTGTAAACCATGCAGACAATAGGACACACGGTCAAGCATTGGTTGACGTCGGAAAACCAAACGTATTTATATCGTGACACTTCCACATCTTATTTACAGTAACACCGACTGTCCACGTGAATCTACTATTTTTGTTGGTATGCAAAAAACCTCTACATGCGAAGCTTTATGAAAACTCTAAGATATACACAGACGAAGTCATGAACACAGACTATGTACAACATAGCCTCCATATTGTTATACGTGAACAGGTCGGAAAACGCATTGACTTCTGCAATAGAAATCACGAGCGCATATATAGTGGATATACCAACTGTGTGTACAACAAAGCCTCCGTCATGAGCGAAGTGTTAAAACGCGCATGGAATTCGACCTGCGAAGTCATGCATGGCCACACACAATCATCCTCGACAACGTATCGGACCTCTGTAATAGCACACAATGCTTCCCATTGGCACTCGATGGTCCTGTCATTTTTGAGCCGTTGTAGTAACAACGCTCGACCTGATCGGCACATTAGCGCACCCAGCGCTATATAAAGGCAATGGAGTCCACTCCATCGGGCCAAACGGCACCTGCCATGTTGAACTGAATGTCAACAATATGACAGCTTTATCAACGCTAACCCGTGCGTGACCGAAAATGGCCAACTACCGAGATTGCGAAACAAAAGTTACTCCATGATCAAGATCAGTGACAAAACTATGCACGTGGTGTTAAGAGTCACGGTCGCTACAATCGCAACCGCATGCATGACCCAGATCGGTAAACAGCCGATGGAATGAGCCGAACAAATTTGATTCGAACTAATTCGCAGTTCCAGTAAACTGGAGCACTAAATAACTGACCACTTCTAGCGTGGCGTTATCAACATGATCAAGTCGCTACAGTCGCGACCGATTGTTGTTCAATGGCGCAGAAAATCTGTCACTGCGTGACAAGAAGCGCTAATCGGACAGCACGGATTTTGCCATGAAAAAATCAAGCAAGCCGTCAAAATGAAAGCAAATACAATAAAATATTGTTGCATTCATAAATAGGAACTGTCCGAGTCAACTAAAATACAAATCAGAAGCCGCTACAATCGTAGCCTCTGAAAAGTATTTACTGTGCAGAGCACATAAGAATAACAATGCGTCTTCACACGACGCTTGCAGCGAAAACAATGAGGTGTTGTCGTGGACACATGCGCAGTGATGCTATCTCAGTTGACCCCGGAAGTGATTCTATAGTGAAATAGAACTAATGATGTACCGTTATTGCAACAAGTATCGTACAAGGTTTAGTTTAAGATTGGCCGTATCTTCGGGCGGCAAACCGATTTCGCGAAATGAGGTTATTATAAATAGAATTAGAATAGTAGGCATGTAGGAATCATACTGGGGTACTATCATGAAATAGTATAGCAGTGTGCAGCCAATCAGACTGCGAGAAAGTCACGTGAGATATAATATTTACGAATAGTGTAGGCAACGTGTAAATCAACAGACTATATATGCAAATCGAGTGTTGTCGACTTCAAAAGATAGAAAAAATCATGTTCTCCATTATTCCCCAAATGTATAGAGGATCTACAACGAGTCCCCATTTTATAGCGGAATTTACAAAACGAGTGTAGTAAATTAGGTCTGGACCGAGCCTTTGGCGAGGTTCAGACCTAATTTATTTGATGAGTTTTGTAAATTCCGCTACAAACTGGGGACGAGTTGTAGATTCTATTTATTACATGATCCAAAACCTCGACAAAACATACTTAAATCAACAAATGAGACGCGAAACTAACATCGGCTTCTATAAGCCATGCGATGTCGTTTCACGCAACTTTGCGCGATCAGAAATAGTCCCAGACTCTTTGACGTATTTAATGGCGTATATTTAATTAGGACTTATATAAGGCATGCGATGTCGTTTCACGTAACTTTGCGCGATAAGAAATAGTCCCATACTCTTTGACGTATTTAATGGCGTATATTTAATGACATAACTTTTCAAACTCTTCATTCATTATAGTTTGTTGGAAAAATATTGGAAGCCATATATTTTGAGACGTAGCGAACGGAATGTAAACAGACGACAAACGGGAAGTCAAAGGTAACCTGGAACTATTTCCTGTTATTAAACGAACGTTTAATATCACAATTTATAGAATGGGTTTATTGAATGGAATAAGGGTCACGTAATAAAACGAGTTTCATATTCAAGTGAATTTCAGTTTAGATGGCACCCATCAAAGATAATATAAATCATTCTCGTATATGATTGTTGTAAATTAAAGGCACGCCCGGCGCTCGTTGCAGAAATATTCATTTGAAATATGGGTTGTGCCAGTTCTGTATGGGGCACCAAAATATATACAGTTTTGTTCATATGCCAAACATAATCAGCGCGTAAATAGTATATTGTCGTCAATGTGTACGACGGTGAACGTAAACAAAAGCCTGGTTGTGTTGCAGAAGTTTTGCTTCGGTTTACATAACACAGCTCAATCATATTGGTTAATCACAAACAAACGACATAAACGCTCTTTATTATTTCCATATCAGGAAAACAGTAACAAATAACGCTCTTTATGTTTACCATATCCGGATCTAAACAAAAGCCAGGTTCTGTAACGTTTTTTGCTTTTGTTTACATAACAAAGGAAAAACATTTGACACAACTTTTTATTATGGCTACATATATGTTACCATTATTACTAATGCAATAGCTAGGTTATTGGTGCTAGGTATGTTTATGGAGCATAGTTATATATCAGCAGGTGGGCGGCATCCACCTTCTGGACAATATATTTTGTTCAAGTTGATTATTGGTTTATGATTATAATAATAAACAGCCCATTTGAATCTGAACTACAGTGTGTGTTGTCAACGAACAAGCTCATCCTCTCAGTCCCCATCTTGTCCCTAAATATAGGCATATGAGATTCTGAAGAACATAAAGATAATTTTCGATTATGTCTTAAATAAGACAAACACGGTTGCAGTAACACAGCCCACTGGCAACCTATAACTTTTAAAACTGCTACGTGACAAATTAAGCAATTGCCGATTGACATGGAGGGACCAGAGCAAAGACGAATAGTGGCGAATATTTTATATACTGAATCAACTTTTTCAATGTAATATTTCTTAATTCTCTGGATGTATGAACACTAAGTATCAAAATTGATATTGATTTTCACCAATGTGCATATAGAATTACAGAACTATAGTGGAAAAGTTTTAGTGTTTTAGAATGGTCTTGAAATATTCAATAAATAGAAGATGCTAGCTACTAAACCTAGTTCACTTCGTTTTAATACAGAGATAACACGGACACAGCTGGTCTGATATATGGCCATATGTTAATAACAATAACACAAACTGTATTTGATTCCTTTCATTGTTGGCACGTTTTATTAAACTCGATCATCGCAAAACTTGTACTATCATACATTATTCACAGAATGATCTCTTCAACTAGCAAGATTTTACATTGATGCTGAAGTGTTTTGTCCAACAAGTTTGTATATAATTGTTATATAGATGAAAATAAATGCACTTTTTGAGCCTGACATGATATCAAATATATATGATATATTTAAATGACCCTATATAAAAAAAAAAAAAATTCTCTATTTCGTGTAGTTTCTTGATCTGATCAGTTTTGAGTTGAGTGACTTCACCACACTATAATATGTTGTATTTTTTTTCTTCAATAAATAATTATAATAGTTTATTCTGAATCATTGGATGGAGAGTCGAGTAAATATGCAGACACATATTTGGAAACAAAATCATAATTATGTAACTGTTCTCCACAGCAAAATACTGAGGTTTAATATTCAGGCTATATATACATGTTTTCGTTAATTTAAATATATATATATATATATAGATATATAGCTATATATATATATATATATATATATATATATATATATAGTCACTGTTGTCATGTCAGAATCAGTGCATATTCGACCGACACTAACCCCTCATACTTCCACTGATTACAGTATTAACATACTTTTAATCCCGCTAAACTATGGTACATTGCATGGCCATAATTATGTGGCACATTGTATTAAGTAGATATGCTGTGTCACAACTACATGTATGGATATTGTCCGTAAGTGTCCACCTCAAACCACTTGGATTCTTGTTTATGAAAGAGACAAATAAGAACATTAGACCCCTTCTACTACCTGCAGTACCTTGATAGAAGTATTTGATGTTTCATAAAATAATTATTGCTTATCGGTTATATTGCATAGATAATTTGTATCGTGGAATTTGGAATCAGTGTGTTAAGTTGTTTTCCCAGTTGATTCACTAGTCACCTGATGAAAAAGTATGTCTAGCGACACAGCAGTAATAGCAGTCATGTTTAGGGGCTTCATCGAAGTTGTAATTTAATATAAATCCAGGTAAATCAACATTTATTATGCACCCATCGTTTTCCGCCGAGAAAAAAACAATTAGATTTTCGTATGGAGATTTATCGGTAAAAATGTCGACTCCAAAACTAATTTTGGACATACTTGTATCCTAATGTTACACATATGGTGTACCTTCCCAATTTTATAGAACCTAGGACTGGTTGGTCGAAGGACAAGAATGTTGAAATCGATCTGATAGTCATCCCACGTTGAGGCAAGCAACTTTAAAAGGTTTTAATATTAAAGAAACTGACCATCTTTAATGCATCAAGGCCCATTATTTTTTCAAGACAGTTAGGTAGAAATTTCGCTCCTAAACTTTCAGTTCGTGTTTTATCTATGTCAATGGGGAGATTTTCTATGTTGCTCATTGTTGATTGAGTTGCCCAACACTTATACATTTTCTTTTTAAAAGGGTAGTCCCTTCCAACACAAAGCCATAAAGATGAAACTATTAACTCATAGAATAAACAAAACTTAATCTATGAACACTCAAATACCTACGACCGTGGGAAAATAGGAGCTATTTGAGGGTGGTATCATAATTTTCGGGTCTGTGAGACAAAATGGTCAACCTGATCGTGAAATGACCCACACACACTTACAATGGTAGCAATTCAGTTGAATACTTGTATAGTAAATTACAAAGACATAATGATATTACAAGAATGTTGTCTTACTGTTCACGTATTTTCTATTAAATGTCTAGATTTATGGCATTTATGGATCACATAAATTTACCTATGTTCGACATATACGTTACATATACGCCGGATTTACGGACACTATTCTTCCACATTTACGTGGAAAATACGTGTTATATTCGATTTTAGAAAATCGTGGAACTTATAGCTCATTTATATATTATATTCGAAACTTATAGCTCATTTATATATTATATTCGAAATTTATGGATAAAGTGCAATGTTATAGCATTAGGTACTCGAGGTTTTATTCTTTAACACACGTATCATACCATAAAATCGAGACAGGACAAAAACACAAAGTTGAAATAATGCAGATATGTATACCCAATATATATTTTGTTCAACTATTATCAGTTTGTATCAAAATACAAAACGATTGGGATTGTACATGCTCAAACAGTTTCGAGGCGTAAATAGTGCCAATTTGACCCCACGTAATTGTAAGCTACCCCTCCAGCCTCCAACCGAGTACTAAAGTTTCATGAGGAATCAACTCTCGCCAATATAAATTACCCCTCATCTAAATAAATTATAACGGCGGCTGTCAAATTACGAGAGCCTTACGTTTGCGATTCCCCGAATATGGTGTCATTCTTAAAGGTACGGTTGGCCTTGGCCATGGGTATCCTGTGAAAATAGTTCCACCCGTCAAAAACCGCCACAAACAGAAAGAACAACAAAATGTAGACAGACTTTGTCCGTATACAAATAAGAAATATCGCATAAACAGTATGTTATCTATACTATATATTTTGAGACTTCCGTATATATATGTGTGTGTGTGTGGGGGTACTTCATGGAATCCAAAACGCGTGTACAGATCGAGCTCAAACTTCGTATGTAAGTGTAAGAAGCTCAGAGCACCCGTTATCCAATCTCTGTCACAAAAACGGCACTGCGGTGGTTAAGACATCAACGATCTTTATATTGACCTTATACGGAGGTGTTAACAATCAACGCTCTTTATTACAATGGACGTGGCTAAACGACTGACCCCATGCGTCCGAAATACGGATGCGGATTCCAATGGACGTGGCTAAACGACTGACCCCATGCGTCCGAAATACGGATGCGGACGAAATGCAATTATCTCGAATAAAAAGCCAGAATTGATCTAAGAGCTAGAAATATTATGCAGAGGGATTTCACGACGGGATTAATTGACTGTCCGCTCTGAAGTTTAGGACGGGGAGGACGGGTACCATGAATTAACTCATTGAAAAACAAAGAATGCGTTATCTCGGAAACGGTTGGAGCTATCGACTTAAAATTTGCTATGTGAATGTATCTTGCCCCGGATACAAATTTTATCGGGTCGCCGAGCCCGTGCGACGCCAGCTTCGCGCATGCGCAGACGAGATCTCGGAAACGGGTGGAGCCATCGACTTGAAATTTGGTATGTGAATGTATCTTGCCCCGGGTTCGAATTTTTTCGGGTCGCCGAGCCCGTGCGACGCCCGTGCAGCGCATGCGCAGACGAGATCTCGGAAACGGGTGGAGCTATCGACTTGAAATTTGCTATGTGAATGTATCTTGCCCCGGATACGAATTTCATCGGGTTGCCGAGCCCGTGCGACGCAAGCTTCGCGCATGCACAGACCAGATCTCGGAAACGGGTGGAGCTATCGACTTGAAATTTGGTTAAATTAAAACAATGTCATGTTTCTGAAACAAAGCCATGAGACGAATGCCGCCAGTGGCGGGCTAACCTGCTAGTTGTCATATATTTGACCATTGTTATGTAAACAAGAGCATAAAAAGTAACTTTTCTGGTGTTTGTTTATATTATGATGGTAAACATAAAGAGCGTTCTTTGTTGGTGAATTCCTGATATGGAACGAATAAAGAGCGTTTATGCCATTTGTGTGTGATTAGCCAGCAGCATTGTGCTGTCTTCTGTAACACAATCAGGCTCTTGCTTAGGTAATATATAGTAAATCTTTATGATAACATGCTGTTTACTCGATGGTCATGGTATATATGAACGAAACTGTATGCGTTTTAATGTTTTTCTGTTTACGGTGATTGGAACAGATATGAATATTTTCGACAACTAAGGCCTCACGTGCCTTTAATGTTTTGCTTTCTTTTTATTTTCATTTCCCTCAAGCTGTTCTCTTAACCAGGCATCTTGCCATACGCTCATTCTACATACTATTCTGCATGCTTTTCTTTTCCGAGGAGATAACTTCAAATAAGCGGTGACCCGCTTGTTAGATCCTCTCCACCCTCTTCTGTTCTAAATCATAATGTTCAATGTCTTGTTTCATGTATACATATATTAATTGAGGGTAGACATAAATATCGTTTAAACCAATATGGTGTCGTGCATTCTGACGTTGACAGCTCTTGTCTAACCCCTGTTATCACGCTTGTGTCGATGATAGCTCTTGTCTAACCCCTGTTATCACGCTTTTATCGATGATAATTGATAGTTTGGCTCCTCTCGTTGTAGTTCCTTCGAATCTATATCTGGTTCATTAAAAGGATGGGCTTTGATAATAAATATAATCAGATTGTCAGAAATACATGGAATAAAGATTCCATCATTGAAAATATAGCATAAGTTATAATGGGCGAATGCAGGTTGAAGGTAGAACATTCTGTAATAATAAAAGTCAATAACGATAAACGGCCCCATCTGGTCATTGAATTGACCAGTGGTGGAATAACGCATGCAATCAGTAATCATGACATGTTTTATTACAAGTAATCGTAATCAATTACTTTCAAATATACCTGTAATCATGATTACATTTTGTTTACTTTTTGATAACGTTTACTATGTTATCCATATGAATGGCTATTGAATACTCATAGTCTCATATTGCAGTACTGTGGAGTGTGCACAGATACAATTAACATATCAGAAAGTTAGTACAATTTTTTCATGTTACTGGTACACTGTGTACATTCTGGCAGCGGACACAGATAACAACACACAATTGCTTGAATACAGTATACATGGCCATAAACTTGTGATACAGACAATGAAATGTTCTAATATGAATAAATAGGCTAGCCAACTTCACTTAGGATTAAATGTTATTGGGACTGCTGCAGACAATGGCTGTAGGTAGAGTCACACTAAGTTTTGAGTTTGGGTGATACCCAGGAAGATTTGAAAGGCCCTATCCTACAACCCACTTTTGAATTATGTGATCCGCTGAAGAGCGTTTATATGGTTTGTGAGTTTGTAAGTATATTACTATCTGCCCTTGCACGATGGGTGTTTGCCTACCGTGCATGAGGTGGATGCCACCGAAACAAGAAGCAAAGTCCCCTCCCATTCCGAATCATGACCGGCGATGAAGACTTAATTACCTTGTTTCCTTTGTGAGTTTTTTGTGTTAATATATATATTATATTGAGTTGTGAATAGTTGTAATTTATTGTCCTATTTATTTGCATGTGCGAGTGTCTGAACCCGTTGGCCTGGTTGTGTAATGCAGTCGGGGACTGAGGAAGCAGCTGAGGTCAGACTGTGTTGGTTGTGTTTCTGAAGGTTTGGAGTGCCAAGTAGTGTTTTCGATTATTATGTTCCACACGTCGTCACATAGGCGCGGGCACGAGTGAAAGCATTTATTTGTAAATTTGTATATGCAGTGTTAGCAGTATTGAGAGATAATTATTCGACAGTTTATACTACGAGGTAGAGTTACACTGGTATAATGGGGCTAATTAACTGAACAAAGCTTGTGTGATGTACATCGGTATACCCAATTAGCTGGTTTGTCATTTACTGCACTCATGGAGAGTCAAGCATAATTTAATCCTCATCAGTGTAAATGAATGATCATAAAATAAACCTTAGTGTTATTTTCATTGTGTTGGGTATTCAATCTAACAGAACATGCACATAATTTATAAATGTTTATAATCATATTTCCATACATATTATGCGTTAGTTGCAATTCATATAAGAAAATGAAAAATATATTTACATAAATAAATACACATAAGACATAATATATTCCCAATAAGTTGGTGCACAACTTCATGATGAAACCCCACCAATACATGTAAATGTAAAAAGTTTATGTGTTTATTGCTTGCTTCTTTCTATTATTTCAGTCGTTTCTTGTTTCCATGTTATGTAAATTAGTGATGTTTTTATTCAATCAAATTTGATATTTTAATTTGATTTTTTCATTATTTATTCCTATGAGAACAACATGGTTGGTAACTAACAATTGTAATCAGATGTAATCGAAAAGTAATCAATTACATTTATTAAAGTAATTGTAATCGTAATCGATTACATTGGGGAACATGTAATCAGTAATCGTAATCATGTAAATCAAAAGTAATTGTTATCGTAATCGATTACATTGGCATGTAATCGCTCCAACCCGATTGATAGGGTTGAGGTTAGTGTTGTGGATAGGGTTATGTTAATCAGATGTTATCGGCAACGGTTATGGGTGGGGTTATGGGGGGCTTATGGTTATGGAGAAGGTTGTGTGAATGTATGGGATAGGTTTGTGTACAGCGTTGAGATTAATTATGGGGATTGGATCGGTGGGGAATATCCATTGAAGTATCAAGATTCTGCAGGCCAGAACGTTAAGCCTCTAGTTATATTTATATTGCACATTATGTTTAATTTCGGGAATAAATTACGCCACTGCATGTAGAATACCCATACAGCTTGATGTGTATGCACTGCATGGGCTATCATGACAGGGCGATTTCAGCCTGTTCTCCCAAAAAGTCACATTATCTGCTTATAATAGAACTTGTTTTATGTAGATAATCTGCTGACAATCGCCTCATTTTGTGTTAATTACATTATCGACTCACAAAAAGGCTATTCTAAGCAGATTATGTGCTGACAGTGAGACAAATAAGCCAACTCGCGACTTTTTTCCCTCATCGTGTATGAACATTAATGGACAGATATTAAACGTCTTCAAACTAGAAAGGGTCTGTAGACAAGGCGATCCCATATCTCCGTATATATCTTGTTATGTGCTGAAATCCAAGGGATTACGTTGCGACACTCCGAAGAATATTAATGGAATTGAAGTGGGAAATAAAAACGTAATATTGTCTCAGTATGCTGATGATATCTCGCTGTTTATGGCGGGTCACCGGAGTCCCTGGAAGCAGAAATGCAATTACTTGCAAAATCAGGCACGTTTCGGGTCTGAAAATAAATTATAATAAAACGCAAAGATAAATTATAATAAATTTCAACTGAAATTATCACTTACACCAACTTGTACTACATGTAAATAGGCATATACACTACTGCCACCCACAGGATTTCCATATAAACACATTCGTAAATGGGAAGGTAAATTGAACAGCACCTATACTACAGAGTGGTGGATCGAGGTTTGCCGCTGTCTGTTCTATCATACCAATGATATTAAGCTTAAATGGTTCCAGTATAGAATTAATACACCCATAATTTGTACGAATAAACTATTAACAACAATCAAAATTAATAACGACGATTCGTGCTCTTTCTGCAAATACAATATTGAATCGATATCGCATATCTTCTGGGAATGCCGTATTATTCAAACATTCTGGAAAAATGTGGAGATATGGGTATATAATATCATAAGTTACAAAATGCATTTGACCGCAGAAATGACAATATTTAGCATTTCGCCTGAAAAAGAGCTTACACCATGGGTAGGTTTTTCCTACTGTTTGTCAGATACTATATTTATAGATCAAAGTGAAATAACAATAAACCAAATATTAATGGCCTAAACAGAATTAAACGCATACTTTCAGGAAGAACGTGTATCATACTATAACCAGTGCAGATACAATCAATTCATGCAACGATGGTCCTATTTGGGACAGTTAATTAAAATAAGCTTCTCTTTATGATATGTAGTTTTCATATTGCTGGCCTAGGACATACCACACTGTCTGTGCGTGTGTATATAACACGATAACTTTACTATAACATATATAGATATTCCGATATAGATTTTTCCAACAAAAATACAAACAACACATTATTATTTCAAATGACCATTGACTATATACACCTGTGTATATAAATATAAAAAACAGACTAAAGGCGGCAAAACATTTTATATGTAATGTGACTAATATGTATAAGATGTGAATCTATTTTTTTTTTTATCCTGAAATTATTTTGTCTGAATAAAAATATTATAAAAAAATACTCGCGACTGTTCAGGTGTACGCTCTTTAACAAGTGTTTTTATTGTGGCCAACGCCATAAAAAGAAATAACTGGACATGACTCCATTATCTGCTTATTTCAGAATCAAATAAGCACGTTATGTACCTATTTCATTCTATAGGTCGATTATGTGCGTATTTGCGTGCAGGAATGTTGGGCGATTCAGTTAACACCGTTGATCACACGGTCTTGCCTTTTCCATTTGAGTGTGCTATTTAAAGGCACGTGCGGCATTCGTTGCAGAAATATTGATATTTGTTCAAATCGCCCTCAACAGAAGGAACACCAAAATATATACAGTTCCGCTCATATGCCAAACATAATCAGCGCGTAAACAGTATATTGTCGTCAAGACGTACGATGGTGTACGTAACAAGAGCCTGCTCATGTTAAAGAAGTTGTGCGCAATTCTATTGGTTAATCACACACAAATGATATAAACGCTCTTTATTATTTCCATATCAGGAAACAGTAACAAATAACGCTCTTTATGTTTACCATATCCGGATCTAAACAAAAGCCAGTAAAGTAACGTTTTTTGCTTTTGTTTACATAACAAATGGGAAAACATTGACAATAACACACTGTTCATGCCATATTTCTGATTGGCATATGAACAGCGTCTGTCTATATCTTACTGTTCCTTCTGTTTATGGCGGTTTTTGACATAGGTGAATATTTTAACAGCATACCCACCGCCAACACCGCCCGTATCTTTAAACTATACAACGTTCGCCTGAAATGTGAGTGATTTCCCTCCATTATTTCTCGGTTGGATGACATCTTCCAGTTTGGTCACGACTGTACAGTGGAAGTGGTAGCCCAGTAGTTAGAATGTCGGGCTTGTAATGGTGTCAACGCACCGACATGAGCTCGCGCCCCGTCGGTGGACTATCGTCTCCACAACAGTGGCTTAGCCTTATTAAGCGGTGAGTGTGCCATATATAGCCACACGCTATTTCAAATCTCGCGCCAGGTTGCGACTCCTGGGCAAGGTTACTTGTAATGCGCTCGCTTCGTCGTACCTATAACAGAAATAGGGTTTATGGTATGTGTAAGCCGCTCTTGTGAAGTGCATATAACAACGCATGGCTGCATGCAGAAGACTCTATTACTCAACAGCTGGGGTAATAATCGTTTAGGGCCCTCGCGGGGACAGGCCATTATTATTATAATATATATTATTAACGGGCCTCGCGGGGATAAGTTACCATTATTATTATTATATATTATTATAGGCTGGCATCGGAAAAGCTCTATGAAAATTAGGGAACAACTTGTTCTACGCGCGGGGTCGTCACAAGTTTCGACCTAAGCCGCTCCACTTTTGTGTCAAATTTGAGGTTTAAACAAGAGAAATATATGAATAATTAAATATGTTCTCTACATGTTATCGCAAGAAGATATTCTCGTCAAATTGGTTACCTACATTTTGGTTGTTGGTATTATATGTTTAGTTTCCACCTGTCACATATAGTTTTTGTACAGTCTGCTTTGGTGCCAATCCACACTGCCTGCGTTTTTATTACATTGATTACGATTACTGATTACGATTACCCAACCCTGGCTATTGCAATTATGAACTAGGTGGTACACCAATGGGGTGGGGGCAATTATTAAAGGCACATTGGTTTATACTTGAATTTATCCACAATTCACATGTGTTCGACTCACGGTACAGGTCAGCTCGAACGTTCACTTCTACAAAAAATATTCGACAGTGAGTTTTACGGCTGATGTCAACATGTGGGATGTAAATACCATCCCAACAAATTGAAACGGATATACCATTAAAGATACGGGCGGCGTTGGCGGTGGGTATGCTGTTAAAATATTCAGCTCCGTCAAAAACCGCCATAAACAGAAACAATAGTAAAATGTAGACAGACCTTGTTCTTATACCAAACAGAAATATAGCTTAAACAGTATGTTATTTGTTAAATATTTTTCCTTTGTTATGTAAAAATAAGCAAAAAACGTTACAGAACCTGGCATTTTTTTAGATCCCGATATGGTAAGCATAAAGAGCGTTTTTGTTACTGTTTTCTTGATATGGAAATAATAAAGAGCGTTTATATCACTTGTGTGTGATTGACCAATAGAATTGCGCTGTGTTCTTGTTTGCGTACATCACCGTGCGTCTTGACGACAATATACTATTTACGCGCTGATAATGTTTGGCATCTAAACAAAACTATATATATTTTAATATTCCTTCTGTTTGTGGCGATTTGAACAAATATGAATATTTCTGCAACGAACGCCGCCCGTGCCATTAAAGGTACGGTTGGCCTTGGCGGTGGGTATCCTGTGAAAATATTTCCACCCGTCAAAAACCGCCACAAACAGAAAGAACATCAAAATGTAGATAGACTTTGTCCGTATACAAATAAGAAATATCGCATAAACAGTATGTTATGGTCATTTGTTTGACCATTGTTATGTAAACAAAAGCATAAAAAGTTACTTTTCTGGTGTTTGTTTATATTATGATGGTAAACATAAAGAGCGTTCTTTGTTGGTGAATACCTGATATGGAACTAATAAAGAGCGTTTATGCCATTTGTGTGTGATTAGCCAGTAGCATTGTGCTGTCTTCTTTAACACAATCAGGCTCTTGCTTAGGTAAAATATACTAGGTCTTTATGATAACATGTTGTTTACGCGATGGTCATGGTATATATGAACGGAACTGTATGCGTTTTAATGTTTTTCTGTTTACGGTGTTTGGAACAAATATGAATATTTTCGACAATTAAGGCCGCACGTGCCTTTAAACCAGAGATGACGAATGCGTCACTTATATATGCGGTTTCGGTTTTAACACGTTGAGTGCCGGATCTCAATTAGTAATCTCGCCAGTTTGCCAAATCGTGGCAAGATAGATACCCTTAGTAGACCATAATTTGGCTTCATTGAAGCAAGAATTGGATGACGTCGCGAGTTTAGATGACAGAAACGGCGATTGATAGTACTACGAGATAACTCGTATCCGGCACTGGCGGAAGGAACTTGGGTATTCCCACCGCCTGTGCCAACTACGAGTTATCTCGTAGACACAATTGGACACGTTTGAGCAATACATATCAAGTAGAAAGTAACCCAAACAAGTTATTTTGGTGGTAAGCATATTTATGGAGGTATGGGTGTCCTTGTGGTGGTTATAGCTCGCTATATAGTTATATTATGGCTGATGCACAATGGAGCAAATTACTTATATGAGCATGGCTACAGACGGTGAATCCGGCGTGGAATCGGGTGAAATTGTTTCCTGTGAGGATGAGTTTATTTCGTCCAGTAATGCCTACGAGCAGGCATCTTCTGTTGTTTCGGGCATTGTAAGTTATCTCCCATTTAGCCTGATTAATTTAGGCCTATGCTAGGGTTCCAAAGTACAGCCCAAAATAATAGTGTAGGAAGAATTGTCAGCACAAAATTAAAACAACCAGCAGTAGCCTATGATAGATCCCTGTACATATAGGAATGTGCTACATGTAACGATTCCATATAATCCATCCGTCTGGAAATAAGTCACCCTTTACTGTAAACATATATGCTCACAAAACCATTTATCCGTGCATACATGTATACAAGTTCGATGACCTGCATGACGTCTAAAGTACCGTAATTGTTACGCTTTCCATTGTCCAACACGTTCGGAAGAGGGTACAATATAGCTTTGGGGAATAATTGTTCCGCTCTACTTGAATTATAAATTATTTCGGCCAATTTGGCCGTTTACTTCATGTCTGTTTTTCATCTGACGTGTGTGTCGAATAAATGATGTGGAGGATTTATGTAAATGTTAGCCCAAACTACATTTCCAAATAACGATGGTTTTGTTGTTTATTTTGAGGAATAATACCGCGTCAGATGAATTCAGCCCAAATATGTTAACAGTTGTCGTGTAAAACATTCGGCAGTAGGTTAGCGTTATTTAGTATTTGTGGATGTCCTTTAACATGGGGAAAATAGACTACTGCACTTGAACGAGCATGTGAATTTGTCGTTTTTAATGTATAGCAACTTGATAATCAATAACAGTCTTAACAGAGGCATTCTCTGTCAAATATGGTCGCTCTATTTACGGTATTAATTGCGGAACTTTCTAAAGTAAACTACGCGTAAACGGATACATACGGTAAATTATAGAAGGTGCCGGAATCGGCCTAATCGCCCCAGTCCAACTCGCCCCAGTCGACGTGTGTCAATTCGGTACCTACTATAACATGTACCCGAGGATGAGTCCGGCTCGGAATAAAATATGTATACGGGTGTTATATAGCGTTTTGTCCGTTGTTTCTCAATGAATATTATTGAAATTTGGTGTATATGTCCGGGCTGGGACATGGAATACAACAACGTTTGAATTGTTTTTAAATTTACAAATTTGTTGATTTTATTCATTTTTTTTTTCGTTCTGAAAACACACTATAAAGTGTATATAATATAATAACGAACACGAGACATACATAATTTATAAACTTTTAACAAAAGATATCAAATTCAATACATGACAAAGATGACTCAGTGGAGTTTATAAAGTGAACATAAAAACATTGAGGTAAGAATCTTTTTAAGGAATGCAACTTTATTTAAAGGCACGTGAGGCCTTAGTTGTCGAAAATATTCATATTTGTTCCAATCACCGTAAACAGAAAAACATTAAAACGCATACAGTTTCGTTCATATATACCATGACCATCGCGTAAACAGCATGTTATCATAAATATTTACTATATTTTACCTAAGCAAGAGCCTGATTGTGTTACAGAAGACAGCACAATGCTGCTGGCTAATCACACACAAATAGCATAAACGCTCTTTATTCGTTCCATATCAGGAATTCACCAACAAAGAACGCTCTTTATGTTTACCATCATAATATAAACAAACACCAGAAAAGTAACTGTTTATGCTTTTGTTTACATAACAATGGTCAAATATATGACAATAACATACTGTTTATGCGATATTTCTTATTTGTATACGGACAAAGTCTGTCTACATTTTGTTGTTCTTTCTGTTTGTGGCGGTTTTTGACGGGTGGAAATATTTTCACATGATACCCACCGCCAAGGCCAACCGTACCTTTAATGATAATAAACACATAAATTAAAATAACAAACATGAGACATACATAATTTATAAACTGTTAACAAAAGATATCAAACTCAATACATGACAAAGATGACTCAGTGAAGTTTATAAAGTGAACATAAAAATATTAAGGTAAGAATCTTTTTAAGCATTACCAAACCGTTTAGCACAGACCACAATCCACTTCACTCATCCGATCATCACCAAACTTCATATTTATCTTGATATTGATCTATCAGATGAGAGCTATCAAATATTTTTTTAATTTCATAGGAAAAAATGGTCGCCAGCGGCCATATTGCATTTACGTTATATGTTATCGCGTTATGTCGATATCTAGTATTACTTAGAAATTTCACCTTTCCAGATTCATAATTGCTCCATTGACTGTAACAGATGAAATTATTCCCCTCTTCCGATAGAGTGTCACTGAAACTTTATTTTGTCAGACTGTCTGTATAATCACTGATTATATATGGCAATAATCTGTAATAAGATGTAGCACTGTTTTATTTTATATTTACACGCAGTGCTGTTTTTATACAACAATTCTAATCCCCCCTAGATAATCATGTGATCGACCATACATCGCGCGAGGACCTGGTTGAATTAAGGGGTTTTTTATGGATCACTTCTGTCCTCAAGCTAGATTATACGTATGACATTTAATGGCATGTTTCTAACGTGGAGGGTTAGATATGCTTGAGAAACCACAACTCTTTAATTCACACCAAGTTCTCAGCTGTCATGAACCCATAGCCATGATATATGGTTTATTTTATGTATACTAGTAATATAGTTATTTGCAGTACCTTTATATACCAGTACTGTGTATAACAATGCATATAAATTAATCAATGTATACATGTATATTGATTCAACGGATTCAGTGGTTTTGTCCATCAGTCTATCAAATTTGCGGGGAAAACATGGCCACAAGCAGTACACCCTGCTAAATTTCGAATTTGAATCAATTGGCGCACCCTGCAGCCAGCTTTGATTGGAGAACTTTTTCTCATGTGGATATTTTGGGTCACCGCTAGATGTGAGCCATATTTTGTTCTCAAACTGTCCTTGTGAAGACATCACTGCCAGCGGTGATCTTCAATTTTACTATTTTTATGGCTAAATAATTTGGTTGATCATACGGACGACACCCCTTGTCCGATCGTCACCAGATTCCACAATGATCTTCTGGATAACCAGCGTGAGAATAATATAATTTTCCCGAATTTCGTTAAAAAACATTACCACAGGCAGCTATTTAGTATCTTACTCTTTGATCCTCTTTTGCATGACTGAATTGTTTAGCAACTGTACAGACATATCCCTCATCTGATAGTCACCAAACTTCATATTGATCTTCGGGCTGACAACTAGATGGGATCTATCGAATGCTTTGAAATTTTTTGGAAAACATTGTCGCCAGCAGTCATCTTCTATTTTGGTTTTTATATACATGTATATCTCTTCATGCGGATAGCCAGTATTACGTAGGTACTTCAACTTTCCGCATTCCTGTCATCATTTGAAATATAAAAATTTACCTGATACATGCACCCTTCAAAATTTGTTTCGTCGTATCTATTTTAATGACCCGCATGGTAATATTGATACAGATATATTTGTCAAACATTTCTTTGTACAATATACAGGTATTTAGTTTGTAACTAAATCTAGAAATATATAATAGTAGCTGGTGGACCCGACTTCGTCCGGGATGTTCCCCTCTGATTTTCGGAGAATTGCGCGATTTAACCTTGAATTGACTATTTTAAAGGTGAAGGTCATGTCGGGGTCACGATTTGACCCGGCCAAAACACTCCCCGGACAAAAGTCACGACAAAAGTACCCGTCGAAATCCGCCCGGCTTTACCCGATTTGACCTTGAATTGACAATTTTGAATGTTAAGATCAGGTCAGGGTCATGATTTGACCCATCCGAAACACTCCTGGGACAAAAGTAACAGTAGGTATCAAATTTCGTTGAAATACTTCCGTTTTACCAGATTTGACCTTGAATTGATCTTTTTGAATATCAAAGTCAGGTCGGGATCAAGATTTGACCCGTCCAAAATACTCCCTGGAAATAATTTCCCCTAGGTATCAAATTTCGTCAAATCTGTCAGGCAGTTTTCCCGGCCATAGCTAACAGACAAACAGACAGACAAATGTCCAAAATATATATTAGACTAGCTGATGTACTCGACTTCGTTCGGGCTAGTTAGGGATTTTTTTGTGATCGCCTCCATCTGGACAGTACCCAGTATATACAGCGTCTGGCCAAACTATTGTTCAATTGGTCCAGAAACATGCCTATATCAGCACGTTCGAGAACATGGTCCCACGTGAAATTGGACCCGTCCATATTGCTCCCGGGATCGAAGTAGTCCTACACACAAATGTTTAGTAGGATCGGTCAAGGTCCGAAACATGCCTATGAGCGAGGTCAAGTTGACACGTTAAATACCAAATTCGAGCAGTGTTCGAGTCTATAACACATACACACATGCATTCATGTATACACACATACATACATACAGACAGGTGTTTCAAAATGTATAATCGATAACTACAACAATTCTATGGTAGATAGTTCACGGCCGACCTGATGCATGCATCTTAGTTTTCTTGTAATAAACCTAGCACCCAAATGGAGCCGCATAGTGTATTCCAAAAACAACTGCTGTGTTTCCTAATAATGAGATAATGGTAGCATCAACGCGCGTAACGTCATGGATTATCCGCTTATATCTTGAGTAGGATGCGTCCACTCGCACAAGAATGGGGTGGGACAGATTGGGCAGGCCTGTGTGACGTGTGTGGGTGATTGTGCGAAATTTCAATGTGTTTAAACACAACGATGTAATCATTCTTCGAAACTGGCTTCGCATGTTTGTACATTGTGAATATCCATCACCCTGACTGTGTTTGCACGCGTGAACATTGTCAGTCTATTGAATACCAAAAAACCCAGTATAATTGCATGCCCACACACGACTGCCTCTGGTGGTCACTCAGTGAGACGGTGTCAGCTGTTTTCACGCACAACTGGACCATTTTGAGTAGAATATATGTGCTGATGGCGCTCACTTCAGTTGAACGATGTAAGGGGAGCCACACTATTTATTTGATAAAATCACTGTTCTGATGTTCCGAGGCGGGTTTTCGTGGTGTATCGACCTATTTCACTGCTTCCGTTTGTCAGTTACATGACATGGAAACCACTACGAGATAACTCGTAGTGGCAACCTGCGAAGTTTGCGTACTACCAGATAACTCAATGTGTTAAACCCCGGATTTAGCTGACGAATCCGGCGTATAAGTTTTTGTCGCTTGTGAGTGAGAGTGGTGAGCAAGGAATGTGTGCAGCGAGGGAGGTATGTGCGAATGCGCATAATTTCTTAATCATTAAACAGGTCAGGCACATCCTGAATTCCACTAGTATAGTTGTATTCCACTATTATAGTGTTATATGACCATAACATATTCATGTTTCCTGTATTTGAGTTGGGAATACATGTAGAAGACGGCACATGCATTACACAGCCAAATTTCATTCTTAACAATATCGCAGCGAATGAACAGTCTTCCGATAAAATTCGTTGTTCAATCTTTTGCGCCAGCTTTGTTATTCAATAATATTACTAATATATGCCTTTCTAAATGACAATAACAGGATGACTCAATCGCTCCTTCATAACAAGATTAACAACAAGATATTTAAATTGAGTGCTTATCGTGTGCGTTCATGATCAATCATCATTCTCCTGGACAAAATGTATTTATAATACGGAATTAGTGCCATACCGATTTTCAATAATTTGTATGAAATATGATTTTGGATTATCCCTTTTATCAAATTCACAAAACGGTAATGGTCATATACCACTATAATATGTGCTTGATCTGTTAAATTCATGTAACTTTTTGCATAATGCATTCTACATTTTTAACCAGTAAAACTTCTTTAAAAAACAACAAGTTCTGAAGATTGTGACTTGAAAGATAAATGTTTCGCTCATATGTGGGGATACAACATAAACACAATATCAAAATAATTAACACCACCGGTGTATACTGTTGGCCAAATTATTGAATTCCATGGTCCTATAGATGTAAGTTTTATCAATAGATAGTTGTTTTTTCCGGTTATTTTGGGACGCGTTGAAGTTTTACTGCGACCCCGAGTCCGGTAAAAGCTGTAGTTAGAATATCCAAGTTCGTCAAAGTTCTATTGATTATGCCGATGATTTTAGGATATAGTAGAAAAGCACATTTTGAAAATCCTATGTACCCTTCAGCACATTTTGGTGAAAGTGACCCCTTCAGCAGTAATAAGCCGTAGTTTTTTGTAATACTTTGAATGGTTAGTTGTTTTAACGGAATTCTGAGGCGGTGCATTAATGTAACCAATATATTTTATATTATAATTTATATTTATTGTGTAGAGTAATCACCCCTACCGCTTCTTATTCAAGTGACGTGATAGTACATACTAAACATCCATCTTACCTATGGGGGAGACAGAATATAATCGAACTATAGTGACCTCAACCAAATTGCCAAGGTCATACTCGGAGAGGCCGCGACCTATGAGTTATGCAATACTAGCCACAAAGGAAAGAAGTTCTTATGTAATAATTCCCAGTTCACCCATGGGTCAGTACAGACAAAGAGATGCACTAATGACGGCTACCAGTCATTAGTGATATATAAACCAGACATTAATCTACTCTCCAACAACAACAAACCGTGGGGTGAAGGAGAAGATCACTCGATCTTTTCGACCATCCCGGGCGCTTCGCGCCCAACTACTCACTCTCTCTCTCTTCAATTAGTTTCGGCTCTTCAGACTAATTGGCAGGCATCAACATCAGGCCGCTAATTAATAAGCGACGCTTTCGGTCGTTCTATGACATCTATGATTGATTCACAATTATGTATCATTTACCATCACAAGCTGTTGACTATACATTGATATTAGATGTGAATAAATGATATACAAGAACAGACTTCATTCTTCCACATAGATGAAATGGTACCGTTAAGCAGTTCTGCGTCTCACTACGACACAACGAAGTCCTAACGATCACAGCCAAACAAAGAAGAGAAGCATGTATAAATTACTACAGAAGATTGCAGCCAAAACAAAGAAAAACTTTATAAATTGCTACAGAAGATTGCAGCCAAAACAAAGAAATACTTTATAAATAGCTAAAGAAGATCGCAGCCAAGACAAAGAAAACTTTATAAATTGCTAAAGAAGATCGCAGCCAAGACAAAGAAAACTTTATAAATTGCTTATGAAGATCGCAGCCAAAAGAAGATAACATAGACGAAAAAGAAGAAGAAAAGACGACATAAACATTTCCAGCATAATCCAAAGACAAGAACAAAATAGACAATTTGCACTCGACAGTTGTGACAGTCAGTTATTCATTGGATTCGGTGAGTCAAACTTTTTCATTTTTGCCAGATGTGCGTTTTCACACCTTGTTAGAGGCTTGATTATTAACACCCAATTCCACCCTAAATTTTTTTCGCGTGGTATGGCCCTTTTCCCCCAACAATTTTCAAACAAAACAGATAGCAGATTTAATTAACTTTCATGGAACCACCGCCACCCGAATCCGTGGAATATTCTAATCAAGATAGTTTATTTAATCGAACTTTCAATATGGAACGAGAATGCCACCTACACGCGGCCAGTAATCCAAACATGCAAGACATAAATATACCAAATCCATCCTTTCAAATTCCGAGCGCACAAGACACACAGAATACCCTCATATCTCAATTAACGCGAGAAATAGGTCAATTTAACATGACAATGCGTGAAACTTCGGCCGCCACCCATTCACAGGCCACAGTATCTGCCATTATATGCATGAACGCAATGGTTACATCATTTGATGGCAAACCATCAGAATTTTCAAATTGGATGCACGAAATTGAGAAATATTCCTCGACACTTGGGGCAGAGGACGAAACAATAATTAAAATAGCGGCCCAGACAAGTCGTTCATCTGTTTCCGAATTCGTGCAACGATACATCAATGACAATACGGTTAACGGCACACTAACGGTCACATGGCCTGATTTGAAAGCGCAGTTGCGATCCCGTTTCAGCGCGATAAGTGACGCACCACAGGCTCTGGCCATGTTGCGAACATTAAAACAAACACACCAGGAAACACTACCTATGTTTGCAGAGAGAATTCGATCACTCGCAAACACTGCCTTTATTAATGAAATAAATACACAGGCGGTACAAACACAATTGGTAACATTTTTTGCGGATGGAATACGCGATGACCATATCAAATATACCTTAATTAAAGATGACCCAATGTCGCTCGACCGTGCCACAGAGATCGCAATGAAACAAATGAACATTAAACAGAGGTTCAAACTTCGCTATGGTGATAGAACATCGAGGTCAAATGAACAACACCAAATACACGACTCCTTCCCACAACCCATGGAGGTTGACCATTTTAGGCGACGTCCCATACTATGGAGACCGCGCAATAATATATCTAATAGCTATGCAACTAACAAACCAATGCACCGCGCAAATCATCAGCAAAACCCCCCATTCAGAATGCCATCCAATTTTCAGAATACTAACTTTAATAAACAAAGCAATTACATCCGCCAGGATCGAGTAAACAATATAGACTACAACTCAAACCGGCCAAACTTCTCAAATCAAAGGAAACGCCAGTTCTGCACACTATGTAAGATGAACAACCACGATATACGAAATTGCCGAAGACGGATCGCCAATAACAAACAATATTTAAACATGTAAGAATGTCTTTGAAGAAGCCGCAAGGACATTCTAAAAATCATAATCATCATCATCATAATACATCACATCAGAGCGCGAGATATCAAACTAAAACCGTATTCAAAACACCGTCAAAACATATGACCATAAATAAATGTCCACCTAATTACCAGAAGCTAAGTAGTTATGCAACTAAACCAGCGACTGGTACCCTAAACACCAGAGCAGCACATGTTACTATAAAAGAACAGAGACATCGTTCAGACCAGGCCAATAAAGTGAAACCTAATACATCTTATCATGCTGATACGAGCACGAACAAACACGTGCATTCCCCAATTATAAATAGAAATTCCGCTGGTCACGTTAGAACAGATATGAATAAACGATTACATAAGATCGTTCCCAAACAAAAGGACATTAATAGTGAAGTAAACACTAAAACTCGAAACCAACGACAAGCTAATCGAATTGCAACGGTTTACCAAAATAATAATAATAATGAGCCGAGTAAAAACTGTCAAAGTATAAATAACCAGTCGGAACAGATGCAATTGCATACATTACCTAAACTCAAATACCATGCAGAGATTGCACAAGGACTGCAACAGCAAACGCCTTGTTCAACAATTATTAAAATTGGTAACCAACGCATTAGGGCATTACTTGACTCTGGGGCAAGTACAAGTTGCTTAAAATATGACGTATATCGCTCCCTTCCAAATAAGCCCCCGTTAATAAAAGAAAAAATAATTCTGACCTCAGCAACAGGCCAAAATATGCAAGTATACGGCAGTATACATTTGCCCTTCAAAATTGGATCAATGTCATTAGTACATAAATTCTTTATATTACCCAACCTAGCAAGATCAGCGATTTTTGGTCGCGATTTTTTAACAGACAAACATGTAAGACTCTATTTCGATTTGAATGCATTTAGAGTAGGCAACAAAACATTTCCCATGTTACAGGATTTACATATAGCATCATTGCTACGTTCGCGGCAAGATATCAAATTACCACCCCATTCATGTGCATTGGTGAACACAAAAATAATTGGTACACCAGACTTGTATGAGACACCATATCTTGGAGTAAGTCACGCCGATATCGGCATATTTAACGATGAACCTAATGTGTCCATTATGGACGGGATAGTTTCTGCATCAAAACGAGATATACCGGTCATGATCATGAATAATTCAGACTCGTATATGTCTATATTTAAAGGTAATATAGTTGCGAAAACACATGGCCTAAGTTCAGACCAGATCTGTCAAACAAAGGCTAAGGTACCCACCACAAATAAAATGAATGATTCTCAAGAAGTATTTAGTATAGAAAATCAAACATAAATATCTAAGGCTGGCCAGAAACCATTCAAATTGGACGATATATGTGCCCCCGACCACCACAAAATTGAACTACTTGAACTGGTCTCCCAATATCAAGATGTGTTTACAAACGATCCAAATATGGTAGGATTTTGCGATAAAATAGTCATGCGTGTGGATACCAAACCAGATGCAGAACCTATCTTTTGTCGTGCGTATCCTACTCCATTACATAGACGCGAACACATGGAAAAAGCACTTCAAAAATTATTAGATGCTGGTATTATAAAGAAAACTACAAACGCGAGTTGGTCATTCCCTGCCTTATTGATCCGTAAGGGAATCGTAGATCCTAATGGAAATCAAAATTATAGACTATGTATAGACCTGAGAAAGTTAAATAAAATCACCGTCCCATTACGATGGTACCTCCCCTCTTTTACCGAAGTTTCCAGCCGCCTCCAAAAATCCAAAGTTTTTTCCACAATCGACATTAGCCAAGCTTATCATGTCATCGGTGTTCTCAAAGAACATCAAGAAAAGTTAACTATGAACACAGATTTCGGATTGATTTCTTTTACAAGGGCCCCATTTGGCTATTGCAACTCGAGCGCGACGTTTTTGACATTAATCCATAAAGCATTGGAAGGGTTAAGTTTTGTTGACAGCTTCGTCGACGATTTAATTTGTCACAGCGAAACGGAGGCCCTCCATAAACAGCACCTCAAAATAGTATTCGAACGACTCAGAGAGTATGGATTAGTAGCACGATTAACAAAGTGCCAATTTTATATGAAAGAAGTAAAAATTTTAGGGCATATCGTATCACAAAATGGAACCCGCCCAGATCCCGCCAAAGTTAAAGCCATACAAGATGTGCCAGCCCCAACATCAGTGAAAGAAGTCCGTAGAGTATTAGGGATTTTTAATTTTTATCGGAACTATTGTAAAGATTTCTCCGACACTGCTGCATCATTAATTAAATTAACTGCTCCTTACGCAAAATTTGCATGGTCCGAAGAATGTCAAAATGCTTTTGATACACTAAAACAAAATTTGCTTAAAGTACCTACTCTGGCCTACCCTGATAGGAACAGGAAAATGATCTTATATTGCGATGCATCAATGCATTCAGTGGGGGGATCATTAGTCCAGCCATACCCAGAAAACAAATTAGAAACTGATATCAAAACCCCGGAATTTCCAATTTGCTTTGTTAGCAAAAAGTTGAATCACTCTCAACGAAATTACAGTACCACAGAGCGCGAAGCACTCGCCATATATGTATGTCTAAAGAAACTCAATTTCTATCTAGAAGGATCGGACGTAGAAATACGAACAGATCATTTACCCCTAGTTTCTATGTTTCAAAATACTCAGATGGCTAATAAACGTATTCAAAAATGGTTTATTGAAATTTCCGCATACAATCCAAAACTTACTTATATACAAGGGTCTGAAAATATAGCCGCTGATTTTTGTTCTCGTGTGGACCCGACAAACCAACAGAGTATGTCAGAGTGTTCAGTGGAGAGCGAAGAGAAAACGCCATACGACATAGCGATCAATGACGGATCACTAAACATATTAGATTCACAGAAAATAAAAAATTACGTCAAGACAATAGGTAAACAAAAAGTGCATACGTTGCCCAACACTATATTAATTTCCGAAAATGAACAACTAAATGTACCTACCAATATCGAAGAAATGCAAAAAGAGGACCATATTATATCAGACATAATTCGCAAATTAAAATCCGATAAACCACCCGAAAAGATAACAAAGCAATATATATTGAAAGACGGAATTCTATACTATATGTCTGTATTTAATGAGCAAGCATCGGAACGCATTTATGTCCCGGAAAAGCTGACTAAGCAGATAATTTCTGAATATCATATTGTCGGTCATTATGGATCCCAACGAATGTACCATACCATACGTTTGCGATATTATTGGCCACGAATGTTCCCAATGATAGTCAGTTTCGCCAACAATTGCCACATTTGTAAACAAAGAAATCAAAACACTGCCCGTATTCCAAATCAAATAACGGACATACCGAGCCGACCAGGGGAAATGATCGCGATAGATTTAATGGGAAAATGTAACCCACCCACAGCCAGCGGCAATTCCTACATTCTAACGGTCATAGATTTATTCAGTTTACACAAAATGGCATATGCGCTTCCCACAAAACATGCCGAAGTGGTCGCTGAAAGAATTATGACTCAGTATTTCACCATATTTGGTTATCCTGCCTGTCTGGTCTCAGATAATGGGAGTGACGTGTGCAGTGAGGTCTTCAAACTAATATCTAACTACTATGTTATTCAGCATCGCAAGACCTCGTATTATAGTCCATTCAGCAACGGATCAAGTGAACGATCTCATCGCGACTACAATGGAATATTAGCCAAATTAACTGAAGGAAATCCAACATCATGGGACCTATTTCTCAATTTCGCATCAGAAGCCATGAATTTTCATGTCTCAGCAACGACTCAATTTTCTCCATATTTTTTAACTTTCTGCAGACACCCCCAAATAAATATTGACAAGATACTGACACCGCGACAGAAATACACGGGTGAATGCCTCATTCAACAGTTACTAGAGAAGCAGCACTTCGCATTTCAATTAGTTAAACAAAATATGAAACAAGTCAAGACGAAACGAAACGAAAACAGTAAAGGTAAAATACCGGAATTTCCCATAGGTTCCCAGGTCTATGTTAAGAATCACAGACAACCCCATAAACTAGGTATGAAATATGATCCATTTTGGGTGATACTTAAACAAACAGGACCAGTTTCGTATGTAATTCGTAATCAAATTACAGGCAGTTTATCTAAAAGTCATGCCAAACATTTAAAATTAGCGACGACTAAATGGCATACACCACAATTAGAGGAGAACCAGAAAGTTCGGAAAAGCAGATTTGTATTCCCACATAAGTCATCAACACAAAGCTCCGATGCTGACATATCGAGTAATAGCAACAATTCGGACACCGAAAATGAGAACCACGATACAGCCCCTTTAACACAGTTAATACGACAAAACCGCGTCATCCGGGACGGATCGGATTCAAATGAACCAGTGCCCCTACCAGAGATGGCACATAAGTTGATAGCATCAAAGCGCGAACATGAAAAACAATCATTTTCATCAACCGAACCATATAACCCTTATGATATGCTAACGCAAAACGATGAAGCAAAAATGTACAATGCAAGTTTATCAACCGAGCCATACAATCCGTATGACATGTCAACCCAACAATTAGTACAACAAAACAAGCGTAAAAGCAAGTCCAGTTGCGATACATATAACATGTCAACCGAAAATTATGATCCTTTCGACATAACCACTCAAACCGACAAAAATAGCACAGACGAACAGAGCATGTCGATATAGGAAAATAAAATATGTAAACAACTACCATAATTAGATAACATACATAATCATAAAAGCAACTAACCTCATACACTCAACTATATATCCAAAAGCACGAAACGAAAACAGCTCACACATGTATAAACTTTAACTGAATAAAACTCAACAACTTAACTCCAGGAAACAAACTGACAAAGTAAAACTTACCAATTTCTAACAAAGACGACCAGATCTATACCGCGCGAAATGCAACGAATATTATTGGACAATCTCCACCTATCATAAATAAATAGCACCCTGTCGTAAAAAGACACAATACAAAGAGAGAATTGTCATCGCGCAAAACCAGGACTGCCAGACCATGTGCAGTGCATGTAACACGATATGGCAATCACACACGCACCAAGTGGGTGACATATTTCTTTTCACCAACCCGCCCAGATGCACAAAATCGAGGCTTAATTAATCAAAGAAACCGATCTGAACTATACAAAGTGGGTTGGCCAATAATACAGAAATTTAACGCCATGTACCCGTATATATCACGCACATGGCCCCCTCACAGCAATTCAATTCAATTCAACTCAACCTTTGCCGGGTTCAGACATGACAATTTTCTGTGTACAATATCTCCAACAACAACAAACCGTGGGGTGAAGGAGAAGATCACTCGATCTTTTCGACCATCCCGGGCGCTTCGCGCCCATCTATCTACTCTCTGCCCTCACAGCAAGGCAATATTTCATCTCCAGCAAGTTATCACCTGGCGGCCAACACGCTTTATTATCGCATCAATCAACAATTCGGGAGACGCGAATAACTTCGACCTCTTCAAATTTCAGGCGAATCGCATGCATTAATTTAAATGCTAAATCATAGCAAGAAACATGAAGCATTTCCACTCATACAAGTTTAGATGCCAAGTTCATAATTTGTCAGACAGTTTTGCCTCATTAGCACTCAGATAATAGCATGTGTCACGGCGGACACAGAGACTAATTAAATTATTCACGCCCCATCTTCGGAATAATTATCACAGACACCGAATAAGCAATTACGTCATAATGAATCGTGTTAATCACCCCAACGGTAAACCCATAATTTGATATCATACACTTAATCATGCGTAGTTACCACCCTGTGTTCAATCCAATGCAATAGCGACGATTCATGCGCAAAATCATCGCTAATCTGGCCGGGTAAAAAGTGGATCATTAAATGGATCCCGTACAGAAGTGCAGTCAAAGTCTGATCAACTTTGATTCCACATAGATCAAATGAACAAGTATAGAGGCCAGGAAACGCATCTCAACACATACGCGTAACTACTCTTCATATAAACATATCATGATTCATTATACTCCCAAAGATAGCTTTACCGGTTCAAGTTATCCAAATAATCACAATTATATACCGCTTGTAAAATATCTTAATCTCAAGTGTCAAAATCGCCCCACGCTACATCGACAAATACAATTGTCACATGGCGGGGTATGACAATAACATAGGCTGAAATGATGGCCTACATTAAGGGACAAGCGCATATATCTCAGAATATAACTTTAATTGTGATGTAGCAATGCCAAGCATCAATGATGACCGAATCAATCGATATTTTAACCGTACGCGCGCGATGTAAAACTTCAAACCCAAGTACCCAGTTGATATCGTACTCCAGTATAAATCATACGACATTATGTGAAAACAAATTTATTGCTATCTCAACCACAAATAAATATCACATGAATGCAAATGGCAGCCCATGTTTGAAGCAATCGCACAAATCCCAATATTTTTATATACAAAGCACGACTAACAGCAGAGCCTACACCCCTCCCTCAATATTTAAACCAATTGAGTCCCACCCGAATCATTTTAATCATGTAACAGTTCTCCCGATTTTTTTTTATTATCATACAATTTTAATCATTATTTTCCAACCCCATTTCCAAGTCATTACAACCGAATGCCTCCAAAAATACAAGCTTTGCAAACGCACATCTTATCGCAATAATGAAACAGTTTGTCCACAAGCCAGGAGCCGGAAGTGGACATTAGCGCTCGCCAATCGAGCACATCCATGAACTCTTGAACGAGTATCGTTCACCCACTGATTGTTCAACATAATTATTATTGCATTACATGTATTCTAATGTCATTTATATTGATACCCTTTATATTATCACACTTATGTTACCTCATCATGCCAACCCTCTTCATAATGCATATGGCTTCAACATGTACATAGATATATATATTCAATTTATACAATATTTTTATGACGACAACACGCCGTAACTTATATGCACAGGCAACCCTTGAATCAACTCTACTCATTGTACAAGCATACCGAAGTACCAAACCCCTAGATTTTAACACTAGTAGTCAAAATCTGAAAATAAGGGGGACCCTATGTAGAGTAATCACCCCTACCGCTTCTTATTCAAGTGACGTGATAGTACATACTAAACATCCATCTTACCTATGGGGGAGACAGAATATAATCGAACTATAGTGACCCCAACCAAATTGCCAAGGTCATACTCGGAGAGGCCGCGACCTATGAGTTATGCAATAGTAGCCACAAAGGAAAGAAGTTCTTATGTAATAATTCCCAGTTCACCCATGGGTCAGTACAGACAAAGAGATGCACTAATGACGGCTACCAGTCATTAGTGATATATAAACCAGACATTAATCTACTCTTCAATTAGTTTCGGCTCTTCAGACTAATTGGCAGGCATCAACATCAGGCCGCTAATTAATAAGCGACGCTTTCGGTCGTTCTATGACATCTATGATTGATTCACAATTATGTATCATTTACCATCACAAGCTGTTGACTATACATTGATATTAGATGTGAATAAATGATATACAAGAACAGACTTCATTCTTCCACAATTGCTAATAATATGATCTTGGTGGTGTTACCATTTCTGACTATGGTTTTCTTGTATATGCTGCTCTTTATGTCCTGCAGGTGTCTGGTTGCAACATGTTCCCTGTCAAGTTATCTCGATCAGTGACATGGAACATACTTCTTTTCGGATGTACGTGTCTCTCAGGCGTGATTATTGGTAGGGTGTTCACTACATGCCAATGCCCAGTCACATCAACGACACCAGTAAAAACAACTACAATACTCGAAACTACTACCAATACGACGACTACCACCACATCAACACCGCGGCCCACTACAACGACAAAGACAACAACTACAACAACCACGACACAACCTTCTGTTCCTACTTGGGGGAGGTTTTTCCAGCCAAGAAAACATAAGCTATATTCTCTTAATTTTGGAATGCGAATTATCCCAACTGATGTATGCAAAGGCGGTTCTAGTCCATTTCTGCTCATATTAGTTGTAACATTACGACAGAACAACCACTATAGGGACGCTATTCGACAGACCTGGGGAAGCGTCGTCCGCACTCACAAATGGCCGCCGAATACTGAGATTAACGAAAATATGGAAATAGTGTTTATATTCGGAGAAAGCGATGAGTCAGCTGATGAACAGTTAGTGATGGAAGCGAACGAAAACGGGGACATCCTTCAAGTTGGTTTTGTAGAGAGTTATCAGAACCTCACGCTTAAAGTTCTCTCGGGATTTCGTTGGATGTCGGTGTATTGTCACAATGTTCGTTATGTTGTAAAGATGGACGAAGACACTGCTTTGAATGTTCCTATGGTGCTTCGTATGTTAAATAACACTGACATGACAAAAACTATCTTTGGATATTTGACACCCCCTGGTAATAAAGTGGAAAGACGCGGCAAAACGAAAGTTAGCAAGGAAATGTTACCGTTGAATGTTTACCCACCTTACTGCTCCGGGAATTTCTATGTGATGCCTGGAGATCTTGCGATGTCCATTCTCTATATTGCTGAGTATATACCCTATGTTAGCATCGAGGACGCTCATATAACAGGTATTCTAGGTCACATTTTTAATGTGACTCATACAGCCGTGCACAAGGACTTGTACGACCACTTGAAACCACCAGACAAGTGTGATTTCTTGAAAAATAAGAAAATGTACGGACAACAAGTAGATGACAAGTTAGCTCGATCAATATGGAAAACGTTACAGAATGTTACTGTATGTTCCTGATAACAGCGCTCGACATGACATGACATGACATGACGTGACGTGACGTGACGTGATCAGTAATTACACCTTAGATGTCTCTTTTGTGGTCAAACATATGTGACCCGCCATATCAAATCCAGTCGTAAGTCGGGATGTTTTACCCTGTGCAAATGCATTCTCTTATATATGCGAGTCGACCATAGGTCGCCTCGCATATATAAGAGAATGCATTGGCCTAACAATTTTTTATCATTTTTTTTCACCCACTGACCAACGCGCGAAGCGCGTTCAGTGGGTGTACTATTATCGTAGGACTCATGCGTTTCTGCTGAATTGAAATAGTGCCTATGCGTTTCTGCTGAGCTGCACTGACGTTTGATCGCAAAATAAAATTATAACCATTATCAAAGCATACGTTTGGATAACACCGCCATAAACAGTTTCATATTATGATGTTGAGCTCATATCGTCAATAAAATTATAGTTATAATTGATAAAACTAAATTGTACTGCTAAAGTAATTCTACCAATTGGGTAACTAGATTCAGATTGAGCTAGAACTTGAGAAATTTTTAATTTCAACCAATTGAAATGCCGCTGGAATTGGAAAGGGTTAAGGTTGTTGGGCAACGCAAATGACGTCATCGCCGAAAACAAGGCGACTCAAAATGAGTCAAAAATCGTACACAGTACATGTCTCGCTTCGTCTCGGAATCGTGATTTAAATTCATTCATTTTGACTGTTACTGTGTCTTAAGATATTAGCAACTTGTGGAATGTGCTTAGGAAGGATTGTTTTGATATCTAATAAGTGGGATTTACCTCCCAAAAAGGTGAGTTTCAGGCCTGCATTTGTTGTCAATCTGTATTATCTGATTCTGACAGCGCTCGTCTGCAACTGCAATTGGCAGAATTCGCGTGTTTGACTAAACGTATTCTCCACTCGATTCTCGAGTCAAAATGCACAATAATCGGTCAAATTCTTTCAATAATTCTATCTAAATACATCTTAGCTATTATTCGGATCAGATCTCCCCGTCGAGAAAGCGATATGTTGACCAAAACGACACTTGAGAAAGTTGTTTACATTTTGAGCGCACACTGCCTGCGGCACAGTACACGCTCGATTTTTATCATGGAAACAAATCAATTTCTTCCATCTAAAAGATAATTACGTGCTGGACCCTGTCATTTTAGGAATATATAAGTATTCCACGCAGACATACCTCAGTCTCAGCTTAAAATTTTGAAAAATAACAGTTTTATCGACATAAATCGATTTGAATCGGAAAATCCCGTGTTAAAATTTATCATTGAAAAAAAATAATTTCTTCCCTCTAAAAAATAATTACGTGCTGTACCCTGTCATTTTAGGAATATATAGGTATTCCACGCTGACACACCAAGTCTCAGCTTAAAATTTTAAAAAATAAGAGTTTTATCGACATAAATCGATTTGAATAGCAAATCCCATGTTAAAATTTATCATCGAAAAAAATTAATTTCTTCCATCTAAAATATAATTACGTGCTGTACCCTGTCATTTTAGGAATATATAAGTATTCCACACAGACACACCAAGTCTCAGCTTAAAATTTTGAAAAATAAGAATTTTATCGACATAAATCAATTTTAATGGCAGATCCCATGTTAAATAATAAATTTTAGGGCCCTGCGAATGTTTTCTGAGCTGTTCCATATTGGCCAACAGAGTCCATATTTGACAGGTTCTACCTGATAATTGTGCGACAGTACAGTCGCGTTACTTTATACGTCAACATTGGTCATTATCACCCGACAAATTTATTTTGGTCTATCGTATCAACCCCCATGTAGCCTGACTAAGTGTCAACATTGGTCTTTATTGCTCCACTAATTTTTATCGTCTCATCGGTATGAATTCCATATCCAATTATCCACATATAACCAACCGAACCTCTAATCCCGGTCCAATTTTTTTTTTCCATCGCTATAGTCAAGTTACGTAATATTTTATCACGTGATAATTTTACTTATATGTCTATGGTATTACTATAGTATACGGTATACGTATATCAATTGCTATTCCTTTCTATATAATCCTGGTGCCATCTATAGAGTAAGAGATAATTTCAGACCCCCCCCCCCAATTTTATATCATTGCCGCTACAGTACAGTCGCGATGCATCACATGGCAACATTGATCGCTATCGCTCTACTAATTTATGTCAGTTCATCGTTCCCCTTTTTCTCCGAGTCTATTTAACCAACCCAACATCTAAACCCGGCCTAAATTATTTTCATCGGTATACCGTAGTTGTGTTACATACATATTTTTATCATTTGATTCCAATTTGCATTGTACCACTATAGAAGTCCATAAATGACTATTCTGGCACTATATAGAGATAACGAAGATTATTACAACCCCCCCCCCCCCATTTTATAGCCTTGTTGCAACAGTAGAGTTGAGATGCATGATATGTCAACATTGGTCGTTATCGCTCTACAAATTTATATCGGTTCAACCCTTAGTTCCCTGTATCGCCCACTCCTCCCTCAATTTATTTTTTCATTTGTATTATAGTCTCGTTACGTACATATTTTATCTCTTGTAACTTTTGCTTCAACATGCCGAGTTCTGCTGCAGACGATACAAAACTGAAAACATTTCGAAATGTAAGCAGGCTTCAAACTCATCTTATCCAAGAAACTTGTGTATAAGGTGTACTCGCATTTGTTGCGTTAAAAACCAAAGGTCCCAAGTCAAGGTCCAAAATCCCCAACACACTGATGTGAGGTTTAATGATAACTCACATCTACATAAACTAACCAATATAAGGATGTGAGGTGTAATGATAACTCCATCCACATACAGTAATGTCCAAAGTAATTGACCACTTAACCACAGCAGAATTATGGGTAATTTTTCAGGATTTTAAATCCTGAAAAATTACCAATAATTCTGCTCTGGTTAAGTGGTCAATTACTTTGGGCATTACTGTAACCAATATAAGGATGTGAGGTTTAATGATAACTCTATCCACATAATCAATATACGGGTGTGATGTTTAATGAGAACGCCATCCACATAACTAATAACTATGTGTGAAAATTAAATAAAAAAATTAAATTCCATGATGGCGTCCAATATGGACTATCTAATTCTGCTCCAAAAACATGTATATTCAATATATGGATGTTTATTGGATGGGGGGGGGACCGATTATTTCAATGATATTTTAATTCACTGGGATACAAAACCCGACCTACGGGAGCACGCTTCGCGCACGACTGTATCTTAAGCATATGTGCATATTTAATAAGCCAACAATTGGAATCCCAACAGAGAAGACTGGCGTAGGTCCCTTGCGCATAGACATCGTTGATGATCTCTATGGGAAACCAACTTGACATTTAATAGACAATTTTTATTAACTGCAATAACTTAAGGAATCTCTAATTGAGCTCAAGCCCAATAAGAATATTCCTTCAGTTATTGTGCTTAAGCGCAGTTAGAGATACCTTATTGCGCTTAAGCACAATGTGATATTCCTGTGCAATAAGGAATATTCTTATTGCGCTTAAGTGTAATAAGACATTCCTTATTACACGTAATAGAAATTACATCAATATTGCACTTAAGCGCAATTAATATCTCTCATTAGATCACCCTTGTGCAAATAGTAGAATAATCCTATATTTGTTCCACCCATTGTACCATGGAGAAGGACTACACCACCTGAATTATAGGGAGTTTATGTACTATATATAATATATTCCTTATTAAGATATTCCTTATTGGGTTTTATTATATAAGCGCAATTTGTAAATTCCATTATTGCGCTTAAAGGCACGTGCGGCCTTAGTTGTCGAAAATATTCATATTTGTTCCAATCACCGTAAACAGAAAAACATTAAAACGCATACAGTTTCGTTCATATATACCATGACCGTCGCGTAAACAGCATGTTATCATAAAGATTTACTATATTTTACCTAAGCAAGAGCCTGATTGTGTTACAGAAGACAGCACAATGCTGCTGGCTAATCACACACAAATGGCATAAACGCTCTTTATTCGTTCCATATCAGGAATTCACCAACAAAGAACGCTCTTTATGTTTACCATCATAATATAAACAAACACCAGAAAAGTAACTTTTTATGCTTTTGTTTACATAACAATGGTCAAATATATGACAATAACATACTGTTTATGCGATATTTCTTATTTGTATACGGACAAAGGCTGTCTACATTTTGTTGTTCTTTCTGTTTGTGGCGGTTTTTGACGGGTGGAAATATTTTCACAGGATACCCACCGCCAAGGCCAACCGTACCTTTAAGCACAGTTAAATATATCCTTATTGCGCTTAAGCACAATAGAGATTCCCTTATTGTGCTTAAGCACAATTAGCTCTTCTTGCGATTAATTAAAAAAAAAATTCTAATTGTATTGTAACTATTGTTTTGTCCTTTAATATTTCCCATACATCATGTACACATATATTATGCTAGAATGGTACTATTATTACTAATACCACTCGTAGTAGTTAATACCACCTTACTGTCAATATCCTATCATGGTTAGTTTCAAATCATAACGTTAATTGTTATTACTATGTGTTTACTGTACATGTACATCAGTCATCAATTAATAATATTTTGCTATTTTGCATGCGAAGTGGAAGACCCTCCAATAGCTTATCAATACCACTCGGGACAGTGGGTGTTTTTCCTCAATTAATTGAATTTCTTGTTAAATAAATGTTTCTGACAATTTTTAGGACATAACATAAAAAACATCCATTATCCTGCAGGGAGCCCCACACATATATAGAAGCATATAGAAGAGTGTCGTCTGCTCAAGTTTGTCTGGGGCTCTGTATGGGTGAAATTATAAAATTGTTAAAGAATACAAGAACAAATTATTAAAATTGTAAAACATTGTTAGGCATTTTCTTATATATGCGAGGCGACCTATGGTCGACTCGCATATATAAGAGAATGCATTGGCACAGGGTAAAAAAAAATCCCGACTTACGACTGGATTTGATATGGCGAGTCACATATTGCACCGAATTTTAGTCGACAGTTGACAGAAACTTATCGACTGGGGACGAATTGATCACGTTTGTTCTGTAATTGTGTGCACCAAAAACCTTTTAATTTGGTTACTTGTTGTATCACAGAATCCTATGTTTGTGTATACACAATGATCTCCAAATCGTCTCGACTGTCAGGCTCATGTTTGTCACATGGCTCATTCGGACCTCCATAATTTTGTATAGGTAATTTGAAGGGATCGTTATGATAGGTCGATAAATACACGACATATTGATATGCCGGCTTCATATCCTCTGAAAAACATTTGCCAAAGGTACGGCCATTTTCCAGCCGTTTTTAATTTTGTGCACAAAATCAGACAAACGCACTTTAGTGCTACCATATCAGGAATAGAATAACACGGAACGCTATTTTATTTTCCATGTCGTGCAAATGGCTATTTCTTGTTTCGGACCTCGTTCATAGTTGCATTTTTCATTACTTTAATGCGTCGTTTTGGGTTACAAAATGCTCGTAGAAAGGTAGTTAATATATATCGACCTATATCGATACCGGGAAAAAATTCAAAAGCGAATAATATTATTTGTAATTTGGAGCACAAACCGCCATGTGGCTTTAATACACTCGCAAATTTTCCAGGCAATCTTGTGTAGGCGTGTTGGCACAGCAAGCTACAATGTGTCAGAAACCAAATGCAAAAATGCTTATAAAATGCATCTATATATACCGCATCTAATAGTCAGTAAGCCAACCCTGAAACAGTTTCGTTACACCCCCCCCCCCTCCGCATCTTTCATTTCTACATATCAAAATTACGGGATGTAAAAGTTTTCCAAAAGTAATAAAATCAAGGGAAACTACGCTGAGCCCCTAATTAAAATTTCCTCCATCCTTAGGCATATAATTGATCACTGCAAAATGTATTTGGAATTGATATCTGCTAAATTCATACAACGACACTGTGGTGTGCAAGCACGACCAAACAACAAATAGTGTTGGATCTTTTTTCATTTTCACAAATTTTTCAAACTGATTACACCCTTCTAGTTATCGTCAATCGGACAATTTTGTTTCGATCGACAATTTTACAGCTTTAGAACTTTGCATGTGAACAGGAAATACGTAGAGGTCAAAATCGAAATGTTAATTTTCAAGCGAATGTGGTTGTTTGCTATCATTAAATCAAAAGATTTAATGAACCCATGATGAATACCCACCAGCGAGTATCTATTAGCTTGAAATGAAACAAAATATTGCAAAATCCTCCGAATTTACTTTCTTCGGGTCGATTTTCAGAAAAAAAATGAAAATTGGTCACAAAATCATTATGTAGATATTTTCTGTGAAAACCCTGTCCTTATAATCGCAATAATGTCAAAATAAAATGCGAATTCTGTGGGGAGTAAATTTTAGAGCAGACGCATATATTACAAAAACTCAAAATCAACGTAGATCAGTAAATTGAGCCTATAATTTCTTCATTTCCTCACGATTGCGGGGAAACTGCCTCTTCGTGGTTTATGAGCACCTACTATACACGGGCTCTTGTACTGCCAGAGTAAAATCTCAAGAATAATACAAACGTTTATATTTTTTATTTTGATGGGGAAAATATGCCGAACAAGAATACATAAAATGTCCCATATAGTGAAGGCATAATTTCCTCAAAATTTCACCCGAAATACCAACACACTTACTCAGAGGGTAATATATTCTGGGTGAGACTCTAACAGGTTTTACTAGATAAGAGGGAGACACAAAATTTATGGAACTTTCTTGGATAGCTGGTACCAAAAATATGGAGTCATCCTATATTTGAACTAATGTATAGTAACATGGTTGTGCTTGTAGTACAATGTATTTCAATATAAAAGTACGCATATATTGAGAATCAGGCTACATCGTATTATGCAAAGTGTGTAGCAACCGTGCGAAACTCGTCCATATATATGCCTTCATCCCTTGAAACCATGAGGTGTGTATCCTGCAATGAGGATCATTAGCAACTTAGAGAAATTTGTACAACAACATCTGTCATAATTCCTACCAACCATGAGGTGGGTTATTATACGGGAATTTTGGCAGGATGTATTACCGTACATTTGGTTATCAATGCCTATATAATTATACCAACGGTAACACATTTGAATTTGAATTTGAATAAAATTTGAATAAAATACTTTCGGAGTATGACAGTTGTACATGTCTATAATCAAATATTAATTATCAATGCCTATATAATTATACCAACGGTAACACATTTGAAGCTATTGAATTTGAATAAAATACTTTCGGAGTATGACAGTTGTACATGTCTATAATCAAATATTAATTATCAATGGTTATAAGGAATGCGGGCAGTAAAGTCTTATATGTCTTGAAATGTACAGTTTGATTGTGTTCTCATTCTTAAAGGTACGGTTGGCCTTGGCGGTGGGTATCATGTGAAAATATTTCCACCCGTCAAAAACCGCCACAAACAGAAAGAACAACAAAATGTAGACAGACTTTGTCCGTATACAAATAAGAAATATCGCATAAACAGTATGTTATTGTCATATATTTGACCATTGTTATGTAAACAAAAGCATAAAAAGTTACTTTTCTGGTGTTTGTTTATATTATGATGGTAAACATAAAGAGCGTTCTTTGTTGGTGAATTCCTGATATGGAACGAATAAAGAGCGTTTATGCCATTTGTGTGTGATTAGCCAGCAGCATTGTGCTGTCTTCTGTAACACAATCAGGCTCTTGCTTGGGTAAAATATAGTAAATCTTTATGATAACATGCTGTTTACGCGATGGTCATGGTATATATGAACGAAACTGTATGCGTTTTAATGTTTTTCTGTTTACGGTGATTGGAACAAATATGAATATTTTCGACAACTAAGGCCGCACGTGCCTTTAAGACTTCTCAATATACAGCTGGTTATGACACACGTGGACAATGTACAAATGCCCCCATTCTGCAATATATTGGCATTTTAGAGAATGTGTCTGCTTATTACAGGGAAGGGGAAATCATACGAGAAACTATCCTTATCCATATCTGCACTGATACCTGTGTATATAATATGTGACCCGCCATATCAAATCCAGTCGGAAGTCGGGATTTTTTGTACCCTGTGCCAATGCATTCTCTTATATATGCGAGTCGACCATAGGTCGCCTCCCATATATAAGATAATGCATTGGCTTAACAATCTTTTATCATGTTTTTTAAATAAATGTTTCTTACAATTTTTAGGACATAAAATAAAAAAAACATCCATTACCCTGCAGGGAGCCCCACACATATATAGAAGCACATAGAAGAGTGTCGTCTGCTCATGTTTGTCTGGGGCTCTGTATGGGTGAAATTATAAAAATTGTTAAAGAATACAAGAACAAATTATTAAAATTGTAAAAAATTGTTAGGCCAATGCATTCTCTTATATATGCGAGGCGACCTATGGTCGACTCGCATATATAAGAGAATGCATTGGCACAGGGTAAAAAAAATCCCGACTTACGACTGAATTTGATATGGCGGGTCACATATATGGGTCAAGAATATATGTGATAGAAATGCTGCAGAATTCTTTGTGATGGACAATACAGGTAAAAGGTACAAAAATGTCTTAACGTGCGTTGCATGACCCCATGTTATGTGCAGATAACTGGGGTTTTGTCTTTGAGAGAACATGGTCCTTGCATGATATCAACAATGGTGTTCGTGGCAGATAACTGAACATACTACAACTTATAGTGACAACTATTAGTGTTGCTTCAGAAATTCATCACCTGATACAGTTTATCTAAACCTATATGTCTATGATTGATGTTAACTTCAGTCAAGATGCGACCGCCTTTCTGTGAAGGTTATCATACCAAGGGCATGTCCCCGTGTGGTTCCAGTTTAAGTATGGTAGCACGTGTTTATAGTCTAAGACATTGGACATGTTCCAGCATGGAGCAGGTATTAGGATCACGTATAGAACTGTTCTAAACGTGGGACGAGTACTAAATGAACGCCACGCCATAGCTGAATTTAGGCCTCGTATGTCACGATAAGACCTTAGCTGTTGAAAGTAACATTAAACCCCAATTAGCTAACTAACTAACCAAAATTATGTCACATGGAATGAAAGCTGGTGTCTGAACTTAAATCAGGCATATGGTAGAAATGTGCGTTTCGTTTTGTTCTGTCAAGGTGATGTCACTGAGATAATATGAAGTGAATGTTGTATAGCATAATTATTTGACGTGTATTGACTCAAATACATTTAAGTTTTATCCTGTAGATATACTAATTTAAAAGACGTTATTGTCCAACTCTGTTGAACAATCTCATAATCAACTTATCACTGAAACTTAATTATTTAGCACAAGCACACCAGTGCCATATAGATAGCTTCGGTGTGGGTGTATGCGGTTTTCTCTTCAAGGAATTGTATTTGGCATGTTCGCATTCATACACCAAGTAGTGTTATTTTCTAAATAGTGTTCATATGGTACCGTAAACTGTGTTTTACTAATGATATGATCACCACATTGATTCACAAGGATGCCCCACCACTTAAAGTTAACCCGTGGTTCGTACATGTAAATTACCATACATTTGTACATACTGTTGCCAATGCACTGTGTATATACGTAGCGCTATCGGTGCAGCACCGTTCCCAGACAACCAATGTCAGCAGACAATCGATTCTCATAAAACAAAACGATTGACATTGCCTTGAAAAAACACGTCGTGTGGTGTTATCTGAATAATGTTATCTATTCTATTTAAGAACGGCATTTACTGAACAGGAAGATGAGGACGAATTCGATACAATCTTTCCAAGTGTTCAATTGATTCAGCTTTTATTCTATCCATGCAATAAAATGTTATAATTGTTCTCTGTGAGACCCAGTTCATCATCACATACAAGCTTGCGAGTGCACAATCTTTCGTGTAATCTAGCTTCAAACAATTCTGCGGTCTTTAATTCCAGTCTGTTCTCCCGATAACCAGCACATTATCTGCTTATAATATAACTTGTCTTAGGTATATAATCTGCTTAGAATCGCCTCAATTTAAGTCGATAATGTGCTGAAAATTAGAATATTTTAGTCATATTATCGGCTCATAATGATGCAATTCTAAGCAGATTATATGCGGACACAAATAAGCCAACTCACGACTTTTCAGGTGTACGCTCTTTAACATGTGTTTTCACTGTGACACGCACCCGAAAACAAAACAACGGTTAAGACTCCATTGGTTGCTTATTTCAGAATCAAATAATCACATTATGAACCTATTTCACATTATAGGTCGATTATGTGCGTATTTCTGCGAGGATATGTTGCAAATTCAGCAAAGGACAGTTATCGGATTCATAATAACTGTCCGTGTTTGCAATTGGTTTTGCTGATTGGGATTTATGGTTGTCATCCGACAGGCCATATCGCGATGCTATCAGTAACGGGTGGAGGAAAGATCGCACAGATGGTTCATTTCACTGGCTAATTACTCCACTGAAAGTCGAAACCACAGAATCGGCAAGCAACTTACGAACTTGCACTGATAGATAAGATAATATACGTTACATTTTAATGGTCTTTAACCCTTTACCCAACAGAAGGGCCCTGTGCCAATGCATTCTCTTATATATGCGAGTCGACCATAGGTCGCCTCGCATATATAAGAGAATGCATTGGCTTAACACATTAAAAATTAAAAAATTGTTAAAGAATGTAAGAAAAATGGTAAAAAGTTTTTGTTTTAGGCCAATGCATTCTCTTATATATGCGAGGCGACCTATGGTCGACTCGCATATATAAGAGAGTGCATTGGCACAGGGCATAACTGTAACTATCACAATGTGGTCAAGGAGACGGTTCCAATGATATCCATATTTGTATGGTGTTATTGAGACAGACCGAAGATATTTTAGGCTGTTGAAGCTTTATTTGGCCGGTTTTGGCCGGTTTGTTGGGTAAAGGGTTGAGGCACATACTGGTGTAGGATAACCTACATGTATAGATAACAAATAAACAGGAATACATGGTATATACCGTATGTGATATACATGTAGCAAGTAACAGATTAACAGAAATTGTAAAGATATAGAATATCAAATTATTTGATTTATTACTTGACATAGGTCACCTGCGGAAGGATGTGATGTACCATATGGTACATTACCATTTCTGCAGTCGACCAATGCCTAACATGAGTATGCGTTTATACAGGGTATGAGACTGTAAATGAGTTGTCCGGCACTAACAGGTGACAAAAACCCGTCGGGGATTGCATTAGAAAAGAGTCCTAAAACCATTTATTTCCATTATTGTCCCCAATGGATTCAAGCCACATGAGAGAACACACACATGCACATCCTACCTTCACAAACCACTAGATTAAAATATATTATGTTTGATTTAACAAATTAAATGCATACGGTCAGTTGAAATTAAAGTCACGATATGTGACAGTGAGCTAAACAGCGAGTATTCCACAAGGAAGGTAACGAATCATGTTACCTTCCTTGTGCCTAATTCGGAAATCTGCGCGTATCAGGTTTTGAACCAGCTTTACGATTGCTGGACACCTCGTGTTGTTCTAATGTGCTGTGCTTCTTACCAACTGAGCCACTGGGGTCCCAAACTACTCCTATGTGTTGTATGTAGTCCGTCCTTCCTATATATCGATTTCTCAACATGAGAAAATTAACATGGAATAAGTAAGCAACCAGTTTCCTCATACTCTTAAGGAAATATATGATTGAATGATTGGTTGGGTTTTAATGTCGCCCTTTCTGCAACAAAAGTCAAATCAGGACATAGCCAGTTTTAGTGGTGGAAGAAATCCGCTCACTTACGGCCAATCTAACAGTGATTTCAATGGCTGATAAACTCATCGACTATGTGCGGCAAACCACCGGCGAGTAACTGGCAACTCCACCATACACCGATTTCGAGTTACATATTCCATGATGGTGGGCGAGACCGACTGAGCCACCGAGGCCCCCATAAGGAAATAGATGAACACTTGGTTTTACAGAAGGTATCAAACCATGTGTTATGTTTTCCAATATTTCTCTGGTGGATGAAAATGAATTAAAGTATAATTGCTGTTGTTTTTAATTTTGGTGATACTAAGAGCATTGAAAAATCAATAAGAATAGCTTTTGTTGAATGTGAAAAAAGGCCGAAAATAGATAACTTTATGAATTTTTACTACTTTTACGCTAGTTTAACATGATGTATATCCCTATCGAACGCGCAACGTGCTATCGTCAAATCTGTTCAGTTTAACCCTTTACCCAACAAACCGGCCAAAACCGGCCAAATAAAGCTTCAACAGCCTAAAATATCTTCAGTCTGTCTCAATAGAACCATACAAATATGGATATCATTGGAACCGGCTCCTTGACCACATTGTGATAGTTACAGTTATGCCCTGTGCCAATGCATTCTCTTATATATGCGAGTCGACCATAGGTCGCCTCGCATATATAAGAGAATGCATTGGCCTTTAACACTTTTTACCATTGTTTTCTTACATTCTTTAACAATTTTATAATTTTGAATGAGGGCCCTTCTGCTGTGTAAAGGGTTAACATAAATTAGATCCTACTGCAAATCGATTTGGCTATCCCCATGTCGTGATTGTTTGGCATTGTTCTATCGGATGATAACGTATGAAGTATTTTAAACTATAATATTGTTTATCGAAGCAAAATTGTTAAAATGATGAGAGGGGGTGCAACGAAGCATTCTTAATAAACATATAGCAGGGACGGTGCCCTGGCCCCCTTGCCCTGGCCCAGGGGAGTCCAGCGGGTACTCGAAAAGTGCCCTCCTGACTGGTTTCCCCCCTTGCCCCTTGCATGTGCTTCCGACGTCCCTGTGGCCTGTAGTATTATACGGTACTCTCAGATTAACTCAGATTAACTAAAAAATATGCTGTACACGATAGGCTTTATATAAATTTTATATAAAGTTTATATAAATTAATAAGTAAATATAAGAAATTAATGTAGTTTGTGTGCGTTTTATGGAGGAGCATATCGCTGCCCCCCTCCCCCAAATGCGGCTGAGATATACGTTATCGTCCTACGTTAACATCCGATGCAACAAATTATTAACATGCACATAAAGAGCACTAGTCCCCGTTAGGAAGCATATCACAATGGCTTTTTATGTGTTTGGTACCCAAACACCATATTCAATTATATTTTTCGTTACTTCAATGCGTCTTTTTTGGTTACATTATGTTAGTAGAAAGGTAGTTCAGATATGTATCGACCTATTTCGATACTGAGAAAAATTCAAAGGCAAATAATATTATGTGTATTTTGGAGCACAAACCGCCATGTAGCTTTAAAGTTGTGCACACAATTTTGGCACTTTTATAAAAAAAAAAAAAAAATGGATCGATTTACATTATCTTTAGTCCCACTCTCCCGAAAAGCTGTCTGAAAACGCATTGAGTAAAGCGGTATGTAAATAATTTCCAATATCCATATTTGTTAGAAAAAAGATCAGAATTGAATCTCTCGAATTCGGTTTGTTCGATCAATATTAGATATAAATCGACAGGAACCAAGAAATGTGAGGTAATATAAACATCCGCAAAGTTATAACAAAATTTGTTTGCATATAGATTTTAATAAACATGAAAGCTGGTAAAACCAATGTGGCTTTTTGACCATAATTAGGTGGCGTTTTGACAAAAAAAGGTGGTGTTTCATCCAAAAATATGGCGTTCTGACCAAATGAAAATGTGGCGTTCTGACAGTGTGGCGTTTTGACCGGTTCCCTATATACACCTATTTTCAATCAGTGACCGTCTTTTTAAATGCTGGATCGTGTCCTGAATATTTTTTTAGTTCGAAAAAATCTTAAGTTAATCTGAGGGCGCCGTATAATAATAATAATAATAATGACCAGTTTTATATAGCGATTTACCAATTTCTTGCTTTAACACGCTTGGTACAATATTTTACCCTCGGGATCGATTACGCGCCGTGCGAAGAATGATATAAAGAAAATAAGCTTGCAGTAATACATGTACCTCAGTCGAAAACACCAACGACAAGACTAAATTAATTAACACCAACGACAAAACTAAATTAATTAACACCAACGACAAAACTAAATTAATTTACACCAACGACAAAACTAAATTGTTTACACCAACGACAAAACTAAATTAATTTAGAAGCAAATTTAATTTTTGAGGCAGTGCAAATTTTTTTTAATTTTTTTTTGGGGGGGGATTGGGTGGGATTCGAACCCCGGCCCATGACAGCGAGCGCGCATTGCGACTTAAAGTCCGACGTCAATACCACACGGCCACCGAATCGACCCAAAAAAAGGAAGCTCAAATGGCCGCTGTATTCTGACGTCGGACTTGGGACACAATATGCCCATTGTAAGGTCTCTATTGTGCCATATCTCCTATATATACATTAATTTATATAGGCAGTGAAAGAAACATAACTCTAGATTATGAAAATTCATTGTATGTGTGGCGTTTTGACCGGTTTGACATATAATACAGGCCTTGATATCATTCCTCTATATATTTGTTAAGAATGCTTCAGTACATTCTCCATGCATGTATGTACTACATGTTATCAATCGATCATATCAGTCGGGTGAATACTCTGAAATTCTAAAGGGCGGAGGTGACACCCATGTATTGGAGGGTATCTAACAAAATGTTATATAGGCCGTCTCAGTACTGATTATTATTTAGCAAGATAACGGAGGAAACTGACCAGACCAACTATAGGTTACAGTTAAGTAATTCTATTGGTAGCGCCCTCCAACGGCTTTGGATGCAGGAGAGAATAAAAACAATTTGGGGCTCTGGTTGGTTAATAGTAGTTTCGATATTTAAACATATAAAATACTTGCAATCACTCCTCTTGAAATTTCAGACTCTAAACAAAACATCGACACATTGTAAAGCACGTTGTTCCTAGATTGAATTTTTTTGGTGTGAGGTAAAAAATGTCAATATTTTTTTCATGCAATTCTGACGCCAATCCTGGTGATCATGAACTCATTTATCACAATTCATGGATAGTCACGGCTGCAGGCCATTATATGTTAACACTGAGGCCGATGGGAAATAATTACTTCACTGTAACCTATATAGCCACATCGGTGCCAGAGATTTCACATGTAATGAATTTTCATAATCTAGAGTTATGTTTCTTGCACTATCTAGTAAATGTATTTAGTTTTGTCGTGGAGTTTTCGACTGGAGGGATTGCTGCAAGCTAATTTTCTTTATATCATTCTTCGGGCGGCGCGTAATCGGTCCCGAGAGTAAAATATATGTCAGTTTTGACATGTTTGTTTTGATTATTTAGTCCAAAATGACTGACTAATTTGACAAAAATGTATATACTTTTTGGCAAACCAGATCCTTCCTTACGTCAAACAGTGTATAGATCACATAGTTTGTATAATATGGAATATTATTATGGCCACTTCCTAATGGCGCTTCTGGTGCGAGTCGATAGCGACAAAACAGACATGAGTCCCGCGCCGAAAGCGACAGAAGCGCCACAACATGCGATGTCAGATGTTTTGGCGGGCCGAAAGCGACACAAGCAACAAAATGTGCGACGTAATGTCGCATGTTTTGTCGCTTTCAACGCGCGCAAAAACATGCGACCTTATCATTTTTGCACACTTCTGTTGCTTTCGCTGCACGACTAATGGCACATAATTTGTCGTTTTCGGCGCGCGCCATGAAGAGTAATCAGAAAGTGACCCTAATAGTATTCCATAGCATAATTACCCCCCCCCCCCCCCGCAATCGAAGTACGGTTAGGCGTTACTGATTCGTTCGCCTGTAGCAATTGTCGAGCTCTCTAGCTCATTCGTCATTGGTCGAATTTCAATGATCGTGGTTTTGGAATGGTTTCAACAGCTTTCTGATGTTATGGCCATTATGGTGTACAATACGCCATGCTGGATTTGTGTCATCTTAGATGACGTAAATGTTCTTGTTATTCAGTCAACGCAGGTCGAATTAAACCACCTCAGAAAATTAACAAACCTCAATGAAAAGTTTCTGTAACACTTGTCCCGCTCTGTCATAGATTCTGAAAATATATCCGATTTTAAAACTCACCTAAACATAATCGCCCCTGCTCCAAAACCTTATCAACGTTATAGAACAGGTCATCGGAAAGTTAGTGTGAACCATTGTAAACTCCGCAACTATTGTAGCGACTTAAAGAGTGACATGCAAAATAATCACATAGCTGATAGTCCTAAATGTCAATGTGGTTTCCCGAAGGAGGATGCTCGTCATATCTTCTTCCACTGTCCATTGTTCACCAACCAGAGAAGAATATTTACCACAAACTTGAAACAAATAACTTTCATATAGAAAATATTAAGCATCTTCTCTGTGGAATCTCTTAAAATGACCACAGAAGAAATATATTGCTTTTTCATATTACATAGTCTTACATTACTGCAACTAAATGTTTTTGGTAACTTCGATCATATATTTTTCTCTGTTATATCAACCTGTCATTGAAATCATTAAAACTTTAAATGCCCGGCCTTTTTAGACACAACTTATGACAACGTGAGGGTAAAACTGGACACAATAAAACTCTACTCATAGCACACTCTGTACAAATATTCACATCTGTTTCCCTGCTTAAATATTCACAAATTTCATTCTGTCATCTTATTTAAATGTTATGGTATACTTTTTGTGCGGGAGAGGGACGTCACTAAGTTGACAACACTTGTGTCCCAATCCCCATGTATATAATTGATATACAATAAAATATGTTTAAATAAAAAATCTGTCCCCACGTTTTTCTACTACGACGCAAATAACCACTAGAAATAAAAACAATTTTATTGATATGCTCACGAACCATCATTGGGAAGGGATGGTCACATGGAACAGGTTTGGTCCATTCATTTGTTGCAGAGTTATGGTCCTTATAGTTAAAATACATCAATGCCAACTTTAGATCTCGATACCTCAGTCATCTTCTGTCGCGCTTGGATGATCTTTGGTATTCTCATGATGCAGGATGAAGAGAACAATATCCATATGTAGCATGTTTTGTCTATTCATTTATTCTGAGCTACGAGATACAGATAATATAGATTTTAAATTCGGATGTAAAAGCACACAACTGAAGAGATTTTGCCCGTGTGTAAAAATCATATATCAATTATACTTACCATCATTTCTATTTATTTATTGTTCATTTATACAAGTTTAAATAAGTTGTCCCATGCAAAGTTTAAAATACCTAATTTTTAAAAGTTAAATTTAGATTTTCAAGTAATTAAAATAGCTATTAAAGATTTTATTTAAAAAACAGAAGGAACATCAGTATAATTTCATTTGCTACTACCAGTAAATGAAAAAGAAATTAGAATTTGCTTGAATTTCATATTTCTGAGGTTTTGGAATGGTTTCAACAGCGTTCTGATGTTATGGCCCTTAGAGTGCATGTACAATACGCCATCCTGTATTTTTGTCATCTTAGATGACGTAAATGATCTTGATTTGTCCAGTCACCGCAAGTCAAATTAAGCGACCTTAGAAAATTTATAAACCGCAACGAAAAGCCACCTTTGTTGGAGACACTCTGCATGTGTGGTACATTGTTCCAATTAAAATACCAGGACGATTGTTTCCATTCGGCCTGAGATACAGGCGACAATGGACCACAACTGCCATCTACTCTGGGTAGAATATTCGCACCGCCCCACTGCGATGTGAATAAGAGTCCCCTAATGTGCATCCCGTGCGGTGTGGCGTGTGAGTCATGGTACCAGAGCGGCAGTATATCGCGGAGGTCTTTGTTCGTTATTCACAAATAGACGAAAAACAGACGAAAGGTGATATACAAGTGCAGACGAATTCGGATCCTTTGGTGGGAAAAGGTTTCAGATAATGATTTCAACATACATCGTTTGTTGAACGTATTATGTGAACATTTCCTAAGAGAACTACACGTCAAAAATTATTTTGTATAGAACGGGTTGCGGTGGGATACATGAAACTATATATACCACTCATTACTTTAATTTTGTATCATCTCCTTTTGCGGTGTACGGCATGGCGAAGAGAATGGCAATAACAAAGACATATGCTATGTGCATTTTGTTCTGCTCCAGGTCAAGAACACACAAACCAATTGCTCACAACCAAGATTGTTCAAATTGCATCGGCGCACACCAGTGTTCACGCTGGCGGTAGCCATTTTAGCCATTTGCGAAAAATAAATTGTAAATGGCGAAAAAAAATGACAAAATGGCGAAAAAAATGGCTAAACTAATTTCCTCCCAAATGTGTCCATCTGGACAATGTGGCGATTATAAACACACAAGCAGTCATCGGTCTAAATACATCAGCTGACACCAAAACAAAAGCGTCCGCACCCCATGTATGTTACCCGACCCGATGTGCTTGGAGCAATTAGTAATAGGTGTACATTGGTGTTGATTTCACGCAGTGTCAATGGCAGACGCTTGTGTAGTAATAAACGCAACTTTTGAGTGGAAAGTTGCTTAATCACCTCAAGTGGCGGAGGTTTTTATTGCGAGTCAAATTTCCAAACTGAATTTCTTTCATTTGCAGTTATATCCGTATTAATTAATTCCAACTTTTTACAAAACGCGATCGATCTTCCAACTGGCCGCGATTTATCTCAAAATATGTTCCGAAACAAGTGGCTAAGGTAAATTTAAAGTGGCTAAAAATAAATTGGCATTTAGCTAAAGTAATGGCTAAAGGAATTTCTGGGCCAGCGGGAACACTGGCGCACACTCTGCAATGGATAGTTAATATCGGCGCACACTCCGCAATGGATAGTTAATATCGGCGCACACTCCGCAGTGGATAGTTAATATCCCGCTTTTGTGACTTCAAAGTACAGAAGAGTACATCTGAGTAACAACATTCATATTCATGCAGGCGCTCAGGAAATTAGATATAAGTTTATAAGGCTGATAAACTTCTATAACATTTGTCCCGGTTTGGCCCATTTGTTTCTATAGTACTGGGACGCAGATAGCAACTAAATATAAAAACGATTCAGGAAATTAGATATAAGTTTATAAGGCTGATAAACTTCTATAACATTTGTCCCGGTTTGTCCCCAGGGTTTCTATAGTACTGGGACGCAGATAGCAACTAAATATAAAAACGATTTTGTAAGTTTCTGTTGTAATACCTGCCCCACTACGAGCAAATAACCACTAGAAATAAAAACGATTCTATAATCTTCTGTTGCTTGTCCCACTCTGTCACAATCAGCCTGTTCTGTCGAAAACCCGCACACTATCTGCTTATATCTAACTTGTTTTATGTATATAAGCTGCTTAAAACGGCCACGTTTTGAGTCGATAATGTGCTGAAAAGGTGAGCATATATTTAGTCACAGTATCGACTCATAATGAGGCGATTCTAAGCAGATTATGTGCGGACAATGACACAGATAAGCCAACACACGACTTTTCGGGTGTACGCTCTTTAGCATGTGTTTTCAATGTGGCCCGCGCCATAAAACGAAATAACAGCTATGACTCCATTATCTGCTTATTTCATAATCAAATAATCACACAATGTACATATTTCACATCATATAGGTCGATTATGGGCATATTTGTTAGAGGATATGATGTCACAATAGTTACTACTGGGACGCAGATAAACACTAGAAACAAAACGATTATATAAGCTTTTGTGACACTTCTCCCGCTCTGTCCAAGAGTTTGAGACATAGATACAGGTGAGAAAGAACAATAATTTCTATAAGTTTCAAATGAAACGCAGATAACCACTAGAGAAATAAATATATCTTCTGTCAGATTATGTAATGCTTGTCCAACTCTGCCCTAAGAGCTTCTATTGAGAGGCAGATAACTACATATAAATACCTAAGTCTTGTAGCAGCTGATGTAACAGTCCCTCTCTGTCCCAAGACGTCCTACGTGGGACAAAACATATCCCCATAACTTTCTGCTCACGTTTCTTACAATTCTACTTACATGCAGAAAAATGCTGGACATCGGCCGTCAACTGGACCTCGCATATTTTCTGCGGTTGTCTTCGCATGGAAATGCGTTGACAACACTGAGCTGGAGTCTCAACACAAAGAAGGCGATGTATCACCAGCAATTCATGTGAAATTTACCGATATTGTTTCCATTCCAGATCATGTTTCACAAGCCATGGACACATCTCAGAGGATCGAACATTGGACCGTATGGACACCTCGATATGTCCTACTGCCCACGGCATCAAAACTTGTGTCCGCGCTTTCCCTGCGGAGTTACCGCCCATAGATAGGCAAACCTCAAATTGATTGTACTCAACTGTTATTTCGTATATAATTGAATATGGTTTTCGCAATCCTCTTGGTGGTTGTCAGTTCAGTGCGAAAACGAACACCGGACGGGTCGGTCTTATATTTTTACATTGGGGTGGGGGGGGGGGCAAAATTTTCGAAAACAATTAATTTAAAATAACGAAGTTACGGGCCCTCAAAGTTTGCATTTTGAGCCGGGTTTACAATTTGCTAAATACGTCACCCAGTTTCGACGCAGGGTGGGGTCACTCCCATACACTTCAGATGAAAATACACAAGCCATGATAACATATAGTCACACAACTTAACATTTTATGTTCCTAAAGTGCGATTCTTTCATCTCAAGATTTTAACTATTATTATACTTCCATGGTGTAACCAAGGAAGTATATTGTTTTTCTATTGAGGCAGTTTTCCGTTTATTTGGAAATACTCAGAAACTAACGGCAGTAGGAACGCGAAATCTTCAGGGAATGTAGGCATCTAATGGTTACTCAAAATGAAGATATCGCGATTTCGGCCCAACATTTGATGACAGAAAAAGAAGAAGAAAACTATTTTTGTTATTTTTATTACACTTAACCATTTTTTTAATCTCTGAAAGTATGAGGATTAGCAAACTAAATGTTGGCTAACAAGTTCTAACTAATCGTCATATAACGAATATTGTCCTCGCTTTCCTCCTGGAGTTATCTCCCTTTATCTGGAAAAATGTCATTTTGCTATCGGAAATTATGAGGAGCAGGGCATCCAAATTTGGACCACATGCACACCTCAATATGCCCTACTGACCACGTGCATCAAAACTTATGTCCGCGCTTTCCCTGCGGAGTTACCGCCCATAGATAGGCAAACGACACACACCAGGATGTATAAACTGAGGTCCAGCGCTATTATTTTTTTATCGCATATTCCGAATGGGAAGAGTTATTCGGACCCGAATATATCACTTAAAAGGTTTTTCTCCCAAGCATTTCCGCTATACGGGGAACGGAAAAATTACACATATTTTCCCCGAGATAAAAACTTTTCGACTAGTGGATGTGGTTAGTATTATCCACACGCAAGTTTAGTTCGATTTTCAAAGTTTTAGAATGGACGGTTTAACCCTGATAGCGTGTAACGTTGTTAACGGGTGGTATATATTACACAAATTCAAACCCACTCTTCCTGACGCAAATTCAAACGGTCTTATCAAGGAGCAAGGCTAATGCATGAATATGTTCAGCGATATACTATAGGTATGCCCGCTCTGCTATGGAAGCAACCTGCCCAACGGAGAGCGCACGGACACCCCGGGGAGGGTCGAGGCTTTTGGCAAATTCCACCGAAACTCGTAAAAGGGAAAAATGGAAAATCGCGAATCCAGTGTTTTATATTTTGACACTGCATGTGTTTGGTAGTATAGACGGACAACATTAGTTTTAGAGCCGACGGGTACGCACTCAGCTAGCATTATGGATTGTGATATAGTTATCTCTCGATTACAGTTAACTATTACAAAGATGTTAATGACTATAGTGTAGCGATGACGTATTGAAATACTAATTAATTAACTAAGCGGGCTTTCCTCCGCCATTAAAACTAAAAGATTCTGAATCCAAAACTGAAGGAAATATCCAATAAATGCGAAATAACAGAGTTATGGTACATTAATATGTTTTACATCCTTTTGATCTACATGTCGATTACGATATAATCAGAAACGCCAAATTTCGTGACCGTTGAACAGGATTTTGGCGTCCTGGGGAGGGGTTATAATTAGCCCTAAAATGTATCCCTACCGAATAAAAATGAACTGATTGGCTGGGGTGAATGTTGGCTCAGTGGGCCAGGACCATGATGCATTAGACTGTCGTTTGTCATCCACGCTGGCTCGAACCAAATGACATAAACCTTTGGAATATATATCTTATTTAGAAATGTCAATGCAATTCCATCATCAGATCACAAAGCACCAATATGCATTCTCATGAAGAGGAACACACCTATACACATAACACACACATGGAATCGGAAACCATGGAAGTATATCTGATTCCATGGAATCTGACCTCTAGTTCAGTTTGTGATGGTTTCAGATGGAGCCGACAACAGCCACGGTGACTTGGACTCAGTTTACTGCGTTATCTGCTTAGATGACCTCACCGGAAATTACAGGAGGAAATCGGTGTCAAATCCAAAATCAGAGGCACTGCGTGGCGTAATGGAAGCAGCAGAGTTAAAAAATGACCATCTTCAAGGTGTCGATTTGGTACATTTCGAATGCAAACTATGGTAGCACATAAAATACAGACGGTCATACACCCGGAATAAGCGAGCTGGTGATAGGACGTCTGACTGGTTGTTATTGTTGTTGTGTAGTTTCCGGCCGCAGGCCGGGTAGGATGGTCGGAACGCATTGTGCAATTCCCTTCACCCTTTCTTGATATATTCGATGAAAATCGATTATTGAGGCTGTTGATACTGTTCAGATACGGAGGCTGACCGGAGGCAAAGTAGGTTCAGATGTTTAGCTTTTGCTGGTTGCTTTTAGCTTTTTTCTTTTTTTGTTTTTACTTTTCGGTGGATCTAATTCGTCTAAGACTGCCTTTGCTTTCATCCTAGTCTCTTCTGCTTTCTTAATTGATTCGTCTACTCTGGCGAGATATTTAGCTGATTCTTTTATGTAGTTTTCTCTCCATAGGCGGGTGGCTTCTGTTTCTTGTTCGGTTGCCGGTGATATAGGATTGGCAGGCTCCGACTCGATGTATTCCGGAGTCTTCGGGATGAAGTCGGAGGTGTCCGCATCTGGCCGTGGAGGCGATGGTGGTGGTGATTCCATCTCCTGGACAGACTGGTCCGGGATTTCGACTGCATGGGAGGAGCTGGCTGGTGTAATGTCCGTCGCCTTCTTCTCTTTCCATGCGGCTAGTCTCTCGGCATCTCTTTTTTTCTTGATGGTGATTTCTTCTGACTGGACCAAGGGGCGTGTCTTTTAATATCCCTAAACCCCTCCCACTTCTAAGGGTTCCACACTCTATGGCTGCAAAAACTCCGCCCACGTCTCCCAAACCCTCAAAACCGAGTCATTGGAATCTGTTGCCTCCGCATTGAGATTAATGACATCTATCAACGCAGTTCTACCAGTGTCTACTGTTAACCCTTTACCCAACAGAACGGCCCTGTGCCAATGCATTCTTTTATATATGCGAGTCGACCATAGGTCGCCTCGCATATATAAGAGAATGCATTGGCTTAACACATTAAAAATTATAAAATTGTTAAGGAATGTAAGACAAAATGGTAAAAAGTGTTAAAAAAGAGTTTTTTTAGGCCAATGCATTCTCTTATATATGCGAGACGACCTATGGTCGACTCGCATATATAAGAGAATGCATTGGCACAGGGCATAACTGTAACTATCACAATGTGGTCAAGGAGCCGGTTCCAATGATATCCATATTTGTATGGTTCTATTGAGACAGACCGAAGATATTTTAGGCTGTTGAAGCTTTATTTGGCCGGTTTTGGCCGGTTTGTTGGGTAAAGGGTTAACGTAGTCGAAAATCTACGGGATAATAAAGATATCCATTCAATGTATAGTCAATTTTGGACTACTGTTAACGCAACACGGTCACATTGAATGTCATTTCAATGCGGTTGTAATATTCCTCAATTGGCGACAATAACCATCAGTGAAACATAACGCAGTGGAGGTGATCGTAAACGGAATGATCCTTAGTGAACGTTCAGACGACCACTATTCAATCGTAAGAGGAAAGATTTCCATCGTAGGAAGTAACCGCTTGTTGAACTGCGCATGCTCAAGTCAAAAACTAATATCAAGCACTGATTGATTTCAGATGCAAAATCGTGGCGTATGCTTGGCCAACTCCAATTGTGACGTAAAAATCGTAGCTGGAATGATCGTAGTGTAGTCAATCACATGCTTATATAACGAACGCACACGATATCAATCATCTACGACGACATCGCAATCGTGCGAACAAAGTATGCACGATTTCGTTGGGCCCGATTCCTCCAATTACGATTGAATCGTAGTCGTCTGAACGTTTGACCAGCGAAACACCAGGACATATTTGTCAATTTTTCATCATTTGTTATTATTTTTACAATTTTTTACAATTTTAATAATTTTTTCTTATATTCTTTAACTCTTTCAGTGCCAGACTTATTTTGTAGGTTTAGTGCCAGGGAATCTTACGTTTTTCATGGGCATCAAAATTATTACTATGAATACTTGGTGATAGTTTTGAGTTATAACATGCCCTAAGGTTTTATCCAGTTTTTAAATTCGCTATACCATGCTTAAGCTTACCCAAAAAAAATTCAATACAAATTTGTGCCGGCCTGACATGCCTGTTTGGCCGACAACATGCCTGTCAACCGATATGATGCCATGGCAAGATATATTGTCATATAACAGCGATTTCTTTACCTGTCTTATTGGCCAATAAAATAAATTAAGAATTCGTTCCTCGCGTGAAAATTTATGTTATAGTACGAACATCCTCGTGGTTGAGGTCCTCATGTAGTCGGTCACTTAATACATACTCAAAGAATTCTTGGAAAAATGACCACATGCTCGATTTTACTTCGCAATTTGGGAACTACGCATTCGTCAATATTTAACACATTTACGATGATTTTTCACAAGCAAATGTCTTGATGAATATAAAACAATTAAACAGTGATTTATTTACAAACATCAATTTCAATGGAAAACTCTACATCACTTCCGAATGGACACTCGGAACTACCGGATCGTTCAATGAAATTGTTCAGTTGCGCTGTGGAAGCCGAAGATAAAATTATTGGCGCAATCAACAATCGCATTCAAATCACACCAATTGTTATTGTAATCGACCCATTCTACCCGCTGTCAGTTCATAATCCAGCTAATCTAAATTACTTCATGATTGGAAAATCATCAGACAAAAATAATATAATTGTTCTTGCAAAGAGTTGAATATTTTTCAATCCAGTCAGGGGGGATTTCCGGGCACGTATGCCGGGTGGGTGGGTGGTCAATGGGACCAACAAGCATTTTTTCTGCAACTCAAACACATATTTCCTGCATGTTTTTTGACTGTTTTTTGCAATGAGTTTGGATTAAAACACCTTCGAATAAGAGAAATAATGTAATTCTAACTGCTAAACTGACTGCAGGCAGTTATCGTGTATTATTTTTTTGCAAATTTTGAAATCCAAGAATGGCCGCTGGCAGCCATGTTTTTTTGGCCGAATGACCCCAAAATGACTCGTTCCTATTTACATGTTATGTTAACATCGATGACAAATAGTATGCACATAAATTCATATACAGCTGTTTACAGTGTATTTCCCCCCGCAAATCTCTGTTTTAGTGCCAAAAAGGGGTGGGTGACTAAAAATGGTCGGAAAAACTTTTGGACGCGGGGGGTGGGTGGGTCCCAACAAGGGTCGAAAAGTAAAAATCACTCTACGTGCCTAAAAAAAATGTCCGACACCCTCCCCCCCCCCCTTCTGACCCAGTTAGTATTTTCTCCTAACCAAAATATGGTAATACATACCAAATAAGGAATTTACTATGATAGTATTGTGAGTTGTAAGTTGTGGACGCACCAAATTAGGGGTTTTACAACCGTCATAATTCTCGCGAATCGAAATATAAGGAAATGACGCAATATCGTGACTGCTTATAAACAATTATGCGCTTTTTGCGAGAAAATAAGCAACGCGAGAACTGCATTTTCTCTGACACAAAGCGTGTTTTGTGAATAATATCACATTCATATAATCATTATGCTATACTATATAGATAATGAATGGCTTGGAGTTGACTATGCCAAAATAGTCGTCCTCGAGGACCACTATTTTGGCATAGTCAACGACAAGACATTCATTATTTATTATATTATATCGAACATTTGTCGGCATTGGTGCCAATTCTCACACAATTTCTCTGTCTGATTTGTCACAATTTTATTTACCGTGAATTTTGGAAATCGGTCTCAGATTTTACAATTTACGGCAATCTTTTGACGATGGCAGGGGGGGGGGCATAAATATGTTATTAGTTACATCTAACAGCATCTCTTCGTGATTCATGCATTTATTTCTATATATATGTCATTAGCAAAGATATTTTGGCGAAATTTTAGAAGTTAACTTGCTTAACTTCGACTAGAACGGAAATAACGTCCACTGGCATTAAAAAATTAGGATTGGCCGCTTGCCAACTAAACGGACAAACTATTAAATACACTGGATAGCAATGATCGGGCATTTGTAAGATCATTACAATACGCCAATAAATCTAATGATATACCAACATTGCAATAATTATCGTACATGTTATACTTTAAGATTGGTCGTATTTTCAAGGCGGCAACCCAATTTTGCGAAATGAGTTTGTTACTATAAATAGAAAAAGAATAGTAGGCATGTAGGAATCCTTCTGGGGTACTATCGTAAAATAGTATAGCAGTGTGTAGCCAATCAGAATGCGAGAAAGTCACGTGAGATATAATATTATATAATAGTATCTTCTTGAGGAAATCATCATAATTTGATAAATGTTAGTTCTAAACTATAACCTAAATGAAGGCCGCCCGTCCCTTTAAGCACACATCCAGCTATATAAATTATTTAGGCTGAAGTACCGTACTGCCAAAAATCATTTGCGCAAATCATTTACGATGAAGTTCAAATGAAAATTAATATTAATATGCACTAAACTCAAATTGACTCGACGCCATGAATAATGTGATTACTGACCCCCCCCCCCCCCCCCCCCCCCCCCCAACCACGCTGGGTATTTCACCTGTCATCAAAACATGATATGAACATGCAGTAATGTTTTCTTTGTTTGAAATTCCTGTATGTGTCATTGAAAAGATTTATATCCAGAACAATATGTGAAATTTTAAGTAAATCTATGTACATGTCATTTCATATACTAGTGCATGTCATTTTATAAGACCTGTATGTTATATTTTATAGAGGACGGTCAGCTAGAAGTCTTGCTGTGGAAGTAAATTGATTGGAAGACGTACACTGGACCAAATTTGGAACTTGGATGTATTCAATTTACAACGGTAAGTTTTTATATAAATACTGATCACTTTGAAGATGCATAATCTGATTTGACGCCCCCTAAATACTATTTCTTCGGCTTCGGGATTAAATAATATTTGATTTGAGTCGAGGAACCTATCCCTCAAAGCTCTGACAATAACAAACTGTCGGGGAAAAACATGCTAAAAGTTAAAAATGGAAAACAAATTGGATCGAGGGGTGCGTTGGTTCCAAAATTGGCCAATGGTAAAAATGTGTCCCAAAAGTTTCTGACTGTCCCCTGTTTTTGTATTTGTATTTGTTGGTAAAGAACTAATATGGATGACTAAAATGGCTATTGGTGTAAATTTCCGTTGTTGTTCATGTTGTAACTCGATGATCCGGGGACAATCAAATCGGACTGTGCATCCATCTTTAACAAACAACCTTATGTTGTATGTTTGTTTAATTTATGTGTACATTCCCTACCTATGGAAACAGTCCAAACAAATAATAAACAATTCCAACGTATAATCTCTAATTTTCAATTGAACCAATCCAAACTTGAGTTATCATCCGGAAACCAAAGAAAAAAGAAGGAAAATTGAATTTCCTCAGTCGAAAAAGTCCATAACTCTAGGAAAAATCATCGGATCAAACTCAAATTCGAACTTGACCTGTATCTTGATACGACTGATCCACAAAAAACGGTATTTGCAATTAAGGATCAAAACTTCAGATATCATCCGGAAACCGAAAAAGTGAGAAATTTTCTAAGTAAAATCAAATGTTGAAAAAAGGGAAATAACTCCATAAAAGAACATCGGACCAGAAGTGCAGAGCACATGTGCTCTTGGTTGAGACACCTACATACCAAGTTTCAATAAAATCGGATGATCATTACTGGAGTTATAACTCCGGACGCACGGACGGACGCACGGATACATGACCAGACGGACGACGGACAGACGGAGCTGATTACAATAGTCCCCAGAAAATAAATTTTACCGGGGACAATAATACCTGTGAAGGGTAACTGGAGATAAAAAAAAAAACAGGGGCTAGGGCGGGGGTGAATAATCACCGCATTTCGCACTTTAATTCACAGAATACTGATGACGCTATATAAACTTAATGAACCATAGCCACGATCGCCTTATAATTGGCGTTATAAATATCCAATAACCTGATGTGCTTTTAAAGTGATGTGAAACACTCCACTGAGGTGTTCCCGGACCTGCGGACGGAATAACAAATAATCAGGCCAAAATAAGTTATCCAAATAGTCAGAAAACTACATCATTGTTATAAACAAATTAAACGCAGTGACAAGTATTGGGACAATCATTTCAATCATGTTTATACTCAATAAGGTGCCGTGAATAAAGTAGTAAATATTCACATTTGTGCGTAGTTCAACCGTTGTGTTCTCTGAAATGGTACAGTGGATATGGTTGGAATTTTAGTTCTTAATCTCATGTTTTTGCTACATAATTCCAGTGGGGATAGTGTTTGGATACTAACTGATTATTTATATACACCCATTTATGCCTGTTTAAAAAAATGGGATGTGTTATGTTATTATGTATTATGCCGTGTGTCTGTCTATTAGTTCACTTTTGGATTCCAAATGATAACTTTAGATAGTCGCAACTGAGTTGAATGAAATTTTGAATGTGTTTATTTACTTGTACAAAATACAGGTCAAGTTCGAGTTTTGGTTCAGCACGTCAATTTCACCAGAGTTAAAGGCCTTTTGTTGGAATTACCATGGGCGTATTTTGCCACGCCCTAACAATGCTTTTTATATTCAATGAAATAAGTATGCAAAATATGTCTTTAAATCTGACTTTTCCTAAAAATAGTATTTTATGCATTTCTTTTCAGATTATGTTCACTGGCATTGGAAACTTTAGTACCAGAACGTGCACAGCATACATAGGAGGCATGTGTGTTATCTGTGCAGATACAATCTGTTATTCGTCAACTTTTCATACATAAATATTGTACCACAATATACAAGTGTGATGCAGCCTGTGGGACTTTAGTAGTATAATCATGCTATGCTGTCAAGTACTGGTATATTCATCCGATGCCAATGTAGAGGAGCTTGCGGATCTTTAAATTACTACTGCATGGAATGTGTAGAATCAGATGAGCTGTCGTTCTTGGGAATGTTCAATATAAGCAGATGTGTGATAAACTATATATTAAGTGTTAATTCATTGCAATTGTTGCAATGGTGAGGTGTACACAGAAGACAGGAATAGACACTGCGTGGAAGAATGGCTAGTACAGAAATAATGTCTATTAAGTTAGTAATTACAAGTAGTACTAATCTCTATGTTAATTATTCATTTGGTATTATGAGATCCCACATGATATCCAGGTTGATTTGATCAAATTATCACTGTTCCTGTACTGTATTGTGTAATTTAACTTGAATTTGATTGAAATACTGAAGGCTGAACTCAAACTATTTGAAGTTTTCACAGATGAAAGCTAGATAAAGTCAAGCATACTTTACAGTATGATTCCAACTGTTAAACTTAAGTTAAATCTTTTTGTAAACTTACATGTCTTATGTGAATATATATATATAGCTTGTTATGATATGAACTGGGATCTGAATTAAAAAAACAAGATTTTTTTTGTTTTTTTTGGTCAAATTATTTTTTTTTTTTTGGGGCGCCATCCCAAACCGGTAAACCGGTAAATGAAAAACGGCCTTGATATGTCCCTGGAAAGAAAAACATAAATGACAAAATTATGGTTAGTCACAAGCATTTGGGGTCACTTTGACTAGCCCACACCTTTCAGCGGTTCACTATGCATAAATCTGATGTTAGTCATAGTGACTAATTACACCAAGAATAACTCTAATTAAAACACTGCCTTGAACTAAGCTTAATATTCATTGCTAAATATTCAATTTACATTTTATCTGAGTTCTATTGAATCTATAATTGAACGAATGTCATGGGAGTATATTATGAGTTACGGGACACCATAGCCGACCACCAAGCGTCCCGTAACGTATTTATTATGTCAGTAGACAAAATCCAGCATATCCCTTTATATAATCGTCGCTGTAATTTATTGTAATTTGGTAAGATAAATGTGTCGTCTATGGCCATTAACTTACGTAACGTCACAGTGACGCGTCATGTGCGTTGACATTCAACGCATTGAATCAATGGCTAATTACCAAAAGTAGGACAACTTGTTGAGTTTGATAGTTAATTTATGAGTCTTTAGAATTCCTCAAATATATCGCATGCATGATTTGGTACATGGTACTATGTCTTTAAATTCACAGAAAAAGATTTCCGACAGATATCCCCTTTCTTGGCGCCAAAATACACCAAACATATTCCCGAGGCGACTGATTTTATGAAAAAACAAGATGGCGGATAAGCACCTAATATTGATTTCTTATTAGGTCACCGACCTAATATGTGTATCGACGCTGATTGGCTATTAGCACGAGCTGACATCATATAATGGCATATATATCAGAAGTTAACTCCCACATCAGAGGCTACACTATTAGCATAACATGTTCTTATTACGTGACACCACAGCTATCTCGAAAAAATTACCTAGCTAAAAAGACCTTTATACCACAAACTAGTGTTATACCTCTCAATCGGTCAGTACTGAAATCTGTGTTTTAGAGAATGGATTGAAAGTTTGTCCTGCTTTCAGTTCGTTCTCTTATTCTGGATGACATATCGTCTGGTTAAAGATACGGGCGGCGTTGGCGGTGGGATGCTGTTAAAATATTCACCTCCGTCAAAAACCACCATTAACAGAAAGAATAGTATAATATAGACAGACCTTGTTCTTATACCAATCAGAAATATTGCATAAACAGTATGTTAATGTCAATGTTTTTCCCTCTGTAATGTAAACAAAAGCAAAATACGTTACGTTACCTGGCTTTTGTTTAGATCCGGATATGGTAAACATAAAGAGCGTTATTTGTTACTGTTTTCCTGATATGGAAATAATAAAGAGCGTTTATTTCATTTATGTGGGATTAACCAATAGAATTGCGCTGTGTTATGTAAACAGAAGCACAACTTCTGTAGCACGAGCAGACTCTTGTTTACGATCACCATCGTACGTCTTGATGACAATATACTATTTACGCGCTGATTATGTTTGGCAAATGAACAAAACTATATATATTTTAATATTCCTTCTGCTGATGGCGATTTGAACAAATATGAATATTTCTGCAACGAACGCCGCCCGTGCCTTTAAGTATTGAAATTATTTGCTCATAGTTTCCACCAGATTACATGTTCACCTTCTCAGTGACTCAGAAAAGTTAGTAATTATGACTCATTCCTGGTTGACTAACACAATTTTAGACTATATACATGTATATCTGTATGTAATATCATGTTAAGTTTAGCACAACACAAGACCAAACTCGCATGCAAAAATCTATGAATAGAAACCCCAATCTCAAGAAAATATATACGGAAATGTATCAACCAATTTACTGAGGCGTCCCCAAATGCAATTAGGGGCCTCGATGTTTCAATTGGTTAGGGGTACACTCCAAGCCGTTTCGTCCTCCAGCACTGGCGATGATGGTTCAAATGCACATGTTTCCATTGTGGACTTTGTAACTCGAATTCGTTATCTGGTGGAGTTGTCAGTTACTCGCCGATGGTCGGTGTTTTGCGCACATGGTCGACGAGTTTATCAGCCATTGAAATCACTGTTAGATTAGCCGTAAGTGTGCGGATTTCCTCCACCACTAAATCTGGCAATGTCGTGATATGGCTTTAGTTGCTGAAAGCGACATTAAACCCCAATCAATCAATCAATTAACCAAATGAAATTAAAATGTAGTACTGTGAAAACTTTTTTTGCACAGGAACGACGTACGTCAACTTGTGAAGTGGCAACATATGTGTTTTCAGTTACCCATAATTATGCTGTGGTTAAGGAGTCTGAGAGCTTTCCGATGAATGGCAACAAGACATATTTCCGACTAAATCCTGAAAAGTTACCCATAATTATGCTGTGGTTAAGGAGTCGATTAATTAGGGCATTACTGTACTTCTCCTGAAACGACGTTGAATAGACCAACAGTTTGTGTTGGTACGAAATTGGAAGGGATTCAGTTATGTAGTATGCATGCTACACATTCAAACTGTTTGATGAAATATAAAAATAGAGCATGTCTTGTCGTTGACTACATGTGTATGGTATCCAGTGGGTGTGTATATTCGTGAACTATACCCACACAGCAGGTCACTTTACCCGCACAGTCAACTTCCAGCCACGCTCTATGTATTACAGATGCATAATCAGAATTAACGCTCTCAAATTACTATTTCTTAGGCTTCGCGAATGGGTAAAAAAAATATTTGATTCGAGTCAAGGAATATATATATATTGATTTTTGAAATTTGTTATTTCCCGAGATATGTAATTTTTGGCGGCCTGGCAAATATTCGTCAAGACGACTGACTCGGACCAAATTGCGGATGAAGATTGACAGCTCCGAGTGGCTTTCGGTGTTAGATATTTGACAATCAGGTCAAATTTCGTTGAACAAAACGTTGATAAATAACACGTTTTGAGCTATTTTATACTATAGTTGACTGTGGGCAATTAATCGATTCTGATAACTGAAGCGGCATTTTTTTTTTAATGTTGTTGTTGGATTCTGTTGATATGGGGACCATCGATTTGGATTGAATACCCTTAAATATGCCATTGATGTTACAATTCAAGAACGAGGACACATTTATATCTGTTTCGTGTAGTTGTATTTGTGATTTTGCGAAAGCTCTCTATTTTGCAAGAAATGCGAGTTTTTGATTGACATGTATCGGTGACGTCGGGAGGGCACGGTGGTCTCCAATCACACAAATTCACGTCACGAGGATAGAAGACCAACGCAGCATCTGTCATCGCCACTCGTACCCCACATTCCTCTGAACAGGCAATCTGCAACAAGAAAACCATAGTCAGAAATGGTAACGCGCTCAAGGTCATATATTATATACCCATGATTGTAATTATAGAATATAAAACATATTGGTTTCGCGAATGACCAACTCAGAATTCCGTTAAAATAACAATAACAACCAGCACCTAATTAACGAACCGGCGGCCGACTCATCAGTGGGCTGCAGAACTAAAAATATCTATAAAAGTTGAAATATAATACTTACAAATTATCATTTCTTTTATTTGTAATTGACATAACTTGTCACAAACCAAAAATCAACATTATTGACATAACGTTAATTAACGACAATAAACGAAATTGAAATTCCCAACTACACCTTTTACCGGACTCGGCCACCGACTCGCAGTTCGACTTTTAATCATCCCAATATTTCGTATTCTTTAAATAAAACACCCATGTTAATGTCAGCGCCCGTAGCAATCTAGTATCTCTATGACAGTATACACGCGGCGCGCGCGTAATAATAAAGAAATGACGAAATCAAACAATGTTAACCCTTCCATTACTGGAGCTTCCTGAAATTTTGCGAAAACGTTGTGCTAATGCATTATCTTATATATGCGAGTCTCCCATATGGTGCCTCGCATATATAAGAGAATAGATTGGCCTAAAATATTTACCTTGACCTTGTAAGCCAGTGCATTCTCTTATATATACGAGGCTCCATATGGGAGACTCGCATATATATGCATAAGAGAATGCACTGACACATGTTTTAATGCTGCACCAGCGCAGCATTAACTAAACCCTTTTTTCAAGCCTTGGGATAGTGTGTCTGGCATTTGCAGAATTAGGTCCCCAGAGGGTGAATTTAGTGATGCTGCACCACACAGTGGGCTACCATCACCACATTCACAATCTGAGGACCTAATTCTGCATAGGAAGTATAAATAATCTCAAATTAGCATTGTTTTAGTTACTTTTTCCCCTTGTGTTCAGATTATATATCCCCTAAGTTGCAGAAGATACAATGCACAATCGAGGTGACTGAATCAGATGTGTGAGCACCACCAACGTCAACTGGGGAACTTCAATGTGATCCTATTTGTCGCCCATAGCAGTTGATGCCTATATAAGCAGAATGAGGTCCTCAGATGGTAAATGTGGTGACGCTAGCCCGACGTCGCTAATTCACCATATGGGGACATCATTCTGCAAATGTCACACACTAATTCAAAGCTTTCTTTTTTTTACCCTGTGCCAATGCATTCTCTTATATATGCGAGTCGACCATAGGTCGCCTCGCATATATAAGAGAATGCATTGGCCTAACAATTTTTTACAATTTTAATAATTTTTTCTTGTATTCTTTAACAATTTTATAATTTTACCCATACAGAGCCCCAGACAAACATGAGCAGACGACACTCTTCTATATGCTTCTATATATGTGTGGGGCTCCCTGCAGGGTAATGGATGTCGTATCAGACAATTATATCACGAGGAAACTTGTTTCACGCTTCCTATTTTAATCTCTAAAAACCGGAAGCAACCAAACAAAATAATAATGCAACTGGAACGAAAGTTCTAATCCGGAACCGGAATTGTCATTATGTTTATATGTACACCACACTTTCTTTACTATGTACTCATTGACGAGCAGATTAATTTGGGAAATGTTCAGATAATAAGTTAAACAAACGGCCATATATTTGCCATTAAATTGTGTTGAACTTATTATCTGAACATTTTCCACCAATGAATATGATAGAGGAGAGACGACAGATAGAGATAGAGAGAGAGAGGGGGGCGAGAGAGAGAGAATGTTTGTGTTACGGTCTGTGTTATTGGAGTATGAAACGGGTGACCCAATTGGCAGTTGGCCAATCACCGAACAGGATTTATTTTAACACAGACGGGCTATGTAAATATTATAATATGCATCAAAACGTACTTGTGAAAGTTGTTGTATAAAAAACTTCAAAGAGGTACTGTACACTAAATCCAGTCATATATGGGACCATGCATCTCCTTTTTATACTCAACAGAATATATGCAACAGATGAATGCATTTAAGCCATGACTGAGTGCAAATTACACTCATGTGCTCTATGAACGATGAAACAACATGGTAATTATAATGAAAATGAACTTATGACTCCAGCCATTTATTCATAATATTATAATTACCATGTTGTTTGCATCGTTCACAGACCACATGAGTGTATTTTGCACTAATCCATGGCTCAAATTCATTCATTTGTTGTATATATTCTGTAGAGTATAAAAGGAGATGGTCCCATGAAGTGTGTACATATTTTTACTATGGTGCATATTTCCAATGTGGTTGTTCGTGGGGATAGTTTTGATGAAAACAAAGAAAATATGGATTTGGTAGTGTAAATTGTAACTATAACAGTTGGATCCAGGATGTGCCAGACCTGTCTATTAACCCTTTCAGTGCCAGTTAAGATTTTTGTATCAACCCATATACCCTGTGCCAATGCATTCTCTTATATATGCGAGTCGACCATAGGTCGCCTCGCATATATACGAGAATGCATTGGCCTAACATTTTTTCATCATTTGCTATTATTTTTTACAATTTTTTACAATTTTAATCATGTTTTCTAATATTCTTTAACAGACTTATTTTGTAGGTTTAGTTCCAGGGAATCTTACGTTTTTCATGGGCATCAAAATTATTACTATGAATAATTGGTGATAGTTTTGAGTTATAACATGCCCCTAAGGTTTTAACTAGTTTGTTTTTAAATTCGCTATAGCATGCTTAAGCATACCCAAAAAAATTCAACCCAAAAAACAAAATCTAAAAAAAACAAAAACAAACATGTTTTTAAAAAAAATTTAGCGCCGATTTTACAGACCGTAAATTATGGCCGATGAGATCGGCCCCTGGCACTGAAAGGGTTAAGCAACTATAATCAGTTTAATGGGAGACATGCGTTATACATGGTGACTAACCTTCGCACGATGTCTCTTAATTGTGTTATCCGATCTCGCCGGCGTCCAGAATCATAGGAGTCTTCGGAACGTTTGCCCCACCTCATGGGTTTATTGATGCGCGCGCATCGACAGTGGCGGCTATAACCAGAGGAACATTCACTCACACAGTTTATTCTTATTGATTGAGTTAACGTCACTAAACTCAAAACACATATCAGCAGAATCCCGAATATCGGCTTCAACTCCATCCTGTCCCGTAAATACTGAAAAGAATACGAAAAAATAAAGTAAAATATTTAAAGTGATGTGAAGCAATCCGGTAGGGTGATCAAATAGAAATGGAGAATAATCTTGCTCCAAGTAGTAAATTTTATAAATATTATATCCAAATTGACAAAAAACACTGTCATTCTTATATATTAATTAAATAAAGTGACTCTCGATGGCGAAATCGTGTTTATCGCAGATAGGTACGTCCCTAATCGAGAAGTAAATATTTACAATTATGCGTAGTTCAGACGATGTTTTCTATGAAGTGGTAAGGTCGATTTGTTTGAAATTTTCGTCGATTTTACTAGAATGTTAAATTCCTCCAGTTGGCATAGCGCATGAATACCAACTTATTAGTTTCAAGCACCCGAATAAGTACATAATATGTCTTTAATTCTTTGATAACTTTTGAAATAGTATAAATGCTACATAATGAGCTATTGTCAAGTTCTTAACACCCGCGTCACACACAAAGCGCTCTGACATTTTACGTAGGAAATTGCATTTTGCATAGTTGTAACATCGATATGATTCTGTGTTTTCGTTCTGCGACAATCACGCACACTAATGCGCAGCTTTAAAGGAATAATGCCGACGAGGTGTCATATAACCTCTAAATGTTGCTTTAGTTGCAACTTCTGAGGATGCATTACCAAAGAGAAAAAAATATGGGATTATAACATGAATCGGCTGAAGACGGGCGTTTTGAGCCACTTTAGAGACGGACGCTGGCGCAGTTGGCTCAATACGTGCGCTAAAAGGTTTCTTTTTTCTAGGTAACAAGGAATTTAGTTCGAATTTATTGGACGACTTATCCTTGTTTTTGGGAAGCATGCGTTACATGTAGGAGGCCCCCACCCCCTTTTCGTACGCCGTATTCCATGCCCTGTTATGAGGTACGCCGTATTCCGGCCCCTCTGTTAGGATGTATTCGGTATTCCAAATATACAGGTATTCGTACGCCGACCTTCCAAAAAATGAAGTTTTCATATATTTTTATGTATTCCATATGGCTGTTAACTGGTATTCCGTATTCCACCCTCTGTATTAAGTGGTATTCCGTATTCCATAGGGGGTGGGGGTGGGGGCCTCATGTAGTATGGGAAATGATTCGGTCAAAGCATCTTACACGCTTTGCGTCCAGGCACACGCCAGCTAACACCGGCGTTTGGTGGGATAGACCAGGGAGTTGGTGGGATAGACCAGGGAGTTGGTGGGATAGACCAGGGAGTTGGTGGGATAGACCAGGGAGTTTGGTGGGATAGACCAGGGAGTTGGTGGGATAGACCAGGGAGTTTGGTGGGATAGACCAGGGAGTTGGTGGGATAGACCAGGGAGTTTGGTGGGATAGACCAGGGAGTTGGTGGGATAGACCAGGGAGTTGGAAATAACTCGACTGCATGTCATGATCACGGATTACAAATTGTTTAACCCTTTCTATACTAAATGGATTCTCCCATGCACCAAATCGAAAAGTGTACATAGGAATGGTTTATTATTGAGTTGGGGGGGAGTATACAGGTAATATAAGCAGAGGCGGTGAAAAAAAAGTGCAGAAGTGCCTATTGTTTGTTGAACTTATTAATCTGAACATTTCCTAAGGGATAAGTACTCATCAATAAGAATTTAGTATATGTGACCCGCCATATCAAATCCAGTCGTAAGTCGGGATTTTTTTACCCTGTGCCAATGCATTCTCTTATATATGCGAGTCGACCATAGGTCGCCTCGCATACATAAGAGAATGCATTGGCCTAACAATTTTTTATCATTTTTTTTAAAATAAATGTTTCTTACAATTTTTAGGACAACAAAAAAAAAAAACATCCATTACCCTGCAGGGAGCCCCACACATATATAGAACCATATAGAAGAGTGTCGTCTGCTCATGTTTGTCTGGGGCTCTGTATGGGTGAAATTATAAAATTGTTAAAGAATACAAGAACAAATTATTAAAATTGTAAAAAATTGTTAGGCCAATGCATTCTCTTATATATGCGAGGCGACCTATGGTCGACTCGCATATATAAGAGAATGCATTGGCAAAGGGTGAAAAAAATCCCGACTTACGACTGGATTTGATATGGCGGGTCACATATAGAAAGGGTTAATGAAAAAACGTGCCCGGATGCACGAGCTGTGTGAATATAAACCATTAAATGTTCAACTCCACTCCATCTTAGGATGGGAATCAGATGGCTACGTACAGGATGGGGCATCAGATTGCTAAGTTAGTAATTAAGGTACATTGGGCTAACATAAGCCGTCGAGTGCTAGTGAAGCTGGTTCAGATCCCGATGTGTGCGTTTTTGTGATCCACGCACAGGAAAGTGAGTTGTGCATCTGGGCATGATTATCAGTCTCTTCCCGGAGGTCGGTAGTTTCTACGTGCAAATGTACATGTAGTTATTTCTCAGGGAAATTAACCCTATATATGTTTGGTATTTACTCATTCATAAACCGACAACGCCGTGAGAAGGCTTAGCAGCCAAACTAACGATGAACATCAATAAAACCAAACCTCTTTGGGATCTATAGTAAAACAATTTCAATACAATAACATCTTCCTTTACTATATAACCAATTCTATGTTAACCCTTTACCCAACAGAAGGGCCCTGTGCCAATGCATTCTCTTATATATGCGAGTCGACCATAGGTCGCCTCGCATATATAAGAGAATGCATTGGCTTAACACATTAAAAATTATAAAATTGTTAAAGAATGTAAGAAAAAATGGTAAAAAGTGTTAAAAAAAGATTTTTTTTAGGCCAATGCATTCTCTTATATATGCGAGGCGACCTATGGTCGACTCGCATATATAAGAGAATGCATTGGCACAGGGCATAACTGTAACTATCACAATGTGCTCAAGGAGCCGATTCCAATGATATCCATATTTGTATGGTTCTATTGAGACAGACCGAAGATATTTTAGGCTGTTGAAGCTTTATTTGGCCGGTTTTGGCCGGTTTGTTGGGTAAAGGGTTAAACAGTTACAAAATTCTACAACATATCCTCTGTAAAGTCGAGTAGTTTCAAAATATGGTCCATGTGCATCTACCATTAATTCATGGAATATAGAACAATTCTATTCAAATAAATATTACGCTTTGCCAACGGGTGAAAGGTAGCATTATACTACTATCGCTGAAAATCTTAAACAAATCGACGGTACCACTAAACAGAAAACACCATCTGAACTGCGCTCAATTGTAAATATTTACATCTCAATTTTGGACGCAACTATCGGCGATAAACATATGCAAAAGATTTCGCCATCGATATTTAATTAATATATAAGAATGACGGTGTGTGTTGTCAATTTTCTATTTGATCACCCTACCGGAGTGTTTCACATCACTTTAATTTAGTGTTGTTATGAAGGTTGAATGAGAATGTTAACGCATAGAGAAAGAGCAACATACCTTTCGACCCAGACATGTAGTTTCCAACTGTTGAACGGTTTGCACAGAAGTTGGGGCGAGAAACTACAACTTTCACAGAGTACATGTGTGTCTACCTGCCATTGTTGTGTTCGAATCTACGAAAAGTTACTTCCATACTGAAAAAAGTGCCCATTTGTGGAAGTCGTGTCCCCTCCTCACCCCTGTCAGATATTACGTCCGACACCCCTGCTAATAAGTCAAAAGTGCACTCGATTTAATAACAGAGACATCCCACAACTATTTGGGCGAGATAAAACTGATCTCCACCGGAAATAGCTACGAGGGAGGCCTTGTTTCCGGAAGTAGCAAATAGCATGCCCTGTACCTATTAACTGGAACGAAACCACCGACATTCCGGGAACCAAGTAGCGCATAGCTCGAGGCAGCACCATGTGGCATTAGCTCGCGTCTGATAGGCTGATCCTATCAGTATGACGACGAATCACGCAAACAGGCATATACTATAATAAGGTCATCCATGATGACACGTCATTAAATTGGGCCCCAAGTCCCGATATTCACCGAGATCCTATTTGCCGATATTTTTACACATGTGACATTCGTTATCAAATGTGATATTATTTAGTTGCATAGACACACTTAACCCTTCCATGACTGTAGCTTATTTCTCGTAGAGAGCCTCGAGTTTATACGAGAATACATGACTGTAGCTTCCTTCTCGTAGAGAGCCTCGAGTTTATACGAGAATACATGACTGTAGCTTCCTTCTCGTAGAGAGCCTCGAGTTTATACGAGAACAAGTGACTGTAGCTTCCTTCTCGTAGAGAGCCTCGAGTTTATACGAGAACACGTGACTGTAGCTTCCTTCTCGTTGGGAGCCTCGAGTTTATACGAGAACACATGACTGTAGCTTCCTTCTCATAGAGAGCCTCGAGTTTATACGAGAATACATGACTGTAGCTTCCTTCTCGTTGGGAGCCTCGAGTTTATACGAGAATACATGACTGTAGCTTCCTTCTCGTAGAGAGCCTCGAGTTTATACGAGAACACGTGACTGTAGCTTCCTTCTCGTTGGGAGCCTCGAGTTTATACGAGAATACATGACTGTAGCTTCCTTCTCGTAGAGAGCCTCGAGTTTATACGAGAATACATGACTGTAGCTTCCTTCTCATAGAGAGCCTCGAGTTTATACGAGAATACATGACTGTAGCTTCCTTCTCATAGAGAGCCTCGAGTTTATACGAGAATACATGACTGTAGCTTCCTTCTCGTTGGGAGCCTCGAGTTTATACGAGAACACGTGACTGTAGCTTCCTTCTCGTTGGGAGCCTCGAGTTTATACGAGAATACATGACTGTAGCTTCCTTCTCGTTGGGAGCCTCGAGTTTATACGAGAACACGTGACTGTAGCTTCCTTCTCATAGAGAGCCTCGAGTTTATACGAGAATACATGACTGTAGCTTCCTTCTCGTTGGGAGCCTCGATTTTATACGAGAATACATGACTGTAGCTTCCTTCCCGTTGGGAGCCTCGAGTTTATACGAGAATACATGACTGTAGCTTCCTTCTCGTTGGGAGCCTCGAGTTTATACGAGAATACATGACTGTAGCTTCCTTCTCGTTGGGAGCCTCGAGTTTATACGAGAACACGTGACTGTAGCTTCCTTCTCATAGAGAGCCTCGAGTTTATACGAGAACACGTGACTGTAGCTTCCTTCTCGTTGGGAGCCTCGAGTTTATACGAGAACACGTGACTGTAGCTTCCTTCTCATAGAGAGCCTCGAGTTTATACGAGAACACGTGACTGTAGCTTCCTTCTCGTTGGGAGCCTCGAGTTTATACGAGAACACGTGACTGTAGCTTCCTTCTCATAGAGAGCCTCGAGTTTATACGAGAACACGTGACTGTAGCTTCCTTCTCGTTGGGAGCCTCGAGTTTATACGAGAATACGTGACTGTAGCTTCCTTCTCATAGAGAGCCTCGAGTTTATACGAGAACACGTGACTGTAGCTTCCTTCTCGTTGGGAGCCTCGAGTTTATACGAGAATACATGACTGTAGCTTCCTTCTCATAGAGAGCCTCGAGTTTATACGAGAACACGTGACTGTAGCTTCCTTCTCGTTGGGAGCCTCGAGTTTATACGAGAACACGTGACTGTAGCTTCCTTCTCGTTGGGAGCCTCGAGTTTATACGAGAATACATGACTGTAGCTTCCTTCTCATAGAGAGCCTCGAGTTTATACGAGAACACGTGACTGTAGCTTCCTTCTCGTTGGGAGCCTCGAGTTTATACGAGAACACGTGACTGTATCTTCCTTCTCGTTGGGAGCCTCGAGTTTATACGAGAATACATGACTGTAGCTTCCTTCTCGTAGAGAGCCTCGAGTTTATACGAGAACACGTGACTGTAGCTTCCTTCTCGTTGGGAGCCTCGAGTTTATACGAGAACACGTGACTGTAGCTTCCTTCTCATAGAGAGCCTCGAGTTTATACGAGAATACATGCGTTGACCCTATTTTCTTTAGGAAAGACTGGGCAAAAATAACATAGGAAATATGTATTTTATGACGTTTTTACTCTTATGCTCTTATGGAGTGCTCAAATATCTTTTTGCACTGAGCGAAAGTGATGAATTTGTTCACATAATGTCAGACCTCTAAACAGTCGATTTGCCTTTTCGTCGTTAACGGACAAATAGTCATTTCAATGTGCCAGATCATATCTTCTGTATTCTCTATACATGTTCAGTGCGAGAACAAAACTCCCAAACTTTCTAATGCAATTTTGTTTAGAAACAATTAAAATGGTACTTATACGACGTTATATAACTGATGCGACGGGCGTTGCCCTCGATTATTGTATTCGTGTTGGGAATTATTAAATTACATGAGTGATTGTTGTGTAGGCTAATATCTGAAGGCCACATTCAACCAAATGTTAGTTGTACAGTTCTTATGGGATTATACAGATCCTATTGCTGGAGCATCTGGCGGCTATGAATGCGGGTTATTTATACGATGTAAAAGGTACTCAATCCGATCAGACGCTCTTAAATTACGATTTCTTTGGTTTGGCAGGCTTCGGGGGCAAAAAATCTTTGATTCGAGTAGAGTAACCCACACATCAATGCTCAGAGTGATCATATATCGATTTTTGAAGTTTGTTTTTTCTAGAGATGTGCAATAATATGTGGCCCAGAAACACGTGGTCAAACGGAGGGTATCTGACAAAATTGTGGATGAAGATGGATAACTCTAAAATCAAGTGGTAATACGGTCAAAGTTCGTGATACTTTAGTGATAATACGGCGAAATTTTGTTGAACAAAATGTTGTTAAATAACAAGTTTTGGGAAATTTGATACCATAGTTGACATTATTTTGTTGCAATAAATCGATTCTGATAACTAAAATTTATTTTGAAGAAATATTGTTGTTGTTGTTGTTGTATATTGATGATATGGGGATCGTCTGATCGGATTGAGTACATTTAAAGTTATGTGAATCATTCAGTCGAGATGTTCATAAGGGAATGGCAAATAATTTGCCTAAGGTGGTGATTTTTCATAATTTGCCTAAGGTAGTGATTTTTCCTAACTTTCATATCCTAATAAGCAGAAAATAGTTATTTTTATAAACGAATTATATGCATCGGCTATTGTTGGTCCAATCATTGTCGTATGTTGATCAAATATGAATTCGTCCAGTAGGAAGTAGTAAATATTTAAATATGTGGGTAGTTCAGACGTGTGTTCTCTGAAATGGGACCATCAATGTGGTTGGAATTTTCGACAATCTCAGTTGATTTCTACAATCGTCCAGTTGAGATATAGGCCAGATTCGTCATTTACGGTTAAAACCTGGTATACGTTAACATGTAGATTTAAACCACCGTTTGGCAGCCACATCCGTGGTTTAAATCCGAGACCGCATGTCTGTGTGACACATTCTTCATATCTGGTTTAAACACGGTCCAACCAGACCCATCGTTTAGCAGAAGTAGCTCTGTGTCGTCTAGACAATTGGAATCAGGGAGCTAAATGTGTTCCAGAGTCGGGGAGCGAGTACACCGTGGAATGCTAAAGCTGAAGGTAACTGAAGAATGACCTTCACCTGATACATGTGACACGTTATTAAAGGATGACATCGTGTTTATTTGATTTGTACATCATATCTAAATAATTTAAACTGGTGAATTAATGGGGGAATGGATTTTTTGTGAGTGGGAAATTTATTTAACTGGCTGCTGTAGTTCTGGGTTTTTCCAGATCAAATTTGGCTGTGGGATAGCCCTGTCGTACACTTGGGGACTTATTTTTAAAAATAAACACATGACCTATGATTTTTCTTGAATTTCGTGATCAACTGGTATCAATCTAGCTGTGTAAATATCACTGGAATGGCCTGTAGCCTTCAATTCAGTGAATTTGGCCGAAACGTTAACACTGTCGCCTATGGGAAACCATTTAGTTCAGTGATTCCAATTAATCGTACATGCCTAATGCGGACCTCTGCGTTCTGTCTACAGCTAAAATCGATAATTACGACACTAGCATATTTTGATTGGAAAGCACTCAGATGCATATGTAAAGTGTGGGGATTAATTGTTTTTGTTTTGTCAATTGCGATCATTTCTAAAGTGTTATGACTTCAAACCGGCAACAAAAACGTATAATTCGACGGTCCAGCTAAACCCGGTTTAGCGAGGCTTGACCCGAAATGAAGAATCCGTCTTTGCTGGACCGCGGTTTACATGGGCGGAGCTGTACATAATGATCCATGGTATGTCTTTACGGTGAGTTTAGTGGCTTGGTATATTTTCATGTTACAATTGACCCATTCTCACACTAGCGGGTGTGAGCTTGTTTGCGTTAATTGAGGGCGTGACAGAAAACATTCTACCGGCCTGCTTGTGATCCGCCTGGTAACTCGATTGCATGCTCATCTCCCCGAATCAGCGATTCACTGCCCGACCATAGATGCCCGCTTAGGCCCGGTTTGGCTGGACCGTCAGTGTAGGATTAAACCTGGTTTAAACTCGGAGTTTTAAGCTGGATATGACGAATCCATGTTGTTTTGGATACTAAGTGTGTTCACTGTAATAAGTCCTTAATGTGTCTTTAATATTACTCAATCCGATCAGGTAGTCCCCATACCACCAAGATACAACAACAACATTTTTTCAAAATACGCTTTAGTTATCAGAATCGATTTATTGCAACAATATAATGCTAACCACTGTCAACTATGGTATAAAATTTCCCAAAACTTGTTATTTATCAACAATTTGTTCAATAAAATATGGCCTTATTATCACGAAATTTGACTTGATTTTAGAGTTATCCATCTTCATCCGCAATTTTGTCCGAGACCCTCTGTTTGACCACGTGTATCTGGGCCACATATTATTAAACATCTCGAACAAATTTCAAACTGAAACCAAAGAAATAGTAATTTAGGAGCGTCTAATCGGATTGAATACCTTTAACCTTTTCAAATTATAGCAAACTATAGCCATTGAGAATTTCCCGACAATTGACCGACAGAAGCCTTCCCTCGTGGAAGTCCTAGAATGTAGTCAGAGTTTCTTCCTAATTTAACCTATTTAACATATTTCCCTTTTTATTTAGATGCTACAGTGTACAAAATGACGTGTTCGGAACTGGAAATACTTTGTTTTGTTTCATACTGAATATTTCGTATACATTCGATGTCTTAGGACGACACCAACAACTATTTTGTTAATTGTTCAATAACACAAAGAATCATTTTTTTATATCATTTTTATATCATTTTTTATATCATAGGCTGTCTGAAACCCTTTGAGTATAATGGTATCCCTGTAATGACTGGAGCTTCCTACAAACACCCTGTTCCAATGCATTCTCTTATATATGCGAGGCCCCATATGTGAGACTCGCATATGTAAGATAATGCACTGGCACATTATCTTTAATGCTGCGCCAGCGCAGCTCTCACCATGAAATGGTATATAATATACACAGTACCTGTCTCTTTGATATCGGATTTATTTCCTGTTTTCTTTTTCGTGGTTCACTCACAGGAGAAATTGGTTGAGTTTCACTCGCTGTATTTTGACGACTTTCAGCCCAATCACAATGTGTAGCGATCTGCAAACAGAACAACAGAACACATTCGATTTATAAATGAGTGATGGCGTCAGTCAGACACAGTGCGTCGAATTTTAGACAGCGAAAGAAAATAAAGAAACAGCACGAACCATTTATTTGCAAGGGTTGCTGAATTCTTATCACGGTCATACCACGTGACAACAATGAATCCGTGATCTATCGTTTATTAGACATACGTAGATACTTAACAAATTACGAGGTGTTCATTGAGCAATGACGTGAATTTTTATTTACCTTTCGCAAAGTCCGCCGAGTAGCTAATCGATGACGTAATCAATTCTAAATACAAGTTAGACCAATAAAATATTCTCTCGGACACAATGCCAAGCGTGATTAACGATTAGTCTAAGGTTGTCAACAAGTCTAAGTTTTGAGTGCCTGTCATTTGCAAAATGAGGTCACCAGAGGGTGAATTTAGTGACGATATCCCGCATAGCGGGCTATCATCACTAAATTCACCCTCTGGTGACCTCATTCTGCATGGCCTCATCTGCTATGGGAGACTCAGATTGCATGAAGTTCACAAATGGTGAATAGTGTGATGTACACCCATTGGGAACCTCGATTATGCAATGTGTCGTCTGCCAATTTTGGGATATAGAGAACTAAACTAAAAAAGAAATGGAATCTATAGAAATTTGATAATAAAGAAACTTTCCAGAGAAGATGAGGCCTAAGCAGAATGAAGTCCCTAGAGGGTGAATTTAGTGATGCTAGTCCGCTATGTGGGATTGCGTCAGTAAATGCACCCTCTGGGACCTCATTATGCAAATGACAGGCACACTAAACTCAGGCTAAGGTTGTCATTAATATTCGGCGTTCTCCGATATTTGCGGAAACTCAATCATTATTGAGTGAATTTGGCTGAAACGTTAACACTGTCTCCTATGGGAAACCATTTAGTTCAGTGATTCCTATAAGAAAAATTTGAATTTTACGAAATTTCACGTCTCGCCATGATAAGTTGTTAATTCCATATTTTCTTATTTTCAAATGATAATGACCACATTTTGGACATATTTAAAGAAGAAACCCATGGATTGGCCTGTAGATAGTAAAGAAAGTGATAAATCTGGGAATTTTGCATGGACATCAGGTACCATTATGGGGGGGGGTCAGGGGGGTGTAAAGCCCCCCTCACCACAATTTCGAGGAGTGTTAGCACAGTATGTGTGCAAAAAAATTCTGAAAGGATCGTAAATTTCCGCATAAGAACGACCTGTTCCAAAATCCCCCAGCATATATGAAGATCGTTCATTGGTTGCTACCTATCTCCTGATATTGTACAAAATAGGGTTTGGTATAATGATTGGAAAGTTTAGCACTTCCGGCAACAATGCAATAATAGCAAAACACTTTAGGTCTAAATTCAATTTAGTATATGGTAATATTGACCATTAGTTTAAGGGAGTCGTTAATTTCCCGCGCTCTAAATGCGATTCATTAATTGAGTGTGCAAAGACTGTCTGAAGTGATTTAATTTGTTTGATCAATAAGAAAATTAAGTGTGCCCATTTCCTGCACCACATAACAAAGATTGTTCATTTGTAAAATAGAGAGCGATAAATTTTATTCAATGAAGTATGGGAAGTTATCACGTGCGTTGAGGAACACAACGATCGTAAAAACTCTCTGTCTACATTTGATCTCGATGGGAATGTTGTCCTTTAAATAGTGTTCGTCAATTACAGTTACCACTAAACTATATTGCGCCACAATGAAATTGGAATTGGATGTGACATAAAACGATTTCATATGAGAAGACGAGCGCGATCTATCATCTTATGTACATAGTCTCATTTGTCCAATAATCACGGTGGGGAATCACGTGGTTTCGAGTTTGGTGAGTACCGCGTGATGACTCAAAATGTGCAAACGCAAACAAAAACATGATATATGAGGAATTGACATAGCATTTTGACTATTACGATCATATGCTAGTTTATTTTAAAAACAATTTGATATCTTATATGTTCGGAAATCCTCAGTACATGTAGTTTTCTGTAACATTCTGACCAAAGTTTCCAGTCGGAGGTTCGTGGAATATACAAGACCAAACTTCTAGGAGAATCATTTGACTGACAAATTTGGTCAGAATGTTAGCGCAAATAACTGTGAGTTTGGGCGCAAATTATGTACACGTATCAGCTTGTTTGATAAATGGTATAGCATATGCTCGTAGCTGCCAAAATACCATGTAATATATAATTATCCTAGTTTATTACCCCTTTTCTCGTTTCTGGTCTCGTTTGTGATCGCCTCGGTCATTTTGAATGCATTGACTTGAAACATATTTTATTTGTATAATATACAAAAGGGATTGAGGCACAAGTTTTTACAACTTACGAAGCCCCTCTCCCGATACAATAATATTACATACATTTGATCAAGATGACGGTATATAAACGTATTTACATGATGATCAGTTTAGAGATCTATAATTTGTATTGCCTTCCAGAGGTTGTGTAGATTTGTGTTTAAAACAATGAGGCTACATTGTGAAAAAATAATAATAGTAGACAGTCATGAACTAGGTTTTAATTTTTGTAGCGCTCTGGAAGACAGTACCGACAATTGATAAGAACGTGCATGTTTCTGGGGGAGGTTGGTCCGTTTGTGAGATAACTGCCACATAAAAATTGAAATTTCGGAAGCACCTTTAAGTATATTCAGAAGTGATATACTTATGTATGTACATACACCTAAATATACACATGTACACATATATGGATCCGTATGGACACACATATACATACTTATAATATAAAATCTTTTAGGGGTCGAAACGTTTAGTCGCGGCAATATATTGCTGTGTGATGTCAAATAGTCTCATATTTTTTTTGGGACGAGATATTAGGTATTCCACACATGAGTTCTGCAATGTTGCTTATTATGAGATTTTCACGGGTTTTGAATGCATGGAACTCATTAACTGGAAACCACGTGATTCACCACCGTGTTAATTAAGTGAGTGTCCTAATACAAGTCATAACTTATATAAATTATGCTCTCCGGTATTACGCCAAGCGTGATTAGATAGTCAAAGGGTGTTTTCAATGTCCGATTATCTCCGATATTCTCGAATCCTCTGGCAGTAGTGTATAGTGTGCAAAGACCATCTGAAGTGATCGAAATTACCGCCTCAAAAAAGAATGCTGGACGTTTCTTCACCTGGACGTTTCAGTGTTTGTGTTGCTATTCGGCAGCCGGCACCTGGACGTTTCGGCGCTTGTGTTGCGGTTCGGCACCTGGACGTTTAGGAACCAGATAGTTCGGTATACTTCGAGCATTTCGTCACCTGGCGGTTTTTTTAATCATTGAAACTATCAGTGGTGACTAAAATTATTATTACTCTCGTTCTTTATTTCAATAAAATGCAATAACGCGTAAACTGGTGGATAACAAATACGAACACATGATAGCACAAATTGCGGTGAATACATATTTATCACATAATTTGGCCATAAAAGCAGTTTCATAATTATCGGTAATAGACACGTTTAATATCAGCGCGTGCGATGACGTCACGGCGTTCTTCAAATAACCTGCGATCGCTGTAGTTTATGATTGTTGTTTTCGATGAATATTTCGCGTTGCTTCGGGTTTATTTGATCATGTGATAAAAGGTATCTCACACTCGTCCTATTTTATACGTAATTTATCAACCTCGTCCTCTAAATTCTATTTGAGCCTCGGTAAACCTCGGCTCAAATCGAATTTAGTGAACTCGGTTGATAAATTCCGTATAAAATAGAAACTCATGTGAGATCCTCTATATATGTATTAATATACGAACAGATACGGCCCCGAAGTGCCAATTAAGCGATATAAATTGTACATGTCAGCCTTCACTTTGCGAATGGAACAATAGAGAGTGTTCCTTGTTAAGTCTAAACGTATTGGTGATTAAGATAATAAAGACGTGTTCTAACTTATTTCCGAATTAAATGTTGAAATTACTGATAAATTTGTATTACTTCTCTAAGCTCTTACCATATAGTATAGACATTCCGTGTGTTAGTATATAGCAGAAATGTATTTACTTTCTATGGATATGTCCACGTCTCTTTTAAATTACCAGATCTATCAGTATGTTCTTCATGACATAAGCCTATTGGACGACATTTGAAACAATGTTTACCAAGTTTAATCATAGGCCGATGCTTTCTCCATTAGTAAAGATAACATTCCCTGATTACAAAAAGAATTCGCCAGTGACTGCTGCATGACACAACAAGTTAGTTATAGAAGTCGGATTAGAGTCTTCTAAATTATTAATACAATAACAAATGTATCAACATATATCGTTTTTGTCACTTAAAGTATGCATCTCTCTTCAAGAAACGTCTTCAATGAAGTGTCAAAACGTCCAACTGCATTGGCCGAAACAACCAAGTGCCGAAAACGCAGGTGCCGAAACGTGCTGAAAATAAGATGCCGAAACGCCCAGGTGCCGAAACGTCCTGCATCCCTAAAAAATAAGGTGATTCATTTTCATATATTTACACACTAAGTATTGTCATCACTAAATCCACCATTCTGATTGGTCGGCGCCCACGTGGCTAGTTGCAGTTATTTCTCGGTGAATGCGCAATGCCTCATAACACCAAGCTAATAACACAATCGATACGTCATTAGGTTTGGAAAGACGAACGCGTAATGTGTTGGGCGCATTTGGACTCGCGCATGATTGACTTAATACATCATCGGGTTTCAATATAGAGAGAAATTGTTCCTATTAACTTTTACCAAGGGTGCTATTGGGTATTTTGGGCTGATTTTGTCACGATACACTTTTCGATTTAAATATATTTACAAAAGTAGCTTTTTCGCTAAATGTATATAAATATAAGGATTAACTATCATGTGGACTATTTTTATGGAGATGTAACGGTGAGGTAAGTGGTCATAACTTGTATGAAAAACCCTTCGGGTTTTACACAAGTTATGTCCACTTACCTCACCGTTACATCTCCATAAAAACAGTCCACATGACAGTTAATCCGTATTTAGCACTCATGAAGATTGTTCTTTGGTGGCTCCTTTCCTCCCTTTATGACACAAAGAGCGTTTAGTACAGTGTTGTGTGGAAACACTTACGCCAAGAAACACAACAATCGCAAAAACATCTTGATCTTGAAAATTATATTGCCATTAAAATGGCGTTGGTCCATTATCGTTACCATGCACTATATATATATAGGCTGCATCGCACAATAACGAAATTGGAATTTATTGCCAGATAAAAGGATCGCATATGAGAAAATGAGAGCGATATATCATCGTATATACATAGTCTCATTTGCCAGAACGATTATGCAATGGATATATAGAGTGTCACACATTATTTGTTTTAGGGTGCATTTACATGGCTATAGAACTGTACACAGATCTACACGCAGACTAGTGTAAACGGGTTGATATAGAAATGCACACAGAAAGAAAACGGTATTAGTTCGTGTGAGCGAAAATCGTGTCCGCTGTATACGCCACGATCAACGCCGAAGCATTGCGACAGGCAAATCTGTTTTTATTAATTGTTACTCGGGCTTGGCGAATGTGTTTTAGTGTTCGTTGTCATTTCAACCCGTGTATTTCGAATATTGAACACGGACAGGGATGTGGAAACTTTGGTCAAAGTTTTCAACAGTTGGAAATTTCATACCTGACACAACATTAGTTGTAATTTCCAAACCAACAATAGGTTGAAAATGATCTTGTAGTTTGATTTTCAAACATTTTATTGGGGGGGGGGGGGTATTGTTTTCGGACCAATATTTGCATAATTTCCTACTTTTTTATAAACATTTTGGGCTGAAATGGCCATCAGCTGGACGTTTTCCAACCTTATCATGGGGGCGGGTGTCAGGTTGGAAATTTCCAACACTTGGAAAGATTGTGTCCTGGTCCCTCCTCGTGGCCAGTCAAAAACTGCTAGTTAATTTAAGAAAACAATATTGTCCTACATTTGGCCAACATTGTCATTGGAATTGTCATCAGTTGGAATTTTTACTACATTTGGTCAAATAAAGGGTGTTGTAGGGTGGATACCCATTCCATACAGATCCAAAATGGCCACCGCCCAGATGGTGTCAAACAGGAGACATATAGATGATCACCTGAAATCCTAAATATTGGTGGAATCGCCATCTAAAGCTATATGGGTGCTCGCTAGCCTCTATATTTGTGCACACAGTTGTTTATTGTGTATTCCTATGCGATTTGCATTCTTTCTTCGAACCATTATCAAGTGGTATAAGGATACACTTTAAATACATGCGCACATACCAAATCGCTGTTGTCTGCTGATAGTTGATCCATTTTTATGTCTGGCCTAAACTGAAACGACTCGTAGTGAATTGTCAATTACCAGAGTACTGATCAGCGCGCGTTCACTATTAGTAATCATATTGTGATCACAGTAATGCGCGACACGTGACTTCATACAGATCTGTATACAGTTCTATATCAGTGTAAATGCATCCCTTAACTTCAAGCTACACATAACGAAATACGTTCTTTGTATATATGTGACCCGCCATATCAAATCCAGTCGTAAGTCGGGATTTTTTTTACCCTGTGCCAATGCATTCTCTTATATATGCGAGTCGATCATAGGTCGCCTCGCATATATAAGAGAATGCATTGGCCTAACAATTTTTTATCATTTTTTTTAAATAAATGTTTCCTACAATTTTTAGGACATAAAATAAAAAACATCCATTACCCTGCAGGGAGCCTCACACATATATCGAAGCATATAGAAGAGTGTCGTCTGCTCATGTTTGTCTGGGGCTCTGTATGGGTGAAATTATAAAATTGTTAAAGAATACAAGAAAAAATTATTAAAATTGTAAAATATTGTTAGGCCAATGCATTCTCTTATATATGCGAGGCGACCTATGGTCGACTCGCATATATAAGAGAATGCATTGGCACAGGGTAAAAAAAATCCCGACTTACGACTGGATTTGATATGGCGGGTCACATATATACTATACGTTTTTGTATATCATCTTACACGTATAATCTCATTTGCCAGAACGACATAGACAATTCAATGAAGTGATGGCCCAAATATATTATGCTCTCTTACAATGTGCCAAGCGCGATTACACCCAACATCAAGTTTAGTCAAAACTGTTGGGTTATCCAAAGTTTGGTTAATGGTTGGGTCAAATTTCCAGAAGTTGGGTTAGATTGTTTGGTTAGATTAGTTTAGTTAATAATCACTGCTTTTCAGTTGTAAGTCGGGATTTTTTTTACCCTGTGCCAATGCATTCTCTTATATATGCGAGTCGACCATAGGTCGCCTCGCATATATAAGAGAATGCATTGGCCTAACAATTTTTTACAATTTTAATAATTTGTTCTTGTATTCTATAACAACTTTATAATTTCACCCATACAGAGCCCCAGACAAACATGATCAGTTGTGGGGCTCCCTACAGGGTAATGGATGTTTTTTTATTTTATGTCCTACAAATTGTAAGAAACGTTTATTTAAAAAAAATGATAAAAAATTGTTAGGCCAATGCATTCTCTTATATATGCGAGGCGACCTATGGTCGACTCGCATATATAAGAGAATGCATTGGCACAGGGTAAAAATGTCCCTTGATAAAGATTTACTGGATGTGAGCTCTCGTTGTCATGGTTTTTTCTATTTATTGGTATCAAAGTCAAATAAATAAATCTGTTATGTGGGGAATTATATAGTTGTAGTATTCCTTGTGTCTTTGGTACAAGTAATCTTTTCTAGGTTGTTAATTTATTCTCTAAAAGGAAGTCATTATATGTTACACTTACGGATTTTCATATTACATACCATGTTCGAAGTCTGGTTTAATTCAATAACTGTCCTCTATTCAGACGTTAAGGTCCGAAATGAATCCATTCATTGGGCTTATTTTTTAGGATTTTATTCATGACCAGAACTCAGAGTATATTGTCAAAACTCATCCATTGAGATGAAATATAATTATATATTGTTGACATATGTTTTCTCTAACCCCATGTTTAGTTACTTCGAACCCAGCTGATATATTCATACCTCCATTGGATTCGCTTAATATTCATCCAACGCCTTTGGCTAAATGGAATTTTCGTTGATAGGATTGAAGATATCCTCTTTGGTCAAAGCAACCTATCCAATACTTTAAATGATAAATTGTTTCGCAATACGCTAACTTTCATTGCATCATCGGGTAGATTTCATTGACGGAAAACCTTCAAAATCCAAATAAGCCTATATCTTCATACATTCCCCATATTGCCATCAAAATACTCGGCTCAGCTCGCCATAGGACCTACATCCCATCCTTGATATCTGTCTACTCACTTTATACCTTACCCTCATTCTCGACCCTCCTCGATTTAGGTACTACATTCCAATTATAAGCTAATATTGAGTCCTACATAATTCCATATATAATTAATAATTTGCGTTTCAATATTGTTAAGGGAGAGGAGCAATATTCTAAGTTGAATAACTTGTGCTCCCATCCCTTTTGATTAACTCATATCTTATTTCATATTCTAATTTGTTAAATGTATTATGTAACGAGGGTCAAATAAAATATGTTCAAACAAACAAACATTCGCTCGGATTCGGTTGACTAATCGTTGGGTTAGAGTCTGACTAAACTTTAGTTATATGCCCAATTTTGTTTAGTGTAACCATTTACCATTAGTCCAATGGCGTCGTTAATGCCATGCGCTCTGTCGATTCCCGGATCGACTTCGGTTGTTATAGTAATGTCCGAAGACTATATTACCGCCTTAAAGAGGAAACACCTATAGATCATATTTCCTGCAGCAGTAAATAGAGGATCATTTATTGCTACAATTCGCCTGACGTGACAACATTGAAGAGCGTTCGGCTAGTGCACGGTTGTGTGGAATGTTGAAAGCGCTTTCAGGGCAAGCCTCTCCTAAATCGTTTTGTTGTGTCATGGGTATTAGAATGATGTCATTTTAACTGAAATTTCACTGCACTTGTGTAAATCCAATCTCCAAAATAATATAGTCCTTTAAAAAGTGTTGATCTAGAGTTACCACTATAATAAATTATGCTGCATCGCGCCATGACGGAATCTGAATTGGGCGCGACATAACAAAAGTTTCCTATATGAGAAGAGGAACGCGATATATCATCTTATTCATATTCTCATTTTGCCAAACACGAATGGATAATTCAAAGACGAGGGTGTCGTGCCACAGTCGTGGTGTGGGTGTTTGGTTTATCGTTCACGTTCCCCTTGGATTCAATCTATATGTAACTATATATAATTGTGTGTCATATACGTTTATGTATATCATCTTTTACATAGTCTCATTCGCCGGAACGAAATTGATCGTTCCTTGAATAATGTGTCGTAACAATAAAATATGCTCTATGACGCTATGCCAATCGTGGAAAATCAATACTCTAAGGGCCTCGTTAATGTTCGGTACTCTTCGTGATTTGCGGAACCTCAGTCATTGGTGTATTGTGCAAAGACTGTCTGGTTACAGTCTGGAGTGATTCAAATTGTCGACACGAAAAGAAAAATAACCGACTCCAACATTGTATTTCCTGCAGAACATATGAAAATCGTTCATTAACCCTTTACCCAACAGAAGGGCCCTGTGCCAATGCATTCTCTTATATATGCGAGTCGACCATAGGTCGCCTCGCATATATAAGAGAATGCATTGGCTTAACACATTAAAAATTATAAAATTGTTAAAGAATGTAAGAAAAAATGGTAAAAAGCGTTAAAAAAAGATTTTTTTTAGGCCAATGCATTCTCTTATATATGCGAGGCGACCTATGGTCGACTCGCATATATAAGAGAATGCATTGGCACAGGGCATAACTGTAACTATCACAATGTGTTCAAGGAGCCGGTTCCAATGATATCCATATTTGCATGGTTCTATTGAGACAGACCGAAGATAGTTTAGGCTGTTGAAGCTTTATTAGGCCGGTTTTGGCCGGTTTGTTGGGTAAAGGGTTAATTGCATCCTTTCTCCTGATATAGCAAAGGGAGCGTTTGGTACAATACTGTGTGAAAGTTGAACACTTCCGCAAACAGACCATGCAAGGAAAACAACGATCGTGTTCATACGTTTAGTATGGCACGGGTTAGCAACTTGCAACTGATGAAGATCTTATTGGCTTTGTCTCTTTTCCTTCTCTGGTAATTTCATTTGTAAATTATAACTTTTGAGTTTTATTAAATGAGATATATTGGTGCATACGTTCTAAATTCTTTCCAAATTTTGTAAAACCGTTCCGGGCCACAGCTCTCAGCCATAAATTTATGACAAGTGAACGAGGAACCTGGTATATGCCAAAAAATTGGATCATTGTTCCATTAATTTTCACCCATATTTTCATATGCTTTGCATCTTCCCTCTTCTTTTTCTTGTCATCCATACATTTGGTACCAACTTCACTTTGTGATAAATTGTTATATGCTTAATTGGATTCAGGCTATTTTTCTTTCAGATTATCCTAATTTGACATATCAAAAAGCTTTCGAGCCATCAGGCAGCATTTCATTATAACTTTTTACTGTCATCCCGGGAAGCTAGGTGTGATTTTCGCTAACCCTACATGGTGTGTTACCTGGTCAGACCCTAACTTACCACTTATTGGTTACCTATAAAACAATGATATGTGAAAGTTGAACACTTCCCATAACAGACCAAGGAAAACAACGATCTGAAAACATCTACGTCTAAATTATTTCTCGAAGGGGATATTGCCCTTTAACCCATTCTTGACATTCATTGATGAGTAGTTCCCTTACATCGGGAAATGTTCATATAATAAGTTCAATAACCGACAATATTATCTTAACATTTCCCTTCTCATGGGAGTCATAGCAATCCTTCTGCACTTCTATTATCTTTTCGCTTGCCTGTCGTGTGCCCATTATCCCTGGACACCCCTCCAAATGAATACTTGACTATTCCAATGTATACTTTATTAACTGAGTGGCATAATCCATTTAATATAGAAAGGATTAGATCGTGCCATGAATATCTACTATGGCTAACGCCCGTATAGAGATCATATTCCACCAGTACAAAACCTGGGAACTTTTTGAAGTTTTGAAAGGGAACCTTATAAAATCGAAAACATAACGCGGGGAATATATTTCTTAGTGATTATCTGTTTCTTAATATGGTACTTCACTATACTTGAATGTCCCAACTCGAAATTGCATGTTTTTTGGTGACTTTTGAGAGCCGATATCGCAATAAACTGTCAACTAATTGCCCAGGAAAATTCCATAATTGTAAGAAACGCAAACCAAAATCGCTCACAAAGTCACTTTAATCGTGAAATTTAGAGTTGGACCTTCACCTACAGTGAAGTACAATATTAAGAAAGAGATAATAACACAGAAATATATTCCCTTTGTTATTTGTTCGATTTTATAAGGTTCCCTGTCAAAACTGTCAAAAAAGTTCCCAGGTTTTGTACTGATGGAATATGATCTCTACGGGCGTTAGCCATAGTAGAGATTCGTGGTATGATCTAAGAAAGGGTTAAATATCGTTGATCCATTGCAGTTACCACTAAGCTGCACCGCGCCATAAAGAAATTGGAATTGGGCGCGACATAAAAGGATTTCATATGAGGGAATGAACGCGGTATATCATCTTCCACATAGTCTCATTTGCCAGAACAACATGGATAATTCAATGAAGAGAGTGTCGCAGAGTGTTTGGTTTATCGTCCGCGTCCCCCTTGTCACATTAGGAAGCATAATGGATTTACAAGTTGTTGTGAGTACTGTCTGTGTTTGGTTTGGAAGGACGTAAGTCATCAATTAACGGATATCGAGGTCTGGTAATGTGGGCAAACCAAACATCGTGTGTGCCAAATTAATGACGATATCACGAGGGTCTATATTCTCAATAGTGGCCGCGATGGATTTGATCTGGGTGACACGACATGGACAAAGTTGTTGTCGGTCACACGACATTTCTTGCACTGGTTCACATAAATTTGCCCGAATTAATAGAGTTACCAAACCACTAGAACTTATAGTTCTGGTTTCTTGTTATGTCGCCGTCATCTAATCTGGGTGACACGACATTTGTGACCCGCCATATCAAATCCAGTCGTAAGTCTGGATTGTTTTACCCTGTGCCAATGCATTCTCTTATATATGCGAGTCGACCATATATAAGAGAATGCATTGGCCTAACAATTTTTTATAATTTTTTTTAAATAAATGTTTCTTACAATTTTTAGGACATAAAATAAAAAAACATCCATTACCCTGCAGGGAGCCCCACACATACATGTATATAGAATCATGTAGAAGAGTGTCGTCTGTTCATGTTTGTTTGGGGCTCTGTATGGGTGAAATTATAAAATTGTTAAAGAATACAAGAAAAAATTATTAAAATTGTTAGGCCAATGCATTCTCTTATATATGCGAGGCGACCTATGGTCTACTCGCATATATAAGAGAATGCATTGGCACAGGGTAAACTTACGACTGGATTTGATATGGCGGGTCACATTTCTTGCGCTGGTTCACATAAATTTGCCCGAATTAATAGAGTAACCAAACCACTAGAACTTAGTTCTGGTTTCTTGTTATGTCGCCGTCATCTAATCCAGGTCCTTGGCTGTTAAAGACATACAATCCGATGGTCCTCATATCATCATATTCCAACAACAAGAACAACATTTCTTGAAATGTCGCTTCAGCTATCGGAATCGATTAGTTGCCAAAACATAATGCTGACCACTGTCAACTATAGTATAAAATTGCCCAAACAGTGTTATATATCAACGTTTTGTTCAACGCAATTTGGTCATCGTCGAATATTTACCAGGCCGCCAAACATTCGAAGTGGTGAAAAATAACAGATTTCAAGACTCGAAATATGATTACTCTGGGTTTTGATGGGTGGGTTCCTCGACTCAAATCTAATATCTTTTACACCCGAAGCCGAAGAAATGGTAATTCAGGGGCGTTAAATGAGATAATTTTAAACATACAATAAACCGAGTTGGAAAATAAGACGCCGAATCCACCCCTGCATGACCCTGCTAAGTTTCTATAATGTTCGAATCCACCCCTGCATGACCCTGCTAAGTTTCTATAATGTTGATGGGTCCAGTTGCATTGGCTGTGATGTTGGTGGTGGTGTATGATGTCAATAAAAAGTATAGTGTTTTCTAATAAATTGCAATTTTAGAGACCTTTGGATAACCTGAATAATTCAAAGAATTTTTTCTGGAAGAACCTTTCGGGAACATATATGAATATACTATTCTGGCAATGACTGTGCTTGTTATTGTCGACCACAATCAAGATGGTTCTTCGCATCATTTTTACACCATATTTTTTCTTGAATGTTTCATTCTGACACCGCATGGCTGTTCCTTGAATAGCTGGTATTAGCCGAAGACCGTGAGAGAGAAATGACTCTACTTTTGATTTAAAACATCACTTTGCCCCACCAACACCATATGGCTAACTCAGCAGCACCACTTGACCAGGGGTGAAATCCTACTTGACAACATAAAACATTGTTTGTAGACTTTATGCGCTCGAACTTAATTATCACATACCTATATATTAACCCTTGCGTGGCAGGAGCTGCGCTTGTGCAACGTTAAACGTTAAAAATCCTGTTCCAGTGCATTATCTTATATATGCGAGTCTCCCATAGGGAGCTCGCATATATAAGACAATGCACTGGCTTACAAGGTCAAGGTATATATTTTTAGGCCAATTTATTCTCGTATATATGCGATGCTCCAATGAGAGACTCGCATATATAACAGAATGGATCAATATGACCTTATTAGGTGTTGAATTGTTGTCATGCGTCCAAAAAGTCATAAAACAGACTATTATTAAAGACATATTATGGACTTGTTCGGGTGCGTTAACCCTTTACCCAACAGAACGGCCCTGCTCCAATGCATTCTCTTATATATGCGAGTCGACCATAGGTCGCCTCTCATATATAAGAGAATGCATTGGCTTAACACATTAAAAATTATAAAATTGTTAAAGAATGTAAGAAAAAATGGTGAAAAGTGTTAAAAAAAGATTTTTTTTAGGCCAATGCATTCTCTTATATATGCGAGGCGACCTATGGTCGACTCGCATATATAAGAGAATGCATTGGCACAGGGCATAACTGTAACTATCACAATGTGGTCAAGGAGCCGGTTCCAATGATATCCATATTTGTATGGTTCTATTGAGACAGACCGAAGATAAGTTAGGCTGTTGAAGCTTTATTTGGCCGGGTTTGGCCGGTTTGTTGGATAAAGGGTTAAATTGATAAGTTAGTAGTCAGGCGCTATGCCAACATGGGGGATGTAGCAATCAATTAACATTGTCGAAAATTTCAAAGAAATCGACCATACCACTCCATAGAAAACATCGTCTGAACTACGCTCAATATTTACATCTCGATTCGGGACGAAAATATCAGCGATAAACTAACACAAATGATTTCGCCATCGAGAGTCATTGCATTTAGTTAATATATAATTATGGCGGTGTGTGTTGTCAATTTTTGATTAATATTCGTGAAAAATAAATACTTTGAGCAAGATTATTCTCAATTTATATTTGATCGCCCTACCGGTGATGAACATAAATTGTATACATGTAGTACGTAGTCCTATAACCCTAAGACAATTACATTAGAAAATTGGATTCGACAGAAAGCATGACACACATGTCAGCCGTTGGAGATGTCCACATTGAACGTGCAACTGCACACCCCTTGGAACATACCGAATATCCAAGTATGTGAAATTCCATTTGCTCCACATCGCGTGAAGGTTGGACATTTCTAATTTGTATTTCAAGCTCTAGCTGTTGTACAACTCCAAACTGATACCAACCCTATGGTTGCAAATGTCCAAATGATAACCGAAAGTCGGTGAAGGTGGGAATATGTTCGACATTTGGCCTAAAACAACGAATTCCACTTTAAGTATGCTGGCTGTGATATCAAACTATCATCCCAATTTCAGCACAACTTTGGTTTAATATTCCCATGAAATTTCTAACTATTGATAATAGTTAGGGAGACACAATCATCCCATCCCCATGACATACCTACACTTACATGTGTGTAGTACATACACAAAGTGACACCGATAATTCGACTTTTTTACAGATGCATTGCCAAATTAACGTGACAATTTGCAGTGATATTTGACATACATTATATATGGGAACTCATCATGAATACGTGATGTATCAACGTTTTTCATGGATAAAATAATATTTTCATATTAATATCTCACTTTTTATTGATATTTGACAGCTTGGCAGTATTTATAAACACGCGATCTTGTATTTGTTTTTCCAGATACATTGAAAATTCGCATCTGAATAAACGTTATCTCTACTCCGTACTGACTGTTATGTTCGAAAAATATTGGTACTATCTTTGTCATACATTTTCGCATCTGTTCGATAAAACCGCCCCAAGTTAACCATGCTCGATTGTAGATCTGTAGATTCTTTCCCACGTATTTAGTAAATGTTATATTACAGAAATATCAATCAGTTGAGCTAATTTGCTCCAAAATATCTCCCACGGTGCTCGTGAAACTGGAAATTTGACAAAACGCGTCATGGTCATAAAAATAGTTAAAATATAAGAAAATATAAATACTAAATATAAATAAAATAACCATTGTCTCTTCCATTCCATGCCTGATCGACAATGCAAATTTGATAACAAATATAACGATTATAGACAGATGGCTGAATGCAATGTTGACACGTTTTATCTTCCGAACTGAGTTTATCCTCCGGACTGGCGGAAGTCGATTACGGGGCGTGATTGTGCTATAATCGTATATCTTCATTTGGCTAAACGCAGATGCTATAATAGATGTGAATTGGAATAGCAAACAAATATAGGACGGATGGGGAGAATGAAACAGATACTGGGATATGAGAGGGCATTATCCTTGTCTGGATATTTAGATCAAAATAGAGTATTCCTCTCCTCTATAAAGTCCCATGGGTAAATTAGCACAAAAGTTAACTCATTGTGTTATATCTTAGTGGTGTGGTGTCAAATTTGTACTTTTATATTATACTTTTAGCGCGTTTATGTTCCTAGATACGAAAACACAAGATATAATGGCAGATTCATTGTACGGCATTCTTTGTATTTTTGCATAAAAAGTTTCCACAAATGTCAATCTTTCTGACTTTAATCATGCATTATCCTAATTAACGCTCCCAAATTACTATTTTTTGGCTTCGGGGGTAAAAAATATTTGATTCTAGTCGAGGAACCCACCCATCAAAGCTCAGAGTGATCAGATATCGATTTTTGAAGTATGTTATTTCACGAGATGTGCAATTATTTGTGGCCCACAAAACAGTCGTTAAACCGACGTTCTCGGAAAAAAATTCGGATGAAGATGGATAACTCTAAAATCAAGTGGTAATACGGCCAAATTTCGTGAAGCTCAAGTGATAATATACGGCCATATTTCGTTGAACAAAATGTTGATAAATAACACGTTTTGGGAAATTTGATACCGCAGTTGACAGTGGTTAGCATTATTTTGTTGCAGTTAATCGAATATGATAACTAAAGCGTATTTTGAAGAAATGTTGTTGTTGTTGTTGTTGTTGTATCTTGATAATATGGGGACCGTCTGGTCGGATTGAGTACCTTTAAGAAATTTAAGAATTTTGAAACACTAAACAACAAAACGTTTGTAATGAGGCCTGTGGAAATGATTTGCCGTTTGGATCAGTATATAAGGGCGCGTTCACACACTTGCAAGTTTGCACGTTATGTTTTGCAGGCATTTCTTCATAGCAAACCACACGGTGCCAAATATGAACAGAAACGTGGACATAACATGCAAACATACGAAAGCAAACTACATGAGAAGTAACATTTCTAACATACTGACATTTGCCTTCAAATACATTGATTGATTCTTGTGAGATAATTGCATGCTATTTACAGGCACATTCCGTGAGCACCGTTACAAGTGGAACTGCATAAAAAAAATTCGCAAGTTGGCTGTGGTGCAGATGCATTTTTTATGCTAGTTTTCGTTCATATTCTGGCACCATATCGTTTTCTACGACGAAATGCCCGCAAACCATACCATGCAAACTTGCCAGTGTGTGAACATACCTATAATACGCCAACGAAAAGGTGGGTGTTATTGCTGTAAGAATAATCTCAATCGAGATTGATAAGATAGTTAGATTTGATTTCAATCAAGTCGTCATGTATAAGAAACACAATTGAGACACACTTAAAGACTCGGGTGGCCTTGGTTGTTGGTTATAATTTAGAAATAAAAGTTACCAAATTATGAAAATATCCTCAAGAATATACTAATATTATAGTATAATGATAGTATGAATACGATAGTTTCCACAAAACACACTTTGAATGAGCCGGGCGTTTGTTTACATACAACCCATAAAGAGTGGGCGATAAGCAAAACACTCAACGCTGTGGTGATTTTTCGGGAGATTGATTCATTGTGACCCATTCAACACCAAAAATATTGAGTGGCGAGTATTAGCAAGCGCTATAACTATATGTTGTAAACAACATGGAACAGTTTTAACCAAAGTTCACTTGGTGAGATCTCTCCGGTGTTTAGTGTTTTTTGTATCGCACACTCTTTACGTACTGTTTTGTAACATGACATGGCTTTTGTTTGTTTACTAACACTGCGTACGTTCTTGACAATAACATGCTATTTATACGATATTTATGATTGGTATCAAACTCCAGGCATAGTTATCTCCCATCGCTCTGAGATACCACTGCCATAAGGACATTTGGTAAGGATTTCTTACGTGTTCTTAGTTCTTATATTTTATTTTTAAAATTGTCGATGTCTGGCTCAGTTCATATTGTTCTTATAAATACCGAAAGAATTACGATAATTGCAAACTTTTGGTGATCAAAATAAGACAATAGGTGACTAAATATAGTTCCGACGATATGTAAAAATAGATGTATCGGTCCGCAAAGTACCATCCTTGTGGCAGTGCGATATCGCAGTGATAACGTAGAGGGCGCTGCATGGATTGGTATAAGAACAAAATATGTCTATATTTTAATATTCTTTCTGTTTATGGTGGTTTTAACAGATGTGAATATTTTGAGAGAAATATCCATCGCGAAGGCCATCGGTATATAAAATACCACAATTTCAAGTAAAATAGAACATTGCGCGTGACATTGTTGATAACAGGGCTGGTGGATTAGCTCAACAATGTAAATGAATATAGTTATATCATGGGGTGGGGTGGGTGGCAATATAGGTATATAGGTAGTACCATATAAGATGGGTGGGTACTACCTATATACGAGCGCCTGCGGCGCATAAGATACTATGGGTGGCGGGATGGGGTGGTGGGTGGGTACTACCTATATACGATATAGTATCTTATGCGCCACATGCGCTCGTATATAGGTGGTACCCACCCAACATCCCTTCATCACATCCCATCCCGCCACCCATAGTATCATAGTAGATGGGTGGGTACTACCTATATGCGAGCGCCTGAGGCGCATAATATACTATGGGTGGCGGGATGGGATGATGGGTGGGTACTACCTATATACGAGCGCCTGCGGCGCATAAGATACTATGGGTGGCGGGATGGGGTGGTGAGTGGGTACTACCTATATACGAGCGCCTATATAGGTAGTACCCACTCACCGCCCATCCCGCCACACATAGTATCTTATGCGCCGCAGGGGCTCGTATATAGGTAGTACCCACCCACCATCCCATCCCGCCACCCATAGTATCTTATGCGCCGCAGGCGCTCGTATATAGGTAGTACCCACCCATCATATATGGTACTACCTATATACAAGCGCCTGCGGCGCATAGGATGCCATGGGTGGCGGGTTGGGGTGGTGGGTTGGTACTACCTATAAATATACGAGCGCCTGCGGCTCATAAGATACTATGGGTGGCGGGATGGGATGATGGGTGGGTACTACCTATATACGAGCGCCTGCGGTGCATAAGATACTATCGGTGGCGGGATGGGATGATGGGTGGGTACTACCTACATACGAGCGCCTGCGGCGCATAAGATACTATGGGTGGCGGGATGGGATGGTGGGTGGGTACTACCTATATACGAGCGCCTGCGGCGCATAAGATATTACGGGTAGCGGGGTGGGATGATGGGTGGGTACTACCTATATACGAGCGCCTGCGGCGCATAAGATACTATGGGTGGCGGGATGGGGTGGTGGGTGGGTACTACCTATATACCAGCGCCTGCGGCGCATAAGACACTATGGTTGGCGGGATGGGATGGGATGGGATGGGATGGGATGGGATGGGATGGGATGGGATGGGATGGGATGGGATGGGATGGGATGGGATGGGATGGGATGGGATGGGATGGGATGGGATGATGGGATGATGGGTGGGGTACTACCTATATACGAGCGCCTGCGGCGCATAAGATACTATGGGTGGCGGGATGGGGTGTATATAGGCATATAGGTAGTACCCACCCACACCCCCATCCCGCCACCCATAGTATCTTATGCGCCGCAGGCGCTCGTATATAGGTAGTATAGGTATATAGGTAGTACTACCTATATACGAGCGCCTGTGGCGCATAAGAAACTATGGGTGGCGGGATGGGGTGGGTGGGTACTACCTATATACGAGCGCCTGTGCGCATAAGATACTATGGGTGGCGGGATGGGATGATGGGTACTACCTATATACGAGCGCCTGCGGCGCATCATATACTATATCCTATATAGGTAGTACCCACCCACCATCCCATCCCGCCACCATGGTATCTTATGCTCCACAGGCGCTCGTATATAGGTAGTACCCACCCACCACCCCATCCCGCCACCCATAGTTTCGTATGCGCCGCAGGCGCTCGTATATAGGTAGTACCTATATACGAGCGCCTGCGGCGCATAAGATACTATGGATGGCGGCATGGGGTGGTGGGTTGGTACTACCTATATATATACGAGCGCCTGCGGCGCATAAGATACTATGGGCGGCGGGATGGGATGATGGGTGGGTACTACCTATATACGAGCGCCTGCGGCGCATAAGATATTATGGGTGGCGGGATGGGTGATGGGTGGGTACTACCTACATACGAGCGCCTGCGGCGCATAAGATACTATGGGTGGCGGGATGGGATGGTGGGTGGGTACTACCTATATACGAGCGCCTGCGGCGCATAAGATATTATGGGTGGCGGGATGGGTGATGGGTGTGTACTACCTATATACGAGCGCCTGCGGCGCATAAGATACTATGGGTGGCGGGATGGGGTGGTGGGTGGGTACTACCTACACTGCTAAAAATTTGAAGATATATAAACGTGTCACATGTTTTATTAAAATTGGTAGTGTTTATAAATATACGGATCATGTGTTTATTTGTAACAAATGAAAACGCTAGTGTTTATAATAAAACACTCGACATGTTTTAAACAGTTGCATTACTATCTTCGACAGTGCAGCACTGTAATTTAAAATCTGAATACAATTGTCCAATTTATTAATTCAACTACAAATTAACTTTAAAATAAATGGGATGGGATGGGATGGGATGGGATGGGATGGGATGGGATGGGATGGGATGATGGGATGATGGGTGGGGTACTACCTATATACGAGCGCCTGCGGCGCATAAGATACTATGGGTGGCGGGATGGGGTGTATATAGGCATATAGGTAGTACCCACCCACACCCCCATCCCGCCACCCATAGTATCTTATGCGCCGCAGGCGCTCGTATATAGGTAGTATAGGTATATAGGTAGTACTACCTATATACGAGCGCCTGTGGCGCATAAGAAACTATGGGTGGCGGGATGGGGTGGGTGGGTACTACCTATATACGAGCGCCTGTGCGCATAAGATACTATGGGTGGCGGGATGGGATGATGGGTACTACCTATATACGAGCGCCTGCGGCGCATCATATACTATATCCTATATAGGTAGTACCCACCCACCATCCCATCCCGCCACCATGGTATCTTATGCTCCACAGGCGCTCGTATATAGGTAGTACCCACCCACCACCCCATCCCGCCACCCATAGTTTCGTATGCGCCGCAGGCGCTCGTATATAGGTAGTACCTATATACGAGCGCCTGCGGCGCATAAGATACTATGGGTGGCGGCATGGGGTGGTGGGTTGGTACTACCTATATATATACGAGCGCCTGCGGCGCATAAGATACTATGGGCGGCGGGATGGGATGATGGGTGGGTACTACCTATATACGAGCGCCTGCGGCGCATAAGATATTATGGGTGGCGGGATGGGTGATGGGTGGGTACTACCTACATACGAGCGCCTGCGGCGCATAAGATACTATGGGTGGCGGGATGGGATGGTGGGTGGGTACTACCTATATACGAGCGCCTGCGGCGCATAAGATATTATGGGTGGCGGGATGGGTGATGGGTGTGTACTACCTATATACGAGCGCCTGCGGCGCATAAGATACTATGGGTGGCGGGATGGGGTGGTGGGTGGGTACTACCTACACTGCTAAAAATTTGAAGATATATAAACGTGTCACATGTTTTATTAAAATTGGTAGTGTTTATAAATATACGGATCATGTGTTTATTTGTAACAAATGAAAACGCTAGTGTTTATAATAAAACACTCGACATGTTTTAAACAGTTGCATTACTATCTTCGACAGTGCAGCACTGTAATTTAAAATCTGAATACAATTGTCCAATTTATTAATTCAACTACAAATTAACTTTAAAATAAATATATGTGGTAATAAATGTTCTTAAACAAATATTTATGGCTAATTGCACTTGTTGCATATGGTATAAAACGCCAGCGTTTATATATTGATGTATGTCTAAAACACCAGCGTTTATGACTACGCGCGAGCGACTTCCCCGACATGTATCATGCTGTGATTTGTCTATCAAATAGTCTGCTGGGTGTAATACAATCCATTGATATGGTAGGATTCTGTGACTTTTGGATGGAATAACATCTGTGCTAAGTTACCACGCATGGAAAGCCAGTTAATTTTGGCCTCATTTAAATCACACTCTGCATTGTGTCTGTTTACTGTATCTATTTGTCTGTGATGTTAACTCAATGTTCAATAAATTCTTCATAGAATAACAGTCTTCTTTGGATTTTGTGGTATCGTGAAATTGAGGTAAGTTTATATCTATGGTATTAGCAAGAAGTAATGCAGATATAATCGATCTATATCGAAATGAAAAGGATATATGGTATATGTGCATGTCATCTGAAATGGATAGGGTGACACTATCTAAATCTCAAACTCAAGAATATAGAATCCGTTTTGGGGGCTAGTCTCACCAGTGGTACAATAAAATTTAAAGCGGCACATAAGTTTCAAACCCTTTATTCTAAAATCATTATTACTGACCGTATATTATGTATCTGTCTTGCACGTACGAGTTGGTGAATGTCCAAGCTCGCGATTGCATGATTTAAGTGACTTTGGTGAGCGATTTTGATTTGCGTCTCTTACAATGATGAAAATTTCCCGTGTATTAATCAATTCAATGGTCCCTGCATTATTTTTTCAATATTATAAAGTTCGCTGTCAACACAAGTCAGAATATCAACAAGTATCCGTATTAAACGGTTTATAATATGACCGCTATATATACGAATGATCTAAGTTGCTGTTGGCTTTTCAGATATTTTCACTAAAGTTTAATTAATTAATTTTAAATCTTCATTGTTTCAGGATTCTGAATGACCAGGCAATATTACAGGAGACGGGGAAGTTAAGGAACTGGCGAGATATTACGCAGTTAGTGTACACAAATGGAGGACTGACGGAGCACACGAGTTGTATAACGGCACGAGCTGAGATTTGAAACCATGATTTAAATATTATGAAGAGCATGCAGTGATAAACTGAAACACAAGCTTTCCGTGCACAGAGATTCCATTAGTGATCTGATGATCAGTCACCTTGTACTCAAAACAGAGCCAGAAGATTAAACTACCACTTCTCTCCAAAACCTCGGAGATGGTCCCAAATATGGGATTCAGAGCCATTATATGGGATATACATGGATTCTACATACGACGAAATATAGGATATATATATATATATATATATATATATATATATATATATATATATATATAGAAGTTCAACATACAATATGGTCTATACCGTATAACTAGATATACAGTATATGGAACTGCACGGCATTGGACTACACATAAAAAATCACTGGATTATATCAGGAACTATTTACACATGATTTATCAGAACATTTTTTAACTCACAGCATTGGATTAAAAGAAACCACGTGACTTTTAATATTCTCACAATGGATTTATCAGAAACCACGTGACTTTAAATATTATAACATGGATTTACAAGAAACCAAAGACTCGTACCATTATACGACATTTGAGTCATTTATGGTTTTTACCATAATTCCATGACTGGAGCTTCCTGAAGTTTTGCGAAAACCATATTCCAATGCATTCTCTTATATATGCGAGTCTCCCATAGAGAGCCTCGCATATACAAGATAATACATTGGCCAATCAATATTGATCTTGTAAGCCAATGCATTATCTTATATATGCGATGCTCCCCGTGAGAGACTCGCATAAGTAAGAGAATCAATGGCACATGATATTTAATGCTGCAACAGCGCAGCTCCCGTCATGAAAGTGTTAAGAAAGTGTCAAGGTGGATTCAAAAATGACAATTAATAATAATTATAGTCAAATATAAAATAAATCTCAATCTCCGCAAACAAATCCATCTTTAATTCTAAATGTATATAATATTCTACATTCATTCAACGTCGACCAGTTATTTGCATGCACATGCACGAGGATCACATCGAACTAGTTCGAAACAACCTAGTTTCATGAGTTTAAGAACATTTTGTGTTCTTATCAAATTGACGACCAATCGAAACACTAGTTAACCAATGAACATTTTGAAGATGATGTTGAACAATTTGTTGAATTGTACCGAAATTTGTTTTTGAGAATAAAATATTTATAAACACATCGGGTGTTTTATTTTCATAATAATAAACACGTCATGGTGTTTATAAAGTGTGTCTGGAAAATCAACACGTTGTGTGTTTATTATAAAACGCTATGACATGTTTTAATATAAACACTAGTGTTTATTCATAATCGGATAGCGTGTTGATTTTAAAACACTATGACGTGTTTTTATATAAACACTGGTGTTTATTCATAATTGGATGGAGTGCTTATTATAAAACACTGTGACATGTTTTTATATAAACACTGGTGCTTTAATTATAAAACACGTGTGTTTTTACTAAAACAGACCACATGTCTTATAAGTGTGTCTCTCAGGTGTTTTTAATTAAACGCGTTTATAGGAAATTATTTTTTGCAGTGTATATACGAGCGCCTGCGGCGCATAAGACACTATGGGTGGCGGGATGGGATGGGGTGAGATGGGATGTCATGGGATGGTATGGGATGGGATGATGGGTGGGTACTACCTATATACGAGCGGCTGCGGCGCATCATATACTATATCCTATATAGGTAGTACCCACCACCATCCCATCCCGCCACCCATGGTATATTATGCTCCACAGGCGCTCGTATATAGGTAGTACCCACCCACCACCCCATCCCGCCACCCATAGTTTCGTATGCGCCGCAAGCGCTCGTATATAAGTAGTACCATATATGATGGGTGTCGTTTACCTATATACGAGCGCCTGTGGCGCATAAGATGCTATGGGTGGCGGGATGGGATGGTGTATGGGTACTACCTATATACGAGCGCCTGCGGCGCATAAGATACTATGGGTGGCGGGATGGTGGGTTGGTACTACCTATATACGAGCGCCTGCGGCGCATAAGATACTATGGGTGGCGGGATGGGGTGGTGGCATTGACCGCTATTTATGGCGATATCAAGGGCTATAGGGGAAGGGTTAGTGGGTTTGGTGTGGTTTTCAATCATATAGTGACACGTGATCTAGTGTTTGTCTTAATGGCGTTGGGGTGGGTTATTAACTTATCCATCATACGCTGGGATTCGAGCAGGATGTTTGTTTGTGTTTGTCTATTCTTTGTCGCCAAGAGTGTGTTTAATTTGTGTGTATTTGGACGAGTAAAGCAAAACAGTTTCAGATATTTCTTTCTAACATCGAAAATATTCTGACAGTTTAGCACAAAATGATATTGGTCGCCTAGCATACTGTGCATTTTCACAATGAATAATCACTTTCTCAACAAAGAGGCTCATAATGACCAGGCTTCAAATTAACCCAGCATGGCAAATGATTGCCTTTATTGTGTTCTGGGGACAAAGAATATAATATGCATTAAATAATTACATACGAACCATACCCTTAAAAACAAAACGAAGTGACAGAAATTAATTACAAGCTATCAATTCTTCGCACAAGCGATCACTATATATATTATCATCATAATTATCCGCTCTTTATTGTGACGTGTTATAAAAAAAAACCTTCTTCTGAGGCCGCGATGGCTATATCAACTCAATATTTTCCCTAGATACAAACAGTCCAATTATATGTAATGTATGTAACGATCAACCTAATATGATCCCCGGGATTTGATAACAAAAAACAAGTTCTACGTTCAGCGTGATGGCAGACTTATATGAGTAGCTCTATTATAGATGGAATTTTGGACAGTTTTTGACATGACGTTAACACCACCCACAAAAATTAGACCCGAGTGTATATATACCCCTACATAGGTTTTGCTTTTAGACAAGTAAACAATAAGATATCATTAAAGCTCGGGTTTCTTTGAAAGGATTTATCAAATGTTCAAGATGAATTTCCAACCGCTTTTCATATTTTTTCAATAATATATTCCAGAGCAATTGCTACAACCAGCATAATTAAACTATAACACCAATCGGAAACAGATTAGCAACCAAAAAATCTAAAAATATTTAACAGTCATATTTCAATAAATAATTTTCTTTAATAGCAATTGCACGTTTTGAAATTTAAGGAACACATCCAAATACTAGGCACCCAAATGCGGTTCGCTCCCTTTGGGGCCATATAGGTAAATAAGATAAGATACGCGAAATTACGAACTACAAGTATTATATATACTCTGAACAATCTTGGCAAAGTCCTAGGCGTTTTCCAGTTTTTGTTTTGCACTGCTTTTGCACCGAAGTGAAATAAACGCTCTTTATTTTACAATATCAGGAACATAACACTAAACACTCTTATTGTTTCATGTTGATTAGATCTTGAGGATCTGGTGGTTAGTTAACCCTTTACCCAACAGAAGGGCCCTGTGCCAATGCATTCTCTTATATATGCGAGTCGACCATAGGTCGCCTCGCATATATAAGAGAATGCATTGGCTTAACACATTGAAAATTATAAAATTGTTAAAGAATGTAAGAAAAAATGGTAAAAAGTGTTAAAAAAAGATTTTTTTTAGGCCAATGCATTCTCTTATATATGCGAGGCGACCTATGGTCGACTCGCATATATAAGAGAATGCATTGGCACAGGGCATAACTGTAACCATCACAATGTGGTCAAGGAGCCGGTTCCAATGATATCCATATTTGTATGGTTCTATTGAGACAGACCGAAGATATTTTAGGCTGTTGAAGCTTTATTTGGCCGGTTTTGGCCGGTTTGTTGGGTAAAGGGTTAACATCATTCTATAAGTAATGTTTGAGGCTTATAGATTGTATACACGTCGGAAAAGTCGGCTCTACCAATATCAGAGTCAGTTCAGTAGACACACCGACACCGCAACATGCTATATTAGGACCAGGAACGTGACGACAGAGCTGGGTTTGTGTGTCCACCCCACCCCGCTAAGTTTGGTCCAAATTTTCAACAGTTGGTAAATGTCATGCCTGACACAACATTAGTTGAAAGTTTTACACCATATATAGGTTAAAATTGTTTGAATTTCCAATTAGTAATATTAGAGGGAAATATGTTATGTTTAGATCAATAGTAGCATATTTTTCTACTTTTACTACATATTTTAATCTGAAATGGCCATTAGTTGGAAATTTCCCGCAGTTGAAAGTTTGAGGTACTAATAGTTTCCCGCAGTTGAAAGTTTGAGGTACTAATAGTTTCAACCCATGGTTTGCAAATGCAATTTCGCATGATAGTTTGGTCTGGTTCAATTATGGGGGTGCAGTTGTAAAGTTCAAGGTGGACACCCCCTAAAACAGAGACCCTCTATAACCACGTCCCTGAGTATAGGATCAGTTCGCTACCAGTCAGACCACCAATAACCGAGGTACATTGTACATGTTATATATTATTGTGTAACTGAATATTTGCATATGCTACTTCGTCAGCTCCTGACGTATCCGAACAATATACGTCTGCCATGTTCGTGCAGCGGTTTCGAAAACTCGTGATTACTTCGTTCTCATGGGACAGTTAAACCGAGCATTAATGGGTCCGAATGGGACGGCGCAGTCGACAAATGATACGCCATGGGCTCGTAATGTCGAGAATTAAAAACGGTCATAAATATAACATTAATCGGGAATGATTCACGACGATATTTAACATGTTGATGGATCCTCCCCATTTAATTCAGTTGTAAAAGTATGCATTGTCATGCCCCATTGTTCGTTTATAAGGATGTACGGATAGTATATAACATCGGATGTGTGGATAGTATATAACATCGGATGTGTGGATAGTATATAACATCGGATGTGTGGATAGTATATAGCATCGAGCGAAATGCATATAAACTTTCCAATGGGCTCAAGGGGCTCATTTATGGGAAATTTCTGATAATTTCAACAAACAAATTAAAGTAATGTGAAACACTCTGGAAGGGTGATCAAATAGAAATAATCTTGCTCAACGTTAGTTATTTGTTACGAATATAAATCCAAATTGACTATACACACCGTTATTCTTATTCTCGATGGCGAAATCATTTGTGTTAGATTATCGCGATAGTTGCGTCCCGAATCAAGATGTAAATATTTACAATTGGGCGTAGTTCAGATGATGTTTTCTATGGAGTGGTATGGTCGATTTCTTTGAAATTTTCGGCGATGTTAGTAGAATGCTACATTCGGACATTCCCCAGGTTGCTATAAAACCTGGGTACTAACTCATCAATTTTACGCACCCGAACAAGTGCATAATATGTCTATAATTAATTATCAAGAAACCAATAATCAACGATTATGCAGCTGCCAGGGTCTAAGCGAGTTTCGCTCTTTATTAAACCATGTTATTGATGTTAAAGGCATATTATGGACTTGCTCGGGTGCATGATCCTGACAAGTTAGTACTCATGTGCTATGCCAGTCTGGCCCAGGGAATGTAGCATTCTACTAACATCGCCGAAAGTTTGAAAGAAATCGTCTGATCTACGCGCTCAATTGTAAATATTTACATATCGATTCGGGACGCAACTATCGGCGATAAGTTGACACAAATTATTTCGCCATCGAGAGTAAATGCATTTAATTAAGTAATAAGAATGACGGTGTGTTTTGTCAATTTGGATTACTATTCTTAAAAATAACGAATTTGAGCAAGATTATTCTACATTTCTATTTGACTACCAAGAACGTATCAAAGTGCGTTTTATATTTCTACATACTGTAGAGAAAATATAACATTTTTTTCGTTTTGATGCGATAAAATTCAATTTATTTAGCTTCAATGTGTATATCAATGCATATCGATGAAGTCCGTATGGAAGTGTTCCATTCCGTATGGAAGTAATGTTCCTATTTTGATACACGGAATAGAACAAACGGGTGTTGTTATTATTATTATACATGTCCAGTCTGAAAGTCAAGTTATGTGGTTCTTATAAAGGATATTGAAATATGGACAGGAAACAACCAGTTTCCCATTGATCTAATAAAGAAGAATATTATTATCGGTATAGATCACGAATACAGAGAGTCAAAAAGTAACCTCTTCCTGCTAGTGATGAAACAGTATATATACAGGACAAAATTCACGCCCACACAACTGTCGCTTCGCTCGTTCCTTTGCGATCTTCAATTTAGGTATGAATGCGAGAGATACAACGCAAAATATCAAATGAATTATGACTTCGATAACCAGTGGATGACACTTCGAAATGCCTTAAAAACAGTCCGGCCGCCAGGTCACGGATGCGTGTTTTGGCGTATAAAGTTTTTTTCTCTGCGGATTTTGTAAATTCAGGTATCCGACATCAAGATTTTATCGGCTGGCCATCTGTCAGCCTTGAGCAATTTTTTTTATAGCGCCCTAAAAAGTATACCCCCCCCCCCCCCACATTTTTTTCCCAGACGTAAAACCAGTTACTTGGAATTTGTTGCAAATTCTCATGACTAATCTAGTAAAATGTATATATTTTCATGAAACTAAGACATAATGACACTATTTTGGGCCAAAATTGAAACTCACCACCCAAGATGGCCACCAAAATGGCCGCCTGAAGTTGAAAATATGACATTTTTTCACAAATATCTTCTAGATCAGTTCATGCTGTTTGGAACTGGTTGAGTAATATGACTTTATTTTGTATTTTTTATATTAACTGATCATTGGAGCAATTAATTATGCAATTATTGGGGTCCTATCCGCATGTGATCCCTCAAAAATTCGATTTTACAGAACGCGGTATAAAATTTCACAAAAAATCACAACTGGGATTCTAGTCATATTTCAAAAAGTTGATGGTGTGTAATAAATATTTGAGGTTTGCAGAATCAAAGTTCCAAACAATATGTGCAACTTTAATTATTTTACGTTCAGAGTTTACCATAAACAGTATAATTAGTAAATTAACCATATTAAAACTGTATTGTAAATATTGGCTCGACAGCTATCGGGAAAATACGCAACGCTCGCTGTTTTTGCTTTTGGGACAGTGTTGTGATGTGTTTAAGTAAACCGGTGTATCTGTTGCAGTTATCGTAGAATATGATTGGTCAAATTAAAATGATCAGTCGCCAAACCCCCGGAATTCACGAATGCGTGTTATCGCGTATAAAGTTTTTTTCTCTGCGGATTTTGTAAATTCAGGTATCCGACGTCAAGATTTTATCGGCTGGCCATCTGTCAGCCTTGAGCAATTTTTTTTATAGCGCCCTAAAAAGTATACCCCCCCCCCCCCCAAAAAAAATTCCCAGACGTAAAACCAGTAGCTTCGAATTTGTTGCAAATTCACATGACTAATCTAGTAAAATGTATATATTTTCATGAAGCTAAGACATAATGACACTATTTTGGGCCAAAATTGAAACTCGCCACCCAAGATGGCCACCAAAATGGCCGCCGGAAGTTGAAAATATGACATTTTTTCACAAATATCTTCTAGTTCAGTTCATGCTGTTTGGAACTGGTTCAGTAAAATCACTTTATTTTGTATTTTGTATATTAACTGATCATTGGAGCAATTAAATGTGCAATTATTGGGGTCCTATCCACTTGTGATCCCTCAAAAATTCGATTTTACAGAACGCATTATAAAATTTCACCAAAAAATCACAACTGGGATTCTAGTCATATTTCAAAAAGAAAAGAACAGAAGGTTGCAATTAAGTGAGGCATACTATTACCTATGATTGTAATACGACCCTGCCTAACTATGCTTAAAAGCCATGTTCTGATTGGCCAGTGGCCCGAGTTACCATGGCTATCTCGTTCCAGTTTTGTGGTACAATTCTACTTTTTCCGATTGTACCACGAAAAAAATCGGTTTATTCAGATCGCCGCACGCGACTTTTCCCGTCTTTTCTAACTCCGCGCAAACGGGGCATCAACGGAGTGCACCCGTAACCCTTTGAATTTTGCTACATCTTGACAATCTTGCGAATTTTCAAGCGATTTGTCGCTTGAAACCAGTTTGGTTGCCAATGAATATGGTCCAAATGATGTTATGGTATATTGATATATGTTACGACCAAAGAAAGTTACTTAATAAGTATATTAAATGACAAAATAAATCCATGGGGCCGGGCTGTGCATTCGTCGATTCGAATCTCGATCATATTCGATATTTCGGAATAAAGTTGAAAATTAAAGCGTTTGTTCACCAGTACAGAAGGGGGATAAGATTAGTTTAGTAAACTAGATCATTTAGATCGCTTTGTGTAAGGGAAATAGTCCATAGTCGATGATCATAGTCATGTTGTCCCAACAACGTTCAACACAGAAATGACCGCAATCGTATTTCCTGTACAATTTAAATGAAAGGCACGGGCGCCGCTGAAAACACATTGTTTTTTAGCCAATCACAACGATTATTTTCTAGAAGAGGTGCCTCGAAAAGTCAACGGGGGAATTTCATAACAAGACAAGATTACCGGAGTACTCCATGCAAAGAAATCGAGTACGCCCAATACGAATTACACCACGAAATGTTTTCTCACCTGAGACCGAAAAAGCGCAGTATTTCGTTGACTATTCAGTCGAATTGTGACCATAAACTTTCAGTCGTATTACAAAAGAAATAAATACACGGTGTATCGGTGTGTATGGTCAAGTTGTACCACAAAAAACTGATTGTAGGACTCCGCTACGCGTCGTCCTACAATCAGTTTTTTGTGGTACAACTTGACCATACACACCTCTACACCGTGTATTTATTTCTTAAATATTCCAACTAAGTGAAAGCAAAATTCTTACTTTGGCTCAAAATGGCTGCCAAAATGGCCGCCAAAATATGGAAAATGGTAAATATTGCCCGAGGGTGTCCTGCAATCGCTTACAAGTTGTGGTTGATGTACTGTACATAATTGGCTATTATGCCTTCTATACATTGAATACTAATATGTCTGCTGCACCATGGTTAATTGTTATTGTTGTCATCACTGACATCACCAAAAATATTGGACTTTTCTCACAAAAATTGACATAAATATCGGCAAAAATTAACTTTTCGGGTTTGGACAATTTTTTCTAGTAATATGTAACTATCTTTGAATTGAAAGGTGTGTATTGTATTGGTCTATCTTGAATGTGTCACACTACGGTGTTTATAGAACAAATTGCTCAAGATGGCTTCCAAAATGGCAACCAAATTGGTAATAATTTATTTTTTTACATATATCATTATAACATTATATATATATATATATAATTATTCTCTGCGTTATCCGAAAATGTAGCAAATTGTGACCCATTTGGTTATTATACGTGTTAGTTAATTAACTGACAATTAAATGTTCTACTATGGTTGTACCAGTTCCGTATATGGCATGACAAATTCATTTTAAATTATGGAATTTTGCGGAGAACTTCTTTTGTGATTCTGACCATATTATTGGAAGGAAATGGGCAGAACTTTGAGACGGAACTGAGATAAACCATCATATGTGACTCTTCTGGTCCATTATGATAAACCAATATCAACTGGATACAGGATCCATGCCAAGATGGTAGCCAGTGAGTTACTCTATGATCATAGGTGAGGTGAATAGGTATACATTGAGTTAGTGTATGTCATGAATGATGTGGATATGTATATGAGTGACTATATGAGTGTGTTGTCCATAGTGAGATGTATATGTATACAGGGAGAGGTCATGGTCAGGTGTGGGGTGAATCGATATGAATGGAGTTGACTGTATGGCGTACAAGTGTCCATTGGCACCGCGGTGTAATTGCCGTTCGGCCGCGGTGTCAGCGTTTGTAACTGCGGTTGAGCACTGCGGTCGAACGGCAAGTACACATGGCCGAAAGGCAACTACAACGCGGCCGAATGGCATGTGCACCGTGGTTAGATTTCTGGTTTGTATCATCTGTTTTCAGTTTAATGAACGTACACCGCAGCAACTACACCATGACCGTATGGCAAGTACACTGCGGCCCAACTGTAGTTAGCCGGTGGAGCCGCAATGTTGTTGCATTTCGGCCGCGGTAGCAACGCTAACCGCACCGTGGTTAAGTGGACACTTGTTTTGTCCAGCATGGTATGGTTGTGTGTATCCTGTACGGGTGAACCCGGTGTGCCTGTATGGACATTGATGTGGTGTATGGATATAGCTACATGGTCATGGGCGGGATGTACATGTGTTTCTGTATGATCACGGATGGGGTGTGCGGATAAATAGTGAGTGGTTTTATGACTACGTGTAATGTGTATGCTATACATATATTGGCCATGTCACTCACTGTATCCCTATTTGTCACACCATAGCCGAATAGCCACTCAAGATATACTAATACACCCCAGCCATGTCAGTATAGTCACTCCATGTGTGCATATGCACACCATCCATGGCTGATGATACCCACCCTGTTTGGGGGTAGTCTAGACAGTTTGACCTATATTCTCCGCCCACGCATTGCATCATGGTCTATTTGTACCGGTTGGACATGTCCGGACATGACCCGCTGGTTATATCCAGATTTCTCCATATGAATGGTATATTATCTACATGTATATCACGTGATGATCTCGGTGGGGTAGCTTCAGTCTTGAATATTAAAGGGATACTAGTCTCTCACGGGGGATGATTATTAAAGTGACACTCACTATGGATGAATGTTAAAGTAACACATGGCGCACACTGTGGGATAATGTTAAAGTGACACTCGCATTGAAAACTTCCAAAAAGTTCAAAACTTCAAAAATTTCAAAAACTTCAAAAATTTCAAAAACTTCAAAAATTTCTAAAATTTCAAAAACTTAAAAAATCTCAAAAAATTAAAAAAAAAGTTTAAAAACTTCAAAATACTCAAAAATTTCCAAAAACTTAAAAAACTTTTCAAAAAGAAACAAAAATGAAAAACTTAAAAAAAAATTCATAAATTAAAAAAATATGAAAAACTTAAAAAAATTCAACTTTTTCTAAAATTCAAAAATAATTTAAAATTAAATTAAAATTAACGGTCTTTTAATATATCTAACCCACTGCCACTTCTGAGGGTTCCACACTACACCTGAGGGGATATTGAGTGGTCTACACACGTCTCCTAAACCCTAGAATAAGATCCAGCCCATAAGAAACTCTGCCTCCTGCAATGCCTGTCATTCGAATCTGACGCAATCCCTACTTCTGGCGCAATGCCTGAGTCATTCGAATCTGGCGCAATCCCTACTTCCGGCGCAACGCCTGAGTCATTGGAATCTGACGCAATCCATCGTAAAACCTACCGGCTGACTCCACACCCATCGGCTAAGCGTTGTATCACATGCTTATTATTTGATCATATCGTGGAAATTCAATGTTTTGCCATCACTCATGAGATATAACCCATATCCACTGAAAAAGGGTGGATATCCTCTATTTATTCATAATTTTTCTTTGTTATCTTTTTTTATCCCCCTTTTTATCTACCATTTCCTGTTTTTATTCGCTCTTCTTTTTCTTACAACTTCTAATCCCTCATAATCTTCGAATATCCACTTTCATCTCTAAGTTTTTGAAAAAATTCCTTGTTTAGTAGCACCTCCAGATGGGCTCTATAGAATTTGAACGAAGCATCCATCTTGGATATTACTCTTTCTATGACTAAATCCGTTAGCACGCTCTACAGATGTCATATAGGTAGCACGCTCTACAGATGTCATATAGGCCTCTTCACATCTTGTTTTCCATAATTTATTCATTCCTAATCGCTCCATTGACTGTAACAAATTAAATTACCCCCTCCCCCTGTATTGAGAATACATCCTTGATTATTAATATTTCCTCCTTTCATGGTGTGCATGTTCCTTGGGACATCTTTGCTAATGTGAAGCCACACCTATTATATATATATATACAACTTTAAAAGCCCGCGAAAATATTACTCATATTATAGACTTCCCTTTGAAGACCTTTGTATGTGACAATGATCCGTAATATTGTTTCTAAGTGACACTGGCCAGTGAAACTGATACTACGGGTATGAACTAGCCAACTTCACATCGTAACAATAATAAAAGGGACACTTCATCTATATCAGTCTCAAAACGTGTTGGTACACATCTGTGTGGAAACTAAAACCAATCACTCTTCGTCCGTCATCCGTACATCATTGTAATATAATTTTCTCAGAAACCACGGGATCCCTTTGGCTGAAATTTGGTCTCAACATGGGATCAGAAATTATCCATGGAAGACAACAGTGTCCGTGTGGGGAGAAGCTTCGTAGTGTTTCGATGTCGCCATGGTGTTTGTTTGGGTATAGGCATGGGTGGTGAGTGTGGTTCTCATATGGTCTTAACTAGCCTTTACTGACTGAGGTCATTTAGTGCACATGTCATCACTTCACTGATAACCATTATATGGTCAAATCCCTACACTATCAAACGCAATGTTTCAATAATGGGTTTTCTTAAAATTTTGACTAAATATTGGTTATATTATACGCATCAGCGATCCTTCTTAATAACGCTCTGTATATTTTCAAACGCATTGCACTAAATGGGTTTGGAATAGCCACACAGGAAAGGAGAAACTGAGGTCCTAGGTATGTCGACTGCATATAGCAGTATATATGGGGTACAGACATGGACAGCAATGGGTTCCTCGTGGCTTCTGGCCTACACATGACATATTAAAGTTAACCACACCCATCGGCGCGCCTTTAATGGGCTATGAAGCGCCATACAGGCTCGAATCATGGCCTTCGCCATGTGTTTCTATTTGAACCCACATTAGTAACTAAATAAAATCTTTCTCTCCAGGTTGTTTCACGCCATAACCTTGATTTGGAAAGCTTGAAGGGGTAATTAAGCTTCAATTAAAATCCCAACATTATTTGAAGAACGTATCTGGTTAAACATGTCCACCATAGTAAGCTCATTTAATTCAAAGAGCTTCACACCTAGTCCCACTAGTAATGATGTGTCGTTATTTACTGCAGAAATGGTCATATATATAAAATACAATACAACACATTTTGGTCACATACCTTAAAGGTGCACGTCACTTTCGCAAGATATCTAACTGACCATGTATAGAGTGGAATGACATGTCGTGTATCAAATGTATAATCAGTTCCAGTATTTCGTCCATAAGGCAGTTTTGGTTGTAACATCATTGTGTATGACGGTTCATTCATATGATACTTTAGCGGTTACACACGATAATGTCTGTTGTATTTTATGTCTTATATCATGTATATTAATTGCTCCATGGATGGTAGGAGTATGGCATTGGTGTCTGGTTCTTCGATGTATTCTAGTCATAGTTCATTCATATTATTACTCTAAAATCTCCATTAAATGGAGAAACTAAAGAGCCCATATTATGTAGACTAGTGTATAAATACTTACTTCATGCATTATTTTCATCAATTATATGTATTATAACTCCCATCAAGATAGGCTGTTATACAGAGGAAACAAAGCATGTACCAAGTGACAGTCTGTACCAAGTGACAGTCTCATGTCACGAAAGGCCTACTATGTGGACACATGTTCTTATCAAAACGCTCTATTATGTAGGGGGTTATCAACCATTGGTCTGGAAAAGGCATACGAGCGGAACGCGTGTATACACATTTATTCGATGTACTCTTTAATCTTCGATTTCTCTTTATTGTCGTTAATTTATAGCATTATTAGTAGGAATTTAAACTCGCCGTTATATTGAGAAAATAATGCGTCAATACCAGTCAATACTGCTTTATTGGCGGTAAATGAAATTATTGAATCATGTATCGCAGCTAAACAAGCGAGACAACTGATCACAACACAAAAATTAGTAATATTTATGAAGCCTTGAGTGGTTTGTAATACACAGTGTAAATTTTCATTATTGCTACCATTTAAGGAAACATGCCCCCGATAGGGCTACTATGCGAACACATGTCTATATTAATTTCACATATTCCTTACCGTTCATTCATATATACTCCAAGCTCTCTGTTAATACAGAGGCATCAAAACATTGGTCTGGAAAAGACATACTATGTGGATGCGTGTATACATATTTACTTGATGTATTCTTTAATAGTTCATTTCTCTTTATTATCGTTCATTTATAGCATTATTAGAAGAAATTTAGTCTAAAATCTCCATTACATGGAGACAATAAAGAGCCCATATGGTGTAGACTAATGCATAAATACTTCATGTATTCTTTTCACCAATTATATGTATTGTACATCCTATACATTTAGTCTGTTATACAGAGGAAACAAAGCATGTACTACGCGGCAGTTTCATATGACGATAAGACCTACTATGTGAACACATGTGCATATTAATTTCACATATTCTTCTCAAAACGCTCTATTTTATACGGGGGTATCAAACATTGGTCTGGAAAAGGCCTGCTATGTGGACGCGTGTATACATATCGACTTCATATATGCATTCATAGTTCATTTCTCTTAATTGTCGTTCATTTAATAGCATTATTAGTAGAAATATAGTCTAAAACCGTCGGTATATGGATAATATATAGCGTCAATACTGTTTTATTGTTGGTAACTCAAATTATTGCATCATGTATCGCAACTAAACAAGCGAGACAACTCATAAATTCTTAATAGTTATGATGTCTATGGCAGTTCACAGAGTGTATATTTTCATTGTTGTTACCATTTTAGTGCATAAATTACTGATTTCTGTGTAAGAACGCTGGTCTCCATTGTTGTTATGATTGTGCCTATAACTGTCCATATTCTTAAAGCAAATACGGTACCTCTATGTGATATGATGTATAAAAATTTCCATTTTCACAGGTAAATCACGTATAAACGCTCTTTAATGTATAGTTAAACTGAGTTTTCACATGCAGGGCTATGTCTTTGTGGACTATATACGTGGTATACTTCAGTATATACACGAAGTGAATGTGTTCTAAGTATGCGTATCTGATTTATGTATACGTCCGTGTTTCTTAAAGCAAATCCAATACATATTAGTGCGTTATATTATGATGTACATTAAGTCCCCTTTTCACTGTTAAATCAAGTAAAAAAGCCCTCTACTATAGTTAACTATTCAGTTCCACATACGCTATAAGCTCTATGGTGGTCCGGTGTGTCTTATCAATATGCCATTATATGCACGAATGTAATGTGTTCAAATATGTGGGTTATGATGTATACTTTAATGTTAAAGTATATAAGCACTCTTTAAGATATGCATATGCAGAATGTTGCCTCTTTACACTGACAGAAAAAAAAAGGAATATATAATTTTGAATACTACTCTTCATAAAACGTTAGAAAACCATAATCTAACAACTAATATCGAAGAACAATGTAATTACTTGATAAGCATTGTAAATATTTCGTCTGTTTTAAATAAAATGGAAATATTTCGTCTATTTGAAATACAGTTGGAAGCAACAATCAAGTATTTAAATGAAATTTGGACCAAAATCTTATAATTTGAGAAAACGTATATAATTTCTATCGAAGTCTTATAATAAAGGAAGGCTTTGTGCGAATCCATTCGGTCTAATGTGTGAATGTGTTCATCATCGCAAATATAATGATGCAGAAATGAATATTTCCTAGAAAAATGTTAACATAGCTTGTATTTAACCGAAATAATATAGCATTTGAGTTAAAATGTTTCATATTAGGACCATAACGAACCAATGCATAAAAATACAATATTTTGTTTTTCATTCTCGATCAAAATAATGCAGGGTTGTCAATTATCAACAAAAAACAAATACTTTGAAACAAAAACGATGACATAAGAACGAATATCCAAGAGCTAGTGTGAAAATAACCCTCACATTTATAAAAAAAAAAACAATAAAAATTCAGTTTTCGAGTAAGTCCTTCATAATTATTGAATGTTTTCGTCTATGTTGGATCAAATTTGACACAAAAATCAATTAGCTCACTAACAGTTCGCGCAATATCTCATATTTTGAGAAAACGTTTGCAATTTTAGACAACAATATTGCTAGTGAAGGTGAATATTTCATCCTGGAACTCATGAAATATGATAAAAATAGATGTAAAGACACTTCACGTGACCTCATATCTTTGAGTTATGAACATAAAGTCATCTCATAGTGCCAATGTACCCCATAATTTGGTCAGGAGAAATATGTATTTCATATTTGACCCTTCATCTATGGTAAAAAATGAATTAAGGGACATGGGAGTGGTGTCCTAGACATTAACCTAGAGCATAAATTGACTCAATTTTGCAATTTTAGGCAACATTCTTGCCAGGGAAAGTGTATATTTCATGTTGGAACTCATCAAATGTGATAAACATGCATCAAAAGGCACTTACTGAGCTCTGATGACTTTGAGTTATGACAACAACGGCATCTCATACTAGATTGTAAGCCATAATTTGGTCAGGAAAAGTGTAAATTTCATATTTTATCCTACATGTGTTTTAACAATCAATGTAATTACACCCCATCGGTCGCCTAGACACAGCGTAAATGTTCTCAAGTTTTCAACTGTAGGCCACAATGTCGGTAGTGAAGGTAAACATTTCATGTTGGAACCCATGAAATGTGATAAAATGGATAAAAAGACACTTCATGAGTACTTATGACTGAGTTATGAACATAAAGGGACCTCATAGTGTATTGTAGGTCATAATTTGGTCAGGAAAATTGTAAATTTCATGTCTTAAGCTCCATGTGTTTTAAAAATATATTTAATTACAGCCATTGGGTCCCTAGAGATCAATCCACAGTCCATATGTAGTCCATATGCAATTTTAGGGAACAGTATTGCTAGCGAAGGTGAACATTCCATGCTGGAACTCGTGAAATATGATAAAAATAGATGAAAAGACACTTTCTGAGGCCTTGGTCAGGAGAAATGTGTATTGTATTTTGACCCTTGATGCGTGGTAGCAATCAATGAAATTACACCCCATGGTATCCTCAAATATGAAGCAACATCATAAATGCACTCAGTTTTGGCAATTTAGAAAACATTGTTGATAGGGAAGTTGTACATGTCATGTTGGAACTGGTGAAATGTGATAATAATTGATCAAAAGACACTCGATGAGCCCTGATGGGTTTCAATTATGGTCATAAAGGCATCTGATAGTGTCATTATACAACGGGGAAATTTGTGAAGCGCTAACAAAGCGTATCTACACGGTGTTATACGATCCAAAATGATCCTGATATAAGAAATGCAATCTAGATCATACTCAGTATCTTCGTATCGACTGAATATATCGTTATTCGATGGTGTTCCCGACATACCTCCGTCTTTACTTTTCTTATGCTTTTGTAAATTGTAGTTCGTCGATAATATATTTCTGCACAAATGGCACCCGTGTATTGTCTCGAATCATGGGAAGAACTATCGTCCTTATACCAGCGAAAAGATGAGCGAATATGGTGTGGTATTATAAACTCGCCGCCTTCGTACCTCTATTTATCGTTTAGAGTTATTGTTCTTAGATAAAAAATTGGCGCGCGTGCGGCCCCCTCATCCCCACTGCCGCCGCGCCAATTTTTTATCTAAGAACAATAACTCTAAACGATAAATAGAGGTACGAAGGCGGCGAGTTTATAATACCACACCATATTCGCTCATCTTTTCGCTGGTATAAGGACGATAGTTCTTCCCATGATTCGAGACAATACACGGGTGCCATTTGTGCAGAAATATATTATCGACGAACTACAATTTACAAAGGCATAAGAAAAGTAAAGACGGAGGTATGTCGGGAACACCATCGAATAACGATATATTCAGTCGATACGAAGATACTGAGTATGATCTAGATTGCATTTCTTATATCAGGATCATTTTGGATCGTATAACACCGTGTAGATACGCTTTGTTAGCGCTTCACAAATTTCCCCGTTGTATAATGACACTATCAGATGCCTTTATGACCATAATTGAAACCCATCAGGGCTCATCGAGTGTCTTTTGATCAATTATTATCACATTTCACCAGTTCCAACATGACATGTACAACTTCCCTATCAACAATGTTTTCTAAATTGCCAAAACTGAGTGCATTTATGATGTTGCTTCATATTTGAGGATACCATGGGGTGTAATTTCATTGATTGCTACCACGCATCAAGGGTCAAAATACAATACACATTTCTCCTGACCAAGGCCTCAGAAAGTGTCTTTTCATCTATTTTTATCATATTTCATGAGTTCCAGCATGGAATGTTCACCTTCGCTAGCAATACTGTTCCCTAAAATTGCATATGGACTACATATGGACTGTGGATTGATCTCTAGGGACCCAATGGCTGTAATTAAATATATTTTTAAAACACATGGAGCTTAAGACATGAAATTTACAATTTTCCTGACCAAATTATGACCTACAATACACTATGAGGTCCCTTTATGTTCATAACTCAGTCATAAGTACTCATGAAGTGTCTTTTTATCCATTTTATCACATTTCATGGGTTCCAACATGAAATGTTTACCTTCACTACCGACATTGTGGCCTACAGTTGAAAACTTGAGAACATTTACGCTGTGTCTAGGCGACCGATGGGGTGTAATTACATTGATTGTTAAAACACATGTAGGATAAAATATGAAATTTACACTTTTCCTGACCAAATTATGGCTTACAATCTAGTATGAGATGCCGTTGTTGTCATAACTCAAAGTCATCAGAGCTCAGTAAGTGCCTTTTGATGCATGTTTATCACATTTGATGAGTTCCAACATGAAATATACACTTTCCCTGGCAAGAATGTTGCCTAAAATTGCAAAATTGAGTCAATTTATGCTCTAGGTTAATGTCTAGGACACCACTCCCATGTCCCTTAATTCATTTTTTACCATAGATGAAGGGTCAAATATGAAATACATATTTCTCCTGACCAAATTATGGGGTACATTGGCACTATGAGATGACTTTATGTTCATAACTCAAAGATATGAGGTCACGTGAAGTGTCTTTACATCTATTTTTATCATATTTCATGAGTTCCAGGATGAAATATTCACCTTCACTAGCAATATTGTTGTCTAAAATTGCAAACGTTTTCTCAAAATATGAGATATTGCGCGAACTGTTAGTGAGCTAATTGATTTTTGTGTCAAATTTGATCCAACATAGACGAAAACATTCAATAATTATGAAGGACTTACTCGAAAACTGAATTTTTATTGTTTTTTTTTTATAAATGTGAGGGTTATTTTCACACTAGCTCTTGGATATTCGTTCTTATGTCATCGTTTTTGTTTCAAAGTATTTGTTTTTTGTTGATAATTGACAACCCTGCATTATTTTGATCGAGAATGAAAAACAAAATATTGTATTTTTATGCATTGGTTCGTTATGGTCCTAATATGAAACATTTTAACTCAAATGCTATATTATTTCGGTTAAATACAAGCTATGTTAACATTTTTCTAGGAAATATTCATTTCTGCATCATTATATTTGCGATGATGAACACATTCACACATTAGACCGAATGGATTCGCACAAAGCCTTCCTTTATTATAAGACTTCGATAGAAATTATATACGTTTTCTCAAATTATAAGATTTTGGTCCAAATTTCATTTAAATACTTGATTGTTGCTTCCAACTGTATTTCAAATAGACGAAATATTTCCATTTTATTTAAAACAGACGAAATATTTACAATGCTTATCAAGTAATTACATTGTTCTTCGATATTAGTTGTTAGATTATGGTTTTCTAACGTTTTATGAAGAGTAGTATTCAAAATTATATATTCTTTTTTTTTTCTGTCAGTGTAAAGAGGCAACATTCTGCATATGCATATCTTAAAGAGTGCTTATATACTTTAACATTAAAGTATACATCATAACCCACATATTTGAACACATTACATTCGTGCATATAATGGCATATTGATAAGACACACCGGACCACCATAGAGCTTATAGCGTATGTGGAACTGAATAGTTAACTATAGTAGAGGGCTTTTTTACTTGATTTAACAGTGAAAAGGGGACTTAATGTACATCATAATATAACGCACTAATATGTATTGGATTTGCTTTAAGAAACACGGACGTATACATAAATCAGATACGCATACTTAGAACACATTCACTTCGTGTATATACTGAAGTATACCACGTATATAGTCCACAAAGACATAGCCCTGCATGTGAAAACTCAGTTTAACTATACATTAAAGAGCGTTTATACGTGATTTACCTGTGAAAATGGAAATTTTTATACATCATATCACATAGAGGTACCGTATTTGCTTTAAGAATATGGACAGTTATAGGCACAATCATAACAACAATGGAGACCAGCGTTCTTACACAGAAATCAGTAATTTATGCACTAAAATGGTAACAACAATTAAAATATACACTCTGTGAACTGCCATAGACATCATAACTATTAAGAATTTATGAGTTGTCTCGCTTGTTTAGTTGCGATACATGATGCAATAATTTGAGTTACCAACAATAAAACAGTATTGACGCTATATATTATCCATATACCGACGGTTTTAGACTATATTTCTACTAATAATGCTATTAAATGAACGACAATTAAGAGAAATGAACTATGAATGCATATATGAAGTCGATATGTATACACGCGTCCACATAGCAGGCCTTTTCCAGACCAATGTTTGATACCCCCGTATAAAATAGAGCGTTTTGAGAAGAATATGTGAAATTAATATGCACATGTGTTCACATAGTAGGTCTTATCGTCATATGAAACTGCCGCGTAGTACATGCTTTGTTTCCTCTGTATAACAGACTAAATGTATAGGATGTACAATACATATAATTGGTGAAAAGAATACATGAAGTATTTATGCATTAGTCTACACCATATGGGCTCTTTATTGTCTCCATGTAATGGAGATTTTAGACTAAATTTCTTCTAATAATGCTATAAATGAACGATAATAAAGAGAAATGAACTATTAAAGAATACATCAAGTAAATATGTATACACGCATCCACATAGTATGTCTTTTCCAGACCAATGTTTTGATGCCTCTGTATTAACAGAGAGCTTGGAGTATATATGAATGAACGGTAAGGAATATGTGAAATTAATATAGACATGTGTTCGCATAGTAGCCCTATCGGGGGCATGTTTCCTTAAATGGTAGCAATAATGAAAATTTACACTGTGTATTACAAACCACTCAAGGCTTCAGAAATATTACTAATTTTTGTGTTGTGATCAGTTGTCTCGCTTGTTTAGCTGCGATACATGATTCAATAATTTCATTTACCGCCAATAAAGCAGTATTGACTGGTATTGACGCATTATTTTCTCAATATAACGGCGAGTTTAGATTCCTACTAATAATGCTATAAATTAACGACAATAAAGAGAAATCGAAGATTAAAGAGTACATCGAATAAATGTGTATACACGCGTTCCGCTCGTATGCCTTTTCCAGACCAATGGTTGATAACCCCCTACATAATAGAGCGTTTTGATAAGAACATGTGTCCACATAGTAGGCCTTTCGTGACATGAGACTGTCACTTGGTACAGACTGTCACTTGGTACATGCTTTGTTTCCTCTGTATAACAGCCTATCTTGATGGGAGTTATAATACATATAATTGATGAAAATAATGCATGAAGTAAGTATTTATACACTAGTCTACATAATATGGGCTCTTTAGTTTCTCCATTTAATGGAGATTTTAGAGTAATAATATGAATGAACTATGACTAGAATACATCGAAGAACCAGACACCAATGCCATACTCCTACCATCCATGGAGCAATTAATATACATGATATAAGACATAAAATACAACAGACATTATCGTGTGTAACCGCTAAAGTATCATATGAATGAACCGTCATACACAATGATGTTACAACCAAAACTGCCTTATGGACGAAATACTGGAACTGATTATACATTTGATACACGACATGTCATTCCACTCTATACATGGTCAGTTAGATATCTTGCGAAAGTGACGTGCACCTTTAAGGTATGTGACCAAAATGTGTTGTATTGTATTTTATATATATGACCATTTCTGCAGTAAATAACGACACATCATTACTAGTGGGACTAGGTGTGAAGCTCTTTGAATTAAATGAGCTTACTATGGTGGACATGTTTAACCAGATACGTTCTTCAAATAATGTTGGGATTTAAATTGAAGCTTAATTACCCCTTCAAGCTTTCCAAATCAAGGTTATGGCGTGAAACAACCTAGAGAGAAAGATTTTATTTAGTTACTAATGTGGGTTCAAATAGAAACACATGGCGAAGGCCATGATTCGAGCCTGTATGGCGCTTCATAGCCCATTAAAGGCGCGCCGATGGGTGTGGTTAACTTTAATATGTCATGTGTAGGCCAGAAGCCACGAGGAACCCATTGCTGTCCATGTCTGTACCCCCTATATACTGCTATATGCAGTCGACATACCTAGGACCTCAGTTTCTCCTTTCCTGTGTGGCTATTCCAAACCCATTTAGTGCAATGCGTTTGAAAATATACAGAGCGTTATTAAGAAGGATCGCTGATGCGTATAATATAACCAATATTTAGTCAAAATTTTAAGAAAACCCATTATTGAAACATTGCGTTTGATAGTGTAGGGATTTGACCATATAATGGTTATCAGTGAAGTGATGACATGTGCACTAAATGACCTCAGTCAGTAAAGGCTAGTTCAGACCATATGAGAACCACACTCACCACCCATGCCTATACCCAAACAAACACCATGGCGACAGCGAAACACTACGAAGCTTCTCCCCACACGGACACTGTTGTCTTCCATGGATAATTTCTGATCCCATGTTGAGACCAAATTTCAGCCAAAGGGATCCCGTGGTTTCTGAGAAAATTATATTACAATGATGTACGGATGACGGACGAAGAGTGATTGGTTTTAGTTTCCACACAGATGTGTACCAAAACGTTTTGAGACTGATATAGATGAAGTGTCCCTTTTATTATTGTTACGATGTGAAGTTGGCTAGTTCATACCCGTAGTATCAGTTTCACTGGCCAGTGTCACTTAGAAACAATATTACGGATCATTGTCACATACAAAGGTCTTCAAAGGGAAGTCTATAATATGAGTAATATTTTCGCGGGCTTTTAAAGTTGTATATATATATATAATAGGTGTGGCTTCACATTAGCAAAGATGTCCCAATGAACATGCACACCATGAAAGGAGGAAATATTAATAATCAAGGATGTATTCTCAATACAGGGGGAGGGGGTAATTTAATTTGTTACAGTCAATGGAGCGATTAGGAATGAATAAATTATGGAAAACAAGATGTGAAGAGGCCTATATGACATCTGTAGAGCGTGCTACCTATATGACATCTGTAGAGCGTGCTAACGGATTTAGTCATAGAAAGAGTAATATCCAAGATGGATGCTTCGTTCAAATTCTATAGAGCCCATCTGGAGGTGCTACTAAACAAGGAATTTTTTCAAAAACTTAGAGATGAAAGTGGATATTCGAAGATTATGAGGGATTAGAAGTTGTAAGAAAAAGAAGAGCGAATAAAAACAGGAAATGGTAGATAAAAAGGGGGATAAAAAAAGATAACAAAGAAAAATTATGAATAAATAGAGGATATCCACCCTTTTTCAGTGGATATGGGTTATATCTCATGAGTGATGGCAAAACATTGAATTTCCACGATATGATCAAATAATAAGCATGTGATACAACGCTTAGCCGATGGGTGTGGAGTCAGCCGGTAGGTTTTACGATGGATTGCGTCAGATTCCAATGACTCAGGCGTTGCGCCGGAAGTAGGGATTGCGCCAGATTCGAATGACTCAGGCATTGCGCCAGAAGTAGGGATTGCGTCAGATTCGAATGACAGGCATTGCAGGAGGCAGAGTTTCTTATGGGCTGGATCTTATTCTAGGGTTTAGGAGACGTGTGTAGACCACTCAATATCCCCTCAGGTGTAGTGTGGAACCCTCAGAAGTGGCAGTGGGTTAGATATATTAAAAGACCGTTAATTTTAATTTAATTTTAAATTATTTTTGAATTTTAGAAAAAGTTGAATTTTTTTAAGTTTTTCATATTTTTTTAATTTATGAATTTTTTTTTAAGTTTTTCATTTTTGTTTCTTTTTGAAAAGTTTTTTAAGTTTTTGGAAATTTTTGAGTATTTTGAAGTTTTTAAACTTTTTTTTTAATTTTTTGAGATTTTTTAAGTTTTTGAAATTTTAGAAATTTTTGAAGTTTTTGAAATTTTTGAAGTTTTTGAAATTTTTGAAGTTTTGAACTTTTTGGAAGTTTTCAATGCGAGTGTCACTTTAACATTATCCCACAGTGTGCGCCATGTGTTACTTTAACATTCATCCATAGTGAGTGTCACTTTAATAATCATCCCCCGTGAGAGACTAGTATCCCTTTAATATTCAAGACTGAAGCTACCCCACCGAGATCATCACGTGATATACATGTAGATAATATACCATTCATATGGAGAAATCTGGATATAACCAGCGGGTCATGTCCGGACATGTCCAACCGGTACAAATAGACCATGATGCAATGCGTGGGCGGAGAATATAGGTCAAACTGTCTAGACTACCCCCAAACAGGGTGGGTATCATCACATGGCCATATAGCCACTCGCTATATACACATACACCTCGCACATTACCATATAGCAACACCATTGTATACCCGCATAACCTACACATGACCATACCGCCACGAGTCGCCAAGCAGGAACACCAGGTATACTCACACACCTGACACATAACCATTTAGTCACTCCCGGCATAGATATGCATTACATTGATGTCACTCCTTGCATACCTACTCATTTCACCATTGACCATACATTCATTACCTGTATACATATTCCACACACAGTCATATACATGTAACAACTCGATATATACATATGAAGCCCACCCTAGACCATAGAGTCACTCCAGGTATACATATGCACCTCACCACTGCCCATTCAGTCCTTCCAGTTATACAAAAAACCCGCACACACGACCACTCATACCATCCATACTTGCATATATACATCACACATGACAATCCAGCAACGCACTGTATAATCATACACGCCATCCATGATCATACGGCTAATCCCTACACACATACCAATGATAATTCATCCACGATATATATACATATACATCCCATCCGTTACCACACAATACCTATATACCCACACAATAATGTCCACCAGCTTACTCCAGGTATGCATATACACTTCAATCATGACAGTACAGTCATTCCACGTATACCACACACACTGCACGTAACCATAAACTCACTCACGATTTATCCACACACCCCATCTATGATCATACAGAAAACACATGTACATCCCACCCATGACCTTACAGTCACTCCATATATACATAATCAATACATAGATGGCCATGTAGCTATAACCATACACCACATCAATGTCCATACAGGCACACCTGGTGCACCCGTACAAGATACACGCGATCATACACCATACAGTCACTCCATTCATACCGATTCACCCGACACCTGACCATGACCTCTCCCTGTATACCTATACATCTCACTATGGACAACACACTCGTAACCATATAGTCACTCATTGTATACATATTCACAACATTCATGACATACACTAACTTCGTGCATACCTATTCACCTCAAATATGATCATAGGGTAACTCCCTGGCTACCATCTTGGCATCCATCCTGTATCCAGTTGATATTGGTTTATCATAATGGACCAGAAGAGCCACATACCTGCTGGACAAAACAAGTGTCCACTTAACCGCGGTGTGGTTAGCGTTGCCACCGCGGCCGAAATGTTACTACACAGCAGCTCCACCGGCTAACTACAGTTGGGCCGCGGTGTACTTTCCATTCAGCCATGGTGTAGTTGCCACGGTGTACGTTCATTAAACTGAAAAAAGACGATACAAACCAGAAATATAACCACGGTGTGCATGCCATTCGGCCGCGTTGTAGTTGCCTTTCGGCCAAGGTGTGCTTGCCGTTTGGCCGCAGTGTGCATGCCGTTCGGCCGCTCAACTGCAGTTACAAACTCTGACACCGCGGCTGAACGGCAAATACACCGCGGTGCCACTGGACACTTGTTTTGTCCAGCAGGGTATTATGGTTCATCTCAGTTCCGTCTCAAAGTTCTGCCAATTTCCTTTCAATAATATAGTCAGAATCACAAAAGAGGTTCCCCGCAAAATTCCATACTTTAAAATAAATTTGTCATGCCCCACACGGAACTGGGACAACCATAATAGAACATTTAGTTGTCAGTTAATTAACTAACACGTATAATAACCAAGTGAGTGACAATTTGCTACATTTTCGGATAACGCAGAGAATAATGTTATATATATAATGTTATAATGATATATGTAAAACAAATAACTTATTACCAATTTGGTTGCCATATTGGAAGCCATCTTGAGCAATTTGCTCAATAAACACCGTAGTGTGACACATTTAAGATAGACCAATACAATAAATGTTCCAAACCTGAAAAGTACATTTTTGCCGATATTTATGTCAAGTTTTTGAGAGAAACGTCCAATAATTTTGGTGATGTCAGTGGTGGCAACAGTAACAATCAACCATGGTGCAGCAGACATGTTAGTATTCAATGTATAGAAGGCATAATAGCCAATTTTGTACATCAACCACAACTTGTAAGCGATTGCAGGACACCCTAGGACGATATTTACCATTTTTCCATATTTTGGCGGCCATTTTGGCAGCCATTTTGAGCCAAAGTAAGAATTTTGGTTCCAGTGAGTTGGAATATTCATAGGTAATGGTATGCCTCACTTATTCCAACCTTCTATTCATTTCTTGTTGAAATATGACTAGAATCCCAGTTGTGATTTTTTTGTGAAATTTTATAATGCGTTCTGTAAAATCGAATGTTTGAGGGATCACAAGTGAATAGGACCCCAATAATTGCATATTTAATTGCTCCAATGATCAGTTAATATACAAAATACAAAATAAAGTGATTTTACTGAACCAGTTCCAAACAACATGAACTGAACTAGAAGATATTTGTGAAAAAATGTCATATTTTCAACTTCCGGCGGCCATTTTGGTGGCCATCTTGGGTGGCGAGTTTCAATTTTGGCCCAAACTAGTGTCATTATATCTTAGCTTCATGAAAATATATACATTTTACTAGATTAGTAATGTGAATTTGCAACAAATTCGAAGCTACTGGTTTTACGTCTGGGACAAATTTTTGGGGGGGGGTATACTTTTTAGGGCGCTATAAAATAAATTGCTCAAGGCTGACAGATGGCCGGCCGATAAAATCTTGATGTCGGATACCTGAATTTACAAAATCCGCAGAGAAAAAAACTTTATACGCGATAACACGCATTCGTGAATTCCGGGGGTTTGGCGACTGATCATTTTAATTTGACCAATCATATTCTACGATAACTGCAACAGATACACCGGTTTACTTAAACACATCACAACACTGTCCCAAAAGCAAAAACAGCGAGCGTTGCGTATTTTCCCGATAGCTGTCGAGCCAATATTTACAATACAGTTTTAATATGGTTAATTTACTAATTATACTGTTTATGGTAAACTCTGAACGTAAAATAATTAAAGTTGCACATATTGTTTGGAACTTTGATTCTGCAAACCTCAAATATTTATTACACACCATCAACCACTTCAGCTGTTTTAGTACGGGACATTTAAAGTTATTCTGAAGGAAACAAATAGTCCATTGTTTTTATCACCATTATTGTAGCTAAAGAAAGCAAATTTGCGGTCAAAGATATGTCAAGGTAGAAATTAATATCACTGCTTCGTCTTGCTGTTAAGTTGAAAGGTGCCTAAAAAAAATTGTCCCAACACAATATGTGCCTTTAAATATTTCCGAAAGACACTGGTAAAAAGTAGGCCAGGTTATGGCAGAGACCGCTCTTCTTGTCCTGGATCGAGAGCATGAACGAGTGCGTGTATAATGACTTTTCTTTTTTGTTATTCTCTGTTCACAATAAAAAAAAGTTATGTGGGTCTTCGATGGCGGTTGATAAGATATATCGGTCCATGATCGGGCAATAGACTGCCACAAGCTATGGCGAACCTGGATCGAGTCCCATAAATATGGAATGCAATGATTATTGGATGCCTGTAACTCGATAAGGTGGTCATTTGCTTACCAGGATGTTTCCACGTGTACATGATTTACCAGTGAAATTAACCTCCGGTCTTTCCAACATCAGTAAATCTGACAGCACAATGAAATCAATGATATGGATTAACGATTGAAGCGGTGATAACCCACAATAAACTAAACGAGTAAAGGTCACGTGGACCACCTTGTAAAGACAGGAATCTGGTCACGTGAACCACCTTGTAATGACAGGAATCTGAACATGACGAATTTCGACGTTAATTTTGTAACGATAGTCTCAGGGGAGCTAGGATCAATTATGATTTTACGTCCGTGAAGCATGTGTTCAATAGGCGGTCATCATAAACATGCCCGCGTGTCAGATACAGTCAGTAGCTCTGGTCATATTGCAGGACCTCGGTACACAAGCTGATGAAAGATGGGTAGTCTCCTGGGACGATGGTCGATCATTTTCTCTTGTATTTTAACCCTTTATTTTCTAAATGCATTATCCCACCCAGTAATAGAAACATATATTGGAATGGTCTATTATTAATCTGGAGGGGAGTTTTGGTATAATAAGCAGACGACAGATAATAAATTTATTGTAGGGAAACGTTCAGATTATAACCGCGGAAATCCCGTGTAGATCGAATATAGGTCCGATTGAACAAACAATCGTTGAAGATGAATTTCACTCTATAATGAAATGCCCCTAAAATGCTGTTTTAGAACTGAACTTTGTAGGGTGATGAATTTGGAATATAATTGACTTAGCTCTATGGCAGAGCGTCAGGAAATCACATTAATCATCAATTATGAAAAACCAGATTATTTTTATAAAATATGTAACTTAAATAAATAAATAACAGTTATGTATAGCGTAAAATCCACCGAATTGCTCTAAAACGCTTGACAGGTTGAACATAAAATACAATTGCAGACATAAGATATACCAAAAACAATAAAACAGAAAAAACTATATGCACCTTATACAATTAGAGTACACAGATCTAGAGTAACAGAACATTATTTAAAAATTCACAATTAATATAGTAGTGATAACAGGCTATGCTAAAAATAATAATAATAACTGCGAAAGGGTAAAACGTGGAGGACAGGAAACAATAAAATACTAAAATAAATTGCAATAACAGGTTGAAAAAAAAAATCAAATAAAAAATAACCAGTGATGATAAGATTTTGAAGCCGCTAAAATGACAGTGTAAAGTATTCAATACTGAGGACTAGTGAGCAGCGTGGTATTGATTTGGCGATATTATACGTTGGTCGATGATCGCAAACAGTGACTGGTATGTATAGTAATATTCACTCAAATTGGTAGCTTCTTATATATACATTTATACAGTGGTTTTCATTTTTAAATTTTACGCGTCATAAATATACCTTTCTAAATCCAAATTGTTGTTATATTACTTATACTTATTATTGTTTTGTGTTGCATACTACCATACATGGTGTTTTATGCTAAGTTATGTTATCGGAGCTTGTCGTGATTAGAACCAGATTCGCCACGGCTGGGTGGCTAATGTTGTCCTAGTGCGACGTGTATAGTTTACCAAAGGTGCCCCTTATAGACCGCATAACTATACCCATTGATTACGCGCACCGCGTGTATACTAATGTAGAGATTCTTGCTTCGCCTTGGCGCGTGGGGGTATTATTTATAGAACTGGGAATTTTGGGAGGATTAAAAGTCGAACTGCGAACCGGAGGCCGATTCCGGTAAAAGGTGTAGTTGGGAATTTCAATTTTGTTTATTGTCCTTTCCATTATTACGTCAATCATTTTGAGTTTTGGTTTGTGACAAGCTATGTCAATTACAAATAAAAGAAATGAAAAAGATAATTTGTAACTTTTATAGACAGTTTTCGTTCTGCAGCCCACTGGTGGTTGTGGTCGGAGACGACCGATTCGGCCGCCGGTTCGTTAATTAGGTGCTGGTTGTTATTGTTATTTTAACGGAATGCTGAGTTGGTCATTCGCGAAACCAATATATTTTACAACCGAATCATTTGTAATGCTCTATTTTTATCAAGCTTTCGGCCCTATCTGGACCATCCTCAGGACAATAATTTGTAAGTCTTATATTTCAACTTTTATAGACATTTTTCGTTCTGCAGCACACTGATGGTTGTGGTCGGAGACGACCGAGTCGGCCGCCGGTTCGTTAATTAGGTGCTGGTTTTTATTGTTATTTTAACGGAATTCTGAGTTGGTCATTCGCGAAACCAATATATTTTATATTCTATAATTACAATCATGGGTATATAGTATATGATCTTGAGCGCGTTACCATTTCTGACATTGGTTGTCTTGATAAACACTGTGGCGGGAATTCATTGGACGTCTCGTGGGAGTTGTTCTGGTCATGGTCTTCAATTATATCAAGTCAAACTACACGCATGCAGTGCCATTTAATGTTTCAATTAATCTGCGAAGCCAGGACCCAGTGTTACAGTTTGATATCGAGTTGCAGATGCCTAATCCCGCACTGATCTCGTATTCGTGATCACGAGATCAAGATTAAACGCTTCCGCCCCGAAGAACAAACCCACGTGGCAGAAGCGACGTGATTATTATAGAGCAGTAACATTAGCTCTGGCTATACTCTGATATTGCAGCATTTCGTGTTGGCGTTGTTGCGTGCTGGGACGTCTCACCTCTCATCAATATAAAGATGCAGATGCGTAATCTCTAGTTTGTCTCATATTCGTGATCACGAAATTGAGATTATATGGTCCGCTCCGATGAACACACCCGCGTAACAGAAGATAAGGTCGCCGGTCACGATACAGTACATGTATGTAGCAGTGGTTTTCACAACGATAATATTATATCACTTAAGTAAACACGCTGGTGTTGGGTGCATGGGCGTATTGTGGGAGTATATTTCTTGTCACGGTCATGTTGTCTTCATCAAGTCAAACTACACTCAGCGTATGCTGATGCTTTGAATGATGTTGTAGTTAAGCAAAAGAAATCTACTTTCCAGTTTAATTTCAAGTTGCAGATGCACAATGCCTTGACGTCTCTTGTGAATTTTTCTGGTCATTTTCATCTGGTCTTCAAGTATCAAGTCAATTTACACGCTGCGCCATCTATATGATGTTAACGCTTCGTATCAATGCACAATATCATCTCAGTCTCGTATTCACGAGATTAGGATTATACATTTGATATGGATCAGCATCAAATAAGACACACATGCATGTGCCAAACAAGGTACACGTACGGTTATTGTAAAGCAGTGACCTTCGTGAAAAAATCGTCTATTGTCGGCGGGGATGTTGAGGAACGCTCAATTTCCTGACCCCAAATCTATCATTGTCGCCTGCGAACGAACTGCCTAAACATTAAATATGACCTGTTTTGCAATCATCTGAATAATAGTCCATTTTGCGATTGTGCAGAATTGGAAACTGCCGAGCACTTCTTACTCCGCTGTCCTCATATTCGAGCTTGAAAGAGTCCGTTCTTTAGTTAATCTAATTACGAACTTGGAAGTCAAAATATTAATGTATGGGTCTATAGATATATCTGATACCAAAATGCCGACATATCATCAACAAAAGTTCATCGACGATACCAAACGATTTAACTGACATAATATGGTTATGAAATGTAATTCGTGAACCAAAAGCCTAAACAAAATTGTGCTCTCGTTTACTCATGCATGCCAGAGATGTGATTGTGTGGCCAGGGGGTGGACATGCAGAAATTGGCCACGGTGTATACATTTACATGGAGCTTGCGGGTGCTTGCGGAACAGGCAATCCATCATTGAGACGCAATCAAACCATGATGCAATATATATATTTACCAAGGAAATGGTCACCTATAAGCCTTTGGCTTACTGCCAAATCCTTTTCTCTAATATTGAATTGTTAATGTCCTTATATTATGTATTATATGTGCTATTCTTGAGAATAAAAATTGTTTACCCTAATTGACCCCACCATGTAGGAGGCGTTCAAACAACGCACAACGCGCCAAGTAAACAGTTAGTATTGGTTTGTCTATATGACATAACAGTGGTGCGGTTGTTAGTGCTGTCTGAGACAAATATAGACATGTGTATTATTGGTCCCAGGTGCTGTCCTCCTAAATCGTCGATTTCTATGAATATAGGTGATTAGAAATTTCTGCATCAAGCAATTATTTGTTTTTATTGTTTCTCACGAGATGGGATGAGCCAATTGTGTCAGGTTATACAGTGTTCATATGAAATCAACATTTTTTCCCTTGCATCTGTCGGCGTATAGAAGTGTCTGAAGCGAAGAGAAATTATACTGCTAGTAATAGTATAAGCATAGCATAGTTTGACAAATATATACTTTGGCATTCTATATGCCGAGAGATGCATCAAAAACGACGTTAATTTCTTATAATTACGACAATCCGCATAAATTAGTTGGTGATTAAACTAATTTTATGAAGAAACAACATTAAAAACACCAAATAGTAAAACTACCCTTGTGATAATTGTGTCTGGACTTTTAACGGACATTTGGTCGAAAATAAATTGGGCGACCGACCGGAAGTTTGTAAAATACACACAATTTACAGCGATAAACTAAACAAAAGCACCCGTAATCTATTAAACTATACTTGCTGGATAAACTTCATTGTATTTAAAACTGTTCCAGAACATCTATTGTCATTAACACACTCAGAGTCGATAGAAATTCCGGTGTTCCTAAACTTCCAGACCGAATTTGCGGTATCCGATTACAAACTCGAAATTACAACAAACGCTATAGTTGTCACATTTCAAGCTCTCCTGATCAATGTCATATTAATATTGACATGAAGCTGGAGAAATGTTAACACTAATAGTGGCATATTTATGTAATATACTCCTTTATCCCCAACTAAAGTATCGAATTTCAGTTTCACTGGTCAGTCTTATTTCTTTTTTTCGCGGTATGGTGACTATGGATGTGTTTACGAAATGACGTCACTGTGGATTCGCCCAATTTCTCCAAGAATAATGCGGACACACGTACCACAGTAGCGATGGCATAGTAGGTGTGACAATTTATTATGGTGGAGTATGGTGACAATTGGTCCGTCATAATTCTGTGCCATAGCTAGACATGTCGCCCGCTGATTTTCCGCACAATGAGTCGACTGGACCAATTAACCATTCCTTTTCACCAAGGTTGATCTCTACTCATTACGTTTTGCTAAATTGTATTCACTACGATATATATAACTGCACGATAGATCGTCCAGAATTGTGTTTGGCCGTGGCCTTGTGGCAATTCCTCTTTGACTCACATATCATTATTGTGGTACGTTTTTTTATACGTATGATCTCAATGCATGCATGTTTATCTACTTATATTAATTTCATTAGTAAGAACAATCATGGCTGTTGATATGGGTTATTCATTAAGGTATCAAGTGGACGTGTGTGTTAGCATGCAAAATATAACACTGCGTGTTGAGTAAAGATCAACATCGACAAAACATTCAGGTAGATACACCCTTGAGAGATCGACCGTCGCTGGCAGAGCTTGGTAGACTCATTGTGCGAATTTGCAGAGGGCGACATGTCTTGCTATGGTAAATTAATTATGACAACCAATTGTCACCAAACTCCACCATAATAAATTGTAATACCTACTATGCCATCGCTACTGGGGTACGTGTGTCCGCAGCCTATCACTGCGCCCACTATCGACTAATTGAGATTGTCGCTACCAAGGGCATTGACAAATCAAATGTACGCATTTAAGCGATAGCGAATGTAGTTTAATTGTGCCTGAATTTCAAGTGATTATCATAACCGAAAGACAAAACAGAATTGGTAGAGAGATGTGCAGGAATATACAATTAACTGGTTAAGATAAACCCCATGTCGGCCGACTGAATTTAACGACGTCAAAATACTCGCGCCTCAAGCTCCATGCAGAGTTCAGTCCCCTACGCAGAACTTACCACTGCTTGCACCTACACGTAATGTGAAGAAATGTCACATTTATTTATTTGGGATGTTTGTAGGTTACAATTCATTCTGCATTGTTCTGAGAAACTGAACTGCCCATATTCATTTGAAAATTGTCTAGATCAAGCAAGAATGAATTGTAACTGACAAAACACTTCAATAAATGAAAGTGTCAATGACACTGTAGCTCAACTTGGAAAGGGAATAATTTCATGTGTTACAGTCAATGGAGTGATTAGGAATGTGTAAAGGCCTAGTTATGCAAAGAGTAAAATCCAAGATGGCCACTGGCAGCCATGTTTTTTTGCTGAATGAACCCAAAAAGACTCGTTTCCATTACAAGTCATTGTTAACATCAATCACAAATTTCATGATGATCCGAAAAGAGATACGACCTGTAGCTTGTGTCAAAGAATTTAGTCATGTAAAGAGTAAAATCCAAGATGGCCACTGTAGGCCATGTTTTTGTGTCGAATCACCCCAAAATGACTTCTTCCTATCTACATGGCAATGTCAAAAACCATGACAAATTTCATAATGATCCGACCAAAGCTATGACCTGTAGCCTGTGCCAAAGGATTTAGTCATACAAAGAGTAAAATCCAAGATGGCTGCTGGCGCCATGTTTTTTTTGGCCGAACAACCCCAAAATGACTCGTTCCCATCTATATGTCAATATTAACATCAATTACAAATTTCATGATGATCAGACGAACAGTACGACCTGTAGCCTGTGCTAATGGATTGAATTTTAAAATCCAAGATGGCCGCTGGCGGACACGTTTTTTTGCCGAATGACCCCAAAATGACTCGTTCCCATTTACGTGTTATTGTTAACATCCGTGACAAATTTTATGATGATCAGACTAAAAGGTACGACCTGTAGCCTGTGCTAAAGATTTAGTCATACAAAGAGTAAAATCCAAGATGGCTGCTGGCGGCCATGTTTTTTGGCCGATTGACCCCAAAATTAATCGTTCCCATCTACATGTCAATATTAACATCCATGACAAATTTCATGATGATCAGACGAACAGTACGACTTGTAGTCCGTGCTAATGGATTGAATTTTGAAATCAAAGATGGCCGTTGGCGGCCATGTTTTTTGTCCGATTGACCCCAAAATGACTCGTTCCCATCTGCATTCCAATTTCAACAGCCATGACATATTTCATGATGATCAGACTAAAGGTACGACCTGTAGCCCGTGCTAACGGATTTAGTCATACAAAGAGTAAATTCCAAGATGGCTGCTGGCGGCCATGTTTTTTGGTCGAATGACCCCCAAAAATGACTCGTTCCCATCTACATGTCAATATTAACATCCATGACAAATTTTATGATGATCAGACTAAAGGTACGACCTGTAGCCCGTGCTAAATGATTTAGTCATACAAAGAGTAAAATCCAAGATCGCTGCTGGCGGCCATGTTTTTTGGCCGAATGACCCCAAAATTACTCGTTCCCATCTTCATGTCAATATTAACATCCATGACAAATTTCTGTAGCCCGTGCTAATGGATTGAATTTTGAAATCTAAGATGGCCACTGGCAGCCATGTTTTTTTTTCAGAATGACCCCAAAATGAATCATTCCGGTCTAAATGTTGATGTCAACAGCTATGACAAATTTCATAATGATCCGATCAAAGGTACGACATGTAGCCTGTATTGTTGACGCATCACGTACACACACGCACATACGGACGACGGACGACAAAGCCATGGCAATAGCTCAAACTTTACAAAGTAAAGTTGAGCTAAAAATGTTAGATTTAATTAAGAAAATATACATGCCGACAGTGTCCAGACATAGCGTAGCGAGGGCACGGGGGAGAACTGCGACGTGAGGATCGGTGGCATTCCGATAAAGAGACGGTGGAATTCCGATAAAGAGATGGTGGAAATCCGATAAACGAGACGGTTCGCTTTCGGCGACAAACGAGATTTTCTTCGTGTTTGGGCATTCAAACGGAATTGCCGTGACAAATCAGGTTTCATATCATCATATCGTTATTTAAGTTACTAATATCCATCAAAATCTAGACGATACAGTGACTAAAACCAAGAGAATAGCCATTTAAAAGTCACGCGACGGTTCGTTTTCCGATAAAAGACACGCGACGGTTCGTTTTTTATCGGAAACGAACCGTCTCGTGACTTTTAAATGGCGATTCTATTGGTTTTACTCACTGTAGCGTCTAGATTTTGATGGATATTAGTAACTAAAATAACGATATGATGATATGAAACCTGATTTGTCACGGCAATTCCGCTTGAATGCCCAAACACGAAGAAAATCTCGTTTGTCGCCGAAAGCGAACCGTCTCGTTTATCGGATTTCCACCGTCTCTTTATCGGAATGCCACTGATCCTCACGTCGCAGTTCTCCCCACGTGGAGGCAGGCAATTCTTCGAGGATTGTCCACTTATAAATGGACAATCGGTACCTAAAATGGTCATTAATAAATGGACAATCCAACCACGCGTGGCACGCGAGCTTGGGATTGTCCACTAAATGAAGACATGTTTTGTTAATCCTGCATGAAGGGCAATAACTCTATAAATAATGTTAATTTGCTAAATAACAGTGATTTGTATGAGAAGAAGTGTTTTTGACGAAATAACGGATATATTTGAAGAAGAGTTTTTGACGAAATAACGGAAATATTCGAAGAAGTGTTTTTAAAGAGCGTACCCCAAAACTCCCCCAAGCCCACTCAGCCAATGGAAGAATTTGACTTATATTTCACAAAAGTTGATCTGTTGTGGTGTTGCAAATTTCTCATACAAATCTTCGTCATTTATTAAAGGTACATTCTTTATAGAGTTATTACCCTTCAGATTTAATATGAAGCTAACATGCACGATTATCTATATATGTCGTGATTTAGTGGACAATCGCAAGCTCGCTTGCCACGCGTGGTCGGATTGTCCATTTATTAACGACCATTTTAGGTACCGATTGTCCATTTATAAGTGGACAATCTTATGCGCATTAGGTGGTGGAGGGGACTGAACTCGGTTTTGCAGATTGCTCGTGCCTTAGCGATATGCAATGTGTGAAAATATGTTGGGATGGATGTTGGCTTCTACGACGCAACGATTAGACACGGCTCGTAAAACGCATGGTTGTCGCGATATATTTCTGTACCTCTCTGAAAATATTTGCGTTGTTTTGGGGGAAGAGTATATCAGTTGTGATGTCACAAGTATCACTTATGGGTTCGGAAAGAGAGTTTCTTGCGTTCGTTGTCCTCCAATTCTCCACACGAGCAATACGGATAATCTGCAATGAAGTTTGAATATTTATCGTAGTTTTTGTTTGTTTTTTTTATTTTTGATTGAGAAAGAAGAATAACAACAGAGGAAGTGACAAAATACATTCACGCATTCATGCTCTCAGTCCAAGACATGGAAGATTTTCGCTCTGCCATGGCCTACTTTCTTACCTGTGACATGCAGTTAGAAAAATTTTAAAGGCACACAAAGTGTTCGGACAATTTTAACAAAGACCGTTCAACTTAAAGGCACGGGCGGCGTTCATTGCAGAAATATTAATATTTGTTCAAATCGCCATCAACAGAAGGAATATTAAAAAATATATAGTTTTGTTCATATGCCAAACATAATCAGCGCGTAAATAGTATATTGTCGTCAAGGCGTACGGTGGTGTACGTAAACAAGAACCTGCTCGTGTTACAGAAGTTTTGCTTCTGTTTACATAATACAGCGTAATTCTATTGGTTAATCACACACAAATGATATAAACGCTCTTAATTATTTCCATATCAGGAAAACAGTAACAAATAACGCTCTTGATGTTTACCATATCCAGATCTAAAGAAAAGCCAGGTTCTGTAACGTTTTTTACTTTTGTTAACATAACAAAGGAAAAACGTTTGACAATAACATACCGTATATGCCATATTTCTGATTGGTATAAGAACAAGGTCTGTCTATATTTTTATATGTCTATATTCTTGATATATTTTTGCCCGAAGTGGACTTTTAAAATATTTACATTGTTTACATTGCTACAGTTCAGTCTCAACTAACGTCTGAGTTTCTCGACTGAAAGCTTCACAGTTGTGTTGGGGGACTTTTTTATTAGGGTTTCGTGACTTTGTAAAGGATTATAGCGATATATTTGTATATTGTTCCAGCAGTTTATATAAAATTTAATTCTTTTTTTAAATTAATCTTATATTACATGAACCCTCATCAAAGGCGTTGGGTCCATTTAACTTTGTTTACTGAAACCATAGAACGCTCCATATTGTGTCTAAGTGATAGGGAAAGTACGTGACGGTCCCTTTAACTGTGTTTACTGAAGCCATACAACGCTCCACATTAGGAAGGTACGTGACGGAAATAAGGGTCTTAAGTTAGCAGCACCTTAAGTAGTATTATACAGCTATGATGAAGACGGTGATACTGATGGTGATTACGATGATGATGATGATGATGATGATGATGATGATTGTTATTATTATTATTATTATAATTTATTATTATTATATATGCCTTTATTACCGACGACGACGGTGGTGATGATTTATATGATACTACTGAAGATGACAATGTAGACAATTATGAGGATATGCACATAGAGTACTTTTGATGATGGCGATGACGATTATAACGATGCTGATGCTGGTGGTAATGGCGATGATGATGATGATGATGATGATGATGATGATGATGATGATGATGATGATGATGATGATGATGATGATTAAGATGATGATGATGAATATGATTATGATGATGATGATGATGATGATGCCGGCGATAATGCTAATGGTGATGATGATGTTGATGATTCTTATATTTTTGTTGTATTTTGTGTTATTGTGTTATCAAATTCTCATATTGCGTATATTGTGTCTGATCAATAAACCATTACATTAAATAACTAAAGCCAAATGCTCTGAGAGTGCAGATAAAAATTCCCTGTGCATAAATAATCAACACAAATGTCTTCATAAACTTCTTGCCCAGTTATTGCATGGACCACTACGCTCTAAATGTCATTTTGTCCTGTGTGTCGAAATGCCGTTGGAAAATGCATGAATATTTTACGTGATAATTACGTTGGCCCGAGCCTTAGCATGTGATGCCATCTCTGTTGGGACATGGTGAATATTTTGGCATATCGCTTAGGTTAATCGCCTTTACTTAAGTGCGATATTTTATGCGTTCTTCGATGTGGGTTCATGCGAAATAACAAAAAATCTGTAAAACAACTATCATCAACAAATACATGAACAAAATAGATTGACTTTGTTCTTAATGTCGTTATTTATAACTCTCAAATAATGAATTTGTGCATGTCAAAACCATTTCTTTGCAAACACTGTTACAGTGGAATTACATATAAAATTCCAAGTACTTCGATACGCTATCAACGTTTAATCAAAATTTGACGGTAAACATTGGGAAAAGGTCAACGGATTGAAAACTATTCTGAAAATCATATTCAGACTAAAATATTTGAACTTACAACACGATTGGCAATGTTTGTTGACAAATCACTGCAACAGTTTTTGTTTACATAACAATGGTTTGAATATGCGAAATTGCGTTATTGGAGAACTATCAATAATGAGCATAAGAACAAAGTTGAACTATTTCTCGATGTATTTCTTAGATGTGACATTTTACCGACTTTTATATTACCGACAGCGAGTGCATTGGGTCCCTTTAACAGTCAGGAATGTATTTTCGCGTGCAATATACAATCGTGATAGATTTCAGATTTCATCGATGAACAACATTTCGACGTGCTTTTATTTTTCTGATTTGTTTGTTGTTGTTGTTGTTGTTGTTTTGTTTGTTTGTTTCGTTTTTTTTTTGTAATCAATGCCATTTACTCGAACTTCGGAAAATATTGAATGGCCCAAACCTGTAGCACCTGAATAGAGTTCCCATAATGCGGCACCAAGAGCATACAAAAGACCATAGAAACATGACCTACGATGACTCCTTTATAGAGATCCAAAGTTGGAATAGACAATTTTCACTTTTCTAAATGTTAGTCCCATGAATCATCACAAAAGTGAAAGGACGAAACCCGTTGTATCCTCATGCAAATAGGTTAATATTGAACGCGTACGTACGTACGCGTATTTCAAAAACCCAAATACGCCCATATTGGCGTTATTTGAATCTCCATATTGGCGTTATTTGAATCTCCATATTGGCGTTATTTGAATCTGAATTGCGCTCTAATACATGAACGTAATGGGGCACGAAAACAGTAGATGCTGAAATAAATCCACAATCAGCGTATACCAGTTATTCCATGAATGGCACGGGCCGCAATGGAACCTCATTATATAAAGAGCGGTGAATCTGGTAAGTCTTGTCGATGAAAAACGTTAGATTACATAATGCCAATGCGTGTTTCGTAACGGGTGCATCAAATACGCCCGATACAAACGTATTTGTAATATCAATACGCTCATAAACGACTGTTTTCGTGCACCACTTACGTTCATATAGAGCGTAATTCAGATTCAAATATTGCCGATAAGGGCGCAGTTGGTTTCTTGAAATACGTTCAATATGGACGTATTTTCAAGAGAACAGGCTGGTTATTTAAGTATCCTTTCCTCCGGTGGTGGTACGTCAGCATACCAAAGATCATGTCGATCCGACCACCGATGACTGACTCGATCTATAGAGATTCAAAGTTCGGACGGACGGACGAACTCAAAGATGGACGGGACCCATTTCTATGTCCTTATAAAATAATGGGAAATGAAATTGCACAGACCGCGGTATATTCCACATGGGGTGACCTATAACATGACGGTGCTGATGTTGTTCGTCTGGGCCCCGCATTTATCGTAGCCTAAAAGCTATTACTCTGAGAAGTTTTGGATACTACACAAAACTGTAATTAGAACATGAAAATATTGAAGGTAAACAAACGTGAACAAACAATCTGAAATCCGTCTATAATGACTAATGGTTCGTTTCTATTCTTAATAAACACTGGTTAAACTAGAGCTATGAATCCTCATCAAGTACAATCAGAGCAATTAGTCCCAAAGGAGGTTCTCAAACTGTGCCGATATTGGAGATTTGCCTGAGAGTCTGTAACCATTCCTATACTCATCAAGCCTGCAAATAGCGTGCCTGTCATTTGCAGAATGAGGTCCCCAGAGGGTGAATTTAGTGATGCTATCCCGCATAGCGGGCTAGCATCACAAAATTCACCCTTTGGAGATCTTATTCTGCTTAGGCCTCATCTTCTGGGAAGTGTCTACAGTATCAAATTAACATTGGTTTTAGTTTTCCCTTCTGGGAAGTTTCTATATCCCCTAATTTGCAGCAGATAAAATGCATAATCGAGGTGCCCAATGGGTGAACATCACCCACTTCAACTGGGGAACTTCAATCTGATCCTATAGGTCTACCACAGCAGTTGAAGCCTAAGCAGAATGAGGTTCCCATAGGGTGAATTTAGTGATGATAGCCCGCTGTGCGGGATAGCGTCACTAAATTCACCCTCTGGGGACCTCATTCTGCAAATGACAGACACGCTATTTGCAGGCTTGGTGAGTATAGGACTGGTTACAGACTCTCAGATTTGCCCTGGATACGGATATTCCATCATGATTGTTTGACTTTCATCAAAACAAGAAATTTCTCGGATCCCGGGGTCTAAAGATGTCCTATCGGTCCCATTCAAAGTTCAATCATAATTCCTAAACACATTAAAGGGACGGATGGGTATTGGTGTTAAAATAGTCACATCCGTTAAAATTGCCATAAACAGAAAGAAAATTAAATATCGACAGACATTGTTCTTATACCAATCATAAATATCGCGTGAATAGTATGTTATTGTCAAGTTCATAAGTTGTGTTATGTAAACAAAAACAAATTATTTTACAGTAAAGTACGTACATAGTATACGACAAGCAAAACACTCAACACCGGGGAGTCCCCACATGGTGAACTTTAGTTAAAACTGCCACTAAGTTGTTTGCAACATATCGGTATAGCGCTCGCTAATCCTCGTCACTCAAGATTCGGTGTTGAATGGGTCACCCTGAACCACTCTCCTAAAAAAAAAACATTGTTTTGAGTGTTTTGCTTATCGCTCACTCTTTACGTCATGGATATAAACAAACGCCCGGCTCACACAGAATGTGTTGTGTGGATAATATAGCAACCATACTATCATTATACTATACTATTAGTATATTCTTGAGGAAATTTTCATAAGATTGTAACTCTAATTTCTAAATTATAAACTATAACGAAGGTCATCCGTGCATTTAAAGGGGCATAATGCGTTCGCAGTGGGTAAACGCGAAAAAGTATAAAAGTATATACAATCATCGTCAGTACATGAACAATCATCGTCAGTACATGAACGACGATAGACTGTTTTCTAATTTTTATTATGGATAACTTTTGGATGGTGTGACATCACGTGCTAAAACCATTGTTATGTTTACAGTAACAGTTACAATGCAATGCAGTAATTTTATTCACAAACAGTTGAGCAAATTCTGTTCAAATCACGACGTTCTGCTTGTTGGAAGGTTGAAAGTTGTTGATAGGTTTCTATATATTAGTTTAGTATTCTCAGATTATCTGAAAACCGGGTGAGTACAATATATATTTATCATGTTACTTCGAGCTAGAACTTCAACAAAAGTGAAATAAATTTAAATGCACATTTGATTTTTAAGATAATATGCGCCGATGGGTTGTATTGTGTTCGTAGAAATTATAAGCGTACCGCCCAATGGTGGTCTATGATAATCAACACGGGTTACAATATTCGACAAATAAGTATTTATTGGAACGCGAAAATAACAGATATATCGTCGCGATTTCCGAGTCAAATTAAATTAAGAGAGTGAAAATCTGGTCCGCCATAACAGAGAACTCTATTGGGCGGTCAACAAACACTGTCAATGCAAATAATAAACCAACCGGTGACGCCCTTTCAATAGAATAATGCTATATTCTTACTTATAGACGTGTTGATCGAGTGCTGACTGATTCTGATCTCGCTGATTTGACGAGGTTAAGGTGTGGACGGCGTTGAAAACTGATTCTTCTTTGGTTTTTGTTGGACCTCTATTCTCTGAAAAAGACGAATATATTTGTCACCTCAATGCCACTTGAAAGCACTTTAGATGTATAGATACTCAACTATAGACAGCCAATTGTTTGGCGGTGGTGTAGTGTATACCAGGTATGTTGCGAACTATATAAAAACTTTCCCATTCAAGCGGATAACAGCCAGTTGTAAAACGTCACTAATTTCGTGGTGCGACTTCAGCCAATGATTTGCAGTTCGCCTTCAATAGATGAGTACATTTGGAACACGGATACGGGGACTTGAGAAACGGGTATAGTGTGCGCTAAGACACATGCGATATAATTCCTAAATTCAAATGTCCGGTATGTCACGCACACAACATATTTAAATGTCCGGTATGTCAGGCACACAACATATTTAAATGTCCGGTATGTCAGACACACAACACATGTGACCCGTCATATCAAAACTAGTCGTAAGTCGAAAAATATTTTATTTGAGTTACGTGCTGCATGTTATAGAGTGTTATAAGATCTTTACATAGGTCGCACTCTTAATGTGTTGTTGCGGTCCAAAGTTATAGGATTTTGAATGTCAGCATAAACCGATTCCAGAGATAATCAGAGATAATCGCATTTAAGGACAAACAAATTAGCTAATTCTTAATAAATATACACCACTCTATGTCCAAATTACAAAAGCACATTAATAAACCTCACTTTATTCTACTTTATGTCGACAGAGTAGAACTATATACAAATGTGTCCAAAAAAATAATCATATTTTTTCGGATTTTTTGCACTTTTTTAAATATTTTATGTATTTACTCAGTATTAGAAATCCCGACTTACGACTGGATTTGATATGGCGGGTCACATATATAACACAGCTTTTGTAAATTCGTTCAATAACTTTGGAAAGTCTCACTAGAACCAAAGAACTATTTCGCGCAATGTGTTGCGTTGGTTCTCCGGCTAGTTTATCAACACAAATGTCTAAACGCACATGGACAACAGTGCGCATGACAAACACCAGTCAAACCAAACACAAGAGGTCTAGATGGCTGCCATTTTGCTGAGTAGCATGCATACATCGTCAACAAGACCATGTTCTTCATCAAAGTGGGGGCCTCGGTGGCTCAGTCGGTAAGAAGTACAACCCCAAGTCGTCTCGCCACGGTTTGAACGCGATGAGGGTTCAAATCCACATGTTTCCATAGTGGACTTTGTAATTCGAAATCGTTATCTGGTCAGTTACTCGCCAATGGCCGGTGCTTTGCCGCACATGGTCGACGAGTTTATCAGCGGTTAGTATATACATGTAGGCTTATATGGGGGCGAATTTTATTGGCCGATACTTGCATACTTGATACAAGGCATGTACGCGATTCAGAAATCGAATAGACCCATCTACATTCCCAATAATATTGTGGTTCGTTAAACAGAATTCCACAATCAAAGGATTGAAGACATGTTTCCAAAGTGATGTGTGTAGTAAGCCTTATCATTAACTAACATAAACCTCGATTAAATTTCCAGTCAAACTTTGATGGGTTTCCCCGGGAAAGAAATCGACCTTTTATATCTTGTATTCTGAATTCAACACCATGCGTTCTGTAAGAAAACACACCAGTAATCTTCCATCAACGAACACGCGAGAATAATTCCAAGTCTAAACGCAATTTTGTTTTGAGACAAACAACACATCTGCCAAAAACTTCTTGGCGCTTTCTTAATTTGATTGATAAATATGCGTAGTACCGAGACTGAAGCATCCAGTCATAGAGCTATGTTAACCCTTTATTTACTACAGGCCAAAGAAATATAAACATATGGTTTGGGTTACATGTCAGAAAAAATAGGGTCGGTAGGTAGGCTTGACTTTTTTTTTTTTTAATTAATTGTTATTATTTTGACAGAGTCTTATGGATTTTCATAATTTGAGCATGATTTCGATAACATTATAAATTTTGATTATCTTTGTACAAACAGTAATGAAAACAATGCTTCAAAAAATGACAAATAACAACTCATTTTGAGACATTGAAAATATGTTTTTGTATTTATTCATAAAAAAAAATTCAGAATTAAATTCTTGAAAAAACTTAAGGGTAGGATGTTTAAAATAGGGTATGTAGGGAAACCCAAACTGAAAATATTATTTTCTTTGGCCTCATGCAAATAATCATACTGTGGATTATGTAATTATACTGGTGATCAATATAGGTTGATAAATACGTTAAAGTGATGTGAAACACTCCGGTAGGGTGATCAAATAGAAATTGAGAATAATCTTGCTCAAAGTAGTTATTTGTTATTGAATATTAATCCAAATTGACGATACACACCGTCATTCTTATATATTAATTAAATGCAATGACTCTCGATGGCGAAATCATTTGTGTTGGTTTATCGCCGATAGTTGCGTCCCGAATCGAGATGTAAATATTTACAATTGGGCGTAGTTCAGACGATGTTTTCTATGGAGTGGTATAGTCGATTTCTTTAAAAATTTCGGCGATGTTAGTAGAATGCTACATTCTCCAGGTTGGCATAGCTCCTGTGTACTAACTTATCAATTTCACGCACCCGAACAAGTCCATAATATGTCTTTAAATATCTTTATGTGGAACTTTCCATATCACAGAATGACTTACTCAAGCCATAGCATTTAGATTTAGAAAACTATGAACCCTACTGTTGTTGTTGTTGTTGTTGGTGGTGGTGGTGGTGGTGGTGGTGGTGGTGGTGGTGATGGTGATGGTGATGATGATGTTGTTGTTGTTGTTGTTGTTGTTCGTAATTTCCTGATATGGTAACAAACAGAGAGCGTTTATCTCACTTTTGTGTGAACCTTTAAAACAGATAGAGAAATTCTATGACTTTGAAGTGTTTTTTATGAGAGAGTATAAAGTAGTTATATCGATATTCCATGTATGTATTGGTCTATCGAATCCCTCCGAATAACTTTGATATAATTTGGAGGTCCAAATGAGCTACGTTCATTCAGGTTTGATTGATACAAAAGACGTAAAACAGAGATTGGGGCATCCATACATATACAGTGTTAAATGTTATGTACGCAGAGTTCACTGGGGGCATACTGTATTTTGATTGGTCGAAGCGCGATCAAGCGTGTCATAAGAGTAGTTTCGACCATTGCCCGACAAGATAACTACATGTATCGCCCGGGCTATATTCTCCGAATTATTACACACCTGATGACGTCACAATTGGCGCGAGGTGAGAATCGTGGCAAGCGAGCTATCGCCCGGGTTATAGTCTTCAGACTATTACCCGTCTGCTGACGTCATAGATGGCGCGACAGAGGAATTGTGTCATAATTAAATACATATTGACTATATCTCGCTATCCCAACCCAATACTGTTCATATGTGTTTAATGTTCCGGGTTGTTTTAAATTGACATGGCGGTTCGCGCTCCGAAATACATATAATATTATTCGCTTTTGAATCCTTCTCAGTATCGAAATAGGTCGATAAATATCTGAACTACTTTTCTACGAGCATTATGTAACCCAAAACGACGCTATGAAGTAATGAAAAATACAACTGTGAACACGATGTTTGCGCGACATGGAGCAGAAAAGAGCGTTATGTGGTAGTCTATTCCTGGTATGGTAGCAATAAAGAGCGTTTGTCTGACTTCTGGCTATGACTTTGCCAAGTGGTTTTTTTTAGAGAGAGAGAGAGAGAGAGAGAGAGAGATAACATATGAAGCGGGTATATCAGTAGTTCGTTTATTTATCGACCTATCGTATCCGTCGCTCCTAGTTACGTAGAAAAATGGAGGTTCGAATGAGCCATGTCCGTTTCAAGATCCGTTCCATAGGCGATGATCTGGTTACTTTTGTTTGCAACTTGTCCGTGTATCAGTAGTAATTTTAGAGCAAAGCTGCATAATTATTGATGACATCTGAGTTAACTTGATTATAGCATTTGTCCATCTAGACTAGACTAAACTAGACTTATTTCCAATTACCACGCGATTAATGCAGTATATATCACTGTCCTCCCTCTCACATTAATTCCGAATAGGCAGCTTAAACGGGCATGGGTCCTTCAAGCTTCCAAATTATGTCTATGTAATTTGGAAGGAGGTATAATATAAGTTGACAAATACACGAATTATTGGTATACCGGTTCATATGCTCTGAAAAATACTTTCCATGGTGACAGCCATGCATTTCCCAGCTGTTTTAAATTTGTCGCACGTATAAGTGATTAAAAACGCTTTTTATTTACCCTATCAGGAATAGACTAACTCAGAACGCGCTTTCCTGTCCCAAGCCATGCAAATGGCTGGGGGGGGGGTTGGGGGGGGTAAACATCGTGTTAAAGGTTGTATTTTATGACTTAAGTCGGATAAATCCGCATTTCAGTGACAATTGGTGCTCACATAGAAAGGTAGTTCAAGAATTTATCGACCAATTTCGATACCGGGAAAATTCAAATGTGAATATGATTAGGTGAATTTTGGAGGGCAAACCACCATGTGGCTTTAAATAAAACCATTCTGCTCTTATCCGATTTGATTGTCCCATATCATCAGATTCCAACAAGAACAACATTTCTTCAAAAGACGCTTCAGTTATCAGAATCGATTAATTACCACAACATAATACTAACCACTGTCAACTCTAGTATAACATTTTCCAAAACGTGTTATATGTCAACAATTTGATATCGAGAGTATGTCGGTCGGCTAGTCGAATATTTGTTAGGCAGCGCGAAATAGTCCAGGTGGTGAAAAATAACAGATTTCAAAAATCGATATCTGATAACCCTTGAGCTTCGGTGGGTGGGTTCCTCGACTCGAATCAAATATTTTTACCCCCAAAGCCAAGGAAATAGTAACTTAGGAGCGTTAATTCCTATTGTGTATCTTTAACTGCAACAAATGTCATTCGTAACACACATGGACTAAGAATACAACACAATAACATACGCAAGTAACACGACGAGGACATGCAGTGAAACCATACAGTATTGCAATGAACGCCCTTTAATAATTGTCGCTAATGGGAAAGTAAAACATAAACGCTCTTTATCACATTATATTTATGGTGAACTCTTCAACGACATACATTGTCTTTCGCGTAGCACTTCTCAAGAAAAATATAGTACTTTATGCAATATATGATATCAGGTTTGATAAATATTTTTCTGAAATCTCGATTCCTTCTTTCATAAGGTTCGTCACGAACCTTATGAAACAAGGAATCGAGATTTCAAGCCTCGCATATATAAGATAATGCACTTACTTACAATGTCAAGATAAATAGTGTTAGACCGATGTATTCTCATATATAAGAGAATGCATTGGCACATAATATTAATGCTGCACCAGCGCAACTACCGTCATGAACGGGTTAAAGGTCGGTCGGATGCTGATTATTTCTTAACTTAGTATGATATGACTTACCCGTTCAATCTCAGAATCACGAAAGTGGTTCAAACTGACGAGAACGAGGATGATATAACGCTGGAGAGGCAACCACGTGGCATTAATTTGAGATTTCCTGTGTTCTATATATGTACTTGAACGTGTTAAACCAATTATCGACGGCTTGTTGAAGTTCCGCGTTCGATATTGGTCAAGTGTTCAGTGTTTGCGGGGAAAAGAAGGGTTGCACCGGGAGTTTTCAATGGCATAGATGACACAATATTAGTTAGGTACTTCAAACTACAATAACGCTGAAGTTGTTCAAATAGTTAGTGTTCAACCAGTCGTTTTCAGTCAAAATTCAAGCCATCAGCTGAAAAATATTCCATCCATACGGGGGTTAGGTTGGACATTTGAAAGAGTTAGAAAGCTTGAGGGACCAGGTGGGAAATTCCAACACAACGGGTGGACATGGAATTTCCCGAACTTGAAGGCCGGATTCGTCATCTCCGGTTTAAACCTCAGTGTTTAAACCCTACATTGGCGGTCCAGTCAAACCGGGTTTGACGTTTTCAGACAAAGCTTTCCAAACTTAGGGTCGTATCTAGATAGAAATTTCCAACAGTTGGAAAGATTTGAGAAGCAGGTCAACAAAAGGTGGTATGCAATTGGAATTACGTGAACTTGATAGTTTAGCCTGGTTCAAGGTGGAGTAGTGCAGTTTGAAATTCCAAGGTCGATAATTAACCCCACACCACCCACCACCACCAACGAAGACCGTTAGCCACGTCCTTGTTAACAGTTGTGGAACATATACCGGAGCAATCAAGAAACAACAGATTTGATAGCTTGACGAGCACCAAGCCGGGTAATTTACTGATATGAATGCACGACAAAGTGTCATCTCAAGTTTAGCCTCGGTAAAGCTGGTTTAGCTGAACCGTCCAATTGGATGGTTTAGTTGCCGATTTAAGCTTATAAAACGCTATCAAAATATCGAAATTGACAAAAACTTATCCCCACACACTTCACAGGTATGAATGCTTCTCGCTTATAAATTTCCAATTAAATATGCTAGCTGTCGTAATCGATAGAGCGCGGCGGTCTGCAGTGATTGATTGAATGGGGTTTATTGTTGCGGCAAACCACCGGCCATCGGCGAGTAACTGGTAACTCCACCAGATAACGATTTCGAGTTACAAAGTTCACGATGGAAACATGTGGATTTGAACCCTAATCGACAGCGCTGGAGGGCGAAACGGCTTGGAGTTGTACCCCTAACCGATTGAGCCACCGAGCCCCCCCCCCCCCCGGCGGTCTGCATTTATAGTCATATGCAATATATGCATTAAAACCAAATTCTAAAACAAACCATCCTTATTTTCTCAAGGGAATATTACCTTATTCAGGCCTCAGATATAGAATATGATATTTCCCCCATAAAATGTATTAATATACCATATGATCTGCTGTATCAACACATCATCGTTGCGGAGATATAATCACCTCGGTGATTGCACAATGTCATGACAATAAAAACTGAAAAAGAAACATTAAACGGTATAACCCCCCAATACCAACTCCCTACATTAGAAATTACATCACAAAGGAAATAAGAACATTGTATCACTGCACCTTAATTATCTCATATCCATGAAGTGTTTATGGATCCAGTTATAGAAATCTATAAATGACTCGAATGAGTTGCTCAATGCAGCCATTCGTGTTGTGTGAAGAAACAACTATCTATATATGTGACCCGCCATATCAAATCCAGTCGTAAGTCGGGATTTTTTTACCCTGTGCCAATGCATTCTCTTATATATGCGAGTCGACCATAGGTCGCCTCGCATATATAAGAGAATGCATTGGCCTAACAATTTTTTTTCATTTTTTGTAAATAAATGTTCTTACAATTTTTAGGACATAAAATAAAAAACATACATTACCCTGCAGGGAGGCCCACACATATATAGAAGCATATAGAAGAGTGTCGTCTGCTCATGTTTGTCTGGGGCTCTGTATGGGTGAAATTATAAAATTGTTAAAGAATACAAGAAAAAAATATTAAAATTGTAAAAAATTGTTAGACCAATGCATTCTCTTATATATGCGAGGCGACCTATGGTCGACTCGCATATATAAGAGAATGCATTGGCACAGGGTAAAAAAAATCCCGACTTACGACTGGATTTGATATGGCGGGTCACATATATACTCTCTATGTATGGGGGATAAACATCCATTTACAAATTAAACTGGAAGTCTTGTGTTGCCTAAATACTCCCACCTGAGGGATGTTATATTCTTTAAACAAGCTTAGAGAATATATAGAGGATCTCCAACTCGTTATGTTGGGACATAAGATTTTATGAAACGAGTTTGATAAAATCTTATATCCCAACAAAACGAGTTGAAAATCTTGTGTATCACGTGAAAAAACAAACTAGAGCCCTATGCCTTTTCAACAAATCAAAATCCTTAACTGAAGCTTCAAAATTCACACATTTCCATTGTTTGCTGAGACGCATCACAACCGTATACGTCAGTATTGCGCGCTCGAGCTGCCCACGGAAAATATAGTCCCCCAATTTGCCTATTTGTTTTTACTAACTATTTTGGTTAGTGCAACGCTCTTTAAAAACACTTCTTCGAATATTTCGGTTATTTCATTAAAAACAATTCTTCGAATATTTCCGTTATTTCGTCAAAAACTCTTCTTCAAATATCTCCGTTATTTCGTCAAAAACACTTCTTCTCATACAAATCACCGTTATTTAGTAAATTAACATTCTTTATAGAGTTATTGCCCATCATATTAAATATGAAGCTAACATACAGGATTATTGATATATGTCGTGATTTAGTGGACAATCCCAAACTCGCGTGCCACGCGTGGTTGGATTGTCCATTTATTAATGGCCATTTTAGGTAAGGATTGTCCGTTTATAAGTGGACAATCCTTGAAGAATTGCCTGCTTATTATTTACAAGTGAGAGATAAGAAAATATCTAATGGCGTTTTAATGATATAATAGGGGTTTCATGTGATATGGCCATGAATACATGCAATAAATAGAGGATATGGAATGAGTGTTTATCTCATATGATACTTATGAAACGAGTCTAAGAATTTTCAGTTTTCTCGAGCCTCTGGCCTCATATGAGAGAAACGCGAATTACATATTCTATTTATAATATGACACATATAAATTGATTATGATGTCCAAAACGCACACCAATCACTAAATAGTCCAGTGCATTTATGGTTTTACCCAGAACTAATTGCAACAGAATTTTTTTTTGCTGGAATTGGTACATATACCCTCCATAAACAACATACTAAAAATCGGCAAAAATCGGAAAAAGGGAAATTAGTGAATTTCGTGAAAATAAATTGAGAAAATTTGGTCAAATCATCAATTTATGGGTTTTCATGAATGTATATAAAAAATTCAAATTTACAAGTCCTACAAATATCATGCCTATTTTGTCGACCACATTTTCCTGAATCCAGAACTGGAAACCATTCCCAGATTCCTTAAGTATTTTTCGAGTTGTGTGCCTTCAAAAACGCGAGTTTACCTGATTTCGGAACCTTAATTTCGCAGAATGAGCCAAATGCTGTATTATATGGTAAATTATTTAAAAAACTAGAGCAAAATTAATTACTTTTACACTGTTTTAGTAATTTCCTCACTAGATAAAACACAAAATATGATTAATATGTGCATCTATGAATAAGGAGAATAAAATATTCTGAAACAAAATGTGTGTTCCATTGTATGGACTTAGCCAAATTTGCCTTGACACAGAACTCGTGTGATGAAATGCCATATTTGAGGTCATGTAACTCAATAAATTAATATCCATATGCTCTGCTTTTCTCATAACAATTTGAGAATACTAGATTGAACAAATTGTGAAGGAATTTCCAAATGCATTGGTGAAGAAAATAAAATTATGGTCCTATGAACTCTTAGTCTAGCCTCTTTTCCGAAAATGCAATTGTGGGACGTTTTTGTCAATTTTAAAAGGATGTTAGGCATATTCAGAAAAATTAACGAAAGTTTATTGTGTAAAATTATGTGATCTGTCCTCTTAAATCATTTTTTTGTTGAGAAAATAGCATTTCAATGGCTATACCAATGAATTTCACTGGATTTCACTCATCATTGTGGAAACATACTCCAAATTTGAACGGCAGAAAAATGGGGTAGGGGAAAGCATATCAACAAAATCTTCAAAATTATGCATCTTGAAGCAGAAAACTTTATATTAACAGTTTCTGCTTACATTGTTCTTTCATACATAATTTCATATTTCCTTTGTTTATGTTTATTGACAGAGCTATAATATTTTTTGTCATAATTTGGCAGTGAAATGTCAAATTGGCTATTTTGAGATTGTTTTATACAACATAACCATAAAATTATAAATCAACGTGCGATAATGTATTAAGCAGTTTTATAATGCAACATGAATGTACACAAACTGGAAGAAAACAACATTGTGTCTGAAATGGCTGTAATTTGGTGATAAGATTGCATTTTGTGATTTTTCCTACCCCTATACCAACGTTAAAATTTGGAGTCAGTTTCCTGAAAAATGAAAGAAATCAAGTGAAATACTATGGCATAACCAATGTAAGGCTAATTTTTTATCACTAAATTGTTGTGGGAGGAAAGTTCAAATAATTTTACACATTAAAACACCCATTGTTTTTTGTTTTTATGGCCCAAAACCTTTTAGATTGGACAAAAATGCCTCAAACTGGCATCTTTGGAAACAAGCTAAAACTAAGTATTCAAAGGGCCATAAGTTGATTTTCTTAAATAATGTCCTGTTAATACCTTTACATTTTGTTCAATCCAATATACTTAAAAGGTTATAAGAAAAGCATGGCATATGGGTATTAAATTATTGAGTTACATGACCTCAAATATTGCATTTCATCACACACGTTCAGTGTCGGAGGCAAAATTGGCCAGGTACATACAATGGAACACACATTTTGTTTGAGAATATAATCTTCTTCTTAATTATAGATACACATATTAATCATATTTTGTGTTTAATCTAGTGAGGAAATTACTATAACACTGAAAAATCCCTTCAGTTTGCTCTAGTTTTTTTTAACAATTAATCACAAATAAGGCATTTTGGCTCATTCTTCGAAATTGAGGCCCCGAAAATGGGCCGAAATCAGGTAAACTCGCGTTTTTGAAGGCACACAACTCGAAAAATACGTAATGAATCTGGGACTGGTTTTCAGTGCTGGGTTCAGGAAATTGAGGTCGACGCAATACACATACCATTTGTAGGATTTGTGCATTTGATTGCTCTTATATGCATCCATGAAAATCCATAAATTGATGATTTGACAATATTTCCCCAAATTTATTTCACGAAATTCACCAATTTCCCTTTTTCCGATTTTTGCCGATTTTTAGTATGTTGTTTATGGAGGGTTTGTGTACTTATTCCAGCAAAAAAAAATTCTGTTGCAATTAGTTCCGGGTGTGGCATTTTTTTCTCATAAATGCACTGGTCTAAAATAGCTATATGACATCGGCAGCAAAAGGTTAATGTGACGTCACTTCATTGCACCGGAAGCCCAATTACACCTGGTGAACTAGCAGAAATAATATGCACGCGAAGATATAGTGCGCTATTCTGTTCTCAGTTTGTGACATTATATCGTATGTTTATTAGATAAATACGAATTACATATTCTATTTATCGTATAACAATGTCCAAAACTATATATTTCAAGATTATAATTTGCGAGAATTTCGGCATTGCTTTGATTGACGCGCACGAATTTGACCTGCATTTAGTTAGAGATACGGCTCTGCCCAGGTTGCCATTCGGCCAATCAGAACACACTTTTTGTCAACAAACCAATCAAATTATCGGAAGGTGATATGAACTAGTAGTTCAAATGAAATTGATTTACTTTCCAACGTAAATAATGATTGAGTCATATGATAAAAACACTTACTACGTCTTTATAATTAATGTTATTAACCCTTTTTCTTTTACATGTTACCTCACCCCTGTACATGTGCATCGTCACGTTTAAATTATAAGGAAATAATAATTAATGACGTTCAAAACATAAAGCTTTAGAGAGACATACTTTTGATATATACATGTACAAACATGACTTCCCAAGGTCGTCTCGTGATATAAATTGTCTGTTCAATACACTGCCGTATATAGAGATAATTTCCCTAGCAAAAGACTGGTTCTATATATACTGTTTTCTTATTCGAAGAGCAGATTTACTCCAGTGAATCCGATAATAACCATAATTTCACAAACGAAAATGACCGGAGTTTCACGACGTTCTTATAAAGTTGCAAACTTAATTGCTAAGCAATCTGACAAAGATTGCGGTGGGATACGGCTCATTGATTTGCTCTGCATTATCATTAGCCCACTGAGCTGAGACAGCACAATTTTACTTTTCCGATTGTTATGATAAAGTGATGTGAAATAGTCCGCTGGGGTAATCGAATGAATGAGAATACAGAATAGAGTAGTTATTTTCATAAATGTTATATCAACACAATGCCACTCTCACATATAACATAGTTGCATATATATGCAACGATTTCAATTTGCACAACCATTAGCGTCTTTCAAGACGGGAGCTGTGCTGGTGCAGCATTATAGACCCTGTGCCAATGCATTATTTATATATGCAAGTCTCGCCCATAGGGAACCTCGCACATATAAGAGAATGCACTGGTTTACAAGATCAAGGTAAATATTGTTAGGCCAATGTATTCTCTTATATATATGAGGCTCCCCATGGGAGACTTGCATATATAAGAGAATGCATTTGGTTGTCGCAAAATTTCAGGAAGCTCGTCATGAAAGGGTTAATCGGCGAAAATTCGTCCCGAATGAATAAATATTTATAATTGTATGCTACATACTTTCACAATGAAAAGTGTCTGTATACTCACTTCTCAGTTCGATTCACTGAATTCAGCAGCCTGTTCTCGTGAAAATAAGCCATTTTAACTCGTATACAAAACACAAATAAGCCCATATCGGCATTATTCATTTTGAATCTACCTTACGATCTATATGAATCTAAATCGACTTACCAGATGTGCGCTCTTTATAATGTTTTTTTTTCATTGTGGCCCACGCCATAAAGCGGAATAACAGGTATACGTCCTCTTATTAAACTCGCTGCGGGTCACGCATATATATTTCCGCATTCGTGTGATACATTACTGCGACGTACGCAACTCATTCGACAAAAGATTATGGATTATGTATGATGTGCGTTATGTTCTGTAGTGTGATTTTCCGCTGTGTAATAGCCACTCGGATGTACCACCCCCATAAGTTATTCTTGCTGACGATTTCTCCAGAAACTATATAATCGCGAAAGTTCGCAACGAAGATCATTCTCTGTCATTCAAATACCTCCCACACGTACGGCCAATTTATATCAAGTCACTTGGCAACGGTCAAATAATTGATGATAGCCACAGAACGCTGACATCAACCTTTATTCTTAATTTAATTGAACTTTCGCACCACAAGGGAAGTGTCGAAATGTAGTTGAATTTAGAATCGAGATTAATAACCAGCTATACAATAGACATTGGTTCGACATCACGCGGCGAGATTAAAGACATCTCAATTGTTTGGTATCTGCCTCGTCATAGATATACTGTTGAGTGCTTGACACTGCGTGGATATCATACGTGGGAGGGAACCTTTAAAACTTCTCCGGTTTTTGTTTTTGGATTTTACATCCTATATATGAGACGTGTTGTATTTAATTGTGTGACAACATACCGCCATTGAAATTTAAACGAAACGAAGGCAAAACTATGCCGATAGAAAAAGTCAAGCAAATGAGCTTACGTACTATAGATATCTGCTGATAAATAGATACATAATTCTCAAATGATGCTACTTTACAACTCTTGGGGTACATGCTTAAACTGTCAAAAGTTGAAGACCATTATATCTTATCCGCATGCTACAAAGAATCTCTTAATTGTAAATTACCTTTAACATGGCTCACCAATTGTTATAACATTGTAATCAATAGCTCGACGAATTATCATGGCAGAGAAACATTATTGTTTTTTCCGGTAGTGACGTCCGTCCGATGACGTCAAGTGACCTTTTGGAGGATTTTGGCAATATTGTTAAATAAGATGTCTCAAGGGCTCAAGGACTCATAACAGCAAAGGTTTATTTTTTGTTGATTATTTCATTTATATAACGTCACATAATAAACATTTTATCACTATCGTTCTCCACCAACGTCTCGCCAAGAAGATGAGATTCCAAATTAGTCTGCGAGACTCAGATCATAGAGAGTAATCAATTAGTTCCGAGAATTACGTTAAATAATTCACGAGAGGCTAGAGACGTCGGTAAAAAACGAGTGCGCGCTAGCGCACGAGTTTCTTACCCAAACGTCTCTCGCCTCGAATGAATTATTGAACGTAATTCTCGGAACTAATTGATTACTCTATTTATTACACTTCTGCATCAATTTGCTCCGCCAAATATTATTAAAACACACAGAATTAATTCACGAAAGTCCCGATGTAGAGAAAGATCAACCATCGAAAATTCAGTCTAGATCAGTAAGCGACGTAACTTCAATGACGTCACGGGAAATGACATAATTCACTAGTGACATTACCATTTTTTATTAACAGCGTTTTCAATGGAAATCGCGCATAGGAGTGTAATAAATGTATATATTATAGAACTGTCATTAGATTCACTAAATACCAATATTGTTTGGTGATGGTTGTCCAATAAATCGGATCATGCTAGTATCGTAATCCGATTCCATACCATGCGCCTCTGAATCAGCTAGAATAAGATTCCGGAACAATTTTCCGACTGACATTGACATTTCTTCTTCAAATTGTTGCGATTCGTTCATTAAATTTGAAATTCAATTGATCACCGTTGTTTACTTTTAGAAATTCTTCCACACAAGGCATATATTACGAAATCCTTCCGCATGAAGGGATTTCTCCAATGTTGGTGACAAAATATAGTTCCCTTTCGTTAATAATAAATAATTGCAGATTTCTCAATACATTTCAGAGGTTGGATGTAATCATTAACTTCAATTAGTCATATAATAAACATATTATCTCTACAGTGAAGTGATCCGAGTCTCCACATTGATCCCAATTAGTCATATAATAAACATATATAACTAAACACTATGACTTACAATGCTTACTACCTCAAACTAAACACTATGACTTACAGTGCTTACTACCTTAAACTAAATACTATGACTTACAATGCTTACTACCTCAAACTAAATACTATGACTTACAATGCTTACTACCTCAAACTAAATACTATGACTTACAGTGCTTACTACCTCAAACTAAATACTATGACTTACAATGCTTACTACCTTAAACTAAATACTATGACTTACAATGCTTACTACCTCAAACTAAATACTATGACTTACAATGCTTACTACCTTAAACTAAATACTATGACTTACAATGCTTACTACCTCAAACTAAATACTATGACTTACAATGCTTACTACCTCAAACTAAATACTATGACTTACAATGCTTACTACCTTAAACTAAATACTATGACTTACAATGCTTACTACCTCAAACTAAATACTATGACTTACAATGCTTACTACCTCAAACTAAATACTATGACTTACAGTGCTTACTACCTCAAACTAAATACTATGACTTACAATGCTTACTACCTTAAACTAAATACTATGACTTACAATGCTTACTACCTCAAACTAAATACTATGACTTACAATGCTTACTACCTTAAACTAAATACTATGACTTACAATGCTTACTACCTCAAACTAAATACTATGACTTACAATGCTTACTACCTCAAACTAAATACTATGACTTACAATGCTTACTACCTCAAACTAAATACTATGACTTACAATGCTTACTACCTCAAACTAAATACTATGACTTACAGTGCTTACTACCTCAAACTAAATACTATGACTTACAATGCTTACTACCTCAAACTAAATACTATGACTTACAATGCTTACTACCTCAAACTAAATACTATGACTTACAATGCTTACTACCTCAAACTAAATACTATGACTTACAATGCTTACTACCTTAAACTAAATACTATGACTTACAGTGCTTACTACCTCAAACTAAATACTATGACTTACAATGCTTACTACCTCAAACTAAATACTATGACTTACAATGCTTACTACCTTAAACTAAATACTATGACTTACAATGCTTACTACCTCAAACTAAATACTATGACTTACAGTGCTTACTACCTCAAACTAAATACTATGACTTACAATGCTTACTACCTCAAACTAAATACTATGACTTACAATGCTTACTACCTCAAACTAAATACTATGACTTACAATGCTTACTACCTTAAACTAAATACTATGACTTACAGTGCTTACTACCTCAAACTAAATACTATGACTTACAGTGCTTACTACCTCAAACTAAATACTATGACTTACAGTGCTTACTACCTCAAACTAAATACTATGACTTACAATGCTTACTACCTTAAACTAAATACTATGACTTACAGTGCTTACTACCTCAAACTAAATACTATGACTTACAATGCTTACTACCTTAAACTAAATACTATGACTTACAATGCTTACTACCTCAAACTAAATACTATGACTTACAGTGCTTACTACCTCAAACTAAATACTATGACTTACAATGCTTACTACCTCAAACTAAATACTATGACTTACAGTGCTTACTACCTCAAACTAAATACTATGACTTACAATGCTTACTACCTCAAACTAAATACTATGACTTACAATGCTTACTACCTTAAACTAAATACTATGACTTACAATGCTTACTACCTTAAACTAAATACTATGACTTACAGTGCTTACTACCTTAAACTAAACATTATGACATTCTCGTTACGTTTTTCATGGGCATCAAAATTATTACTATGAATACTTGGTGATAGTTTTGAGTTATAACATGCCCCTAAGGTTTTATCCAGTGTGTTTTTAAATTCGCTAAAGCATGCTTAAGCATACCCAAGGGCCACTCTACAGACCGTAAATTAGGGCCGATGAGATCGGCCCCTGGCACTGAAGGGGTTAATGAATCATGCACCATAGCAACTCACCCCAATTTGAGGCATCAAACTTGAGATTAAAGTTAACCCTTCCATGACGGGAGCAGCGCTGGTGCAGTATTAAAGATCATGTGTCATGCAGTGCATTCTCTAATATATGCGAGTTTCCCCATAGTAAGCCTCGCATATATAACAGAATGCACTAGATTGAAAGGTCAAGGTAAATAATGTTAGGCCAATATATGCTCCCTATGGGAGACTCGCATATATAAGAGAATGCATTGGCACGGGGTTTTTGCCAAATTTCATGACGATTCAGTCATAATGGAAGGGTTAACTTGCAGTTTATGAGGGCATAATGGGACATGCGCCTTAGCATCTGATCCCAATTTGAGGCATGGAACTTGAGAGTATCGTTAAACATTGTATTGTTTATGGAATTTAAATTAATCAATAAACACAATAAAATTCAATTAATCATGGATTGACAGCAAACTGAATCTTAGGTGAGAGCGTCTGCTTCTCATATCCCACGAGGACGCGTAGGTTAATACTATAACCTTTTAAGGTGCTTTAGTTCTCAGTTTTATCAACGAAAGGGAAAGTATATAAGAATCATTCGTGCACACGATGCTCAATGGACCAGGGGCCTGTTTCACGAAGCAAGGTCATAAGATTATCTTAAGATGGACTTAATCTAAGATCTAAGGTGGATCTTATGATGTAACTTTTCCGTTTCAAGAACGCGTTTCACAAAACAAGATTAAGTCCTACTTAAGTAGTAAGTTAAGTTCCCGCTCATTTAGACTGGTTATCGACAATTTTCTACAGTCCGGGACAAAAAAATGTGGGCTTTTGCAATCTTTATGTACCGCATTGAGAGGTTATCGAGAAAGAGCCGAGTCCGAGTTAACATTATTGTGTGACAGGGATGCTGGATAGCGGCTGGGGTGGGGGTGGACAAATCAGCGCATGTATCTTAGTGTCTATAGTCAGTGGCATTATATTCGCATATGGATCTTAGACTTGTATGAGTTCCACGATGTGAATTCGAACATGAGTACATCGCAGGCTCGTAAAATGACGAGCTTTGCGTTTACTGACGAGTGGCTGTGTCAGAAATAAGACAATATAATTATATGGATCGATGCATGACTGCGACCATGCATTCACGCCGAGTTAATCCACTGAGAGCAATGATCAGGCGATTTTTTTTATGCAAGCCGACATAACTCGTGTATTATCGACAACCGCTCTCTACGTGTAGCAATAATCAAAATAAATCGGCGATGTCATCAGGACACACATAGGTCATGTTTCGATTCAAAGGGAAATGAAAAATATTTGTTAGAGTAACTTTTTTATTATTTTTATGCAGATGTTTTATGCGGTTGTCATACCATGGAGATATATATAACTACGTTTTCATTAGCACACTCGTATTAAGGGGTGTCATCGTTACGGGTGTGTATATCATATATACAGTATGCTGTACAATGGTCATCTCACCCCTGCAAAAAAAACATGACAAAAATTTGGCATACACTCAATAAAAATAATATTCTCTATAGAAAATTGTCACTATTTCTAAAACATATTTTGATAAAGAGCGTTTGTGTTACCTTTCCTATATCTGCTTTGTAAACAGCCGACTGAAATTTGGAAAGAGGAAAGAATCAATACATTAATTGATCTCATTTTACCCCATCTCCCCACACACATATGGAATAACATAGAGGAGGTTGTGAGCTTTGAGCTAGGCCATAATTCTTATAAAAAGTTTAATTCGTGGGTATAATACAATTTTATAATATATATTATCTATAGGTCACATACACAGCTGATAATTGACAATATCCTACATTCGACGAGGCTCGGGGGTGGCTAGTTGGTCTCTGTGGGGGGGGGGGTACATCGTGCAATTTCCAATTGCACCGCCCCTTAATTGAACCGGGCCAAACTTCCATGTTCGCGAAATGCCATATCCACCCACCAGTTGGATTTAAACTTTCCAATTGGTATCTCAAATATTCCAACAGTTCGAAATTTCTAACCTGACGCCCCCAAAGTTGGTGATTTTCGGTTGCTGCTGTTTGTCTTAAACAACCCATTCCTTTACTAGTTAGAAATTAAAACAATTGAAACCTGTATATAGTGTACGATTAATGTTGTTGTCAGGCAGGCATGAACTTTCCAATTGCTAAACATTTTGACCAAAGTGTGTGTGTGTGGGGGGGGGTAGACAACACACAAACCCCATTCGCCACGTCCCTGATGACAAGCCTGTGCTCTGAATTGTTTTTACAAAACTAATTCTATGGTTATACGGTGGGGGGGGGGTTGCCCTCTCCAAACTTTGGTTTTGGAAAGTTTGAGGTATCAGTTGGAATGTTTAAACCCAAAGAGAATTTGGTGTTGTTTAAGGGGTGTAGTTGGACATTTCGATGCGAACACCCCCTCTCACTCTGTAGCCACGACCCTGTATACCAGACGGCGAATTGCCCACCCAGACAATGTACAGATATCTCCATAATTGCAAAATAACATAGGCCGCCATACTTGTGATCGATATGCCACTTATCACGTGGGTCTTAACTTTAAGATTATCTTATGACACCTCACAGCAGTCTTAAAGTTAAGACCAAAGTTAAGACCATCTTAAGTTAAGACCTTGTTCGTGAAACGCACTTATGACTGAAGTTTGAACTTATGACCATCTTAAGTCCCAACTATGTCATAAGTTGCTTTCATGAAACAGGCCCCTGGGTTGGATAATGATCAAGCAGAATTTATTCGCCTGAGATTTATTCGTGTGTGAGGTTATTAAGAACGGATGGATAGCACACAGTTTCAACCCTTTTTATACTACATACTTATTGACGAGTAGTTACATGTATCCCTTACATACAATAGATGTCCTGACTGTGCTCATGAGTAATCCTCTTAATTTAGTTTACCAATATAGTAATAGTTGAATAATGATTCCCTAAAAATTAATACCATAACAAAAAAAGTTTTCACCATCCCCCATCTTATTCCATTTCATCCCATTGCGAACCTCAATCATGAACGACCTATGACCTCATCTCCTTAAAACATTGCACTGATATATTATACATTCTATGTTATTAGCTAAGCGATGGACGAATATTATTACTTGAATATTTCTTCTTTTCGAAACAAATGTAAACATTCTATATATATTTAGGTAATTAACATAATTCTATGATTTCTTTATATCCTCCGGTTTTGGGGACGGCATGAAGACAGCCTTTACAGGTTATGCCATCCCCAATAACTCATTGTCTGTATAAATTAATTGTGTAAAAATATATGTTATATTGAGTTATGAATAAATAATCATAGTCATAGTCATAGTCCCTCATGAAATGGTCGTTTGTTGAACTGCTGAACATTTCCCTCAAATAAATATGACTCCTTCTGTACTTGTATTATTTGTTGTCTGCTTATTGTTCCCTAAACCCGTTCCCGGTGATTATAGAGGTCAGAGGATCTCCAACGAGTTATGTTGGGATATAAGATTTTATGAAACGAGTTTGATAGATTTTATTCACAACGAGTCGTAGACGAGTTGTGAATCAAAATTATCAAACGAGTTTCATAAAATCTTATATCCCAACATAACGAGTTGAAGATCTTGTCTATCACATGGAAAAAACTAGAGCTTAATGCCTTTTTTACAGATCAAAATCATTCAAATAGGCTGAAAAATGGTGTTGGCTGAGACACTTCAGACCCGTGTACGACAGTATTGCGCGCTCTGGCTTGCGACCAAAAAGTCCCACCAATTTGCCTCTCTGTTTTTGTGCATATTTTCGTTAGTGCAACGAAGGTGGACAATAATGAACTAAATGAAAAAGCAATCATTTTACAATGGCGTCAAGTCTAGCGCGGCTTTTCGAAATAGTATTAATCCGCGCGGTAATTTAGTTGGCGCGATGCCAAGTATCCCGGGAAGCAGGCGGCTATTCGTCACTAGTGAGTTATAAGGAAATATGTAATGACTATTTAAATGATAAAATAGGGGTTTCATGTGATATAATAGAGCATTCCAATATATACTTTTATTAATGAGTGGGATAATTTATTTAGTATAGAAAGGGTTAACGGTACTCAGTAAGGCGCTTCAATGTTTACATATATAAGAGAATGCATTGGCACAAGGTTTTCGCAAAATTTCAGGAAATCCAGTCATGGAAGGTTAAATGATATTTTAACAGAATTTAAACTGGAGGTGAAGGATCCGAGCTACATCACAGGGACGTGATAACGGGGGGAGACACCCCATACAAGTTTGGTAACAAATATCAGTAGCTGGAAATTTCATGTCTCACACAACATTTGTTGGAATTTCACACCTAACTGGGTTTAAATTGTTTTCATATTGAGCGCGATTTTTCTTGCTTTTAGATAAACAGTTGCATAGTTACCTATTTACGCTGATTTGCGGTCAAAATTTGGAAGTGAAATGGCCCTCAGTAACGCTGAATAGGTCACTCTCACCGGTTTTCTGTGATAAAGTTACCCAGGTTCCTGAAATTGTGATAAAGTTACCAAGTTGGAGAGGATTGTAATAAAGTTACCCAGGTTAATAACATTTAATGTTTAGCAACAAATTATTGATTTATGCGAACAAAATGACAAACTACAGTAGGCTACTAATATGTCTTAATTTATGCTACTGAACAATATTTCCCTCTGTCACTTTAAAATCGAGTTAATATTGTGAGATGTGCTCAACCTGGGCAACTTTATCACAATTCTCTCAAACCTGGGTAACTTTTATCACAAATTTAGGAACCTGGGTAACTTTTCACAGAAACCCGGTGAGAGTGACCAATTCAGCCCCAGTAACCTTAGGACATCAGGGAATGTCATACAGTTGAACAGCTGTAATCTTAGGGTATCGGGAAATGTCCTACAGTTGAACAGCTTGAGGGACCATGGCCATCAGTAATCTTAGGGCGTCAGGAAATGTCCTACAGGTTAACAGCTTGAGGGACCATGGCCATCAGTAATCTTAGGGCGTCAGGAAATGTTCTACAGTTGGAAAGCCTGAGGTATCAGTTGGAGAAGTCCAACACGTATATGAGAGGGGGTAAATGGAATGTCGCGAAGTTTGGTCTGGTTCAGATGGTGGAGGGCGCAGTTAGAAGTTTGGTCTGGTTCAGGTGGTGGAGGGCGCAGTTGGAAATTTCAAGGTGAACACCCCCCAATGGAGACTATCTACCGGTCTGCATGATTGGGGCAGGGTCCGCGCTAGCCCGAAATTTACTGTTGCCAAATATTTTGCCAAATAAAAATATTTTTTGCCAAATGCTGTTATAAATTGCCAAATGCTAACAGTTTCTACATTGTTTCTTCTATTTTGACTATTTCGACAATCGCTGCTTGATCGACCTTTGATATTAACAGGAAAGCAGTTATTATTAATATTTCTCGCCTCTATACTTGGGTTTATCATAGAACAATAAACCAACAACATAACAATGAAAGGCACATCGAAACAAAGAGGATTGGCTCTGTAAACACCACCACCAGACATACTAGCAATCCCCTCCCGTCGATACTAATGATATCCTGTTAATTGCATCTTGATAGAGGTGTTAAATTTTCATAACCTTATAAATCACCACTAATACCATTAATAATGAAAGAGTTTCCTGAAATGATCGATATTGAGTGACAAATATTAATAAACATTATTGATGAATCAAAAGTGACTTGCCAAATTTTTTGCCAAATGAAAATATTTATTGCCAAATGTGAATTATTATTGCCATTTGCAAGTGGCAGCGTGAACCCTGGATTGGGGTAATACATGCACTATTGTAATGTAATTACCGTTTGTGTCTTCTAATCGTTATGCAGTGCACATTTGAACCAAATTTATTCCAGACTCCCGCCGTTACAACGATAAAGGTTCGGAATGGGACTAACTTTAGTGTCTCGGCCCGCGAAAGTCATTTACATTTCGATTTTCTTCTATTAAAGATTTGAAAACTCGTGTTAGAACATGTTATTGTTGTTCAGGTGCGTGTCTATTAACGGACACCAGCCATATTGTTTCATTAACGCGTCTCGTTTTTAGAGGTTCCCCAGCCAATTTCATCTAAAAAAATATGCCGTTGATGGCGTTCCAATGTGTTCTGCGAACGTAGTGTTTGTCAACATAATTATTGTGTTATCCAAACATGAGGGGACCTAATATTTGACGAGTAATTAACTCACAGAGACATGCATGAAGAATGCTCGATAACACGCGGCTGCAAAGTGATGCGGACTTGACCGCTTTGGACCGGTCCGGTCGCGTTCCAGGGGTGGACCTCGGTCCGGTCCGGACCGGGTGTCACTGGACCGGACCGGACCGCTTTTGCCGCCGGTCCGGTACTCTCCGGTCCGGTCCACTATTTTACTTCTGTTATAATAAATTATCGCAAATATTATTGCGTATTTGCCGTCATATCAATTAGCAACGATGTATTGGCACATTCAAGTGGTTAATATCTATTAAACGTTTTATGCCAAGAAAACAATGTATAGATGTACTTTGTACATGTCACTTTCCTTAAAATGTATTAGTGTAACACTGGCCAACACTATGTAGCACCCTATCAGTGCGACAAACATGCAATTGAATGCGTATGGAACTATTTGTCATAAACAGTGTAACATGGCATCAACTAATCAATTTGGATGGATATCGAATCGAGTATTCTATAGTTTTTCACAGTTATAATTATCGAAGAAACATGGAAACCACATTACGTAGTACATATACACAAGACAGTCACATTAATCCAATATATAGTAGTTGTACTTAGGTATATAACTGTAATTGTCAGGACTATACAATCAGCCATCACAATCCAAGACTCCAATATTAATGTAGTAGTCATATTAGTACACATTTGTATAATTGTCATCAGTATAGTTATTTCGTTTAAATTTCAATTTAATGAAAATAAGTATGATACGAATCATGCATACGATCAGTTGAGTGCCATGTTAGATTGGTTATAACACATTCGGGCCCTAGCTAAATATATGTCCAATACATTTAATTAGTGCATGTTCGCATTACTAGAAATACTATTATCGTGCATCGTTCCCAGTATATCCCACCAGAGACAGACAATGATGCATACAATCGGCAAAAATGTAAGTTTTAACATATATGAACTCATTGCAATTCACTGAACTCAGTAACCTTATAGTTTGTACTATACAGAGTAAAAACTTTGAGAAAACAGAATTCATTAACATATAGCCTATTATAGGTGGACCGGACCGTTTTGGACCGGTCCAGGCATGTGTACCGGACCGGAATGGCCTGGGCCGGACCGGACTGGACCGCCTTGGCAGTGGTCCGGTCCGGTCCGCATCACTAAGTGTCGCGGCATATATGTATTTTGATGTAGACCTTTCTAAACTAAATCGTTTCTCTCATTCAGTTCTAAAGGTATACATTGGAGTGGTCAATTGTTCATTTGGAGGGGAGTTGAGAATAAATGAGCAGACGACAGTCAGACGAAAAGACAATATAATTGCAGAATGATTCATGTTCATTGGTGGGAAATGTTCAGATAATAACTTCAACAAATGACGTATTTGTTGAACTTATTATCTGAACATTTCCCGAGGGAACTACTCGTCAATGAGTATTTTGAATAGAAAGGGTTAAGATTTGTCCTTTCCCTCTGCGTTCTTGTCCGGGAATAGGCCGACAAATGAATTATATATGTGCTCCATGGTCACCATCATATGTTTCGAAACAAATCGTTCGACATTTGGTTCCGATATACACAAATTGATTATATATATACATATATATATACTTATATATTGTCATAATAAATCAGTCTTCTTATACTTCCGACTGTAAAGTTGACAGTCTAGCTGTGATCTGAAGTGGCATTAACAACGTGTTCGGGAAGTTTGTCGCAATAAATTACAACGCGTTGTATGAAGTAGTACTTTCCGAAGTTCTTAATTACGGTTTTCATTTGCATGCAGTTTGAGATTATGTACTTATATATATAGAACATGTTGCTTTCTGGAAAAGTTCATCTGGGTCAACGTTATAATGATAATGTAGTACTTGTATGTCTCTATTAAATCAATGCACATGCGCCTGCCTATACTTCACGGATATTAAGTTAAGTGGAACGAGTCGATCTCGGTAGTTGGACGGACATGTATCATTCAAACCTCCAATTTCTTGTCAAAGTAATTGGAGCGACAAGTACGATAGTTCGATAAATAAACGAGCTATTAATAAACCGGCTGAAAAACATTTGCCAAAGTCACAGTCAGTCAGTTTTCAGCTGTTTTCAACTTTTCACCAGAAGTCATACACAAGCTGTTTATTGCTGCCATATCAGGAATAGACTACCACGAAACGATATGTTCTGTTTTATGTTTGGACCCAGTTGTATTTTTCATTACTTTTTGGGGTAGATAATGATCGTAGAAAGTTAGTTCAGATATTTATCGCTATGTGGCTTTAAGGTGCCTGAGCTGAGGTACATGTACCAGTCTGGTTCCATGACGCTGCACCTTCTCTACAGCGGTGCAATTATAATAAAAATGAGAGTCCCAGGCCGTGTTGCAATATTCAAGAATGTGTCTAACCATGCTCGTATAAGACACCTAAACGTGTTCGGGTCTAACACAATAAACTTTCTATTTAGGACACCGATGACCCAATAGGATGCTAGAATATGAGCGAGGCCACCGATTACCTCGTAATCAGGGGGATCCTTCTATTCAAGGGTAGAACTTGCGTTTGCCAGAAACTAAGACTTTTAAAAATCAACCATGCAATCATCGTGACATTTGACAGCTCTAATCAAGTATACAACAAACAAAGGCAAACACGCTGTTTATCTGAAGTATGTCATTCACAATGTGCAATATATACACATTTAATGTAGAATGCTAGAAATATAATCAGGCATAATGTGCAACATATATACACATCTAAGGTGGAGTGCATGGCAAATTATCGGGCAAATTTGCCAGCATGGGACCGCAGTCTAACTCTGGGTTCGGCGCTCTGTTTATGTAATTTTCTTTTGTGTGTAAACATATTTATTTGTCTGATTTAATGAAAATGGTACAATGACAAAAAACATTATTACAGACAAAGGAATTGGAGTGCTGATTTCACTTATGTTTGACGGAGTAGTTACACGTTGAACGGGCGTCTCAGTCATTAAATCTCACGAGTGTTGATGTACACCACGACGGATTGCTGATGAATCGTTACTTTCCGGCATGGTCGTCTAAAATTGTGTTCTTTATTGATCGCCGTCTATCGTGAAGACATTATCTTAAACGCCTTGGCATTCGGCACGTTATAATGTACTCAGATTGGGGGATACATCAATGTCACCGTCGTCTGAGGGCCGAGTCATAACAACCAAGGGTCGTGGCAATGTGCAATAAAACATAACACAATATCGAGGCATCAATTACCGCGCTGCGAAAAGACTTACGAGAAATGCATGGAAGTCGACTGAGATACGAGACACTATCAGGATCAGGAACGCGACCAATACAGGGGAAACTATTCAAGTCCATTTGCATAGTTCTTTCATCTCCGCATATTCCTTGTTTTTTCAAATCGAATTTCACTTAATTTGAAACAATTTATCACCGCCATCTTATAGACTGAGGGGGTCACTTTCACCAAAAAAGTGGACACAGGCAAACACGATATCAAAATGTGACGAAGGGTATAATATTAAGGATCATTGAATAGTGGAAATATTACACAGGATTTGCAAAATATGGCGTTCTGTATATATTTGGTTGTTTACTGGGTTTCAATAATCATGATGATAATCTAAATTTCAAGACGGTTTCAAACAAATTATGCATGGTGGTCTAAATTGTGTTCTTTATTGGTTGTCGTATCTCATGAAGACCTGGCCTTAAATGCCTTGGCATTCAGCACACAATAATCTACATATATAGGTGAATACACCACTCTCATCGTCGTCTGCGGGCCGAATCACAACAACCAATGGTCCAAACTCCATGCAGCGCCCTCTCCGTTCTCACTGCGATAGATCACTGTCGTATCGTCGGGACTATATTTAGTCTTATATTATCTTATTTTGAACACAAAAAGTTTGCAATAATGGTAATTATTTCGGTATTGATAAGAACAATATGAACTTATCCAGACATCTAAAACATTAGTAAGAACATGTAAGAAATCCTTACCAACTGTCCTTGTGGCACTGGTATCTCAGTGGAGCGATGAGAAATGACTCTGGAGTTTGCCAATGGTCGTGGCAGTGTATAATAAAACATAGCACAGTATCGATGCATCAATTACCCCGCTATGGAAAGACTTACGAGAAATCCATGGACGTCACAGTATCGAGGCATCAATTACCCCGCTATGGAAAGACTTACGAGAAATCCATGGACGTCACAGTATCGAGGCATCAATTTCCCCGCTATGGAAAGACTTACGAGAAATCCATGGACGTCACAGTATCGAGGCATCAATTACCCCGCTATGGAAAGACTTACGAGAAATCCATGGACGTCACAGTATCGAGGCATCAATTACCCCGCTATGGAAAGACTTACGAGAAATACATGGACGTCGAATGAGAATCGAGATACTAATCTGAATAGTACACAAAACCGGAACATATTTAGGGCTGTTGAATTGTACATAACCTCGATATCGCGGTTTATACTTTATTAAACACCTTAATGTGCAAACCTCTATCTGCAAAAGTAACAACATGTTGTATTATCACTACATAGAAGACGAAGACTCACCTAACCCACCAACCCACGAGACGACCCCCCCCCCCCCCCAATAAATTGAAATATCCACCGTTATGGTCACACTCAAGATTATATCATATATTGTTATAAGTGAAACGATGTTATACATATGAATTATCATGTTTGTGTGTAATTGTATTTTATGTTCATTTTGTGTAATACAATTATGTGGGGAGAGAGACCCTTTGTAAGCTGCAAAACTTGTGTCTCAATCCCGTTGCATTATTATGCAATAAAATATGTTTACACTAATGAGAATCGAGACGCTATCAGGAATTCAGGATTGAGAACGCGACAAACGTAATGTAATTTAACGGAGGACTGTCCCCTTTTAGGGACGAACTTATATCAGCCCATTGTTTGTGTGTTGACCCCCCCCCCCCCCCCCCCCCCCCCCCGCCCAATCCATAACTCAACCTGAAGACAGCTAAAAGTATCAACGACATATAAACAACACCTGCAGGCATGCATTCGTGTCAACACCCACACTGGGCCACAGTCCTGGGCCGAAATCATCAACAACTAAATCTCTGAATTTGTCAAATTATCTTAATACATGTGTATCTAAATTCCTAATGAGTTATGACGAACACTCTATGTAAATATATCTGTCATCAGAAAGACTCTGTCAAATTACTAACGTTATATTATCGACAATTTACTATTAAAAAGAGATGAAAACGATGACAAATGGAATCATCTGTTTCAGGAAGCCGCACTGACACTTTCGTACAAGACAAATTCGTAACCAAGAGCCAAATAAAACACGATAACAGCGTACCTTATATTATATAATAGATGTTAGGATAGAGATATCCCCATAGCACCGGATACATGTATATATGTATATATATCCTTATATTATTATTATTTTGTAAAAAAAACAAACGTTTTTACCGTCATCTGTATATACTGGAGTAAACACCCGGAATAACCTAGACGTCGCACTGCGATCTAAGTCAGTTACCGACTTAACACTCCCTATACTGAATGGATTCTCCCACAAAGTTAACCAGTGTACATCCGAATGGTCTAGTATTGTTTTACGGTGCTATACAGGTAATATAATATAAGTACGAAATATAATACAAATACAGAAGAAGTCCTATTTATTGAGGGAAATGTTTAAATATTAAGTTCAAAAAGTTCAAAAAACGACCAAATATAAGTTCAGCAAACGACCATGTTGGCCTTATTATCTAATCATTTCTTATGGGAGAACTATTGGCAAGGATGCTTCCGTATGGAAACGGTTTAATAAAGAACCTTATAACAAGTAAGCCCCGGATACCGTCCGGGTACCTTAATTATGGAAAACTATGACTGAACATGAATCAATGTAGAATCCGGTGTAGATGGAGTGATTTGAACTCGAATAAATTGGGTAATCATATCTCCCAGCACGCAATATGTGCATGTGGTTATGGAACGGTAGACGCCCACCACTTTTTCTTCACCTGTCCGTTATACAAGGCATCGTTCCGAACTCGTTAACAAACTTTACACATTTATAAATAAAATCTGAATCAATAAATAATGTGCCTATATATGGTACGATGATTACCATCTCATTTTCCAGGGTGCGTGGCCAGTGTTCTATCTATTAGACATATCTTTTGAACGTAAACACATTAGACCTACATTCTTTACATCCGTATTTATTCGTGTTCACATCTTATTAGTCAGGGCCCTGTTTCATGAAGGCAACTTATGACATAGTTGGGACTTAAGATGGTCATAAGTTCAAACTTCAGTCATAAGTGCGTTTCACGAACAAAGTCTTAACGTAAGATGGTCTTAACTTTGGTCTTAACTTTAAGACTGGTGTGAGGTGTCATAAGATAATCTTAAAGTTAAGACCTACGTTGTGATCCGCAGTTGGACCGAAATGTGGATGGGATCTAGTTCATGTATATATTATTATAAACACATTTAACTGAATAACACCTTGCTAGCACGGAGGGGTGTTTCAGAAATGGTAGTAATTAATAACCAACTGGTAAGCTATAGCAGTGACGTGGCCAGTGGTTGCAAGATTGGCGGGGTGTCCGCTACTAACTGTAAACCACCAAGACCGGACTATATATACATTTCTAATTGCTGTTACAAAAAGAATATATTTACATAGAGTTGAACATCATTTGCCATTCAAATCACCCAATCGCACTGTAGACAATAATCATGTTGAGACAATTAGTCCGAACATTTTCACATCAAGGATAATAGTGAATGATTTATACTCAGTTTTTTTTATAAATGCTTATGTCAGCTATTATTATTATTTACTTGCCTTTCTATATTATTATGTTATAATTTGATTGTAAAAATGTATTGTATATGTACCCCGTATATATATCAACAAGATAAAAATACATAATATGTGTTATTTTATTATTAGTATGTATATTATCATAATCTATTAACTATGAAATAAAAAGATATATAGCATGTATATAGTATACGGACCGCGCGGGCACACCGGGGTCCGCGAAAGAACATATAATATCACTGTGAACTGGCCCACAGACCCCTGGGGGAATTACTAAAATACCAATATACCAGTGGTATAGTCTATATTGGTATTTAGTAATTTTCCCCAGAGGCTTGTGAACCGGCCGTCTGTTCACGTGTTGTTAATTATAAACGCTCTTTATTGGAAGTCGTTGATTTGGTTTTTATTAAAACATATATGCAGAATGTCGTTCAACGTAACGTACTTTCGAAGTTCATACGCAGTTTGTTAATTATAACAGGCGTTTAGCACATTTGTCAACAGAACCATAGCAAATGGCACTAACATCATTTATATATGGCTTCTACAAGTATGTCTCAGATTGGAAATAAGTCTATTTAGAGCACGATATGAAGTCCTATTCACATTATAGCAATATAAATAAAGAGCGTTTTGTGTTAGTATTCCATGAATGTGGAAATCAATAAAGAGCGTTTAGCTCAGTGCTTCCATTGTGGTGTATTGTATGTGTGTGCCGTGTTGGCGACATATTCGGTTTCCTGGTATTATAGATGCTTCAAATACGTATAATGTATTAGAACCTAATATCAACATTGAAAGGAGCGAACATATGTCTCGCGTCGCTTTAATGGCATGTTATATGGGTGAAGGTTCACATTCTGAGTTAGGATGTATAAGTCCCATTAATAACTGAAATAATATATTTGAGCTCGATACGTTTGTATAAAATAGGCATTGGAAGCATGCAGCTATGTGTATGTGTGGATGGGGTCTGACACGAAAACACAGTTAAAAAGCGCGCTCGTGCAGTTAAGTATGCACCAGTCATTATACTGATTATCGCCCTTGCATTAAAATATCATAATTATACTTAGACACGCCCTAGTATCTGTCACCAGACACTGTACCTAGGCATATAACACACACAGAACCAACATTCGTTTCTGCGCTGTGGCGGGTGTTTGTCCGCTGTGTTGGAGTTTATACGGCCGCTGTGGCGGTCAAATAGCGCTTTTTCGGGCGACCGAAATATCAACATGGACATGTAATTATCATATGTATTACAATAAACGGCTCACAGCCCTGTATGGTGATATTAGTGCCAACAGATGCACGCTTCCGTGCCTCTCCATTAGTTTCTATATGTCTGAGAAAAACGCTACACAAAATGCCTGGGTATGATTTCTGAGTATTGTCTCCCACCGAAACCAGTCTGATTTTAACACAATCATAACACGTTGACACCCTACCGATGAGCTTCGTGGGAGCTACAATAATTCATGAACGGATCAATATTGGCCAAATGTCATAAAAGCCACTAATAGTCGAGAAACAGCGCAGAAACGATTGGTCGGTGTCAGCCCTATATTCCTCTATTATTGCCCCCCCCCCCCCTTTGCTGCACCAACGCTGTTAAATGTACAACATAGCATTTTTTCATTATTATGGTATACTCCAAATATTTTTACCTTTATATGGCAATAAAAATAAAATATGTTTAGCATAAAAATAAAGAGAAATTGTCTCACTTATATATGTGCGGGAGTTGAAAACATCTGGTACGTGTACATCCACGGCTTTTTTGCGAATCGTTTGGGAGAATATCAATTTTGTATCTTAGGATGTCATTTATTTACCGACATAATGATGTTCATGGTCGTCGAAATGTGGAAAAAGTGAAATTGCTATGTCAAATCACCAGATACACTTACACATTATATTGGCTTCAAGCGCATAAATCCATTAGGCTAGTTCATTCCGATCCCATCAGTCCCTGGTCGATAAGGACACTACTTAGACAGTAGCGAGTTTGCGATACCCGTCGACGGGAACGAATACGGGTAAATCTGTGAACATCGTCACGGTCACTTGGGTACTTTCAATGCAGCACATAAAGCGATAGCGAATTAAAACGGGTAGATTTGTCCCATTGACCGGTAGCCTTTCACTGCGATTTTCTCACTCAAAGGTCCATGAATTCCATGAAATTCCAGTCAGCTATGCGTTAACCTATTTATTGAAAGATTTCATGGGCAAATATTATTGATAAAGTTGTCATTTTAACCCAGGATTTGTGTTCAAATTCTCGAGGCGGATTCTAGCACTTAGATAAATACGGAAGGCCGATTTTTTTTCACTAACAACTTTGTTCACTACATTAATGACAGGTTGTGATTAATAGAGTGAGTAGAGGGTGCTATAGACGCCCGTTGCAGGGACATGGCTATAGATGGTCTGCGCGTCAAATTCACAAGTTTGCGCGTAAATCCATCCCCTCCCCTTGGCTGGCATCAAGCTTTCCAATTGTTGGAAATTTTGAGACCTGACACCCCCCCCCCCCCCCCCAAGCTTGAACAACTTTCAACTGTTTCTGACAGCCATTTCAGTCCAAATTTTGTTACCAAAAATAGGGAAATATGCAAATGTTGGTCTAAAAACTACAAATTATCCACTAATAAATTGTTCGAAAATCAAACTACGAAAACAATTTCAACCTATTGTTTGTGTGAAAAATTTCCTAATGTTGAACATTTGACCAAAGTTGGGGAGGGGGTTAAGACACCCCTGTCGTCACGTCCCTGTCTCTTTTAATATATATTTACTATCTGAACGGACATGGCGCATTTGAACCACAATACTTGTGTATACTGTAGTGGGGATAATATAGGCCGCCAAATACATGAAATAGCTGTTTTCTTTGTTTCGCACAAAAGTGAAGCAAACGCTCTTTATTCAATCCGTATAATAAACAGACTACATTTTGACACCTTTTTTGTTACCAAGTTAAACATGTCAACCTACCTCCTGATTTAGATCCCGACAACAATCCCAATTATTGGGATAAATATTCCCTTGCCACGACGGGCCGACCCTTCGATCTGTTGAAAAGATTCCAAACAACGGTTTACTTAAAGCTACTCAAACCGATCAGACGGTCCCCATATCATAACGTTACAACAAGAACATTTCTTCAAAATACGCTTTTGTTATCAGAATCGATTAATTACAACAAAATAATGCTAACTGCTGTCAACTATAGTATAAAATTTTTGCCGCATTACCACTTGATTTTAGAGTTAAGCATCTTCATCCGCAATTTTGTCCGAGACCGTTGATTTGATGACTCTTTCCTGGGCCACAAATAATTACACAATTCAAGAAATAACAAACTTCAAAAATAGATATCTGATCACTCTGCGCTTTGATGGTGGGTTCCTCGATTCGAATCAAATATTTTGTTCTACCCCCGAAGCCAAAAACAATAGTAACTTGGGAGCATTAATTCGGATTATGCATCTTTGATATGACTAAATATTCCCTAAATAAAATAAGGGACAAATGCGGTATTATATCGAACTGAAAGTGCATGTAGGACAATTTTAGACCCTTGGTCTAAAACAATTCATTTTACACCGAATATTGGTTGGACATTTTAACTATATATAACGTAATTGTATATTTGAGCTATCATAATCTATTTTCTAAGTTTAAAAATTCCAACAGATTTATTGTCAACGCTCGGTCGGTCTATGACTTGTAGAATCCAATTGTTGAACATTTTACCAATATGAAAAGAAAAGCAACGTCCTCTTCCAACTGCCACCTAGCTCGTCCTTGGTGAAAGCAACTGATTATCATGGGGCTCATCTAATCTAAATACATATTTCCAACAACCCATAACGCTAAGTATAACATCGGCCAAAACGCGAATAACAATCTATATCATGATATCTTTTTTGTTGCACTTGGCTCACCATACATTACCAGTCGATGTGATGAATTATACCGGTAAAACAGTTTGCGATTTCAAAACGTGTACCGGTACGGGTAGCTACCCGTACGCGTATCGGTACCCGTACCGGTTTGAAATCGCAAACTCGCTAGTATCCCAAACGTTCAGTTCAACTTCGGAATCTCGCCCTGCTACTCAATAAGACAACTTACATCAACAATCTGACATGCTGCGCATGTGGTAAGCAATATAACAACGAACTTCTCCATGCAATAAGGTACTCATCTTCTGGTGTTATTCTGTCGCTACGTAATATCTACTGGGAGACATTTCTCAACCACTATGGAGTCTCTGTGTTTGTATTTATGCACGATTCCTTGAGCGACGAAGAACTTAAAGCACTTATTCTAGGAGGGGACGTTCCAACACAGCTACAGAATCTTGTCGATAATCAGCACGCAATAATACTTTTCTCTGCAACCTACCTTCTTGCCTCGTGCTCCCTGATTAGAGGAAACACAATGACAAACAGCCGTGGTTGAATCCACACGCTATCTTATAATGTGGCATGCACATTCTGCATTCTAACTTTTACATATGCTGTCACATAAGTGTATAGTATACTTTTTCACAGTTGTCATACTCATGTTCAAAATTGTAAATAATCTTGTTGTAAATACTCTTCTCCGGAAATGGAGGCATTGAAATAAATATATAACAAGGACCCTTGTATAGATAACAAAGACATCCGCTGTGTCCACATAGGCAGACAATATACAGCTAATAGCGCTAATAATAAACCATACCAACCCACCAAACGAACAATACTTATTACTGAAATGCATATTTTCAATACTGATCCATAAATTGTCTATTATATAGACGTTTACGTTACTCCGTAAAAGTGAAGTGCATCAAAGACTCGTCCACCCGCCAACAACATGTTATTATTATTATTATTATTATTTATTTAATACATTTATAACGCGCAAATTCCATATACATGTTCACATGCGCAACAAAGTTATATAGTTTACACGAGTCTGAAAAAAGTTGTCGAGAAATACAAATTACGATACCAGTAGCTGCATGATAGTCAGTTTCAAAAGCTAATTTAAAGAAATGAGTCTTCAACAGATGACGAAACTCCATTAAGTCCCAACAGCCTCGAATTTCACCAGGCAGGGAGTTCCACAATGATGGAGCGCAAACACTGAAAGAACGATCTCCGGAGTGACTGTAACTTCTGCGCTCTTCTAATAAGTTCATCCCATTCGAGCGCAGTTCCCTACCATCAGTTGTTTTCTCTATATCAAGTTCTTGCAGGTATACGGGGGCAAATTTGTATTTCGCCTTGAAAGTCAACACCAAGATTTTGAATTTAATTCGATATTTCACAGTTTATTACACCGGATAAGTTCATAATACAATGTTCTTGAGCTTCCTCTTTCAAATGGCATATATTTTATATATGTGATCTGGATGTTCGAAAATTAAGTGGGCCTTTAACAAATATAGTATGACATGAATAACAATCATTCGGTCAGGCGCCCCCCCCCCCCTTCACCGATCAGCATAATGAACAAGGCGCCTTGTCGGCCGAGCCCCGAATAACCTAAATCCACGACAGGCATCGGTAGTCAAACTGATTAATGATGACAGAATAAGTCGCAAATGACCAGCGTCTCAGGGGATCACATTTATCATTGTTAATCTATTAGCGGATACATTGGAGTATTGGAACAAGCCATTTGCTTCACCCCCAAAAGAAGTTCAGGTCAATTTGCGTCCAGCTAATTATGACATGTATAATCGACGCGTCAGATGCACACGCCTTTTGAAGGAGTCAAATTGGCGGGAAATAGGTATCCCTTTGAGATCCCAGCTAGGTCGGATGATCAATTTCCTTCAACACCATGGACTGTAATATGACTAATTTTCTTTAATCGTCAGGTGGTCGTCTCATTGTCAGCGAGAACAGACGAGAACAGATTTTAACGATACGAGCGAGGAACACCAATCGATTTTTTATCAAGTGAAAAGGGCAAATCCCGTTGTGAATGAACAACTAATAATTGTTACAAGTGTTCTCGGTGCGTTAAGAGTAACTACGTGAATGTACTGGCTATTAGCCAGGTTCAGTCCACGAACATGTAACTTGTAACGTGTAACCGTTGTAAATTCCAGATCAGGCAGCGATCCAAGTTGATTGAGCTCAGCACGAGCCTAACTTCAGCGGGGATTATGGACGATCCATTGTCCGCTGAAGTCAGTAATCCGATCATCAGGTGGGCGATGTCCAGGAGCGCTCAAGCCGGGACGTTTTATCCCACCGACGGTCGGAGCTCGAATGATGATGATTTAACATGAGAAATATTTCAACTTATATATCATACTGGTTACTGACCACAGTTCATAGTGAACAAACTCAGTGATAACATATCAATGTTGAGTCGTGAGTTTGTATATATAACCGCGATAAGGGAAAGGTTGCATGCGACAACAACCTCGCGACGGTACTGAACATTCTTGTTCCGATCAATCGACGGGACGGTCGCATTGTGCTTGACACACGACCCGTTGATCGACCGTGAGTTTTGTGTCGGGCTTGGCTGGACATGGATAGCTTAATCCCCAGCCTAGTCCGCAACGTGCTGAATGGATTCCCGTCTGCCCATTATCTTGGTTGGCATGTGCATGCCTGCGCGGTCAGACTGAACGCGGTTTTGGAGTACCGAGTCGCCCGGCGGAACCCTCTGCCGGCCGCGGCTCGGTAGGACCGACCGGAATCCACCGGTCCGGGGCTGGCCAGACCACCACAGACGGGTTGGAGAGGAAGAATAGGTCGAAGAAGACACCATCGCGCCGCCGCAGGGACGCCGACGGGAAGGCCAGGTGGAGACGGGGAACTGAGAGACGCCTAGTTCGCCCCCACCTGGTCCCGGCGCAGCAACAACAGCAGCCTACCGTCGACGTGCCAGAAACAACCACCAGCGGAAACGACAGGGACGCCGATGTAACCCCGGCTGTCGCCGACTTTGAGGTGATGATGGAGACTTTGCCACCACTACCACCGTCTCCAAACCCGGATGTAGCGGAGGACTACAATCCACCGACACAGATACCTCCGGTGTCCCCCGTCTGCATCGCGGAAGAGGAGCAGGAGTCACCACCCCCCTTCTCCTGTCGAATATGGGGATATTGAACATGATAAGTTCATGGAAGAACAACAAAAGGCCAGGAGAGAACGACAAGAAATGATGAGAGAACATCAAAAGCTCAGGAAAGAACAACAAGAACTCATCGGACATCTTATACAACAACTGACATCTCCACCATCTTCAACAGAAAAACCCAATTCAAAGAAAAAGAGGGGGGGGAAATAATTCAACATCTCAAATTGCTTCTTTCTTTTCTTTTTTTTTAGTTTGTTTCTTTAATATAGGCAATCACATTAGGGGTGAAGGCCCTTTCGGCCATCCCGGGGCTAGCCCCCCCCCCCCAATCACGGGAGGGGAAAAAACGGTACTGAACACTGCCGGGCAAGTGGGAACGAAACATACACTTAAGTTGATATGGACTATAACTGCGGCTTGTTAATTGTGTAACGGGAATAACCCCTAATTAATGGTGAACGGGAATAACCCCTAAATTCAACATGAATGATCATGGCAATTTTTTTTAAACCTTAATCTTCCATAATTGAAACTACATCCTCAAATTTATTTCATTCATTGAAAATATGGGGAACTTATCTGGAGCAAGAATTGGTTTATTTTGCTGGAAAAGATAATATTTAAAGGCATATTATGGACTTATTCGGGTGCGTGAAACTGATAAGGTGGTACTCAGGTGCCACACCAAATGTGGGAATGTAGCATTCTACTAACATCGCCGAAAATCTCAAAGAAATCGACCATACCACTCCATAGAAATCATCGTCTGAACTATGCTTAATTGTAAATATTTTCATCTTGATTCGGGACGCAACAACCGGCGATAAACTAGCGCAAATTAGTTTGCCATCGAGAGTCATTGCATTTAATTAATATATAAAAATGACGGTGTGTGCTGCAAATTTGGATTAATATTCTTAAAAATAACTACTTTGAGCAAGATTATTCTCCATTTCAAATTGATCACCCAACCGGAGTGTTTCACTCCAATTTAAGCAATTTTGAACACTTCCTTAAAAATATCTTCCTGATGTTCAACAATGCTGTCTTCTGAAGTTGATATGAACTATTAAACCTGTGATGTACTATAGGTCACGATATCACCTTTCAGTTTTTTTTGTGATTTTCAAAGTGATTCAACTACAGTTTGATTTCAATTAAATTTTATAAATATTTTTTCTGATCAAAAACATGTCAACAGATTATGATGTATGCATTATCTCCATTTGAATTAAAACAATTACTATAGTTCACAATGATTGCAGTGCAGTGATGTCAAGTCATTTAAATTTCGATATGTGAAGAACTGTGATTTCTGTGCATTAAAACCCTTTACCCAACAAAGCGGCCAAAAACGCACAAATAAAGCTTCAACAGCCTAAAATATCTTCGGTCTGTCTCAATAACACCATACAAATATGGATATCATTGGAACCGGTTCATTGACCACATTGTGATGGTTACAGTTATGCCCTGTGCCAATGCATGCTCTTATATATGCGAGTCGACCATAGGTCGCCTCGCATATATAAGAGAATGCATTGGCCTAAAAAAAATCTTTTTTATAATATTTTTCTACATTCTTTGACAATTTTATCATTTTTAATATGTGTTAAGCCAATGCATTCTCTTATATATGCGAGGCGACCTATGGTCGACTCGCATATATAAGAGAATGCATTGGCACAGGGCCGTTCTGTTGGGTAAAGGGTTAAAGACGACTTCTGGCCTAGAGGCCTATACTGAAGACTGACAACTAACCATGTTCAGTAACCAAAACGATGTAAATTGGGAGACACGTCAATGCACATGAACCAATATTAATATTGCCACAAAGAATTCCACTGGTCTAACTCCAAGTTCCATGCACTTAACCAGCCTTCTGAACGTGCCCGAACAAGACATATTTTGTGCATCTCATTTCAAAGAACATGTCATCTCTCCAACAAATCCATGCCAAGTATGCCGGTTTTGTGAAACCATGTCGTATAATGAACCTTTCCACAGCTATCAATCAAGTAATTATAAGCAGGTATTTTCTACCAATCAGCTGCTGAGCCGGTCTCTTGCTGCTGCCAGCGTTTGCCTGTCTTCAAAGAACTTTGTGTTGTCAAATCATAATGTACTGAATTTGTATATGTATAATGATGTTGGAAACTTATTAATGATTTTAAAACTGTTTTTCATTTGGTGTGAAATCTGTCGTAACATTCACAACTAAGATAAAGAGAAGGTATGTTATTATGAGGTGTATTATAGCATACAGTCATGCATTGTAAAATAAATATATATCTATATCTGCAGAAGCCTTGTCTCCTAGCAACCATAAGCTCCTTAATCAATGCATATATGTGGAAACCTCCCTTGCCTCAAGCTTTATCTGAAATGGATTTTTAAACTACGGAAACTAACTACACCACATTGTCAAATGTTCCTTGAAAGATTTATGTGTGAAATGAGCCTCTGTCACTGGAGCGATATGTCTGCCCAAAATCCATGCATGGTTTATCGCCCTTGATTACTCGGTAAGACCGCTGCAATCGTCGATATCTTACCCTGAACAAATTTTGTGTAATTTCGTACCTTAAGTTTGGAAAGTCCCACTAGAACCAAAGAACTGTATTGCGAAACGGTGCGATTTGGTTCTCTAATTATTAGTTTCGTTCAATCCCAAGAAAACCAAGGCAATATCCTTCTCATTCGTGCCTCAAGATAATTCCCCAGATTTAATATTCCAGGACGAAACTATTTCATTTAACGAATCGCATAAGCACCTTGGCCTTGAATTTCAATCAAATTTAAAATGGAACAAACAAATAGAATACACAGCAAACAAAGCTGCTTCTAGACTATCACAATTGAGGAAATTTAAAAACGATCTCGATAGAAAGACACTCGAAAAAATTTACAATGCGTATATCCTTCCTATTTTGGATTATGCTGACGTCGTATGGGATTCAGCACCCGATTACTTATTGGAAAAACTCGACCGAATACATAAAGACGCCGCTAGAATCGTAACCGGCCTAAATCGTTCAGTATCACTTAACAAGTTATGGCTTGAGGTAGGTTGGCGGACACTACACAGGCGTAGGCAACATCGCCATTTGCAAGCAATTTACAGAATTATCAATGAAGACGCCCCTTTGTATCTGACATATCTCCTACCGGCACGCTCCAGAGAACGATCGGATTATAATCTTAGATTTCCAAATAAATTTTATTCCTATTTCGCTAACACTGAGCATTTTAAACAGTCATTTCTCCCATCTGTTGTTCTGGAATGGAACAAATTACCTGTGTATGTAATCAATGCAACCTCCATTTCCGATTTCAAAGCCAATTTAGGGATTATAGACCCAATAATAAAACCACCCTCTTATTTTTATACAGGAAAAAGGAAAATTAATACAATACACTGTAAAATTCGGAATCAGTGTAGTGATCTCCGTTCGGATATGTTTGATAATCACATATCAGATTCGCCTATATGCCCCTGTAACTTAGACATTGAAGACGCCAATCACTATTTTCATGTTTGCCCTTTATTTGTAGATCAGAGAATTGACTTTTACCGAAATTTAAGTATTAATGGCTTTCAATCATTAGAAGCAAATCATTTCTTATATGGGGTAAAAGGTATATCAAATCAAAAGAACACTACTCTTTTCCGCATTACTCAATCTTTTATAGCTAAAACAGAGCGTTTTGAATAAACCCATGTATGGTAAATTTCGCTATTCATCTTTCAACTCACTGAGTTCTAGCTTTTTCTTCATAACCGAGATTGGAATACAGATGGAAACCCGACATCCGCAGCACACACACTCTGCACTCTTCTTTATAAACAGTTTGCTATATATGCTATGTATTTTTATGTATGTTCCATGATTGTATTAGGAGAGGGGCAAATTTGTAAGTTTTGTAACTTGTGCCCTGATCCCTATGTATATTTTTCTAAATACATTAAAATATGTTTAAAGTAAAGTTCTCTAATTATTTTATCAACACAAATGTCTAAAAGCACATGGACGACATTGTCAGAACATGCATTGTATGTCAAACACAACACAACATTTCTAATTTGCTGCAATTTTAATGAGTAGCCTGCGAAAATCGTCAACAAACATTCCCCAAATAAGTTTAGAGCGGGAATTGTTCTCGAAGCACATAGGAAATTTGACTTTGGGGTTTTCGTAATTATGGCTGAAAAACCCCACGCTAAATTATCCAGCCGGTAACAGAGTCAGAAATGAAGTATGACTGGTGCGCTCTGGTAGCGATAGATGCCTGACTGCTAAATGTCGGAAACAGTTCAACGTTATTACGTTGGTCTGTCGCCGACATTCCTGCACCCGGACGTATTGTCCTCACCTTGACAGGGGCCCATTACAAACATATTAACAAATGCATGTCTGTCGAAAAACCATTTAATTTATGTGTAAATACATTGTCTCATGTTCCATTTTTTTAGTTTATGGATGAGACATAAAACATTTATTAAACTCTGTGGGTTTTTTTCTACGTACAGTACCAGTCAGAAGAAGTGGTATATTGAGGCGCGCCTTTATTGCAACATTCAGCGCGCTTAATTTAAAAAAGGCGAGATTATAGCGCAATACCAAAAATCTGTCACGCTTATTATTGCGATATTGAACGCAAAATATTGTGATAATAAGCGCGCTAAATTTCATACAGACCCGATAGTGTTATAGTTATATTAGATAAATACTGTGCAAATAGTGTACATATAGTGTACATATAGCATTTACAACTATAATTATATACAAAACAAAACATTGTCTCTATTTATGCAATAAACAATATATAAGAAGCAACAATTTGATATAAATGTCACAATTGTGAGCGCAAGATGTCGCAATATTAAGCGCAAAATATTGTAATATTATCACAAGCGGTGCGCTTATAAGCGTTTCCACTTGCAACATTATTGCGATATTGGGCCGAAAATAGCGCGCTTAATACCCCACTTCTTTTGACTGTTACTGTATCATGTTACGAACTCAACTTTTCTGTGACGTTGGAATAGATCACTATCTTATGACAATGTCTGGATATAACATGTATATTAGAATATTGTAATAGTGACCTGTCTGCTGTCTGCAAAACTACATGATAGACACAATTATTGTGGTCACTGTGCAACAGCCAAACGTACCATTATTCCGTTAAGATTAGCACAAGGACGCGAAAATCACAACTTTTAAAAAATTACGATTCATTTTCTTAACGTCGTCCTACTTTTAAAAAATTACGATTAATTTTCTTAACGTCGTCCTACCAGCATCATTGCAATTCAGCAGGACCCACCAACGCCATGACAAATTAGCAGGACCCACCAACACCATGGCAAATTAGCAGGACCACTTGACCAAGTGATTGTTTTCTTATACGTGCACCCGTATCTGAGAAACTCTGTGGGTGGTTTCTAAGTGTCGTGTGGCGTTATTTGTCAGTTCTTGCCAAAGAGCTGACATTTCCCCTAGCACATGTTCCATCCAAATCCCGAATACCCCATGGAAAAGAGTAACAACACCTATATAGGTTAGCGCGTTGTGTTGCCGCGCGGACTCATTTTAATCAGTTCACAACACATTCCATCCAAATTGTACACATGTCATCCCAATTGCATGCACATACTAATTCAGTATATCCAACTCACACATCTGCATCTGCACTGATATCGGAACATTACTTGTATATAGTTCCGATCGACACAATATACCGCATAAAGACGGTGTAACACCGACACCATCTTAGGTGAATTTACCACACAACTACTACACCGTCCGAACAATGTATCTCAACAGTCAGTTTGCATAACAATTTAATAATTCAATTATTATACACATCTTGACACTCCAGGTCAAACGACGTTTCTTTCAAATATACATGTACTTATAAAATATTTGTAATTATGAATATTCACCAATTCTAACACCTGTATCTGCACAGACTTGTTCTAACTCCAATATTTCATGCAACACACTGTATGGACAGTGCAACACTAAGAATTAAAAGTATAAAACTATACAATACATAAAACTACACTGTATTATTCTTTTGTCAAATATGTAACTAAATCAACCACTATTCTGTTATTTGACGTATTTTGACATTCACAGTCCAACTATAATTAATCATATCACACCAATTCGATATATGCTGTATCAGCATAGACCCCGGAACATAACTGAATATTTCCAGAACATAACTGAATGTTCTAATTAACACCAAATTATGTCAATGCTCTGCAATCAACATCATTCAGATCACTGAACATCTTTTAGAAATAAACACATTTACATCCAAATTTTAAAATTATGTATATGTTAACATGTCACATAAGTATGAAATGTGATCATTTCACCATCTCCACATAAACTATAATGTTACTATGGCACGTGGCCGGCCAGGAAAAACCATAGATAAAAACCCGTGGGATAAAAATGCTATGGAAACTTGTGACACCGAACCGGTTGCCCTGCTCTCTCATACTGTACGCCAGATCAGGAACGTATCTCAGGGTCGGTTTGATAACATTATTTCCAACATACCAGTTATACTTTCCCAATTAATCTGAATATGCTTCAGTTGATCAAACTATAATAGCAACATATATAAGTATATGCATCAATTAATCCATATCAAAACATTATTTAAAAATGCCATTAAAATTTAGGCTTCCGCACAGTTCGGCGGCTATAACGCAGATGACAAAATTACCCATATCCCTCCGCTTAAGGAAAAGGCGCCACCTTCGGCATTCCGTCTATCACCGCTAGGGGAAAGTAATTTAACTCTATAATTCCCGTTGGTCAACAGAGTTAAAGAATACCCCATGGAAAATAGTAACAACACCTATATTGGTTAGCGCGTTGTTATGCGGAATACAGATTGACAAAGAAAGACCGCATAAACTAATTAAATTCCCAAATTTAATGAAACTGATAGCCTTGAATTTAAAACATCTTTCACATAACCGTCTTTAGCACATTCGGATCTCCAATGACCATGACTCTTAAACATGTGATCATGTATTCCAGAATTTGTACAAGCAGTAGCAACATTCGCTCTGAGGCAATGCAGTCCAAATTTTGATATTCGGGTACTATAGGTTTGAAGCTTTCAATAAAGAGTTCTCTTAACCGAGAATAAGAAAGTGGTTTGTCTTCCGATCGAAGAACTTAATCATGATTACGTTTCGTCAAATCTCTGAACAGAAATTTTGAAGAATCCGACACGATTCTGCCCAAAAAAATACAGTTCTACAGTTTTAACTGGACACAAAACTGTGTCAGTTGTGGCTAAGACAGACCAGTTTCCATCTCCGTAGACATCAGTTTTACTGGTTTCCAAAAAATAGCCATATGTGTGTCATAAATCACAACATCGCCACGCCTAAAACTTAAGAAGTTCAGCACTACGAAAAAATCAAGCATAACATCACAAAAATGCACTGATCGATCTTTGTCGATACAAATTGCCATCTTCGAATAGAGAATTTAACATTTTTGTCAACATTTCTGGATCTACAGGCTCCTTCTTAACAACTGGTCGAGCTAATTTCCTTTTTCCGGCTTCCAAAAATGTTTTTTACACAAAACAGTGTCAATAGGAGAATGCTTACTAGCAAGTGAGTGAGTGAGTGAGTGAGTGAGTGAGTGAGTGAGTGAGTGAGTGAGTGAGTGAGTGAGTGAGTGAGTGAGTGAGTGAGTGAGTGAGTGAGTGAGTGAGTGAGTGAGTGAGTGAGTGAGTGAGTGAGTGAGTGAGTGAGTGAGTGAGTGAGTGAGTGAGTGAGTGAGTGAGTGAGTGAGTGAGTGAGTGAGCCCAATTTATAGAATAAAACACACTGAGCATAGGGCTATCCGAGTAACTGTTCTGAACTAAACTGGTGAGACAAAAACAAAATTGTACAGGTAAAATGTCAACTCCATGTTGCAGAGACCACCGTTGCCAACGAAGGAGTCCATACTGGTATTTCCTAGTAGTCGAATCGGTTCTTATTGAAGTCGGCAATTCTGGAATATCCGACACACATGTCTTCAGACAGTGAGGTAGCGTTGAGATAACTTCATATGCCTGAAAACACACATTTGTAAATACACATTATTCACCATGCACGAAAATCTATGTTCAATGCAAATATGTGGAAATTTAAATTCACATCCCCAAACATACTAAAATGATTGATAAAATGACATATTCTTCGGTAAATCAACGAATCACAAACAAAATTATTGAAACGTTTGCCATCTGAACGCAATAAATGCCAAAAAACAGCAGATTTCAAAAAAAGGAGCAATAAGCACACCATATGCATTGAACTTAGTCATATAGCGAATGACTCGTGGAATAAGACATATAGGCGGTACAAACCAACCATTCTGTCCACCCCAATGTATCGTAAATGCGTCCATTCCAGATGACTGAGATTCCCAAATTTGGAATAGAATTTTTGCAATTTACAATAGTTATGTACTGGAATCGCAATATATTGCAATTGTTCGTTCCATGCTAACTTTAGCTGCAATAGATACTGCTTTTAAATTAAAAAACCGAATATTCAAGATTTTCATATGCTTCTCCCAATAATCCAACTGTCCTAAACTACATTCAGAAATAGAAATGTTTTCATTCCAAGAAACTGCTTTTGCAACATCTACTGAAATACTACGAGTCATTAACTGTGTAGTATGACCAAGAACAAGGCTCGTTGAAATGATTTGACCTACAAATCGGGCAACGAGTCGCACGTGAACCGAACCGAGTCGCGACCAATCACGGCAAATATGTTGTTTTGTCGTCCGGGATCTGCAGACAATAATTGACAGTGTTTAGTGAATAACCAACCCATGTCATAATCCGTACCGGATTTCTCGTCATGCAATACAAATCCACTGTCAATCAAATATGCACGCACTACCTGTGATAAAGCCGATGCCGACTCGTAATCATTACTAATCCCAAACATGACCTTCACCTCGCCACTTTTTAATAAGTAGCCTAGTAACCTTTGTAAACAAATAAGGAGCCTATGTCAATCCAAATCCAACGACATCAAATTTGAAATACAGAATACGCCCATGTTCAAAGGTCCAGGAGAATTTTAAAAAATCGGTATGATTTTCACATGACAAATGATGGTATGCAGAATGAAGGTCAACTTTAAACATCCAGGATTTTTTGTTTAAATAAGATAAAAAGCCACTTTCATATCCTCAAACTTTACTGACCGTTTCTTAACTGAAACGTTAACATATCGAAGATCTAAAATGAAGCGTTTTTTATCCGAATTTTGAAATAAAATAGTTAAAGGATTGACTACTTTCGGTGAATGTTCACATTAGTGACCAGCCCTTCTCTCAATAATGTTATAATTGCCTCTGATACAAATTATCCATGATTCTTTGTTGATTTATTATTCCGCATGAAGATTGACTCTGGTTCATATATAAATGGTAATTTGTACCCATTCTTTATCGCATCTAATACAAATTCAGATGGACCATTGTTTTCCCAACATTTTACATGCATTTTCAACCTGTTTTTAACATAAAGCAATATTATATTATACTCATCTTCTATCATTGTCTTATCGACTTTCTGCTCCTGCAACTGATGTACTCGGTCCGTTCCGGGTGACTGGACATTTGCTGATGTAGTGAGAGAAACTCCCGCATCTATAACAGGCACCTTTGCCACGAAAAGGCCGCTTATCTGAAAATCCGTTTGAAGCTGGAAAAACATGAGCACGATCATAAGTGCACCCATTGCCTTGCGACACTCTAGAAGGTGCCAACACTGGCTTAAAACGACGTTTTCTCTGCTGCTTATTTGTCCCATCCCGAACCACACTTTTCTCTGCTTTATCAATTTTGGCCTCATCATCTGAACCATCCGCAACTGGGTTAGAAGAATAATACTTAACCGTCTCCCACCAGTAAGGAGATGAATCGGCAATCTTGACCAGCTTATTGCGATGCTTGATTGCTTCATCACAATCATCCACAACAGAACGAGCACCCTCCATATCATCTACATTGATAGCGCGCTTGGCGCGTGCCAGATTATCTCGTATGAAAGAATTAAATTCATACTGTATTTTTTGCCCCGGCCGCTTCCAGCTGAAATCCGCATCGGATCTAATTTTCCGCAATTCTGACGAAACGGCGATGGAAGTTGAGACAAAATCTGATTTAAGCTCTGCAAATTTATCTTGAACCAGGTGCTCAAATGCCGCTTTTTGGTTATTAACCGCCGCTAAAACATCTTTCATAGTCGGTTCTGAATCTTGATGTTCATGCATGTTCACGACGGTGTCAACAATTAAAATTTAGGCTTCCGGACAGTTCGGCGGCTACAACGCAGATGACCAAATTACCCATATCACTCCGCTTAAGCAAGCGCGCCACATTCGGTGTTCCGTCTGTCACCGCTAGGTGAACGTACTTTAACTTTATATTTCCGTTAGTCAACCGAGCTAAATATATTATTTCAGTCGAGTGTCTTACTTATCGCAATCAATAAAACCTGAACTTTTCGCACGAGTTGTAAACTAAATTTAATCTTAGGGAACCTATATAGTGTGAACTCAGTCTGATCACATACTCTTCATCAGTGGATATTTATTAAAAAGCACGGCCAACACCTGGCTTATTAATTCAATGTTTATTGCGATGTCGGTTAAAAAAATTCATGAAAAAGCATGAAATCTCGAGCTGGGACCATCCCCTTCTGTAAAGTACACATGTAGATTATTGAGGAACAAATATTTACAAAGAACAAAATCCACTACTGTGTTTATTCAATGTTTAAAAGTTCCATGTAGGAAGGGTTCAGAACACTAACAATTTCCCAGGTGTTGTACTGGTGGAATATGATCCCTACGGGCATATAGACATGTAGAATGGAATTTCATGGCGCGATCTACGGCCAAGAAAGAGTACAGTGACCTGGTGACGTCGTGACCATTTTTTCAACCATTGCAAAAATCTCTTACTCATAGCTTCCATTTAAAGGCACGTGAGGCCTTAGTTGTCGAAAATATTCATATTTGTTCCAATCACCGTAAACAGAAAAACATTAAAACGCATACAGTTTCGTTCATATATACCATGACCATCGCGTAAACAGCATGTTATCATAAAGATTTACTATATTTTACCAAAGCAAGAGCCTGATTGTGTTACAGAAGACAGCACAATGCTCCTGGCTAATCACACACAAATGGCATAAACGCTCTTTATTCGTTCCATATCAGGAATTCACAAACAAAGAACGCTCTTTATGTTGACCATCATAATATAAACAAACAACAGAAAAGTAACTTTTTATGCTTTTGTTTACATAACAATGGTCAAAGATATGACAATAACATACTGTTTGTGCGATATTTCTCATTTGTATACGGACAAAGTCTGTCTACATTTTGTTATTCTTTCTGTTTGTGGCGGTTTTTGACGGGTGGAAATATTTTCACAGGATACCCACCGCCAAGGCCAACCGTACCTTTAAAAAAAATACTTTATGTTACCGAACCGTACTCGTAGTAAACTAGACATCCGGGACAATGAACCGTACTCGTAGTAAACTAGACATCCGGGACAATGAACCGTACTCGTAGTAAACTAGACATCCGGGACAATGAACCGTACTCGTAGTAAACTAGACATCCGGGACAATGAACCGTACTCGTAGTAAACTAGACATCCGGGACAATGAACCGTACTCGTAGTAAACTAGACTGTAGACATCCGGGACAAGTTTCACGCTCTGCTAACTGTTCAAAACATGCGCGTTCTATAAAACAAATTTGTTTATTCAAGAAATTGCCAAAAATAGTTTTTAAATTGTGCTTCTTTGTTACGTTTTTTATGACTATAATATTTATCGTGTGTACAAAAATTGGTACACAGTTTCTACACATAAATATTGGAGAGCAAATGTTACACATATGTGTACAAAGTGTGTAGCGTTTCTACAGTGTTTTTCAGAGATATACACACGAATTTATGTGTACGATTGAATGTGTACATTGTGTAAAGATGTTTGTACTTGTTTTCCTAAATTTAGTAACTTTGCAATAAACGTTCATTCATTCATTCATTTCTGAAATATAGATACTGTATTCTTAAGTACGAAACAGGTCACATGATTTTTAGCCAAAAAAAATAATTAATTCAATAAATGTAAACTTGGGTTGCATCTCTATGAAAATGACAAAAAAACGAAAGCTGATATTGTTATATAGTACACAGTACACTCACTTATTTATTAGCTTAAACGGACATGGCTCGTTGGAACCATTGGGTCCCAAACACAAAACAGCCATTTGCACATGGAACAGAAAAGAGCGTTCCGTGGTAATCTATTATGTATATGGTAGCAATAAAGAGCGTTTGTCTGACTTCTGGCAAAAAGTTGAAAAAGGCTGATAAATGGCTGTGACTTTTGCAAGTGTTTTTCAGATCATATGAAGCTGGTATATCAATAGTTCGTTTATTTATCGACCTATCGTTCCCGTCCCTCCAAATTATGTAGAAAAAATTTGGAGGTTCGAATGAGCCATGTCCGTTTAACACTTTCTATACTAAATACTCATTGATCAATGGTTATCCGTTGGGAAATGTTCAAAAATACTTTTACAACTGAACAGGAGAATCCATTTACAAAAAGGGGTTAAATGTTCACTTCTCTTTCTTTACAGCTCAAGTAGTAATGAATCTAAGAGGACAAGTATACGAAAAAGTACATCAACTGGGAACACGAACATTGAATAATAGACAATTCCAATGTATACTTTTATAACTGATGGGAGAATCTATTTGGTATAGAACGGGTTAAAGGTCAACATGCTGTTTTATCCCCGATTTCTTCGATTCCGAGCCATCAAAATGAACTGTCATAAAATTTGTTGAAATGTACACATTATTCGTAGGATGCATTGGACTCGCTCCTAGCGCTCAAACCGCGCTACGCGTGTATAATGTTTCGCTGTTTCTTGGTATACATGGGCCATGGGCGTTTTATTTATAGAAACGGGAATTTTTGGGACGGATTAAAAGTCGAACTGCGACCCGGAGGCCGAGTCCGGTAAAAGGTGTAGTTGGGGACTCTGGTGAGATGCATGAGAAACATTCAGTGATAAGCCGTATATATATAGTTGTTGTAATAATTTGAAGGATTTGTTGTTCTAACGGAATTATGAGTTGGTCATTCGTGAAACCAATATATTTTATGTTCTATAATTACAATCATGGGTATATAATATATTATCTTGAGCGCGTTACCATTTCTGACATTGGTTTTATTGTACTACTTTACGCTAAGGCGCAACGGCGGAAACGAAAATCGTCAACAAACATTCCCCAAATAAGTTTAGAGCGGGAATTGTTCTCGAAGCACATAGGAAATTTGACTTTGGGGTTTTCGTAATTATGGCTGAAAAACCCCACGCTAAATTATCCAGCCGGTAACAGAGTCAGAAATGAAGTATGACTGGTGCGCTCTGGTAGCGATAGATGCCTGACTGCTAAATGTCGGAAACAGTTCAACGTTATTACGTTGGTCTGTCGCCGACATTCCTGCACCCGGACGTATTGTCCTCACCTTGACAGGGGCCCATTACAAACATATTAACAAATGCATGTCTGTCGAAAAACCATTTAATTTATGTGTAAATACATTGTCTCATGTTCCATTTTTTTAGTTTATGGATGAGACATAAAACATTTATTAAACTCTGTGGGTTTTTTTCTACGTACAGTACCAGTCAGAAGAAGTGGTATATTGAGGCGCGCCTTTATTGCAACATTCAGCGCGCTTAATTTAAAAAAGGCGAGATTATAGCGCAATACCAAAAATCTGTCACGCTTATTATTGCGATATTGAACGCAAAATATTGTGATAATAAGCGCGCTAAATTTCATACAGACCCGATAGTGTTATAGTTATATTAGATAAATACTGTGCAAATAGTGTACATATAGTGTACATATAGCATTTACAACTATAATTATATACAAAACAAAACATTGTCTCTATTTATGCAATAAACAATATATAAGAAGCAACAATTTGATATAAATGTCACAATTGTGAGCGCAAGATGTCGCAATATTAAGCGCAAAATATTGTAATATTATCACAAGCGGTGCGCTTATAAGCGTTTCCACTTGCAACATTATTGCGATATTGGGCCGAAAATAGCGCGCTTAATACCCCACTTCTTTTGACTGTTACTGTATCATGTTACGAACTCAACTTTTCTGTGACGTTGGAATAGATCACTATCTTATGACAATGTCTGGATATAACATGTATATTAGAATATTGTAATAGTGACCTGTCTGCTGTCTGCAAAACTACATGATAGACACAATTATTGTGGTCACTGTGCAACAGCCAAACGTACCATTATTCCGTTAAGATTAGCACAAGGACGCGAAAATCACAACTTTTAAAAAATTACGATTCATTTTCTTAACGTCGTCCTACTTTTAAAAAATTACGATTAATTTTCTTAACGTCGTCCTACCAGCATCATTGCAATTCAGCAGGACCCACCAACGCCATGACAAATTAGCAGGACCCACCAACACCATGGCAAATTAGCAGGACCACTTGACCAAGTGATTGTTTTCTTATACGTGCACCCGTATCTGAGAAACTCTGTGGGTGGTTTCTAAGTGTCGTGTGGCGTTATTTGTCAGTTCTTGCCAAAGAGCTGACATTTCCCCTAGCACATGTTCCATCCAAATCCCGAATACCCCATGGAAAAGAGTAACAACACCTATATAGGTTAGCGCGTTGTGTTGCCGCGCGGACTCATTTTAATCAGTTCACAACACATTCCATCCAAATTGTACACATGTCATCCCAATTGCATGCACATACTAATTCAGTATATCCAACTCACACATCTGCATCTGCACTGATATCGGAACATTACTTGTATATAGTTCCGATCGACACAATATACCGCATAAAGACGGTGTAACACCGACACCATCTTAGGTGAATTTACCACACAACTACTACACCGTCCGAACAATGTATCTCAACAGTCAGTTTGCATAACAATTTAATAATTCAATTATTATACACATCTTGACACTCCAGGTCAAACGACGTTTCTTTCAAATATACATGTACTTATAAAATATTTGTAATTATGAATATTCACCAATTCTAACACCTGTATCTGCACAGACTTGTTCTAACTCCAATATTTCATGCAACACACTGTATGGACAGTGCAACACTAAGAATTAAAAGTATAAAACTATACAATACATAAAACTACACTGTATTATTCTTTTGTCAAATATGTAACTAAATCAACCACTATTCTGTTATTTGACGTATTTTGACATTCACAGTCCAACTATAATTAATCATATCACACCAATTCGATATATGCTGTATCAGCATAGACCCCGGAACATAACTGAATATTTCCAGAACATAACTGAATGTTCTAATTAACACCAAATTATGTCAATGCTCTGCAATCAACATCATTCAGATCACTGAACATCTTTTAGAAATAAACACATTTACATCCAAATTTTAAAATTATGTATATGTTAACATGTCACATAAGTATGAAATGTGATCATTTCACCATCTCCACATAAACTATAATGTTACTATGGCACGTGGCCGGCCAGGAAAAACCATAGATAAAAACCCGTGGGATAAAAATGCTATGGAAACTTGTGACACCGAACCGGTTGCCCTGCTCTCTCATACTGTACGCCAGATCAGGAACGTATCTCAGGGTCGGTTTGATAACATTATTTCCAACATACCAGTTATACTTTCCCAATTAATCTGAATATGCTTCAGTTGATCAAACTATAATAGCAACATATATAAGTATATGCATCAATTAATCCATATCAAAACATTATTTAAAAATGCCATTAAAATTTAGGCTTCCGCACAGTTCGGCGGCTATAACGCAGATGACAAAATTACCCATATCCCTCCGCTTAAGGAAAAGGCGCCACCTTCGGCATTCCGTCTATCACCGCTAGGGGAAAGTAATTTAACTCTATAATTCCCGTTGGTCAACAGAGTTAAAGAATACCCCATGGAAAATAGTAACAACACCTATATTGGTTAGCGCGTTGTTATGCGGAATACAGATTGACAAAGAAAGACCGCATAAACTAATTAAATTCCCAAATTTAATGAAACTGATAGCCTTGAATTTAAAACATCTTTCACATAACCGTCTTTAGCACATTCGGATCTCCAATGACCATGACTCTTAAACATGTGATCATGTATTCCAGAATTTGTACAAGCAGTAGCAACATTCGCTCTGAGGCAATGCAGTCCAAATTTTGATATTCGGGTACTATAGGTTTGAAGCTTTCAATAAAGAGTTCTCTTAACCGAGAATAAGAAAGTGGTTTGTCTTCCGATCGAAGAACTTAATCATGATTACGTTTCGTCAAATCTCTGAACAGAAATTTTGAAGAATCCGACACGATTCTGCCCAAAAAAATACAGTTCTACAGTTTTAACTGGACACAAAACTGTGTCAGTTGTGGCTAAGACAGACCAGTTTCCATCTCCGTAGACATCAGTTTTACTGGTTTCCAAAAAATAGCCATATGTGTGTCATAAATCACAACATCGCCACGCCTAAAACTTAAGAAGTTCAGCACTACGAAAAAATCAAGCATAACATCACAAAAATGCACTGATCGATCTTTGTCGATACAAATTGCCATCTTCGAATAGAGAATTTAACATTTTTGTCAACATTTCTGGATCTACAGGCTCCTTCTTAACAACTGGTCGAGCTAATTTCCTTTTTCCGGCTTCCAAAAATGTTTTTTACACAAAACAGTGTCAATAGGAGAATGCTTACTAGCAAGTGAGTGAGTGAGTGAGTGAGTGAGTGAGTGAGTGAGTGAGTGAGTGAGTGAGTGAGTGAGTGAGTGAGTGAGTGAGTGAGTGAGTGAGTGAGTGAGTGAGTGAGTGAGTGAGTGAGTGAGTGAGTGAGTGAGTGAGTGAGTGAGTGAGTGAGTGAGTGAGTGAGTGAGTGAGTGAGTGAGTGAGCCCAATTTATAGAATAAAACACACTGAGCATAGGGCTATCCGAGTAACTGTTCTGAACTAAACTGGTGAGACAAAAACAAAATTGTACAGGTAAAATGTCAACTCCATGTTGCAGAGACCACCGTTGCCAACGAAGGAGTCCATACTGGTATTTCCTAGTAGTCGAATCGGTTCTTATTGAAGTCGGCAATTCTGGAATATCCGACACACATGTCTTCAGACAGTGAGGTAGCGTTGAGATAACTTCATATGCCTGAAAACACACATTTGTAAATACACATTATTCACCATGCACGAAAATCTATGTTCAATGCAAATATGTGGAAATTTAAATTCACATCCCCAAACATACTAAAATGATTGATAAAATGACATATTCTTCGGTAAATCAACGAATCACAAACAAAATTATTGAAACGTTTGCCATCTGAACGCAATAAATGCCAAAAAACAGCAGATTTCAAAAAAAGGAGCAATAAGCACACCATATGCATTGAACTTAGTCATATAGCGAATGACTCGTGGAATAAGACATATAGGCGGTACAAACCAACCATTCTGTCCACCCCAATGTATCGTAAATGCGTCCATTCCAGATGACTGAGATTCCCAAATTTGGAATAGAATTTTTGCAATTTACAATAGTTATGTACTGGAATCGCAATATATTGCAATTGTTCGTTCCATGCTAACTTTAGCTGCAATAGATACTGCTTTTAAATTAAAAAACCGAATATTCAAGATTTTCATATGCTTCTCCCAATAATCCAACTGTCCTAAACTACATTCAGAAATAGAAATGTTTTCATTCCAAGAAACTGCTTTTGCAACATCTACTGAAATACTACGAGTCATTAACTGTGTAGTATGACCAAGAACAAGGCTCGTTGAAATGATTTGACCTACAAATCGGGCAACGAGTCGCACGTGAACCGAACCGAGTCGCGACCAATCACGGCAAATATGTTGTTTTGTCGTCCGGGATCTGCAGACAATAATTGACAGTGTTTAGTGAATAACCAACCCATGTCATAATCCGTACCGGATTTCTCGTCATGCAATACAAATCCACTGTCAATCAAATATGCACGCACTACCTGTGATAAAGCCGATGCCGACTCGTAATCATTACTAATCCCAAACATGACCTTCACCTCGCCACTTTTTAATAAGTAGCCTAGTAACCTTTGTAAACAAATAAGGAGCCTATGTCAATCCAAATCCAACGACATCAAATTTGAAATACAGAATACGCCCATGTTCAAAGGTCCAGGAGAATTTTAAAAAATCGGTATGATTTTCACATGACAAATGATGGTATGCAGAATGAAGGTCAACTTTAAACATCCAGGATTTTTTGTTTAAATAAGATAAAAAGCCACTTTCATATCCTCAAACTTTACTGACCGTTTCTTAACTGAAACGTTAACATATCGAAGATCTAAAATGAAGCGTTTTTTATCCGAATTTTGAAATAAAATAGTTAAAGGATTGACTACTTTCGGTGAATGTTCACATTAGTGACCAGCCCTTCTCTCAATAATGTTATAATTGCCTCTGATACAAATTATCCATGATTCTTTGTTGATTTATTATTCCGCATGAAGATTGACTCTGGTTCATATATAAATGGTAATTTGTACCCATTCTTTATCGCATCTAATACAAATTCAGATGGACCATTGTTTTCCCAACATTTTACATGCATTTTCAACCTGTTTTTAACATAAAGCAATATTATATTATACTCATCTTCTATCATTGTCTTATCGACTTTCTGCTCCTGCAACTGATGTACTCGGTCCGTTCCGGGTGACTGGACATTTGCTGATGTAGTGAGAGAAACTCCCGCATCTATAACAGGCACCTTTGCCACGAAAAGGCCGCTTATCTGAAAATCCGTTTGAAGCTGGAAAAACATGAGCACGATCATAAGTGCACCCATTGCCTTGCGACACTCTAGAAGGTGCCAACACTGGCTTAAAACGACGTTTTCTCTGCTGCTTATTTGTCCCATCCCGAACCACACTTTTCTCTGCTTTATCAATTTTGGCCTCATCATCTGAACCATCCGCAACTGGGTTAGAAGAATAATACTTAACCGTCTCCCACCAGTAAGGAGATGAATCGGCAATCTTGACCAGCTTATTGCGATGCTTGATTGCTTCATCACAATCATCCACAACAGAACGAGCACCCTCCATATCATCTACATTGATAGCGCGCTTGGCGCGTGCCAGATTATCTCGTATGAAAGAATTAAATTCATACTGTATTTTTTGCCCCGGCCGCTTCCAGCTGAAATCCGCATCGGATCTAATTTTCCGCAATTCTGACGAAACGGCGATGGAAGTTGAGACAAAATCTGATTTAAGCTCTGCAAATTTATCTTGAACCAGGTGCTCAAATGCCGCTTTTTGGTTATTAACCGCCGCTAAAACATCTTTCATAGTCGGTTCTGAATCTTGATGTTCATGCATGTTCACGACGGTGTCAACAATTAAAATTTAGGCTTCCGGACAGTTCGGCGGCTACAACGCAGATGACCAAATTACCCATATCACTCCGCTTAAGCAAGCGCGCCACATTCGGTGTTCCGTCTGTCACCGCTAGGTGAACGTACTTTAACTTTATATTTCCGTTAGTCAACCGAGCTAAATATATTATTTCAGTCGAGTGTCTTACTTATCGCAATCAATAAAACCTGAACTTTTCGCACGAGTTGTAAACTAAATTTAATCTTAGGGAACCTATATAGTGTGAACTCAGTCTGATCACATACTCTTCATCAGTGGATATTTATTAAAAAGCACGGCCAACACCTGGCTTATTAATTCAATGTTTATTGCGATGTCGGTTAAAAAAATTCATGAAAAAGCATGAAATCTCGAGCTGGGACCATCCCCTTCTGTAAAGTACACATGTAGATTATTGAGGAACAAATATTTACAAAGAACAAAATCCACTACTGTGTTTATTCAATGTTTAAAAGTTCCATGTAGGAAGGGTTCAGAACACTAACAATTTCCCAGGTGTTGTACTGGTGGAATATGATCCCTACGGGCATATAGACATGTAGAATGGAATTTCATGGCGCGATCTACGGCCAAGAAAGAGTACAGTGACCTGGTGACGTCGTGACCATTTTTTCAACCATTGCAAAAATCTCTTACTCATAGCTTCCATTTAAAGGCACGTGAGGCCTTAGTTGTCGAAAATATTCATATTTGTTCCAATCACCGTAAACAGAAAAACATTAAAACGCATACAGTTTCGTTCATATATACCATGACCATCGCGTAAACAGCATGTTATCATAAAGATTTACTATATTTTACCAAAGCAAGAGCCTGATTGTGTTACAGAAGACAGCACAATGCTCCTGGCTAATCACACACAAATGGCATAAACGCTCTTTATTCGTTCCATATCAGGAATTCACAAACAAAGAACGCTCTTTATGTTGACCATCATAATATAAACAAACAACAGAAAAGTAACTTTTTATGCTTTTGTTTACATAACAATGGTCAAAGATATGACAATAACATACTGTTTGTGCGATATTTCTCATTTGTATACGGACAAAGTCTGTCTACATTTTGTTATTCTTTCTGTTTGTGGCGGTTTTTGACGGGTGGAAATATTTTCACAGGATACCCACCGCCAAGGCCAACCGTACCTTTAAAAAAAATACTTTATGTTACCGAACCGTACTCGTAGTAAACTAGACATCCGGGACAATGAACCGTACTCGTAGTAAACTAGACATCCGGGACAATGAACCGTACTCGTAGTAAACTAGACATCCGGGACAATGAACCGTACTCGTAGTAAACTAGACATCCGGGACAATGAACCGTACTCGTAGTAAACTAGACATCCGGGACAATGAACCGTACTCGTAGTAAACTAGACTGTAGACATCCGGGACAAGTTTCACGCTCTGCTAACTGTTCAAAACATGCGCGTTCTATAAAACAAATTTGTTTATTCAAGAAATTGCCAAAAATAGTTTTTAAATTGTGCTTCTTTGTTACGTTTTTTATGACTATAATATTTATCGTGTGTACAAAAATTGGTACACAGTTTCTACACATAAATATTGGAGAGCAAATGTTACACATATGTGTACAAAGTGTGTAGCGTTTCTACAGTGTTTTTCAGAGATATACACACGAATTTATGTGTACGATTGAATGTGTACATTGTGTAAAGATGTTTGTACTTGTTTTCCTAAATTTAGTAACTTTGCAATAAACGTTCATTCATTCATTCATTTCTGAAATATAGATACTGTATTCTTAAGTACGAAACAGGTCACATGATTTTTAGCCAAAAAAAATAATTAATTCAATAAATGTAAACTTGGGTTGCATCTCTATGAAAATGACAAAAAAACGAAAGCTGATATTGTTATATAGTACACAGTACACTCACTTATTTATTAGCTTAAACGGACATGGCTCGTTGGAACCATTGGGTCCCAAACACAAAACAGCCATTTGCACATGGAACAGAAAAGAGCGTTCCGTGGTAATCTATTATGTATATGGTAGCAATAAAGAGCGTTTGTCTGACTTCTGGCAAAAAGTTGAAAAAGGCTGATAAATGGCTGTGACTTTTGCAAGTGTTTTTCAGATCATATGAAGCTGGTATATCAATAGTTCGTTTATTTATCGACCTATCGTTCCCGTCCCTCCAAATTATGTAGAAAAAATTTGGAGGTTCGAATGAGCCATGTCCGTTTAACACTTTCTATACTAAATACTCATTGATCAATGGTTATCCGTTGGGAAATGTTCAAAAATACTTTTACAACTGAACAGGAGAATCCATTTACAAAAAGGGGTTAAATGTTCACTTCTCTTTCTTTACAGCTCAAGTAGTAATGAATCTAAGAGGACAAGTATACGAAAAAGTACATCAACTGGGAACACGAACATTGAATAATAGACAATTCCAATGTATACTTTTATAACTGATGGGAGAATCTATTTGGTATAGAACGGGTTAAAGGTCAACATGCTGTTTTATCCCCGATTTCTTCGATTCCGAGCCATCAAAATGAACTGTCATAAAATTTGTTGAAATGTACACATTATTCGTAGGATGCATTGGACTCGCTCCTAGCGCTCAAACCGCGCTACGCGTGTATAATGTTTCGCTGTTTCTTGGTATACATGGGCCATGGGCGTTTTATTTATAGAAACGGGAATTTTTGGGACGGATTAAAAGTCGAACTGCGACCCGGAGGCCGAGTCCGGTAAAAGGTGTAGTTGGGGACTCTGGTGAGATGCATGAGAAACATTCAGTGATAAGCCGTATATATATAGTTGTTGTAATAATTTGAAGGATTTGTTGTTCTAACGGAATTATGAGTTGGTCATTCGTGAAACCAATATATTTTATGTTCTATAATTACAATCATGGGTATATAATATATTATCTTGAGCGCGTTACCATTTCTGACATTGGTTTTATTGTACTACTTTACGCTAAGGCGCAACGGCGGAAACGTTAAGTCGTTGAGTGGCTCGGAACTATGAGCGGGGCATCTGAGCCAAGGACGAGATTAAGGGACATATGAAATATGAACGCTATCAGATCACACATTCTACAACAGTAGATTTGTTTTGTATTAAAACATAATATCTAGCACCCTTAGAAATCCGATATATTGGTTCTAACTGATCGATGGTTTCGTAGAATTGCTTATTGAACACGATGTGTGCGTATTAAAATGTCCGATCCGAATTGACACCATAACCATTCCATCTGTAATGTTATCTATACAAGAAAATAATTAGATCATGCCCGCGAGTTCATTAATAGGAGGTTACGGTGATCAGGCATCGACTTTCAAAAGAGGAAGTATTAACACTGTTTGGCTATACATGTCGAGCGAACAAAAATCCAATGCTCGTCTCTGATTTATTTATTTATTGACCTCTTTTACAGAAGAGCTTACACAAGTATTACAATATTGTCAAGACAAAGTATCTCTAAGAGGCGGCAGTAAGACGGCCTGTATTGGTCTTACCGCTCCTGTGCACATTTTCAGGATAGATTATTATGTTTTTGTATTATATATTTAATTTGTGCAAATAAACAATCCAATCCAATCCAATCTCTATACTTGAGTATTTATAAAGAAGTTGAAAAAACGAGATGAAATTGTACACTATACCAGCAATTTACGATGCGATGGGCAACATAAGTGCCAAGTCAGCGTTCTCATACATCAGGAGATATTTTACATATTGTTATATATGTTCTGAAGAAGATTCACATTCCCACCGTTCAGCTACATGTTACGTCGTGTCACTGTTTGTCCCTGACCAGTCACTTCACTATCTGTCCCCTCTTTGTCATTCAGTTGCAAATTAGAAGGGACAAGAACAATGCATATACCATTATGATTATCACCATATGACTGAAGTGATATGTCAATGGAATTAAACAATACCAATACATAGAAATGGAAACTTACCTTCAAATGTGTCAGAAAATTGGAGGTGACTTTTTTGGAACTGGAGATTGTATTTGGGCAAAGTTTGTACTTCGCTTCGTAGGACACGATGTGTCTTTCTGCAAATCAAAATGCCGCCAGAATGTTTTTGTAGACATGTTGATAGAATTAGCAATGGTTGGTATGAATTTCTACCAAATCATATATACCATATCAGATGGAGATAATGAAACATGATCAAAAGAGTGATCTATTATAGTGATCTATTGTCAATTATTTGAAGTTGGTTTCTCATTGTATTTATCAAAACAAGCCGTCTACCTCAAAGGTTAACCAATGCTTAAGCAAACAAAGAGGAGGTGTCAACAGAATTCACCATTGAGACACTGTGGATGAAAACTCAGTGTTGTGACAACATAGGGGAGCATCTCACTTTGCCGACGGCTATTGTTTCCGGGGGTACCTGCACGAGGTGGCAATAATCCCTTACTTCAATCATTTGCCGCTTATAGTCTATTCCTCTTTTCTTTTGGTGTTTTAATGGTTTGTCCTTTCTTTTTGTAGGTTTTTAATGATTTGTCAATTTGGGAACGAGGGTTTTGGAACCTTTGGTGCTGATTCAATGTTGATGTCAGGAAATAATCTATGTCATGTTTTATTTATTTATTGATGCAAAATAATTAATAAAATACATACAAGGAGATAACAAACATATAACAAATACACGACAATACTTTAACAGAAAGCTCAATGGCGAACTAATTTAGCGATTGAATCTAAGTATTCTATACAACGTCGATCTCGTTTTCCCTGAATATTCTCTTGAAATGTCTAAGAGACGCGCTGACCGCCCGATATTTTCTTCTCTGTGGTTGAACTCTGCCGCCACCAGTCAGTTGAAGTATCGTCGATTCTGTATAGGCTTGTTCTTTTTTAATGTGGTCGATCATGTCGAATATATTTGGTTTTGAAGCTGCTATATAACCTTGAAGTTTTCTGTTCCACCCTTCGACGTGGTTTGTGGTCCGGGGCGGGTTGTATTATAGTGATTCCACATGGTACGGCCTTCGTCAAATTAAGTTCCTTATCTCTGAATCTGGTTCGTCATACTCTGCCTTCATATGACACTACTACTACTACTACTATGGGGGGTTTGGGAAACTTTCCCGGGAAGATTTGAAAGGGGCGGAACCCCTCTCCTACATCCCACTTTGAGATTTAATGAAGTACATGTAATGGTATTACATTAAACATGAGATTGATGAAGGTGAAATGAAAATGATCTATTTTTTTTTGGATTTCTTGGCCTTCTTTTTTTTTCTGTGTTCGGGTGATGTTGCTGTTGACTCTGCTTGTTGTTGTTGTTGTTGAGGTTTCCAAGCAGCTTCCAGTCTTTCCTCCCTTGCTTTCGCCTGTATGTCCCTTTCTTTTTCTTTCTGAGCCTGCTCCAGTTTCCATATCTCATGGTCTGCCATGATTTCTTCGAATTTCTTTTGTTCGTATATTTCAAGGCGCTCTGCGTCAGTAAGGGTGGTGACTGTGCTGGTGTTGTTGTTGGTGGTGGTGGAGCTGGGGGACACCGGGATGTTTTGGTAATCCGGTGTCCGAGGTGTGAAGCTGTCCAGTTCCACGTCGAAGCTGGCGGCAGGAACATCTGGGGTGTTATCCACGTCCCTGTCTCCGCAAGCTTCGATGACGACAGCAGGGACCTCCGGCAGATCCACGGAGTCCCTGCTAGCTGGTTCAATGTCATCAGTCTCCATGCGGGTCGAGTCGTCTGGGCGTCTCTCAGACAACTTCGACCCGCCGGCTATGACTGTAGATGGCTGAACCACACGGGGAGGGGTGACCGGTCGATCAACGGTCGCCCCCATCTTCTTCTTCCACTTCGCCCGTCTAGCAGCGTCCCTTCGGCGCCTAGAAGGAGTCTTTTTCTTCGTAGGCCCGGTCTTCATCTTCGGCATGGTGCAGCGGGTGGCTTTGGCGTTGACGTCCAGGTCTTTAGATTTCTGGTTTCCAGCATCTTTGGTCCTGAACTCCAAGCAAAGTGTAAGGTAGCCCCCGCTAGACTGGAGAGACCAACTAGCGATGTTAACTACCGAACTACTTTGCACTGCAAGCAACGCGGCTTCGGGGATCAAGTCCATAATCCGTCCTAAGCCTAATCCAAAACCATCTCACTGGCGCTAAGCACGGGGGCAGCTGCAACCTAGATCGCGACCGCACAACTCACCCGTGCTCAGTGTCTGACAAGAGGAACAGCAGACAGACAAAGCAATAATGAACTGTCCCGCTCGACTCCTGCCAGACTTCATATGACACGTGACTGTAGCATACTTATATATGCACTGGATGTAGTGAAACATTGCAAACGGGAGCCGGGAAAACTGTTATTTAATTAATACAGACTATAGGCGCGACGATCACACCTTGCCGGCGACATTTTTGCAGGCTCGTCGGCAAAGTGAGAATAAGCCCAACATAGTGATAGCCAGTCACCAGTCTTACACTTTGAAATTTGGGAAAAAAACATTTGAAGAAACCATTGGATGAATCATGAAAAAGAACTTTGAGAAGAAACAAGTATCTGTGATTTTGAAGTAATTGAAATTAGACCCCAATTACAATTACAATTACATCCTAACCAATTACAATTGCAATTACATGTAATTGAGAATAAACTCAATTACCAATTACATGCAATTACTTGAAAAAATGTAATTAATTACAGTCAATTACAATTACAAATTACAATTACCCCATCCCTGGTCACTTGCGTATATATGAGTTGTGAGTCGTAGTTCAGAAACGCGGAAGATACTAAAATTAGCTGTACCTAGGTGTCATTGTCGAAAGGAAGTAATGTGCTAATGTTGCCGAGAAGAATCGCATTAAGTTTGTGGAGTTCCAGACCGCCTAAGAAGGCGAACACGTGCAGGTCAAACTGGTTGATTATGTCACACCAATAGACACAATATATATGTATGGAGTTATTAGCTGTACGAGGGCGATACGGGGGTCCGGGCTGTGAGTTTTTTTATTGGGGGCATAATTTTGTAATTCTTGCTGAATCTGGCAAGTTTAGGGGTTAATATCGGTACTTCTGTTTGACCGTGACCACCCTCCATGTGTATGTGGGTTTCATTGACACCCGCGCACAGATATGGACACTAAAATCACCCCTAGACTCAACAGGGGCGGTCCGGGCTGTTATCTTCATTCGTGGCGAACATATTCGCCGATGCCGGCATTTTGGGGGTTAATAGCGACACTTCTGTGTGATCGCGACCCCTCTCCGTGCGTGAGTGGGTTTCCATGACACCCCTGCACATATATTGCCACTAAAATCACCCCTATACTCCACAGGGGCGATCCGGGCTGGTCCGGGCGGTGTTTAGTCACACCCGACACAACGTAACCTTTGCATGGAATCTGAGTTACATGACTTGGTGATGTGTTCAATTTCGTTTTGGAAACATTGGCCACATATATCACAATTCATGTTGTCGTAAAGAGTCCTATTCAGGAGCTTGACGAGGTATTTCAGAATGTATTTTTGTCAGCATTGTCGGCAAGCAGCCACCAGATGGACCAAACTGACAACGGGTTGTTATGCACATGCCTGCAAGAATTGGCAGCATAACCATTCCATGTGTACGTTATCTATACAAGAACATAATTCGATCGTGCCCACGAGTTCATTAATAAGTGGTTATGGCGATCAGACATTGCCTTTCAAAAGAGGAAGTATTAACACATGTTGGCTATATATCGAGTGAACAACAAGTCCAATGCACACGCGTCTCTGATAAAATGCGTCGATGTCCAAGCGATAGATACCAAAGAGCGTTCTTAATTAATGAGCTTTTCAGGGTGTTCGTATTGGACCAGCTGAAACAGGCTCACAAACCAAGCGTCGGAGAGGCGTGAGAGGTCTGCGACTCTTGTGTGCGATTAACTCTCATTTTTATCTTAGACATGTAGAGCCTTTTTTTCATTTTTTTAAAACTTGTCACAGATGTCAACCAGTATGGGAACCTGCGCACCTGCGATTTTGAGTTCAGTCGAAGTAATTTTGGCGGAGTTATTGTCATTTTTCGACATAGAATCGTACATCCTAGGATGTATATCTTTGTCTGAATCTGTATTCTTAGAATTATGTTGATATTGTGCCAATTTGAGGTTGTATTTCCACTTATAAGAGTTTTTTTTCTTCAGATTTGGTTATTTGTATGCAGCTCATGCAAATGAAGCCACCGGGTATGGGGACTTTATTTGTAATTAAGGTCCCTCCAAATGATTAATAGACCATTCCAATGTATGTATTTATAACTGGGTGGGAGAATCAAATTGAGACCAACAATCTCCATGTTTGATCTAGCGTGACATTTCAGCAACCGTCATGCAGCACAAAAGGTCATCAATTCTGACATAATTTGGCAGTATTTCTCATTTGAATTATTGTGCTGACTCTATAAGATTTATTACAGCTACAGTATGCATTTGCGAGGGCAGTCGTGCGTTTGAAATAAACTGGAAATATATATATATATATTGACAACATAAGGTAGAAAACGCAAGTATAAGACACTTCTTTGGACCGAAACGACACAGTATACTACAAGTGTACTTATATAATAAGAGTGAACGCAAGTATAAGACACTTCTTTGGGCCGAAGCGACACAATATACTACAAGTATACTTAGAATAAGAGTGAACGCAAGTATACTATTACCTCTTTTTATACCATGATCAGACACTCTACTATAGTATTGACAGTCATTGTGGAAATAAATAAGGATTAACTGTCATGTGGACTGTTTTTATGGAGATGTAACCGCGAGGTGAGTGGTCATAACTTGTGTAAAACCCGAAGGGTTTTACATACAAGCTATGACCACTCACCTCGCGGTTACATCTCCATAAAAACAGTCCACATGACAGTTAATCCTTATATTTATATACATTTAGCGAAAAAGCCACTTTTGTAAATGTATTTAAATCGAAAAGTGTATCGTGACAAAACCAGCCCAAAATATCCCATAGCACCCTTGGCAAACGTTAACAGGAACAATTTCTCTTTATGTTGAAACCCGATGATTTATTAAGTCAATCCTGCGCGAGTCCAAATGCGCCCAAAACATTACGCGTTCGTATTTCCAAAACCAATGACGCGTCGATGTAATTATGAGGCTGCAATTATGACCTCTTTCGCGTTCACCGAGAAATAATTGCAACTAGCCACGTGGGCGCCGACCAATCGGAATGCTGGCTTTAGTGATAATCACACTTAGTATGTAAATATAATAAATTGTTCATCGCCGATGTAAGAGAGAGAGATATGTTTATTCCTCCAAATATGGAGACCATTATGGTACAATATATATATATACAAAAGTTACATGAAGACATATATACACATGCAATATAATTTAACTTGAGAAATTCATTGTGGGAATGATATACTGCAAGACAAGATGTTTAAGACAAATATATAGTGAAGTATCCGATATCATAAAACTTAGTCAGAACACAGGATGAAAATAAACCTCACACATCGCTTGAAAAGACGATATTCATCACAAATCAGTTCAATTTGCATTGGGATACACCCTCCTAGGCAAAACGCAAGGAATGTATCGCTATTCATGCTGTCAAGAAAGGTAAAAGTTTCAATTCCAAATATGTCAATCAGTGAATACCAAAATGTGTTCCGTACCATCTGTGCAAACTCGGATGTACACTCGAGATATCTATGAAACAAGAAATTTGAATATGTTTGGTTGCAGCGATTGCATTCAGCGTCATTGTCATACGTGGTTTTGGTCAAAATATTGGCCATCTTGATACAAATTGGAAAATACTCAGGTTCTTCTCGAGAGAGCTGCCAAAGTTTCCGCAGTGACTGGTTGTCGGGTTTTACCTTGAAGAGAAAAGATAGAGAATCGTCTCTCTGACCACACTGACTCACTTCGCGTGAGTAGTGAGCAGAGAGACAATCTCTGACAATTTTCTTCCAAGTGGAGTGGGTAGGGAAGAAACCCGTTTCCGTAAAAGATGGAAGATAATGGTATAAGTTGAATTTATGGAGAGTATCAGATATATCTTTTAGAAATCCTGTCATCGGGCGACCGTATATTCGATTACCGTGATAATTGAATAGGAATACATCGAGAGCTGCTCTGTAATTCCGTGGTAAGTTAATCAGTGTTCCAAGAAACAATAATTTTCTCCGCTGAATTTCGTACTCAATAGGGAGAAGTCCGAGTAGTGATAGGGATAATATTGTATTACTGCGTTTCGGAATGCGCTGTAAATTCTTAACACATATGCGATAAGCGCGTTCTATCGTGGTATATTGCGTATGTGACAAATCCCACCATGATTCACAGCCATAAAGAGCTTTGGGAATAACGATATGCTTAAGAATCTTTAGGTTGGTTAAAGGAGAGAACTCGGTTGTAACAGGTGAGCGACAAGCTGAGAAGAATACTTTGCGTAGCATATCAGTAGCCTTCTCAACTTTCGGATTCTGTTTACCAGACGAGCTCTGAATAATACCCAGACGAGAGACTTCTTCTACTTTGGCGATATGTCTGGGTCCGAGCTCCCATGGTCTATCCTCAGTGTGACGCCGGCATTGGGAGGTGCCAATTACAACAACTTTGCTTTTCTCGTGTGAGAACTCAAAGCGCCACTTTAAACTATATAGGTGACATATGTTGAGGAGTCTACGGAGACCTCCGTCTGTGAATGAGAGAATAGTTATGTCATCAGCCGTCGTAGGGGACGAACATGAAATAGAGCTAATGTGAACGCCATCACGTGTATCTGACAGGGATTCCACAAGTTCATCAATAAAGACAAGATACAAGAAGGGCGACATTACCCCTCCTTGCCTTGTTCCTTGCTCCACCGTGAAGGCTTCCGATGTTATCCCATTACAGAGAACATGGCTCTGTACATCTGAGTACATGTTTGAAATGACTCTGAGCATAGCGCCCGTTACACCTTTTTGAGATAATTTATAGATGAGCCCTTCATGCCAAACGCGATCAAAGGCTTTCTTTGAATCAAGGAACGCTGCATATACTCGAGACCCGTTGCATTCTGCATACGCACAGGCTTCCTGTAGCTCGAATGTGGTTATTGAGCAGTAGGAAATACAATACTCGTGACATGATGTAACATAAGTGAGGTTGCTCTGTCTATTTATAGCGATTACATATTGACGGAAATTATAGTTCCAAGTTGACACGTTATTATGTGACATCTGTGATATTATGTGACCAAATAATGTTTCATAAATTTCAATATCTTTTGTATATACTTTCACAATTCCCTCAGGTTTCATATCCCTTCGCTGGGTAACAGTACTAATGTAGTGAATTGCCGCCGGGTCCACGCAGGGTTGAAGTGTTGACAAATTTGTTCGATGTTCTAACTTCTAACGTTCTAATATTATTCCTTATCGGTATAGAATCATGGTATAAACAAAATACGTACGTAGTGTTTCTGAATACCAAATTTACACCACTCGTGGGATTGATGATTGACCGCACTCGATATCGCTCGTATGGTAAATTATGAATCACACTCAATGTGTGAATTCGGTGTTCAGAAATACGAAGTGTGTATTCTATATCAATAATAAATACTCATTGAAGAGTATTGCACTTATGATATATTCAGATAATAAGTTCTACAAACGACCATTAAAGTGATGTGAAACACTCTGGTAGGGTGATCAAATAGAAATGGATAATAATCTTGCTAAAAGTAGCTATATTTTACAAATATTATATCCAAATTGACATGACACACCACCATTTTTATATACTAATTAAATATAGCTACTCTCGATGAAATCGTTTTCGTTAGTTTATTGCCGCTAGTTGCGCCCCGAATCGAGAGATAATATTTACAATTGAGCGTAGTTCAGACGACGTTTTCTATGGAGTGTTACGGTCGATTTGCTTGAGATTTTCGGTGATGTTAGTAGAACGCTACATTCCACCAGTGGCATAGCGCATGAATACTAAGTTAGCAGGTGCACGCACCCGAATAAGTCCATAGTATGCCTTTAAAATTATTATATGAACATTCCCCCAAATTAATATGATTCCTGTAGCACTAGTGTTATCTTTTCTGACTGACATCTGCTAATTAATCACGAATACCACTCCAACTGAATAATGGAACATTCCTATATACTTTTTATAACTGGGCGGGGAAATCGATTTAGTATAGAAAGGGTTAAGAAGATATATAATCGTTCAATCCACTACCAATATTTGCCAATGTTTAGCTACTCGAAAACACATAAATCAAAGATAATACAGAAATCAATACATAACTAACAGAGATAACTCGATTTGAGGATCCCCAGATGAAACCGATACTCACACGACCATCTTAACCGATGCATCGTCTCACTAATCTTATGAATGTCCTCAATTATCAGAAATATTCCAGATACGAGATGACATAGAACACTATAGCAAGGCATGTTGAGCATCGCTTCCTTTGTCATAGATCCGAACAGTAGCATGCCTCATAAACTATAGGATATGAAGCCATTACATGCAACAGCATATTCTCTCTCATGGGCCTGAATTGGCGGGAAAGTTCAGATATTCTTAAATAATAACAATTCCTATTCCTGTGGAAAACCTTACCTTCAATCACAAATATAAACTGCCATAGGCATTAAAATGGCTTTCGCTAACCATAACCGTATATTCAGATTTGAAAAGAAAACTTCTCAGTTCAGAACTGATTCTCCAATGGGGGGGGGTGGAAAAGTGCGTTGTTAATTGTTTACGCACCTGTACTACCTGTATTTTTAAGCACTATGCAGATGTTTGTTATTGGCAGAGGGAGGAGCGAACAGGTCGTGATTGCTTCGACCTTATTAGTTCCTCTTTGTCAGAGCGTTGAGCACGCGTGAGTCGTGTGGCCGCGTCCTCGGATGTAGCTGCCCTCGTGCTTAACGCCGGTGAGACGGTTTTGGATTAGGCTTATGGATTTAATCCCAGAAGCCGTGTTGGCCGCAGTGCAAAGATGTCGGGTAGTGGACATTGCTAACTGGAGTCTCCAGTCTAGCAGGGGGCTACCTGACTCTTTGCCTGGAGTTCCGGACTGAAGATGCTGTGATCCAGAGATCGCAGGCCCGGGACACCAACTCCAAGACTGCCTCCTGTCATTTGAGTGGGAAGAAGAAGGGGCCGCCCAAGAAAAAGACGCCAGCGAGAAGAAGGGACGCCGCCAGACGTGCCAAATGGAAACAGAAGAGGGGGTGACTGTTGATCTGCCAGTCACCCTCCCCTTGTGGTTCAGCCGACGTCCAAGGTCACAGCCGGCAGGCCGGAGTTGTCTGAGAGACGCCCAGACGACCCGACGTGCATGGAGACAGGTGACATCGCACCAGCTAGCAGGGACTCCGTTGATCTGCCGGGGGTCCCTGCTGTCGTCGTCGAGGCAAGCGGAAGAAGGGAGCAGGAAACCACCCCTGCTGTTCCTGCCGCCTGCTTCGAGGTGGAACTGGACAGCTTGCCACCACGGACACCGGAGTACCATCACATCCCGGTGTCCCCCAGCTCCACCACCACCACCACCTCCAAAATGCAGCAAAATGACAGATGAAGAATTCGATGAATATATTAGAAAGACACAGCAATACATGAAAGATCAGGAAAGAAAAGTACAACAAACTATTCAACAGCATCTTCAGGAATCTCCTCCAACGCCACAATCATCAACAGAAAAACCTAATCCGAAGAAAAAAAGAAAGAAGAAAAAATAGATAACATCACTAAATTGCTCATTTTAAATTATTTTTTTTGTTTTGTTTCTCAAATAAAGGCATAAATATGAGGGATTAAGGAGAGGTGCCTCTCGGCCCTTTCGACAATCCCGGGCTAGCCCCCCGAACCACTCACTCTACTATTGTTATTGTGGGCGGGTGTTAGCAGTGAACTGTTTCTCGAATAGAGTAACCCGTGGGAGTTCGTTGTGTATACGTTGGGAGACATGACCATTCTAGATTACGAACTGGATCATGGAATGATACCAATCGGAAAGATAGAGTATGCACGAGATGTAACATTAGATTACTTTGAGATGAATACCGTTGTCTTTTACAATGCTCTTCGCTTGATTCTTTGGGGAAAAAATATATTCCCAAATTCTTTCGAAATTATCCGAATTTAGTTAATTTTACTAAATTGTTTAACTCCAAAAACCATAATATACTGATTAAACTCTCCAAATTTATACAAAACGCAAGAGTTAATAACGAATAATGCATGATATCTGCACTCAGTCACGATATCTCCAACAGTTTCGAGGAGATGGCGCGATTTAGTGATGCATGTCATCGAACAACATTGTGATGCCCTATAATGTAAATATTGAATAGCTCCCCCCCCCCCTCACACTTAAAAACCCTTTTCCACTGTTGCGCACCATGCATTGTATTGTATAATTATGTATTATCTTCTCATAATATCATGTAACATGATTTACTTGAGAAATAAACATTTGAACTTGAACTTGAATGTCGACTTGTGGGTGGTTTAAAGCACAGTGTAGAATGAACATTCGGAGAAATAGAAAGTCGAGGCAGAACAAATGAGTTACGTTTTAACTGCAGTTCAGACTGTTCTCGTGAAAATAGGTTCAACATTGGTCAAACTAATGTGACACCGCTGCGCGCTTAACAATAATATACGTAAAATAATTGATCTAGATCTCTTTTAAATTTCACGAGGTCGATATTTCTGGGTCAGAACACAGTGGCGTCCATTTTTAAATAGAAACCAACACGACGGTAGCTGAAATAAGCTGATGCTGAAAATAGCTTAGTAATTTGTCCTTGTCTCAGAACTCATTAGGCCAGAAAATAAAATACCTAGATTTCTATCGCCGGAATATTTTTTTTTAATTGGGGAGAGGCAGGATATTATTTTTTATTTTTGTTTGTGCACCATTCTTCGTGACCAAGAAAAAGTATCTCACTATATACTAGTACATAAATTATATGTCACATAAAAAAGTCATGAAAATACATCGTTGAACAACAAATAAAAACGGCCATTTGTAACCCGCCTTATCAAATCCAGTCGTAAGTCGGGATTTTTTTTACCCTGTGCCAATGCATTCTCTTATATAAGCGAGTCGACCATAGGTCGCCTCGCATATATAAGAGAATGCATTGGCCTAACAATTTTTTATCATTTTTTTTAAATAAATGTTTCTTACAATTTTTAGGACATAAAATAAAAAACATCCATTACCCTGCAGGGAGCCCCACACATATATAGAAGCATATAGAAGAGTGTCGTCTGCTCATGTTTGTCTGGGGCTCTGTATGGGTGAAATTATAAAATTGTTAAAGAATACAAGAAAAAAATATTAAAATTGTAAAAAGAAATGTTAGGCCAATGCATTCTCTTATATATGCGAGGCGACCTATGGTCGACTCGCATATATAAGATAATGCATTGGCACAGGGTAAAAAAAATCCCGACTTACGACTGGATTTGATATGGCGGGTCACATTTGTGGTCAAGGAGTCCCAAAAGCAATTTTGTCCTCTATTTCTTTTTATTCTTTCTAGTCACAAAACTCTGTCACTACAAGTCCATTCACATTTAAAAATCATGGACAAAATTGCATAAGGAATCACTATAATATCAAATTGAACAGATCATACATACAACTTGTAACATAGAGGAACAGATCACACATACAACCTGTAACATAGAGGAACAGATCACACATACAACCTGTAACATAGAGGAACAGATCATACATACAACCTGTAACATAGAGGAACAGATCACACATACAACCTGTGACATAGAGGAACAGATCATATATACAACCTGTAACATAGAGGAACAGATCATACATACAACCTGTAACATAGAGGAACAGATCATATATACAACCTGTAACATAGAGGAACAGATCATACATACAACCTGTAACATAGAGGAACAGATCACACATACAACCTGTAACATAGAGGAACAGATCATACATACAACCTGTAACATAGAGGAACAGATCATACATACAACCTGTAACACAGAGGAACAGATCATATATACAACCTGTAACATAGAGGAACAGATCATACATACAACCTGTAACATAGAGGAACAGATCATACATACAACCTGTAACATAGAGGAACAGATCATACATACAACCTGTAACATAGAGGAACAGATCATACATACAACCTGTAACATAGAGGAACAGATCACACATACAACCTGTAACATAGAGGAACAGATCATACATACAACCTGTAACATAGAGGAACATATCATACATACAACCTGTAACATAGAGGAACAGATCATACATACAACCTGTAACATAGAGGAACAGATCACACATACAACCTGTAACATAGAGGAACAGATCACACATACAACCTGTAACATAGAGGAACAGATCATACATACAACCTGTAACATAGAGGAACATATCATACATACAACCTGTAACATAGAGGAACAGATCACACATACAACCTGTAACATAGAGGAACAGATCATACATACAACCTGTAACATAGGGGAACAGATCATACATACAACCTGTAACATAGAGGAACAGATCATACATACGACCTGTAACATAGAGGAACAGATCATACATACAACCTGTAACATAGAGGAACAGATCACACATACAACCTGTAACATAGAGGAACATATCATACATACAACCTGTAACATAGAGGAACAGATCATACATACAACCTGTAACATAGAGGAACAGATCATACATACAACCTGTAGCATAGAGGAACAGATCATACATACAACCTGTAACATAGAGGAACAGATCATACATACAACCTGTAACATAGAGGAACAGATCATACATACAACCTGTAACATAGAGGAACAGATCATACATACAACCTGTAACATAGAGGAACATATCATACATACAACCTGTAACATAGAGGAACAGATCACACATACAACCTGTAACATGGAGGAACAGATCATACATACAACCTGTAACATAGAGGAACAGATCACACATACAACCTGTAACATAGAGGAACAGATCACACATACAACCTGTAACATGGAGGAACAGATCATACATACAACCTGTAACATAGAGGAACAGATCACACATACAACCTGTAACATAGAGGAACAGATCACACATACAACCTGTAACATAGAGGAACAGATCACACATACAACCTGTAACATATAGGAACAGATCACACATACAACCTGTAACATATAGGAACAGATCACACATACAACCTGTAACATAGAGGAACAGATCACACATACAATCTGTAACATAGAGGAACAGATCACACATACAACCTGTAGCATAGAGGAACATATCATACATACAACCTGTAACATAGAGGAACAGATCACACATACAACCTGTAACATAGAGGAACAGATCACACATACAACCTGTAACATAGAGGAACAGATCATACATACAACCTGTAGCATAGAGGAACAGATCATACATACAACCTGTAACATAGAGGAACAGATCATACATACAACCTGTAACATAGAGGAACAGATCATACATACAACCTGTAACATAGAGGAACATATCATACATACAACCTGTAACATAGAGGAACAGATCACACATACAACCTGTAACATGGAGGAACAGATCATACATACAACCTGTAACATAGAGGAACAGATCATACATACAACCTGTAACACAGAGGAACAGATCACACATACAACCTTTAACATGGAGGAACAGATCATACATACAACCTGTAACATAGAGGAACAGATCACACATACAACCTGTAACATAGAGGAACAGATCATACATACAACCTGTAACATAGAGGAACAGATCATACATACAACCTGTAACATAGAGGAACAGATCATACATACAACCTGTAACATAGAGGAACAGATCATACATACAACCTGTAACATAGAGGAACAGATCATACATACAACCTGTGACATAGAGGAACAGATCACACATACAACCTGTAACATGGAGGAACAGATCATACATACAACCTGTAACATGGAGGAACAGATCATACATACAACCTGTAACATGGAGGAACAGATCATACATACAACCTGTAACATAGAGGAACAGATCATACATACAACCTGTAACATAGAGGAACAGATCATACATACAACCTGTAACATAGAGGAACAGATCATACATACAACCTGTAACATGGAGGAACAGATCATACATACAACCTGTAACATAGAGGAACAGATCATACATACAACCTGTAACATGGAGGAACAGATCATACATACAACCTGTAACATGGAGGAACAGTTGTGATTCTGACTATTGCAGGAGTTTGTAGATGATTAGTTCAACAGGATGAAAAGAGAAGGGAGTAAACTAGTGAAATTGATCAGCGTTTTCTAAATGATGTGATTTTGAGATGTCTTTATGTAGCATATGCAGTCCACATGTCGAAGTATGATGTGAAGTATGATGTGAAGTATGATGTGAAGTATGATGTGAAGTATGATGCGAAGTATGATGCGAAGTATGATGCGAAGTATGATGCGAAGTATGATGCGAAGTATGATGCGAAGTATGATGCGAAGTATGATGTGAAGTATGATGCGAAGTATGATGCGAAGTATGATGCGAAGTATGATGTGAAGTATGATGTGAAGTATGATGTGAAGTATGATGCGAAGTATGATGCGAAGTATGATGCGAAGTATGATGCGAAATATGATGCGAAGTATGATGCGAAGTATGATGCGAAGTATGATGCGAAGTATGATGCGAAGTATGATGTGAAGTATGATGTGAAGTATGATGTGAATTATGATGTGAAGTATGATGTGAAGTATGATGTGAAGTATGATGTGAAGTATGATGCGAAGTATGATGCGAAGTATGATGTGAAGTATGATGTGAAGTATGATGTGACGTATGATGTGACGTATGATGTGAAGTATGATGTGAAGTATGATTGACGCGCCGCCTCACGTGTATTTTAACTCCTACCAATGCATTAGTGTGCATGTCATCAGTTATATCCCCGCTTGCGCACGAGGTTCATTATAGCGATGCCCGGATCATGTGCTATTATAGTACAAGAAAACCATAGTCAGAAATGGTAACGCGCTCAAGATCATATATTATATATCCATGATTGTAATTATAGAATATAAAATATATTGGTTTCGCGAATGACCAGCTCAGAATTCCGTTAAAATAACAATAACAACCAGCACCTATTTAACGAACCGGCGGCCGACTCGGCCGTCTCCGACCACAACCCCCAGTGGGCTGCAGAACGAAAAATGTCTATAAAAGTTGAAATATAAGACTTACAAATTATCTTTTTCATTTCTTTTATTTGTAATTGACATAGCTTGTCACAAACCAAAAATCAACATTATTGACATAATAATGAAAAGGACAATAAACGAAATTGAAATTCCCAATTACACCTTTTACCGGACTCGGCCTCTGGGTCGCAGTTCCGACTTTTAATTCCGTCCCAAAAAATCCATTTCTATAAATAAAACCCCCAGCGCCCAGGCGAAACAGGAATCTCTACATTAGTATACACGCGGAGTGCGAAATTATAGACTCATATATATAGAACCGCGACAGCCCCTCCATGTGTTTTACCATCTCTCCGATTTTATCCATATCCGGGCATATACATGCACGCAACTCAAATGTCATTTTGAACGACGGTCAGTTTCCTGTACCATCGAATAAGATGTTTCGGGGCCCGATTGTCGTTGCACCGGTGGTTCCAGACTTAGAGAAGGTTCGATCGCGAGGTCGCGGTTTTGCTGACTTCCTTGTAATTCTACTTTTCGAGGAGCCATAATATCTGTTCATGGAGGCCCTGTCTCACAAGTTGAGTATTGTGGTGAGCCCGATGGAGGCCATCTTGTCTGGGGTCTCTGCTGCCACTTTTTGTCTTCTTGTTAACATGTGCACAAACTTAGAGGAGGCATTAAGAAAGAAAATTAGTGGGGTGAAGTTGAGTCATGGTGGGGTTCAAGGGTCGACCAATATCTTCTGGACTAATAGGACTGACTGGCGATCGCTGTTTGTTCCCGTATTTCCAACAAGGGTGTTGTCCGGGGATGTATGGCTAGGTAAATCATTTCCGCCAAGTCATCCGTAGTTCCTGGCTCACCCGTGCCTCCATCAACTTTCAGACCGGGTGGATCTGGAAGCGGAGTGATGTTGTGGGTGTCTTCACGCGGTGCTCTGTCTGTCATCACAATCAGTGTCGAACTAATGTTTTGTAATTCTCAAAATGCCATTTTATTGGTAATGAGAAATTAAATAATTGAATTGAATTGAATAAATAATTGAATTTAATTAAACAGTAGTTTTGTGAGCCACAAGCCTGGGGCGCAGCGAATGATTTACGATGTGAGATTCATTTCAATTCCCCACCATGTGTCCGTATCAGACAAATTGTGAAGCCACCTTCTTCCCTGTACAACCGGGATGTCCAGAAGTGCCTTGTATCAACATTGATTGATTTGTAATTACGGCTGATACATGATCGCTTGTTAAACGCTCTTTAGGAATAGATTAAAGGTACCCAATCCGATCAGACGGTCCCCATACCATCAAGATACACCGGCAACAACATTTCTTCAAACACGTTTTAGTTATCAGAATCGATGTATTGCAACAAAATAATTATAACCACTGTCAACTATGGTATCAAATTTCCTAAAACTTGTTATTTATCAAGATTTTGTTCAACAAAATATGGCCATATTATAACTAAAGTATCACGAAATTTGACCGTATTACCACTTGATTTTAGAGTTATCCATCCTCATCTGCAATTTTGTCCGAGACCCTCTGTTTGACCACGTGTTTCTGGGCCACATTTTATTACACATCTCGAGAAATAACAAACTTCAAAAATCGATATCTGATCACTGTGAGCTTTGACGGGTGGGTTCCTCGACTCGAATCAAATATTTGTTACCACCGAAGCCAAAGAAATAGTAATTTAGGAGTGTCTGATCGGATTGAGTACCTTTAACATTGAACGCCCTTTATTGACCATGGTCCATGCTAAGTCTATAATTTAATTAAAGATGCCACGTCCGATTTGAGACCGTAAAACCACAATATGTACGTTTTCTATACCAGAAAAATAATTATATCGGAACCATGCGCATGTGACAAGATACCATTGGGGACCACAATGGAAATAATTGGTCCCCAGACCGTTTCTGTTATGCTACCCCGATAGTTTTCGCCTTTCGGTGACATTCTAGTGCCTGACAACTTCTGTACAGAAACAAGCCTCTGGTGAAACTCACGATGTCCAGATATATAGTCAAATTGTCATTTGTACATGTATCCTACGTGTAACTCAAATTTACTATATATATACAGCACATTATTTACAATATATATATACGCTTTATAAGAGGAAAGGTCATTAGTGAACGTTCAGTCGACCACGATTCAATCGTAAGTGGAAGGATTTCCGTCGTATGAATTAACTGATAGTTAGACTGCGCATGCGCACGTTAAAATCGCAAGTCAAAAATAATATCAAGCACTGCTTGATTTTAGATTCGAAATCGTGGCGTATCCTTGGATACCTCCACTTGCGGCGCAATCACGGTCGTGCGTACGTAAAAATCGTGGCTGGAAAGATCGCAGGTTAGTCAATCACATGTTTGCGAACAATCTACGATATTATCATGTACGATGACATCGCAATCGTGTAAACAAATTATCCACGATCTCGTCGGGCCCGATTCCCCCACTTACGATTGTATCGTGGTCGTCTGAACGTTCACTTATATGTTTTCTTGCCTGACAAAAATTAAAAACGTGTTGAAACTTCCACACATCAGGTCTATACAAAAACTCATTAATGGGCTCATTAGATAAGATAAAATACGTTTTATGGTCTTTGAATAACCATGTTACGTAACATACATCAGTACAAAAAATGTTAAGTACAAGAGGTAGCTTTAGAAAAATATATATATTGTGAATAATGTGTTGTGTAGTAAAGTTGAGTTTCATGTAGGATGCATGAACATATGTAGTCCGTATGAAACTATTTTAATTAATTTAAGATATATTTTGTCCCCTGCCGGGATGTAACAAACGCGAGGATAAGTTCAGGCTTCGAGCCGTCAAGTCAAACTCCATGCAGGGTTTACCTCCCTTGATGACTCGATAAGACCGCTGCTATCGGCGGCATTTTACCTACATTTTGTGGACTTTCGCGATATTAAGATATTATACTTTGAGCGAACAACGCAACACGCTGCTCTTGTTAAGCACACAAAATATCGAACAAAATTTGAGTAAATTTTGAACATTATGTCTGAAAAGTCCCACTAGAACTGAAGAACTATATTTCGATACCGATTATTTTATCAAAGCAAAAGTCTAATCGCACGTGTAAAGTACGACATTCTCACAACTCGCACGGCAAGTCTAACACAAGTGTTCTAATTTGCTGCAATTTTGACGAGTAGCTTGCGAAAATCATCAACCACTCTGATTTTCCATTCTGTCATTATGTTTTAGTGCGGAAATTGTTCTCAAAGCACATAGAAAGTTTTACTTTGGAGCGATCGAGTTTCGCCATTTTTATTAGAAAACCCCATGTTAAATATAGAAACACAGACTAGTACCCATGTGGTAGTCAGAAAGGAAGTATGACTGGTGCGCTCTAGTAGAGATTGCCGCCTAGTAGCTTTGAACATTAGCCTCCATTTGTATAAAAACACATTTTATAGAGAACGTGCATGGGCACTCTAATCAGCTCTTTGTGCATGTTAGATACACACATGCATGAACGATCCGAGACCATGGGTACCATTATCAACGAAGGCATACCAACGTGTTCAATTTACATTTATTAATAATGGCTATTTCCAGATGCTAGTCCTCGTGTACTCGAATATAAAACGCATTGCTAAAGGCTGAGATCCATGGGAATGGCGCTAGGTGGGAGCGGTCCATCGTGCTTGCCTCACGCAGAAGTCAAAATATACACATTGTATATAGAGAACGTGCATGGGCACTATCACCTGTGCTTTGGACATGCTAGATACCCACATGCATCAACGTTCCGATATCATGGGTATACCCTTATCACGAAGACATGTCAACGTTACCAATTTACCTTTATTAATAAAGGCTACATTTTTAGATGCTATAGTCCCTGTTTACTCGGAACATAAAACGCCATGCTAAAGGGTGCGCTAGGTGGGAGCCGTCCCTCGTGCATCCCTGACGCAGAAGTCAACACATACAAATTGTATATAGAGAATGTGCATGTGCAATCTCATCAACGCTTTGGACATGATATATAGATACCCAAATGCATTAACGTGCCGATATCACGGGTACCCTTATCAGGAGGACATGTCAACGTTATCAATAGTAATAAACGTTATTTTCAGATGCTATATAGTCTCCATTGATTCGAACATAAAACGCCATACTGAAAGGGGTGCGGTCCATCGTGCATCCCTGACGCAGCTGTCAACACATACAACATATAGAGAATGTGCATGTGCAATCTCATCAACGCTTTGGACATGCTATATACCCACATGCATTAACGTGCCGAGATCATGGGTACCCTTATCACGAAGACATGTCAACGTTACCAATTTACCTTTATTAACAAAGGCTATTTTCAGATGCTATAGTCCCCTTGACTCAGAACATAAGAACATAACGCGCCATACTATAAAGGGTGCGATCCGTGGGAGCGGTCCATTAATTGTACATGCCTGACGATAAGTCAACATATAAATAATATAGGTAACGTGCATGGACACTCTCATCTGTGCTTTGGACATGCTAGATACCCACATGCATCAACGTTCCGCGATCATGGGTACCCTACTATCCTTATCACGAAGACATGTCAACGTTACCCATTTACCTTTAATAATAAAGGCTATTTTCATATGCTATTCCTCGTGTACTAGAACATAACATGCCATACTAAAAGGTGGCCTCAGTGGGAGCGGTCCATTGTACATGCCTGGCGATAAGTCAACATATAAATAATATAGATAACGTGCATGAGTACTCTCATCTGTGCTCTGGACATGCTAGATACCCAAATACATTAACGTTCCGAGATCATGGGTACCACTATCACGAAGACGTGTCACGTTACCAATTTAACTGTATTAACAAGAAAACCATAGTCAGAAATGGTAACGCCACCAAGATCATATTATTAGCCATAAATATAAATTATAATAACTAGCTTTCAAATTCCATCTGGGAAATTTGGATACTTCCATATATCAAGTTTTCCCGTTTCTCATGCTATACATTACATTCTTCAAACTGTCTTTTTTATTACACTAGCTGGTGGGCCCGACATCGTCCGGACTGTTTCCCATCTGATTTCCGGCGAAAGGCGCGATTTGACCTTGAATTGACTATTTTGAAAGTCAAGGTCAGGTCGGGGTCATGATTTGACCCGTCCAAAACACTCCCCGGAGAAAAGTATCTCTATGTATCAAATTTCGTCGAAATCCGTCCGTTTTACCCTATTTGACCTTGAATTGACTGTTTTAAAGGTCAATGTCAGGTCGGGGTCACGATTTGACCCGTCCAAAACACTCCCCTGACAAAAGTACTCATAGGTATCAAATTTCGTCGAAATCCATCCGTTTTACCCGATTTGACCTTTGATTGACCATATTGAAGATCAAGGTCACACCGGGGGCACGATTTGACCCGTTCAAAACACTCCCCGGACAAAAGTATCCCTAGGTATCAAATTTCGTCGAAATCCGTCCGTTTTACCCTATTTGACCTTGAATTGACTGTTTAAAGGTCAATGTCAGGTCGAGATCACGATTTGACCCGTCCAAAACACTCCCCGGACAAAGGTATCCCTATGTATCAAATTTCGTCGAAATCCGTCCGTTTTACCCGATTTGACCTTGAATTAACCATTTTGAAGGTAAACGTCAGGTCGATGTCATGATTTGATCCGTCCAAAACACTTCCCGGACACAAGTATCCCTAAGTATAAAATTTCTTCGAAATCTATGGAAAGCCGAAGGGGGACATATGCTAGTTAATAATTGCTAGTTGCTATTTATACGACGCACGACTTGACGCGGTTTTTTCAAGGTGTTTCAGGGTGTTTCAAACTAGGAGATAGAATTATTCTGCGTTTCAAATGGTGATGAATTATAGTATTTTTTTTATTCATATTTTATGGCATAAATTGTTATTAAAACCGTATATACTATAAAACAAATCGATGACTCGAAAATTAAGTGGGCCTTTAAAGTCAATACAAAGTCACAATTGCAGTTAGGTTCATCTCATACTCGTCTATTCAGCGATATTCTGCTACGCAGTTTGTTATAGCCTCCAGTATTCATTAATCGTTATAGCCCCACTGTTATAATCCGCCTTTAGCTGGCGTATTCTTGCCTCTGAGATTATTGAGATATTACCTCACACGTAATGACATTAAATCGCATGGAAACAGCAATTGTGTGGGCTGCGTGGCGTGAATATGTATTGAGAAATAACGTCATACGTAATGACATTAAATCTCAAGAAAACCCGCGAAAACAAAACAAAATCACATTTATTGTTTAATTTTTTAAGTTATTTCCTCCATAAAAAGAATCTTCGTGATAATGAACCCTCTCAATACTTTAGAATATAGAATTAACCTTAAAATAACAAAAACCTTCGGAATAGAGAACCTTCGGAATAGCGAACCTTCGGAATAGTGAACCTTCGGAACAGCGAACATTGAGTATAGAGAACCTTCTGAATAGTGGACCTTCGAAATAGCGAACCTTCGGAATAGAGACATGTCCCCCAACATTCATATTATATGCCCAGAGTTCAAAGGTATGGACCCATAAATTTCTAAAATTGGCCCTTAAAATATTGAACCCCAAATTGGAGCCCGCGCAGAAGAAAACTTCAACTGTACCTATGGCATGCCCCAATGCAGGAGGGTCCATATATACCGCAACATTCATATTATATGCCAAGAATTCAAAGGTATGGGCTCATAAATATTTTCTAAGATTGGCCCTTAAAATATTGAACCCCAAATTGGAGCCCGTGCAGAATACCTAAGTCAGCTATACCTGTGACATGTCCTTTGATTTTGATTATAGTATAACTAGCAACCAGCAATTAGCAACTAGCATGTCCCCTTCAGCTTTCCATCTTTGATTATCACACGATCGCATGCTTTTCAAAGGGTGTTGTTTATAATACCAATATCAGCACATGTGCTAATCTGTGTCTGACTATCGTGACTCTATCGGTACGGTTTACTCAAGTACGAGAATACCTATATACCCATAATGCATTCGCCCATTGGTCCACGGGTTATTAAAATTTCCAAAACATCTTACACCGGTGGCGTAAATAAAGGCTATTTTCAGATGCTATATTCCCCGTTGACTCGGAACATAACACTCTATACTATATATATATATATATATAAATGGTGCGCTCCGTGGGACCTGTCCATTGTGTATGCCTGACGCAGAAGTCAACACATAAATGTTACGGAGAACGTGCATGGGTACTCTCATATGTGCTCTGGACATGCTAGATACCCAAATACATTAACGTTCCGAGATCATGGGTACCACTATCACGAAGAGGTGTCACGTTACTAATTTACCTGTATTAATAAAGGCTATTTTCATATGCTATAATCCCGGTTGACTCGGAACATAACACGCCATACTAAAAGGGTGCTCTCCGTGGGAGCGCTCCATTGTGCATGCCTGACGAGAAGTCAACACATAAACAATGTAGAGAACATGCATCGGTACTCTTATCTGTGCTTTGGACATGCCATACTTCCACCTGTATCAACGTTCTGAGATCAAGGGTACCATTACCAACGAGGGCATTCCAACGTTACCAATTTACCTTTCAGATGCTATAATCCCCGTTGACTTGGAACATAACACGCCATACTAAATGGTGCGCTCCGTGGGAGTGATCCATTGTGCATGCCTGACACAGTCAACACATGGGTACTCTCAACTGTGCTTTGGACATGCTAGATACCCACATGCATCAACTTTGCGAGATCATGGGTATCCTTATCACGAAGACATGTCAACATTACCAATTTACCTGTATTAATAAAGGCTATTTTCATATGCTATATTCCCCGTTGACTCGGAACATATAACGCTATACTAATGGGTGCGCTCCGTGGGAGCGGTCCATCGTGCATACCTGACAAGAAGTCAACACATAAACAATATAGAGAACATGCATGGGCACTCTCATCAACGCTTTAGACATGCTAGATACCCACATGCAGCAACGTTCCGCGATCATGGTTACCCTACTACCCTTATCACGAAGACATGACAACGTTACCCATTTACCTTTATTAATAAAGGCTATTTTCATAGCTATTCCTCGTGTACTCGAACAGAACACGCCATATTAAAGGGTGAGCTCTGTGAGAAGGGCGCTGCGTGGGAGCGGTCCATCGTGCTTGTCTGACGCAGAAGTAAAAACATAAAAATTGTATATAGATAACGCCATACTGAAGGGTGCATTGTGCATGCCTTACACGGAAGTCAAAACATACAAATTGTATATACATGTAGATAACGCCATACTAAAAAAGGTGAGCTCCGTGAGAAGGGCGCTCCCTGGAAGCGCTCCATTGTGCATGCCTTACGCAGAAGTCAAAACATACAAATTGTATGTAGAGAACGTGCATGGGTACTCTCATCTGTGCTTTGGACATGCTAGATACCCACATGCATCAACGTTCTGCGATCAGGGGTACCCTTATCACGAAGACATGTCAACGTTACCAATTTACCTTTATTAACAAAGGCTATTTTCAGATGCTATATTCCCAGTTGACTCGGAACATAACACGCCATACTAAAGGGTGCGGTCCATGGGAGCGGTCCATTGTGCATGCCTGACGCAGAAGTCAACACATAATATGTATAGAGAACGTGGGCACTCTCATATGTGCTTTGGACATGCTATATACCCACATGCATCAACGTTCCGCGATTATGGGTACCCTTATCACGAAGACATATCACACCAATTTACCTTTCATATGCTATAATCCCCGTTGACTCGGAACATAACACGCCATACTAAAAGGGTGGGCTCCGTGGGCATGCTGACGAGAAGTCAACACATAAACAATGTAGAGAACATGCATGGGTACTCTCATATGTGCTTTGGACATGCCTTACTCCCACATGTATCAACGTTCTGAGATCAAGGGTACCATTACCAACGAAGGCATGCCAACGTTACCAATTTACCTTTCAGATGCTATAATCCCCGTTGACTTGGAACATAACACGCCATACTAAATGGTGCGCTCCGTGGGAGCGGTCCATTGTGCATGCCTGACGCAGAAGTCAACACATACAAAATATAGAGAACGTGCATTGGTACTCTCATCTGTGCTCTGGACATGCTATATACCCAAATACATTAACGTTCCGAGATCATGGGTACCACCACCACGAAGACGTGTCACGTTACCAATTTACCTTTATTAACAAAGGCTATTTTCAGATGCTACATTCCCTGTTGACTCGGAACATAACACGCCATACTAAATGGTGCGCTCCGTGGGAGCGGTCCATTGTGCATTCCTGACGCAGAAGTCAACACATAAATATTATGGAGAACGTGCATGGGTACTCCCATTGGCGCTTTGGAAATGCTAGATACCCACATGCACCAACGTTCGATCCAAGATCATGGGTACCCTTATCAACGAAGGCATGTCAACGTGACCAATTTAACTTCATTAAATTAATAAAGGCATTTTTCTGATGCTATATAGTCCCCATTGACTCGGAACATAAAACGCCGTATACTAAAAGGCGCGCTCCGTGGGAGAGGTCCATTGTGCTTACATACCTGACGCGACGCCACAGTGTATTTAACCAATCCATTAGGGGATTGTCGTCTGTCATAACTACGCCATCTTAACTGTGCATCTGTAGAACGTGAATACCTCTCGGTACAAAAACTAGAACTACGCGTTGCATCATGGGAATCTATGTCTGGAATTACAAGGTTGTGCGGTTCGTGGATGACAACATGTCGTTGCCGAGCAATCCCTTGTGCGTGTATAAGTTCAAGAGCTGTCATTTCGATTGAATGACATTCGCCGAAGATTTCTCTATAAGCAGCGCCTAGTCAATTTACCAGTTCACTCGTATCACATAGTGTGTTCTGAGACAAACAATTTGTGGGTCTGGCGGACTCTGAACTGATTATATTTGGCCCATTCTCCCCACGCACCCAAAACGACCTTGTCTTTCCGGAATGCGTAAACATTATGTAGTATATACAGACAATTTTAGCCAAGGCAGACACATCGCAAATGTACAAACGATATTGGTTCTTGCACCAAGACTACGACCAATCTAAGGAGTCGATTGTTTGTAAGTGTTGACCTCTGCGAATATACATGTATATCCCTTCCATGCGTGAAGTTTCCTGAAATTTTGCGAAAATCATGTGCTAATGCGTTCTCTTATATATGCAAGTATCCCGTATATATAGGTCTAATGATATTTTATTTGTCCGTGTAAGCCAGCGCATTCTCTTAGATATGAGCGAATGCACTGGAGCAAGACCTATAATGCTGCACCATCGAAACTCCCGTCATGAAAGGCTGAAATGACCAGAAGTTAATTGTATTGGTCTGTTACACGGAGGCCTGTAACGCGCTCCGCTGCCCGCCCCTTTGCACTGCCCCTATATACCAAAACTATATACGCGCCTGCTTTACGTTAATAGTATCTTATAGAGGACATATGATACTATTAACGTAAACAGTGTTAACCTATAGGGGCAGTGCAAGGGGCGGGCAGCGGAGCGCGTTACATGCCTCCGTGTAACAAACCAATACAACTTCTGATCATTTAACCCGTTCATGACGGGAGTTGCGCTGGTGCGGCATTAGAGGTCACGTTCCATTGCAATGATTCTCTCACATCTAAGAGAATGCGCTGGCTTACAAGGACAAATAAAATATCGTTAGACGACTATATTTGTATACACACATATATATATATATATATATTTATAAAATAATGAAGAAACTCTCCTCTGAGGTAGGTGACTGCTGACGTGAAGAAACTATATATATATATATATATTTATCACATAATTTGGCCATAAAAGCAGTTTCATAATTATCGGTAATAGACACGTTTAATATCAGCGCGTGCGATGACGTCACGGCGTTCTTCAAATAACTTGCGATCGCTGTAGTTTATAATTGTTGTTTTCGATGAATATTTCGCGTTGCTTCGGGTTTATTTGATCATGTGATAAAAGGTATCTCACACTCGTCCTATTTTATACGTAATTTATCAACCTCGTCCTCTAAATTCTATTTGAGCCTCGGTAAACCTCGGCTCAAATCGAATTTAGTGAACTCGGTTGATAAATTCCGTATAAAATAGAAACTCATGTGAGATCCTCTATATATCTCATATATATTTTTTGAAGACCTCTGTCTGTCTGTCTGTCTGTTTGTTTGTCTGTATGTTTGTCATTAATACAAATCTACGATTCTCGACCGATCGGGACGAAACTTGGTACGTCTATATCGACTTGAAATTTCCTATGTGAATGTATCTTGCCCCGCATACGAATTTTATCGGGTCGCCGAACCCGTGCGACGCCAGCTTCGCGCATGCGCAGACCAGATCTCGGAAACGGGTGGAGCTATCGACTTGAAATTTGGTATGTGAATGTATCTTGCCCCGGATACGAATTTTATCGGGTCGCCGAGTCCGTGCGACGCCTGCTTCGCGCATGCGCAGACGAGATCTCGGAAACGGTGGAGCTATCGACTTGAAATTTGGTATGTAAATGTATCTTGCTCCGGATACGAATTTTATCGGGTCGCCGAGCCCGGTCGACGCCAGCTTCGCACATGCGCAGACCATATCTCGGAAACGGGTAGAGCTATCGACTTGAAATTTGGTTGTTGAATAGCCCGGACAACGTCGGGCTGGGTAGAGCTATCGACTTGAAATTTGGTTTTTGAATAGCCCGGACAACGTCGGGCTCATCGGCTAGTATATATATATATATATATATAGTGTAAAGGCGGCGGGCAGCGGAGCGCGTTACAGGCCCTGTGGTTTGTTGTATTTGGGGTTTATCGTCATTTCATGCTATATGGCATATCACAGTTGTGTCAGTTTTATGGATGGAAAAGATAACGCGCAGAGAGAAAGTACTCATGTGAGCAATAACAGGGGGAATCTTTCTATATATGATTCAGCTGTTTTATATTTCTCTATGAGCATCTTCTGAGACACAGACGTTTCAAATGGTGATGAGTTATAGTATTTTAATCATATGTTATGGCATAGGTTGTTATTAAAACCGTATATCAAGGCATTATAAAAAAAAAACAATAATCTGTGACTCGAAAATTAAGTGGGCCGTTAAACACTGCCTGTGATTTTTTGCGTGTTGTGTTGAGGCAGTCCACCTACACGCTAAATTTCTTATGAGAAGCGGTAATTAATTGTCATTGTTTGTTTTAATAATGAGATATGTGTACCGTGTATGTGTATATAATGAGATATATGTACCGTGCATGTGTATATATTGATTTTAACAATTACTTTCTGATGTGGGGGTTCAAATCTTATCTCATCATTCAACCCGGCACGCAGCTTCAGTAATGTGTGTAATAGCGAAATCACTTCCTACCTGGCGCGAAACAGTAGTGCGCCGTCCCATCCCCGATCGACACCAGACAATGAATGGTTATATTGTGACGTTGACATATTTTACTGTGTTTACTCTAACGGCGTTACCCGTCCAGTTCGAGGTTCTTAAAGGCCCACTTAATGTTCGAATGCCCACAACACATTATATACAACATATTCCATATTACCATTTGGAAGAGGGACCAATAACATATATATTCTGCCGAAATACGGAAAAGCTGTGGCCGATAGGAGTGTCCACCAAATGTCTTAAAAGTCATATATATGTTACAGTTAAAGGCACGTGAGGCCTTAGTTGTCGAAAATATTCATATTTGTTCCAATCACCGTAAACAGAAAAACATTAAAACGCATACAGTTTCGTTCATATATACCATGACCATCGCGTAAACAGCATGTTATCATAAAGATTTACTATATTTTACCAAAGCAAGAGCCTGATTGTGTTACAGAAGACAGCACAATGCTGCTGGCTAATCACACACAAATGGCACAAACGCTCTTTATTCGTTCCATATCAGGAATTCACCAACAAAGAACGCTCTTTATGTTGACCATCATAATATAAACAAACAACAGAAAAGTAACTTTTTATGCTTTTGTTTACATAACAATGGTCAAAGATATGACAATAACATACTGTTTGTGCGATATTTCTCATTTGTATACGGACAAAGTCTGTCTACATTTTGTTGTTCTTTCTGTTTGTGGCGGTTTTTGACGGGTGGAAATATTTTCACAGGATACCCACCGCCAAGGCCAACCGTACCTTTAATATGTATTATCAGTTATTATGTATAGTAACTGAAATTTTCAGTTATTATGTATAATACCCGATTCACTCAGTTAATATATATAATACCTGAAATTTTCAGTTATTATACATAATAACTGAAATTAGGAGTGTTTCATTAGACATATTAACTGATTTTGATAATTGACAATAACAACTTGTGTGAGTTCATCAACATATTTATTAACCATAAGATATTTATTTGAAACATTAAAATCACACACAAATTACATCAATAACATTTGACAAACAATAATATTGCGTTATAATACATTTTAATCATCTTGAACCAGCATGTAGTAATAGTTCAACAGTTCGTATTCTTACAGTCAAGACTTGGGTGGCATCGTGAGTTACATAGCAGTCCTGCTTTGAAACATTTGCATCTCTTAGTTTGACATCGCTTGCTACCTGAACAATTGCACTTTGCAAAATCTTGACCACCACTAATAGATTCCATATATTGCCATGCATAACACCAAGATTATTGAATCGGATTTAGTCGGAAATATGGATTGTTGCCATTCATCGGAAAGCTCTCGCCATATTTCCGACTAAGTCCTGAAAAGTTACCCATAATTATGCTGTTGTTAAGGAGTCGATTACTTAGGGCATTACTGTATAAGCCTACACGCGTACGAATTATACATGGTTTATTGCTTGCATGGGTACGAAAAAGCACAATAGCCGCCCGGCGAACTCGGAAGTTGTATTCAAGTGCAGAAGTTTTAAAGTACAGGGCACTGGGCACTTATACGGATACGATAGGCGAGAATCGCATGCGTTTTGATATGTCGATGCCGTCTGGAGAGTTTGGCGGGACCAGCATCCCGTCTCGATTTGCTCAGTCTACCCTTGATGCTATAAAGTGGTAGCCGCGGGCGCTTATATATAGAGTTGTTTTTATGAGCCATCAGGCCCCCGCGGCAGCGGTCGCTGGCGCGACCTGACTGCCTCGATATCAATTTGAAAAAGGGGTGACGTTGCTTAACGCGCCTGCGGCGGTTCAATAACAGTTTGAATTTTGTGTTTCTTAACAGGTCTTAGACAGTGCCGTCCGCCTAAAAGTGATTTTTCCTATAGTGTTTGGGAAACGTGTCTCTTTGTGGTGTCATTCTTTTGGTATGATTTTTTACTAAATAACGGGTATGTTAGAGTTACATTTCTTTGAATTTTACAATCGAAACATATTCGCATGCGATGCTGAGTCACGCGGGACACGGCAAACTAAATCGCGCGCAAATTGGCTTGCGATTTTTCAGCATCCCACCCCATTTGGCATGCGATAGCGTTTGTACTAGGTGGAATGTGACAATATGTGTTTGTGTTATTGAAGAGAGAGAGATATGTTTATTCCTCCAAATATGGAGACCATTATGGTACAATCTATATCTATATTTGCGAATGTCTGTCTGTCTGTGTTCTATAGAAATTCACATGGGACCACATAGATGGCACAAAAGGGGTCTAATAGGGGTAACTTTTTACGAGAAAGATAACGGCGATGGTTAGAATGTTCTAAAGTGACGCCGTTGCTGTCAGGGGCAGAAAAGGGGGAGGGCCGAAGAAAAATTGTCGTCGATTGCCACCAAACTTATATATAATCATCCCCATAATATGAGGAATCTAATGGTGTGGTTTAAATATGTCAAAAGTCGCGCCGTTCGCGTCAGGGATGACCGGAAAGGGAGAGGGGCACCAAAATTGATCAAAATAATTTTAACTCCGAATTCCATCAAATTGATGCACATTCTTCTGAGATATTCTCCATGATACAAGGAATCTTATTGTGTGATTTAAAGACGCCAAATTGGTGTCGTTGGGATGAGAGATTGTGGGGCGGGCGGTGGGTGGGTACTATCTCTGATAAGAATTGGTTTAGTGGCCGATTGCCACGAAACTTATACAAATTCATCCCCATGGTATGAGGTGTCTAATGGCGTGGCTAAAAGCTGCCAAAAGTGGCGTCATTCGAGTCGGGGTGCACTGAAAGGGAGAGGGGCACCAAAATTGATAAACAATATTTTTAGCGCCAATTTCCACCAAATTGATACACATTCTTATCCATGATATGAGGAATCTAATCCTGTGATTTTAAAGACGTCATATTGGTGCTGCTTTGGTGAGAGATGTGGTGGGGTGGGGTGATAAAAAAAAAATTAGTCGCAGATTAGCACCAAACTTACAAATATAAGCGAACGTATTACCTTATGATTTATTTGTGAGTTTTGTTGAAAATCCAAAACCGTAATCGTAACAATTAACGGTTAGGGAAAAACGACAACGAATAAAGACACACAAATTCTAGTGACGTATAGCACATGTACCCTATTCGTAATAATTAACGCCACCGGTGTATACTGTTGGGCAAATATTAGAAACCTGTGGACCTGTGGGGACTTTATAAATAGATAATTGGGTTTTCCGGTTATTTTGGGACGCGTTAAAGTTGTACTGCGACCCCGAGTCCGGTAAAAGCTGTAGTTGTAATGTCCAAGTTCGTGAAAGTTCTATTGACTATGGCGATGATTTGAGAAGCTTTATTGTTTTAGGATATTGTAGAAAGGCTAATCTGGCCGTGTCAAATTGAGCTATAGCGATGGGATATCTCGCAGTGCAACACATTTCGGGTTTTCGTGGGGTGTGTATTCGCTGGATGTTTTAAAGTTGCAGTATGTAACTATTATGACCGCGTTAATTGCGTTCGATGTTTAGGTATGAACAATGGCTGGGCCATGCACACTTGAAGATTTTATGGCGGGAACCCAATGTTTTATCCGCATTTAGAAGCTTTCTGGTTTGGTGAATGAAAAACCTGCATAATAAGCCGTAGTTTTTTGTAATAATTCGAAGGATTAGTTGTTTTAATGGAATTCTGAGGCGGTGCATTGATGTAACCAATATATTTTATATTATAATTTATATTTATGGCTAATAATATGATCTTGGTGGCGTTACCATTTCTGACTATGGTTTTCTTGTTATCTGTTGTCGTTCATTATGCAAAAGTTGTCTATTGAGACTCCTCACCCAGTATAAAACACGGCGAGGTGTATACGCATGTTGTGTATTATATTCACGAGTGTATCCACCCATGCATGGATAAATATTCTCAATCAATGCACACGCGAAAGTATTGCCTTTGTGTGGTGCCGTTGTGCATGTGTTCAATGCCTCCCGTTGATACGCTATGACGTGATTGTTTGACAGCATCATCATTTGCTGACCTCGAGGATTAGATCGACATTGAGATTAACGGATTATATTACGAGTTGCTGTTGGGTCACTTGTCAACGGTTGCAATAAACGCTAATTTCGTTTTGGATTTTGCATAATTTTTTTTCGCTTTTGGAATTTTGATTTCTGGTATGGTTACATATAGACATCATATAGAGTCAATGAAAACGCCCCTGCATTCTAATAACACAGTCACTGGGTGAAGTCCTATACACCGATTATTTCGCGCTCCGCGTGTATACTAATGTAGAGATTCTTGTTTCGCCTGGGCGCTGGGGGTTTTATTTATAGAAATGGGAATTTTTGGGACGGATTTAAAAGTCGAACTCCAATACGGAGGCCGAGTCCGTTAAAGGTGTAGTTGGGAATTTCAATTTCGTTTATTGTCCTTTACATTATTAATGTCAATAATGTTGATTTTTGGTTTGTGACAAGCTATGTCAATTACAAATAAAATAAATGAAAAAGATAATTTGTAAGTCTTATATTTCAACTTTTATAGACATGTTTCGTTCTGCAGCCCACTGGGGGTTGTGGTCGGAGACGGCCGAGTCGGCTGCCGGTTCGTTAATTAGGTGCTGATTGTTATTGTTATTTTAACGGAATGCTGAGTTGGTCATTCGCGAAACCAATATATTTTGTACTCTATTATTACAATCATGGGTATATCATATATGACCTTAAGCTCGTTACCATTTCTGACATTGGTTTTCTTGTTGTGTTATCTACTAATACGGACGACCAATCGTCTGAAAACGCGACGCGGGGATACTCCGGCGATATGATGCCGATATGATGGCGATATCTTGTCGTTACAAAAGAACGAGCGATCGTTGTTTGTGTATACCCCCTGGATAGTGGATACACATGTTTATTATATACTTGCCCATGAATTATAAGGTTTTAGCAGTGAGATATAAGTGATATCCCACTAGTGAGTGATATCAGCTTGAAATATATGATGTATTGACATTCATTGGGGGTCATCCACACTTTTTCAGTGGAAATGGGTTAAATCTCATTCGTGATGACAAAACATTTGAATTTCCACTCGTGGAAATTCAATGTTTTGTCATCACTCATGAGATATAACCCATATCCACTGAAAAAGTGTGGATATCCTCTATGTATAATACACAAGCATCGTATATATCGCTGCATGCCTTGTTTTTGAACTAATATCCCGGTGAATATGACAAACATTTGTATTTATTCTGATATCATGAGAAATCTCCTGCTATATAGGATTGTATATGGAATAAATACTGTTTGGTGTAAACATATTTATTCCAATCATAATAACATATATACATTTGACAAAGTGTTGACAATAAAAACAGAATAGGATAAATGATTGTTGGATTGGAAAAGGGATTAAACAACAAGCCCAAGGGCTTTTGTTAAGTTTGCTCCCTTTTTTTTTCGCGCCCACTCTTCATTAAGTGTAGAGGGGGGGTCAGACGGGAAGGAATGGAAATATTATAATAATAATAATAGAAATGATGATGTTATGATAGACAGGAAGAGAGAGAGAGAGAGATATATATATATATATATATATATATATATATATATATATAGAGAGAGAGAGAGAGAGAGAGAGAGATAGAGAGAGAGAGAGAGAAAGAGAGAGAGAGAGAGAGAGAAAAAGAGTGAAAGAAGACGGAGAGAGAGAGAGGGGGGGGAGAGAGAGAGAGAGAGAGAGAGAGAGAGAGAGAGAGAGAGAGAGAGAGAGAGAGAGGGAGAGAGAGAGAGAGAGAACGTGAGACTGTATGTGTAAAGTGATGATGTAATTCAGTTGCAGCTGATTGGTTACAATGCTGTACCTATACTGTTGTTTATGTCATTGCTAAATACTGTTTGAACTATATATATCCTCAAGTTCGCAACAACCGCGAACTAAATGGACATACGGCACTAACAACCGCGAACTAAATGGACATACGGCACTAAATGGACATACGGCACTAACAACCGCGAACTAAATGGACATACGGTACTAAATGGACATACGGCACTAACAACCGCGAACTAAATGGACATACGGCACTAAATGGACATACGGCACTAACAACCGCGAACTAAATGGACATACGGCACTAAATGGACATACGGCACTAATGGACATACGGCACTAGCAGTGGGTAAAATGTGCTAAAATAGATAAGTCTGTAAAAACAGAACATACGATAGCCTCATATGAGAAGCAATTAGCACTATAATATCATATCAAAGTTCGCAGCAACCACGAATTAAGGTAGACTCATAGATACGACTGGACAATAACAGGGCGATCATTAATGACAGTTATCCGGCTATTAGAAGAAGGAGTGGGGGTTATTGGCTTGTTAATGACCATCAACAACTGACCGGCGTAGCCGTCACCACGTAATGGCAGTGCTCGTCTCAGTTTAGACTCACACACCTGTCAAATGAGGCGATAATTGAGCCAAATCAGTATCGATAGCACGGGGACTTATTGCCATGATACCAAAAATCCGGAATTGAGTGATTGAGCACGCGTTCCATCTTCCAAACCGATATATTGAGAAATAGCCGTATGAGTCTTCTGTGTACGATAATAGTAAATCCCGGGTATATATTAACTGCAAAATAACACCTTTTTAGACTCATGAGATATATTATTGTGCAAATAATTATAAAACATACTATGATACACGCGAAAGTATTGCCTGTGTATTGTGTAACATTAAATTTGCACAATAATATATGTAACATATAATTATAATTATTGTGTAACATTATATTTGCACAATACTAATATTAATATATGGTAACATATAATTATTGTGTAGTATTATAGTTGCACAATAATAATAATATATTGTGTAGCATTATATTTGCACAATAATATATCTCATGAGTCTAAAAATGTGTTATTTTGCAGTTAATTTATACCCGGAATTTACTATTATCTGCCAAACCGCAGATGATGCTCCTCCTGTTAAAGTGTTGTGAAACACTCCAGTAGAGTGATGAAATAGAAATAGAGAACAATCTTGCTCAAAGTAGTTATTTTTACAAATATTGTATCCAAATTAACTAAACACATCGTCATTCTTATAAATTAATTAAATAAAGTCGCTTTCGGTGGCGAAATCGTTTTCATTAGTTTATCGCCGAGATATGCGTCCCGAATCGAGAAGTAAATATTTACAATTGAGAGTAGTTCACACGATGTTTTCTATGGAGTGATACGGTCGATTTGCTTGAGATCTTCGGCGATGTTAATAGAATGCTACATTCCTCCAATTGGCATAACGCCTGCATACCAACTTATCAGTTTCACGCACACGAACAAGTCCATACATAATATGCCTTTAAGTGGGCGACATGTTCCACACGATGCCGTACGTGGGAATCGTCACATGAGAACCGTTGCAGTAAGTTATGAAGATGTGATCAGTATACTACCAGTTTATTTGGTAAAAATGTATAGCAAACTTTATATAGATTCCTGTACATCTAGTTAAAGATGGTATATATCTTCCTAAATACGATTTATATAGTTTTCCGTGGTATAAAATAAGAAATATGAATAGAAGATGTCCGGAAATACATGTTACAAATTACAAAAATAGACGCAAACTTCACTTTATCCCACTTTATGTCGACAGAGTAGAACTCTATACAAAAGTTTCAAAAAAAAAAATAATAATTTTTCTGATCTTTTAGTTTAAACAGTATTTATTTTTCCCTCTATGGACATTCAGATAAATAATTACAATAGATACAAATTTAGAAGAAAAATGGGATTACATGGGATTTCTGATCTTTTGCTTTTTATTAAATTTTATGTATTTACTCAGTATTAGAAATGCCGACTTACGACTCGTTTTGATATGGCGGATCACATACTAGTGTACTTTCCAACTATAATTTTCTGTAAAATTATGTATATCTTTCTTCCTGATTATTTTAAATGATCAGTTTTATTGAATTCACACACTTATATACACAATATCGCTGCATACTACGGCATTTCTTTTCCATTAGTCCCTATGTGGTCCGGGGTATAATATGCCTACCGCCCCACACTTATACACACAATATCGCTGCATACTACGGCCTTTCTTTTCCATTAGTCCCTATGTGGTCCGGGGTATAATATGCCTACCGCCCCACACTTATACACACAGTATCGCTGCATACTACGGCATTTCTTTTGCATTAGTCCCTATGTGGGTCCGGGGTATAATATGCCTACCGCCCCACACTTATACACACAATATCGCTGCATACTACGGCATTTCTTTTGCATTAGTCCCTATGTGGTCCGGGGTATAATATGCCTACCACCCCACACTTATACACACAATATCGCTGCATACTACGGCATTTCTTGTCCATTAGTCCCTATGTGGTCCGGGGTATAATATGCCTACCGCCCCACACTTATACACACAATATCGCTGCATACTACGGCATTTCTTTTGCATTAGTCCCTATGTGGTCCGGGGTATAATATGCCTACCGCCCCACACTTATACACACAATATCGCTGCATACTACGGCATTTCTTTTGCATTAGTCCCTATGTGGTCCGGGGTATAATATGCCTACCGCCCCACACTTATACACACAATATCGCTGCATACTACGGCATTTCTTTTGCATTAGTCCCTATGTGGTCCGGGGTATAATATGCCTACCGCCCCACACTTTACACACAATATCGCTGCATACTACGGCATTTCTTGTCCATTAGTCCCTATGTGGTCCGGGGTATAATATGCCTACCGCCCCACACTTATACACACAATATCGCTGCATACTACGGCATTTCTTGTCCATTAGTCCCTATGTGGTCCGGGGTATAATATGCCTACCGCCCCACACTTTACACACAATATCGCTGCATACTACGGCATTTCTTTTCTATTAGTCCTTATGTGGGTCCGGGGTATAATATGCCTACCGCCCCACACTTATACACACAATATCGCTGCATACTACGGCATTTCTTTTCTATTAGTCCTTATGTGGGTCCGGGGTATAATATGCCTACCGCCCCACACTTATACACACACTATCGCTGCATACTACGGCATTTCTTTTCCATTAGTCCCTATGTGGGTCCGGGGTATAATATGCCTACCGCCCCACACTTATACACACAATATCGCTGCATACTACGGCATTTCTTTTCTATTAGTCCTTATGTGGGTCCGGGGTATAATATACCTACCGCCCCACACTTATACACACAATATCGCTGCATACTACGGCATTTCTTTTCCATTAGTCCCTATGTGGGTCCGGGGTATAATATGCCTACCGCCCCACACTTATACACACAATATCGCTGCATACTACGGCATTTCTTTTCTATTAGTCCTTATGTGGGTCCGGGGTATAATATGCCTACCGCCCCACACTTATACACACACTATCGCTGCATACTACGGCATTTCTTTTCCATTAGTCACTATGTGGTCCGGGGTATAATATGCCTACCGCCCCACACTTATACACACAATATCGCTGCATACAACGGCATTTCTTTTCCATTAGTCCCTATGTGGGTCCGGGGTATAATATGCCTACCGCCCCACACTTTACACACAATATCGCTGCATACTACGGCATTTCTTTTATATTAGTCCCTATGTGGGTCCGGGGTATAATATGCCTACCGCCCCACACTTATACACACAATATCGCTGCATATACTACGGCATTTCTTTTCCATTAGTCACTATGTGGTCCGGGGTATAATATGCCTACCGCCCCACACTTATACACACAATATCGCTACATACTACGGCCTTTCTTTTCCATTAGTCCCTATGTGGTCCGGGGTATAATATGCCTACCGCCCCACACTTATACACACAATATCGCTACATACTACGGCATTTCTTTTCCATTAGTCCCTATGTGGTCCGGGGTATAATATGCCTACCGCCCCACACTTATATACACAATATCGCTACATACTACGGCCTTTCTTTTCCATTAGTCCCTATGTGGTCCGGGGTATAATATGCCTACCGCCCCACACTTATATACACAATATCGCTACATACTACGGCCTTTCTTTTCCACTAGTCCCTATGTGGTCCGGGGTATAATATGCCTACCGCCCCACACTTATACACACAATATCGCTGCATACTACGGCATTTATTTTCCATTAGTCCCTATGTTGGTCCGGGGTATAATATGCCTACCGCCCCACACTTATACACACAATATCGCTGCATACTACGGCATTTCTTTTCCATTAGTCCCTATGTGGTCCGGGGTATAATATGCCTACCGCCCCACACTTTACACACAATATCGCTACATACTACGGCATTTCTTTTCCATTAGTCCCTATGTGGGTCCGGGGTATAATATGCCTACCGCCCCACACTGATACACACAATATCGCTGCATACTATACGACATTTCTTTTCCATTAGTCCCTATGTGGGTCCGGGGTATAATATGCCTACCGCCCCACACTTATACACACAATATCGCTACATACTACGGCATTTCTTTTCCATTAGTCCCTATGTGGGTCCGGGGTATAATATGCCTACCGCCCACACCTATACACACAATATCGCTGCATACTACGGCATTTCTTTTCCATTAGTCCCTATGTGGGTCCGGGGTATAATATGCCTACCGCCCCATACTTTTACACACAATATCGCTACATACTACGGCATTTCTTTTCCATTAGTCCCTATGTGGGTCCGGGGTATAATATGCCTACCGCCCACACCTATACACACAATATCGCTGCATACTACGGCATTTCTTTTCCATTAGTCCCTATGTGGTCCGGGGTATAATATGCCTACCGCCCCACACTTATACACACAATATCGCTGCATACTACGGCATTTCTTTTCCATTAGTCCCTATGTGGGTCCGGGGTATAATATGCCTACCGCCCACACCTATACACACAATATCGCTGCATACTACGGCATTTCTTTTCCATTAGTCCCTATGTGGTCCGGGGTATAATATGCCTACCGCCCCACACTTATACACACAATATCGCTGCATACTACGTCATTTCTTTTCCATTAGTCCCTATGTGGTCCGGGGTATAATATGCCTACCGCCCCACACTTTACACACAATATCGCTGCATACTACGGCATTTCTTTTCTATTAGTCCTTATGTGGGTCCGGGGTATAATATGCCTACCGCCCCACACTTTACACACAATATCGCTGCATACTACGGCATTTCTTTTCCATTAGTCCCTATGTGGGTCCGGGGTATAATATGCCTACCGCCCCACACTTATACACACAATATCGCTGCATACTACGGCATTTCTTTTCTATTAGTCCTTATGTGGGTCCGGGGTATAATATGCCTACCGCCCCACACTTATACACACAATATCGCTGCATACTACGGCATTTCTTTTCTATTAGTCCTTATGTGGGTCCGGGGTATAATATGCCTACCGCCCCACACTTATACACACAATATCGCTACATACTATACGGCATTTCTTTTCCATTAGTCCCTATGTGGTCCGGGGTATAATATGCCTACCGCCCCACACTTTACACACAATATCGCTGCATACTACGGCATTTCTTTTCTATTAGTCCCTATGTGGGTCCGGGGTATAATATGCCTACCGCCCCACACTTTACACACAATATCGCTGCATACTACGGCATTTCTTTTCCATTAGTCCCTATGTGGTCCGGGGTATAATATGCCTACCGCCCCACACTTATACACACAATATCGCTGCATACTACGGCATTTCTTTTCCATTAGTCCCTATGTGGTCCGGGGTATAATATGCCTACCGCCCCACACTTATACACACAATATCGCTGCATACTACGGCATTTCTTTTCCATTAGTCCCTATGTGGTCCGGGGTATAATATACCTACCGCCCCACACTTATACACACAATATCGCTGCATACTACGGCATTTCTGTTCTATTAGTCACTATGTGGTCCGGGGTATAATATGCCTACCGCCCCACACTTATACACACAATATCGCTGCATACTACGGCATTTCTTTTCTATTAGTCCTTATGTGGTCCGGGGTATAATATGCCTACCGCCCCACACTTATACACACAATATCGCTGCATACTACGGCATTTCTTTTCTATTAGTCCTTATGTGGTCCGGGGTATAATATACCTACCGCCCCACACTTATACACACAATATCGCTGCATACTACGGCATTTCTTTTCTATTAGTCACTATGTGGTCCGGGGTATAATATGCCTACCGCCCCACACTTATACACACAATATCGCTGCATACTACGGCATTTCTTATCTATTAGTCCTTATGTGGTCCGGGGTATAATATGCCTACCGCCCCACACTTATACACACAATATCGCTACATACTACGGCATTTCTTTTCCATTAGTCCCTATGTGGTCCGGGTATAATATGCCTACCGCCCCACATTTATACACACAATATCGCTGCATACTACGGAATTTCTTTTCTATTAGTCCTTATGTGGTCCGGGGTATAATATGCCTACCGCCCCACACTTATACACACAATATCGCTGCATACTACGGCATTTCTTTTCCATTAGTCCCTATGTGGGTCCGGGGTATAATATGCCTACCGCCCCACACTTATACACACAATATCGCTGCATACTACGGCATTTCTTTTCCATTAGTCCCTATGTGGGTCCGGGGTATAATATGCCTACCGCCCCACACTTATACACACAATATCGCTGCATACTACGGCATTTCTTTTCCATTAGTCCATATGTGGTCCGGGGTATAATATGCCTACCGCCCCACACTTATACACACAATATCGCTACATACTACGGCATTTCTTTTCCATTAGTCCCTATGTGGTCCGGGGTATAATATGCCTACCGCCCCACACTTTACACACAATATCGCTGCATACTACGGCATTTCTTTTCTATTAGTCCTTATGTGGGTCCGGTGTATAATATGCCTACCGCCCCACACTTATACACACAATATCGCTGCATACTACGGCATTTCTTTTCTATTAGTCCCTATGTGGTCCGGGGTATAATATGCCTACCGCCCCACACTTATACACACAATATCGCTGCATACTACGGCATTTCTTTTCTATTAGTCCCTATGTGGTCCGGGGTATAATATGCCTACCGCCCCACACTTATACACACAATATCGCTGCATTCTACGGCATTTCTTTTCTATTAGTCCTTATGTGGGTCCGGGGTATAATATGCCTACCGCCCCACACTTTACACACAATATCACTGCATACTACGGCATTTCTTTTCTATTAGTCCCTATGTGGTCCGGGGTATAATATGCCTACCGCCCCACACTTATACACACAATATCGCTGCATACTACGGCATTTCTTTTCCATTAGTCCCTATGTGGTCCGGGGTATAATATACCTACCGCCCCACACTTTACACACAATATCGCTGCATACTACGGCATTTCTTTTCTATTAGTCCCTATGTGGTCCGGGGTATAATATGCCTACCGCCCCACACTTATACACACAATATCGCTGCATACTACGGCATTTCTTTTCCATTAGTCCATATGTGGTGCGGGGTATAATATACCTACCGCCCCACACTTTACACACAATATCGCTGCATACTACGGCATTTCTTTTCCATTAGTCCATATGTGGTGCGGGGTATAATATACCTACCGCCCCACACTTTACACACAATATCGCTGCATACTACGGCATTTCTTTTCCATTAGTCCCTATGTGGTCCGGGATATAATATGCCTACCGCCCCACACTTATACACACAATATCGCTGCATACTACGGCATTTCTTTTCTATTAGTCCCTATGTGGGTCCGGGGTATAATATGCCTACCGCCCCACACTTATACACACAATATCGCTGCATACTACGGCATTTCTTTTCCATTATTCCCTATGTGGTCCGGGGTATAATATGCCTACCGCCCCACACTGATACACACAATATCGCTGCATACTATACGACATTTCTTTTCCATTAGTCCCTATGTGGTCCGGGGTATAATATGCCTACCGCCCCACACTGATACACACAATATCGCTGCATACTATACGACATTTCTTTTCCATTATTCCCTATGTGGTCCGGGGTATAATATGCCTACCGCCCCACACTGATACACACAATATCGCTGCATACTATACGACATTTCTTTTCCATTATTCCCTATGTGGTCCGGGGTATAATATGCCTACCGCCCCACACTGATACACACAATATCGCTGCATACTATACGACATTTCTTTTCCATTAGTCCCTATGTGGTCCGGGGTATAATATGCCTACCGCCCCACACTTATACACACAATATCGCTGCATACTACGGCATTTCTTTTCCATTAGTCCATATGTGGTGCGGGGTATAATATACCTACCGCCCCACACTTTACACACAATATCGCTGCATACTACGGCATTTCTTTTCTATTAGTCCCTATGTGGTCCGGGATATAATATGCCTACCGCCCCACACTTATACACACAATATCGCTGCATACTACGGCATTTCTTTTCTATTAGTCCCTATGTGGGTCCGGGGTATAATATGCCTACCGCCCCACACTTATACACACAATATCGCTGCATACTACGGCATTTCTTTTCCATTATTCCCTATGTGGTCCGGGGTATAATATGCCTACCGCCCCACACTGATACACACAATATCGCTGCATACTATACGACATTTCTTTTCCATTAGTCCCTATGTGGTCCGGGGTATAATATGCCTACCGCCCCACACTTATACACACAATATCGCTACATACTACGGCATTTCTTTTCCATTAGTCCCTATGTGGTCCGGGGTATAATATGCCTACCGCCCCACACTGATACACACAATATCGCTGCATACTATACGACATTTCTTTTCCATTAGTCCCTATGTGGGTCCGGGGTATAATATGCCTACCACCCCACACTTATACACACAATATCGCTACATACTACGGCATTTCTTTTCCATTAGTCCCTATGTGGTCCGGGGTATAATATACCTACCGCCCCACACTTATACACACAATATCGCTGCATACTACGGCATTTCTTTTCCATTAGTCCCTATGTGGGTCCGGGGTATAATATGCCTACCGCCCCACACTTTACACACAATATCGCTGCATACTATACGACATTTCTTTTCCATTATTCCCTATGTGGTCCGGGGTATAATATGCCTACCACCCCACACTTATACACACAATATCGCTGCATACTACGGCATTTCTTTTCCATTAGTCCCTATGTGGGTCCGGGGTATAATATGCCTACCGCCCCACACTTTACACACAATATCGCTGCATACTATACGACATTTCTTTTCCATTATTCCCTATGTGGTCCGGGGTATAATATGCCTACCGCCCCACACTTATACACACAATATCGCTGCATACTACGACATTTCTTTTCCATTAGTCCCTATGTGGTCCGGGGTATAATATGCCTACCGCCCCACACTTATACACACAATATCGCTACATACTACGGCATTTCTTTTCCATTAGTCCCTATGTGGTCCGGGGTATAATATGCCTACCGCCCCACACTGATACACACAATATCGCTGCATACTATACGACATTTCTTTTCCATTAGTCCCTATGTGGGTCCGGGGTATAATATGCCTACCACCCCACACTTATACACACAATATCGCTACATACTACGGCATTTCTTTTCCATTAGTCCCTATGTGGTCCGGGGTATAATATGCCTACCACCCCACACTTATACACACAATATCGCTGCATACTACGGCATTTCTTTTCCATTAGTCCATATGTGGGTCCGGGGTATAATATGCCTACCACCCCACACTTATACACACACTATCGCTGCATACTATACGACATTTCTTTTCCATTATTCCCTATGTGGTCCGGGGTATAATATGCCTACCGCCCACACTTATACACACACTATCGCTGCATACTACGGCATTTCTTTTCTATTAGTCCTTATGTGGTCCGGGGTATAATATGCCTACCGCCCCACACTTATACACACAATATCGCTGCATACTACGGCATTTCTTTTCCATTAGTCCCTATGTGGTCCGGGGTATAATATGCCTACCGCCCCACACTTATACACACAATATCGCTGCATACTACGGCATTTCTTTTCCATTAGTCCCTATGTGGGTCCGGGGTATAATATGCCTACCGCCCCACACTTTACACACAATATCGCTGCATACTATACGACATTTCTTTTCCATTATTCCCTATGTGGTCCGGGGTATAATATGCCTACCGCCCCACACTGATACACACAATATCGCTGCATACTACGGCATTTCTTTTCCATTAGTCCCTATGTGGTCCGGGGTATAATATGCCTACCGCCCCACACTTTACACACAATATCGCTGCATACTATACGACATTTCTTTTCCATTATTCCCTATGTGGTCCGGGGTATAATATGCCTACCGCCCCACACTGATACACACAATATCGCTGCATACTACGGCATTTCTTTTCCATTAGTCCCTATGTGGTCCGGGGTATAATATGCCCACCGCCCCACTGCGATGGGTAAGAATCCCCTAATGTGACACCCCGTTGTCATGATATGTGGTGTAGGAGTCATGGGGGTACTATAGGGCGCAGTATCACGCGAAACATCGAACCGTGGAACGGCTTAGCTCGTGATCCTCTTTGTCTTATATCTCTTCAAGACGGTGGTTGAGATGACCCGGCTCAATCAATCGGCTACAGTCACATTTCTGCCATATGTGACCCGCCATATCAAATCCAGTCGGAAGTCGGGATTTTTTTTACCCTGTGCCAATGCATTCTCTTGTATATGCGAGTCGACCATAGGTCGCCTCGCATATTATATAAGAGAATACATTGACATAACAATTTTTTACAAATTTAATAATTTTTTATTGTATTCTTTAACAATTTTATAATTTCACCCATACAGAGCCCCAGACAAACATGAACAGACGACACTCTTCTAGATGCTTCTATATATGTGTGGGGCTCCCTGCAGGGTAATGGATGTTTTTTATTTTATGTCCTAAAAATTGTCAGAAACATTTATTTAAAAAAAATGATAAAAAATTGTTAGGCCAATGCATTCTCTTATATATGCGAGGCGACCTATGGTCGACTCGCATATATAAGATAATGCATTGGCACATGGTAAAAAAATCCCGACTTCCGACTGGATTTGATATGGCGGGTCACATATGTTCTATTTTGTTTCTGGTGTCTAGTTATGTGTTCTGTTTTTCATGTCTGTTATTTCGCTCGTGTCATGTCTCTTTGCATTTCGTCTTTATGACTGTTCAATGGTTCAATCTTGTAATGTTCACGCCTGACTCACTGAGGTACCAGGAGGCTGCTATATACAGTGGCTAAACGGATCACCGCTTCAGCTATGTATCAGTCTTTGGTCCGACTATTATTAGAAGATTAGTCCGAGGCGCCTGCTGGGCTAGTTGTCGATTAGCTGCTTTGCATATGGCAACTAAAAAAAGTAAGGTTGACTAACCGCTAAGTTCCACCGAATAGCACCGATGTTGAGGTACATCCTCAGTACTTGGTACTTGGGTTTTGATCCGAATGTCAGGATAAAACTCTACAAAGCGTATCCAGACAATTAAAATATGTTAACCCGATCAGGACTGGGTCACTAAGTGACTCTCTTCTGACCGAATGTTCACGAAATATTCAAGCTGACGCTCTTGTGCAATTAACATTTATTGAACAAACACGAGTGTTGATTACTCATCACAAGACATTGAACAGTAACAGAGCTGTGTTGAGACCTCGTGATATAGCTTATTCTTCTGTGTCAGAGATATTGGCTGAGTTAGCACCACAGGGAGTTACAGAAGTCTGTAGATTTACAAAGTCGGACAGTTAGTGGACAAAAAGTTCCTTTGAATATTTATCTTCTGACATTCAATCGGTGCGAACATCCACCGACATTGATAGGATAGGATATATGATATTTTATTTCACAATACATTATACATTAATACATTATAATATAAGTGAATTCGTATAAGCATTGTGTGGAGTGCCGTGGCCTATGATGGCCGTCTACCCGACACCTCTGACTGACAGAATACAATCAATAATGGCTACATAAAGAATTTAAATATTTCACTATAATTTTCAGATTAGATTAATATTTAAATTGGATTTAGATATAGATATGGATTCTAGCGAATTAAAAAATATGTTTAGTTGTATGGATAGAAATGGATATGAATGAATATGCAACGGTCAATTTTCTCAATAACAAGTTTTGGAGTATGTTTTGGCTGCATTTACTAAGGGGAATTAATAAAACTTTGCTCACACACTATATGACGTCTGTTCAACAGTCGTTTAGAACAATAATAATCTGTTCGTTAAAACGCCAGTGTGTGAACAAACCACAACGCGCTAACTTATGAATAATTCAATTAAATATATTATTTGTTTATAACTGTCACAGTTGAATTCCCTTAGTATATACAGCCAGGCATTGGACGAGATTTTGCAGGATATAAGTCTTAGTACTCGTGTAATTTTAGCATTTAAGGTAAGTGGCCAATAGACTATATATATTCGAAATATTTTTTATCATTTGTGTGTGCAATCAGGGCAGAATTTGTTTTTGCATTTTATTGGAATACCGGTTGATCAATTCTACACTCATTGAATGTTGGATATATGTATAGTATGAAGATGGATTAAATGTCAGGGGTATGTCCATGGTCAGGAACATTGTAAAATATATATATATATATATTTATTTTTTTATTTTTTTTATTTTTTTTAATAACGCCGTTAAAACCTCCGCCAGGGTGCACCTAAATTTGGTTGAACTCAGTCCAGGGGTCTGGGAGAAAACCCAGGGACAGACAGATCCTACTCTTTTATATAAATGTATTGATACCTTGTCATTTTCTAAAATCAGATTTTGCATTGACAAGTTGTCAATGCAAAATCTGATTTTAGAAAATACTTTACATATTTCGATGTACAACCTTGGTAATTTTATTTTATTTATTTGCCATTGTGTATTCTTGTACTATTTTTTGCGTGTTATATTATGATGGTACACAAGTCAGTTTTTGAATTTATATTCCTGACTCCAAGCGGAATAATTAACTCTTGTGTGGTTTTATTTGTACATAGCTCGTAGTTTTAATCTAATCTACAGTTTTTACTGTCTGATTTTTCTTCGCTACGATCGTTGTTACCTGATTTTGTTCTAAAACGACGTTACACCTTCAATCAATCAATATTTTCTATTTTATACATGTGTTGTTTACACCAATGCATTGTAGATATAAATATGCAATGCATGTGTGCGGTTCTTGTATCAGAAATAAGGTTATAACGATGTTGTATGTTGTGCGACGTTTGGCGTTCTCCGTTATGAACCGACAGAACTTCCATTGTCTATGTTTTGGTTTGCGCCATTCTGGGTCTTACTAGCGCTGAAGGGGTCACTCTCACCAAAAAAGTGCTGAAGGGTACACAGGGTTCTGAATATGTGCTGAAGGGTACACAGGTTTTGAAATCTCGTTCTGATGACTTTTAGTTTTCGTGTCTGCTATGATTTCTGTTAGAGAATAATTGTATATGTTCCAATGAAAATCAAAATGAACTGAAAACAAACTGCTGATGGTCGCCTGACTTTCAGAAACACAGTTAAAGTAAATGAATTAGTGCCCGATCACAAACCCTGTGTACCCTTCAGCACATTTTCAAAACCTGTGTACCCTTCAGCACATTTTTTGGTGAGAGTGACCCCTTCAGCATTACTAGCTGTTCGTAGTTGGTTAATTTCACTAGGAAATCACACAAATCACGCGGAAACCATATACATGTGTACACTGGGTAAGCAACGGCCAAATCAAACTCCATTCAGAACCCACTCCGATATCACTGCGATAGATCACTGCCGGAAGTATGGTACTTTGCGGACCGATACATCTACTTTCACGTATCGTCGGAACTATATTCAGTCACCTATATACTATGTTATTTTGACCACCAAACGTTTGCAATAATGGTAATTCTTTCGGTATTGATAAGAACAATATGAATTGAGCCAGACATAGACCATTGTCTCAATATAACCATACAAATATGGATATCATTGGAACCAGTTCATTGACCACATTGTGATGGTTATAGTTATGCCCTGTGCCAATGCATTCTCTTATATATGCGAGTCGACCATAGGTCGCCTCGCATATATAAGAGAATGCATTGGCTTAACACATTAAAAATTATAAAATTGTTAAAGAATGTAAGAAAAAATGATAAAAAGTGTTAAAAAAAGATATTTTTTAGGCCAATGCATTCTCTTATATATGCGAGGCGACCTATGGTCGACTCGCATATATAAGAGAATGCATTGGCACAGGGCATAACTGTAACCATCACAATGTGGTCAATGAACTGGTTCCAATGATATCCATATTTGTATGGTGTTATTGAGACAGAAAACATGTCCTAAAACATGTCAAAATGTCCTTGTGGCAGTGTTATCTTAGCGGCGCTATTGGAGATAACTCTGCCTGGAATTTTCGGCCAAATTACGCAAACGCGTGGAACAGGTTACCCTCCTTTTGCATGGATGAAAAATCTGCGCTCATCGGGAACACTTTAAAAACACTTATAAACTAGCCACTCTTTTCAACTCCCGAAATGAAAAGACTGCTAAAAATATATCACTGTTTATCAAGAAGGTCCTAGAAATATATATGTCTGACTAAGGCTTATTACCACCCCACCTGGCGAACTGAACCAACCGAATATTGACCACCCCCTTTCTATTTTCTATTATTATGCCATATATAATATATACATATATACATGTACCGAAATATATTGTATAATTATCCATAGATATATGTACTGTCTCAACTTGATGATAAACTAATTGAATTGGAAAAGAACCGGTTTCGCCATCGCTGAATGACTTATGATGTCTGAGACATAATGCATTGTACTGCCTCATCCACTGTGATCCTGTACCCAGGGACGTGGCGTCATGCAGGGGTGTCTAACCCCCTCACAGCTGTGATCAACAGTTTGAAATATCATGCCTCATACAACATGGTTGGAAATTTTGCACCACATATAGGTTGAAATTGTTCTCAATGGTTGATTTTACTCCAATAATTAGTGGGGAAGTTGTTGTTTTGTTTAGACCAAAAATAGCATATTGTTCTATATTTAGTCAAAATTTTTGTCTAAATTTTACATCAGTTGGAATTTTTTTTAACCTCTGGTTGGAAAGTTCCAAACCAGGGGAGGGTCACTGTCCGTGTGATAATCTTGTGATTGTATTCATGGTAATTATAATAGATCGACCTTTTTGTAAATTGGCGGCGCAACTAAGCTTACACATTAAAGCTAATAACACTGTTCTTACAACGATCCATGATATTCAGTTTTACGCTATGTTAGAAGAGCGGAATTAAATATCTGCATGCACTCAGAACTAGAACGTCTTCTTCCCAAAAACCCTGAATCCACAACGCCTGATTCCAGAAAACAGAAGAGTGTATATAGGTCTTCCCGGAGATAAGGTGCTTAACACAATTCTCATGACAAAGTGATTTGTTCCTTGTCATCCAAGTGTTTGTTCTCACAGCGGTGGTACCAAATAAATGATCGTAGTACTATGTTATCGGTCGCGGCCGCTATAATCGGCTTCCGGTTTGCCAAAACACGCTCAAGCGATGTCTTCTATCCCTTACGACATGTGATCGTTTTATTATTCGAACAATCCGACTTAGTGATAGTATGGTCGTGAAGCCGCGTGCTCCAAGATAAAGACGTCACGCCACATCACCACGACTCCTCTCCGGGGCGCTCATTCGAGCCATTCTGAAGATGACGCTGAGAGTCCACCCTCTCAGAAATGTGTTCCTTTATTTTGGTTACTCATCCCTCCCCAACGACCCATTGACCAAGTTTTGAAGACGACTGAATGTCCACCTTCTCATAAATGTGTTCCACACAGCTGGGAAATCACAAGACTTAAAGCCACTATAACATTCACAGTATAGAGTAGACATCTTTTCTTACCATATGTACATATGCACGACATTCAAGCCTTGAAAGAGGTGTAAGCAGAATGAGGTCCCCAGAGGGTGAATTGGTGATGCTAGCGTTATACGGGGTAGCATCACTAACTTCACCCTCTGGTGACCTCATTCTGCAAATGACAGACACCCTATTTCAAGGCTTGGCGACATTACATTTACCACAAACAGTTCATAGATTTATATTTACATACACCTAATGCCGCTTCCGATTTCCCCATAGCGTTACGGTAGACACGCCCCCTGATTCAATGTGTCCATAAACCTATGAACGTAACGTCACTTTCAATGTCGTTCATAGGTTTATGAATACATTGATGCCGGAAATAGTTTCAAATATTATCATTCTTGAAATTAACATGTCTCTATTCATTACAAGCTAAACAAGACATTTCGTCATGTGTGTATACTTTACTGTGAAATTGCGTTTTTCCGCTCTCCGTCAACGGATTTTCACAATGTTTGGTTTTCTAAAATGCGAGGATTCGAACTGTCCGAACTGAACTCCATTCGTCACTTAAAGTTGAATAAATAGTGGGAAAGACAGACAATCCTAGTTGATACTGAATTTAAGTATATAAATATAAATAATAAACGGCGGATTCAACGTGGTCATGGGTTTTGACCGCGGTAAAATTCAGCAAAGTCCGCATGAACCCCTTCATGCAGTTTGCTGAATTTTTCTCGCGGTCAAAATCTACACCCCCCGTAAGCCATACAGAGATATAGTTTTGTTCCTCCATATCAGGAGATAATATGTTACAGTCAATGTACATAATTATATACATTACATAATGTCACATTCTAAAATATAAATAATGGCAATTATTTGACCATGATCAAAGGAAATTAGAGTGTGTCTGTATATCTACATGTAGGTCTTCCTGGCCGGAGAAAAGGGACTACAAAGTGATTTGTTCGTTGCCATCCTAGTGTTTGTTCTCCCGCCAGTGGTACCAAATAAATTATCCGTACATGTAGTAGTATGACTTCGTTTGTGACTGTGATAATCGGCTTCCCGTTTGCCAAAACACGTCCAGGCGATGTCTTCTATTCCTGACGATACAAGTAGGTGGTCGTTTTATTATTCGTACACTCGAACTTAGTGATAGTATGGCCGTGAAGCCGCGTGTGCTCCGAGATAAAGATGTCACGCCACATCACCACGACTTCTCACCAGGGCGCTTATTCGAGCCATTCTGAAGACGACACACCACATCATCACTTGACTGGTCCCCGGACTATAAACCTTGCCATCGCTCTGCTTTGGACGTCGTTATTAACGACGCCGGTGTATACTGTTGGGCAAATTTTAGAAATCTGTGGACCTATGGGGATTTTATAAATAGATAATTGGGTTTTCCGGTTATTTTGGGACGCGTTAAAGTTGTACTGCGACCCCGAGTCCGGTAAAAGCTGTAGTTGGAATGTCCAAGTTCGTGAAAGTTCTATTGACTATGTCGATGATTTGAGAAGCTTTATTGTTTTAGGATATTGTAGACAGGCTAATCTGGCCGTGACAAATTGAGCTATAGCGATGGGATATCTCGCAGGACAACACATTTCGGGTTTTCGTGGGGTGTGTATTCGATGGATGTCTTATAGCTACAGTATGTAACTATTATGACCGCGTTAATTGCGTTCGATGTTTAGGTATGAACAATGGCTGGGCCATGCACACTTGAAGATTTTATGGCGGGAACCCAATTTTGTATCCGCATTTAGAAGCTTTCTGGTTTGGTGAATGAAAAACCTGCAGTAATAAGCCGTAGTTTTTTTGTATTAATTTGAAGGATTAGTTGTTTTAACGGAATTCTGAGGCGGTGCATTCATGTAACCAATATATTTTATATTATAATTTATATTTATGGCTAATAATATGATCTTGGTGGCGTTACCCTTTCTGACTATGGTTTTCTTGTTATATATGGGAGGGCACGTCACAGAGCGATAGCGCCGTAGTGTTTCACATATGAGCCAGGGACGAGTCTACATCACCACGACTTCTCTCCAGGGCGCTTATTCGAGCCATTCTGAAGACGACACTGAGAGTCCACCCCAACGACCCTTTGACCAATTTTTGAAAGGACAACTTTGTGTAAAATGTCCACATGTAATACATTCCTCTTTGGGAAATAAACACTTAAAAACACATTTGTACATTGCCCGACCAGCTCAGTTTCTCGCAGTGACATCACGTTTTTTTTTCATGAAACATATTTTATTTGCATAATATACAAAAGCGATTGGGGCATAATTTTTTAAAACCTATGAAGCCCCTCTGTCGATGCATTTTTTTTTTTAAACATATTTTATTTGTTCATAATTTGATTTATGACAAAATGGATTGGAGGACAAGTGCTATCAACAGTACAGTTTACGAGTACATGTAATATTATTATACCTCATATTAAAAGCCTATGTTAATTTCCCATAGGGTGTGATTTTACAATTTGCAATGTTTCCCGCCCATGAAACATTGCCGGTCACCATTTTTTTCAATGTTTACCGCTCCGACCGAAAGAGCCCGAACATGTTCACGGAAGCACCCAAACGAAATTTTATGACGTATTTTGACCGTGACATTCAAACCGGAAACCCCAAATCGTCACGATTCAGACGACTTACACATTCTTCAAAGTAAACATCATGGATGCCGGTGTCAAATCGAAGCGATTTGCGGATGTTTCACCCGATGATATTTCGAGGGTTATTCGGTATAATAAAAACAATGGTGACCTGGCTCGAGGGAAACATTGCGGATAATCTCCCCTTGGAACCAATGTCCCCCTCGGCTCCGCCTCGGGAGACATTGGTTCCCCGGGGAGACAATCCGCAATGTTACCCTCGAGCCAGGTCACCATTTGTATAATGATTTAAACATGCGAAATCTCGCCACCGGAGAGTTATCAATATTTAAAGACATATTATGTACTTGTTCGGGTGGGTGAAACTGATTAGTTATTAACCAGGCGCTATGCCAACTAGATGAATGTAGCAATCTACTAACAACGCCGAAATCTGAAGCAAATCCACCGTACCACTCCATAGAAGACATCGTCTGAACTATTTACTACTCGATTCGGGACGCGTCTATTGGCGATAAACTAACGAACTTTATTTCACGATCGAGAGTCACTGCATTGAATTAATATATAAGAATGATGGTGTCTTATCAATTTGGATATAATATTTGAAAAAATTACTCCATTGAGCAAGATTATTCTCCATTTATATTTTGTCACCCTACCGGATCGAGTGTTTCAAATCACTTTGAAATAAGAACATATTCCATTTTTGACCATGTTCTTCTTACAAACCTTTTTGGTTTTTCACATTTACCCACTTCGAGTGCTGTTTATCCCTTTAACCCTTTCTATACTAAAGCAACATTGTGGAGTAGTTATCCCACATGAAATGTTCAAATAATAAGTTTAACAAAGGACCATGTGTGTTGAACTTATTATCTGAACAGTTCCCACCAATGAATATGAATCATTCTGCTCTTGTATTATATTTTCGTTTGGCTGTCGTCTGTTAATTTATCCTGAACACCCCTTAAAATAAATAATAGACCATTCCCGTGGGTACGTTTATAACTGAATGGGAGTATCCATTCAGTTTAGAAAGGGTTAATGTATGGGTATGCCGGTATATAGATTGGATGTGACTGATGTGAACGTGTTGCTATACGTATTGCATATACTCTGTTATAGACTATAGATTTATCACAACTAACCACTGTGTTTATGTTCCCATTATACTAATACACATTGTTGTTCAAACCATGTGCTTTACCGTTAATAGCTATCGGCACTTGTTGCAGGAAATGAATGCATGTTTTCTGCGTACACATCATGCAGTTAACATTGTCGATATCTAAATTACATATATGTCCTCAGTATTTAGAGGAATGTTGACAATCATAATCCAAACGCTCCACTGATAACCCAGCAAACGACCAAGGTCAAAATCGACGTCTTTCCTGTAACGGACCTTTCGAAACATAATTATTCATTAGCAGGGTCCGCGCTGGACCGAATTTAATTTTGCCAAATAATTTGGCAAATTAAAATATTTTTTGCCAAATTCTATTATAATTTGCCAAATGTTATCCCTGATAGTATTATTTTCTGCAACCTTGATTGAGCTTTGTTTCGACATAGTGTGGTTTATCATCAACAATAAACTAATCACCGAAAAATAAAATGGTAGAAGAGTTGCTTTATCAGAAGGGCACATCACAGGAGGATTAGCTATGTAAGCACCACCATCACATCTAATATTGGTAATCCCTCCACCCATCGATAATAATGTTAGCAGATTAACTGCATCTTAATGGAGGTGTCGACTTTTCCGAAAACATATTAAACACCACTAATATAATTTTAATGTAATAGTTTCCTAAAATTAGTGGTATTGATTGACCGATATTTTTCAAATTTATTGAGGAATTAAAAAGTGACTTGCCAAAACGTTTGCCAAATGAAAATAATTTTTGCCAAATGTGAATTATTCTTGCCATTGGCAAATTTGGCAAGTGGCAGCGCGAACCATGTTCATTCGTGGGAGGAGCTTACTTACGGTTGTTTGGAGAAAACAATTTAAGGCGTCTGCAGAAACAGTTTATTTAGTTTTACAGCGCTATATATGCATATATGCCATATACTACACCCGAGATCATACCATCATTTTGTTTTTATTTGTGAAATATATGACTACTGTCAAGCAACATGAAAAACAATGTTACAATCATTGATGAATGTCCAACATTATTCCACAAATCTAAATTGCAGTACATTATGATTTGACAACAAAAAAGTTATTAGAAAAAAGGCAACTTAACACTGACAGTATACACAGGTCCCCGGAACAAAAATTTACCCCACCCATATAGTACTTAATCCTAAGTACTATTGTGGGTTGTGTCAATTTATGTTCTGGGGACCTGTGACAGTATATCCGCGGATATAAACATTAGGCATGCAACAAGCGAGCGGCTCAGTCGCTATTGGTCGGAAATATCTGCTTATAATTATTTGATTGACACCTGTGTGAAGGTCCATTAAGTACTACTGCTAAGATTACAAAGATAGCACACTACGTCACTAGAATTTGTGTTCTTTCTATCAATTGTCGTTTTGCCATGCATATATGTGGCCACGATTACGCGGTTTCTTGTTTTCAACAAAACTCACAAATACATCAAAGTGTAATACGTTCGAGGTCGATCCCCTGGTCCTCAATGTGGTAGTTGACTCTGAGATTGTGTCATAAAATGATAATAACTATGTTAATTTTAATTTCTTAGTTGTAATCAAAACAAAATAATCACGGCAAACAAAACCATATAACCTTAATGCGGGTGGCAATCCGTTTGAGCCAGTGTCTGTATGAATCATTCAAGAAAATATATTTTTTTGAAAAATTTAATAATGGCTGCGCTGGTGTTTGAAAAACGACGTGAACAGTCATCTTGATTCTAGACGATTTGCAACAACTAATACAACTGGTATTAAATTATTTCGCAAAATATATCTTTTTTTAATATTTGATACACGTAATGGCAATTCTTGGATATGATCAGATTATCCTAACACCGCGAAAATGACGACATTAGAACAAATAACAGTACTCTTTCTTAACAACATTAGTTTGCCATAACAGTTTCAATGTAATTCAGCAGGACCCACCAGCATCATAGCACATTAGCAGGACCCACCAGCACCATAGAACATTAGCAGGACCCACCAGCATCATAGAACATTAGCAGGACCCACCGGCATCATAGCACATTAGCATGACCCACCAGCATCATAGCACATTAGCAGGACCCACCAGCATCATAGCACATTAGCATGACCCACCAGCATCATAGCACATTAGCAGGACCCACCAGCATCATAGCACATTAACAGGACCCACCAGCATCATAGAACATTAGCAGGACCCACCAGCATCATAGCACATTTGCAGGGCCCACCAGCATCATAGCACATTAGCAGGACCCACCAGCATCATAGCACATTTGCAGGGCCCACCAGCATCATAACACATACGCATGACCACCGACATCATAGCACATTAGCAGGACCCACCAGCATCATAGCACATTAGCAGGACCCACCGGCATCATAGCACATACGCAGGACCCACCGACATCATAGCACATTATCAGGACCCACCAGCATCATAGCACATACGCAGGATCCACCGGCATCATAGCACATTAGCAGGACCCACCAGCAGCATAGCACATTAGCAGGACCCACCAGCATCATAGCACATTAGCATGACCCACCGGTATCATATAACATTAGCAGGACCCACCAGCATCATAGAACATTAGCAGGACCCACCGGTATCATAGAACATTAGCAGGACCCACCGGCATCATAGAACATTAACAGGACCCACCAGCATCATAGCACATTAGCATGACCACTTGCCCAGGAGTGTTACTCTTCTGCACACAAAAGCTGGATCAGACTTCAATGCGTACTGCAACGTAGTGGAGTCACTACATTTTCACGTTTTTTCCAGTGCATTAGTAAAGCAAATAAAGCATAATTTTCTATGTGCAGTAGGATGCAAATAAACGAGAAGAAATACCAAGCTTTTTAGTTTTCGCACAAATTGTTATATTTAACATAACACGTTTGTTTTTCCACTCTCAGTGATTATTTAAATTGAAATGACCATACGTTAGAAATTGTCCCACTACAGGAGAATACTAGTTAGATTATTCATATTCGGGGGTGTGGAAAACGAAATTTCCAGAGTGTGAGATTAGGCTTGATTAAACATTTTTTAATTAATGTCTACAGTGTGCATACTCTCACCCAGGTGCCTAATACTAGTGTTGGTGTTATTGCGTTTTCTGAAATGCTTTATTATTATTTTTGGAGAGCATTTCTCACAATTAACCATTTTATCACATAATTAGCCCCTAGACCCGGTCGCGTATTTGTTAGTAAGACACACGTGTGTTATCGGCACGCGCGGTGTTGTAAGAGCTTAGCGCAAATATATCGATCAACGTTATTATTCTGTTAATTGGAATATAACTATGATATTCAATTTGTGTTGGGTTATATTTGGTGTTGGATTATTTAGTATTTACTGCGATGGTGGTTGAACAATTACGTCAACACGAAAAGACACATTTAAAATGGAACATTATTTTTTTTTTAAGGTGTCTTTAATTGCTCTTTGGTTGTGATAAGAAAATCAGCCGTTTAGAGATCGTTTTCCTTCCTAAAATGTTATTATTGATCAAAATTATCTCAAATTCGTCGCAATTATATACGAAATGTATTAACCGAGTTCACTAAGGTCGATGGTGATTCATTAGATATCCTCTAGACATTATGATTTAATAGCTGTAAGAAATGTTTATAAGCGTACCATTGTTGTAAATCTCGACGAGATCAATAAACACAGAAGGATCCATTTACCTTAATTTCGAACAATTGCGTCAGTACACTAAAGTCAGAACAGGAGAGTCGTTTTTATCTATGTTAAGGGTTATCCAGGTACCGGTGTTCCGATGAGAATGTCATGCATTAAATTGTGCGGTCGAAAAGATCTAATGACCTCTCCTCCACGACACGATCTGTTTGTTTATGTATAGAACTAATAATCAATGTCCGCCCCTTACATACCAAGACGGATGTGACTAAACGCAGCCCGGTCCGCCTCTGTGGGGTCTAGTGGTTTTTTTTAGTGTCCAAAAAATGTAGTGTGGAGGTCTCATGAAACCCACCCACGCATTTGTGGGGGCCGATGCCACGCAGAGGTGCCGCTATTAATCCCCAACTTGCCAGAATTTCAACATGACAAGCCGCCTTCGTACCGCTAATAAGCCAATCACTCAACAAATATATATAGCGGAACTACCATAGACTACATTCGCGAAGAAACAAGGGCAAATGGTCCACCAAAGCCTCACAATCAACCTTCGATATGCCGCCGGCCATACGCCGAATGAAGCAAACGGCTCATTTACCTCAATTTCGAACAATTACGTCAGTACACTAAAGTCAGAACAGGAGAGTCGTTTTTTTTATCTATGTTAAGTGTTCTCCAGGTACCGGTGTTCCAATGAGAATGTCCTACATTGAATTGTGTGCTCGAATAGATCGAATGACCTCCCCTTATATACCAAGACGATGTGACTAAACACCACCAGGGCCGCCTCTGTGGGGTCTAGTGGTTATTTTTAGTGGCCTCGTTTCGGCATACCCGAATATTTTCACCTTGCGTCGTTAGCCAGAGATGACCTGGTAGCAACCCTCCTCGGAAATTCTCTGGAAACCCTAACAGAACACATATCTCACTGCCTCAATGAACTAGTACTATATTCTGCGAAGTTCCTGTACGTTCTCAGCACAATGATAAGGAATGGCGTACAGCAACCCGTGCCTCGTCCATTGTAATTATCTTCTCAACACCCACGCATGTTGTAACGACTAACTGTCATATCTGTTGGACAAATCAGATTTTCCTGCAACAAAAGCTGTTGTGAACATTCAAATGCATATATGCTTCACTCTCGTGGTTTCCAACACCTCTCCATACTTGTACATAACGGCCCACCACATTGGTCAGGGGAGCCCACTTTAATCCAACTGTATTTATATGTCATGTGTATCGATCTCTCCTATACTTGGAGGTAATAATAAAGATATCAGCCATGACTATATCACCCTTAGCAATATACATGTATAGTCTATTAATATTATATTTATTTGTAATTGTACTTTCCATGTATGTGTATTGTAAATAAAATTATCCTATCCTATCCTATCACTGACGCAAACAGCCCGGACCGACCCTGTCTAGTCACACCGTGCAGGAATCACTGAAGCAAACAGCCCGGGCCGACCCTGTCTAGTAACACCGTATATGAATCACTGAAGCAAACAGCCCGAAACGACCATGTTTATTCACACCGTACAGGAATCACAGAAGCAAACATCCCGGACCGACCCTGTCTAGTCACACCGTGCAGGAATCACTGAAGCACACATCCCGGACCGACCCTGTCTAGTCACACCGTGCAGGAATCACTGAAGCAAACAGCCCGGACCGACCCTGTCTAGTCACACCGTACAGGAATCACTGAAGCAAACAGCCCGGACCGACCCTGTCTAGTCACACCGTGCAGGAATCACTGAAGCAAACATCCCGGACCGACCCTGTCTAGTCACACAGTGCAGGAATCACTGAAGCAAACAGCTCGGACCGACCCTGTCTAGTCACACCGTACAGGAATCACTGAAGCAAACATCCCGGACCGACCCTGTCTAGTCACACCGTACAGGAATCACTGAAGCAAACAGCCCGGACCGACCCTGTCTAGTAACACCGTACAGGAATCACTGAAGCAAACAGCCCGGACGACCCTGTCTAGTCACACCGTACAGGAATCACTGAAGCAAACAGCCCGGACCGACTCTGTCTAGTCACACCGTACAGGAATCACTGAAGCAAACAGCCCGGACCGACCCTGTCTAGTCACACCGTACAGGAATCACTGAAGCAAACAGCCCGGACCGACCCTGTCTAGTAACACCGTACAGGAATCACTGAAGCAAACAGCCCGGACGACCCTGTCTAGTCACACCGTACAGGAATCACTGAAGCAAACAGCCCGGACCGAATCTGTCTAGTCACACCGTACAGGAATCACTGAAGCAAACATCCCGGACCGACCCTGTCTAGTCACACCGTGCAGGAATCACTGAAGCAAACAGCCCGGACCGACCCTGTCTAGTCACATCGTACAGGAATCACTGAAGCAAACAGCCCGGACCGACCCTGTCTAGTCACACCGTACATGAATCACTGACGCAAACAGCCGGACCGACCCTGTCTAGTCACACCGTGCAGGAATCACTGACGCAAATAGCCCGGACCGACCCTGTCTAGTCACACCGTACATGAATCACTGAAGCAAACAGCCCGGACCGACCCTGTCTAGTCACACCGTACAGGAATCACTGAAGCAAACAGCCCGGACCGACCCTGTCTAGTCACGCCGTACATGAATCACTGAAGCAAACAGCCCGGACCGACCCTGTCTAGTCACACCGTACAGGAATCACTGAAGCAAACAGCCCGGACCGACCCTGTCTAGTCACACCGTACAGGAATCACTGAAGCAAACAGCCCGGACCGACCCTGTCTAGTCACGCCGTACATGAATCACTGAAGCAAACAGCCCGGACCGACCCTGTCTAGTCACACCGTACAGGAATCACTGAAGCAAACAGCCCGGACCGACCCTGTCTAGTCACACCGTACAGGAATCACTGAAGCAAACAGCCCGGACCGACCCTGTCTAGTCACACCGTACAGGAATCACTGAAGCAAACAGCCCGGACCGACCCTGTCTAGTCACACCGTGCATGAATCACTGAATTAAATGGTTTTTCATAGACGACAGTGTTAATGATTCAGCCAAATTCACTAAATTGAAGTATACAGGCTCCTCCGGTGATGTTTATCTAGCTAGATTGACACCAGCTGATCGCGAAAATGCAAGAAAAAATCATAGGTCATGTGTTTACTTTTTTAAATAAATCACCAAGTGCACGACAGTGCTATCCCGCAGCCAAATTTTACCTGGAAAACCCAGAACTACAGCAGCTGTTTAAATTTCCCACTTACAAAAATCCATTCCTCCATTAATTCACCAGTTTAAATTATTTAGCTATGATGTTCAAATAAAATAAACAAGATTTCATCCTTTAATGACGTGCCACGTGTATCAGGCGAAGGCCATTCTTCAGTTGCCTTCACCTCTAGCATTCCGCGGTGCACTCGCTCCCCGACTCTGGAACACATATAACTCCCTGATTCGTACATGTATATAGACAGACCTGCGTGGTTGTCTGTAAGATTGAGAACGTCAAATGACAGTCCGCGTGTTAATGTTTTCCTGCGGATCTCGGTAATTATAAGTTAATTTGGATTACAGTAATGCCCAAAGTAATTTACCACTTAAAGGCACGTGCGGCCTTAATTGTCGAAAATATTCATATTTGTTCCAAACACCGTAAACAGAAAAACAGTAAAACGCATACAGTTCCGTTCATATATACCATGACCATCGCGTAAACAGCATGTTATCATAAAGACCTACTATATTTTACCTAAGCAAGAGTCTGATTGTGTTACAGAAGACAGCACAATGCTACTGGCTAATCACACTCAAATGGCATAAACGCTCTTTATCAGTTCCATATCAGGTATTCACCAACAAAGAACGCTCTTTATGTTTACCATCATAATATAAACAAACACCAGAAAAGTAACTTTTTACGCTTTTGTTTACATAACAATAGTCAAACATATGACCATAACATACTGTTTATGCGATATTTCTTATTTGTATACGGACAAAGTCTATCTACATTTTGATATTCTTTCTGTTTAGGCGGTTTTTGACGGGTGGAGATATTTTCACAGGATACCCACCTCCAAGGCCAACCGTGTCTTTAACCACAGCAGTATTATGGGTAATTTTTCAGGATTTAGTCGGAAATATGGCTTGTTGCCATTCATCGGAAAGCTCTCGGGGAGAGCTTTCAGATTAATGGCAACAAGCCATATTTCCGACTAAATCCTGAAAAATTACCCATAATACTGCTGTGGTTAAGTGGTCAATTACTTTGGGCATTACTGTATATTGGCGGCGACCATTCTAACTTGCTTATATCCTACCCACCTTCGTCTGGCATTAAATATTTAACTGCTAAATAGAAAGCTCTTTCTGCTGTAATTCGCACGTGTCTCCCTTAGTTTAGTGTGTCAGTTAAAGTGATGTGAAACACTCTTCTGATGTGATCAGAACGGATATATGCAATCAACGTCGTTTTCGATGCGTATATATGTCGGCGTATTGAAGTGTCTGATGCCGAATTACATACTAAGTATGTAGTTCGGCATCAGACACTTCTATACGCCGACAGATGCATCGAACAACGACGTTGATTGCTTATAATTACGACAATCCGCATAAATTAGTTGGTGATAAACTAATTTTATGAAGAAATTATATTAAAAACACCTAAAATAGTAAAACTACCCAAGTGATACTTGTGTCTAGACTTCATCTGCTCTTTTAACGGAAAATGGGAAATTGGGTCTAGAATAAATTGGGCATCCGACCGGAAGTTCACACACACAATTCGATCTCTGTTTCCAACTTTCCAACTACACAAAAGCAAGACACCACCCAAACTTCCCCTTCGAATTTGCGGTCTCCGGTGACGCTGTCATGCCATATTGGTATTGGCACGAAGCTGGATAAATGCTAATACCAATGGTGGAATAGTTATGTAACATATTCCTTTATCCCCAACTAAATTATCGCATTTCATAGTTTCACTGATCAGTCTAATTCGTTAATTTTGTTTTCACGGTATATGGTAACCATGGACGCGTTTAAGAAATGACGTCATGATGTGGGGCGACCGGTGCATGTCGCCCAATTTCTTAAAGTATCACTGCGCGTTGTGATGCGGGAAATGACATTTCCCTCCGCTAATAGAGATTGTCGCTACCAAGCGTATCTAATGGCATTGACCAATCAAATGCACGCATGTAAGCGAAAGCGAAAGTAGTTGTAATTATATGCAAATAATCACGCCAAAATTAGTTATTCTCGTAAATCTGATACCCAAATAGGCAGAAAACAGTACCATGGGTATACATGAATTACATGGTGACTGTTGTTGGCGGAATCATTGTCGAATGCTTATCACACACTAGTTAGTCCCGAATAAACTAGTAAATATTTACATGTGTTCAAACGTAGTGTTCTCTGAAATGGTACAGTCGATGTGGTCTGAATCTTAGTTGCTTGCAACATACTTTCAATGGAGATGGTGTTTGGATACTAAATTATCGCTTTTATTCACTGAAATAAGTCCGCAGTATATATTTAACACAATTGCTTCGTGTTTCACAACAGATATATATATACGCATAACCTTAGCGTACTAAAAAGGTAGTTTGGTTGCATATCATATGAAGCTCTGTTTTGCTCTGATGCTCTGTTCAGCTATGGCCGGGGATGCAATATAGATTTACTAAACTGCTTTCGGCTTGGAATTTCCACCGAATGCAATAACAACTAGAATGGGGAACATGTCTCTATTCCGAAGGTTCGCTATTCCGAAGGTTCACTATTCCGAAGGTTCACTACTCCGAAGGTTCGCTATTCCGAAGGTTCTCTATTCCGAAGGTTCGCTATGCCGAAGATTATTTTTTTTTAAGGTTAATTCTATATTCAAGTATTGAGAGGGTTCTTTATCACGAAGACTCTTTTTTATGAAGGAAATAACTTAAAACATTGAAACAATAAATGTTTTATTTTTGATTTTTTCGCGGGTTTCCTTGAGATTTAATGTCATTACGTATGACGTTATTTTTCAATACATATTCACGTCAGGCAGCCCACACAATTGCTCTTTCCATGCGATTTAATCTAAAGGTGGGATTAAAACAGCAGGACTATAACTCTTAATGAATACTGCGAAGCAGAATGTCGTTGAATAGACGGGTATGAGTTGAACCTAACTGCAATTGTGAATTTGTATTGAATTGTAACGCCCACTTAATTTTCGAGTCATCGGCTATTTTTTTATAGTGCCTTGATATCAGGTTTTAAACACAATCTGTGCCATAAAATATGATTAAAACACTATATATAGTTCATCACCATTCCAAACGTCTGTATCAGAAGATGCCCCTATAGAGAAATAGAAAACATCTTAAATCGTAAAAAGATTCCCCCGTTATATGTCATGGCTCTCAGAATGCAACAGAATTCAACCTAATGTATTTTCAATTGAAGGGGAATAACATTATCTTTAAAATATAGAGTTACCCCCCTCCATTGAAAATAATACACTTTACTTTGCGCAACAAAACCAGATGAACCTTAAGCACAAAAACAAGTCGTTAACCCTGCGTTAACTCAACAAAAACAACATGTTCACAATTTATTACACCGGATAAGCTGATAATACAGTGTTAGAGAGCTTCATATTTCAAATGGTATATATAGTGGCATATATTTTATATATGTGATCTGGGGGTTCGAAAATTAAGTGGGCCTTGAATGTTGATGTTTTTTTTTTTCAAATACAGATTGCCAGTTCGGAAAAATTATATCTCTTACATCGTGTTTTTAACTTTCCATAAATGAACGATAAACTGATACTCTTTTCTTGCTATTAATAACCGATATCTAGGACAATTTGGGAATTAGAAGTGGATGTATAAATGTACTATATATGAATACTAGCGTAATCGTATTTTTCATTCCTCGTGTGGTTTTTGTGGTGGTGTGCAAATTTTGATTCATTTCTGGTTAAATACGCCTAGAATAGAAAACCTTCGGAATAGCGAACCTTCGGAATAATGAACATTCGGAATAGGGAACCTTCGGAATAATGAACCTTCGGAATAGCGAACCTTCGGAATAATGAACCTTCGGAATAGAGAACCCTACCCACTAGAATGCAATCATTGGAGCTGCCTATACTTGCGCCCATCACACATTTGGCATGTTTTGTGGTGTCTTACCAAAAACAGTTTGAACCACGAGTGCTGGCCCCTCGTTTGAGAGATCGATAATGAAAATCTAGTTATCAAATCTCAGTTCATCCATCGCTGAAATAGTTGTGTGTACCGACAGAATATCTCTGTTATCTCAAGTTGATCTATATTACAATAATGATAGTCTTAGTAATACGTACGAGTTGTTTGACATTTTAATAGAACAACGTATACATCGTGCATATAAAGGATGTGAAGACGATTGGTTGCCGATGATGCTATATTATATACAAATTGGGTTAAATTACTAATTCGATAAGAATGATATCAAGTGTGTATGCCACTGCACTTTGTACAGTGGCAAAAAACATAAAAGTAAATTACAAATACCGACGCAATTAAATAAAAGACACGCGACCATTGGCTAATCTTTGATTAACAGTGTGTCAATGTGAACATGCCCTTAGCGACTGATCTGTACAGTCTTCGGGAACATGACATCTGGTAGTCTATTGCGTTGATAACGAGAAAGCTTGTTTTCCCAGTTAATTAATAAGACATTTTAATAATCCATGTTTCCACATTCACATTGTTCAGTGCAACTGTTTTTCAATTGAACCACGCGATCGACTGTTTGGCCTGACATGATTTACATTCACCAGAATCTTTCGAAAATGTTTTGAACTTTCCAGAAATACGTTCGCACCTCACTGTCTCGGCGAAAATAAAAAAAAAGGATTCCGCACGCATCTTTTAGACATGATCTCAACTCATTTCCCCGAGTTCCAAGTTACATAAAATAGGCTTCTAATGGCCAGTATTTTTGACCACCTTTGTTATCCATGCAGTATATAATAATAAAACACGAAGTTGTTGGCAGATGGAATGGTTTACCCCGTCCGTATAATACAAGTCTCAGCTGTCTGGACATCGACGCGATCATGTCTGGTGTTTTGCGCGCCTATGTAGCTTGTGACGTCCTGATGTGCGTCGTGACGTCATCGCATCTTGATTGGTTTCCAGAAAGAAATCATTCAATATTGTTCATTTATGAACGATTTATTACCAAAATAAAACCAGATAACAATGCAAATTAAGTATATATGTGGATTTAAATTACAATTGATGCAACCATTTCATATTATTGCGTGTGCATTCTTTACAGTATGTACTTCCGGTATGACGTAACATATTCACGGAAGGACAGACAAATAAACAGACAAATAAACAGACAAATATCCGCACCGAAAACATTACTTGCGTCCAGCAGGTACTGGCGCAAGTAATGAACGCAGTCGTAATCGAAATATGTAACGTCTTATCTGAAAACATATGATTAATATCTACACGCGTTCTTTGCCCCTAAGAAACTTTATCGAAACTGGGAACCCACGCTAAAAAGAACCGAAATTGTATGTATATATTAGTAATAAAATTTAAGTAAGGATGTTAGTAGATCAAAATAAGTATGTTCCTACCTTACATTTTACATTGTTACCCAATAGTAGAGTTTTACTTCGTAAATCATTGGGATTTAGAATTAACTGGTTAACCCCAAATTCGCGTTCGTAACGCCACAACGAACTGCTGCCCGCCCTGAATTAACTGTTGCCCGGTTTGCAATCACGGTCAGCTTTCGTGACGTCACGAGTGAACTGTTGCCCGACCCGAGCGAACTGTTGACTGGCTCCGAGCGAACTGTTCACTGGCCCGAACGAACTGTTACATGGTTTGCAATTTCCGTGACGTTTCGGCTATTTCCGGTTTCGTTTTTTAATTATACCGGATTTCCGCATTGGCAATGACCTGATTATATACACGTAAATGTATTGGGTAACAAAGCAATTATTTCATGTGTCTTTTTCGGGCCTTGGGCAACAGTTCGATAGTCATTCCTGATACCTCGGGACAACAATTTTGACTGTTCCCAAAAGACACATGAAATAATTGCTTACTGTATCTCAAGAACCCTGAGGCCGATTGTCGGTTAATTGTACATGTATATAGTACATTAGGACTGATGAAGCGCGCTAATGTCGACCGAATGAATGTTTTCATGATTAACCCGACTGGAGCTGAAATTTTGAGAAAACCCTCTGCCAATGAATTCTATTATATGTTCGAGTTTCCCAATGAGATCCTCGCAAATATAAATAAGAGACTACATTGGCCTGACAATAATTATTTTGCCCTTAAAAGCCAGTGCATTCTCTTATATATGCGAGGTTCCCGATGGGAGACTCGCATATATAAGAGAATGCACTGGCACAGGGTCTTTATAGTGTTGCACCAGCGTAGCTCCCGTCATGAAATTGTTATGTGAGCACAGTTTGTGCTCATGTAATGGTCAATTAAAAATTCACAAACCGTTATGAGTGTAGAAAACTCATTATAGACTTATGTGATCATAATATATTGAAAAATAGCCGTATGAGTCTTCTGTACACGATAATGGTAAATCTCGGGTGTAAATTAACGGTAAAATAACACCTTTTTAGACTCATGAGATATATTATGTGTACTGTGTAACATTATATTTGCACAATAATATATCTCATGAGTCTAAAAAGGTGTTATTTTGCCGTTAATTTATACCCGAGATTTACCATTATCGTAAGACTCGAGTGAAGAACAGCATACATTTATTGCTGCGTGTATCCCCAAGTCTCCATAAGATTAGGAGGCACCGTGTTCTCGTTGTAATGAGTATACAATGAACTCAATACTGCCTTGATGCTGCCAATTCATCTTACAGTAGATGACGACTATCATATCGTTTAATGTTGTCCCGTTGTCCAGTGGTAAGTGTGAAATTGGCCGTGTACAGGAACAATGACGAGTCCTGAAGGTTTGATACTGTTATATTTAAATAAATATCTGCCGGTAAGTACAGTAGGTAGATCAACAGAGGAGTTGGTGGTTCAGTGGTCTAAGCGGGAATGAGTCTATATTTCTAGACCCGAGTAATTATTCCAACGGTTGGTGTATCATGCGTCCAAATAAGGTGCTACCAGTCATAACCAATTAAGAATATGATCTTGTTAATTATGCTTGTGTATTTTTATACTATATCATTTATATCTCTCACGTACTGTGCTTACTTATACAATTAACCCTAGCAGTTACAATAACCGGGGAAAGGAAGATTATCCTAGATACAGGAACATATCAAACTATAACTATATTATCTTATGTACTATCTGACAATGTCGTTGTCCACTCTTTTGTAGACTGCTCTCTCCCTTTGATGCCAAGTCACCAAGGAGAGTAGATCATGCCACGAATCACTGCTCTGGCTAACGCCCGTAGAAATCATATTCCACAAGTACGAAACCTGGGAACTTTTTGCAGTTTTAACAGGGAACCTTATAATGTCGAAAAAATAATGCGGGGAATATAATTATTAGTTATTATCTCCTTAATAATGTACCTCACTGTATGTGAATGTCCCAACTCCAAATTGCATGTTTTTCTGTGACTTTTGTGAGCCGATATCGTAAAAAACATTAAATTAATTACCCAGGAAAAACTACATAATTGTAAGCGATGCAAAGCAAAATCGCTCACAAATTCACTTAAATCGTGAAATTTCGAGTTGGAACCTTCACCTACAATGACGTACATTATTAGGGAACAGATAATAGCTAAGAAATGTATTACCCGCGTTGTTGTTCGTCTTTATAAGGTTCCACGCCAAAACTTCAAAAAGTTCCAAGGTTTTCTAATACTGGAATATGATCTCTACGGGCGTTAGCCAGAGTAGAGATTCATGGCATGATCTACAAGGAATTGTCCTGAACCTAAAATTCTTACATTTGAACATGACCAAATATCCAGCATACGTGAAGAAGTTCCCTCTTAGTGCACTCAGCAATTTTTGAAAAAACGGTCTCTTCTATTTCAATTGGTGTTCATTCAAGCATGTTGCCACTCTCCACATCATTATTTATAAGATACGTTGGTCATATATATGTGATTATATACCCAAAGATTCATCACGTTCTGATTACCACATCTGAAAATGAACTCATAGATATCAGGGGTGGGGACTTAAATTTTTTAGGTCTTCATTTTAGTCCAACTCGTTTTATGTAAAATGGAAGTCATCGAGAACCATCACACAGGGTGGTATCGAATTGCATGCTTTTTATATGTACGTTTTGTTGAGGGTACGGTTTGCACAATAATATTTGCACAAACTCAGATTTAACCCTTTCTATGCTAAATACTCATTGATGAGTAGTTCATTTATGAAATGTTCAGATAATAACTTTAGCAAACGACAATTTCTCACCAATAAATATCAACCATTCTACTCTTGTATTATCTGTGACACCCCTCCAAATTAATAATAGATCGTTCCAATGTATACTTATTTAACTGAATGGGAGAATCCATTCAGTACAGATAGGGTTAAAGACCGATAGGGTAAATACAAAACAAATTACATCTTTTGTCCAGATTGAATATATCATCACGTTATTTTGACCTTTATCCTACGAATGAAGGCCTTAATTCGTCCGTTTGAAGAGTTAATTTCACTCGAGTTCCCCTACATACAGTTGTAAACCCCGAGGCCTGTGTTGATATATTGTTTCTTTGATGGTGTTTTCACCGTGTAATAAGTTTAGGACCCGTCGTACTACACGGACATTTAGTCTAAAGTAGATTAACCCTTTACCCAACAGAACGGCCCTGTGCCAATGCATTCTCTTATATATGCGAGTCGACCATAGGTCGCCTCGCATATATAAGAGAATGCATTGGCTTAACACATTAAAAATTATAAAATTGTTAAAGAATGTAAGAAAAAATGTTAAAAAGTGTAAAAAAAAGATTTTTTTTATGCCAATGCATTCTCTTATATATGCGAGGCGACCATAGGTCGACTCGCATATATAAGAGAATGCATTGGCACAGGGCATAACTGTAACCATCACAATGTGGTCAATGAGCCGGTTCCAATGATATCCATATTTGTATGGTTTTATTGAGACAGACCCAAGATAATTTAGGCTGTTGAAGCTTTATTTGGCCAGTTTTGGCCGGTTTGTTGGGTAAAGGGTTAACCCTTTCTATTCTACTTGGATTCTCCCAGTCAGTTACAAAGTGTACATAGGAATGGTCTATTATTGATTTCCAGTGATGTACAGGTAATATAAAAGTTCGCCGAAATGTTTAGACAATAAGTTCAACAAACGACCTGTTTGTTGAACTTATTATCTGAACATTTCCTATGGGATAACTACTCATCAATGATTCGTTAGTATACAAATAATTAACACTGAATAAAATGGCAAACGTAAGACTACCAGACATAGGCTGAGAGGACTTCAACCCGCCAAACGTTTTGAAAACCAAAAGTCGGGCAAATTGAAGATATTTTCGGTCAAATTCGGGCAATTTTCGGGCAAATTGAATGGTATTTCAGGGAGAAATTGTAGCAAATTACATGCATCACATTTCTGCCAGAATTATACATATTAAAGATTAATTTAAAAATATGTTGTTATATTTATGTGTATATACAAGGTATATTCTTAAAAACAATAAACTGTGTTACAACCATGAGTTTATCATGTAATAAAAATTCAGGCAAAAAGTCTCAGCCCCCCCCCCCTTAAAAATTCGGGTGCCCGTACGGCTATGCTATCAGGGACCTAAAAGCAAATTAGGAACAGCAGATTTTGCCAAAGGACTGCGCGTTATAATTTACCTTTATCCGCAAGATGAATGCCGTAATCCGTTCGCTGGAAGGAAATCCTATAAGTTCACATGAGTGTCCCCCGACAGAAATTTACACCCCGAGGCCTGTCTAAAAGTCTTGATTCTTTATAACTGAATAACGGCTTGCTTTGGACACGCGCGGTGCCGGAATCGACCAATCAGATTCATGCTATTGATCAGAACAGTTCTGCGAAATGAAACGTAGAATGACTCCACCAGAACCGTTTATTGCCTTGACTCCCACATCTCAACGATAATGGGTGTCATTCTCCTCAATAAGCGATACCCATACGCCACAACAGAGTCGATTAGTGATGAGCGATAAACAGTGCAGGGCAACTTTCGTCAATTTTCATTGACATCGTCAGCGGCTATTGTTTCGAGCAAATATTTGAATGGTAATTCCAATTGATTGGCGTGGCAATATTAAACCTCTCCGCCGATGCTATTTCTCTTCTCAATTCACTATGTGCTGTTCGGATGTTGATATTGTTGTGCCACTATTTGTTTAGTCATTAGGGTGTTTTCCATCGGCAGCAAACACGACCTTCCTATGCAATGATGAAGCGACCGATTCCAGTAAAATATTACGTTCATAAAGTCAGCGTTGCGTTTCCGAGTTCATCCAATTGCACAACTAGGTTATATTATAGGATCATTACTATAGTATTGGCACATGTGTAACGTAGGAGCGACAGGAAGGCGGTCCATCTGGCAATGCCGCTCCCGTACAACATATAATAGTGCATAGTTTTGAATATTTGTTTATAAATATTGTACAGGCAAACAATCAAATCGTCAAATATCAAATGTAATAATACCGAGTACTATGATTGTAGAACAGTTCCGTGCTAACTCCAATACTGATTAATTAACCCACATATCCCAATCGACACTCCTGTACTCGCCAAAACTTAAATATGTGTAATTAATATATATTATATATAATAACTATAACTTTATTAATATTCTTGTATATATGTTTAATGAAATCATCACCTGACTTCTCACAAATAATTATTATTTATCTGCACATGGAGGTGACATGAAGACGGTACTCGAGACTATGTCATCTCCATGCAATATATAATTATAAACATTGTATTGTACAAAATCTAAAATCATACCATCAAAACCCGGTTGCTCAGACTAGGCGCATCAAACCGTCGGACAAAATGACTGGTGTTACAACATGGACATATGTCTTTAATATGCTCATAAGTTTATTGTTAACCTCCTCAATTTAGGAGAGCATATCTATAAATGACAAGTATATACATGTTATGTAAGTATGCATGCAAATGATCACAATATTATTTTACAGTGTTTACGCCATGTCACACGCATGCGATCGGGTTCTGACATTTTCAAATTTCAAGTGTTAGTGAGGTCAGTGATAATCTAATATAGAATTTAGGAATGGGAAGGCATGCATAGAAGTGCCTGAATACCAGTTGCCCTTTTAAAAACCTGAATAGCAATATCACATGCGTGTGACCGAGCGAAATAAAACTTCCAAATAAAATATTCACTGGACATCAACGTGGAATATTGGAACACGAGAATGTTTGTCGTCATATTACCTTATTCAGTGAAATTAGACAAAGGTTTCAGTCATCGAAGTTAGAAAATAGCATATATCACATGGAAATGGCCTATTTAAGAACTAAACATAAAGAGTAAAGAGTTATTTCCTAGGTCTACTGAACAAGTTCGTAAATTGATTACTGCAATTTCATTTGTTTATAAGTAAGTAGTTTTGCGTTCCTCTCAATGAGTCGCTTGCACGTAGGATAAATGTAGCTGTGGAGTAAATTATTTTGTCAAGCTGGAGCGTATTTAAGTCTAGTGTCTCGTGCTGGCGAGTAGAACCGAAAAACAGAGCGAATAAATTGTCCGAAGATAGGCGAGACATGAGTAGGTTATATAAGTATGCATGCAAATGATATACTAATCACAATCTTAATCACAATATTATTTTACAGTGTTTACGCCGTATCACACGCATGCGATCGGGTTCTGACATTTTCAAGTTTCAAGTGTTAGTGAGGTCAGTGATAATCTAATATAGAATTATTTAGAAATTGGAAGGCATACATAGAAGTCCCTGAATACCAGTTGCCCTTTTTAAAACGTGAATAGCAATATCACATGCGTGTGGCCGAGCGAAATAAAACTTCCAAATAAAATATTCACTGGACATCAACGTTGAATATTGGAACATGAGAATGTTTGTCGTCATATTACCTTATTCAGTGAAATTAGACAAAGGTTTCAGTCATCGAATTTAGAAAGTAGCATGTATCACATGGGAATGGCCTATTTAAGAACTGGAAATAAAGAATAAAGAGTTATTTCCCAGGTCTACTGAACAAGTTCGTAATGTGGTTACTGAAATTTCATTGGTTTATAAGTAAGTAGTTTTTGCGTTCCTCTCAATGAGTCGCTTGCAAACAGGAGAAATGTAGCTGTGGAGTAAATTATTTTGTCTAGCTGGAGCGTAGGTAAGTCTAGTGTCACGTGCTGGAGAGTAGAACCGAAAAACAGAGCGAATAAATTGTCCGAAGATAGGCGAGACATTCCACAGTGGTTGATAATGTACTCCCAGTATTGATTCCGTGCAGATATTAACAGATGAGACTGGCAGGAGAACATTATGTGCATCAGTTCATTTTCGTACACCATGGAACACAACACACATACAGAATTGTTGACGAATGTAGTTCGGTTTAGTAGTCGTATCATATTCGTGTACTTTGCGGAGTGTTGTGCGCCTATGAACTGCAGTCTGTCCCATAGCTGCCACTGGTTAAGCGGATTGCGATGGGTCAAGGACAGTACTTTTAGTCTTGGATCAGAAACGACCGCTGAAAGCCAAGAGTTGGAATATGAACCATAACGGAGTCCCTTCGTCCATAAAGTTGAAAAGATTGTCGATTAGGTCGTACTTGGTAAGGAGCTGGAATATTTCTTGAGTGAAGCCTGACGTAGATCTATTGAAGAGACTTTGTTGGTGAGCCCTAAGAAGAAACAACCTAAGTGGAGTTTGGTGATGCATGGGCAGGTGGATGAGGTTGCCAAGGAAGCAGAGTTTTCTTATGTGTATTTGCTGTTCTATTGGCCCTAGCAATCCAAGCGATAATCTTGTGCTAGCTCTCTTCGGGAGTGTTTGTATACTTTTTGCACATGTCCGAAGTGACCTCTCCATGATGGGGAGACTCGACGAGTATTCCAGCGGGAACAACTCACACCCATACAGAGCCTTCGGCAACACTACACATTTAAGAATTTCTCGCAGGGATGCCGGTGTCAGAGAAGAAGTGTTTGCTTTCCGTGCAATAGAGAAAAATGTTTTCCGTAGTTTTGAAGATACAATGTGCCCTTGTGTTCGTCCGTTTGCGAATTTATTCTGAACTATGCCAAGATGAATACTTTCTCTATGCTCTGGTATATTGTTTGGCCCTAAACACCAAGATCTACTGGATTTAGAATAGATGGACTTGGATTCATTAAACACAACTATGTTGCTTTTAGTATAAGAAAAAGAAAAACGCCACTTGATGCTATATTTGTAACATATGTCCAGAAGGCTATCTAGACCGGATTTAGAAAGAGATATTAAGCTGATATCGTCTGCCGTTGTTGGTGCGACACAAGAGACGCCGTTTATGGATAGTCCCATCCGAGTGGTCGTTAGCGATTTTAGAAGCTCGTCGATATACACGAGGTACATGTAGCAGTTGAACTATCTTTCAGAATACAGAATATTGTTTACTTGAGGTGTTTTATGAGACTACAATTTGAAATATCAACATATATAGCCCGTCTGTGATGTTACACTAAATCCTGTTCCGTGATTGGTCAACTGCCAGTTGGGCCACCCGTTCATACCCCAATAACACAGACCGTAAAACAAACACGACCTCACAAATTGTTGACATAATCACTAAAAGCCGTCAGCAGAATAATTGTTGGTGATTTTCAAAGTTCAGCCGCATTGCTTCTGCAGCCAGTTATTTATCGATCTCGTCATCGTTGGCTAAGTACTTGAAAATCTTATATTTGACTGACTTAACGTGCTACATTGGCTAATCCCAAGTATCGGCAGATTTTGTGAAAATAAACAATAATACACTCAGCGTTTTTATGGGAATAAATAATCAAAATGCTATATAAATATGAGAAATGAATGTAATGGTGAGTGACTGTGTGTGCTATTGAGGGATACGACCCTGTAGTCGTTAGGGGTACATTTAGTGAGAATCGCTTTGCGGTTTACACAATGTGCCCCAACAACCACAGCGCAGTATTGCACAATAACACAACCACTACATTAATTTCTTAAATATAATCGTGTTATAAGATCTAAGAAAGTCCTTGCCTCAATTAAGTCGGGAGACTGACTAACGTTACACGGAATTGACAATAACTATCTTACATTTTACATCTAAATCATCATCAACATCTACACGTATATCAATGTAGTTATTAATGTATTCCCGTAGTACGTATTTGTAGGATAATGGGTGTCCCCAATGATGATGGGACCGGTTCCAGTAAAATATTACGCTGATGAAGTGGGTGTTGCATTTCCGAGTTCATTCGGTTATTTCTTTCGCCCCTGGAAGATCAAATGATATCCAGAAACAGTGGTAAACAGTATACAGTGTTTCATCACCGTCTAATTTTAAGCTGGTTCGAATCCAAATAAATTTGGATTGATGTTCCGCGAAGGCTGTCTTGGTTGCATATTGTTAAGTTTGTCGGCGGTACCACACATAAAGTCGTTATAAATGGCTGAATATTGACGAACCTGGTTCGAATCAAAATCAGTCTGGATTGATGTTCTGCGCAAGGGTTATCTGGGTTGGCGTATTGTTAGTTTGTCGGTGGTATGTGGTTTCTGCGCGTACAGTGATGTGATCCACAAGTGAAATTAACAATTGGGCGTCCATTCATTCACCACAAACACTGACAGCGATGGTCATAGGTGCGAACAGCAATGTAAAACCCAAATAAATAAAGTAATCAAGCATGTGTATTAAACGGACATGGCTCATTCGAATCTCCAATATTTTTCTACGTAATTTTGAGCGACGGATAAGGTAGGTCGATAAATAAACGAACTATTTATAAACCGGCTTCTGAAAAACACTTGCCAAAGACACGGCCATTTTTCAGCTGTTTTCAACTTTTCGCCAGAAGTCAGACAAACGGTCGTTATTGCTACCATATCAGGAATAGACTACCACGGAACGCTCTTTTCTATTCCATATAGTGCAAATGGCTGCTTTGTGTTTTGGACACAATCACCGTATTCACATTTGTATTTGTCATTACCTCAATGCCTATTTTTGGGTTACATAATGCTCGCAGAAAGATAGTTCAGATATTTATCGACCTATTTCGATACTGAGACAAATTCAAAAGCGAATAATATTACGTGTATTTTAAAGAAAACCTCAGTTATTATGGACGCCAACAATTAAAATTGCAACACATATGCTTTCATGTTATCTGTTAGGCAAATTGTCCCTAAATGACGAAGAATCACCCGCCTTGGCAACTTATGTTGAATTGGTCAAGTTGGAATTTAACCGTAACCTTTTCATGACGGGATATGCGCTTGTGCAGTATTAAAGATCCTGTGCCAGTGCATTATCTTATATAACTTTGTTTGGTTAGGATTTTACGTCGTTTTAGCCGTTAGGCCACATCACGACTGAGAAAACTGAATCAGAATTAAGCGAAGCAACTGTGTATAGGCGTAACCGTTAATTGGACTAAAATTAAACTAAATATATACAAATAAAAACACCCAAAATCAGAGCGAGAGTGCTCAATTCGGGTCAGAACCATAAAGAAACTGACCACTGGGCAAACACATATAAAACACAATATAAAAAAGGCAGCAATACTGCTTTGGGAACAGCCGAGTTATAAAACCTGCATAACATTAATAAGCAAGAATAAATAATTTAATTTAACAAGACTGTGACAGACCATAATATGTTAAGTAGCTGTCAAATAAGCATCCTGAATGATTGATAAGATATTTATCATACCTGTTGAATCTGGCGTGAATCTTAATCAATTCATCAAGTTGACAATCGAGTGCTACACTAGTCAGGCGAGCCTTCGCCCACTCGCCAGCCGCTATCCACTCACGACGAAAGGCGTCCCCCACCTCCCAAGTGGACAGTGTATCGTTAAACATCGTAGTGAACTTTGAATACTCAAAGTTCAACCTGCTGCTCTGAAAGTCAAAACTTTTGACGGATTTTGGAGATTTATGTTTTGGAACAATGCAATCATCTGTCTTAGTTGGTTTTGTAGCAAATGGTAAAACTGCAGGAGCTGTATCCATTGCCTGCGAGACAGGTTCAGGAACAGGAGTAATATCATTCTCTTGCAGTGTTGCTATCGATATATTGACGAGGTTTGTTTGACTCTCTGTCTGAGTGCAGGCATCAACAGACTTTGTCTTAGAAACGGCAGCCGAGTATATGACTTGAGAAATTTATGGTCTGGTGCCAACTAATTTCTTCGCATCCATATATGATAAATGTTTCTCAGCCTTACATCTTTGTATCTTAAATTTATAGTCCCATATGGGACATGAACGATACATTGCAGAATGTGAACCTTGATAACTCGATTTTTTTTTAGGATTTGTACAATCCTTATGATCATGACCAGAAACAGAACATCGTGCAAAAATGGTTTCTTTACTTTTACAATGTTCCTGGTCATGGTCATAGCCCTGGCATTTAAAACATCGTAATCGATTTGGAACATATGTACGTATATCTATCTTCGTGTACCCAACCTTCAATGTCGGTGGATGTTCACACCGATTGAAGGTCAGAAGATAACTATTCAGTGGAACTCCAATACCATCAACATTTTTGTAAATCGACGGACTTCTGTAACTCCCTGTGGTGCCAACTCCGCCAATATCTCTGATTCAGAAGAATCAGCGATATCGCGGGTCCGCAACACAGCGCTGCTCCTATTTAATGTCTTGTGGGGAGTAGCCAATACTGGTGTTTGTGCAATAGTTGTTAACTCTAGCAGAGCATCAGATTGAACTTTCTTTGAGCATTCAATCACTAGATAGCCACATATTGGCCCAGTCCTGATTGGTTCAACAGATTTCAATTGCCCAGCAATGCTTTGTAGTGTTTTATCAATGACAACGATAGAAGGTCGTTTCACATTTGGGTCAAAACCAAGAACAAAGTACTGAGGGAATACCACAGCATCATTGGAACTTGGCAAGTCATCAATCTTAAGAGCAAGACGTTGTTTTTTTGGAGTTGCCATACGAAAAGCAAAAATTCGACAACTAGCCCAGCAGCCGCCTTTGAATACCCTTCAAATTCTGATGGGGCCAAAGACTGGTACATAGCTAAAGCGGTGACTCGTTTAGCCACTGCATATAGCAGCATCCCGGTACCTCTCCACAATGAGACAGGCGTGAAGAATACAAGATTCAACACTCAACAATCATCAGGACGAACACATCAGAGACAAGAGAGAACAGAAACATACATGAAAAAACCGAAAACAATACTTCAAACATCTGACGAGCAATGCAACATATAAACAACATTTAATCTGAAACACTGTGGAGAGGCGTGACCAGCCAATTGAGTCGGGTCAACTCAACCACCCGTTTGAAGAGACGTAGGACCAAAGAGGACCAAGAGCTAAGTTGTATCCACAGGTCGATGCCTCGTGTGACACAAACGCCCTAGTACCAACAGGACTCCAACACCACACCTCACGGGATGCACCCCACGGCAAACAGGGTGCCACATTAGAGGATTTTACCCATCGCAGTGGGGCGGTAGGCCTATTCTACCCCGGGCCCACACGGGGTCTTATATAAGTGAGTCTCCCATAGATGGCCTCGATTATACCAGAAAATACACTGGCTTACAAGGTCAAAGTAAATATTGTTAGGCCAATGTATTTTCTTATGCTCTATAAGAGAATGCATTGGCACAGTTTTCGCAAAATTTCGGAAACCTTCAATCGTGGAAGGGTTAACATTTAAATTCATTTGCAAATCACTTGAAAAGGCATTTTATTTGCTGGACAAATACTATCCCATATCAAGCCTAAAGATTAACTGCAATCAAACTCGCGCAGTGTGGATTGGGAGTAAAAAATACTGCACTGGGGTACTATGTGATAGATGTAACATAAACTGGAACCCACCATCATTTCGGTTAGTAGGAATTAATTTTGATTTTAAAAACAAATTTATGTTCACGAAGAACTACACCAATGCAATCAATAAAATTGACCAAATTGGACTCACGTGGTCCAAATGAAATCTGATTGTTCTCGAGTAAAATTGCTTATAATTAGTGATATCAAAACGGACTTTCCTGTTCCAATCGATATCGAATCAATCACGTGATATTCTTAAAGATATAACCACCAAAATACACAAGTCTATTTGGAAAATAAATCAGATCGAATATTTCGAAATCAATTAAAACAATCATACTCCACAGTCATTGCGAAATGGTTTATATATCTTCATTCGCGATAACAATGAAAATAGCTTGAATGATGAAATATATTTTTCACTCCGATATACGGCATATTATACTAAATTTATAAAATAAATTAGTACCAAATAAATGGTACTTAAACTGTCCTTCCACTTTACGAAAATATGGAAAGAATACTAAAAATAGACTTTGGTCAGATTTTATCGAATCATGGGCGGACTATATTGTGATTAACTCGTTCCACAAACTGTAGAAGATGCCTATATCAACGTTATTTGAAACAACACCTATCACAAATCAAAGAGACTACAATGCTAAGGTTATGCTCGAAAATGTGTGTGCTAAGTGAATGATCTCATCACACAAAATGGACATATATTTTCCGACTTTTGAAGGAACTGACTTTGGCGCAAAATGATTTATCGATGGTATGGCATGTGAGCATATCAAGGATGGTAACAGCAAAGTGCGTAGTAAGAGAATGGAAAGTGCCAAAGTTTCGGGTATAAATAGGAAATTTGATTAGTCATTCGGTCTCTTTGACCAGATCGGCCACGGTGTTATGACGCCATATTTATTATTCCGGCGTGGAAACACATTTGAAGCCAGGCGATCACCGTGTAGCTCATGTCAGAAGGTGACCTTGGTAAAACAGTAAATAAAAATAAAAATTACTTGCAAGAATGTTTGGACAATGTGTTTCTAATTTGAGAGTGGAATTTCTGGCCACCAATGATCAAGTGATGCGTTTAAAATCAGAGGCTGAATATATCTGGAAAAGAGAAGGCAACAAGGTTCAATTTAATTATAACATTGATTCTGCTCAACAACTTTTGAGGGGCCAGAAAACAGAAAATACGACTACACATCAGATTTGCCCAACACTCTCATTGATTCACTCAACAAAAGAAATGAACTGATCAAACTGGCAGATTCATCCGAGTATGGTTGAGAAACTGTCAAGTATAGTATGTTGGAAACACTGTCGCTAGTTATTCTGGTGACCAAAAAGAAAATCGCTCGTGCATCAAAGGCAGCTGCTCAAACCTCAGAATAAAGCTAACCGCAGAAAAGTATCACCGAGTGCCACGCATTACTGTGTATGATAATCATATAGAGTGTGCTTTGTTCTAGATCTACTTCGACTCCTGTACCATTTTTTAACGGTTCTGGTGGAGAATTTCAGTGCAAGTACACCGAACCAGGCTGCTTCATATGTGGGAGTTATTCACACTGGGGCAGATTGTGCCCTTTTCACAAGCAGCTGTTTGCCGGAGGAATCGCTGAATCAAGCAGGAACTTAAGGGTCGGCTGTGTTAAAAGTTAAGCATGATAGCACCGAAAGTGAACTGAAAAATGTCTATACCACTGATTATATGAATAATAAAATATTGGTTAAACGGACATGGCTCATTCGAACCTCCAATTTTTTTATCTACGTAATTTGGAGCGACGATACGATAAGTCGATAAATAAACGAACTATTGATATACGGGCTCCATGTGCTCTGCAAAAAACTTGCCAAAGTCACAGCCATTTTTCAACTTTTCGCCAGAAGTCAGCCAAATGCTCTTTATTGCTACCATATCAGGAATAGACTACCACAGAACGCTCTTTTCTGTTCCATGTCGTGCAAATGGCTGTTTTGTGTTTGGGACCCAAACATCGTATTCACAGTTGTATTTATCATTACTTCACTGCGTCTTTTTGGGTTACATAGAAAGGTAGTTCAGATATATATCGGCCTATTTCGATACTGAGAAAAATTCAAAAGCGCAAACCGCCATGTGGCTTTTAAGATCGTTTACGAGATCGCTATTCTCTTGGGAAAAGTACACTGGTGCTTCATATTTCATGCTAAATGTTATTTGCAATGGTTATCGTGTCCCATTTGTTGACATTCCACCGCGGATGATTCATTCTAATAAACGCTGCGACTAAAATCGTAAGTGGGGGAAATCGCAGGTGGAGAAAAGTGGCTTGTCAGCAGACGCTACTGTGCTGCGATGTCTGCAGCTGCGATTTTGTCCACGTGATCGATCACACAATAGCATGTAAATTGTGAGACCAGTGCGACCATGGTCACGTGACAGCTACGATCGTGCGTTTCCATATCGATACAAATGACATGATTCTCTCTGTATCGGATAGAAAAGTGGAAAAAACTGATTCGCAGTATTCGGGGTGTTTTAGATTTTCGATCTGCTTTAGACAGATTATTGCGACGAAATTAGTGTTTGGTCCAATATCGTTACTGATGACAATTGTTTTAAGTATTGTTATTTCGAAGGTCGATAATTTTGACGCATGTGTATGGCTATCAGGACAATGTATTGTCAAATTGTTATTCTGGATGCAAGACATTGAGAACATAAAATCGAAAAAATGGGTTGTTTATAAGTCTGTTTTTACTAATGCAAGTGGAATCGGTTATGGTGGTTATTGTGATCAAGAGCGAGGGTCTGATGTGAATGGTGTTTGGAACGACGACGAGCAAGGTCAATGCTCGATTTGGTGAGAAAGTAATGATCTGAAAATAGTGTTGCAGAGATAATCGAATATACATGATACGCAGTGACACGGTGTTCAGATAGTCAAAGTGGTGTCGCAGTTCTCCAAAACTGGAACATGAAAATTGATCAGCAAACATTGGCTGTTGCCATTCACCAGTTATGTTGGATTAATAACATTCCAGCCTGTTCTCCGGAAAACCCGCACATTATCTGTTTAAAATATAATTTGTTTTAGGTAGATAATCTGCTTAGAGTCGTCTCCTTTTGAGTCGATAATGTGCTGAAAATGATACTTTTTATTCACATTGTCGATTCTAAGCAGATTATGTGCTGACAATGACACAAATATGCCAACTCACGACCTTTTAGGTGTACGTTTTTTAACATGTGTTTACATTGTGGCCCGCGCCATAAACTAAATAAAAGTTAGAGTACTTTATCTGCTTATTTCAGAAAAAAATAATTACATTATGTACCTATTTCACATTATATGTCGATTATGTACGTATTTGCGTGTGAAACATTCAAATAGAACAGAGGATTCCTCTTACGAAAAGGCTGATTTATTGAGCAAGGTTCGGGATATCGATGATTGGGACACTGCTGTTGATACTTTCAGACATTTGAATTTGAAATGGCTACCTTATTCGTGTGATGTGTTCAACCTATCATCACGCAAATACGCACATAATCGACCTATAATTTGAAATATGTACATAATGTAATTATTGGATTCTCCAAATAAGCAGATAATGGACACTTACCCGTTATTTCTTTTTATGGCATGGGCCACAATGAAAAACACATATTAAAGAGCTTAAACTTGAAAAGTTGTGAGTTGGCTTATTTGTGTCATTATCCGCACATAATCTGCTTAGAATCGCCTGATTATGAGTCGATGTTGTAACTAAAATGTTGTCATTTACAGCACATTATCGACTCAAAACGAGGCGATTCTAAACAGTTGTCAACCTAAAACAAGTTCTATTATAAGCAGATAATGTGCTGGTTTTATGAAAAACAGGCTGGATTTGTTTGCATCGTACTATAATGCAATGGTTGACAAATTATGTTATAACTATTGGAATCCAGGTTATGCTATAGCTGCATTTTATTCATCGTTGGTCTTACGATATAAATTGGATCGTTTCACCTGTACGCCTACTATCAAGGATCGTCGTCAAAACGGTCGACGAGAACGCATGTGGCACTTTGGTCATGTCACTATGGGTGTCCGGATCCAGGGGCTGCGCGGGACCGAAATATACTTTTGCCAACTATTTTGACAAATGTAATTATTTTTTGCCAAATTATTTTAGAAATTGCCAATTGCGATAGGAAAGCAGTTAACTATTAACAATTCTCGCCTCTGTGGTTTATCATAGAACAAACCAATTACGGAACAATACGATTGTTGAAGGGTTGCTTCACCATAAGGCCAGAGAATGGCAAATAAAAAAGGATTATCTATGTAAACACCACCACAATAAATACTATAGTAATCGCATGGATACTAGTGCTATCAGATTAACTGCATCTTAATGAAGGTGTTAACATTTCCTAACCTTATAGACCACATCTAATTGCAATGCTTTCCTGAAATCAATGTCATGAGTTACCAATAGTTTTCTTCCTTGAGAAGTTAAAAGGTGACTTGCCAAAATTTTTGCCAAATGAATTTTTTTTTGCCATTGGCAAATTTTGAAAGTGGCAGCGAACCCTGTCCGAACCATTTTGATCTTTTCTTTGTGAAGGTGATATGTGGAATAATTTTATGAAAAAAATAATGCTGTTACGGAAAAGTAAGGAATTTTATATTCCAAGTCGATTGGCTGGTGGTTTGTTTGGTGAACGAAATCTCAATTTTGATATGTTGGCACTTATAATAATAGACGCACATTGAGTTCGATTCTGTTATTATCTTTTATAGATTTAATATCGGAATACTAAAAAGTATGCCGTTATCTTTACATCAGCGGATTCCAAAATTGAAAATGCATACTTCAAGATTCTTGAGCAATTTCAACATGTCTAAAATATGTCAACTTCCATTCGTTGGAGAGATTGGGCAGTTTAAATGAAAGTTAGTAGGCATTTCCAGCAAGACCGTTCTATTTTTCACTCTTGAGTGTTATGTGTTATTGACAATAGTTCATCCCCAGCGCTCTAATGGCAGCTTTTTATGAGTTAAGTACATTCACATTGGGACAGAAAAGCCCGACTGAAGATTCTTAATAATAAAATGCTCCGGAGTGAGCTAAACGAAGATTGAGTCGACCAGTAATAAAGAAAAAACCGATAACAGTATATATGCATCAAAAACTTGAATTGGCAACAAAAATGGATTGTAAAGTTATCTCAAAGAAACTTATTAATTATCAGTACTGGTGATACGTGGCCAGTGAAACAGTTTGAAAAATATCTGCAAATGGCAAGAATATAGGAGATTTCGGCAGATTTTGTGTTTCGACAAATTATAAATTCATGTACGGGTTACGTTTAGTTCCCTCAGTTTATATGTTCCTCGATGGCGACGATACAATGAGTCTACAAACGAATCTAACTATTTTTGAAGAATTCCAAAAATTCATTATCCACACAACGATTTTAGTTGCTTAATTATAAATCGGTCAGCAGCATATTAGAGCATCTTACCTAACGTGTAATAAAACGAAGAATCCGTTCCATTCCACTCCCTCCACCATCCCCCTCCATCTTTGTCTTTTTTTTAATTCTCCTCTTATTCTTAATACCCAAACAATCCCAGGACCCATGTAATATCCGAATTATCTATCTACTGTCCGTCCCGATACTAACGTAAAATCCCAGGATGATTTATATATATATATTATACAGGGGCCCTTAATGATACATGGTGCGAACGCCACCCGAAAAGCTATGTGGTTACTGTCGTTCTCCCTTTCTACCAGATATATCACATATTACCATATCCATTATATCAGACGTCCCTTGTGTATTCCCATGTTCAATGTATATTTTGTAACATAATTATATATTTGGTGGACAAATAAACAATGCTTAAACCAAGGGTTACGTTTTACGTTCAGGAAACAGACATTTATCGTATACTCGGACACTTGAAATATTCAAAGCAGCAGTTGCTCATTTTGCCAATAACATTGGTGATTATGGTTTACCAGCACGCAACGACGGAAGCGAATAATGGTATTCCAGACACATTATTCAAACTCGATGGTCACTGTAGAAGCGACCGCGACCAGGACAGTTATATCGACGGTAAATTGTCAGAATGTTAAAGTGTTTCTCAATCATTGGATAGGTAATGCACGTATTACTGTATTGGTTGCATATTATCGCAGGTTGAATGAAATTAATTTCTTCACTGTTATGATCATTCGCGGTCAGCTTGGTCGTTTGGTCGGCCGCATCTCAGGTATCCCAAACTGATTTATTTGTTATTTTCCCCGGGGATAGGTTATCGATATGCGGGGGTGACTGGGTTCATGCATGAAGAAATATCTTTTCCAAAATTCCGACGTTTGAGGGAACTTAATTAGGAAAATTATTTCTCTATGGTATGGAATATGAGCATATCAAGGGTGGTAACTGTAAAGTGTCTACGGAAGAGTGCGATTTAATTAGTCGTTCGGTCTTTTGGGGCAGATCGGTCACGATGTTCGGACGTCATATTTATTTAAATTTTATAATTCGATATATTGTATATTTGAATTGTTTTGTATATATGTCGGTTGAGTTCAGAATGAATTCACTAATATGATCCGTTTATTTTCAGACTTCATGTTGTACAATGTACATATTGTCTGATGTCTGTAAACAGGAGAAGATTTGTGTTTCTGGCGATTCGTGCCCTACTTTGATATGATGGTGGATATGAGATTGAAGTTCTTCGGTTGCCGTGCACCAGAACCGGTTGTTCCGCAGTTGTAAGTATTTGCAAGATCCAATACGTTTGGTTATACCTGGATGATTTGGTGTGTAAACATCAAATTCAGTGGTTGAAATAAATGTATTCGTTTGCAGATAATCTGTGAATATCTTCAAGGGATGCCGGTAATTACTGGAAAATATCCTGTATAATGTTAATCGTTCAGCGTGCGTTAAGCAGTCATTTGAACCTGATCAGAGATGTGATCAGTGAACCAGTGTTGCATGGCAGCTGTGTTGTGGAGATGTGATCAGTGAACCAGTGTTGCATGGCAGCTGTGTTGTGGAGATGTGATCAGTGAACCAGTGTGGCATGGCAGCTGTGTTGTGGAGATGTGATCAGTGAACCAGTGTTGCATGGCAGCTGTGTTGTGGAGATGTGATCAGTGAACCAGTGTTGCATGGCAACTGTGTTGTGGAGATGTGATCAGTGAACCAGTGTTGCATGGCAGCTGTGTTGTGGAGATGTGATCAGTGAACCAGTGTTGCATGGCAGCTGTGTTGTGGAGATGTGATCAGTGAACCAGTGTTGCATGGCAGCTGTGTTGTGGAGATGTGATCAGTGAACCAGTGTTGCATGGCAGCTGTGTTGTGGAGATGTGATCAGTGAACCAGTGTTGCATGGCAGCTGTGTTGTGGAGATGTGATCAGTGAACCAGTGTTGCATGGCAGCTGTGTTGTGGAGATGTGATCAGTGAACCAGTGTGGCATGGCAGCTGTGTTGTGGAGATGTGATCAGTGAACCAGTGTTGCATGGCAGCTGTGTTGTGGAGATGTGATCAGTGAACCAGTGTTGCATGGCAGCTGTGTTGTGGAGATGTGATCAGTGAACCAGTGTTGCATGGCAGCTGTGTTGTGGAGATGTGATCAGTGAACCAGTGTTGCATGGCAGCTGTGTTGTGGAGATGTGATCAGTGAACCAGTGTTGCATGGCAGCTGTGTTGTGGAGATGTGATCAGTGAACCAGTGTTGCATGGCAGCTGTGTTGTGGAGATGTGATCAGTGAACCAGTGTTGCATGGCAGCTGTGTTGTGGAGATGTGATAAGTGAACCAGTGTTGCATGGCAGCTGTGTTGTGGAGATGTGATCAGTGAACCAGTGTGGCATGGCAGCTGTGTTGTGGAGATGTGATCAGTGAACCAGTGTGGCATGGCAGCTGTGTTGTGGAGATGTGATCAGTGAACCAGTGTTGCATGGCAGCTGTGTTGTGGAGATGTGATCAGTGAACCAGTGTTGCATGGCAGCTGTGTTGGGGAGATGTGATCAGTGAACCAGTGTTGCATGGCAGCTGTGTTGTGGAGATGTGATCAGTGAACCAGTGTTGCATGGCAGCTGTGTTGTGGAGATGTGATCAGTGAACCAGTGTTGCATGGCAGCTGTGTTGTGGAGATGTGATCAGTGAACCAGTGTTGCATGGCAGCTGTGTTGTGGAGATGTGATCAGTGAACCAGTGTTGCATGGCAGCTGTGTTGTGGAGATGTGATCAGTGAACCAGTGTTGCATGGCAGCTGTGTTGTGGAGATGTGATCAGTGAACCAGTGTTGCATGGCAGCTGTGTTGTGGAGATGTGATCAGTGAACCAGTGTTGCATGGCAGCTGTGTTGTGGAGATGTGATCAGTGAACCAGTGTGGCATGGCAGCTGTGTTGTGGAGATGTGATCAGTGAACCAGTGTGGCATGGCAGCTGTGTTGTGGAGATGTGATCAGTGAACCAGTGTGGCATGGCAGCTGTGTTGTGGAGATGTGATCAGTGAACCAGTGTTGCATGGCAGCTGTGTTGTGGAGATGTGATCAGTGAACCAGTGTTGCATGGCAGCTGTGTTGTGGAGATGTGATCAGTGAACCAGTGTTGCATGGCAGCTGTGTTGTGGAGATGTGATCAGTGAACCAGTGTTGCATGGCAGCTGTGTTGTGGAGATGTGATCAGTGAACCAGTGTGGCATGGCAGCTGTGTTGTGGAGATGTGATCAGTGAACCAGTGTGGCATGGCAGCTGTGTTGTGGAGATGTGATCAGTGAACCAGTGTTGCATGGCAGCTGTGTTGTGGAGATGTGATCAGTGAACCAGTGTGGCATGGCAGCTGTGTTGTGGAGATGTGATCAGTGAACCAGTGTGGCATGGCAGCTGTGTTGTGGAGATGTGATCAGTGAACCAGTGTGGCATGGCAGCTGTGTTGTGGAGATGTGATCAGTGAACCAGTGTTGCATGGCAGCTGTGTTGTGGAGATGTGATCAGTGAACCAGTGTGGCATGGCAGCTGTGTTGTGGAGATGTGATCAGTGAACCAGTGTGGCATGGCAGCTGTGTTGTGGAGATGTAAAATGTGCTTCTGAAAGCTTGCGATTGGTGTTCTGTGCCGTTATGGCGTTTTTGCCGTTGGGGCGTTCTGTGCCGTTATGGCGTTTTTGCCGTTGGGGCGTTCTGTGTCGCCTGGTGCATATTGTGTGTCGTCTGGCGTTTTGTGCTGAGTCTGACATACATGTAGGTCAGTAGTTATCGGTAAAAAATCGAGTATTGGGCATGTTTTACCCGGTTGAGCCGATAAGCGGTCGTTTAGTGCCTTTGTGGCACGAAATTCATGTATGTGAAGCATACAAGTGGTTGTGTTCTGCTGAGAGAGGATTATCGGAACATTAAAGGCCGCATCGACAGTACCCAATACTGTTTTGTTTGTTTTTCCCGGGGATAAAGTACTGATATTCGGGGGTGACGGGGTTCATGGAGAAATGTTATTTCATACGAAGAATCAATACAACAAACACCGGAACTCAAAATAAATTTCATTACATTCAACACAATCACCATACGTATTAACTCATTCTAGATCATGTCAACTTTGGCAACATAACAAACCATTAGAACATCCAATTGTTCCATTTCCACTACGTTGTCTCACAAATTTTTATTCTCAAAATATAAACACTGTCCTAAGTAGCTCTCAATTGAAAACGGACTTTACGAGAAATTGGGAAATCGAATTGCATGTAAGTATCGAAATGAAATGTCGCTTGATAATACTGAGTAGATCATTCACCTGCGCTATGTATATAAAATATATGTGGTTCCAATACCGAGTTAATACTAGATTTCTAGGTACAAATTACCTGTTGAACAAAATGGAAATATTTACGTCAGATTTAGTGGTCTTAAAAAACAATAGCTCATATAATTATTGTGTGAGTATGTTTGATGTTGATTGAAGACATCCCGTGGGTGGTATTATTTGGTTGTTTAATAACACAAACTCACGAATGTATACCGTTGAAGAAAATTCAATTCGCAGTATACTGCACCGGTACATGTATAGTTCTAGTTACTCTGGTCTTCACATGTCTAATGAAACGTACGCGCCCCCACTGCTTTGATATGTATGCATATATTTCAAATATCAGGAAGTACAACTATACTATAGACACATTGTCAAAATATAAATCGCGATGTCGAGCGAATGATGCCTATGTATATTCTCATCGGCATATATTCGCTTGATTATACACTGCGTGAACACAGAATATATGTCGAATTAGGGATAGTTGGTTCTTGTTGCCAACTGAAATATTGTCTGTCATCTGCAGTCAGGAAAACATACTTTAATGTTCACTTAATTTTGTTTACCTAGACGTAAAGAACCAGACATAAACATATATCAGGGCTACATTGTTATTAAAATTTACCATGCCTTATCTAAGTGGCAGTGATTATACGGTGTGACTAAACACCGCCCGGACCAGCCCGGGCCCACCATTTGGACTATATGAGTGATTTTAAGGCCAATATAAGTGCAGGGGGTGTCATGGAAACCCACCCAGGGTCGCTATTAACCCTCAAAATGCCGCGAAATGAAGCTAACAGCCCGGACCGCCCCTGCTGCGTCCAGGTGTGATTTTAGTATTCACATCTGTGCGAGGGTGTTAATGAAACCCAAATACGCACGGAGAGTGGTCAAGGTCAAACGGAAGTGCCGCTTATTAACCCCTAAACTTCCCAGATTAAGCCAGAATTACAACATTGCTCCCCCAATAAACAAACTCACAGTCCGGACCCCCTTAATGTCCTCGTACTTCTAATAACCCCTTACATATGTGTTTGTGGAACTACCCTCGATTACACTCACGAAGATACAAGGGCGAGTCGCCCACGAATGCCTGGCAATTAACCCCCAAAATGCCGCCATCGCCGATTATGTTTACCGATAACGGGCACACACTTGTAATTCTGAATGAATCTTGTACATTTGGGGGTTAATATCGTCCCTTCTCTTTGGCCGTGACCATAGTCCGTGTGTTTGTGAGTTTCCATGACACCCGTGTACAGATAGGGCTACTAAAATTACCACTAGACGCCACAGGGGCGGTCCTGGCTGTTAGCTTCGTTATCGATAAACATATTTGGCGATGGCGGGGTTAATTGCCAGGCTTTCGTGGGCTTTCTCCGTGAGTGTAGCCGAGGTTGTTCCGCAACAGATATGTAAAGAGTTATTAGAAGTATGAGGACATTAAGGGGGTCCGGGGTTGTGAGTTTGTTTATTGGGGCCACAATTTTTTAATGCTGACTGAATTTGGCAAGTTTAGGGGTTAATATCGGCACTTCTGTTTGACCTTGACCACTCTCCGTGCGTATTTGGGTTTCATTTACACCCTCGCACATATATGGATACTAAAATCACACCTGGACGCAGCAGGGGCGGTCCGGGCTGTTAGCTTCATTTCGCGGCGAACATTTTCGCCGATGCCGGCATTTTGAGGGTTAATAGCGACCCTGAGTGTGTTTCCATGACACCCCTGCACTTACATTGGCCTTAAAATAACTCATATAGTCCATATGGGGGGTCCGGGCTGGACTGGGATGGTCCGGGCTGTCAGCGTCGTTATGGGTAAACATAATAGTCGATGGCGGCATTTTGTGGGTTAATTGCCAGGCATTTGTGGGCGACTCGCCCTTGTATCTTCGTGAGTGTAGTCGACGAGGGTAGTTCCACAACACATATGTAAGGAGTTATTAGAAGTACGAGGACATTAAGGGGTCCGGGCTGTGAGTTTGTTTATTGGGGGCGCAATTTTGTAATTCTGGCTGATTCTGGGAAGTTTAGGGCTTAATAAGCGGCACTTCCGTTTGACCTTGACCACTCTCCGTGCGTATTTGGGTTTCATTAACACCCTCGTACAGATATGGATACTATAATCACACTGGACGCAGCAGGGGCGGTCCGGGCTGTTAGCTTCATTTCGCGGCGAATATTTTCGCCGATGCCGGCATTTTGAGGGTTAATAGCGACCCCTGAGTGTGTTTCCATGACACCCCTGCACTTATATTGCCCCCCTAAAATCACTCATATAGTCCATATGGGGGGTCCGGGCTGGTCCGGGCTCCAGCCCTGACCGGTCCGGGCTGGTCCGGTCGGTGTTTAGTCACACCCGTGATTATATCAATATAACCCACAATATTGATATAATCGAATCGATGCAACGCCACAGCATGAACTAAATTATCCACATGTATGGGCCCAATGTTGTAAATACATGTGCATGTATATCCCTCTGTAGTAAAGTGAATATCTTTTGTTGTATGTAGTTTGTGATATATGGCTCCAATATAGTATACACCCCGTGGTGTACCCTTACATACTCGTTTTGTGGCATTATATGGGCAACTCTGCAAAAAGCGCCCAAAAATATGTACGCGGGAACCAGAACACATTGGAAGATTCACATTTGAGTTGATAATAGATCAACAAGCTCCAAAATAGAGGCGGCCCCGTGGTGTATGACAATTCTGAGCCTTTTGAAGATAAATAACACAAAAGTACATCATCCCATGAAGCACATCTACCTTTGTTGCACCGAAGTCCATGGAACCATATATGTGACCCGCCAATGCCAATGCATACTCTTATATATGCGAGTCGACCATAGGTCGCCTCGCATATATAAGAGAATGCATTGGCCTAACAATTTTTTTTTAAATAAATGTTTCTTACAATTTTTAGGACATAAAATAAAAAACATCCATTACCCTGCAGGGAGCCCCACACATATATAGAAGCATATAGAAGAGTGTCGTCTGCTCATGTTTGTCTGGGGCTCTGTATGGGTGAAATTATAAAATTGTTAAAGAATACAAGAAAAAATTATTAAAAATTGTTAGGGCCAATGCATTCTCTTATATATGAGAGGCGACCTATGGTCGACTCGCATATATAAGAGAATGCATTGGCACAGGGTAAAAATAATCCCGACTTACGACTGGATTTGATATGGCGGGTCACACATATGTAAAGCACACACAAATATTTCGGCGATATAAAGTATACTTACATTTTATGTAGTTTTACAGAACTTTACCTCATAGTTGCAAACTGGTCCTACTTCAAATATACATCAACACTAAAGTAATTTCTTACCTAGAACGTCGATAGTTTTGTTTCAAAAGATAAAAGTTTCGTGTATTTAAGTAATCTTTGTTTGATTATCGAGAGTTTAGTACGATTATAGCATGCACATCATTTCACTTATCATGTTTATACAAAAGCGTCAATCATCCGCGTGTAACTGAATTACACCTGCAGTAGAACATATTTTGAACTTAAATGGCACTCTGTATAATAATTTATAAACATCTGTCGATTACTCGATAGTCAACAATATTTGTTACACCGGATGTGTGGTATACACAATACGCCGGATGCAGAGGGCGCATGTATATGGATTGGTAAGCTGGGCGTTATTTCGAGTCCTGGAATTCGGTAGACTACATGGGTGTCTCAAAATTGTAGAATGAGTGTTAAGAGAATAAACTAATTTAATTTAATTGATAAAGTTACAGTTGATCGTTCTCGTTTCCCTAAGTGTTCGGCAAACTGGCTTGGGCTTTCTCGTGGTTCGTTGGCAGGGTTCGCGCTGTCACTTGCCAATGGCAAAAATATTTCCCATTGGCAAAACATATTTTCATTTGGCAATAGCCTTGACAAGTCATTTTTAATTCTGCTAGGGAAATGAAAAATATTGGTCAATCAATAGTATTCATTTGAGGAAACGTTTCCAATATAATTGCATTATAGTGGTGTGTTATAAGCTTTAGGACAAATTAACACCTCTACCAAGATGCAGTTAATGTGATACGATTAGCACCGACGAACAGAGGGATTACTTGTATGTGTTGTGGTGGTGATAACATGGCTAGTTCTAATTATACTTCCATGGTGTAACCAAGGAAGTATATTGTTTTTCTACTGAGGTCGTTTTCCGTTTATTTCGAAATACTCAGAAACTGATTGCAGTAGGAACGCGAAATCTCTAGCGAATGTAGGCATCGAAGGTTTACTAAATATAATGTTATCAGGATTTCCGCCCAATGTTTCTTGGCGGAGTTATGGCCCTTTTGCGATTATTTTTCATTGTTATTATTATTATACTTGACACTTTTGTAATCACTATTACTCGAAAAGTACAAGAAGTAGGACACCAAAACTTTGTAAGTATGTTGGGGTACATGAGTTCTAACCATATGTCCCATAACGATTTTGTCCGCGCTTTCACCGAGGAGTTATCTCCCTTTATTTGAAAAAATGTCATTTTATTATCTCGGAAATTATAAGAAGCAGAGCATCGAAAATTAGACCGTATGCACATCTCGATATGCACTACTGCCCACGGGCATAAAAACTTGTGTCCGCGCTTTCCCTGAAGAGTTACCGCCCATAGTTGGCAAACCTCTATTTTATTGTACTCTGTTGTCCTCCCGTATTATTCCAGATAACTGCATTTGGTTTTTGTAGTCGTATTGACCGTTGTCAGCTTAGTCCAAGGAAGAAAATTTGACAGGGTTGGACATATATTTTTACAATAGGATGGGGGTGCCAAATTAAAAAAAAAAAAATTGTTACGAATCTCGTCTATTTCTGTGTATGGCTTGACTGTGTAAAGCTGATCAAATACCGCGAAAAAAAATTGAAATCTGAGTAGAAATACCAGAGTTGTGGGCCCTCAAATTTTTTTTCGGGGGGACAATCGGGTTGTCGCCCTATCTCCTTTAAAACGGACAATCATTGCAAATAGTGACACACTTCTAAGTATCCAGACTATCTAGTGCTCGGTGTGAGCCAAATTTTGCCAGTGTCGGTTCAGTATTGTGGTTCTGGGGAGGGGGTGGTTTATGGTTCAATATTTTATTTAGTCTCCGAATCAGATGAAACTTGGATTATAACATCTACCCTACAAACTTATCACGACGCTGAAAACAGATCAGATCCGTTGGAAAATGGCGAAGATTTGGACCCTCAAAGTTTGAACTTGGGCCCATATGCTTTCCAATAACCGAAATGTTTTTCGTCTCCGATTCAGATGAAATGCATTCCATACAATATATGTGAGCAGCAGATCACAAAACTGAAAACAATTTTTAAATCCATGGAAAATAACGGAGTTACGGGTCTTCAAAATTCGCATTTTGAGCCTGGGTTGACAATTTCCCAATCCCGTCACCCAATTTCGAGGCTGGGGTGGGGTCACTTGCAATCACTTGAGATCAACATAAACATGGTAAGGACGTGATATAATCATCCTACTTCCTATTTTCCGTCCTAAACTACGATGTTTTCAGCTCAAGATTCGCCCTATTATTATACTTCCATGGTGTAACCAAGGAAGTATATTGTTTTTCTACTGAGGTCGTTTTCCGTTTATTTCGAAATACTCAGAAACTGATTGCAGTAGGAACGCGAAATCTCTAGCGAATGTAGGCATCGAAGGTTTACTAAATATAATGGTATCAGGATTTCCGCCCAATGTTTCTTGGCGGAGTTATGGCCCTTTTGCGATTATTTTTCATTGTTATTATTATTATACTTGACACTTTTGTAATCACTATTACTCGAAAAGTACAAGAAGTAGGACACCAAAACTTTGTAAGTATGTTGGGGTACATGAGTTCTAACCATATGTCCCCATAACGATTTTGTCCGCGCTTTCACCGAGGAGTTATCTCCCTTTATTTGAAAAAATGTCCATTTTATTATCTCGGAAATTATAAGAAACAGAGCATCGAAAATTAGACCGTATGCACATCTCGATATGCACTACTGCCCACGGGCATAAAACTTGTGTCCGCGCTTTCCCTGAAGAGTTACCGCCCATAGTTGGCAAACCTCTATTTTATTTTACTCTGTTGTCCTCCCGTATTATTCCAGATAACTGCATTTGGTTTTTGTAGTCGTATTGACCGTTGTCAGCTTAGTCCAAGGAAGAAAATTTGACAGGGTTGGACATATATTTTTACAATAGGATGGGGGTGCCAAATTAAAAAAAAAAAATTCGTTACGAATCTCGTCTATTTCTGTGTATGGCTTGACTGTGTAAAGCTGATCAAATACCGCGAAAAAAAATTGAAATCTGAGAGAAATACCAGAGTTGTGGGCCCTCAAATTTTTTTTCGGGGGGACAATCGGGTTGTCGCCCTATCTCCTTTAAAACGGACAATCATTGCAAATAGTGACACACTTCTAAGTATCCAGACTATCTAGTGCTCGGTGTGAGCCAAATTTTGCCAGTGTCGGTTCAGTATTGTGGTTCTGGGGAGGGGTGGTTTATGGTTCAATATTTTATTTAGTCTCCGAATCAGATGAAACTTGGAATATAACATCTACCCTACAAACTTATCACGACGCTGAAAACAGATCTCAGATCCGTTGGAAAATGGCGGAGATTTGGACCCTCAAAGTTTGAACTTGGGCCCATATGCTTTCCAATAACCGAAATGTTTTTCGTCTCCGATTCAGATGAAATGCATTCCATACAATATATGTGAGCAGCAGATCACAAAACTGAAAACAATTTTTAAATCCATTGGAAAATAACGGAGTTACGGGTCTTCAAAATTCGCATTTTGAGCCTGGGTTGACAATTTCCCAACCCCGTCACCCAATTTCGAGGCTGGGGTGGGGTCACTTGCAATCACTTGAGATCAACATAAACATGGTAAGGACGTGATATAATCATACTACTTCCTATTTTCCGTCCCTAAACTACGATGTTTTCAGCTCAAGATTCGCCCTATTATTATACTTCCATGGTGTAACCAAGGAAGTATATTGTTTTTCTACTGAGGTCGTTTTCCGTTTATTTCGAAATACTCAGAAACTGATTGCAGTAGGAACGCGAAATCTCTAGCGAATGTAGGCATCGAAGGTTTACTAAATATAATGGTATCAGGATTTCCGCCCAATGTTTCTTGGCGGAGTTATGGCCCTTTTGCGATTATTTTTCATTGTTATTATTATTATACTTGACACTTTTGTAATCACTATTTATTACTCGAAAAGTACAAGAAGTAGGACACCAAAACTTGGTAAGTAGGTTGGGGTACATGAGTTCTAACCATATGGCCCATAACGATTTTGTCCGCGCTTTCACCGAGGAGTTATCTCCCTTTATTTGAAAAAATGTCATTTTATTATCTCGGAAATTATAAGAAGCAGAGCATCGAAAATTAGACCGTATGCACATCTCGATACGCACTACTGCCCACGGGCATAAAAACTTGTGTCCGCGCTTTCCCTGAAGAGTTACCGCCCATAGTTGGCAAACCTCTATTTTATTGTACTCTGTTGTCCTCCCGTATTATTCCAGATAACTGCATTTGGTTTTTGTAGTCGTATTGACCGTTGTCAGCTTAGTCCAAGGAAGAAAATTTGACAGGGTTGGACATATATTTTTACACCAATGACCACTGATGATATATTTCAACAGCCATTCCTGTTCGGCGCACTGCGTTAATTGTTATATTGGCTAATGGGTAATCACTCAAAACAATGTCGGCTGTCTGTCTTGTCAATCGGCCGTAATTCTGCAGTTTTATCACGATGCGGCTTAAAATTGACATATTTTGAGTCCAAAAAACGCTCTAAATTCATTAGTCTCTTTATCATCTGTATGTGGCACGAGTGAAAATGTATGACTTTATTGCCCGTTTGTTAAGATCGTTGATTGCATATTTCGCATTAATTGGACGAGACGTAATGCAAAGTGTTATAACTTAGGAAGAGTCCGACAACGACGTCGTACGTACGTCCGCTAATCGGAAAATATACACAAACATGTCTTAAAGCGCCGACTAATTCACCACCTGCGTGTATTCAAGAATATGAATCACACCAAAATTAAGCGAATTGTATATGGAATGTGTAGGTATAAGCTGCCATGTATATATCATTCCCAGAATGCTACCATAGCTATTAGTGAAATAAAACACCTTAAACTGTTGGGGAAATCGCGATATAGGCCCGCGAGCAAAGAGAGCTTAATGTCATCATACGCTATTTCGCTGTTGCGAAATGGGTGATCGTTCAACGTACCATAATTACGTTATACGACATATATATGTTTGTGTGTGAATAACGATTGTTAACTTGGTATTATGAACTTATGCATGACTGCGAAGACTTGCAATAACATATTAAATGGTAAAATACGCGCATTCATACCCGTATATACCCGTATATTCAGAAGAATATCCGTCTAGTTTACAAGCTCGACATGCTATATATGTTTATGGTATACTACCATTTCAACACATCGGCTATTTATCATTTTGCTGGTGAGAAGGCGTATGTTCACTTTGGTGCTATATATGTGCACAGAAAAGGCACCATTACTCGGGAAAGCAACATACTGAAATGCATATAGATGTACGCGAATCAATTACGTTCTCACACAATGCAGTTATCCCAAATCCGCGCTCTTTAAAATAGAATTGCCTTCGCTATGGCTGGCCTACTTCTGATGGTACAGGGTGTTACGCACCTGTCCGACTAAGTCACTTTGAACCCAAAATTTATACAATCTCATACGAGCAGTGAAAAGGTTCGCGATAATAAATAATCCGTACAATTGGTATAAACGTTTGTATCGACATATCGTGCATTCACAGCATTTATTGTTTATCGTCAATGAATATGTTTCTGAATTATATTTAATTCTTGACGCCTGATACAAATGTATAGCGACGTTTTTGTGATCTTTCTAGAACGTTCGCGAGCATGATAGAACTTCAAATAAAATACATTCGCCTATGTCCCATTTTGGTGATCAAAATATTCGTAAAAATATAAATTTAGATTGTAGATCCGTTGCTCACCAGTCACCATGGACAGACTACCTCAAGTGTAAAAACTTTATTCAGCTTCAGGCTCAGAAATGGACTGTCGTATATGCATACCACAAGGAGAACATAATTATAACGTGTAACTCTACCTAAACTACATTCGAATAAGTCAGGTTCATCCATCCCGATATATGTAATTTCGGTAAATTTGTGACACTTTTCAATAGCATTATCCGTCTAAATACGTGTATATATGACTATGTATTTGTGTTTAGTGCTTTTATTTGAGATATGTTTGTCGGCCATTTGGTAATTATTTTATAACTCGAGTCTTTATATTAGGATACAGGTTTATAAATTAAAACCTTCTTTTTGGTACTTTAAATTATGGCAGTAACTGTGATAAAGGTTTTATCGTATATCCACATACATGTAGTACGGTACGCATCCAGAGGGCGTTTTTCTAATTTTCAGATGGAACGATTTACTCGTGACAACGCTATATATAATAAATATGTATACTTATGTAGTCTATCACTAGCCAGTTTTTAGCCCCAAATCCAAACGGGCTGATGTAGGAGCGAGTTTAATGCGGTGGTACATAAGCCGGTATACTGTAGGTATGCCTCTAAAATTTGACCTCTCTAATATAAACGCAACCTGCTCAAGGGAGTGTTTGTGTCGGGTGGGTTCAGATTTGGAAAATTCCACCGAAGATCAAATGGGGAAAATTACTCCGAAAATCATATATTGAGATAAAAACTTTTCGATGAGTGGATGTGATAAGTAGTATCTAAACGCAAGATTAGTACACTTTTTAATTATTTATATTGAACGGTTTAACCCTGGTAGCGTATAACGTTGTGACGGGTGATATATATTACTCAAATTCAAACCCTCTTTTCATGACGCAAATTCAGACGGACTTAGCAAGAAGCAAGGCAAATGCATGAATATGCTCACCGATATACTATATAGGTATGTCCGCTCTACTGTAAAAGTAACCTATTGTCACGATTTGACCTGTCCAAAACACTCCCCGGACAAAAGTTTTCCTAGGTATCAAAATTCGTCGAAATCCGATCGTTTTACTCGATTTGACCTTGAACTGACCATTTCGAAGGTCAATGCCAGGTCGGGGTCACGACTTAACCCGCCAAAAAGACTCCCCGAACAAAAGTACCCATAGGTATCGAATTTCGTGGAAATCCGTGTTTTACCCGATTTGATCTTCGATTGTCCTTTTTGAAGACAAATGTCAGGCCCGGGGTCACGATTCGACCCGTCCAAAACACTCCCTGGACAAAAGTACCCACATTTATCAGATTTCGTCAAAATCCGTCCAGCAGTTACCCCGGCCATAGCTGACAGACAAACAAACAGGCAGACAGAAGTACCAAAATATATATTAAATTAAGAAATGTCAATGCAAGTCCACCATTGGATCGTAAGGCACCAATATGCATTCACATGAAGAGGAACACACATATACGCATAACACTCACATGGGATGGGATGGAATACCATGGAAGTATATCTGATTCCATGGAATCTGACCTCTAGTTCTCTTTGTTTTTGACGTGCCCTTCTGATGTAACAATTAGCCCTTCTAAGTTATAAATCCTATCGATATCAACAGTCGCACAAACAGCAATTGTCGAAATATATGACTCAATGTTGCAGAAACTGATAGCGTTTGGCAATTTCTAGAAGAATTTGGCAAAAAATATTTAAATTTGGCAAAAGTAATTTTCGGTCCAGCGCGAACCCTGCATGTTCGTTGGCAATAAGGACATTTTGTAGTAGCTCGAGCTGTGTAAAGTGTTTGCCGTCGATACTAGTTTATTTTTAGTCCATTATTAGTCGTGTTGTAGTGAGTACTCAACTACAAGCCATACTACGACAGTGAATTAACCCTTTACCCAACAGAAGGGCCCTGTGCCAATGCATTCTCTTATATATGCGAGTCGACCATAGGTCGCCTCGCATATATAAGAGAATGCATTGGCTTAACACATTAAAAATTATAAAATTGTTAAAGAATGTAAGAAAAAATGGTAAAAAGTGTTAAAAAAAAGTTTTTTTTTAGGCCAATGCATTCTCTTATATATGCGAGGCGACCTATGGACGACTCGCATATATAAGAGAATGCATTGGCACAGGGCATAACTGTAACTATCACAATGTGGTCAAGGAGCCGGTTCCAATGATATCCATATTTGTATGGTTCTATTGAGACAGACCGAAGATATTTTAGGCTGTTGAAGGTTTATTTGGCCGGTTTTGGCCGGTTTGTTGGGTAAAGGGTTAAAGACGTATATAGAGTGACAGGTCGCCGGTTAATCCGACTAATTGGTGATGTGACAAGTTCTGTTTAGGCTAAATTAAACACCGACATGATACACCGTGTGCGTGTTGAAGTGATATATATGTTAGTATGTCTTAGGACTTTCCGAAAATTGATAAAAAATGTTAAGATCTCACCGTGGTCAATCTTCGAAATCCAATATGGCCGCACCGGCTCAGACTGAATGTCAAAAATGTTTTACATGCGCGGACGAGTACCCATTAAGGGAACTACTAAAACATGTTTAGAAGAACATTATGAAAGCGTTCTGTTACCTGACCTCACTGGTTACCAGGAAAGTGTTCAATCGCATGTCTCCATCAAACACATGGAAAGTGTTCATTCACCTATCTCAATCTAACAAATGTAAAGTGTTCAATCGCCATCCCTGATCATATGCGGGATGTTGGCAGTACTAATATGGGCAATGCTGAAGTAATTGAAGGAGTTGATGAGATAATTGAAAATAATTATTCGGAAATTGTTAAAGATTCAATATATGTGTGCAGTGAATTTCAACCGACTAATTGGTGATGATGTAACAAGTTCTGTTTGCCTAATAAAACACCGAAATGATACCAAAAAAAATTGAAATGCGGGACGAGTTCCCCATTAAAGATACGGTTGGCCTTGGCGGTGGGTATCCTGTGAAATTATTTCCACCCGTCAAAAACCGCCACAAACAGAAAGAACATCAAAATGTAGACAGACTTTGTCCGTATACAAATAAGAAATTTCGCATAAACTGTGTGGTATTGACATATGTTTGACCATTGTTATGTAAACAACAGCATAAAAAGTTACTTTCCTGGTGTTTGTTTATATTATGATGGTAAACATAAAGAGCGTTCTTTGTTGGTGAATTCCTGATATGGAATTAATAAAGAGCGTTTATGCCATTTATGTGTGATTAGCCAGTAGCATTCTGCTGTCTTCTGTAACACAATCATACTCTTGCTTAGGTAAAATATAGTAGGTCTTGATGATAACATGCTGTTTACGCGATGGTCATGGTATATATGAACGAAACTGTATGCGTTTTAATGTTTTTCTGTTTACGGTGATTGGAACACATATTAATATTTTCGACAACAAAGGCCGCACGTGCCTTTAAGGGAACTACGAAATTATGTAATAACATGTTTAGAAGAAAACGATGAAAGCTTTCTGTTACTTGACCTCACTGGTCACCAGGAAAGTGTTTATTCACCTGTCTCAATCGAACACATGTACAGTTTTCAATCACCTGACCTCACCGATCATATGCGGCAGTACTAATATGGACAATGCTGAAGCAATGGAAAAAGGAGTCAATGAGGGAATTGAAGATAATAGATAAATTGAAGATAAATTGATAAAGATGCAATAGAAGTGTGCAGTGAATTTCAACCTTTAGATATATTGGAATATTGTCACCGGCAGAAACCTTGAAATTACAGATCCCAGCGAATGTGACATGGGCCCCACAAACTAGTAGTTGATCGTGACAATCTCAGACGCATTCGTGCAAGTGATTTCCCCACTGAACGGATGTTTTTTGTGTTATTTTGTATCGAATGTATGTTGTGTCAAACCTCTCTCCCTCTCTCTCTCTCTCTCTCTCTCTCTCTCTCTCTCTCTCTCTCTCTCTCTCTCTCTCTCTCTCTCTCTCTCTCTCTCTCTCGCTCTCTCTCTCTCTTTCTCTTTCTCTTTCTCTTCCACACTCTCCCCTCTCTCTCTCTCATTCTCTTTCATTCCCTTTCTCACCCGTAACTTCCGTATTACAATGTAATACCGTATCTCAATCCTAAATAATATTCCAATCAATAAAATCTATATATCCCGTCTGCTTTACCCCAAGTGATATTTTTGTCACTTGAGGTAACATTTATTCCACGAGGAGAGGACTTTTAAAAAAGCATTTTGCTTGTTGTCCAATCCTCTTCATAAATCTATATATTTCTATATGTATATTATGTTTATGTCATATGTTTGATTTGTTGAAATAAATATTGTTTACACCAATCTCAGGCTACTGACTGACAACGACATTTGATGAAGTTAAGGAGTGTTCTAGCTTAACCCTTTCCCCAACAGAAGGGCCCTGTGCCAATGCATTCTCTTATATATGCGAGTCGACCATAGGTCGCCTCGCATATATAAGAGAATGCATTGGCTTAACACATTAAAAATAATAAAATTGTTAAAGAATGTAAGAAAAAATGGTAAAAAGTATTAAAAAAAGATTTTTTTTAGGCCAATGCATTCTCTTATATATGCGAGGCGATCTATGGTCGACTCGCATATATAAGAGAATGCATTGGCACAGGGCATAACTGTAACCATCACAATGTGGTCAAGGAGCCGGTTCCAATGATATCCATATTTGTATGGTTTTATTGAGACAGACCGAAGATATTTTAGGCTGTTGAAGCTTTATTTGGCCGGTTTTGGCCGGTTTGTTGGGTAAAGGGTTAAGAAAAACCCTTTGGTCCGAATAGGCATCTCTGGTTTAGACTAGGTTTTATTCTAGACCAGGTTTAACTCCAGTTTAAACTACGTTTAAGTAGGGTTTAAACTTGGTTTTACAGTAGTTAAACCAGGTTTATGGGAGTAAAACTGGGTTTTAGCGTACTTAAACCAAGTTTTGTGATAAACTCAGTTTAAGTTGAAACTAGGTTTTATTAACGTGATAAAGTTATGGTAATATTACTAATTGTTTGTGGTGAATTGGCTATATAATCATCAGTATAAGCTTAGGTATATATGATTTATACGTACCATACGTCTCGCCTCGAACATACACCTTTAAATATACTTTGAAAAAAATTCAAAGTTAAACCACCCTACCCCAGGTTTGACTAAAACCTAGTTTTTTGGGTTTAATTATTCGGCCGATATTTTTCGCCCAATATTGATGTTGTTTCTTCGTGAATATGGGAGTGTTTATTTTGAATTGGGGGAGGCGTTTATGCGCGGCCGTTTGTCACTGAATGTAGATGCAGGAGAGTCTTAGTGGAATTCGGGGAGGCGAATAACAAAATATGTGCCAGTGTGATGGCTGATTTCTTGCTATATATGTCTGTTTGCAATTCGCTCGTTCGGATGTCGATTTGGCGGCTGAGAGCATGGCGGGATCGGACTGATCAGATTGACACGTTAGACATGAACATGACTTTTGAAACTGATTCCTTATTCACAAAAAGGTCTCTTTCGGTCAATTTGACGCATGGGTTGGTGGCCCGCCCAAATACCCATCAGAGGCACCCAGCCTTCACCCGGGGGAGGGTAACGGCCACCCTGAGGGGGTGGAGTATGGACTATTTTGGAGAACTGTAAGGATTTCGGCCAATTTGATAGTATGGGTGGGTGGCTCGCCCCGAATAACCCATAGAAACACCCCACCCTCACATCCGGGGGGGGGGGTACCACCGAGGGGGTGAACGTGGGATATGGACCATTTTCGAGACTGGTAAGGATTTCGGCCAATTGACGGCATGGATGGATGGCCCGCTCAAATGTCCCATAGAATCAGCCCACCCCTGAATGCTGGGGGAACCACACCAGGAGGTGAAAATGGGGTATGGACCATTTTCGAGAACGGTAAGGATTTCGGTCAATTTGACGTCAGCAGTGTGGATAGCCCGCTCCAACTATCCCCTAGAAACACCCTCACCCGGAGGTATACCACACCGAGGGGGTGAAATGGGGTATGGACCATTTTCGAGAACGGTGGGTGGCACATCCCAAATGCCCCCCATAGAAACACCCCACCCCCACCCCGGACCCTATTTTCACCCGCTCGGGTAGAACCACCCGCGGTAAGGGTTGGGGTGTTTCTATGACTATATTTGAGGGCGGGCCGCCCACCAATGACGTCATATTGGCCGAAATCCTTACCGTTCTCGATAACGGTCCATACCCCATTCTATGGGGTATTTGGGGCGGGTCACATACACATGCCGTAATATTGACCAACAGAGGCATGTTTTTGCGAATAATGAATAAAAAGCTCCATACCCCATGTTCACCCCATCAGGGTGGTACCCTCCAGGGATGAGGGTGGGGTGTCTATATGGGATATTTGGAGCGGGCCACACACCCCTGTCGTCAAATTGGCCGAAATCCTTACCGTTCTCGAACATGGTTCATATCCCATCTTCACCCCTCGGGTGGTAACCCACCCCACCCCGCCCGGATGTGAGGGGTGGGGTGTTTATATGCGTTATTTGAGGTACCCTTCCCCGGGGTGAGGGTTGGGGTGTTTCTATTCGGTATTTGGGCGTACCCAATGTCCACCTCCTCTGGCGGGACCCCTCCCCCCGGTGATGGGTGGGTAGGGGTGGTTCTATGGTGTATTTTAATCGTGCCTCCCACTCCTGCTGCCAAATTAATTAGCCTACATCCTTACCGTCCATATACCCCTGTTATCCCGGGGTGAGGGTGATGTTTCTATCGGGTATTATGGGCGAGCCACCCTTCCATGTCGTCAAATTCGCAGAATTCCTTCCCGTTCTCAAAAATGGTCCATACCCCATTTTCACCCGTCCGGATGGTACCCCCGGGTGGTGGTGTTTCTATGGGGTATTTATGGCGGGGCCCCACCCATGCCCTCAAGAGATATTTTTGAGTTCCAAAAGTCACGTTCGTCCATGATATTAGATAATATCTAACCGTTATACAACAGACCGTGCATTCGTCGTGATTTCTCAAAGCGCACGGGTTATTCCCCTGATTAGGAGATTATATAGCGACAACAGGTCGCGTGACCGGACAATGAATTGACAAGTAGCGATAATAAACAGAAAGACCACGCCTCCTATTCTTGCAATTGGACAAGTGAGGCCCACAGGTAACGCATTCGACCAAATCTATGTCGTCCCAGCGGTGGAGAAAAACTTGGTTTTACTACTAAAACCCAGTTTAAACTGGTAGTTTAAACTAGGTCTAAACTGGAGATGCCGATTCGGACCATAAAGTTCAGTTTTATGGTGAGGTGTGTGTTTTACTTCTTTTAATTAATGATTTACCCATGATCCAGCAATTTGCTTTAAATGGCTGCATCCTCCATGATGAGAGCTGTTCACTTGATTTATGCGTTTGTAGAGAATGCATTGATGAACATCGATGGCATACGGTTATGTTAATCGTGTATGACTATATATGTAAAATGCATACTATGAAACGCATCGTCATTGAACTAATATAGTCATATCAGTATCATGAAGTTATGTTAAATGTGTTTAGAGCATACACGTCATACACCTGAGAAGTCGTGAGTTGGCTTTTGTGTCATTTCCTGCACATAATATGCTTAGAATCGACTCATTGTGAGTCGATAACGTGACTAAAACCCTCTCATTTTCAGCACATTATCGACTCAAAATGAGGCGATTCTAAGCAGATTTTCTACCTAAAACAAGTTCAATTATAAGCAGATAATGTGCGAATTTTCGGGAGAACTGGATGACAATATATATGATGAAACACATCGTCATTGAATTAATATAGTTATATCAGTGTACGAAATAATACGGCCACTGTGCGATATTAGACGCCACCTACCAAGTGTGTTCGGGGCATATATACGGGGCCGCCATCACCTAGTTACTGGTCAACCTGACTCAACTACATGAAATGTAGAAGTAAATGTAGTACACAGCCAATAGGCTCTGACATTTGATACTTTCGCAACGTCCATTGGCGCATGTAGGTGTACCATAATACATGCGTTTACTATTGGTCCTAGTTAATGTTGTCATCCGCAAGCATCAAGGAAGTTAACATTGACATGCGTTGTCAGTCAGAACAGCTTTCACTATTCTTCTAATAACAGATACCAGTCAGTTATTATGCATTAAATAAAATCATGTTAAGCTATGCCATTGACACTTTCATTATTTTACCAACAGCATATATGTGACCCGCCATATCAAATCCAGTCGTAAGTCGGGATTTTTTTTACCCTGTGCCAATGCACTCTCTTATATATGCGAGTCGTCCATAGGTCGCCTCGCATATATAAGAGAATGCATTGGCCTAACAATTTTTTACAATTTTAATAATTTTTTCTTGTATTCTTTAACAATTTTATAATTTCACCCATACAGAGCCCCAGACAAACATGAGCAGACGACACTCTTCTATATGCTTATATATATGTGTGGGGCTCCCTGCAGGGTAATGGATGTTTTTTATTTTATGTCCTAAAAATTGTAAGAAACATTAATTTAAAAAAAATGATAAAAAATTGTTAGGCCAATGCATTCTCTTATATATGCGAGGCGACCTATGGTCGACTCGCATATATAAGAGAATGCATTGGCACAGGGTAAAAAATCCCGACTTACGACTGGATTTGATATGGCGGGTCACATATATTATTGACAACATGGTATGTATACACCTTGTAAGTATATCGGCTTGGCTACCTTTTACTTTTGCAGACCGCAATTGACCTTGGAGGGCCAAGAAAGGAATTATGCATGTGTACCTTAAGAGCCATAAAAGAAAAATATTTTGATGATGGTTTGATCACAATAAAGCAGGGGACTACATCTAATATGATGGCGACACGACCGCATATAATAGTAAACCACTTCATATAAAGACGAAAACACGTAATATGATGACAAATCCACTCCACATAACGACGAAGCCACGTAATATAATGGCGACACGAACGCATATAACAGTAAACCACTTCATATAAAGACGAAACCACCCTAATATAATAACAGATCCATTCCATATAACTACAAAGCCACCTAATATGATGGCGACACGAACGCATATAATAGTAAACCACTTCATATAAAGACGAAACCACCCTAATATAATAACAGATCCATTCCATATAACTACAAAGCCACCTAATATGATGGCGACACGAACGCATATAATAGTGAACCACTTCATATAAAGACGACACCACCATAATATAATAACAGATCCATTCCATATAACTACAAAGCCACCTAATATGATGGCGACACGACCGCATATAATAAGTTAACCACTTCATATAAAGACGAAACAATATAGTAGTTTCAAAAAGTATGGAAATATACAATTCGGTCTGTAGTTATCTAAGAGTTGTTCACTTCCATCTTTATGAATCGGCACTACTTTAACTATGTTTATATCAGCAGGTATAATACCAGTTTCAAAGGTTCTGTTGGTAATATATGATAGAGGGTTGGCTACCTCGCATGCAGGCGACAAATTTGATTAGCGAAATAGAAATTTGGTCATGGCGACTGCAGTGTTTGGCGAATTAGATAAAGTAATTATTTCCGCAGGAATTGCAGGAAACATACAACAACTTCAGAGTAAGACCCACTTAGATACGTCTCTGGGGATTTGTCAGTTCGTGGAATTAAAGCATACAAGATTTCCAATATCTGTAAAAAATCGATTAAATTCATCGGAAATCTCTTGAGCATCAAATACAGTAGTTTCATTGATATAATTTTGTTTGGCATCGATTGCTTCTTACCGCGATTGAGAATTGAATTTAATATTTTCCACGATTTTTTAAATATTTTTTTATCTTGCATAATTATATTATTATGCGAAGGCTTATACAGGCCCGCTGACAATTGGTCAAAACCAATTACCCTAATCGATCAGCAAGTCATTCCTTATAATCGTATTCCGATGCATTTTACTAGAACATTAATCAATTGAACAACTTTTCAAAACTACCAAAACAATTATAAGTAACATACTGTTCAAATTCCAAGTCTCCCAATACAGCAGCACGCAGCGAACGCGTGCACACGATCGGATGGAAGTGACGTAGGCGTTTCGTTGATTAGCCAATAACCGAACTGTACTGATTCCTACGGGAGCTAACTGTGTGAATGTAGAGGGTGTGTGATTATTGACCACAGTTGTTGGAAATTTGTGTCAAAAACCGCGAAAACAGATATATCCCCACCCCTACTTACTATATTATTGACAAGTAGGGAAAGCTGGTTGATAAAATGAGCCCACCCATTTCCCCTCATAACCATGTCACCGCTCGTTTCGTGTTCAATTGCAACAATAAAAACATTAATTTCAGAAAAGTATCACTTCCTAGTAATAAAACATATATTCCTTTTCATGTTTGCCGTAAACAACCGTGGGTTCCGATTCCACGAGTCGCCATCCGAGTGTCAAGGACAGGTTCGGGGAAATCTAAAGCGCGGATGGACTATAACGAATCGAAACTTATCGCGCGGTCCACAAACTGCGCGCGAAATTCAAAATTTAAATTTGAAATGTTAGTACGGGCGCGTGCGAAATTCAAACACGTATCTCGTTAACTGGATAAATGAATATTATTGCGAGGAAACTAACCCTAATCCAGTTACATGATCCAATTTCACTCAGTATGGGTACTCTCATCAACGTTAATATAAAGCTCAGTTCGTTAACCCACGTATAATTATACTATGATTTATAGTTTACATGTAGAACAAAACATGCAGTCAATTTTAATATAATATATGCTTTATAAAATGGCATGCATATACAAATAAGGTGATTGAAAGTCAGAATTTTGTTCAAGAAATGTTTAAATCGCCCTCAGGCCTCAGCTATATAGCTCCACTTCAAGTCTCAGTCTTGAATCACAATCGAATCACAACTTTCAGAGTAACATGGACCAGTCATAAACTATTGTACGAGTAATTAAAGGGATACTGTACACTAAATCCGGCCATTTATGGGACCATCTCCTTTTATACTAGAAAGAAATTGATTGCACCAAATGAATGAAGTTGGGCCAAGGATTAGTGAAAAATAGTCTAATGTGCCATAAATTCGTGATAATTACCATACTGTTTGCATCGTTCGTATAGCACATGAGTGCATTTTGCACTCATCTATGGCTCAAATGGAGTAATTTGTTGCATATATTATTTTTTTTAGAATAACGGCAGATGGTCTCGTAAATGGTCGGAATTATGGTACATTCCTCCTTTAATCGACATCGTGATATATGAAGTCACGGTGGCGTTCATACCAGAACCGAAAGGCAATCCTTGCAGTTATTAATATAGGTGAATAACGACCCACATATCACATCTGTCCATGCACATGCATACGATATTTGTCATGAGCGGGCACGTACCGGTATATATACATATGTACACATAATAAATATGCTTACATATTTTATCACACACCTCCCTCCCCCGATGTCTGCTGCGGTATGACATTCGCCATGTGCCGGTAATTTTAACCAATTGAATCTAGATCGTGCTTAACTCAAAAGAAAACTTTTCCCAGTGCCACACTGGCCGCTGATGAGAAGATTATGCCCTCTGTTTGCTATTTCCAGTCCATTAACTTGGTCTTCGTTGAGAACTTCCATTGGATGTTGTCTTGATGCGACCAGATCATACCTTCATTCATCAACGCGAAAGAAACTTGACGTACATGTGGTGCCGGATTCCGGTTTTCATCAAATTATGCTATTTCACGGCGTTTGAAATTATCTGTCCTTGACACTCGGATGGCGACTCGTGGAATCGGCAACCCTCGGTTGTTTTGGGAAGTTTGATACGATAAAAGTAATTATAAAGTGATAGTTTTCTACTGCACTTACGGCAAACATGAAAATGAATATATGTTTTATTACTAGGAAGTGATACTTTTCTTAAATTAATGTTTTTATTGTTGCAATTGAACACGAAACGAGCGGTGACATGGTTACGAGGGGAAATGGGTGGGCTCATTTTATCAACCAGCTTTCCCTACTTGTCAATAATATAGTAAGTAGGGGTCATGTAGGGGTGGGGATATATCTGTTTTCGCGGTTTTTGACACAAATTTCCAACAACTGTGTTATTGACATGTATTCTTCATCCCCAAATGGTCGAGGAGGCAAGCGCCTGGTGTTCAACGACTTCAAATTCCGCATCAAATCACGTCCATACGAGAATGTACACTTGTTGTGCTACAAGAACTTGTGCGGTTCCACCATAAACATAAAGAACGACATAGTTAGTTCTACAATAAGTCAAAATAACCATCAAGCCGATTCAGATTAGGTACGACAGTTACAATAAACACAGAAAAAAATGCACGACTCGCATGCCCGTAAAACAGTCCAATGATTGCCTCTTATAAAGAGCGTCCATTCTTCTATAAACAAAAGCGCCAAACAATAAAGAGCGTTCTCATTTATACTATTGACTGATAAATCATATCATTTTAGCGACACGTCGACACGTCATTCAATGAGCAGCTGACCTCAATCTTTGGTGTAGTACATGGATATTTTTATAAAGAAATTTAATTGACAGATCTGTATACACAAATAGACTTCGAATCTAATATATTTTCTTTTATTATAGGTTACTGTTTGCCTTCGTGGCCAATTAGTGTTTAGAATAGAAAGGGTTGACCATTAATGGATGCAAGAAATTTTGCTCTGGTATAATTATTTTGAAGCATATTTCAAGAGTATATTCTGTTAAATATGCGAGGCTCCATATGGGAGACTCACATAATATAAGAGAATGCTAGCGAGAAGAGTATGCTAGAAATGTCTTCAGCTTGCCAATCGTAGTTATTTCATCAAAATTGGAGAAATAGTATGATACCACCACCATGCATAGTGCATCACGAAAAACTTACGGATAATCACCCATTGCCCCAAGTGCCTTCGGGTGACTCATAATTTCAGGATTAAGATATATGTGGCTCGAAAACACGTCTAAATAACTTATATCACGGTCACTAGAGACACAATAGCCCTGTTAACACCACCCTGGGTGGCAATAAAATTAGGTAGCATGCATCGATTGGTTATGTAATGGTTCCGCTATGACGAGACTCTCGGGAAGATAGCAATCAAACTCGTTGCACTCGCACAAAATTATTTACAGACTAACAACTGCGATTTCAATTGATTGATAAATATTTCATCAGATAGTAGATGCATTCCGACAGCATGTTGGAATGCATATAAACATTGACATGCGGTGTAACTAATTGGCATAGAAGTTGACTAAAATTCATAGAATGCGAATGCTTACATTGATCGGAATTGCATTGATATCCCACGCATCAGCAAATTAGACGTTCATATTTTGAAACGGCTGGGTAGGGATACATCAAGCTCCATGCAGAGTTCAGTCCCTTGCTACGCAGAACTTACAGCTGACATGATGTGAAGAAATCGCGCATTTATTCATTTGAGACTTTTGTAGATTACAATTCGTTCTGCATTATTCTGAGAAACTGAACTGTCCATATTCATTTGAAAATTGTCTAGATCAAGCTGAATTGTAACTGACAAAACACTGCAATAAAAAATGTTAGATTTAATTAAGAAATTACACATGCCGGCAGCGTAGCGAGGGGACTGAACTCGGTTTTGCAGCTTGGGGATACAGGTTACAATACACCAAATGATTTACATAGGCCTCAGTGTTAACAAATCCCGCTGGCCTATATTCGCAGCAAAGCTTTGACCCTGCACGAGTATTTGAAATTAAAGAACGTCCTTTTAGACACACAGAAATGTGCACAAAAGTACTTGTTAGCATGGTAGATCACGCTGGAGCTTGACAAACGTCACACTACCCTTAACATTGAGAAAAAAATGACATCGGAAAAACACAAACACCTCCTATAAATTATTCGCCACTTGCACAGCCATAACCATTTGCCATGTGGTTATATTTGATGTTTCTCGACGGGAAACACATTTGTGCATTTTTTCGTGTACTTTTCATCCATGTAGCATTGACCATTCAGCTGCCAGAATTTTCTTTATGCTGATCCTAGCTTGGTAGTGCCAGGGGAAATCACTCTACTAATTTGTATTTGGTGTATTGTAACCTATAGTGATCACTGGAAGGTAAAGAAAGTCGCCCAAATGATGTTATATTGCGTCCATTTATATACCCACGTCAAAATAAATAAATTTGATTCGAAATATGTCTGTGTTCTTACTTTATTAACCCTTTTCTGTCACCACCCAATAATATAGACAAGTATGGAAAGCTCCTGTGTGAGATTTACGAGTCGCCATCCGAGATTGTAACGTCATAACTGATCCGTGCTTCTAATTATAGCCTGTGACTCGGATGGCGACTCGTCAGATTTTCAAATTTTGTGTTGTTGGCAATTCACATTAATAAATGTTGCAAGAAATGCCAAATCCTTTCGGATTTGCAGTATTACTTTCAAGACGTATATATAGTTGATTGAGTGGAAGAAATATTTTTACAACTGATACATTTTTTATGCTGAAATAGGACTTGAAACTAGTTGTGGTAGCGGTAGTCCGGTTGACTCTGAATCCAGTAAATTGGCCAGGTTTCCATACTTGTCTATATATTATTATTATTGAACTAATGGTGTGTGTATTTATCATTGGATTTTGATAATAATTTCCAACAACTATGTCAAGCACAAAAAGTAACTGAAAAAAAGTGTGTGTAATTCCGTTCTGAGTGTCCCAATTGGACCAAAGTACTATATCGCGTTATGTAGTGATTCGGTTTTCTGGTTATTTTATCAACACAAATGTATAAAGCACATGGACAACAACACGTACCAGAAAATCAGTCAAATCAAGCACAAGAAATATAATTGGCTACAATTGTGTTGAGTAGTATGCAAACATCGTCAAGAAGACCTACCACGAACAATCAGTTCTGTTAATAAGTTTTAGGGAGGGAATTGTTGTTCTCAGAGCACATAGGACATTTGGCTTTGGGTCGGATAGAGTTCGCAAATGTTTGCTGGAAAAACCCACGCTAAATATAGAAAACAGATTGGTACCCAGCCGGCGACAGAGTCAACTCAATTCAATTCATTTATTACTCTCACCGTATAACAATACATATTGAGAAAAAATGTGTTAGTGCATGCAATTCACAATGATATGTATGAATGTATGAATATATGAATACTTTGTGAATTAAACGGTGTATTTGTGTATTCATAAGAAAGGTTGAATATTTTGGGAATTAAACGGGGTATTTGTGTATTAATAAGAAAGGTTGGCGTAATTTGGCAGCCATATGCATAGATTTCGTCCTGTTAAGCCTCAGGAGTGGTTTATCTCACGCTGGGCCTTTTTGATAAATATTGATAGTTTTTTCATAGCTTTCGTACCGCTAGAGTTAAATAGTTCATGAAGTTTTATTACGTTAGGTCGAATGTAGTAAGTACGGTTTGATATATTTCAATCTCAGATCTTTTAACTGCGGGCAGATGAGAATGGTGTGGTTTTCGTCAGAAAGTATGACTGGTGCACTCTGGTAGATGAGAAAGTAAAGTGAATTCTGGTGTGGTTTGACTTGACCACATCAATTCATTTACCGCAACCTTTGAAGATCCAGATTACCTAAAATTACTGTTTACTGATCAACTAGGACTTGATACTTATGCAGTGGTCAATTCTTCGTGGACGATAAATTCATAAATTTAGAATTTTCCTCTTATCTATCTGTGTGCATGCATGTCTGAAATCACTATGCAATCAGTTGAGATAACATTCCTTATGGACACATTGACAGCGTGTTTTTTGGCAGTTTCTTCATCGTACCAATTTTGTGGTGAGATAGTGTTACCACTCGCAAATCCTCCGCATAGTGCATTTCACACCCACGAATTAGACTGCCCACAAGCCACATAGAATAAACCTATTACAATGAATCAGATTTATGTGTTAGTTTTTGTTCTTGAATAAAATGAATACTTAAGCAGTGAATATCCTTCATTGTTTATTTCCAAGAGATATTTTCTTGAAAATGATCGACTATTACTATTATCAATCTTAACCTTTATATGAATATCCAACATCTGGTACGACGTCACTGAAAGAGCCTTAGTATGTTTTTCAAGTCCGGTTATAAAGATGTGTATGATAGGATTCACCCGATGACCAAGTCTCTGGGAAATCTGACTCATTTTCCTTATTAGGATCAAAGTCCACTTAAGTTTAATTAAAGCCTGAATATACACATTGGAGTGAGGGATTTGTCATTTTGGTTCTAGCATGAACTTATATTTTACGAGTTTTATTGCATCGCGAAATCATGACATTTTTTTAACACTTATTACTTACTTTACTGTTCAATCAATCTACCACTTTACTTCTGTTGCATATGAAATAAATACAAGAATAATAATTCACAGAAATGAGAAAAAGGCAACTTGTGTTTATAGTATTAGAAACATAATACGGAGGATGTGTGTTTCTTTGTTCCTACATGTAGGAGAAAGAAGGGTCAGATCAGTTGCTGTGATAATTTCTCTAAAAAAAATTAAACAGTCGAAATAGTGAAGGTTTTTACACATGACACTATCGGAGTAGCTATTGATAATTTCTTCTGATATGTCTCGTTTGAATTTGGAACGCGGTAATACTGTTTGAAGAGATTATTAAATAAATACTTTATCATTTTGATGAATTGTCCCATTCATATTCCGTAAATAAATGCATGTATGTTATGCTCTTGTCGACATATTTTATCCGTGAATGATGACAAAAGCGAGAAATTTCTATGTTGAACAGAGGATGAACTTTGCTACTACATACTGGAGACAAAGATATCCGTTTACTACATGAGGTGATAATATCTACTACTTTGACGAGTCGTTGTAAGGCATATATATTCCACATATAATCATTCTATGCTCTTGTCAACTTATTGTATAACAGAAAGTTAAAAACGAGCAACGGACCTTTCCACAGCTGTCAATGAAATAATTATTAGCAGATATTTTCTACCAATCAGCGACTGAGCCGGTCGCTTGCTGCAATGAATATTCTTTGTTCGCCTTAAGATTGATATCCGCTCATACTTGCCTATATTGAAACAACTTTTTTGTTGTCAAATCATTATGTATTGAAATTTATATCTGCGCCTTGATGTTGGAAATTCATCCGACCATGCATGTGATTATAACGCTGTTTTTCATTTTGTGTGACCTGTCATAATTTTCACAATTAAAGGCGAAAAGAATGTATGTTCTCTGGTGTGTTCTAGTATAAGGACACACATTGTTTGACTAATTAAACTATGTCTACACACGCAGTATCTCATAACAACCATATAAGTTCATCCCACTAATGAATGTTTGTGTAAAGTTCCATTACTGTTGAATATTTACATACTTAGTGTGATTATCACTAAATCCAGCATTCCGGTTGGTTGGCGCCCATGTGACTAGTTGCAATTATTTCTCGGTGAAGGCGCAAGAGGGTCATAATTGCAACCATAATTACATCGACGCGTCATTGATTTTGGAGAAGAAGAACGAGTAATGTTTTGGGCGCATTTGCACTCGCGCAGGATTGACTTAATAAATCATCAGGTTTCAATATAAAGAGCCTCGTTTTGAAATTGTTCTCAGCTAGTTTCTGGTCGGGTGCTATGGGATATTTTGGGCTGGTTTTGTCACAATACACTTTTCGATTTAAATACATTTCCTAAAGTGGCTTTTTCGCTAAATGTATATAAATATAAGGATTAACTGTCATGTGGACTGTTTTTATGGAGATGTAACCGTGAGGTAAGTGGTCATAACTTGTATGTAAAACCCCTTCGGGTATTACACAAGTTATGACCACTTACCTCACGGTTACATCTCCATAAAAAAGTCCACATGACAGTTAATCCTTAAATGAGAGCCGATGGTTATGGGCAGTAAAATGCTTACATATTAGTGAGATTATCGCTTTTTACAATATCAACTAATATCTGACAATGAACTTTTCAGTGTTTCACACTGCAAACAACCTCCTTACACATAGCGAGTACCATACCTTGATATGCCTCTATAGGCTAAATATATTAATGAACGCAACAGAAGCAAGACAACCGTTAAACTAGTGACATTTCCATTAAAGAAGGTAATAAGACTCTCTAGCTAGGATTCGCAAGCTGTCGGAAAATAATTGTCGATAATACGTCTATTCGCTGGTCCTATTACATGTATTAATTATATTCTGGTGCACATGCATCCTACGACATCATAGCACTTAGAACACAATGAAACGCAGTTTGGCTGATGAGGTCATTGTCGCAAGGCTGCGATCACATTTATTCAGCTCACCATACCTCACACGAATGTAGTCAACTGATCATACATGTCACGAATGTAGTCAACTGATCATGTCACAAATGTAGTTACTGATCATACATGTCACGAATGTAGTCAACTGATCACACAAACACAAAACGGGCCTTTTGCGCGACATGGAACAGAAAAGAGCGTTCCGTGGTAGTCTATTCCTGATATGGTAGCAATAAAGAGCGTTTCTCTGACTTCTGGCGAAAATTTTAAACCGGCTGAAAATGGCTGTGACTTTGGCAAGTTTTTACCAGAGCATATGAAGCCAGTATATCAATAGTTCGTGTATTTATCGACATATCGTATCAGTCGCTCCAAATTACATAGGAACAAAATGTGGTGGAGGTTCGAATGAGCCATGTCCGTTTAAACTGTATTTGTGTTTCAAATGGAAAATTTCAGTCGACAACCATCCAACTTTTCAGATGTCCGGACCTCAAAATATACATTGCTGTCATTTGTCACGTTACATGAAAATAGATCGATAAGTACACAATCTTATATACTGACTCTTATAAACTTTTCAATAACATGGGCATATCTCGGTTAACAATGATTGAACGGGATCAACGGTTTTTCGTGTGGTTAATCCACATACAAAATTTGATAGCATGCGTACAACTATTTACTAAAGCTCATCGTAATACAAATGAAAGTGCCAATGACACTGTAGCTCGCCTTGGAGAGGATACTGTTATACATTACAGTCAAAAGAGCGATAAGGAATGCAGAACATACTCCTCCAATAAAAGTCAGCTGCAGTGTGTTTCCGATGGGCTGAATTTGAAATCCAAGATGACCGCTGCGGTCACATTTAAAAAAAACTCCCATCTAGTGGTGACCCGAATATCCATATGAAATTTGGCGATGATGTGATGAGAGCTGCGACATGTAGGGTGTGTCAAAGAATATAGTCGTGCAAAGAGTAAAAAATCCATGATGGCCGCTGGCGGTCATATTTTTTAACGAATTTCGGGAAAAATCAATGTCTCTCATCTAGAGATCACTCCGAAAATATATTTGAAGTTTGGTGGTGATCGGATGAGGGATATGGCCTGTACGGTGTGCCAAAGGATATCGTCGTGCAAAGAGCAAAATCCAAGATGGCTGCCTGCGACCACGTTTATCATCGTAAAGCGTTCAACTTTTATAGCTCACATCTAGAGGTGATCATAAAAATGCATATTATATTTCAAAACCAATTCACCAATAAACGCGGGCTGCAATGTGTGTCGGTGGATTGAAAGCTGAAACCCAAGATGGCTGCTGTTAGTCAACGAAATTCGGAAATATTTTTGGCTCCCAGCTATAGAGGTCACCCAAAGGATCCATATGAAGTTTGGTGACGATATGATGAGAGGGTGTGGCCTGTAGGGTGTGCGCCAACGGATTTAGGCATGAGTACAATCCAAGATGGCTGCCGGCGGCCACGTTTATCATCGAAAATCATTCAAATTCGATAGTTCTCATCCAGAGGTGATCATAAACATGCATATAATATTAAAAAAAACAATTCACCAATAAATGCGGGCTGCAAGGTGTGTCGATGGATTCAAATTTGAAACCTAAGATGGTTGCTGTTGGTTAACGAAATTCGGAAATATGTTATGGCTTCCAGCTATAGAAGTCACCCAAAGGATCCATATGAAGTTTGGTGAGGTGAGGGGATGTGGTCTGTAGTGTGTTCCAAATGAGTAAATGTCATGAGTAAAATCCAAGATGGCTGCCGGCGGCCATGTTTTTCATCGAATTTTTTTCAAAATCGATAGCTTCCATCTAGAGGTGATCCTAAACATGACTGTACATTTTCAAAATAATTCTCCTAAAAATGCGGGATGCAGGGTGTGCCGATCGATTCAAATTTGAAATCCAAGATGGCTGCTGGCGGCCATGGTTTTCAACAAATTTCAACAACAAAAAAGATTGATGGCTCCCATCCCCGATGATCCATAAGAAGTTTGGTGACGATCGGATGAGAGATATGACCTGTAGATCGTGCTAACGGAAATTGTTGACAGACGGACACACGGACTCCAACCCATGGCAATATGCCTGGGAAGTTGAGCTAAAAAATACTGCCAAATTCTGAGAAAACTAGAAATGGGCCTAAGGTATACCCCCGTATTCAACATGTTATTCCAATGAAGTAGACAAAACCATATATTGGAATTGGTCATTAGTGTCACTGGAAACGTTCAGTAATGCCCTAAGTAATCGAACTCTTAACCAAAGCAGAATTATGGGTAACTTTTCAGGATTTAGTCGGAAATATGACTTGTTGCCCGAGAGCTTTCCGATGAATGGCAACAAGCCATATTTCCGACTAAATCCTGAAAAGTTACCCATAATTCTGCTTTGGTTAAGAGGTCGATTACTTAGGGCATTAGTGTACAACATAACTGCAGCTACTCACCTGTCCAAGCTTATATTCAAGGTAAAAGAAAGTTGAATAACTCAGCCAATATGAGTCCGACCGAACTCCAAATCGCAGTTCACATGGCGATTTACCCCTGTAGCAAATTTGATTCAAATTGATCGAGAGCATTCTGAAAAACGTCCGGACAAAAGACCTCAAATCTGAAGAATGCTAAGTCGACAAATGTTCATAACTCAGTCAAAAATGTTGGTACCGAACTCCAAATTACATGTGCACATGTTCCCATGATGATTGACCCATGTAGTAAACTGGATTCAAATTGAACAAGAACATTCCGAGAAAACGTCCGGACAAAATTATGCATTTTGAGAAAATTCTCTAAGTCGAAAAAGGGGGATAACTCCACAAAAAAGTCTGACGGACCTCATAATCGCAGGTGTACAGGTTCCCATGGTAACTAAATAACTGTGACAAGTTTTATAAAATTGACTGAAAAATGTAGGAATAATTTTCTAAGTCGAAAAAGGGTGATAACTCCACACACAAAAAACCCTCCCCCACAACTCGTTGCGTTGGTAAAATAATATGTCGCTGACCCCACGTCCCACAGAAAGATGTGGTTATGGGGCATTTTTTAAGAACAAATAATTAAAGTTCTGGCAAAAAAATTACCCCAACTTTGACGACGACATGCGTGTTCTCAAAGGTGAACCAGACACCAACTATCAAGAGATTCTTTTGAAGATTGCTCAAATTTTCTTTTAGAAAACACAACAATTATGATTTCTAAGTCGAACAAATGTGCATAACTCAATCAAAAATAATTGGACAGTGACCAAATTCGAACTTCACCTATGTTTCTAAACTGTAGATCATTTCCCAAATATCAAGACATTCTGTTAAAGGGGTACAATACAAATACTTTTATTTCTCATTACCATTATACTGTTTATACAATGGTATTTCAAGAAAAATACAGCATGATTTATACACTAGCTGTCCTTCCCAATAATAACAAAACATATAATCATTTTAACACTTTTTACCATTTTTTCTTACATTCTTTAACAATTTTATAATTTTTAATGTGTTAAGCCAATGCATTCTCTTATATATGCGAGGCGACCTATGGTCGACTCGCATATATAAGAGAATGCATTGGCACAGGGCCCTTCTGTTGTGTAAAGGGTTAATTCAGTAACTGCGTGTTGCTTGGCTGCATGTCGATTGGGGTTGAATCAGTGGGTGTTGATGCACATGGGGATGAATGTTGTATCGGGCGGGGTGGAAGTGGGTGTGGAATGTTACGTCCAAACTGGAGGTCGACATATGTCGGCTGCCGACGGGAAACCGACCTCAGCCATAAATCAATTGCGGAATATTCACCATATTGACGAGGGTACGTTACTCTTTGCTACATGATACCACAATTGGATGTTTAGTCCATGTTTTAGTAGCCTTTGTCGCTAAAGTGTCCTCCTTGCAGACAGGATGGTTCAATTTTAAAGAAGAATGATATTACCGGCCACCAAAGTAATGGGGAAATTGATTATTTAATCAGGTTTTTAATAAGCCCCTGCCACCCTGAGTAACCGACGTATTTCCATAGTCTTCGCACACGTGCTCCGTACAGGAAATGGCCATGTAATAAATATGACGTAAAATGTAAACAGACAAACTTATAATATGACGGAAATTAACCGATATTTTGATGTTAGAAATGACAACTTCGTTTGCATATTATGCACAACAGTGCCCAAATAAACAAAACAAAAAACAGGAGCAAAGCAGTTGTTGGAAATTTGTGTCAAAAACCGCGAAAACAGATATATCCCCACCCCTACTTACTATATTATTGACAAGTAGGGAAAGCTGGTTGATAAAATGAGCCCACCCATTTCCCCTCATAACCATGTCACCGCTCGTTTCGTGTTCAATTGCAACAATAAAAACATTAATTTCAGAAAAGTATCACTTCCTAGTAATAAAACATATATTCCTTTTCATGTTTGCCGTAAACAACCGTGGGTTCCGATTCCACGAGTCGCCATCCGAGTGTCAAGGACAGGTTCGGGGAAATCTAAAGCGCGGATGGACTATAACGAATCGAAACTTATCGCGCGGTCCACAAACTGCGCGCGAAATTCAAAATTTAAATTTGAAATGTTAGTACGGGCGCGTGCGAAATTCAAACACGTATCTCGTTAACTGGATAAATGAATATTATTGCGAGGAAACTAACCCTAATCCAGTTACATGATCCAATTTCACTCAGTATGGGTACTCTCATCAACGTTAATATAAAGCTCAGTTCGTTAACCCACGTATAATTATACTATGATTTATAGTTTACATGTAGAACAAAACATGCAGTCAATTTTAATATAATATATGCTTTATAAAATGGCATGCATATACAAATAAGGTGATTGAAAGTCAGAATTTTGTTCAAGAAATGTTTAAATCGCCCTCAGGCCTCAGCTATATAGCTCCACTTCAAGTCTCAGTCTTGAATCACAATCGAATCACAACTTTCAGAGTAACATGGACCAGTCATAAACTATTGTACGAGTAATTAAAGGGATACTGTACACTAAATCCGGCCATTTATGGGACCATCTCCTTTTATACTAGAAAGAAATTGATTGCACCAAATGAATGAAGTTGGGCCAAGGATTAGTGAAAAATAGTCTAATGTGCCATAAATTCGTGATAATTACCATACTGTTTGCATCGTTCGTATAGCACATGAGTGCATTTTGCACTCATCTATGGCTCAAATGGAGTAATTTGTTGCATATATTATTTTTTTTAGAATAACGGCAGATGGTCTCGTAAATGGTCGGAATTATGGTACATTCCTCCTTTAATCGACATCGTGATATATGAAGTCACGGTGGCGTTCATACCAGAACCGAAAGGCAATCCTTGCAGTTATTAATATAGGTGAATAACGACCCACATATCACATCTGTCCATGCACATGCATACGATATTTGTCATGAGCGGGCACGTACCGGTATATATACATATGTACACATAATAAATATGCTTACATATTTTATCACACACCTCCCTCCCCCGATGTCTGCTGCGGTATGACATTCGCCATGTGCCGGTAATTTTAACCAATTGAATCTAGATCGTGCTTAACTCAAAAGAAAACTTTTCCCAGTGCCACACTGGCCGCTGATGAGAAGATTATGCCCTCTGTTTGCTATTTCCAGTCCATTAACTTGGTCTTCGTTGAGAACTTCCATTGGATGTTGTCTTGATGCGACCAGATCATACCTTCATTCATCAACGCGAAAGAAACTTGACGTACATGTGGTGCCGGATTCCGGTTTTCATCAAATTATGCTATTTCACGGCGTTTGAAATTATCTGTCCTTGACACTCGGATGGCGACTCGTGGAATCGGCAACCCTCGGTTGTTTTGGGAAGTTTGATACGATAAAAGTAATTATAAAGTGATAGTTTTCTACTGCACTTACGGCAAACATGAAAATGAATATATGTTTTATTACTAGGAAGTGATACTTTTCTTAAATTAATGTTTTTATTGTTGCAATTGAACACGAAACGAGCGGTGACATGGTTACGAGGGGAAATGGGTGGGCTCATTTTATCAACCAGCTTTCCCTACTTGTCAATAATATAGTAAGTAGGGGTCATGTAGGGGTGGGGATATATCTGTTTTCGCGGTTTTTGACACAAATTTCCAACAACTGTGTTATTGACATGTATTCTTCATCCCCAAATGGTCGAGGAGGCAAGCGCCTGGTGTTCAACGACTTCAAATTCCGCATCAAATCACGTCCATACGAGAATGTACACTTGTTGTGCTACAAGAACTTGTGCGGTTCCACCATAAACATAAAGAACGACATAGTTAGTTCTACAATAAGTCAAAATAACCATCAAGCCGATTCAGATTAGGTACGACAGTTACAATAAACACAGAAAAAAATGCACGACTCGCATGCCCGTAAAACAGTCCAATGATTGCCTCTTATAAAGAGCGTCCATTCTTCTATAAACAAAAGCGCCAAACAATAAAGAGCGTTCTCATTTATACTATTGACTGATAAATCATATCATTTTAGCGACACGTCGACACGTCATTCAATGAGCAGCTGACCTCAATCTTTGGTGTAGTACATGGATATTTTTATAAAGAAATTTAATTGACAGATCTGTATACACAAATAGACTTCGAATCTAATATATTTTCTTTTATTATAGGTTACTGTTTGCCTTCGTGGCCAATTAGTGTTTAGAATAGAAAGGGTTGACCATTAATGGATGCAAGAAATTTTGCTCTGGTATAATTATTTTGAAGCATATTTCAAGAGTATATTCTGTTAAATATGCGAGGCTCCATATGGGAGACTCACATAATATAAGAGAATGCTAGCGAGAAGAGTATGCTAGAAATGTCTTCAGCTTGCCAATCGTAGTTATTTCATCAAAATTGGAGAAATAGTATGATACCACCACCATGCATAGTGCATCACGAAAAACTTACGGATAATCACCCATTGCCCCAAGTGCCTTCGGGTGACTCATAATTTCAGGATTAAGATATATGTGGCTCGAAAACACGTCTAAATAACTTATATCACGGTCACTAGAGACACAATAGCCCTGTTAACACCACCCTGGGTGGCAATAAAATTAGGTAGCATGCATCGATTGGTTATGTAATGGTTCCGCTATGACGAGACTCTCGGGAAGATAGCAATCAAACTCGTTGCACTCGCACAAAATTATTTACAGACTAACAACTGCGATTTCAATTGATTGATAAATATTTCATCAGATAGTAGATGCATTCCGACAGCATGTTGGAATGCATATAAACATTGACATGCGGTGTAACTAATTGGCATAGAAGTTGACTAAAATTCATAGAATGCGAATGCTTACATTGATCGGAATTGCATTGATATCCCACGCATCAGCAAATTAGACGTTCATATTTTGAAACGGCTGGGTAGGGATACATCAAGCTCCATGCAGAGTTCAGTCCCTTGCTACGCAGAACTTACAGCTGACATGATGTGAAGAAATCGCGCATTTATTCATTTGAGACTTTTGTAGATTACAATTCGTTCTGCATTATTCTGAGAAACTGAACTGTCCATATTCATTTGAAAATTGTCTAGATCAAGCTGAATTGTAACTGACAAAACACTGCAATAAAAAATGTTAGATTTAATTAAGAAATTACACATGCCGGCAGCGTAGCGAGGGGACTGAACTCGGTTTTGCAGCTTGGGGATACAGGTTACAATACACCAAATGATTTACATAGGCCTCAGTGTTAACAAATCCCGCTGGCCTATATTCGCAGCAAAGCTTTGACCCTGCACGAGTATTTGAAATTAAAGAACGTCCTTTTAGACACACAGAAATGTGCACAAAAGTACTTGTTAGCATGGTAGATCACGCTGGAGCTTGACAAACGTCACACTACCCTTAACATTGAGAAAAAAATGACATCGGAAAAACACAAACACCTCCTATAAATTATTCGCCACTTGCACAGCCATAACCATTTGCCATGTGGTTATATTTGATGTTTCTCGACGGGAAACACATTTGTGCATTTTTTCGTGTACTTTTCATCCATGTAGCATTGACCATTCAGCTGCCAGAATTTTCTTTATGCTGATCCTAGCTTGGTAGTGCCAGGGGAAATCACTCTACTAATTTGTATTTGGTGTATTGTAACCTATAGTGATCACTGGAAGGTAAAGAAAGTCGCCCAAATGATGTTATATTGCGTCCATTTATATACCCACGTCAAAATAAATAAATTTGATTCGAAATATGTCTGTGTTCTTACTTTATTAACCCTTTTCTGTCACCACCCAATAATATAGACAAGTATGGAAAGCTCCTGTGTGAGATTTACGAGTCGCCATCCGAGATTGTAACGTCATAACTGATCCGTGCTTCTAATTATAGCCTGTGACTCGGATGGCGACTCGTCAGATTTTCAAATTTTGTGTTGTTGGCAATTCACATTAATAAATGTTGCAAGAAATGCCAAATCCTTTCGGATTTGCAGTATTACTTTCAAGACGTATATATAGTTGATTGAGTGGAAGAAATATTTTTACAACTGATACATTTTTTATGCTGAAATAGGACTTGAAACTAGTTGTGGTAGCGGTAGTCCGGTTGACTCTGAATCCAGTAAATTGGCCAGGTTTCCATACTTGTCTATATATTATTATTATTGAACTAATGGTGTGTGTATTTATCATTGGATTTTGATAATAATTTCCAACAACTATGTCAAGCACAAAAAGTAACTGAAAAAAAGTGTGTGTAATTCCGTTCTGAGTGTCCCAATTGGACCAAAGTACTATATCGCGTTATGTAGTGATTCGGTTTTCTGGTTATTTTATCAACACAAATGTATAAAGCACATGGACAACAACACGTACCAGAAAATCAGTCAAATCAAGCACAAGAAATATAATTGGCTACAATTGTGTTGAGTAGTATGCAAACATCGTCAAGAAGACCTACCACGAACAATCAGTTCTGTTAATAAGTTTTAGGGAGGGAATTGTTGTTCTCAGAGCACATAGGACATTTGGCTTTGGGTCGGATAGAGTTCGCAAATGTTTGCTGGAAAAACCCACGCTAAATATAGAAAACAGATTGGTACCCAGCCGGCGACAGAGTCAACTCAATTCAATTCATTTATTACTCTCACCGTATAACAATACATATTGAGAAAAAATGTGTTAGTGCATGCAATTCACAATGATATGTATGAATGTATGAATATATGAATACTTTGTGAATTAAACGGTGTATTTGTGTATTCATAAGAAAGGTTGAATATTTTGGGAATTAAACGGGGTATTTGTGTATTAATAAGAAAGGTTGGCGTAATTTGGCAGCCATATGCATAGATTTCGTCCTGTTAAGCCTCAGGAGTGGTTTATCTCACGCTGGGCCTTTTTGATAAATATTGATAGTTTTTTCATAGCTTTCGTACCGCTAGAGTTAAATAGTTCATGAAGTTTTATTACGTTAGGTCGAATGTAGTAAGTACGGTTTGATATATTTCAATCTCAGATCTTTTAACTGCGGGCAGATGAGAATGGTGTGGTTTTCGTCAGAAAGTATGACTGGTGCACTCTGGTAGATGAGAAAGTAAAGTGAATTCTGGTGTGGTTTGACTTGACCACATCAATTCATTTACCGCAACCTTTGAAGATCCAGATTACCTAAAATTACTGTTTACTGATCAACTAGGACTTGATACTTATGCAGTGGTCAATTCTTCGTGGACGATAAATTCATAAATTTAGAATTTTCCTCTTATCTATCTGTGTGCATGCATGTCTGAAATCACTATGCAATCAGTTGAGATAACATTCCTTATGGACACATTGACAGCGTGTTTTTTGGCAGTTTCTTCATCGTACCAATTTTGTGGTGAGATAGTGTTACCACTCGCAAATCCTCCGCATAGTGCATTTCACACCCACGAATTAGACTGCCCACAAGCCACATAGAATAAACCTATTACAATGAATCAGATTTATGTGTTAGTTTTTGTTCTTGAATAAAATGAATACTTAAGCAGTGAATATCCTTCATTGTTTATTTCCAAGAGATATTTTCTTGAAAATGATCGACTATTACTATTATCAATCTTAACCTTTATATGAATATCCAACATCTGGTACGACGTCACTGAAAGAGCCTTAGTATGTTTTTCAAGTCCGGTTATAAAGATGTGTATGATAGGATTCACCCGATGACCAAGTCTCTGGGAAATCTGACTCATTTTCCTTATTAGGATCAAAGTCCACTTAAGTTTAATTAAAGCCTGAATATACACATTGGAGTGAGGGATTTGTCATTTTGGTTCTAGCATGAACTTATATTTTACGAGTTTTATTGCATCGCGAAATCATGACATTTTTTTAACACTTATTACTTACTTTACTGTTCAATCAATCTACCACTTTACTTCTGTTGCATATGAAATAAATACAAGAATAATAATTCACAGAAATGAGAAAAAGGCAACTTGTGTTTATAGTATTAGAAACATAATACGGAGGATGTGTGTTTCTTTGTTCCTACATGTAGGAGAAAGAAGGGTCAGATCAGTTGCTGTGATAATTTCTCTAAAAAAAATTAAACAGTCGAAATAGTGAAGGTTTTTACACATGACACTATCGGAGTAGCTATTGATAATTTCTTCTGATATGTCTCGTTTGAATTTGGAACGCGGTAATACTGTTTGAAGAGATTATTAAATAAATACTTTATCATTTTGATGAATTGTCCCATTCATATTCCGTAAATAAATGCATGTATGTTATGCTCTTGTCGACATATTTTATCCGTGAATGATGACAAAAGCGAGAAATTTCTATGTTGAACAGAGGATGAACTTTGCTACTACATACTGGAGACAAAGATATCCGTTTACTACATGAGGTGATAATATCTACTACTTTGACGAGTCGTTGTAAGGCATATATATTCCACATATAATCATTCTATGCTCTTGTCAACTTATTGTATAACAGAAAGTTAAAAACGAGCAACGGACCTTTCCACAGCTGTCAATGAAATAATTATTAGCAGATATTTTCTACCAATCAGCGACTGAGCCGGTCGCTTGCTGCAATGAATATTCTTTGTTCGCCTTAAGATTGATATCCGCTCATACTTGCCTATATTGAAACAACTTTTTTGTTGTCAAATCATTATGTATTGAAATTTATATCTGCGCCTTGATGTTGGAAATTCATCCGACCATGCATGTGATTATAACGCTGTTTTTCATTTTGTGTGACCTGTCATAATTTTCACAATTAAAGGCGAAAAGAATGTATGTTCTCTGGTGTGTTCTAGTATAAGGACACACATTGTTTGACTAATTAAACTATGTCTACACACGCAGTATCTCATAACAACCATATAAGTTCATCCCACTAATGAATGTTTGTGTAAAGTTCCATTACTGTTGAATATTTACATACTTAGTGTGATTATCACTAAATCCAGCATTCCGGTTGGTTGGCGCCCATGTGACTAGTTGCAATTATTTCTCGGTGAAGGCGCAAGAGGGTCATAATTGCAACCATAATTACATCGACGCGTCATTGATTTTGGAGAAGAAGAACGAGTAATGTTTTGGGCGCATTTGCACTCGCGCAGGATTGACTTAATAAATCATCAGGTTTCAATATAAAGAGCCTCGTTTTGAAATTGTTCTCAGCTAGTTTCTGGTCGGGTGCTATGGGATATTTTGGGCTGGTTTTGTCACAATACACTTTTCGATTTAAATACATTTCCTAAAGTGGCTTTTTCGCTAAATGTATATAAATATAAGGATTAACTGTCATGTGGACTGTTTTTATGGAGATGTAACCGTGAGGTAAGTGGTCATAACTTGTATGTAAAACCCCTTCGGGTATTACACAAGTTATGACCACTTACCTCACGGTTACATCTCCATAAAAAAGTCCACATGACAGTTAATCCTTAAATGAGAGCCGATGGTTATGGGCAGTAAAATGCTTACATATTAGTGAGATTATCGCTTTTTACAATATCAACTAATATCTGACAATGAACTTTTCAGTGTTTCACACTGCAAACAACCTCCTTACACATAGCGAGTACCATACCTTGATATGCCTCTATAGGCTAAATATATTAATGAACGCAACAGAAGCAAGACAACCGTTAAACTAGTGACATTTCCATTAAAGAAGGTAATAAGACTCTCTAGCTAGGATTCGCAAGCTGTCGGAAAATAATTGTCGATAATACGTCTATTCGCTGGTCCTATTACATGTATTAATTATATTCTGGTGCACATGCATCCTACGACATCATAGCACTTAGAACACAATGAAACGCAGTTTGGCTGATGAGGTCATTGTCGCAAGGCTGCGATCACATTTATTCAGCTCACCATACCTCACACGAATGTAGTCAACTGATCATACATGTCACGAATGTAGTCAACTGATCATGTCACAAATGTAGTTACTGATCATACATGTCACGAATGTAGTCAACTGATCACACAAACACAAAACGGGCCTTTTGCGCGACATGGAACAGAAAAGAGCGTTCCGTGGTAGTCTATTCCTGATATGGTAGCAATAAAGAGCGTTTCTCTGACTTCTGGCGAAAATTTTAAACCGGCTGAAAATGGCTGTGACTTTGGCAAGTTTTTACCAGAGCATATGAAGCCAGTATATCAATAGTTCGTGTATTTATCGACATATCGTATCAGTCGCTCCAAATTACATAGGAACAAAATGTGGTGGAGGTTCGAATGAGCCATGTCCGTTTAAACTGTATTTGTGTTTCAAATGGAAAATTTCAGTCGACAACCATCCAACTTTTCAGATGTCCGGACCTCAAAATATACATTGCTGTCATTTGTCACGTTACATGAAAATAGATCGATAAGTACACAATCTTATATACTGACTCTTATAAACTTTTCAATAACATGGGCATATCTCGGTTAACAATGATTGAACGGGATCAACGGTTTTTCGTGTGGTTAATCCACATACAAAATTTGATAGCATGCGTACAACTATTTACTAAAGCTCATCGTAATACAAATGAAAGTGCCAATGACACTGTAGCTCGCCTTGGAGAGGATACTGTTATACATTACAGTCAAAAGAGCGATAAGGAATGCAGAACATACTCCTCCAATAAAAGTCAGCTGCAGTGTGTTTCCGATGGGCTGAATTTGAAATCCAAGATGACCGCTGCGGTCACATTTAAAAAAAACTCCCATCTAGTGGTGACCCGAATATCCATATGAAATTTGGCGATGATGTGATGAGAGCTGCGACATGTAGGGTGTGTCAAAGAATATAGTCGTGCAAAGAGTAAAAAATCCATGATGGCCGCTGGCGGTCATATTTTTTAACGAATTTCGGGAAAAATCAATGTCTCTCATCTAGAGATCACTCCGAAAATATATTTGAAGTTTGGTGGTGATCGGATGAGGGATATGGCCTGTACGGTGTGCCAAAGGATATCGTCGTGCAAAGAGCAAAATCCAAGATGGCTGCCTGCGACCACGTTTATCATCGTAAAGCGTTCAACTTTTATAGCTCACATCTAGAGGTGATCATAAAAATGCATATTATATTTCAAAACCAATTCACCAATAAACGCGGGCTGCAATGTGTGTCGGTGGATTGAAAGCTGAAACCCAAGATGGCTGCTGTTAGTCAACGAAATTCGGAAATATTTTTGGCTCCCAGCTATAGAGGTCACCCAAAGGATCCATATGAAGTTTGGTGACGATATGATGAGAGGGTGTGGCCTGTAGGGTGTGCGCCAACGGATTTAGGCATGAGTACAATCCAAGATGGCTGCCGGCGGCCACGTTTATCATCGAAAATCATTCAAATTCGATAGTTCTCATCCAGAGGTGATCATAAACATGCATATAATATTAAAAAAAACAATTCACCAATAAATGCGGGCTGCAAGGTGTGTCGATGGATTCAAATTTGAAACCTAAGATGGTTGCTGTTGGTTAACGAAATTCGGAAATATGTTATGGCTTCCAGCTATAGAAGTCACCCAAAGGATCCATATGAAGTTTGGTGAGGTGAGGGGATGTGGTCTGTAGTGTGTTCCAAATGAGTAAATGTCATGAGTAAAATCCAAGATGGCTGCCGGCGGCCATGTTTTTCATCGAATTTTTTTCAAAATCGATAGCTTCCATCTAGAGGTGATCCTAAACATGACTGTACATTTTCAAAATAATTCTCCTAAAAATGCGGGATGCAGGGTGTGCCGATCGATTCAAATTTGAAATCCAAGATGGCTGCTGGCGGCCATGGTTTTCAACAAATTTCAACAACAAAAAAGATTGATGGCTCCCATCCCCGATGATCCATAAGAAGTTTGGTGACGATCGGATGAGAGATATGACCTGTAGATCGTGCTAACGGAAATTGTTGACAGACGGACACACGGACTCCAACCCATGGCAATATGCCTGGGAAGTTGAGCTAAAAAATACTGCCAAATTCTGAGAAAACTAGAAATGGGCCTAAGGTATACCCCCGTATTCAACATGTTATTCCAATGAAGTAGACAAAACCATATATTGGAATTGGTCATTAGTGTCACTGGAAACGTTCAGTAATGCCCTAAGTAATCGAACTCTTAACCAAAGCAGAATTATGGGTAACTTTTCAGGATTTAGTCGGAAATATGACTTGTTGCCCGAGAGCTTTCCGATGAATGGCAACAAGCCATATTTCCGACTAAATCCTGAAAAGTTACCCATAATTCTGCTTTGGTTAAGAGGTCGATTACTTAGGGCATTAGTGTACAACATAACTGCAGCTACTCACCTGTCCAAGCTTATATTCAAGGTAAAAGAAAGTTGAATAACTCAGCCAATATGAGTCCGACCGAACTCCAAATCGCAGTTCACATGGCGATTTACCCCTGTAGCAAATTTGATTCAAATTGATCGAGAGCATTCTGAAAAACGTCCGGACAAAAGACCTCAAATCTGAAGAATGCTAAGTCGACAAATGTTCATAACTCAGTCAAAAATGTTGGTACCGAACTCCAAATTACATGTGCACATGTTCCCATGATGATTGACCCATGTAGTAAACTGGATTCAAATTGAACAAGAACATTCCGAGAAAACGTCCGGACAAAATTATGCATTTTGAGAAAATTCTCTAAGTCGAAAAAGGGGGATAACTCCACAAAAAAGTCTGACGGACCTCATAATCGCAGGTGTACAGGTTCCCATGGTAACTAAATAACTGTGACAAGTTTTATAAAATTGACTGAAAAATGTAGGAATAATTTTCTAAGTCGAAAAAGGGTGATAACTCCACACACAAAAAACCCTCCCCCACAACTCGTTGCGTTGGTAAAATAATATGTCGCTGACCCCACGTCCCACAGAAAGATGTGGTTATGGGGCATTTTTTAAGAACAAATAATTAAAGTTCTGGCAAAAAAATTACCCCAACTTTGACGACGACATGCGTGTTCTCAAAGGTGAACCAGACACCAACTATCAAGAGATTCTTTTGAAGATTGCTCAAATTTTCTTTTAGAAAACACAACAATTATGATTTCTAAGTCGAACAAATGTGCATAACTCAATCAAAAATAATTGGACAGTGACCAAATTCGAACTTCACCTATGTTTCTAAACTGTAGATCATTTCCCAAATATCAAGACATTCTGTTAAAGGGGTACAATACAAATACTTTTATTTCTCATTACCATTATACTGTTTATACAATGGTATTTCAAGAAAAATACAGCATGATTTATACACTAGCTGTCCTTCCCAATAATAACAAAACATATAATCATTTTAACACTTTTTACCATTTTTTCTTACATTCTTTAACAATTTTATAATTTTTAATGTGTTAAGCCAATGCATTCTCTTATATATGCGAGGCGACCTATGGTCGACTCGCATATATAAGAGAATGCATTGGCACAGGGCCCTTCTGTTGTGTAAAGGGTTAATTCAGTAACTGCGTGTTGCTTGGCTGCATGTCGATTGGGGTTGAATCAGTGGGTGTTGATGCACATGGGGATGAATGTTGTATCGGGCGGGGTGGAAGTGGGTGTGGAATGTTACGTCCAAACTGGAGGTCGACATATGTCGGCTGCCGACGGGAAACCGACCTCAGCCATAAATCAATTGCGGAATATTCACCATATTGACGAGGGTACGTTACTCTTTGCTACATGATACCACAATTGGATGTTTAGTCCATGTTTTAGTAGCCTTTGTCGCTAAAGTGTCCTCCTTGCAGACAGGATGGTTCAATTTTAAAGAAGAATGATATTACCGGCCACCAAAGTAATGGGGAAATTGATTATTTAATCAGGTTTTTAATAAGCCCCTGCCACCCTGAGTAACCGACGTATTTCCATAGTCTTCGCACACGTGCTCCGTACAGGAAATGGCCATGTAATAAATATGACGTAAAATGTAAACAGACAAACTTATAATATGACGGAAATTAACCGATATTTTGATGTTAGAAATGACAACTTCGTTTGCATATTATGCACAACAGTGCCCAAATAAACAAAACAAAAAACAGGAGCAAAGCGGGGGGGGGGGGGTAGTAAATAATTTGCAGGATATGCCGTTTTTTTTGCATCTGGCATTTTCGGGGACCCACCACCCCCAAACCTGCAAAAAATAAATTTACACCCGATTTTTTTACACCCACCTCACTAAATTTGGTCTAAACCCGCATAAAACTCTACTGATATCACTCATATGACTGGGAATTATCTGATTTAGTTAAAATAACAGTTTAACCTGTTTCAGAAGCTGTTTTAATTGAAAAAAAAATGTTTTATAAATTGCTGATCATCTGTAAACCTAGGTCAGTGTGCAGGATACACACAGTTCCTAACTATTTCCTGATTAGTCTGTCAACCAGCCCATTATCTAACATATTTCGTACCACTTATGTTAGTCTACTAGAGCAAATTACTTCTATTATACTAAACTAGCTGAAACAGGCTCCCTATATTCAGCGTCGGAGATACATGTGGCTCCCTTTGTGGGACTTTGTACACATTTAGATCTTAGACCTTCTTAGACAGAGCCTGTATTTAGCAGCGGCCCCTTTGTGCGATTCAAGCACATTTTGATCATTGAAACATTTTTATTTATATATATTGTTTTAATTTATTCTATTTAGATTGAATTCCTTGCTCAATTTAACAAAACCATATATATTTTTTTTAATTCAAAATTTTGAAAAACTAACACCATTATAACATCTGCCAGGGTACTCCGAGTCACCACACCAAATTTGGTTGAACTCGGTCCAGGGGTCTAAGAAAAACATCCGGACAGATCCTACTCATTTATACATATAGATGACAAGCAGTCACAGCACTATACCATACTTGGATACTTTAGGTCTTGTGAGAGATCATCCGAGTTGATAGACATGCAAATAATTCAATGATTATCTTGATGCACTGGTGACATATATTTTCGACCCATTGATAGTCACATTAATGTTTGAGACAAAAGCCCGCGCTTTTTCCATGCACATATGAGGCCAGAAATCAGAAAACAATTCGACGATGCCGTGTAAAGACTTTATTTTCGGGGATAATAGACCATTGGAAGCTGCAGCGGGCAAGGGTTTGACGAAATTGTGCCATGTACTCACAAATTATTATTATTATTATACCTCTCCCCACCCACAACATTGGCAATGAAGTTAGAGGAACTCGAAGAGACAGTTTAACGCAGTTTAAACTGGAAAAGGGCCAAGACACCACCTTTAATATTCGATCATTGGAAGGCTCATAATAATACAAATGTTCTGGTCATCACATTACATTATATGTAAACAAAACATGGGAGCGTCGTACTCGGCAAGCCTTGAAATAGTGTGCCTGTCATTTGCAGAATGAGGTCCCAAGAGGGTGAATTTAGTGATGCTACCCAGCATAGCGGGCTAGCATCACCAAATTCACCCTATGTGGACCTCATTCTGCTTACAGATAAGCAGAATGCGGTTCCCAGAGGGTGAATTTGGTGATGCTAGCCCGCTATGCGGAGTAGCATCACTAAATTCACCCTCTGGGGAACACATTCTGCAAATGACAGGCACTATTTCAAGGCTTGGTACTCGGTGCCTGTCCCTATTAAACCTCGAAGACAGAGATGACGACCAGTCGATCACACTGCTGTATAGCTACTGAATCGATTCGGCGAGAGGAACCAGAACAAGTATGGTATAACAACTGAGAGTGTTTGTTTCGCGACAACTGACCACAATCGTTATTCGATGTACAGCTGCTCGCCAACATGGCATACCCTGGATGGGTTGTTCTGCGCACATACTACATCTCAGCGCCAACAAATCCATCGACTGCCAGCAAATGAATAAGAATCTGATTTCGATCGTATATAAGATGTACATTCTTCAACTCGCCGACCGTCTGATTAAGCATCCAACACAAACACCAAAAATCTACATGTGACCCCGAAGATGACCTTGAACATAAACTTCCAGAATCTGACCCACCATGCACTCAATGTTTCGAGTCGCTTCAACAACACATATATATATTTTAAAGTGGGTTCACATAGCTCATATCGTCCTAGCTCTCCTTGAATGGGAATGGAGGAAAACATGGTGTGCTAGAAACCCACTACCAGAATCTGACCCACCACTCGATGTTTCAAGTCGCTTCAACAGCACGTACTATATTTTAAAATCGGTCACATAAATATATATAGCTCACATCGTCCTAGCTCTCGTTGAATGCCAAATGGAGGAAAACATCGTGTGCTAGTAACCCACTGGTCACCTCGGAAAAGACATGTACTCGGAACGGTGCTACCATTTCTCCGAGACCCCAATGTTTGTTTGGGAAATAAACAAACACAACATACATAGGAAGCCCCCTGAGGGCACAGCGAATAAACAACCGATCACCGTGTCTCTTCAGGTGCGAATGACCCTGAACCAATCAGCACGGATTGACGATACCTCACACAATTCGTGCTGAGTACCGAACTACGCGCAATCATGCGCTGCAATATATCAGCAGCTTGATTACCCAATCAAACATTAACCCCTCGGAGAAATCAGTTCCATTCTAATTCGTCCCTCAAACGAACAGAACTATATTTCTCAAACCAACTGCTGATGCTACGGCTATAACTACAGCTGACAAAACTGTCACGATATCGATGGTCCTGCTGTGTCACCGTAAGCAGCTCGTTGGTGCATCTGTAAAATGTGTGCAAACGATTAGAAATGAACTTGTAAATCAGCTAGATGAGATATTTCATCTAAGCACACCACAACTTTTGACTGGAACCTAACTCGACCCAAAATTTAAAAGTGTAGTCGTGAACGACCCGAATAGCATGGTATGCGGTACGATTAATGCTGGCATTGTTCAAAGAGATGCACCCGAAATCGCAAACAATGGAGATTTGAAAAAACTCTGTCCACCCAGTTTGATGGACATCATGTTTGCGGATGTGGAGTATTCACATACGAGCCAGGCCACAGCACGAGAAGATGATTTCTCACTAGAAAAGTATGTTGAGGCTGAAATGAGCCGATATGCCACGACTCCCTTGCTCTGGCATGTTAATGCTGATGTCTTTTCATTGTTGAGCCCGGTCACGAAGGAGATATTAGGATACATGTCACAAACTGAACATTCCCATGTGAGAGTGAATTAAACAGGCGGCAGTTCTGGGTAAACTCTACTCGAATAGCTACGCAATACTCGGTCTGGAGAACATGCCCGTGTCTCCTATTACCAAATAGCTCTGTGTGGATAGAAGTACCTTCTCATGCGACCCATGCATTATGACACCACAACACGTACATATATGTATAATTATTATCCGATGCTTCAAACTGGCGCTATTTTTAGTTATGTGGAAATCTGCGACTGTATAGAGATTCCAACACTCGCCCGAATGGCTACATTGCTTTGTTGATACTAAGTTGTGAATTTGTGATTGGTTGAGACTGACGTAATGCTTGTTTGTGGTAATAGGGATCCCCCAGATACTCCAGACTCAGTACAGCGTGATAGCTGTCGTGTCTGTGTTTTAATCAAAAATGAACAGGCGGCAACATAATCTCAGACCGACGGCACAGGTCCCCTGGTGCGATACCACCACTATACAGGTATATGTATTAGTATATATACTTGTGGTGGTGTCGCATCAGGGGACCTGTGACCGACGCCATAGCTCGTCGCATCATACTGCGGAGACTCTCATTTGGGCCCGAAACGAACATATGAGACATACTACACCTGTACTTTCGAAGCTGAGACATACTGTGACACATTGGCAGTAAGACAGTGTCCACAAACTTATTAACAAGAGCCCATGTTTGTGTATATTATATGATATTTGTGTTAATTATATATCTTAACAAAACATCGACAGTTCAAAAGTTCAATATTTGTTGAATGAATCTTCAATCTTACCCATTTGTGGGTACCACAGTGGGTAGTTTAATATAGTAAAGTATGTATGATATACCACCGCCACCACGTAAAAAGAACCCTCCAAAAACTGAAAGGTGTTTGGAAACGCATGAAAATTAAAGCCAAGAAAGACTTTTGACAGCGTCAAAAGAAAAAAAACGACAGAATAACTGCTACACTAGCCATGGTCCTGTTGTGTATGAAGTCTCCGTAAGCAGCTCGTTCGTGTATCGGTAAAAGGTGTGCAAACGATTAGAAATGGACTTGTAAATCAGCTAGATGAGAGGTTTGATCTAAGCTCAACCCAACTTTTGACTGGAACATACCTCGACCCAAGATTTAAAAGTGTAGTCTCCGTATGCAACTCGTTCATCCATCGGTAAAAGGTGTGCAAACGATTAGAAATGAACTTGTAAACCAGCTAGATCAGAGGTTTGATCGAAGCACACCCCAACTTTTGACTGGAACCTAACTCGACCCAAGATTTAAAAGTGTAGTCGTGAACGACCCGAATAGCATGGTATGCGGTACGATTAATGCTGGCATTGTTCAAAGAGATGCACCCGAAATCGCAAACAATGGAGATTTGAAAAAACTCGGTCCACCCAGTTTGATGGACATCATGTTTGCGGATGTGGAGGATTCACATACGAGCCAGGCCACAGCACGAGAAGGTGATTTATCAATAGAAAAGTATGTTCTTGAGGCTGAAATGAGCCGATATCCCACGACTCCCTTGCTCTGGCGTGATGCACTACCGTGAAGATAATGCAGATTCTTTCCATTGTTGAGCCCGGTCGCGAAGGAGATAACTTGATACATGTCACAAACAGTTCCGCGAGACCGTGAATTCAACAAGAGGCAACATAATCTCAGACAGACATCATATCTTGTCGCATCATATTGCGGAGACTCTCATGACGCCATATCTTGTCGCATCATATTGCGGCGACTCTCATTTGGGCCCGAAACAACATATGAGACATACTACACCTGTACTTTCGAAGCTGAGACATTCTGTGACACATTGGCAGTAAGACAGTGTCCACAAACTGGTGAACAAGCGCCCATGTTTGTGTATATTATATGATATTTGTGTTAATTGTATATCTAAACAAAACATCGACAGTTCAAAATTTTAATATTTGTCGAATGAATCTTCAATCTTACTCATTTGTGGGTGGGTACCTCAGTGGGTAGTTTAATATAGTAAAGTATAATATACCACCGTCACCACGTCCCTGTATACCGGTATACCCGAATTTCAAAGACATTTATATTTCCTCAAACTATTTTATTGTTATCATAATACTGTACGCGGGAATATACCTACGTGGTCTATTATTCAGTGATATCTATGTGTATGTCATAAGCAACTAAAAATAACTGAAATTATTACCCTTGGCATTTGTGCAGGGAAACTCGAGTCAGCATAACAAAAATACCGGTAGCTGAATGGTGTATAATATCTTCGGTTGTTTAACGTGAATGAAAAAGGAAATTCATATGCTATATATGTTAATTACTCGGCCATTTGTGTAGGATCGATCGTCAATTGTCTACGTTGGTCACAAAATTGGGTAGGGTGGAGGTATTTTTCTATACTGAAATTTTGTGCACAAAAGGGGGTAGTTGTGGAAATGCCAATTTATTTCCAGAAATAACGATGGTAAGACGCCATTTCTTATATATGTCCGACGTGGAATTCTAAACTGAAAAATGTCTCAAATTTGCCCAGTACCGTAATGAATCGTGGGCATTACTTAATCCTAGCACTGTCGCCTGTGGGAAATAATTAGTTGATTTTAACCTGTAGACTTGACTAAAAGCATCGACCCCGTAAAATAGAGTTATAGCTCCTGTCACGCGGCGCGTTCATGTTGCCTTTGTGATCGGAGTCGACCACTCGGTTTGCGATCATCGAGTTGTTTGAATATTTCTGGAAACTTAATTGATAGATTAGCCTTATTCTCTGTTAGATATACGTGATGTTGTTATATAAGTGAGCGCACGTGTGTATATATATGTTTTAATCGCGGTTATACAAGACATACAATTAAAAACAAAAACAGCGTTTAAATATCTGATTGTTTCCTCCCTCCAATATAAAATAATTCTTTATTACGTAATTATCTTATATTGTAGACGGTAAATATTGAAATAGCACGTTGATAATAATGTCCACGAACTGTTATAAGTGTCCGCTATCATGTGTCCATGACGACACGGTCGGCAACTGGGTTCGAGGTTCGGTTCGAAACCAAGACGATTATTCGGTTTAAAGGTTCGATTCGATCTCAAATCTAAGATGTTCAGGCCCCTAGCTTTTAAGTAATTAAAAGAGAAGAATCGTTTATGAGTACCAGTTAGTTTTCAGGTCAGGGTATTCAATGGAGACGTGCTTGTAATATTTGGTGGATTATATTAGAATGGCGATGAACAAAGGGATTATATACAGGAGTGGTATATATACTAGTGGATTTGCAGAAAGCATTTGATACAGTGGACCATAAAATCATGCTTCAAAAGTTTAGAGCCTTGTGTTTTTTTTAATATAATGTAGTTAACCTGTTTAGAGGTTATCTTAAATATAGAACAACTCATGTCGTAGATATTAATGGAATATATGGGAAAGCGGAGATATATGGCGGGCATTAGCACGCTGGTAATCATGCATGTATAAGCCAAGCCCCGTTGCGGGGAAGTTTGTTCAGCGGGCTTTTTTGGTTTTAAAATTGCTTTTACCAGCATAATTCCGGATTCACATAGTATTTGATGGACCCAACCCAACAACTAACAAATGTTGACAGATGGAATAATACGGCTCAATTTGGTCACAAAATTACCGATGGATGGTGAGAATAAACATTCCATGTTTTAATATAGTGTGATTTCGAATATTACGTTTCAAATTGAAGCAAATTTGAATAATGTTGAACACGTTCCATTGATATAACAGGATAACATATCAATAGATTGTCGTGCTACGGAATATACGGAAACTAACTACTCTACTGGACATGGTCATCGGAGATCTTTGCGACATGGTACCGTATCTGATGCTTCAAGGGAAGACATAGATGACATCGTTGATGTTGGAACGACCAACCAAGAAGTAAGGGATTATTCTCTGGATATAGACAAGGTGTCGAAGAGGAAACATGACAGAATAGTCGGTCATTTTGAACATGATGAGGTAAAGAACAATGGGAGGTGCATAACATTTTATATGGACACAGCCAGATTCGAGGCATATAAAACAGGACTGACAAAGAAATATTGGGATGGCGGTAAGTCCAAAGAAAAGAACGGCGCTGTATGGCGTATTGTTTGCGACAACCAAAACGTTGAAGTTGAGGATATACTAAATGTACCAACGAGAACAAAGTCATGCAAAGTTACTATCCGTGCATTTAGAACACAAAATAAACTCATGTTACAGGGACCTAAACCTAATAACGCATGGTGGTTGACCAATATTCTTCCAGACGTATATCGATTTGGCTTCAACACTGATTTTGGAAAGATTTCTGATAACGACCGTCTGCGACCCATTGAATGGAATCCAAATAAAACTGTTTCCTTCAACACTCCTACACGTATAACGGGTCACAGTCGCTTTGGTCAAAAGAATAATAAAAAAGTAAACAGTGTTACGAACGGCAACTTCATATCGACGTCGACATTGAAATCTTCTGTAGATGAATTACAGATCAGCATCGAAGAAAGTAAATTGGAAAAGAGAGATCAACAAGAATCTATAACTCATATTATAGTAGATGTTAAGAATCTTCTTTCGCAACAGGCTAACGATTTTAAACATCAAATTACGGAACTTGAAAATGATATAATCTGTCTGAAAGCTGATAATTTGAAATTGAAAAAAGAGATTGCAGATATAAATGAGAAAACGCTCCTATTAGACCTATATCGGAGGACGGTATCTCTTCTAAAGAGTGTACGGATAAAAACTCAGAGAATATCACAATGGAATCAGAGATAAATGTAGCAGAATCGCAAGCTACCAGATGTGACGGAGACTTGATGGCTAACATCCAGGTTCCTATTTCAAACAGGCTCAATTGTTTGTGGATCAAAACCTGTCGTTAGAATCAATTCCATTCGAAAGTGAAGACATACAAACTTTTGAAAATACTAAAGAAATCTTCACTGAACCAGAGCGCCCGAACAGTAGTGATGGCTCGGTACACTTAATTATCGGTGACTCTGTGATAAGGAACTTAATCCCTTATAAACTGTCAATCGGGAACGAGAAAGTGCAGTGCGTTGTTCGACCTGGTCAAAGGTTGAAAGGTCTCTTGAGGTGGTTAGAAGACGACAACGCGGCAAAATACAATAATGTGCGAAAAGCTACAATATACGTTGGAATTAATAGCTGTAGACACGGTATAGAAACAACTGATAACGACTTTTGAAGCATTGTGGAAATGGAAATTGCCACTGGCAGATGTGTGCTTCTCATCAGTCCTGCCTACGGTGCATTCAGATTCCACCAACTGGACTGTAGAACAGACGAACCGCAAATACTACGAACTCTGCTTACAACGTGGATATACGTATGTTGATACCACAAAAAACTTTATCAATTCGGAAAGGGAAGTGCGCGAAGAGTTATACCGCGACAACTGGCACCCCAGTGTGATCGGGACTATAAAGTCCTCGCAAAGAATATTAAGTATTCGCATCAAGTAACCGAAAATGACTGGTAGGATATACATGTACTTCGACCACGGAAAACACAGGCTTACGGAAATCAGCGAAATTTCCCATTCAGGAACTGGAGATCGAACAGTCAGGCGCAACAACATTACAATTCATCGTGGTATTATGGTTACGGTAAACAATCAAATGTGGACACTCGCACGGGATTCAGACGGAATACGAATAAGTATAGAAATTCAGAATTGTCTTCACTAATATATGACATTAATTTGTTGCACCAAAAACTTTCGGGTTTAGTACATGTAGTTGCCCAATGAATATTCCTTGGAGATATGCATTTGTGTTTCAGCAATGATATATAGCAACAATATTTGTTTAGTTAAAATTATTCAATGGTAGACCACCAGTGTAATAAGATGAAGATATTCTATTCACGCAAACATTAATATAACAGAGAAGTAAATGTTTATCTGGTTGTGTATTATCTCCGATGACCCCCAGTGAAAACATACATATATTTTTTAAACTTCCAAATATTAATGACTAACATAAAAATCAATCTTCTGATGTGACCTTTGTTACACAACATGGAATGCGCAAGGGCTAGTAAACAAAATTGAAGACCCAATTTTTCTCAAATTAATTACACGCTACGATTTCATAACCATATCTGAGACATGGCACAAAAATGCGACACAAATTAAAATACCTGGCTACAATTGTCATGATTTATGTAGAAGTGCTCAGGAAAATGACAGAGGTGGAATTGCATTCTATTATCAGACAAAATACGAAGGGTCTGTTAAAAATGTTACACATATTGAGGACGTCGCGTTATGTGTCGAATTTGAAGGTGATATTTTCCAACAAATTTGCAGTATTGTCTTCGTTTCAATTTACATTCCACCACAATCATCAACCTACTGGAATAAACGTAAAAGTTAAGACTTAATTTTTCAAGATGTTGAAACAGAATTACTAAAATATAGTGATAAATCGTTAATAATAAATGGGAGGAGATTTCAACACTCGAACAGGTGGAAGACCGGATTATGTCGAACAAGATGATGATCAATATATTTCTCTCCCATGCAGATAGTTATATATTGGACTGTGTTAAGGACAGAGCACGTTTAGACAAGCAGGTGAACCCCTTTGGCCTCCAGCTCCTAAAGTTATGTCAAACAACTTCCGTCAGAATTTTGAACGGCCGTACACCAGGTGATTCTCTCGGAAATTACACTTCTTTTCATTACAATGGTGTAAGTTTGGTCGATTACGTACTTGTTTCTGAAAGATATCTGTCCGATGTCAATTATTTTTTACAATTTCTGATATATACATTTTTTGTTACAGCTGAAAATCTTAGTCTATTTTGGATACATTCATATTTTAATGCTATAATTTTCCACCCCTCAATTAGTGCTAACTCATGCAGACTTATCTGGCTGGTGAAAGTTCAGTCATTACGAGGCGGTGTGATACGTCCCCGATGATGGTATAATCTGACGGGACTTCCACTGCCTTGGGAGGACGATTGGTCCTGACTGACTGTCCGCTCCTTGCGGGGACTGACCCCGAGGGGCACTTTGACCATCTCGTAAGGGTGGGTCATCTCTGACAGGGTGCTCAGCCGATAAGAGTCGTCCGCAAAGCTCCGGGTTACTTAAAAAAAAATCCACTGTCTAGGTCTGGAATCTGGCCTCGGGTAAAAGTGGATCAATTTACCTCGGATGGCTTCCAGAATGGCCGAAATTTTGGTTAAAGCTGTGTAACTGATTTTGCTGTTTCTTGGCTACAAGTTTAGTTTATATTCGTTGAAATTGGTTAATTGGATCCTCTTAAAGTGCCATAATTAATGAGCGTGGGGCTATTAAAGAGCGTTTATATACTTGAGAGAAATTCAAATCGGATAAAACTGGCGGATTTCGACGGACGAAATTTGATACCTAGGGTTACTTTTGCCCGGGCAGTGTATTGGACGGGTCAAATCGTTATCCCGAAGTGACCTTCAAAATGGTCAATTCAAGGTAAAATCGGTTCAAATTTCGCATGCGCCCGTGTCCTTGCTCATATATGCTCATATACGCTTATAGAGTCATGTTTCTGGCAAATCAATTCTTAAATAGCCCTGACGTTCTGTAACAAAGCCATGGGACGAATGCCGCCAGTGGCGGGCTAACCTGCTAGTAATTAATATTTAGAACAAAATTTGATCAAATTGTGTCTCATGTAGTACTATGTAGACATCCGAATTGTATCCATGACATGTATTTCTCTTTTTCAGAACATTACTGGTCAACATGTATGTACATACTACATATATATATAGCATGTACTATTATCAGTATTATGGGCATGATATATCTAAATAAATTATTATTAATGAATATTATTATTATTTATAGCAACCACCCCGGTGGGTGTTTATACCTAAGGCGTGTGTGAATGATGACGTCATATAATTTTTCTATATATATTTCTATACGATGGAACGATTTTCAGGAAAGAGTGTATGCTATTTAGCGAAATTGACACGTGACTTCCGATTAGCAACTGTTTAAAATTGCGGAATCGGAAGTGGAACAACGAGATGAAATGCCACGGCTCATGACATCATTTACGTCATGTTGGCTTCGTAGGTGCAACATTAACCCTTTCACGATGGGAGACGCGCTAGTGCAGCATTAATGTTTTTATTACGGGAGCTGTGCTGGTGCAGCATTAACCATTTCACGACGGGAGCTCTGCTGGGCAGCATTAACCCTTTCATGGCGGTAGTTGAGTTGGTGCAGGATTAGTTATTTCATGAAGGGAGCTGCGTTGGTGCAGCATTAAATATTTGATGATGGGAGCTGCGTTGGTGCAGCATTAACTCTTTCATGACGGGAGATGCGCTGGTGCAGCATTAATTATTTCATGAATGGAGCTGCGTTGATGATGGTACCTACGCGTTGGTGCAGCATTAACTCTCTCATGACGGGAGCTGCGCTGGTGCAGCATTAAATATTTGATGATGGGAGCTGCGTTGGTGCAGCATTAACTCTTTCATGACGGGAGCTGCGTTGGTGCAGCATTAATTATTTCATGACGGGAGCTGCGTTGGTGCAGCATTAACTATTTCATGACGGGAGCTGCGCTGGTGCACCATTAATTATTTCAGGACGGGGCTGCGTTGGTGCAGCATTACTTATTTCATGATGGGAGCTGCATTGGTGCAGCATTGACTCTTTCATGACGGGAGCTGCGCTGGGGCAGTATTAATACATTTCATGACGGGAGTTGCGTTGGTGCAGCGTTAATTATTTGATGATGGGAGCTGCGTTGGTGCAGCATTAACTCTTTCATGACGGGAGCTGCGTTAGTGCAGCATTAATTATTTGATTATGGGAGCTGCGTTGGTGCAGCATTAAATCTTTCATGACGGGATCTGCGTTAGTGCAGCATTAATTATTTGATTATGGGAGCTGAGTTGGTGCAGCATTAATTATTTCATGACGTTTGCTGCGTTGGTGCAGCATTAGTTATTTGATGATGGGAGCTGCGTTGGGGCAGCATTAATTCTTTCATGACTGGAGCTGCGTTGGGCAGCATTAATTCTTTCATGATGGGAGCTGTGCTGGTGCAGCATTAACCTTTTTATGACGGGAGCTGTGTTGGTGCAGTATTAACCCTTTCATGACGGGAGCTGCGCTGATGCTGCATTAATTCTTTCATGACGGGATCTGTGCTGGTGCAGCATTAATTATTTAATGACGGGAGCGACGTTGGTGCAGCATTAATTATTTAATGACGGGAGCTGCGTTTGTGCAGCATTAGTTATTTCATGAAGGGAGCTGCGTTGGTGCAACATTAAATATTTGATGATGGGAGCTGCGTTGGTGCAGCATTAACTCTTTCATGACGGGAGATGCGCTGGTGCAGCATTATTTATGTCATGAAGGGAGCTGCGTTGGTGCAGCATTAAGTATTTGATGATGGGAGCCCGCGTTGGTGCAGCATTAACTATTTCATGGCGGGAGCTGCGCTGGTGCAGCTTTAATTATTTCATGACGGGAGCTGCGTTGGTGCAGCATTAACCCATTCATGACGGGAGTTGCGTTGGTGCAGCATTAACTCTTTCATGACGGGAGCTGCGTAGTACAGAATTAATTATTTGATGATGGGAGCTCCGTTGATGCAGCATTAACTCTTGCATGACGGGAGCTGCGTTGGTGCAGCATTAATTATTTGATGATGGGAGCTACGTTGGTGCAGCATTAACTCTCTCATGACGGGAGCTGCGCTGGTGCAGCCTTAATTATTTGATGACGGGAGCTGCGTTGGTGCAGCATTAACTCTTTCATGACGGGAGCTGAGCTGGTGCAGCAATAATTATTTCATGACGGGAGCTGCCTTGGTGCATCATTAATTATTTGATGACGGGAGCTGCGTTGGTGCAGCATTAACTATTTCATGACGGGAGCTGCGCTGGTGCAGCATTAATTATTTGATGATGGGAGCTGCATTCGTGCAGCATTAACTCTTTCATGACGGGAGCTGCACTGGTGCAGTATTAATACATTTCATGACGGGAGCTGCGTTGGTGCAGCGTTAATTATTTGATAATGGGAGCTGCGTTGGTGCAGCATTAACTATTTCATGACGGGAGCTGCGTTAGTGCAGCATTAATTATTTGATTTTGGGAGCTGCGTTGGTGCAGCATTAACTCTTTCATGACGGGAGCTGCGTTAGTTCATCATTATTTATTTGATTATGGGAGCTGCGTTGGTGAAGCATTACTCTATCATGACGGGAGCTGCGCTGGTGCAGCAATAATTATTTCATGACGGGAGCTGCGTTGTTGCATCATTAATTATTTGATGATGGGAGCTGCGCTGGTGCAGCATTAATTATTTCATGACGCGAGCTGCGTTGGTGCAGCATTAGTTATTTGATGATGGGAGCTGTGTTGGTGCAGCATTAACCCTGTCATGACGGGAGCTGCGTTGGTGCAGCGTTAACACTTTGGTGACGGGAGCTGTGCTGGTGCAGTATTAATTATTTCATGACGGGAGCTGTGTTGGGGCAGCATTAATTCTTTCATGACGGGAGCTGCGTTGGGCATCATTAATTATTTCATGATGGGAGCTGTGCTGGTGCAGCATTAACATTTTTATGACGGGAGCTGTGTTGGTGCAGTATTAACCCTTTCATGACGGGAGCTGCGCTGGTGCAGCATTAATTATTTAATGACGGGAGCTGCGTTGGTGCAGCATTAACTCATTAATGACGGGAGTTGCGCTGGTGCAGCATTAATGATTTCACGACGGGAGCTGCGTTGGTGCAGCATTAACTATTTTATGATGAGATATGTGCTGGTGCAGCATTAACCCTTTCATGACGGGTAGCTGTGCTGGTCCAGCATTAACCCTTCCATGGTGGGAGCTGCATTGGTGCAGCATTAACCGTTTCACGACGGCAGCTGTTCTGGTGCAGCATTAATTATTTTATGACGGGACCTGCGTTGGTGATGAAAAGCAAATTCGGGATACAGCATGTGTGGTTGCTCCACTACGTGTCACGTATGATTCATATTATTATAGGTGAAACAGCAGCTGCTGAATTCCCGGATACCGAGGATGATCACTTCAGACGAATCTACTTCGAGGTGATCGATCTTGCCACCACGTCGATTACCGAACACTTTAACCCAGCCAGACTATGAAATATATTCGAAATGTGAGAACCTCTTGTTGGCGGCATCAAAGGGTGATGAGTATGACGCTATGCTTCATAGTGTCTGTGACTTTTTCGGCGACGACTTCTCGCGGACAACTCTAAGCACTCAGCTGGGAATCTTCAAGTGTGCTTATGATGGTGACTCAGAAACAATTCATGATATTTTCAAATATTTCCAGAAATTAGGACGCGGTCAACGGCAGTTAATGGGAGAAGTCGTGAAGGTAGTGCAGCTTCTGATGGTGGCTCCTGCCACAAACGCAACCAGTGAACGTTCTTTCAGCACATTGCGGAGAATAAAAAGTTATCTCCGATCGACAATGAACCAATCTCGCTTGAACCATTTGATGATTTGTGACATTTACAATGAACGATTAGACATGCTTGACATGAAGGCGATTTCGAATGAATTCGTTCAAGGCACGTGAGGCCTTAATTGTCGAAAATATTCACATTTGTTCCAATCACCGTAAACAGAAAAACATTAAAACGCATACAGTTTCGTTCATATATACCATGACCATCGCGTAAACAGCATGTTATCATAAAGATTTACTATATTTTACCTAAGCAAGAGCCTGATTGTGTTACAGAAGACAGCACAGTGCTACTGGCTGATCACACATAGATGGCATAAACGCTCTTTATTCGTTCCATATCAGGAATTCACCAACAAAGAACGCTCTTTATGTTTACCATCATAATCTAAACAAACACCAGAAAAGTTTCTTTTTATGCTTTTGTTTACATAACAATGGTCAAAGATATAACAATAACATACTGTTTATGCGATATTTCTTATTTGTATACGGACAAAGTCTGTCTGCATTTTGTTGTTCTTTCTGTTTGTGGCGGTTTTTGACGAGTGGAAATATTTTCACAGGATACCCACCGCCAAGGCCAACCGTACCTTTCACAGTTCTGAGAGTCGTTCAGAAGTGTTTGGTCTATACAAACTATAAAATGACACTCTTATTGTTGTTGTGATGAAATGTTTTGTTGTTTCACAAATCACAAGTTATAATGTATGTATTATACAGTATTATTATTATAATAGATGAGATGATATTGTTTTAGTTATCAGAATTATGCAAATAATGATACAGAAAGCATATGACAAAGTAATAATAAATATAACAATTCTGTATTGAATGGATATTAGGTAACTGTCAGCTGTCTATTACACTATACATATAACATGATAACACATATTCAAAGTAAACATTTCATTTCCTTCCGTCTCATGACATGGCACATGTCTGCTTTGTAGTCATGTCTACCACGGTATTGTTATATAGTTACTGTAAAGTTCTAATTATACCAGTAATTCCCTTCATATCTAGTCCAAAACTTATTTAACTATACAACTTTAAATTACACATGAAACTTATTTAAAAATAATGTTAGCTTTGAATTGGTATAAGTATTACACTGTAATTTATACAATTTGCATTATAAATAATATGTTCACTTAAAGGGGTACTGTACGCCAATTTCAATAAATTCCCGGTAACAATTGCGATCTAATATCAATATTATATTTTTAAATAACGTATTTGAGTCGACGATGTCTACTGAAAACGTTCCGGTTAACAGGCTATCATAAAAGTCAAATTGAATTATTTAATATAAATGAATTTATGGCTGGAGTCATAAAATGGCGAATTATGCCATTACGAGTTACCGTTCTTGAAATCTCACATGTTGGGTGTCTTTTATCGACGGCCGTTTACGGCGAACATTATTGAATTGCGAACAAAACATGTTACATGCGAAAGGAAGTCCCACTATAACCAATTTGGAAAAAGAAGAGAAGAAACAAGATTCATTAAGCGTCAAGTATTTTTATTGGGGGTGAGATTGTTCGATGGAAGAGATTGCAGGCATCAATTGAACTTCCGGTTCATCCTGCAACCTGCGTCTTCTCCGGTGAAGGTCAAAAACATGGCGCGTAGTTTGAAATCGTAATATTTTTATTTCTAAGATCAATATTTTCGTCGCTAAATTAGGTTTATACGAAACTCATATAACACGAACACAATCTAACTTGAAAGTTATGTCAATGGGAGTAAATAAAAAAATTGCCTATCTCTGTGTACAGTACCCCTTTAAGTCATAGCAGTGAACATCGGTGTGTCACTTTATTGACTTTATAACTTTTAACAGTACTAGTACTGAAGCTCATCTCCACTTTATTGTTCATCAATCTTATGTTATTTCAACTTTCAAACTTGTTTAATATTATTTTGCTGTTTTCAGTGTGCATCTCAAGAAGGTTGGTGGTGTAATACTTCAATACTTACATTAATTAATTATGCCAAAAAATAAGTCATTTTATAATGCAGGATACTTGTTTGATTTTATCACTGTTGTATTTCAAGTTTCTATTTACTATGAATTCCAAGTTCTATCTTGCATTATTATTAACATTTTCATATTACAATTCCAAAAGATTTAAATTAATTCTCAAATCTCAATCAATGGGAAGTAATTCTATAATCTTCCTGATGTTTTTCAAACAAGTTTCCTCACATAGTTTTCACTTTCATATGGTAACTTTATTTTCATAGTTTATTTCACTCTCATGTTTGATATTGTATCAGTATTTTATTCAGTTGTTATTAAATATGTGTTTATTCGTGTAGCATGTGCCAAACAAAATAGAATGTTCATATTTTCAATGTTTATTCCTGCAAAATGTGTGTTGATTTATGTGTTTACTTTTCTCCATATAGCATGTGCCAAACAAAATAGTATGTTATTAATAAGTGTTTATCCATATAACATATGCCAAACAAAATAGTATGTTCATATTTTCAATGCCTATTTCTGGAAATTGTGTGCTGAGTATTTTTATTTTCTTTTTGTTATCCAATAAATGTAAATGAATATTACTTACCTCTTTTCAATGTAGGCTCCTGTGTATATTTAGTCAGCTTTAATAGCCTCAACTTCAATAAAGTCTGCTGTTGTCAGAAAAATCTAATGACATTGACACATATTTAAAGATGTACTGTATTTACAACCTAGTCATTCCATCTATAGCCTACCAGCTGACAGCTGTTTTTGGTGATTTATGTGACAATAGAATTTATAGAAATTCCGTCTTCTGTTTATCACTTGGCCATTCCTGGTCTTGCATCCTTCTTCTGGTGATGTGTGTATCCATGTAGTTTACTTTCTCGTGGTTGTTTGTGACATATTTACTTTCTGAATATCTGATCCCAGTTATGGGAGTAATTTCACATCATTAATGACTAGATAATAACACAACACGAATTCCCATATATATACCTATTTGTTCATTACCCTTTCAATCGGCCTACCATTTTATGAAATTACAATTGATAAATGATAAGAATGTTGATCTAATCTATGATAATGTAGTGGGCGGGAAAACAATGTCAGATGGGTCAGAAGCCACCAGAGAGCCACTTTAAGCTTCCAATGTCAAAACAGTTTCCCGGGGGATGACCCCCCCCCCCACCACCCCAACTAGAGGGGGCGACCCCCGGGCCTCTCGTGCTCTCCCCCACCGACGTCGGGTCCTCGCTTCGTGATGAATGGTTGTACCCCCCCCCCCCCCACCCCCAATAAAATTTGCTTGTTGCGCCCTTACGCCCCTGCGTATACATAAAATGCGGATGGTTCAATGGGCCACGTCCGATTAAAGCCACGTGGCGGTTTGCGCCCCAAAATACACATATTATTAGCTTTTGAATTGTTCTCAGTATCGAAATAGGTCGATACATATCTGAAATACCTTTCTACGAACATTATGTAACCCAAAAAAGACACATTGAAGTAATGAAAAATACAACTGTGAATACGGTGTTTGGTTTCCCAAACACAAAACAGCCATTTGCACGACATGGAATAGAAAAGAGCGTTTCGTTGTAGGTTATTCCTGGTATGGTAACAATAATGAGCGTTTTGTCTGAATTCTGGCGAAAAGTTGAAAATGGCAGTGACGTTGGCAAGTATTTTTCATAGCATATGAAGCCGGTATATCAAAAGTTCGTTTATTTGTCGACCTATCGTATCCATCGCTTCAATAATTAGAAAACAATTTGGGGGTTCGAATGAGCCATGTCCGTTTAACATGTGTAATGTCGGAATGTGACCAATAATATTGACCTCCGGACCTCGTCCCTTATCACTCACTATATAATTCCAAACTTATATATAAGAGTCCACGTAGTATACATGGACATTGATGGACATTTGCCAGCGTAAATCACCGCATGTTATTACATCGCCTCACATTTAGCTGTGATTACAAGCTCCTTATGTGTAATTACAGAAACTTTTAACCAAGTGTGTATGTATGATTATGTGGAGTGTCGCGAATTGGTCAATCCATCATTAATTGCCCTTCATAATGACATCACTGCAATACCATGCTAATTAAGAAACGAGTTGGAAAATCATATCCGATACCGCTACATGCATTGACTTAGATATGTGCCCCATGTAATGTAATGGAGATGTGGACGTTGGCTAAAGTGTGTGGGCTATTTCTGAAATAGGTAAGTATGCATATTTTACAAACCCAGATAAATTTGCCTTGCCTCCACATTTTGTCTACGTAATTTGAAAGGCGGTTTAATAGATGTTGACGAAATATTGATATACCGGCTTCATGTGCTCTGAAAAATATTTGCCATCGCCATTTTGCAACTGTTTTCAATGGTTCACATATCAGAGAAATAAACGCTCTTTATTCCTACCATATCTGGAATGGACTATCACGGAACGCTCTTTTCTGTTCAATGCCGTGCAAAATGGCTATTTTTTGTTTGGAACCAAACACCGTGCGCTCAGTTGTATTTTGTATGACTTCATTGTGTCTTTCTGAATTATGAAGAGCGTTTATGGTTTGCATTCAAATAAGTGGTGAATATTAAAGCGCACCCCCCCCCCTAAAATATGCGTTTACAATTTTATTTCAAACTTCTTAACGGCAATCGCTAACTTAATTCCAAATACCGGTATATGTGTGTGATTAACCCTTCCATGACTGGAAAATTTGCGAAAACCATGTGCCTATAATGCATTGTCTTATATATGGGAGTCTCGCACTGCTCGCGTATATATGCCTACCAACATATCCTCATGCAAATAGGTTCATATTGGACATATTTCAAAAACACAAATTTACGCACCATATTGGCGTTATTTGAATCTGAAATACGCTCTATATGAACGTAAATTGGGCACGAAAACAGTCGATTCTGAAATAAGTCCATAATGAGCGTCGGCTCAGAATTTCTATCGCTCGCGACGCTCGAATCGCCGCCTGCATATAGGCCTTAAGTTTGAAGCTTTATTAGATAATTTTATTTCGTGATATAATAATAGATAATCATTTCAAATTTATAATAATGAAGTTCATTATTCGGAGAAAGTTAAATAATGTATGTATCTTCTGTGATGGGGAAATACTGATGTCATTCATTAATGGGGTGTCACAGCTTGCCTCAATGCACCGATACTAAGTTTGAACCGGATGACGGAAGTGCAAGCATCAACGAGCTCCCTATAAGTATATACCGTCTTCCTTTTGGGAATTGTGCAGAATGGTTTCCTCGAATCATAGTTATCCCGGTTTACTTGAAACTGGTGCAACACAACCCAATATACAAGTGTGTTACAGCTAGCAGTTCATTACTTAAGGATTTAACATCAATGCCGAGTGGCTGCCACTAAGTTCTTTCATTAACACCTGGTAAGTGATGCTCCATTCACCATTTTACATGCACCGATTTCGAAACTTGCACCGATTTCGAAACTTGGATGGTAGTCGCTCTAAACACATGCATTTTACCTTCGTCCGTGTGGTTGACAGTTGGTCTTCAGTTAAATCTTTCTTTTAATTTATCGTAACTACATTTGCAAATCACGTCTCCATTTTCCACACGTGAAACATGATTCCAATTTTTAGTTAATACATGTATATATACCCAATTGAGAAACAAATGCAGCGATTTACATCACGACAAATTCCTAAACAATATAGCTGTTAGATAACGTGTGATTGTGGAAACGAAATCGAAGACGTGCACCACTATTTTTTCTCATGTTCCTTATATATTACCATTATTTTTCCTGAAAACCACTCCAGATGAATAAATGAATGAGTACCATTCCAATGTATACAATGTTCACTGAGTGTGAGAATCCATTCAATATAGAAAGGGTTAATGTACACTTAAGTCACAATCCGGTCCGGTCGATGTTTGTAAATACTGGTAATTACCAAAAATAGTAATGCGGACTTAACATACATAGTCATAATATATTTTTTCTTCGGTGTGGTACAATTTCCAAAGAAAAGATATGTTAAAGCCACATTGCGGTTTGCGCTCCAAAATACACATAATATTATTCGCTTTTTAATTTTTCCCGGTATCGAAATAGGTCGATAAATATATGAACTACCTTTCTAAGAGCATTATGAAACCCAAAAATACTCAATTAAGTAATATAACTATGAACACGGTGTTTGGGTCCCAAACAAAAAACAGCCATTGCACGACATGGAACAGAAACGAGAGTCCCACGTGTTAGCTTATTCCTGATATATATGGTAGAAATAAAGGGCGTTTGTCTGACATCTGACGAAAAATTGAAAACTGCTGGGAAATGGCTGGGACTTTGGCAAGTGTTTTTCAGAGTATATGAAGCCATATAATAGTTCGTTTATTTATCGACCTATCGTATCCGTCGCTCCAAAGTACGTAGGAAAAAAATTGGGAGGTTCGAATGAGCCATGTCAGTTTAACAATACATCAGAAAGTCTTAGTAAGCCCGTGAAGGGACATGTCGACAGCGGGTGTACACATTTTACCACACCGACCAACATTGGTCAACTTTTCGTGCTGGAAATTTCATGCCTGAAATATTTTCTGATAAAATTCCACATGATTTGAATGAAATGTCCTTCAGTTGGAAAATTTTCAACCATATGCTATGGAAATTGTGAGGTCTGAAATTTCCGAAAGTTTCCAAATATGGAGAATTGTGGGGGTGAACATGAAATTTCCTGGAATTGGGAATTTGGATCTAGTTCAAGAGTGGTGGCGTTTAATATTCTAAGATGGATACAAGCCTCCCACTCTCACCCCACCCCACCCCATTCGCCACCGCTCCTCCCATATATACACCAGAGAGAGTTACCTCTAGCCATGGTCTTGTGCGTTGGACTTTAGACCCGTGAGTTGGCTTATTTTAAATGTATGCAGTCAGTTTCGCTACCCTCTGTAAATATTTAATATATGTACACCTCAACGCTAAATAATCTGGTAAACGGTGTACTGTGTACTTCGTGTTGACACATTCAAGTCCGCTGAACCATATACTTAACATTAAAGTCGTTCGTTCAATGAATAACGCTGCTTACATTATTCTCATGAAGTGCTGTTTCCTCTGTTATACTTACCAACAAGGTTGAAATTGATATTATGAGCCGTGCCCATTGACGCGGATGAATTTTGTGACAATCTCTAGCTTCAATCATCCCACGGATCGTATGGGGCTGTTGGGAAATTGAGAATATTTTAACAAGATGACACGACGGTGAGTTAACATGTGTATATTTAAGTGTACGTCAATTATACATGTAGACAGTCAAGGCAGTATCATTTTCATTTATCACATTTTCGTTTCCGCGACCTAAACTTCATCCATGCGGATGAATTTTGTAGCAATCTGTATATTTTTTATTCACACAAGTATATTATGGAGCTGTTGGGACATGGGGATATTTGCGCAAGATGACACGTCGGTTTTATAGACATTCAAGGCCCAAACGAGCCTCTCTGTGGCATATAAATTCCATATGTAAGTATTTAATGTATTTATCGGCATAATTTGCCCCCGGAACCGGATCGGAGTATAATATGAATGTGCATTTCTAGGTATAATATATAAGTTGGGAATCAAATTTACCGCTTTGCCTCTTTAGTATAGCTAACTTGGGGGCGAATTTAAAAGTTCAAGGACACTGGACCGTGATTTGACATGCAGTGAAATTGACATTCAATGAATAGATATGAATATAGTATTCTTATGAGGTCATGTTCCTTTTTTAAATTACCATAGGGGTGAAATTGATATTATGAGCCATGCATGCCCATTCTTGCGGATGAATTTGGTGGCAATCTCTAGATTGATTTACCTCAAGGTTAGTGTGTGGTCGTTCAGAAATATTAGAGGATATTTGCGCAAGATGACTCGTTGGTGAGTTAATATATAAGGATTAACTGTCATGTGGACTGTTTTTATGGAGATGTAACCGTGAGGTAAGTGGACATAACTTGTGTAAAACCCGAAGGGTTTTACATACAAGTTATGACCACTTACCTCACGGTTACATCTCCATAAAAATAGTCCACATGACAGTTAATCCTTATATTTATATACATTTAGCGAAAAGGCCACTTTTGTAAATGTATTTAAATCGAAAAGTGTATCGTGACAAAAACAGCCCAAAATACCCAATAGCACCCTTGGCAAAAGTTAATAGGAACAATTTCTCTTCATATTGAAACCCGATGATGTATTAAGTCAATCCTGCGCGAGTCCAAATGCGCCCAAACCATTACGTGTTCGTCTTTCCAAACCCAATGACGTATCGATGGTTTTATTAGCTTGGTGTTATGAGGCGTTGCGCATTCACCGAGAAATAACTGCAACTAGCCACGTGTGCGCCGACCAATCAGAATGCTGGATTTAGTGATGACAACACTTAGTATGTAAATATTTATATATGAAGTAGTTTATAGACATTCAGGGCAGTGTCGTTTTGATTGATTGCATTTTATTCCCGCAACCTAAGCTTTATCCATATAATATCACGAATAGACTATAACAATTATATGACTCGAATGAGTCTTTCTGTTGAATAAAAGTCTGCATGAAGGTATTATCAAGTATAATAAGTTGGGGCCCAAACATGCTTATGGGGCCTCGGTGGCTCAGTCGGTTAGGGGGTACAACTTCAATCCGTCTCGTCCTTCGGCGCTGGCGCGATGAGGGTTCAAATCGACTTTGTAAGCCGAACCGTGTATAGATCCTAGTTCGGTGCACATTTTCCGCAGTTTAATTTCAGTTATATTGCAGTCACGTGCCACCTATTCATCGAAAAAATTTACCAGCACCACAATCGATCCGCATTCCATAAATTCTAAACAATCCTTAATCCGTGTCATGCTCTTCTGTTGACATGTCTATATGTTCAATTATATAAATAAATGTGTGTAAATACGTCTATCATGAACAGAATCTTCAGATATACGTACCCCGCAGGTCACAATGACTGATTTATATACACATTGTGTAAATACACTGAACGGTATAAGGTCAGATCGTATCCACGATATAAAACCATTCTATAAACTACAGCTCAATTAGCAAAGTCACCAACAAAGGTTGTCATTCACATTTATCCAGGTGGCGGGAAGAATACCAAAAAGTTGCAATTGAAAATCAATTACCTCCGGATATGTGGTTAGACTGTTATGGGGGTGTTCACTTTAGAATTTCCAACTGCACCCCTCCCTGATCCAGACCTAACTTCCCGAGGTCGGGCATTCTATTTACACTGCTGTTGTTGTTCCTGGTGATGCAATTTGACCCCCAAAAATGCCAACGTGAGACAGTGCCCTTGTTTTTCTGTCTGAGGTGACAATTTCTATCACTTTGATCAGACTTTACCCAACAAAACCGGCCAAATAAAGCTTCAACAGCCTAAAATATCTTCGGTCTGTCTCAATAGAACCATACACATATGGATATCATTGGAACCGGCTCCTTGACCACATTGTGATAGTTACAGTTATGTCCTGTGCCAATGCATTCTCTTATATATGCGAGTCGACCATAGGTCGCCTCGCATATATAAGATAATGCATTGGCCTAAAAAAAATCTTTTTTTAACACTTTTTACCATTTTTTCTTACATTCTTTAACAATTTTATAATTTTTAATGTGTTAAGCCAATGCATTCTCTTATATATGCGAGGCGACCTATGGTCGACTCGCATATATAAGAGAATGCATTGGCACAGGGCCGTTCTGTTGGGTAAAGGGTATCACTTTGATCAGACTTTGTAAGTCATACATATTTCATATGACATGTGTAACCTATATATATATATATCTATTGTCATCCCCGCAATGTAAGAAATGCTGTCTTTTATTTGGCATTTGAAATTTATAAATCGAAAATTGCTATTCGTGATGTATACTGACAATGATTTTAATTTGTTTTGCAGAAAACAGTTGTGGTGTTAAAGAGACGGAATATCAAGCAGCAACAACATGTCGGACAATATAACAAAGAAACAGACTCTTCCGCACGACCTATTCAACTTCGGCGTCAGGTGGCGGGACAAACGCGCCATTCTTCAACTAAACTTTGTAAGCAGCGAAATCAAATTGGCTCGCCGAGGCGTTGTTAAAAAGTCATACAGTTTCTTCGTCCTCTCGGATTTTAGAATGCAACAGGGACTGAACTTACAGGTAATTATGATTCTCACGACTGATTGTTATGACCTACGTCATACATGTAACTTGCTCGAAAGTGACTAATATATCACGTCTTACAATATCAGCATTCGTTTTGCTATGTTTTCCAAAGATATGCAGCAAGCTATTATATAGACTAACTCATCTCGGATACTGCAAAAACCGGGTATCGAATAGATTTCGTTTTAACCCTTTCAATGCCAGGGGCCGATCTCTGGGGGGTTTTTATTTTTTTTAGATTTTGTTTTGTTTTTGGGGTTGAGTTTTTTTTTGGGTATGCTAAGCATGCTATAGCGAATTAATTTAAAAATAAACTGGTTAAAACTTTAGGGGCATGTTATAAATCAAAATTATCACCAAGTATTCATAGTAATAATTTTGATGCCCATGAAAAACGTAAGATTCCCTGGCACTAAACCTACAAAATAAGTCTGTTAAAGAATATAAGAACAAATTATTAAAATTGTAAAAAATAATAACAAATGATGAAAAATTGTTATGCCAATGCATTCTCTTATATATGCGAGGCGACATATGGTCGACTCACATATATAAGAGAATGCATTGGCACAGGGTAATATGGGTTGATACAAAAATCTGACCTGGCACTGAGATGGTTAAGGATATTTGGTGTTCAAATTTCGCAACTTCGAAAAATGGTGACCGAAATCCCATGAACACTGATATATTCTCAACAATCATATTTACATGTGGACGGGATCCATCTCCGAGTCGTTAGCTAGCAAAAACTGACAGAGCTCATTCTCTATCTTTCTTGTTTCGGGGGTTGAGTTATATATTTAGATAGGTGCAGAAAACGATTAAAACTCATTTCGAAGTGAGACATCTTGCCGCCATTTTCGAGAACATTATGACGTAGGTTAAAGGCACGTGAGGCCTTAGTTGTCGAAAATATTCATATTTGTTCCAATCACCGTAAACAGAAAAACATTAAAACGCATACAGTTTCGTTCATATATACCATGACCATCGCGTAAACAGCATGTTATCATAAAGATTTACTATATTTAACATAAGCAAGAGCCTGATTGTGTTACAGAAGACAGCACAATGCTGCTGGCTAATCACACACAAATGGCATAAACGCTCTTTATTCGTTCCATATCAGGAATTCACCAACAAAGAACGCTCTTTATGTTTACCATCATAATATAAACAAACACCAGAAAAGTAACTTTTTATGCTTTTGTTTACATAACAATGGTCAAAGATATGACAATAACATACTGTTTATGCGATATTTCTTATTTGTATACGGACAAAGTCTGTCTACATTTTGTTGTTCTTTCTGTTTGTGGCGGTTTTTGACGGGTGGAAATATTTTCACAGGATACCCACCGCCAAGGCCAACCGTACCTTTAAAGTGATGTGAAACACTGCGGCAGGGTGATCTTTTCAAGTTATTTCGGTTGGCCTTGGCGGTGGGTATCCTATGAAAATATTTCCACCCGTCAAAAACCGCCACAAACAGAAAGAACAACAAAATGTAGACAGACTTTGTCCGTATACAAATAAGAAATATCGCATAAACAGTATGTTATTGTCATATCTTTGACCATTGTTATGTAAACAAAAGCATAAAAAGTTACTTTTCTGGTGTTTGTTTATATTATGATGGTAAACATAAAGAGCGTTCTTTGTTGGTGAATTCCTGATATGGAACGAATAAAGAGCGTTTATGCCATTTGTGTGTGTTAGCCAGCAGCATTGTGCTGTCTTTTGTAACACAATCAGGCTCTTGCTTATGTTAAATATAGTAGGTCTTTATGATAACATGCTGTTTACGTTATGGTCATGGAAAATATGGACGAAACTGTATGCGTTTTAATGTTTTTTCTGTTTACGGTGTTTGGAACAAATATGAATATTTTCGACAATTAAGGCCAAACGTGCCTTTAATGGTCGAACCAACTAAGGCCTCACGTGCCTTTAAATTATATGTGCCTTGTTATAGTCGGTCAAAAGTTCTTCGAGCTGTTGTTGTGTTTTATAATGTTTTTTTCATTAAAGGTAATCAATCCGATCAGATGGTCCCCATGTCACCAGTTAAAACAACAATATCATTTCTCCAAATACGCATTTGTTATCAGAATCGATTAATTACAACAAAATAATGCTAACCGCTGTCAACAATGGTATAACATTTCCCAAAACTTGTTATTTATCAACATGTTGACATGATGTTGTTCATCGAAATATGGCCGTATTATCACTTGAGTATCACGAAATTTGGCCGTATAATAATTTAGAGTTATCATCATCCGCAATCTTTTCCGAGACCGTCGATTTGATGGCTCTTTTCTGGGCCACAAATAATTGCACATTTCGAGAAATAACACATTTCAAAACTCGATATCTGATCACTCTGAGCTTTGAGGGGCTTTGGGGGGGGGGCGCTAATTCTGTTTATGCGTCTTTAAATAACATTATCTTATCTTATATTACAGATACAATTCCAAGACGAGAGTGCTACCGTTACCATTGACGACGAGGAAGACGAAAAACTCATTGATTACCTAATGAAAGTTATACGCTCTCTATGTTACAAGAAAACAGGCAAACAAGACTTCGCAGCGTACGTTCTAAAAGTTTTCGGGGGGTCAAGGCCGCTCAATCTACCGCTTCAACACGTTCTTAAAGAAGGGTTGGTTGAGAAACGTGGGAACACGACATTTCCTAAATGGGAGAAGAGATTGTTGGTGGTTCGCTTGAGTGAGATATCTTATTATAAGGTTGGAGCTGGTGTTCCACTTAACGTATCGAGATTATGGAAAGAGGCAACGAGAATCACCACGCCTGACAAATATTCATTCAACATTTCTCTGCACAAAAGACGGACCTTCTACTTCAGACTAGTCGAAGATAAAAAGACGAAACAGGAACTGGAGGCGGAGATAAGGGAGTGGACGACTGTTTTGAGAGCAGCTTTAATAAGTAAATTCTCGACAATCAGAGCTTCAACCATGATGCAACATGGTTATAAATTACCAAAGAACAATGTACAGCGAGATATGAACCTCAATGTGGAATGTCCGCCCACCGCGCCATTGTGTGTTGGGTCGTCTGGTGGCGAAGATTCTGACGAGGAGGCTAGAAACTCGCGGCGGTCGCAGAGTTTACCAAATACACTGTATCCCAGTAAAGAAACCGAATCCGACAAAAGTAAGGCCAGCCCTAAAAAGCCTTTATGTGCGTCGAATTCTGCCGGTAATACGCAATCGCCTTTGAGAAGGAAAAAAGTTCTAAAATCTAAATATAGAACAAAGTTTCGTGGTCCTGATGGTGATTTCACTGTTAGAATATCAGAGCACTTAGATGGAAAAGACATTCTTAAAAAAGAGATTGTTTATAAAAGCGAGAGCGGGGATGATTCGAACGACAGCTGGAGTACGTCCTCTGAGTCAGACTCAAACATGAATTCTTCCTCCAGTACCGGTTCCGATTCGATGAATAACACCAGAGCAGCCAGCCAAGCAGAAGGCTGTGTTGCGTTAGATTCTGGTGATTTGATTGGTGCTTGTTGTGAATACACCGATGTGACACTACCGGATGTACCCGTAACCCAGGATGTTTATTCTTCGTCGGAAGAAAGTGATGATTCGACACCACGCGCTGTCATAAACTCAGGACCCATTGGTGAAAATTGTGATAAAGATGCTGATGATAGTCTTTCAGTTCCTAATTCGTCTCTTCGTGAAGACAAAAAGAACAGTGGCGAGGAGCGACTATCTGTTAAAAATTTAAAAGACTTTTTTGAAATCCAAATGACAGTTAGCGATAATCGGCGTTCGTCGAATGGAATTAACAATGCAAATGTGGGCATCAATGACACATCCAAAGTAGCTACCGAAAACCAAAGTTTATCAAAAAGTGCCAATTCTGCGGAAGAAATGACGAGTCGACAGGATACATCAAATGACCAGGACAATGATATGGATCGTGGAAATAATGAAGAGGTGGACTGGGATCCGCGTCTGGTGCTAGCAGAAACACAAAATGAACCCAGATTTGTGTAGCGAATGTTATATGAACGCAACTTTATACTATTTATTTATTAAGAAGTGCAATATACTTACTTGAGCTCTTTTTTTCACTGAGGGTAAATACAATTGCTTGTAGGGTGCTCCGCTACCCGTCCCCAATTCCCCACCGCACTGACTTCATGTGCCGTCTATACATGTATATATATACACGCATGCACCTGCTATACGACATGGTAGTATACATGCAGGAGACTATATAGTACCATGACGTATACCAGGTGCGTATATATAAACGGTTAAGGGCAGTGTGGGTTCTGTAGCGGAGCGTGTCACAAGCCCATTTTCAGGAGGCAATGCCAATTCGGTTACACCAGTCCGACTCCCTCTTTTTTCCACAAGTATACCGTTAAAGTTTTGACTGTCCCCGCCTAACACAGGCAACAAAACTCTTGGTTCGTTGGCCAAATATATACCCGGCCAAATCTCCACAGGGCTGATCCACCGTGTAGCTAAGATTAAAGCTCAGCCGACAAACATAATACCTTACTCGTATTTAAATTCGCGCAGTAATATTTTCCACTCAGTTTTGAATTCACGCACTTTAAATTCGCGCACCTAGCTGCGCGAATTTAAAACTGACACAAATATTTTCGTAATAGTCTTGGATCTGATGACAGTTTGAGTGTTTAAAGATGGTCTATCTCTTTGTAAACATGTGTTATATAGTTACGGGAGTATAAAATATTATATATGAATCGAAGACCCCTGTCCGGAAATGCTTCTATCGATATTGATTATATTTCAAATATTTTCTGGTCTAAAAACGTGTGGTTGTTTAGCCAACGAACAATAGTGGTTACTGTTAACAGAGACCATAAATTTTATTGTGTAATTTTGTCACAAATTAGACTCATTGTCGCTTATAACCAAGGAATAAACAATAACAACTATCAATCTGGGACATTTGATGTTCGGAGCGTAGCTATGTGAACAACCTAATGATCTATGTCGATATATGGTATCACCTGAATGGTCTGTTCTAAAAATAGAACAATAAAGTGTCCCATTTAATCGTCTCATTTTATGGTAAAATATTCGCAATAAAATGAATATTAATCGATAGAATCGTTTCCGGACAGGGGTCTTCAATTCATATCTATTATTTTATACCCACGAAACTATTTCAAAATTGTTATATGAAGAGATAATCCATCTTTAATCGTTCCCGAAAATACATGTGTATCTTAAACACCATCAGGACGGATTTACATAGTGTAAAACATAACTGCGTCATCAATTGAAGATGTTGTGAAGATGTGTGTTTATATGCTCCATATAATTATTCGGACACTGAAATAGTTAAATGAAATATAAGGAAGTAAAACAACAACCGCGTATATGCTACTGTCTTCAGAAAAAAATCAACAGTTGTCTGCAGGTTGTGTTGACATAAATAATTCGAGCTATGTATTCAGGGAAGGTGTCACTAATTGGTTGTAGAAAGTGCTTTTGCGCATCTTCAGTCTGGATCATGTGTACTTCTTAACAATCACATGTATCGACATCGACGATGTCACCATGATTTGTCGCTTCACATATGGGTAATTATTGTGTTGATGTTGGTTGCTTGTATGTAAATATGGCATACAAGCAGGCATATATATTTGTCTATTCAGTCTAAAGTTGACTAATGTATGTAAAACATCAACATAGCCCTCTTGTCTTCCACGTGGTTTGGTGTAAACTCAGGGGTCGTACTATTTTTCGCTCAGTTTTAAATTAGCGCATCGATGGGTGCGCGAAAATTAGTACTGTGGGAATTTAAATACGAGTGGGGTAAATATTTAACCCTTCCATGACGGGAGCTGGGCTAGTGCATCATTAAAGATCATGTGCCAGTGCATTCTCTTCTATTGGAGCCTCGCATATACAAGAGAATGCTCTGGCTTACAAGGTCAAGTTATATATTGTTAAGCCAATGTATTCTCTTATATATATGAGGCGCCCTGTGGGAGACTCGCATATAGAAAAGCATGCATTGGCACAGGGTTTCATTAAATTTCAGGAAGCTCCAGTCATGGAATGCTTAAGACCAGATTCTACTTCTTCAGTTTAAAGTCGGGTTTAACCCTTTCAGTTATAAAAGTATACATTGGAATGGTTTATTGTTTATCTGTATAGGGATGTTCACGTAATAAAAGCGGACGACAGATAGTGAAAGTAAAGAAGGAGTCCTATTTGGCTTGAAGAGCTTCTCGTCTCTGGTTCCTCCACTTCCACAGCATTCCAGAACGCTATTGCCCGAGGGAAGAAGGAAATTTTGTAGACATCTACCCCCGCAATCGTCAGATGGTGCTGGTGCCCTCTCGTGTTGGCTGTTGTCTTTGTGATGTAATTATCGGCTGGGATACTCGATCGAACATCACCATGTCTGCTATCTATCTGCGACTTTTCAGTGATTCCCATCTCAGTTGTTTCTTCATGGCGTGGATGTCACTCTTCCAGTTGTAGTCGTTGGCCACCCACCTAGCTGTCCTGTTCTGCACTTCATGGCGTGGATGTCACTCTTCCAGTTGTAGTCGTTGGCCACCCACCTAGCTGTCCTGTTCTGCACTTCATGGCGTGGATGTCACTCTTCCAGTTGTAGTCGTTGGCCACCCACCTAGCTGTCCTGTTCTGCACTTCATGGCGTGGATGTCACTCTTCCAGTTGTAGTCGTTGGCCACCCACCTAGCTGTCCTGTTCTGCACTTCATGGCGTGGATGTCACTCTTCCAGTTGTAGTCGTTGGCCACCCACCTAGCTGTCCTGTTCTGCACTTCATGGCGTGGATGTCACTCTTCCAGTTGTAGTCGTTGGCCACCCACCTAGCTGTCCTGTTCTGCACTTCATGGCGTGGATGTCACTCTTCCAGTTGTAGTCGTTGGCCACCCACCTAGCTGTCCTGTTCTGCACTTCATGGCGTGGATGTCACTCTTCCAGTTGTAGTCGTTGGCCACCCACCTAGCTGTCCTGTTCTGCACTTCATGGCGTGGATGTCACTCTTCCAGTTGTAGTCGTTGGCCACCCACCTAGCTGTCCTGTTCTGCACTTCATGGCGTGGATGTCACTCTTCCAGTTGTAGTCGTTGGCCACCCACCTAGCTGTCCTGTTCTGCACTTCATGGCGTGGATGTCACTCTTCCAGTTGTAGTCGTTGGCCACCCACCTAGCTGTCCTGTTCTGCACTTCATGGCGTGGATGTCACTCTTCCAGTTGTAGTCGTTGGCCACCCACCTAGCTGTCCTGTTCTGCACTTCATGGCGTGGATGTCACTCTTCCAGTTGTAGTCGTTGGCCACCCACCTAGCTGTCCTGTTCTGCACTTCATGGCGTGGATGTCACTCTTCCAGTTGTAGTCGTTGGCCACCCACCTAGCTGTCCTGTTCTGCACTTCATGGCGTGGATGTCACTCTTCCAGTTGTAGTCGTTGGCCACCCACCTAGCTGTCCTGTTCTGCACTTCATGGCGTGGATGTCACTCTTCCAGTTGTAGTCGTTGGCCACCCACCTAGCTGTCCTGTTCTGCACTTCATGGCGTGGATGTCACTCTTCCAGTTGTAGTCGTTGGCCACCCACCTAGCTGTCCTGTTCTGCACTTCATGGCGTGGATGTCACTCTTCCAGTTGTAGTCGTTGGCCACCCACCTAGCTGTCCTGTTCTGCACTTCATGGCGTGGATGTCACTCTTCCAGTTGTAGTCGTTGGCCACCCACCTAGCTGTCCTGTTCTGCACTTCATGGCGTGGATGTCACTCTTCCAGTTGTAGTCGTTGGCCACCCACCTAGCTGTCCTGTTCTGCACTTCATGGCGTGGATGTCACTCTTCCAGTTGTAGTCGTTGGCCACCCACCTAGCTGTCCTGTTCTGCACTTCATGGCGTGGATGTCACTCTTCCAGTTGTAGTCGTTGGCCACCCACCTAGCTGTCCTGTTCTGCACTTTATGGCGTGGATGTCACTCTTCCAGTTGTAGTCGTTGGCCACCCACCTAGCTGTCCTGTTCTGCACTTCATGGCGTGGATGTCACTCTTCCAGTTGTAGTCGTTGGCCACCCACCTAGCTGTCCTGTTCTGCACTTTATCTAGAATTCTAGATCGTCGATGTTTGTTTTTGGGTTCCACACACTTGCTGCATAATCAGTTAACCCTTTACCCAACAAACCGGCCAAAACCGGCCACAACCGGCCAAATAAAGCTTCAACAGCCTAAAATATCTTCGGTCTGTCTCAATAGAACCATACAAATATGGATATCATTGGAACCGGCTCATTGACCACATTGTGATAGTTACAGTTATGCCCTGTGCCAATGCATTCTCTTATATATGCGAGTCGACCATAGGTCGCCTCGCATATATAAGAGAATGCATTGGCCTAAAAAACATCTTTTTTTAACACTTTTTGCCATTTTTTCTTACATTCTTTAACAATTTTATAATTTGTAATGTGTTAAGCCAATGCATTCTCTTATATATGCGAGGCGACCTATGGTCGACTCGCATATATAAGAGAATGCATTGGCACAGGGCCCTTCTGTTGGGTAAAGGGTTAATGGTCGAACCATGGCCTTGCAGCATTTGTTTTTTCACCTATAATTTGCAGTTCCCGATGTTACGCCGTAGAAAAGCAATAAAGCATAGTCCAGGAATATGATGATGTTATCGAAGAATTTTATTATATTGTTGGCATTTTGCTAATACGGTCTGCCGAGTGACCAGTTGTTTCCAATGCTTTCATGGAGGATATCTCCACTGTCTTGATGTAATTGATTGACTCATAAACCAAAATGAAGGAAATTATTTAAGGAATATGACTGTTTATTTTTGTTTTCGTATTTTGCTGCATTTTCTGTCAGTAAACTTTTTTTTTTGGTACTTTATTATCGCTGATGAGATGAGTCTGCGTAACTTGTTGGGGATTTTCCACCAAGTGCCGAATAGATGAAGTAGCTGAGTCAGGGTTTTCGGTGCATAAAGTTTTTAAAGGCCGCACACTTATTATCACATCGCTACTGTGGTACGTGTGTCTCCGTCCATTCGTGTTTCTTTTGCTGTTATAGCACCAAATTGTTTATTTTTCACCGGGACGAAAAGTTATTAGACTTGTCGTGGGGTATTGGTGATGATATGGAAATTCTCCTTTTCGGGAGTTAGGAACCTTGTCTTGTCTTATATATAAGTACTTTAAAGATACCCATATCATCAGATTCCAACAACAACAACAGCAACACATTGTTGAAATGCCGTTCAGTTATCAGAATCGATTAATTGCCAAAACATAATGCTAACCAGTCAATTTTACAATAGTATCAAATTGCCCAAAACGTGTTATTAATCAACATTTTTGTTCAACGAAATTTAGCAGGATTGTCAAATATCTAACACCAAAGACACTTGATTTAGAGTTATCCATCTCCATCCGCAATTTGGTCCGAGACCGTCTGCTTGACGAATATTTGCCAGGCCTGAGCTTTGATGGGTGGGTTCCTCGACTCGAATCAAATGATTTTTACCCCCGAAACCACAGAATATTAATTTGGGAGCGTTAATTCCGGTTATGCATCTTTAAGTGTTATGACTAATTTGTGTCAGGGACATGTGCATACACATAATACCGACATGCATTTATATAACTCAGCCGGAAACAGATGAATGTCTACGTACACATATTACCGATTTGTATGTGTGCAGTATCCCTCCGCCGGAAACAGAGACGGATGTCTACATATATAGACACTATCGACACCCATTTGATGGATGGCTGGTGGGAAGACTCGCGTAACCCGGGGCGCTTTTCTAGATCATTAATATAATCTAATTTTTTTCATGCGCAATTGCTGGTAATGCATGTCTGAAAACTTTCGCGGAAATTTTCGTTTCAAAGTAAACGCAATTAATTCAAAACGGAATAAGTAAACTATTTAAGCAATAGGTTCTATTCACTCCTATCTACCGTGGTATAATATGTTTTCACTGTGGCCCGCTTCATTAAACGCATTTATCGTGCAAATATGTTGATATTGAACCTAAATATTCACTTATATGATTCTGAAATAAGACTACAGTGAACTTTTACACGTTATTACATGCAATGGCGAAGGCCATAATGAAAACACATTACAATAGGCTTCAATAGAATATATTGTCCAAATAGTGGGTTTATTTCGTTTTGAATTACGTTCATATTGAACCTATTTCGACATCGAAATAAATGTAGCTTCATATATGTTATTTATTTGAAACAAATCCAGTTTGGATGTATGGTTCCATATGGTTGCTTAACCATTTCAGTGCCAGGGGCCGATCTCATCGGCCCTATTTACGGTCTGTAAAATCGGCCCTAAAAAAATAAAAAATCATTTATTTTTTAATGATTTGTTTGGGTTGAATTTTTTTTGGGTATGCTTAAGCATGCTAAAGCAAATTTAAAAACAAACTGGATAAAACCTTAGGGGCATCATGGCATGTTATAACTCAAAACTATCACCAAGTATTCATAGTAATACTTTTGATGCCCATGAAAAATGTAAGATTCCCTGGCACTAAACCTACAAAATAAGTCTGTTAAAGAATATAAGAAAAAATTATTAAAATTGTAAAAATTGTAAAAAATAATAACAAATGATGAAAAATTGTTAGGCTGACTGGTGACTATACAATAACTTAAGTGGGTATATGGGACTAGTATACATATAATATAACATTTATTTGATACATTTGCTTGAAAACTGTACAAAAATTACTCGACAACGACAATTTGTATTTTCGCATTCCGGCTAATCTGCCATCCATAACATTACTTCATACTCAACAGACTTTCAAATAAAGGAAATCTGGTTACCTTATTCTACGACTATAGAAACCAACAACATTTGAGTACAGTATCCCTCGAAGGTAAGTTCAATATTAGCAGTCTCGTGTAGTGACTATTCCTCAAACTAGGTACCATTCGTGTTACTCTCCTCTGTAACTTCTCTAAACTTACGTAATAATCCCACCAAGTATGGCTTCCATGCGACATCACAATATTCATATTGAGAGTATGATCCATGAGAACAGGCTGTTCTGAAAGTTAGCCGTCTGGACAATTTGAAATGAGTGGTGCACGTTAAAGCGGCATGCACATAAACTTCAAACATGAAATTGAACAATTCTACTCGTATTTGCTACATTCCTTGTTGCAACATGTTAAACGGACATGTCTCATTCGAACCCCCAATTATTTGTCTACGTAATTGGGAGCGACGGATACGATAGGTCGATAAATAAACGAAATATTGATATACCGGCACCATATGCTCTGAAAAAAAACTTGCCAAAGTCACCGCCATTTTAAACTTTTCGCCAAAAGTCAGACAAACGCTCTTTATTGCTACCATATCAGGAATAGACTACCACGGAACGCTCTATTCTGTTCCATGTCTCGTGTAACTGGCTGTTTTGTGTTTAAGACCCAAAACACCGTATTCACAGTTGTATTTTCATTACGTATTTTCATTATGCGTCTTTTTGGGTAACATAATGTTCGTAGAAAGGTAATTCGGATATTTACCGACCTATTTCGACACTGAGAAAATTTCAAAAGAGAATAATAGTATGTCTATTTTGGAGTGCAAACCGCCATGTGACTTTAAGTCGATATAAACAAAAAAAATTATAAGGTCTATAATTTATGTTATCTCAAAAATCACAGAGCTAAGCGTAAAAACCGAAACCGCTGTCACTCTAACATCTATAATTATCGACTGATGATCAATTCGTCGTTTTTGATTGGTTAGTGGCAACTTATCACACACCAGCCATGGGGGGGGGGGGGGGGGAATTATTGATATATTTCATATATTATATATGAATATTTGCATATAGTGGTATTTTGACACGCGGGGCGTTTTTAGAGAGGTCCCGTTCGCCTCAGATGTCTTAAAAGGGCACTAATAATTTATGTAATATAAATTTTGGTTAGAGGCGCCCAAACGGTTGGACACTCGGATCTGAAAATGTGTACATATGGATAATTTGACCCTGTGAATCTAATTAGATACGTCCCGTTGACCTCAGATGTCTTAAAAGGGCGCTACTAAACAATTAATTACATATCCACAATGGTTACAATCTGGTCGGTGGAAATTGAAACACGGGGATAAATTCACCCGTAGAGTGTCATGAGATAGATGCCATTGACATCAGAGGACTTACATGGGCATATATGAGCAATAGAGATCGTTTCTTATCAGTTCAGAAGATATATAGGAACATGGGCACAAATGGTCACATGACACAGGGTATTGTCATGAGATAGGCACCTTTGACCTCAACTGACTTAAAGGGGGACTAATAAATTATATGATCAATAAAGAGTGTTTATTATTAGCCCAGATGTTATGTGGGAAAATTGGTGTCCAAGAGTAAAATGATGCAGGGAATGTCACGGGATATGTGATGTTGATCTACGTGGTATACAGATGTATTTTATGTGCATGCTTACATTCATATTCTGGCACCATGTTTTATGACGACGAAATGCCTGCAAAGCACAAAGTGCACACTTGCGAGTTTGTGAACAAACCCTATATCGAGCATGCATGATGTATGGGTGTTAACTATCCTAGTTATTAACATTTAGTCAATTCCGAAAGCCATGCATGCAGCTAATCCGTGCATGCTGATAAGCAACCATGTATGTCAAGTCCCATTGATATTTATATGTGAAATATGAGATAATATATCCAGTCTCACCAGGCACAATGTCACATATCCATGACCCATAATAGGCCATTCTGTATAATTACCTCTTGGTGAGATGGTTTTAAAATCACAACGAGCGTTGTAAGAGGTTATTTGTGATAAGGACAATATAAACTAGAGGTGTGAATGTCCCAATGGGACTAAGTATACCCCCAGTGTTTTTAAAATACTAAGATGCAAAAATGTTCTAAGTCGAAAAAGGGGAATAACTCCACAAAAAAGTCGGACAGACATCATAATCGCAGGTGCACAGGTTATCATGGTACTTAATATCAGTGCCAAGATTAACAAATATTGACCTAAAAATGTAGAAATAAAAGCTCGGACAAAATTAGGCATGTTGAAAAAAAAATTCTAAGTCGAAAAAGGGGATAACTCCACCAAAAAATGCCGGACAGACGTCATAATCGCAAGTGCACAGGTTCCCATGGTACTAAATGTCTGTGCCAAGTTAAAAACAAATTGACCTAAAAATGTAGGAATAAAAGCTCGGACAAAATTATACATGTTGCAAAAAAATTCTATGTCGAAAAAGGGGGAATAACTCCACCAAAAAAGTAATAATCATAATCGCAGGTGCACAGGTTCCCATGGTGGTTGATACCTGTGCCAAGTTTCACGGAAATTGATAAAAAAAAAAACGACTGAGAAAAACTCCGGACAAATTTGTGTCCACGGACGACGGACAAGCTGACTCCAGTATACCCCCCTAACTTCATTGCGGGGGTATAATAAATTGCTAGATTTACATCCAACTTTATCAGAAAATTAGAGCGGGAGGGGAGATTTTATTTTTAATATTTTAATATTCTTCCGTATATAATTGTTCATGAAAGGTTCTAAGTATTGAAGCAGTAACCTATCTTATATAATACAAGAAGATTTAGATTGTCCAATTTGATCAAAATAGACTGATTAATGAGTCATTGAAATGTAATTTGATGGTTAATGATTGAGAGAAAAAAATTGAGGAGGGGACTAAACATAGGGTCGGAAAGGGACTAAACATAGGGTCGGGAGGGGACGTAAATAGGGTCGGAATGGGACTATACATAGGGTCGGGAGGGGATGTAAATAGGGTCGGGAGGGGACTAAACATAGGGTCGGAAGGGGACTAAACATAGGGTCGGGAGGGGACGTAAATGGGGTCGGAATGGGATTATACATAGGGTCGGGAGGGGATGTAAATAGGGTCGAGAGGGGACTAAACATAGGGTCGGGAGGGGACGTAAATAGGGTCAGGAGGGGACTAAACATAGGGTCGGGAGGGGACTAAACATAGGGTCGGGATGGGACAAAACATAGGGACGGGAGGGGACGTAAATAGGGTCGGGAGGGGACTAAACATTGGGACGGAAGTGGATGTAAATAGGGTCGGGACTAAACATAGGGTCGGGAGGGGACGTAAATACGGTCAGGTGGGGACTAAACATAGGGTGGGAGGGGACTAAGTATTTGGTTGGGAGGGGACTAAACATATGGTCGGGAGGGGACTAAACATAGTGTTGGGAGGGGACTAAACATATGGTCGGGAGGGGACTAAACATAGGGTCGGGAGGGGACTAAACATAGGGTCGGGAGGGGACTAAACATAGTGTTGGGAGGGGACTAAACATAGTGTTGGGAGGGGACTAAACATAGGATCTGGAGGGGACTAAACATAGTGTCGGGAGGGGACTAAACATAGGGTCGGGAGGGGACTAAACATAGGGTCGGGAGGGGACTAAACATAGTGTTGGGAGGGGATAAACATAGGGTCGGGAGGGGACTAAACATAGTGTTGGGAGGGGACTAAACATAGGGTCGGACTAAACAGTGTCGGGAGGGGACTAAACAGGGTTGGGAGGGGATGTAAATAGGGTCGGGAGCGGACTAAACATATGATCAATTTGTGACTAAAGCATGAGATTTTGCACATATGTAAATATTCACATACTAATTGATATTAGATATGGAGCCACGCTGCAATTTCACTCTTTTAAGGGGTTTTTAAATTGCAGATTCCATGGTAAGATTTATTTAAAAATATATATAATCATGAAACGCTCTTTAAATTGGGTTAAAGTGAAATTTCAGCGAGGCTCCATATCCGATATCAATCAGTATGTGAATTTGGATATACATGTATGTGCAAAATTTCATGCTTTAGTCATGAAGTGAACAATTCTTTTATCAATCAACTACACTAGGGAGGGGTGCAAATCAAGCCATTTTTTATATTGGCCTGCAGAACAATTTGGTCAAAAGAGGTGTTTTTCTTATGTAGTGACAATAGACTTCTCTTTTCTGAGCCCTAGACAAGGCACGAGAATCTATGTACCCCAGTCATATGATGTGACCAAAAATAGACAGGGACTTAAAATTCATCATGTATAAATGCCATTGGTTATATATATATATATATATATATTTATATTTATTTATTGGTTGCTTTCAGCAGCCAGGGATATATCACGACTTTGCCAGTTTTATTGGTGAAGGGGAAAGTTTGCGCACTAAGATAAATCTAGCAGTGATTTCATTGGCTGGAAGAATTACCCATTGTGTCCGAAACCACCGACCATCAGCGAGTAACTGGCAATTAACTCCTCCATATAGCGATATGGGATAAAAGTTAGCCCTTTACCAACTGAGCCACCGACCACTTAGGCATAATGACTAAGTTACATGAAGAATAACTACAATTGGAACACTGCCTTAAATGATGTTTAATATTCATTGCTAAATCTTAAATTTCATTGCATCACAATTCTGTTAGATCTATAATTGAACGAGTGTGATGGGAGGATATGACACATATATCAGAACTTCATCCCCACATTAAAGGCTACATTATTTGACAAAACAAGACAGTCGATGACTGTGAAGTCGATCACCTGACTGTAAAGACTGAGAATACTTGGACTCTGATGACTACAACAGGCAGTACTTGACAAAATCACTTAAGACAAATTGTTCTAAACATGGACATAGCTGGAGGTTCTCAGATGATTAGGGCTCAATTGCACACCATTGACAAATCTCCAACCCCTAACCATTTTTAAACAAGGCAACCAGACAACAGTACTAAGTTCACAAAATTTCATTTGCACATCCCTCTTTTACAACTGGTACCGGTACTTCAAGCTCTCAAACTTTTGAAAATTTCCAACCTGACAAGGACCCTCCATACCAAATATAAGCTAAATAGGCCTAATGGTTCTTGAGAAGAAATTGTTTTAAGAATTACTATGGAGGGAAAGAGTTATAGCCCTGGCTTCGCAACAATTTGATGAACTTATTTGAACAGATCTGATTGTGAGTCACCTAGGGAACATCCACACCAAAATAAATAAACCCATTCGATCTTTACTAAAACAAGTGTTGATAGATAGACATCCCGACAGATGGAATGACAGACAAATTCAATATAACCACCAATTTTTCTTTGAAAAATCAAGTATTATTTCACCCGGATAAGTGGTGGTTGAGAAAATAATATGGGAACAGCAAAGTCTGAAATTTGCAGAATGAGGTCCCCAAAGGGTGAATTTAATGACGCTATTCCGCAAGGAGTGCTAGTATCACCAAATTCACCCTCTGGGGACCTCATTCTGATTAGGCCTCAACTGCCATGGGAAACCTAGGAACATATTGAAGTTCTCCAGTTGAAGTTGGTGATGTGTACCTATTGGGCACTTCGATCATGCATTATATCTTCTGCAAAATAGGGAATATAGAAACTGAACAGAAGGGAAAAAGTAACTTAAAAATGACAATTTGATACTTCCCAGAAGATGAGGCCTAAGCAGAATTATGTCCCCGAAGGGTGTATTTGGTGATGTTAGCCTGCTGTACGGGGTAGCATCACTAAATTCTTCCTCTGAGACCTCATTCTGCATGTCAGACACACTAAATTCAGGCTTGGGAACAGCAGTTTGTTTTAATTTGACAATGAAAACAAACACCAGTGCTAGCATATGTTTACACCACCTGTCAGATGACATCTAATATTCTAATCTCGATTAATGACCTGTGTCTTTCTGCAGAGATATAATATCTGCTTCTGGTGATAGAGGTAAGTTGGAAGTTGCGAGATGATATGGTGTGGGATGATTGTTGGTTGGGGGCAGGGTGGGGGTCTGGGCCATGTGGTGGGGGGGGGGGGGGGTAATGGACTGTTCCCGTAATTTCATTAAAGATTAAATTTTATAACTCTGCGGATGCTATAATGGCGTTAACATTTTCAAATTGTATAACATATTTAAAAAAAAAAAAAAAATGGTTAAATTGAGCAAGGGGTTCAATCTGAATTTTTTTTTTATTAAATCACTGGCTCCGCCCACATTCGACCCAGTGACCTCATTTGAGCAAATCTGAACCACAGTCACCCAAGGACCCTTTATACCTTATATGAACCCATTCGGCCCAATGGAACTTGAGAAGTTGTTTGAAGAATTGCTATGGTGGGAAAGAGTTATGGTCCTAGCTTTGCAACTATTTGATCTGGTGACCTCATTTGAACAACTCTGAATGTGAGTCACCTAAGGAACATCCACACCAAATATGAACCCATTTGGCCTTCTAGTTCTAGTGAAGAAGATGATTCTTGACGGATGGACGGACGGACGAGGAGTGATGACTAAAGCTCCACCAGAGACTTTTCTCAGGTGAGCTAAAAAAAAGTTCTTATTTCATAGACACAACGGACATAACGGGAAATGAACCAGTTAAACGTCTCAACATACCAGTATTTATAATCTGTTTCAGAGAATTGATTGTAACTTTTCCTGCTTTTCAACTCGGTCTTTGATTTCGGATATACCATCTGGTTGAGTATCGGAATTATTTGCAGCAAATTTCCACCAGATTACATTTTCACCGTCCCAGTGAATAAGAAAAGTTAGTCATTATGACTCATTCCTGGTATTTTTACTGAACATAATTCTAGTCTAATGGCTCAATCAGTCGTTTTGACTAATTATTTCTTAGTTGTTATGACTAACGTCACCTAGTCATTATGAATAATTCTTGTTTGACTAACCTAAGTTAGTCATATTGACTAACATTTTCCCCAGTGAAGATACACTGAACATTTCAATTCTAAGTACCTGAGGCTGAAAAATAAAGAGTTTTATTTTATCTACATTAGAATTCTTATCACTGGTAATCGACTTCCAAATATATTACACTAGCAGATTAGCTTTGGTCGATCCATTAATTTTTGTTTTTCAAGGTAACCCTGTACAGTCACGCTGACAGCATGCTATCATTTGCGGGTACCCGTTTCAAGGTCATGTTGGGTGGACAAAATAACCCGACAAAAATATTCCCCGTCCCGAGTTGACCATACATAACAAATTTCACGTCGATGTCAATGCTGACGACCGAGATATCGACCAAGGTCATTTGTGGGTACCCGTTTCAAGGTCAAGGTCACCTCAGGCAGACAAACTGACCCGACGAAAATCTCCCCCGTCCTTTGGAAGCCCTAAGTACGAAATTTCGTCTCGATATCCCCAGTTTCCGAGTTGAGCCGTATTTATACTCGTGTATATAAACGCTCTTTAACAACGACACCGCAGATACGAATGTTCTTTAATCATTAACCCATCAATTTCATCGACGGTGGCGGTGGCAGAGCGAAGGGTGAAGGAGTGCTTGGACGTTCTCAGAAGTGGTGCGATGGCACTTCTCGTGGCTTATTACCCTTAGATAGCAAGTTTGGGCTCAATCGGTCGAGCCGTTTTCGAGTCTATAAAGGATATACATACACATATATGGAAGTCTCAAAATATATAGTAGACTAGCCGATGAGCCCGACGTTGTCCGGGCTATTCAAATACCAAATTTCGTTGTCCGAGCTATTCAAAAACCAAATTTCAAGTCGATAGCTCCACCCGTTTCCGAGATATCGTCTGCGCATGCACGAAGCTGGCGTCGCACGGGCTCGGCGACCCGATAAAATTTGTATCCGGGGCAAGATACATTCACATAGAAAATTTCAAGTCGATAGCTCCACCCGTTTCCGAGATCTCGTCTGCGCATGCGCGAAGCTGGCATCGCACGGGCTCGGCGACCCGATAAAATTTGTATCCGGGGCAAGATACATTCACATAGCAAATTTCAAGTCGATAGCTCCACCTGTTTCCGAGATCTCGTCTGCGCATGCGCGAAGCTGGCGTCGCACGGGCTCGGCGACCCGATAAAATTTGTATCCGGGGCAAGATACATTCACATAGCAAATTTCAAGTCGATAGCTCCACCCGTTTCCGAGATCTCGTCTGCGCATGCGCGAAGCGGCGCCGCACGGGCTCGCCAATACGACAACGTCCACCGCCTGGTCAAACTACACACACGTACCAAGTTTCGTCCCGATCGGTCAAGAATCGTAGACAGACATACAGACAGACAGACAAACAGAGGTCTTCAAAATATATATGAGATTGGAACAGCCTATATATGACAGTTTTTGGCAGAGTTCCTTGATTGATGTTTTGCAGATTTGGAAGTCATCAATCGAACTCACCGAGATAATTAATATTCTGCAAAGTTCAGAATTTGTCAAAAGGCACTTAGCTCCCTTGTAACACATGCTGAAGAGTAAGAGGGGCCAGTACCCCCATTCCACCCTGCTCCAGCGTCCCTGGCAATGGCAGGTGATGGCATGCATCCTTGACAAGCTTTTAGTGTTTTTAGATTTATTAGTTTCAAAAATTATTTTAAGGATTTATTTATCGAGACTTATATTTCCATGTGTATTTAATGTTGACGATCGGATGGGATATGTGGCATGTAGGGTGTGCCAAAGGATTTAACCCTTTACCCAACAAACCGGCCAAAACCGGCCAAATAAAGCTTCAACAGCCTAAAATATCTTCGGTCTCTCTCAATAGAACCATACAAATATGGATATCATTGGAACCGGCTCCTTGACCACATTGTGATAGTTACAGTTATGCCCTGTGCCAATGCATTCTCTTATATATGCGAGTCGACCATAGGTCGCCTCGCATATATAAGAGAATGCATTGGCCTAAATTTTTTTTTTAAATTTTTAATGTGTTAAGCCAATGCATTCTCTTATATATGCGAGGCGACCTATGGTCGACTCGCATATATAAGAGAATGCATTGGCACAGGGCCATTCTGTTGGGTAAAGGGTTAATCATACAAAAAGTAAGTTTGAGCTAAAAAGGAAACACATTTCTGTAGTCTATACAATAATGGGGCGGGGTTGCTGCTGGGCCAGGGGTTGTTGTTGGCATGGACCTGATGACATAGACTAAGTACAGAGGTCAACAATAAATAATAGTTTATTAATGTACAATATTATCACAGATCCACATAACGAATTTAATTTACAGAAATTTGTTTCAACATAAGCATGCAGCATATAAATACAATTGGACGGAATGATATGAATTACAACTGGACGGAATGCATAAATAAAAAAAAATAGGAATTTATTTTTTTATTACTTGGTTTACAGGTTTCCTTGGCACAAAGGTAGGGGAGGTGGGAGAAAATAAAAATAAAAATAAAATGTGTATATTTTTTAAATTGAAGTTGTCAAACAAAAGCGTCGGGAGAAATGAAATATTAGCTGTATAATAATCTCCTTGTATAAAACAAGCACCGGCAAATTAATTTGTTTATGTGGATGTTTCTTTAAAGCATGATACGGATAGATGAAAAATATCGCCAATATCAGCGTCCGCCATGTTGGCATTGACATTCCATACCATAAACATCACTGGGAGGCTTCGCTGTTAAATTGATGTTGTATATTTTATGTAAACTTATACTTTTTTCTAATTTTTTCATATGTCTGAATTAATATTTCCCATTGGCAGAAATAAAAAAAACCGAAATTTTTTATTTTATTTTTATTGACAAACAGCTTTATTTTGGGTAGGGAAATCCATAAACCAAGTAATAAAAATAAAATGCCTCACTGAATACTCATTGATGAGTAGTTACCATAATGTGTTTAGATCATAAGTTCATAAATTAGCCCATAACTTATTATCTGAATATTTGCCACACTGAATGTTTATAAATTCTGGGTACCCTTGTCCATGAAACATTATCAACTTTGACATGACTGGACTAGCTATTATAAGTTACAGTGTCTCCAGTTGTCTGGTATAGCATGGTACCAGGCGAGGTGGCCAATGGTATTGGTCCCCCCGAGCCTGGTACCACGCTATACCAGACAACTGGAGACACTGTAACATATTTACCATGTCGACAATTTGTTACTGTGTCACAAAAAATGATCACCAGTGCATAAGTCTGTGTGGAAATACTAACGTTGTAACTAAAACACCCTGAACCCATGGTTCCGCATTAAATCTGATAACATATTTGGGTTTATCACGGGGGGGGGGAGTTATATACCAAAGGTATATAATCAGGAAATAGCAAACAGTAATACTGTTTGCTATTAAATACAACCTGCTCCCAACATCTAAAGTATGAAGCAGACAAAAATAGATATCCCAAAGTTTGTTTTCCCAATCAAGGTTGTTTCCTTATCGCTTACATAACCACACGTGAGATCTTGTTGATTTCAGTAATGTAAGTTTCATTGAACAAGTTAGTTGTTGTTTACAATGAAAGGGACACATATGACATCAGAATTGTGTAATTGGTCTGGTACTCTATATAATGGTGGAAATTAACATGAGACACAGTTCTTTTGATATGTGCTTGCAGAGTCGCTTTGTTTATGTATTGTGAATTACAATCTCCATTTTATGGATGGTATAGTTTAAAGGTACGGTTGGCCTTGGCGGTGGGTATCCTGTGAAAATATTTCCACCCGTCAAAAACCGCCACAAACAGAAAGAACAACAAAATGTAGACAGACTTTGTCCGTATACAAATAAGAAATATCGCACAAACAGTATGTTATTGTCATATCTTTGACCATTGTTATGTAAACAAAAGCATAAAAAGTTACTTTTCTGTTGTTTGTTTATATTATGATGGTCAACATAAAGAGCGTTCTTTGTTGGTGAATTCCTGATATGGAACGAATAAAGAGCGTTTATGCCATTTGTGTGTGATTAGCCAGCAGCATTGTGCTGTCTTCTGTAACACAATCAGGCTCTTGCTTTGGTAAAATATAGTAAATCTTTATGATAACATGCTGTTTACGCGATGGTCATGGTATATATGAACGAAACTGTATGCGTTTTAATGTTTTTCTGTTTACGGTGATTGGAACAAATATGAATATTTTCGACAACTAAGGCCGCACGTGCCTTTAAAATTTAGCACTGGGAATCTTGACTGGTGGTTCAGAATTTTCATTGTATTATTTGTTACTTCTGTTCGAGAGGGCTGTTCCGATGGACAAGTGATAACACATACCCGGTACATACATACCACCCGAAGCAGAGGGAAACGGCGTATATATAAAATGGTGGTTACCAGCATGGTATGAGAAATTACTTCCGGTTTAGTGACATGGTATAGTCTCATACCATGTCAGTAATGCTGACCGCCGATTGATCGACTTGAATTCGAGACATGGTAAAGATATTTAAGAACTTAGATAAATCATTCATCAGAATCTGTCGAGAAAGCTTTGTAAGAATTCAAGCTCGAGAGTTTGCTGTTCCGTGAGTTGTTTGATGAGAGTGTGTATCTCTGTAGACCCGTTATCCATCGCCAGCAGCTGGAAATAAAAACAATATTTCATTGGTACCTACTGATCAATCCTGAGATTAGTTTGTCTGTCATTTGCAGAATGAGGTCCCCAGAGGGTAATTTAGTGATGCTATCCCACATAGCGGGCTAGCATCACCAAATTCACCCTCTAGGGACCTCATTCTGCATGGCCTCATCTGATATGGGAGACATAGACTCAGATTGAAGTTCCCAAATGGTGAATATTGTGATGTTCACCCATTGGGAACCTCGATTATGCAATGTGTCGTCTGCCAATTTGGGGGTATATGTAAACTAAATTAACGAGAGGCCGATCACGATCGGCAGATGTTAACCCATCCCTTGGCGATAAAAATTTAATATGATCGGATAAATGAGAGTTTTGGTGTTCAATTATAGAGTATACTGTTATGTACTATTATAGACAAATGTACATAACACAAATTATTGGAATTTATGGGTCACTGGCATTTATATAAGAGAATGCACTGGTACAGAATCTGTAATGCTAAACCGCCACAGCCAGCAAGCCCATGGGTTAAATGTGTAGGTGTGACCTGGACATGGAATACTTGGGTTAAGAGAGTCCAATTTAAGTTTACAATAATAATGTGTCCTAGTATACAGATAAGCAACCTCACCACTGACCCATTAATATCAATTATATAGCAGCACAGATGTCCATGTCTACTGTTAATAGCATGTGATGTTTATTGTTGAATCTTTATTTTAAATTAGATGCCATAGCCTTATGTATCAGATTATTTGCACATTGGCATAAGTCCAAAGGCAATTGGTGAATTGGATTTAATGTTGCTCCAAACAGATTTACCAGTACATAACACAAGATTTTGGACCGATTTAATCAAATTTGGTGTGGTGATTCGGGGTACCCTTGGCAGAGTTATATTAATGGTGTTAGTTTTTCAATTTTTTTTAACTTATTTAAAAAAATTAAAGGGACACATTGGAAATCTTTTTATCATAATCATCAATATCTAAATGAAAACAAATGACAATGTCAATGACATTTTTTTTATTATTATTATAAAAGTTAAAAATAAATTTAAAAAAAAATCGATTCAATTTTTCAATTTTTTTTCGAAAAAGGGTCATAACTCCTTTAAAATTAATCGGATCAAACCCATATTCGAACTCGATCTGTATTTTGGGCTGTGAAACTCACATACAAAATTTGGTTTCGATCGGATAAAAAATGTTTGAGTTATCGCATTACTCGTAAAGTGTCTACGGACAGACAGACGGACGGACAGACGGACAGACAGACGGACCAACGACGAGTGGTCAATCCGGGCAACGACACTATGGTATGGGTAAACATAAAAAAGCAATAGAATCTTTGTGAAGAAGTTTCTATAGAAATTAATAATAAAGAAACTTTCCAGAGAAGATGAGGCCTAAGCAGAATGAGTTCCCCAGTGGGTGAATTTAGTGATGCTAGCCCACTATGCTATGCTATGCGGGATAGCGTCAGTAAATTTACCCTCTGGGGACCTCAATCTGCAGATGACAGGCACAATATCTCATTGGTACCTACCAATAGCTGTAAACAGGCCTATTTCTTACTTCCAAACATGTCTTACCCACATTGCTACTGGGACTCTATGAATATTTGGTATTCAAAATGATATTCGATTCAACCTCAGTATTTGATTCGTATTTGATTTTATTCGACAATCGGCATCGAAATTTCTATTGAATAGCTCTGTTTATTCTTGAGATGCTATTTTATGTCGGAATATTTCCCCAACCTGAATGTGATTGGGCAAAATGCATTGTTCTGTAAGAAGCACACATCTGTGACATAGCTGTATAGACATAAACATCCCCCATTAACGCAGCATTACCGAGATCACAGATAGCAACTCGCAAAACTCAAAATTAAGTAGTGTTGATGTGGATCTTTTTGAGCTTGATGATCAGACTGACACATCTCAGTGTTTCAATATGAAACTTTGATAACTAAAACACGTGCTGTCCTTTTCCGATTCCACATGGGGAATGCCTGTTACTAAATATAAACAGATTATGTAGTGATGTCATTTCAAAGTTCATTTGCTGTCTTAACAAGTATTAATATCACCCCATACTGAATCAATTATATGTCATATATTCACATCTATTTCAAGAATTAGAACTGTAATATATTACAGCGGGCTAGCATCTCACTAAATTCACATCATTCTGCAAGGTCACATCTGCTATGGGAGACCTGGACACACATTTAAGTTCACAGATGGTGAAGATGGTAATGTGCATTCATTGGGCACCTTGATTATACATTGTGTCATCTGCCTATCAAGGGGGATATAGAGAAACTAAACTAAAATAGAAAAAGAAACTTTCAAAATAAACTAAAAAATTTGTTAATTTGATAATAAAGATACTTTCCAGAGAAGATGAGGCCTAAGGAGAATGAGGTCCCCAGAGGGTGAATTTAGTGACGCTAGCCTCAGGCCTGGTTCCATGAGAAGTGCACATAAATGCACACCAAAAATCAAACATATTTAATCCTTTCTATACCAAATGGATTCTCAAACTTAGTTATAAAAGTATACATTGGAACAGTCTATTATTCATTTGGAGGGGTGTTCATGTAATAAAAGCAGATGGTCATCCAACGAAAAGATAGTACAACTTCAGAAGGATTCATTTTCATTGGAGGAATATGTTCAGATAATAACAATGTCTATGGTCGTTTGATGAACTTATTATCTGAACATTTCCTATGGGAACTACTGGTCAATGAGTATTCAGTATAGAAAGGGTTGAAGTCCCACACTATTTATTTTTATGTGGCCTTATTAGTGCTATATACCATAAGCCGATCAATAACATCGGTTAAATGTACTCAATCCAATCAGTCGGTCCCCATATCATAAAGATACAACACATTTCTTCAAACTACGCTTTAGTTATAAGAATCGATTAATAATGCTAACTGTCAATTATAGTATCAAATTTCCCAAAACGTGTTACTTATCAACATTTTGTTTAACGAAATATGGCCGTATTATTATGAAATTTGGCCGTATTATCACTTGATTTTAGAGTTTGCTATGCTATGCTATGCTTTAATTGTCAAAGCTGCAAATTAATGCAGAACATGGATATATACATATATACAATGGGGTCACTTACATCATCGTCATCATCATCATCGATGTCCCCATCGTCATCATCGTCCTCGACATTGTCATCATCATCAGTTTCATCATCATCATCATCACCATCCTCCTCATCCTCATCATCATTGTCCATCATCATCACCATCGTCATCATTATCATCATCATTATCGTCATCATCATCGTCATCACCATCGTCATCATCATCATCGTCATCATTATCATCGTCGCTAATCATCTTCATATTGGCATCTTAGTGATTGTCGTCCTGGCAACGTTTATAACGCCATCATCAGTATCGTCGTAATTTGTTTTCTCATTTTGTACATATGATTAATCGAATCACGTTTTGTCATCTCTTGTTTTTTCGTGAATCTTCATACACGCCTTGACAAATATCGCTAAACTTTTCTGAATTGCTGGGTTTTGGCTACCAAGTAGAATATAAAATCGTGCTCTAGATGGCTCTTGCCGAAAGGTAGCCGGAATATATTTTATTCTTAAATCCAGGTATTTTGGACAAATCATCACAACGTGGTACTCATCTTCTATGTGGGTCATGCATTTTTGACAGGCTCGGGATTTTTCTTTATTTTTACACCACCTTCCAGACTCAGAACGCAGTTTGTGATTACATGTTCTTAGTCGTAATAGTTCTTGGGCTAAGTCGCGCGGTAGATTTTGCAAATATGATTCATATTTCCTTGTCCGTTTAAAGTTCATGTATAATTTACCACGAGAGGAGTTGTACATGTCCCACCACCAGGTCTGAATAAAATGATCTTTGAGTGTGCTTTCGATGGCCATTATTTCTTCGGATGAAATTTTCTGACATGTCCATATGTAACTCATGCCGACGGAATCCAGTATGCCTTTAACTGATTGAATCCACGTTTTCACCTTGTTCGTCCTACCCAGCTCCCCCAAGTTGACGAAAAGTAAATAAAGTTCCCGCGCTAGAGGCGAACACTTGCCATTTAGTATGCGGTTCCAATATTGAATAATTCTCATCTTACATCTGATACTGATTGGATATCTGCCAATTTCTCCATACACCATGAATGTGGGCGTGCTGATTTTCAGTTTAAGAATATGTTTATAAAATCTCAAAATTACTTTGTCTATTTCTGATGTGTTTTCTGTACCCCATATTTCACTTCCATATAGAAGAATTGGTTCTATAGTTTTGTCGAAAAGCGTTATTAGTAGGTCGTTGGTCAAATTTAGGTTGTTGATATTCCCTAAAAACCCATGCATCGCCTTATTCCCAATCACCGATATGGCTTTGACTGCTTTGCAAAATCTGCCTGTGTAAAAGAACTCGACTCCGAGATAATTCATAGTGTCAACGTATTCTATTTTATTGCCAGTTAGATACAAATCGTCAAAATCTTCCGGTTTTCGGTTGCAGAAGAGAATTGCTTTCGTTTTTGAAGTGTTTACGTTTAGTTTCCACGACGATGTATAGTCCCCAAACGCGTCCAGGGCCCTTTGCATACTGGCCTGATTGTCGGCAAACAAAACGGTATCATCCGCATACAACAAACACATGATTCTAATATATACTCCTAGTTTTTCTGTGGATTGATCGCCTAGGAATTTCAAACCGTCGATAGCACAATCTTTTAGAAATGGTTCGAGGTCGTTTATGAACAACGAGAACAATAAAGGAGATAGTATTTCCCCTTGTCTAACACTCGTGCTGCAAGTAAAAAATTCTGACCGCTTGATATTCTGAACTACACAAGATTTTATGTTTCCATACATGCTACGAATAATTCTTAAAAATTTTCCATTTATACTGGATGTCATAAGTTTGACCCAAAGTCCCTCCCTCCATACTGTGTCGAATGCCTTCTTAAAATCGACAAAACAGCAGTATATTTGTTTTCCTCTTGCAAGATAAAAGTCAATAAGACTTTTCATAATGAATATATTGTCGGTAGTTGAATGACCTTTACGGAATCCCGCCTGAAACTGGGTTAATATGCATTCACCCTCGCAAAATTTTGTGAGTCGATTATTCAGGACGGATGTGAATAGTTTGCCAAGTACACTGAGAAGTGTTATCCCTCTGTATGAATCGGGGTTATTCCTGTCGCCCTTTCGTTTATAAATTGGCTGAATCATACCTTCGGTCCATCTAAATGGGAAGCAACCTGTGTCTAAAATGGCGTTAAAAAGCTTACAGTAAATTTCGGACATTAAATGTATAGTGTGTTTTAAGTATTCTGGGCATATATTATCTAGACCCGACGATTTACCAAGTTTAAGTTTATCAACAGCTGATAATATTTCGTCGCTAGTAATAGGACAGTTTAAAGGACCTTGTGCATCAATATCAAACATGTTTTCAAGTAATGAACTTACATCGCCGTCTTCATGTGACTCGGCAAGGCCTTTGAAGTGTTCATAGAATAAGTCGATTGATATCGTAGGTTCTTTCTTGGGCCCGGTATGTTTCCCTTTCATATCTTTTAACGTTTTCCAGAACTCACTCGGATTTCTACATGCATTGCGTAGTTGATTGCATCTCTTTTGGTTATATTCCGCGATTTTCTTTTTAATTACGCACCTGTAGTTCCGCGCTGACGCGTTCATAAGAGTGCGATTGTGCAATGTTTTCTGTCGCCGATATTTTTTTCTCGATTTATGAAAAACATTTCGCATTCGATCGCATTCGCCGTCATACCATTCTTTCTGCTCCTCTCGTTTACTAATTCGCGAACTCCCCGCAGCATTATATACACCGAATGCCTCAGCAGCCGATGACGTAAACATGTGTTCAATTGCTTTGCATAATTCGTTAATTTTTTTCTCATTGTCAATTCTATTTGAAATGGGATCAATTACTTCTTGGACAATACTGGCAACTTTGTCGACCAATAAGTGTGCCTTCTCGTAATTCCACTTCCGTGGTTTATTACCCAAGCTACGACCCCCTGAGTTGATTTTGGGTGGTTTTGTCACCGTGTTTCTATTCAGAGATATTTCAATGGGGCTATGCGCGTCGGAGTAAAATTTGCTCAAAACTCCAACACAAAAATCATTGACATGGTCAAATAACTCGTGGCTGCAAATACCATAATCGATAACGCTGCGGTCTCGGCAGGTTAATTTCCCATGTTCTCGATCACTTCCTACTCGACCATTAAGAATAACCATTTCTTCAGTGCTGCACATATCTATCAGTCTATAGCCATATGAACTTGCCTTTCCCTGATCCTCAGTCGATCGCCGTCCAAATTTACAATCGTACTTTCCATCTAAGATATACTGTCGAAGGTCATTGTCGTCTGTTACATAGCGTACACCCACTAGGGCCCTATCATCCACGAATTCATCAAGTCGGGATGTTCTGGAGTTAAAGTCGCCCACTAGGAGAACATCATTGTTGTTTCTTACTTTCCGAAGCTCCCCTTCGAGATCAATCTGCCAGTTATCGTTGGTAAACTTCGTATTAGTCGGGGGTACGTACACCGCCCCGATGACAAGATCGCGCCCTGTACCAATATATACATTATCAATTCTGACCCATGATACCAAATTTGACTTTGAAGATATAGGGTGTACATAGTTTTCCAACCCCTCCTTGATGACAATGATAATGCCACCTGAAACGCATCCCGCCATCCCCCTACCGTTAGTAGGAAAAACTGTAAAACCTGGTATGATCGCGATACTACCATGTAGTGTTTTCGTTTCTGAAAAACAAACGATATCAAAGCGTTGTATAAGTTGGGCGAACTCCCGATATATCAAGCGGGATTCTAATCCACACACGTTCAAACCTAGAATTTTTATATTTTTAGTGTCGGCATAGCCGGCATCATCATAGTCAATACCTTCAGCGTCATCTTCGTCGCCGTCGTCACCATCATCATCACTATCATCATCCCCATCACCATCATCATTATTAGCATCATCATCATCATCATCCTCATTTTCATCATCAGCATTATCATCATAAATATAATTGTCTTCATTATCTCCATCCTCATCGTAATCACCGCCTTTGTAATAATGATAGTAATAATAATCGTCATCACCATCATCATCATCATCATCATCATCATCACTTTCAAAGACGTCCTCATCATTGTCGTTAACATAATTGACATCCTCGTCATCTTTTCCATCATTCTCATCATCGTCGTCGTCATATTTAGATTCATCGTCGCCTTCATCATCATCGACGTCATCTTCACCATCGCCATCGTCACCATCTCCTTCGTTGTCATCATCGTCGTCATCATCGCCGTCATCATCATAGTTGTAGTCGTCGTCATTTACATCATCAATTACTTCGTCGTCATCGCGTCCGTCATCATCATTTCCACATTCATCGTTGACCCCCGAATCACACATGTTCATAAGTTCAAAAGTGTATAGTCCCTTACAACCATTAACAGTTTCATCCATGCACACATATTGAGATAAAGTTTGAGTACTATTCAGAGATGTTCATGTATAACATTTATGTTGTTTGTTTTTGGCCGAAGGAGGTGGTGTTTCATCACGACGGCGCTTGGAGGAAGCTTCAATGAGAATTTCACTCAATTTATTACGCCCCTCGGGGCTAAGATGCAGCCCATTTCTGTCCTCATCATCAAAAAGTACCTTTACCACACTATCACCCTCCCAGAAAGTGGGGGTGCTATCCACATACTTCATGTTCCGTTTTCTGCCGCACACATGCTCCATGTATTCATTCACAAGAATTGCTGCACTATTGTGATCTTGTGCCTTAGCGCTCCTGCCCCTCCTTGGCGGAACACTGCATAAGCTAATCTCAGCGGTTGGGAAAATCTCCTTTATGTCATTCAGGGCATCAGGAATGAAGCCAATAGCAACGCCAGATTTCCCCTTGTGATGGACGATGTCATTTGTTCCCAAATGAACGATGACCGAATTAATATTACCTATATTAATTGCTTTGTCTGCCGTTGCCATATTCAACAAATCACCTATGTTTTCAAAACATGCGCCAGAGATTTGAAACAATTTTATATTTGGTTCACCAATCTTCAGACCGCGACAGTTACTCGCTCCCAGAATAACTGTGTCAATTGTGGGCTTATCATTCCGCTCATCCGCTTTCCCCGCGTCGGTCTCGGAGTGCTCATCGTCGCCCGCTTGCGATTGTCGCTCGTTATCCTCTTGCCGATAATCGACTTTTGGCTTTGTGCGTCTGTCGTAGTATCCAGTACCGTTGTCGTAGTAGCCAGTACCGTTACTTCCTTTGCTGTACTCGTTCAATTGGGGACACCGGGCGATCACGTGACCAGAAACCAGACAATGCCTGCACGCAATTGGATTCGAGCACACGCGTGCCGTATGTGAGTCGGAAAAACATCGTGAGCACTGGTTAAATCTATCCAGCTGTTGTTGACACCTGACCTGTGGCAAATGTAGGCCATTGCAGAAACTGCATTTTTGTTTAGTTTTGTCGGAATAAACTTTAATCATGAAGTTATCAACGGTCAGTGAACTGGGAATTTCTACATCATCATTCACTTTGAGCTGCATATATCGTGATCCATTTTCAATATTGTCCCTCCCCTTTAGAAATCCTCTTCGAAAACTTCCCTCGATGATTGACCCAAATTTTGCAATGGCGTCTAATAATAACTGATCTTCCATTTCAACTGGTGCATTTCTTATTCCTCTTCACCCATCTTTGATGGGTGGGTTTCTTGACTCAAATAAAATATTTTTTACCCCCGAAGCCAAAGAAATAGTAATTTTGGAGAGTTAATTCGGATAATGTATCTTTAACAAAAAATATGTTGAATGAAACATTTAATTAATTAGACTCACAATTTGTGGTTGTCTACCAGCAGTACCAATTCCTGTTGCACCATGGTCGGTGGTCAGTGAGACTGATGTAATGCTGGAATAAACAGTGACACCCAAAATAAGTGAAGTCACACTGCTATAAAATTCACAACAGGTATAACAACTAAGAGAAACTTCTACAAAAAGTGAAATGCAATGTCCAGCAAAGAGCTTGATAATGAGAGTGTGTAATACTAAATGTGCATTGGCCCATATCTATGTTAAAGATTAACCCTATGGCGAGTAGAACGACATATATGTCGCCGTATGGTTCGCGAGTGGAACGACATATATGTCATTTCAGGATGTGTCATTTTTATGTAGACATAACTTCAGTTAATCATCTGATTTATAAATGAATTGTATAGGACATATTTTGATTAATATAATGTCCCATTGTATTGGGCCCTTTTGACCCAAATTTGTAAATAATTATTGTTATGATGTTGATGTTAAACTCACGCATGACGTCATGTATATGATGTTATAAATACTCTCCAAAGGGTTAATGGATAAAACTTTTTGTGTGTGGGCATCTTTTCCTCCATAAAGGGTGTATAACTATAGCTTAAAAGTTATTCAAATCTTACTGCCAATTGTCGAGTATCAATGCTAATTAGCACATATCACACATCTTCCTTTTTTCATTAGTCAACAAGGGTAATAACTGATAGACGAAATCCACTATTTGTCGCTACAAAATTCTCAGTCCAACAAGGACCATAACCCATGTAACAAATGTGTCATTGACACTGTAGCTCAACTTGGAGAGGGGACAATTTCATACGTGAGTTAATTGAGCGATAAGGAATACAGAAAGTTGAAATGTTTAAGTAACACTGGAGGTCAACTCAGAAAGCCAAATGAAGTTTGTGGTCAATCAGATCAAAACTGTTGGTTGTAGCTAGGGCATGCCAAAGGATGTAGTCTTCAAAGAGTAAAATCCAAAATTCAATAATTCCCTTCTAGAGGTCACCCTGAAGTTACATGTAAAGTTTGGGATCAATACGACGGAAAATGTTGGCTGTAGAAAGTGCCGAAGAATTAGTCATACAAGAGTAAAAATCCTTGACGATTGCTAGTAGCATGTTATTTATAAAAAAATGGTAAATTTTGATAACCCCCACCTACAGGTCACCCCAAAGATCTATGTGAAGTTTGGGAACAATCAGATAACTTCATCAAGTTGAGCTAAAAAATGCAGGTAAAACAATATTTTCCAAAAAAGTTAAATATATATCTCCTAGAAGTATCTTGCCCACTGAACTATATGGTATATTCCCAAATTAACTAGAAAGGGTTAACAAACCCCTGAGTTGAAAACGGTACGAAAATTCTATGGTACATTTTATCATGTTCATGACGTCTTGTAATATCCTGGCCACGTGATCTCCGATCCCATAAAACCAACTTGCCCGGTCGATTCATTCTCTCTTTTTCCCCATTAGGACATTCCTCGTGAGCGGGGTGGGTGCAAAGGCATGGGAGGGAGCTCAGAGTTCAGTGGGTAAGATACTTCTAGGAGATATATATTTTACTTTTTTGGAAAATATTGTATCTCCGTCAAAGTCATCTTGCCCACTGAACTATATGGTATAATATAGAATTTTCTGGCAGGTGGAGGCCACGAGGAAAAATAAAACACCTCTATGCACCTCAATCAAAGAACTGGATTGACACCGATAACCTACAATAAATACAATATCACCAAAACCCAATGTATGTAATTACCCAATAAGACTAATACATGTTGGCCAGCTATCAGAGGGCCCAAACTAACCAAATAGTGGTGACTAGGATTGAAGGCCCTGCAAATAAAGTATATAGTTTCAGAACGACATGGAGACGGAGATGACCTCCACTTCGGAGCTTAGAGCGAGCAGTGTATCAGTTGAGTACTTGCTGGACAAGGAATGTGAACCCCCCCCCCCCCCCCCCAAAGGGAAGAAATATCTATTTCCTGATGGAATAGAAAATGACAACTGAGGGGGATATCGCAATAATGCATTTAACAGGCTAACCCATGCGCAAACAAAGACAATAAGGAAAAAACAGCCTTATAATGGACATGAAGAAACAACCAGAGGCAAAAGCCGCAAATTATAAAAGCGACCCCTATAAAAACAATAGAACCACTCCCAAAGCCAATTCTTGAGGGGGCAGTGTACTAGTAGGTGATCTAGCCTGATGAAAAAACGGCTGCAAGCTCAAAAAGGGCCCAGACACCCATTAATCCATGGTATGCCATTGGCTGTAAGGATTGAAATATCATGGACCGATAATCTTTCCTAATGACCGGGAAGAGATTCTCGCCGAAATAGTTAATTGCACCAACCCTGTTAGATAGCCGGAAGAAGTCGAATGGATAGAATTCTACATATAGTGAACCAAACATGTAAGGAAAATTTGTAGGAAACCTAGAGTCCCTTTGATGACAGAGCACACTACAATGCTGTTGTCGGAAAGCATCAGAAGATCAAATGTGCCAAGATGACGCACTACTGGAGTTTCAAATAGGGTCGTGAAGTATTAGCGTTTACTAAAAAGAAAACGGTAATTTATATATGGATGTTATTGAAAACTATTTTTTTTTTGAAAGGCGAACGTGAAATCACATTTAAAATGAAAGATAGAAAACGTTCCGTTTACCGTATAACCAGGAAGTAAAGGAATAATCTATTCGTGGAATGACCTCATTGGCATATGTCCCGTCGTTTAAGTTCCTGCCTTCCTGAGTTTGCCCCAACATTGAGCGAATTACAGGCTTACAGAGTCCGGATTACTGCCGTGATTACCAATGGAGACCCCAACGCGTGGCCATTAGCTCGCGCATACAAACAATTACGGAACATTTGTAATGAACCATTGAATACAAGAACAAGAGAATCCTGATGAATCACTGAACATTATGGACCATGAGCACTCATTCAAAATCTATTGGTCTAAATGAAGCCCCAAAATACAACCGTCGCTGTCAATGTGTCGCATGTCATTGATAAGAAGATAAGAGAATGGGACGAGAAGAAATCAGAAAAAGACTACTTCTAATCAACTGTCCACAAAAGTATTCAACAAGTGGTTGCAAGCCTTGAGATTCAGTGAGAATCACCAAAACTATTCTCGTAATGATTCTCGCGAAACTTTTCAAAGTTCAGTGCTGTATGATTAACTTGATTCAGCATTCGATCTTCACAAAAGTAAATGCCTTTGGCGCCTGGCGTTGATATGTTTCGAGGTTTCAATAAGGCGTTCCATTCCTCACATGACGATATTCAATGTTGAAATACTGGCTAGCTCCAAAGTGAAACCCAACTGAGAAATCATAGGAAACCTGCACCGTGTTGGTGGCATAAGTCCAAAACCAGCAGAAACAGATGGAAGTTTGGATTAGCAAAATACAGAGACCCAGGCGCAGTGCGCCCCCAACCATTCGTGCTCTTCTGGCTGACCCCCGACAGGTCGATGGTTCAAGGTACCCCTTCTGGGACGGATGGGCTGCCCCTCCGATTGCACCTTGTTCTTGAGATAACCATCGCCCGAAGCGCGAATCTAGTGGGCGGATCATAAGATCTGGCATCCTACACCCAATGCTAGTGAATATCTCGCACGAGGGGAAGCATCTGGCAAGGATCTTCTTCAGTCTGTATAAAGTGTGCACAACGTTATTAATATGTTGCCCAATTAAGCCTGAGCGGAATGGCTGATATAGACCTCACTTCAACTGCTGAGACCATGTCACAAAATCATGTAATTAAATCCAATATTCGTCCCAACAGGCTGATCACGGATAACGTCCCGATTATGAGAATCTACATTCCATTGAGTAATGTGAATCGGGATGAGTGGAAATCAGTTGCGTTCTGAAGATGAGCATATGTCTAGTATGTATAATGGACTCATATTTATTATGAACTATGAAATTTTAGTTAGAATTGAATTCAACCTGCAGATAAAATATACGGATGCACCCTCGTAAACTATATAATTAACCCACATGTAACATATTTACCAGATAGTTTTTTATACCTAGATATGGGTATTTTTTAGCCATAGGTGGTATTAAAATCATTAATATTAACGGTTGTGATTCATATAGTGACCCATCATCCAACGATTATTCCTGAAGACTATCGACACTCTAATCCCGCAATGACTATGACCTCGCAGGAGCTGGATGGCAAATTGAAAGAAGCAACAACCTATAAAGCAAGGAGTTGAACTCTGCAACCTGAACCATAAAACTTTGGAATACTTCTCAGCTGGTCCGATCCCATGGCGCCAAGTTTGCTATCCGATGGCATAACCACTCGGCAACGAAGATGCTTGTCTGCATCAGAGAACCCCGAACAACTATCTGAGCTCCCTCGTTTTGTAATAGTGAGCGCCTGTCCATGTATGGGTGACCCCAAAGGAATGTCCAAAGCCTTTTCACCTCGGGGTCGAGCTACAGCTCGTCCCAATCCCGATCTCCATCCGTCCGAACTGGCGATGGGTTGTTAGTAGGGGCATAATTCGGAAGCATGCCTCCTACTCGAACGGCATCGGGGAACAAATTCTTGTGCATTGAGATTCAAACCCGTAGGTACTGGCTGCTGTTGATCAGAAGGCGGCCAGTAACCGGAATTACAGGCCCACAGACATGGAGTTGGCCAACAAGGAGGAAGCATGCTTGGGAATTTTGGCCCCAGCCCAAGCCCAGCAGGGACCGAAGGCATATAGGATTATAATAGGGACAGGGTGTTCTCACCCCCAGCGGTGCTGACCACAAGATGGTGACTTGTAGCGATGGACGGCGTGGTTCAAATGTTAGATGAGAAGCCACGGCCGTACCTGGGCACGCGGGCACGCCAACCCGCCAATGGCCGACCCGAGGGAGCAGATTGACGTCCCGTACGATAGTCCACGTATCCCACTATGTGTGGCTCTTCTTGGAGGGGCAGCTGGATGAGGTGCCCTCCAGCTCCGTGTTTGAGGTAACTATCGCCCCGAGTTGCTAAGCCACATAGGGGATCACTATTCTCTAGTGTCCTGGTCTCAAGAGGCAGCGGGACCCTCAAAACGAGGAGAAGAGCATCTCTAGGGGAGCTACAGGGAAGGAGTTCTTCTGTACCGGGTCTTACATCATGTAACAGTCCTTGTCCTGAGAACGTATTTACTCTCAGGTGCCGAATAATAGTGTCAGCATGATTATTAATTGTGGAGAAAACTCCCAACGATCACTATTATTTGGAATTGAGACACAGAGTGAAATTGCCATCACTATTATTAATCTCAGCCTAAATCTAGGCCATCACGATCATCAGGCACCTGAGAGCAGTGTGATTGCACTGTCAACACCAGTCAAGTCTGTTTGACAATTGCTAACAATAAAAAATACACCTGTTGTTTTGTGTTATGCTGATAAGCACCTTGGCTGTGGCGACTACCCGCAATAAGCGAATCGATTGTGTCTGCCCACTAACCTTGGTTTGCACGAAATCAATTTTTAACACAATATTATTATTATTAATTTGAAGAAAAAAAATTTACACTCGGGATTTACAATCTTATTTCACAAGAGTTAAATACTGCTTCCGTCAGTGGTACACCAGACTACTACTGTCATAGTCTAAATAAATAATGCAGCTACACAGCCATCAAACGGCCGAAAGTAAGTCACCTAATTTTGTGATATCGTTAGTGTACAAACCGCTAGCACGTGGTATTCTTCCGACCATAGAATTAAACGTACAAGTATGCAATATATTCTTGCTATAAAGCAACGATGAGCGTCTTTTGTCATATCCAAACGTGCATCTATTATTCCGCCTTTCGGCGACAAACATTATTTTAGATGCCTGTTTTATCGGCTGTTTTTCTGCCTTCCGGCGAGTTAAAAATATGGAAAACAACATTTCTGTAAACGAAACATGTTTTTCCATCCGTAACTGAAGAAGCCGATTACAAAAATATTAAAACGCTAAAGAAACGCGATTATGCTCGCGTAGTCTTTGTGCCAATTGCATACATATCAATAATAATAATCAAAGGACATAATGTTTTTTGTATAATACAAAAAACTGTCAACACTTAGCTTCGATTTTTCAGGAGATGTTTCCCAGCTAGTCAAACTAGAAAAAGAGAGAATGAATCGACCGGGCAATTTGGTTTTATGGGATCGGAGATCACGTGGCCAGGATATTACAGGACGTCATGGACATGATAAAATGTTCCATAGAATTTTCGTACCGTTTTCAACTCAGGGGTTTTTAACCCTTTCTAGTTAATTTGGGAATATACCATATAGTTCAGTGGGCAAGGGCAAGATGACTTTGACGGAGATACATGAATCCTTTTCCCCAAGCCAGGCTGTCTTCTTTTCTTTTTTTTTCTTTTTTTTTTTGAATTTATTTATTATAGTGACATTATGTATATAAATATAACATCCGGCCCATAGGGCAGTGGGGGGGATAGTTGCAAAATCGTTCACTTTGTGATAGAAGCGCCAAACTTTCAGAGTTTGTTAAGTGGTTGGTGAGTATCACTAAACTGGCTGGTTCCAGATTTTGGAGGTCACCTTGACCTTCAATTTGACCTTGACCTTTTTGAAAATCTCAGTTTTAGGGTTGGGTGGTTTATGCCGTCCTTTTCTTGTGAAAATCGCATCTTCTCACAGTTTTCTCAATACAATTATAGTTGGGAGGTGACCACGGTTCATTTGTGCCAAAACATATCTCAATTTTCATAAGATGGCCGCCATTATGGCCGCCGGAAGTTGAAAATATGACATTTTTTCACAAATATCTTCTAGTTCAATTCATGCTGTTTGGAACTGGTTGAGTAATGCAACTTTATTTTGTGTTTTGTATATTAACCGATCATTGGAGCAATTAAATATGCAATTATTGTGGTCCTAGCCCCTTCCGATCCCTCAAAACTTCGATTTTACAGGATGCGGTATAAAATTCCACAAAAAAATCACAATTGGGATTCTAGTCATATTTCAACAAGAAATGAACATAACTTTGTAATGTAAGTGAGGCATATAATTACCTATGAATATTCCAAATCACTGGAACCAAAATTCTTACTTTGGCTCAAAATGGCTGCCAATATGGCCGCCAAAATATGAAAAATGGTAAATATTACACCAGCGTCTCCTGCAATCGTTTGCAAGTTGTGGTTGATGTATAAAATTGGCAATTCTGCATCCTATACAGTGAATACTAACATGTCTGATGCACCATGGTTAATTGTTACTATTGTCACCACTGACATCGTCAAAAGTATTGGACTTTTCTCTCAAAAACTTGACATAAATATTGGCAAAAATTCACTTTTCAGGTTTGGACCATTTTTTCAGGTAAAATGTAACTATCTTTGGATTGAAAGGTGTTTATTGTTTTGGTCTATCTTAAATGTGTCTCACTACGGTGTTTATAGACCAAATTGCTCAAGATGGCTTCCAAAATGGAAACCAAATTTGTAAAATGTAAATTTTTTACATATATCACGAACATTCTCTGCATTATCCGAAAATGTAGCAAAATGTGACTCACTTGGTTATTATACGTGTTAGTTAATTAACTGACAACTAAATGTTCTATTCTTGTTGTCCCACTTCCGTATGGGGCAAAATAAATTCATTTTAAAGTATGTAATTTTGCCGAGCACCTCTTTTGTGATTTTGGCCATAGTTATTGAAAGGAAATGGGCAGAACTTTGAGACAGAATTGAGATGGACCATAATATTTGGCTATTCTGGTCCATTATGCTAAGAAAATGTCAACTGAATACAGTGTGGATGCCAAGATCGTAGCCAGGGAGTTACTCTATGATCATACGTGAGGTGAATAGGTATACAGTGAGTTATTGTATGTCATGACTTATGTGAATAGGTATACAATGAGTGACTATATGGTTATGAGTGGGTTGTCCATTGTAAGATGCATCTATGTATACAAGGCGATGTCATGGTCAGGCGTGAGGTGAATCGGTATGCATGGAGTGACTGTATGGTGTATATCCAGTACGGGTGCACCAGGTGTGCCTGTATGGGCATTGGTGTGGTGTATGGGTATAGCTACATGGTCATCTATGTGTTGATTATGTATATATGGAGTGACTGTAAAGGCATGGGTGGGATGTACATGTGTTGTCTGTATGATCATGGATGGGTGTGTTGGTAAATAGGGTGTGATTTTATGGTTACGGTTAATGTGTATAGGTATACACGGAATAACTGTACGGTCATGATTGAATATGATTACCTGGAGTAAGCTGGGTGGACATTGTCGAGTGTGTGGGTATATAGGGAGTGTCCTTGTGGTAACGGGTGGGGTGCATATTTATATATTTCATGGATGTATTATCATTGGTGGGTGTATAGGGATTAGCTGTATTATCATGGATCATTATGGATGGCATGTATGATTATACAGTGAATTGCTGAATTGTCATGTGTGAGGTGTATATGCAAGTATGGATTGGTTGAATGGCCATTAGTGAGGTTTACTTGTTGCTTGGAGTGAATCTATGGTCTCGGGTGGGCTGTATATGTATATCGAGTGGTTATATGACTACGTGTGTCGACATAGGTATACAGGTAGTGATTGTATGGTCAATGGTGAGATGAGTACATGTAGGTATACAAGTAGTGACTGTATGATCATAAATATAATGGACATCTATACAGGGGTGACTATTAAAATGGTCATGTGTCAGGCGTATGAGTATACCTCTGGTGTTCCTGTTTGGTGACTCGTGGCGGTATGGTCATGTGCGTTGCTTTATTGTCATGGGCAAGGGATACGTGTATATAGCAAGTGGTTATATGGCCATGGATAAAGTGCATATGCATACATGGAGTGACTATACTGACATGGCTGGGGTGTATTAGTATATCTTGAGTGACTATGCGGATACAGGGAGTGACATGGTCAATGTTGAGGTGAATATGTATGCAAGGATTGACCATGGTCGTGTATGAATGTTTTGAATAGGTAGACACGGTGTGACTATATGGCCATAGGTCAGGTGCCATTGGTTAAGGTATGTGTATGAAGCGAGTGGCTATATGGCCATTGGTGAGGTGCATATGTAAACCCGGAGTGACTTTATGGTCATTGTTGATGTATATATTGATTTATTTGACCACGTGTTTGGAGAATAGGTATAAAGGGGATGACCTTATGGCCAATGGTGAGCTGAATGGGTATACAAGGAATGACTATATGGTTATCGGTCATGTTTAGGAGTATCCCCGGTGTGCCTGTATCGTGATGCGTGGCTGTAATGTCACCGTGGTCATGGGTCAGGTGTACATGTATACAGTGGGTCACTCACTATATTGTTATGTCTGTGGTGTTTATGTATTTATGTAATGACTGTGTGGTAATAGGTGGCCATCGTTTTCCGTGTTTAACGCCCACATGTATATAAACACCATCAAGATAGAGAACTCTCTGACATGACATCTCAATTGATTTACATATCCTTGAGTTATTGTGCCACCCAAGGTACACATGTACAACCCACCCATTACCTCATTCACTCCATATGTACATAAACACAACACAAATGACAACATAGTCACCCACTTTATACACGTACAACTGATCATACAGCCATACTTGGTTATACCCGTACATACCACAAATGACGATACAGCCACGAGTCACCATGTATAAACACCAGGTATACACATACACCCGACACATGGCTATATAGTCACTCTATGTATACATATTCACTACATTCACGATCATACGGCCACGCGTTGTATACCTATTCACCTGACCATGGACTATACAGCCACTAGATGTATACCTATTCGCCATATCCATTACCATAGTCAATCCAGGTATACATATGCACATCACCAATGGTGAGCCCTTCCAGATATACCAATACCCGCACATACGACCTCTCATAAGTTCCACACTTGCCATACTCATGATCATGCATCTACTCCCCATACAACATCAATGATAACACATCCACAACATATATAAATATACAACCCACCGTTGCAAACAGGGCACTCCCCGTATACCCACACATCATCCATAACCATACAATAACTCGCGGTATACATATTATCCTCATCTACGATCATAAAGTAACTCCCTGGCTGTCATCTTGGCTTCCATCCTGTATCCAGTTGATAAATTTTTATCATAATGGGCCAGACTACCCACATCTCATGGTTCATCTCAGTTCCGTCTCAAAGTTCTGCCCATTTCCTTTCAATAATATGGCCATAATCACAAAAGAGGTTATCCGCAACATTCCATACTGCAACTTTAAAATGAATTTGTCATGCCCCATACGTAACTAGGATAAACATAATAGAACATAGTTGTCAGTTAATTAACTAACAGTTATAATAACCAAGTGAGTCACAATTTTCTACCTTTTGGGATAACGCAGAGAATAATTTTCTGGATATGTGTAAAAAATTTACTTTTTACAAATTTGGTTGCCATTTTGGAAGCCATCTTGAGCAATTTAGTCTATAAACACCATAGTGTGACACATTTAAGATAGGTCAAAACAATAAACACATTTTATACCAAAGGTAGTTGCATTTTATTTGAAAAAATGGTCGAACCCTGAAAAGTTATTTTTTGCCGATATTTATGTCAAGTTTGTGAGAGAAAAATCCAATATATCTGGTGATGTCAGTGGTGACAATAGTAACAATGAAACATGGTGTATCAAACATGTTAGTATTCAATGTATAGAATACATATTAGCCAATTTTATACATCAACCACAACTTGTAAGCAATTGCATGACACCCTGGTGCAATATTTACAATTTTCCATATTTTGGTGGCCATTTTGGCAGCCATTTTGGGCCAAGGTAAGATTTTTGGTTCCAGAGAGTTGGAATATTCATAGGTAATGATATGCCTCACTTGCATTACAATGTTCTTTTCATTTCTAGTTGAAATATGACTAGAATCCCAATTGTGATTTTTTTGTAAAATTTTGTACCGCGTTCTGTAAAATCGAATTTTTGATGGATTGGAAGGGGTTAGGACCACAATAATTGCACATTTAATTGCTCCAATGATCAGTTAATATACAAAACACAAAATAAAGTTGCATTACTCAACCAGTTCCAAACAGCATGAATTGAACTAGAAGATATTTGTGGAAAAAATGTCATATTTTCAACTTCCGGCGGCCATATTGGCGGCCATCTTATGAAAATTGAGATATGTTTTGGCCCAAATTAACCGTGGTCACCTCCCAACTATAATTGTATTGAGAAAACTGTGAGAAGATGCGATTTTCACAAGAAAAGGATGGCATAAACCACCCAACCCAAAAACTGAGATTTTCAAATAGGTCAAGGTCAAATTGAAGGTCAAGGTGACCTCCAAAATCTGGAACCAGCCAGTTTAGTGATACTCACCAACCACTTAACAAATTCTGAAAGTTTGGCGCTTCTATCACAAAGTGAACGATTTTTATGTTTTCCTGTAATTATCCCCCCCACTATATAAGTCACTTTGAATACGATAAACAATAAATTATTTGTGCACATGTGTGGATTTTGAAAGTTTTTATTGTCTTATGTCATAAGCTTCTGAAATAAATTTAGCACTATATACAGGGAAATTGTTTATACAGTGAACCATAACATCGACGTCAGTTTCTAGATGATGTATATCACCAACACACGTCATTAACGTACTGCGGGCATCTTCGTAGACACGACAACGGACAAAGAAGTGTAATTCACTTTCCACGTCTCTCGTATCACATATGATGCACACACGTTCAGCTACTTCCTCACCACGAAATCGTCCAGTTTCGATCCTCAGAGGTAAAATACCGCAGCGGAATTGTCCCAGCAATGATCTCTGACGTCTCGTTAAAACGGGCGAAGAAACATAGCTTTCTAATGTGAGTTCATTCTTTAATAGAATGTATGTTCGCAGCTTTCTCAGTCTGGTTATGTCGGTTAGCCATTGATTCTGCGATAGTTCGTTGAGATGACAATGTATCTAAATCACATGTTTTCAAATAGTCAAAAACTTCTGTCATCTTCGTCTTGGTTAATATTTCCTTTATTCCATTACACCAGTTGTCCTTTTTTGTTGAGAAAAACTCCACCATAAAGACATGCTTTGTAACTCGCGAGTGGTCCATTTTAATAAGTCTGTTCCAAAGTCTGACTTCGTGTAACCATCTCCGATGCATAGATGATTTCCAGGCAAACTCCCCATTGAGAGCCGGAAGTGGGACGAAACGATGTACTCCCAAAAAGTAACGTTGAGTTCTATTCTGGACCTTTTCGATCGTATGATAATATCTATGTCCCCACGCGCCGCTACAATAATCTACAACTGGTGCCACACAACTCATAAAAAAATTTTGGAACGTACCAATACCACAGTCCTTGAATACTGCTCCTAATGCCCTACCACCTGCTTTTGATAAGTGTTCCGCCGCTTTTTCAAACCTGCAGTCTTCTCTGAACACAACACCTAAATATTTATACTCAGTCTCATACTGTAAGGTATCGTTTCCGATGCTGAATATATAATCACTCTTTGGTTTTTGTTTATGTCGGAATTGAACTATTTTTGTCTTAGAAATGTTGGCTGCTAGCCTCCATTGGGAACACCATTTGGACACACCATTTAGCATTGACTGTAGGTGAGTTTCATGTTCAGCCAGCATCACAATATCATCAGCATACAATAGCAGACTGACTTTTCGCGCATCAACATTTACTCCCATGTTGAGTTCTTTTATTTGCACTGCCAAGTCATTTATGTAGAGGGAAAATAATGTAGGCGATATATTGTCACCTTGTTTCACACCTGACATAGTACAGAACCAGTTAGTTAGATTTTCCCCTAATTTGATGCACGATTCCGTTGAGGTATATAGCGTTTGAATCGTGTGGTAGAAGTCACCGTCAATTCCTGACATCAGTAACCTATATTTGAGTAGTTCCCGGTCGACCATGTCAAATGCATTTTTTAGGTCTAAGAATGCCGCAAACGTTGATGCTCGATTTCGAACAATACTAGATAATACAAATACGTGGTCCGCACAAGACCCATCCTTCTGGAAACCGGTTTGTTCATCCACCAGGATATCTGCGTTTTCTAAGAATGCAGTTAAACGGTTATTTAAAACACTGCTATATACCTTTGAAACAACAGATTGCAAACTAATTCCGCGATAATTTAGTGGCATGCATTTGTCCAATGATGAATCTTTCGGTATTGGGACGATTATCGATTTTATCCAAGCAGATGGTACGATACGAGAACGGAAACATGTACAGAAGAGTTTATGCAACATTCCAGCCATAGCGTCCGGTTTTATAACTTCATTTGGAAGAGCATCTATACCAGCAGCTTTACCATTTTTGTAGCATTCACGGCGAATCGAACTTCATCCTCGGTAATATCGCGGTTTAAAATACTTGGGTTGACGTCATCGTTCGAGTAATACTCCATCGCGCGTTCTATTTCATCCTTACGCTTCAACGCTTCATATTTAAACTGTTCATCAAAATCACCAGAGTTGGTCACTGTAGAATATAGATCCCTGAAGTCGCGTTCCCAAACGCTCATCACCGTAGCACGATCAGAAGTCATTCGTCCATCATTATCATAACAAAACTTAACCTCCGTATTCTTGCCTTTACGTCCGAGTTGTTTCAGATATCTCCAAAATTCGCGCGGATCACTACCCGAGAAGGTTTCAATTGTGTTGGTTATATTGCATTTATAAGTTCTCTCATGCTCCCGAATTGACTTATCTAAAATGTCCTGTGCGTTCTTAAATTCTCTTTTGGCTGTCCTTTTGACATCATTGTTGGTTTTAATTTTACGAAATTGCTTTTCCTTGATCCTCATATCCTTCCATAGATTTGTCAGAGTATTGTTCCAGTACGGTTTATGAATGTGTAGGCGCTTCCGAGAAGAATTTTCCAGTCATAACGTGGGATTTCACGACACATTTCCTCATTTACTACGCGACACATTTATGAGTATATATCATCAGCAGCCTTCTGGTTTCCAATATCTGCTTCCAGTTTTCTTATTACATCCCATAACAAAGAAAATCCTCACCAGAAGATACAATTCAAAACTATGTTTTCATTCTCACATCTCAACAAACATGTGCAATATCGTTAACAGTTCACACACCTGTATCAATCTAGATATATCTTACCTGCCTGACTGTATTCTCTCTGAGAGTAATGGCGTAGAATCGCCAGCTTCCAGGATATCAAACACATAAATAACAGATGCCTCGTCAACGACGAAGAAAACACATGGTCGACTCTGTGACCATTTAATGCATTTTATACTCTGCCCTCCAGTCAGCAGTGGCCATGATGTCAACGGCTTCTCTGTGAAATAGATCAAGAGTTTAACATGAGAATTAGATCTTCAAGTCACAATGCATAGAAAACCCTTCCATGACTGGAGCTTCCTGAAAATTTGCGAAAACCATGTGCCAATGCATTCTCTTATATATGCGAGTGTCCCATAGGGAGCCTCGCATAAATAACATTGGCCTAACAATATTAACCTTGACCTTGTAGGCCAGTACTTTCTCTTATATATGCGAGGCTACCTATGCGAGACTCGCATATATAAGAGAGTGCACTGGCACAGGATCTTTAATGCTGCACCAGTGTGGCTCCCGTCATGCAAGGGTTAAATAAAGAATTTTCTATCAATTTATTTGAAATAGGTTTTTATTGTTTAGATTACAATAAAAATTTTACACAAAAAAATAACTGTTTCGTATTCATCAGGCTAGTTTTTATGTCAGCAATTACCATTCTTAATTTGAATTTTGAGATCATATTATGTCACTTTAAGAAAGGAATAGTCACCATGAAGTTTTGCAAAAGAAATTTATAAGATAATTAAGACGAACCATGCTTGGTGCTGTAAAGTCTAAGACAACCGTCTGAGTAGCCAGCCTGTAAAAAATAATGAACAAACATAAAAAATACAGTTGTACATGTAGATTATATTTATTAATTGATCCAAAACCTAAATAAAACATAATTAAAGACATATTATGGACTTGTTTAGGTGCGAACAACTGTAAATTAGTTTTCAGGCACTATGCCAACTGGAGAAGTGTAGAAGTCTACTAACATTGCCAAAAAATGCAAGCAAATCGTCCATACCACTCCATAGAAAACATCATCCACACTATGCTCAATTGTAAATATTTACTTCTTGATTTGGAACGCAACTCTCGGAGAAAAACTAATGGAAACGATTGCAATAAATTAATATATAAGAATGACGGCGTGTGGTGTCAATTTGGATATAAAATTTATAAAGATAACAACTTTGAGCAAGTTTATACTCCATATCTATTTGATTACCATGCCAAAGTGTTTCACATGACTTTAAATCAATAAATTGGATGTGAAACTACGTTGTTTGTCTGCATAAATAAATAGTCCCTAGATAAATAAGACTCTTGGACATGTTCATTGGTGTAAATTTAATGAAATATACTTTCAAACAATATCAATTTTAGTTACAGAAACCAGTTCTTCTTCATTCCTCGTTTCCCATTTGCAAACAATTTTGAAAGCGTGCAGTTTTTAATTTGTTTTTTATTTTAGGGGCACACACTAACGAAGCATTCCACCATTGGATCAGTTAGCTGTGGGTGCAATATCAGTTGCCCTTGACCATTATAACCCCAACAAATGTTCACAAAAGTTAGTTGATAGAATCCATATGATTCATTTCACCCAATAAAGTATCATTGGCACATTTTTTAATGAATTTGCAGATGCACACGGTCATGTATTAACCCTTTCAGTGCCAGGGGCCGATCTCATCGGCCCTAATTTACGGTCTGTAAAATCGGCCCTAAAAAAAAAAAATTAAAAATAAATTTCTTTTTTTCAGATTTTTTTGGGTATGCTTAAGCATGCTATAGCAAATTTAAAAACAAACTGGATAAAACCTTAGGAGCATGTTATAACTCAAAACTATCACCAAGTATTCATAGTAATAATTTTTATGCCCATGAAAAATGTAAGATTCCCTGGCAATAAACCTACAAAATAAGTCTGTTAAAGAAATTAAGAAAAATTAATTAAAATTGTAAAAAATTGTAAAAAATAATAACAAATGATGAAAATTGTTAGGCCAATGCATTCTCTTATATATGCGAGGCGACCTATGGTCGACTCGCATATATAAGAGAATGCATTGGCACAGGACTTGGCACTGAAAGGGTTAATCAGAAATTTTAATCCGGAAATGGGTATGTTCGATCTCAGTTCGGAGCAGGTTTGTATAAACGTACCCAATTATTTTGTACTGATTATAATTTTTTCCAATAAATAAAATGCAAATGAAAAGATTGCACACACGAGGTTGTGCCCTTAGTAGCTATAGTCCAGTATCAAGAAACTGACGTAGGATAGAATGGTGCATCCAGATTTATCACAAGAGCCATGTGATATATAATTTAAATGTGTAATACAGATTTGCGAGGAACACAATTGTCATAAAAATAACTACCTTCCTTACCACTAGCCTTAAAATAGTGTGTCTGTCATTTGCAGAATGAGGTCCCCAGAGGGTGAAATTAGTGACCAAATTCACCCTCTGAGGACCTCATTCTGCTTAGGCCTCAACTACAAGGGGAGACCTAGGATCAGATTGATGTTCCCCAGTTGAAGTTGGTGATGTTCACCCCTTAGTCACCTAGCTTTTGCATTTATCTTCTGCAAATTAAGGAATATAGAAACTGAACAGAAGGGAAAAAGTAACTAAAACAATGTTTAGTTGAGACTAAAGATACTTCCCAGATGAGGCCTAAGCAGAATGAGGTCCCCAGAGGGTGAATTTAGTGATGCTAGCCCACTGTGCAAGATAGTGTCACTAAATTCACCATCTGGGGGACCTCATTCTACAATTGACAGACACACTTTTTACAACTAGCACTACATACTCCTTACAGAAAACATGAGTTTTTACAACTAGCACTACATACTCACCAGAAAACATGAGTTATTGAATGGGGAGAAGTCCATGTAACTGACATCTACTGGTGTGTCTGAAATGAGGGGAAACAACCCTGGGTTAAAGTATATTTACTGTGATCCAAACAATTTATAGCTGATATGTGATGAAATGGGTACAATAGGGAACACATGTCATATAATATAGAAGAGTTCCACTTTCCGGGTGGATTTGCACTGATATAAACATAACTAATCAGCAATAGCTAAGAGGGTGGTATTTAGTAAATATTATGGAATATCAGAATAATTAGCTGATAGATGACATGATTTCTTTATGCAATTAGCCATCGCCCAATTGAAAAAAATCAGCCATAGTAAAATGGTCAGAGTTTAAGATATAGACTTGAAAAATTCAAATAGGCATATTTTAGTAACTGCTATAGTATTCTATTCCAAGAAGGATACCAGCATAACCAGCTACAGTAATGCCCTAAGTAATCGACTCCTTAACTGAGAGCTTTCCGATGAATGGCAACAAGCCATATTTCCGACTAAATCCTGAAAAGTTACCCATAATTCTGCTGTGGTTAAGGAATCAATTATTTAGGGCATTTCGGTATGTCAACACTGGTTCTTTATCTATATATATTTATATAGGCCTTATAATTCTGTTTGAGGGATATTAACAAAGATATACACAGTGATTGTAATTATAATAATACATTTCATTATCTAAATTTCATGGGGAAAACCAGTCTCTTTGAAAAGCCGTCAAAAATCCAATATCGGATGTACATCTCTTGAACTCTGTATTAAAATTAGATTGCGTATTGAAGGGATTCCCTCCATTTCATTGGAGAGTGGCACAGACTGAGTGCGATTTCATTGGTTTATGGCATAGTAGATCACGTCAGAGGTCAATGACTTGTTGACAATTTTCCCACGCATTGTCAAACTCAACTATGTGGAAAACTGAATACAGGCGATGATATATCCTTAATTCATTTTACTCATCACACAATATAGGAGACATCATCTTTGAGATTTTTTAACAGTCAACGATATTTATGACTGATTATTCTTTCACATCTAGTTGTATTTATAACTATTTCTAAATACTACGATTCTCACAAATATTTACTAGGCCAGGAATGCACTCCATATTTAGAAACAGTTTATTACGTCATGTTGGGAATTCCATGTTGTTGTAGAAATGAAATATTATGGACACTTCTAGAGAAGTACATCCGATATAGGATTTTCATCGGCTTTTCAAAGAGACTGGGGGAAAACATGCAATATGAAAGGCCATCACTAACCAATTAGTTAATAATTAATCCTTTCTAAACTAAATACTAAATACTCATTGACAAGCAGTTCCCTTTGGAAATGTTTAAACCATAGGTCGTTTGTTGAACTTGTTATCTGAACATTTCCCACCAATGAATATGAATCATTCTGCTCTTGTATTGTCTGTTTTTCTGCCTGTCACTGCTTTATAAGTTGAACACCCTCTAAATGTATAATAGACCATTCCAATGTATACATTTATAACTGAATGGGAGAATCCATTCAGTACAGAAAGGGTTAACTGGTTACTTACCTGTTGTGGAACAGTGTAGTTTGGGTTGAACCCTTGAACCAAATCTTATTCCATGCATTATATAACCCTGAAAATACAGCATCAGCAACTATAGTCATATATAGCCATATCATTTCATTGTCAACAACTGAATGCTTGAAGTCATATTCAAACCATAAAACTGTGAAGTGTTGCAAAGGGAATAAAAAAGGATGTAGTAATAGAAACTAATCGTTACTATTATCACATATAATTAGCTTGAGTAACACTAGAAAGCAACATAAATCAAATTCTCTTTCGCTCTCTGCGAAAAACATTATCATTGAACAATTTGGCAGCACATAAATTTACAAACTCCATGCTGCTCCATGCAGACTTTACCTCCCTTGATGACTCGGTAAGACCGCTGCTACCGGCGACATTTTACCCAGTTGGTGGACTTCCGCGATATAAATATATATACTAAGCAAACAGAGCAACATGTTGGCCTTATTAAGCATAACAAATATCGAACAACATTTGTGTAATTCATACCTTAAGTTAGGAAAGTCCCCCTAGAACCAAAGAACTATATTGCGAAATGATTCTTCGATTATTTTATCAACACGAAAGTCAAAATGCACATGGACGACAAAATTTATGGCAAGTCAAACACAAGACTTCTAATTTGCTGCCATTTTGCTAAGGAGTGTGCGAAAATTGTCGACAAAACTACCGCTCTAATTCTCCATTCTGTCAATAAGTTTTTAGATCGGAAATTGTTCTCAAAGCACATAGGAAATTTGGCTTTGGTCGATCGCGGTCTCGCCATTTTGTCTGGAAAAACCCATGCTAAATATAGAAACCATAGAATAGTACCCAGCTGGTGACAGAATCAGAAAGGAAGTATGACTGGTGCGCTCTGGTAGAGATTGATAAATTTAGATCATGCCATGAATCTCTATTCAAAAGCCTGTAGAGATCATACTCCACCAGTTTAAAAGCTTGGAACTTTTTTATGTTTTGACAGGGAAGTTTAAAACATTGATTAGACAGTGCAGGTACTATATTTCTTAGTTAACACCTTTTCCTTAATAATACATTTCACTGTAAGTGAAGCTTCCAACTCAAAATTGCATGATTTAAGTGACTTTGTGCGATTTTGCTTTCCGTCTCTTACAATCATGGAATTTCTCCCAGGTATTCAATGTTTATTGCGATATCAGCTGACAAAAGTCACAAAAAGCATGCAATCTCGAGCTGTGACCACCACCTACTGATAAGTAGATTATTGAGGAATAAGTAATCACAAAGAAATATATTCCCTTCCCTGTTTGTTCAATGTTATAAAGTTCCCTGTCAGAACGGGTCAGAACATAAAAAAGTTCCTATCAGGTTTTGTACTGGTGGAATATGATCTCTACTGGCATAGCTAGAGTAGAGATTCATGGCATGATCTATCGATAAGGGGGCAATTCCATTCATTACGGTCTGCTACAATGGGTAATGAAAATACAATGGGCAATGAATGGAATGACCAGGGGTAAATACGCCAGGCTATGCTTGCTACACACATGGTGGTGTAACTGCAAGCGTATTGAAATGTGACGTCACTTTCTGCGCGAAGATCGGATGTCAACTGAGAAAGCACATGGAAATTATTTATGGTATGGATTAAATGAATTTAATTTTTTATGATTTGTCATGATTATAAAATATATAATTCTGAAACATATAATTCAATTGGACAACAGTTAAAATTATTTATCCAAAGTTTTAGATACTTAGTGTCAAGGTTGTTCTAAAATTAGGTATTTTTATTGTTCGATAAAAGTCAAAATTCTCGTAAGTTTCATTGTGAATATCAATTATCTTTTCTCATTTACTTGTCTTCATCTGTTTGACACGCCAGTGTGAGTTTTGTCAAATTTCTTTAATAAAAAAATATGTTGTGTTTGCAGTTGTAACTATGCTGTTTTTAGATTATTCTGGTTACCAAAAATCATTTCATTCACTTCGGCCCAGGGTTATTTATCCATTGTAGCCGAGCGTAATGAATGGAATCGCCCCCCTGGTGAACCTTGTCTATGATCCTACTTACCCCATCCGTAGCCCAGCGTAATGAATGGAATCGCCCCATGGTGAACCTTGTCTATGATCCTACTTACCCCATCCGTAGCCACATAGTACTGATTAAGATCATTTGGTGCGGTCTGCATCCCATTCGCCCTGAGGGTGGACTTCATATTCAGACCCCTGAAAAAAAAATTACCAATGCAGTCATAAAACCATGAAAATGAGAGTGGCATAGATCAGGAGAGCTTACATTATGTGACATCTCATTCTACACCCGCTATGGTGAAGCACTAATGACGATGTCAATGATAATGTAGCTCAAATTGAAGAAGGGATGATGTCATACAATTACAGTCAATGAAGCAATAAGGAATGTGGAAAGTTTAAATATTTAAATAATACCGGTACTAGAAGTCACCCCAAAGATCCATGTGAAGTTTGAGATCAGATGATAAATGTTGGCTGTAATGGGTGCAAAACGATTTAGTCAAGCAAAGAGTAATATCCATGTTTTTCATTGAAAATCATTCAAAACTCCCAGAGGTGATCCTACAAGTGCCTGTAAATTCTTAAAGCAATTCTCAAATAAATATGGGCTGCAGGGTGTGCTAATGATGTCAAATTTGAAATCCAAGATGGCTGCTGACGATGGACACCATCAAGTTGAGCTAAAATTAAGATAATCCATAAAATCCACTGAAACAAACTGAAACTACTTTCCATAAGCAATGTCACCCTATGGGAGACTCACATATATAAGGGAATGCATTGGCACAGGGTTTTCAAAAAATTTCAGGAAGCTCCAGTCATGAAAGGGTTAATATTAGCTATCATAGTATCAAATTTGATCTTGAAAAAAACATTTGAAAAGAATAACTTATTACTCACTTTAAAGGTGACTCCAGCACTATTGATGACGTTTTGTGCAGTTTGACCTTTGAACCCGGAGACAGACCCAGGTCTGTTTCTGATCCAGCAATACCTGAGGAGTTAACTTCAGCAACAACCTTTATAAACAAAGAAATAATAATATAATATCAACAATTTTCTACAAATAATACATCCAAGTTTGGAAATAATTCTTTTAAGCCTTTATCCAACAGAAGGGCCCTGTGCCAATGCATTCTCTTATATATGCGAGTCGACCATAGGTCGCCTCGCATATATAAGAGAATGCATTGGCTTAACACATTAAAAATTATAAAATTGTTAAAGAACGTAAGAAAAAATGGTAAAAAGTGTTAAAAACATATTTTTTTTAGGCCAATGCATTCTCTTATATATGCGAGGCGACCTATGGTCGACTCGCATATATAAGAGAATGCATTGGCACAGGGCATAACTATAACCATCACAATGTGGTCAATGAGCCGGTTCCAATGATATCCATATTTGTATGGTTCTATTGAGACAGACCCAAGATATTTTAGGCTGTTGAAGCTTTATTTGGCCGGTTTTGGCCGGTTTGTTGGGTAAAGGGTTAAACATATATGTCTTAAATATCACAATTATTACATCTATATTAATATGAATCATACGTGACACATAGTGGGGCAACCACACGTGCTGTGCCTCAAATTTGCCATTTATCGGTGACGTATATAATGCTAAGAATAATTTAAGTAACATCTTGCAGTGGTCAAGCAGAGACGACTGACATGACTTGTCGTGGAATGTGCAATCTTGGCCATCTTGTCTGGATTCTGGCTCCAAAATGACGTAAATGATGTCAGAAACCGTGTCACGATATCTTCACTGGTTTTCATTAAGCTAACGAAATTGGCCTAAAATCACATGGGAGTTCTTCATAAGTTGTTAAGTATCGCTAATTTAATTTCCATCGTGTCTATTTCCGAATCCGCATGTTGGCAATCTCCACACAGTTGCTAACCGGAAGTCACGTGTCAATTTCTCAAAAATCCATACCCGTGATCTTTGAAAAATCACTGATGGATATAGAAAAAATTATATATCGTCATTCACCTGTGCTGGTGGGGCTATAAGTAATGATCATGCCTGAGAGTATGGTTGATTGATTGATTGATTGGGGTTTTATGTCGCTTTAGCCACTAAGGCCATATCACGACAATGCCAGTTTTAATGGTGGAGGAAATCCGCACACTTACGGCTAATCTAACAGTGATTTCAATGGCTGATAAACTCGTCGACCATGTGCGGCAAACCACCGGCCATCGGCAAGTAACTGACAACTTTCCCAGATAACGATTTCGAGTTACAAAGTCCACGATGGAAACATGTGGATTTGAACCCTTATCGCCAGCGCTGGAAGGCGAAACGGCTTGGAGTTGTACCCCTAACCGATTGAGCCACCGAGGCCCCTCTGAGAGTATGGTGCTGGACATTTTCAGTATGTGATCCTCAGAGGGTTAGAATCACTGAATTCATCCTCTGGGAACCTCATTCTGAATGGCCTCATCTGCTATGGGAGACCTAGATTTAAGTTCCCAGATCAGTGCCCAGATTGTGAATATTGTGATGTGCACCCATTGGGTACCATGATTATGCAATTTGAGGTCCGCCAATTTGGCGATATAGAGAAACTAAACTAAAAAAGAAAAAGAATCTTTCTGAAGATATTTCTAAACTAAAAATAAGATAAGGCCTAAGTAGAATGTGATCTCTAGAGGGTGCATTTAGTGATGCTAGCCATCTGTGCGGGTTAGGTAACTAAATTCGCCCTCTGGGGACCTCATTCTACAAATGTCCAGCACAATATTTTCAGCCATGAGTAGCGATAGGCAACTCAACAATAGCTCCATCTATTCAACCTTTCACATAACTGTTAACAAAATTAGAAACAAACATACTCTAACTAGAGGTGAGAGTGTCCCACAAGGGGGAGGTGTTCTCCCCCCACATAGGCTCAATTGGGGTATCTTATTTACAGACAACAAATTTTTTAAGTCCAAAAGGACTATAATGATATATCCAATCAATTATTTTTTATGAAGCTCAAAACTGAGCCAAATCTAAACATATTCCATTCAACAACCAATATAAATTTATTAAAAAGAATTCTGGCCAGCTCTCCTTGCTAACTTCATGAAAAACCAAGAAGTCCTTTTAATGGTAAATACTAAACTGAAGGAAGTGCATATGAAATTCACTTTTCCCATGTTGAGTTCAATGTGCCTAAATGCATATTACTGTTCAACAGAGATAAAATGCATTATATATATACAATATGATACAATAATTAAATTTATTTGCAAACTGAAGGTCACAGTCTACTTACCCACAGATGTATGACACCATTCTGTTCCACTGATGCAAGTTGAAATGAAAGTCCTGAGCCAAAATCTGCAACAATACAATGATTCATACACAGAATACTTCAGAACAAACAATGACAGGTTGATAGTAAAAGTTACTATTTAAAGGCCCACTTAAATTTTTAACCCTTTACCCAACAGAACGGCCCTGTGCCAATGCATTATCTTATATATGCGAGTCGACCATAGGTCGCCTCGCATATATAAGAGAATGCATTGGCTTAACACATTAAAAATTATAAAATTGTTAAAGAATGTAAGAACAAATGGTAAAAAGTGTTAAAAAAAGATTTTTTTTAGGCCAATGCATTCTCTTATATATGCGAGGCGACCTATGGTCGACTCGCATATATAAGAGAATGCATTGGCACAGGGCATAACTGTAACTATCACAATGTGGTCAAGGAACCGGTTCCAATGATATCGATATTTGTATGGTTCTATTGAGACAGACCGAAGATATTTTAGGCTGTTGAAGCTTTATTTGGCCGGTTTTGGCCGGTTTGTTGGGTAAAGGGTTAACCCCCAGATAACATTATATAAAATATATGACACATTATATACCATATGAAAGAGGAAGCTCCAAAACATTGTATTTTCAACTTATTTGATGTAATAAATTGTGAACATGTTGTTTTTATTGAGAAACCGGCGTCTGTTCTGTGATCAAGTTTCTGCACAATGTCAATTATTTTCAATGGAAGGGGAATAACTCTATATATTTAAGTTTAGAGTAATTCCCCTTCCATTGAAAATAAACTAATAGTTTGAATTCTGTTGCATTCTGGAAGCCATAAGGTGGGAAATGATTTTATGATTTCAGCTATTTTCTATTACTCTATGGGGCACCACATGAATTGCAAATGGTGATGAATTTTAATCTGATTTTATGGCATATATTGTTATTAAAACCGTATATCAAGGCACTCTATAAAAAAAAAAATCAGTGACTTGAAAATTAAGTGGGCCTTTAACATTAACCTACATATGGTAGTATGTCTTAATCCATATACCAAATTAGATAACTAAAACTAAAGTTATCAACCGGAAACCAAAATAATCGGCAAATTCTAAGTCGATAATGACCATAACTCTGGCATAAATGGGCAGACTGATTCGAACTTGACCTGTATTTTCATGTGGCTATTACACATACAAAATATGAAAACAGTCAGACAACTAAAATTATCATCTGGAAACCAAAATAATTGGCAAATTGTAAGTCGACCAGGACCACAACTCCGGCAAAAAATTGCGAGCGGAACCCAAAATCGAACTTGACCTGCATTTTGGGCTAGTAAACTCACATACCAAATGAGATATCTGCTCGGATGGACAAAAAATCAATGTTTGCAGATAAACAAAGATGAATAACTCTGGAACGGAAAATCTGAACAAAAGGATTCAAATGTCACTCTTTAAAATATTGCAGCGAATGAACAGCCTTCCGACAAAATTCATTGTGCAATCTTTTGCGCCAGCTTTGATATTCAATAATATTATATTACTAATATATCCCATTCTAAATGACAATAGCAGGATGACTCAATCACTCCTTCATAACAATATTTTAACTAATTGCATGCTAATGGAGTTGCTTATCGTGTGCCGTCATGATAAATCATTTTCCTGGACATACTATATGTATGATACCGAATTAGTGCGACCTGATTTTGAATAATATTTGTGTGAAATATGATTTTGGATTATCCCTCTTTTGTCAAATTAACAAAGCGGTAATGGTCAAATACCACTATAATAGTGGAATATCACTATAATAGTGGAATTCAGGATGTGCCTGACCTGATAGTGGTGAACATCCCAAAAATATTTCATTGAGATCTGACAACTGGTGGTTGAGATATCTATCGGATGGTTGGAGGATCTGACGCAGGTAATCCAGTATACCTTGGTATTAAAACTGAATAACCATGAACACTCTATGGCACAAACTTACCATCACTAGGTTTTTCACCGGATTTCAAGCTGAAATTTAAAAAAAAATGTTTTTTATTGTTTTATCAGTAATCTGAGAGAGTGTCAGCATCTTGAATAATACAATGGCTGAAATTACAATGCGAATCACGATCATAGCTACTCGGGAGTGCACACAGCAGAATTTGTAATTGTTCGAATTGACTCCATTGGGTGTTGACCTATTCAAACTTATATGCATTGCATGGACACTGCCATCCCTTCAGTTAAAAATTACTATCTATCATAAACATAAACGGTTTTAAGTATTTGAAAAATCCAAGCAAGCTTAGCTACCAAGAGGAAGTTTGACTTCCAGTCACCAATTCCCAAATATTCCAAGTGTCTCGGAGTATATTAATGGAAGAGTAGCTACGGACCAGTTTCAAACTTTACATCTAAATTACGGAGCATGAGTGGGTTTCCACGTGGTGACTTTGGTAATGTTATGGGTTCACACACAACACTCTTTTTTAGTTTCCGATACTGGTCATGCATACTACTCAGTTGTTTCGCTAACCTTCCGGTTCAATAATGCAGAATATTTACAAGATGCGCTGGCAACTCGTAATGTCCACCGAATGTCTCTCAATTTTCGCATGGGTTTCCTCAACGTATGTCACATACTCGCCAAGTTTTCTTTTCCGAGATTGATGACAGGAATTGGAGCCGAGTCCATTGTCAACAGAATCGTTAGCTACTTGCATATAAATAGAGCAGTATCATGATCCAAACTAGTGTTCGGGTCAGGTCCAGGAGATGTTGGAGGCCGAAAATCAATCTTACAACTTTTTAACCAGCTTTTAAGAGACATATTTGCATTATACAGTTGACAGTTTAGGGTTGTATTTCATATGGTGCAGATAAATAGATGTTAGCTTTGGTAAAAATCCCCATTCACTTTCTTTTTCTTTTTTTTTGCGAATGTGATTTGGGGGGAGCTAGCCCTGGGATGCCCAAAAGGGCCATTAGGCCCTTTCTTTCACCCCTCCCCATTCACTCATTGATTGCTTTGAGAAGTGAGTACTTTCACCTAGCTTATGTATGCTAAAGTAATACAATCCTTTGTTAACATTCTCGATAGTCGACAACAAAAACTTGGACATGCGACATGCTAATTACGCCTGCAGTGCAGATGCACAATTCCGATGGTTCATCGAGGTGTCTGCACTTCTATAAGTTGGATTTGGTTCTTATTATTGGGGTTTAGATGGGACATTTAGTTCCGGCAAACCTGCGAATTTATGAATCCACGAAAAAGTCATAAATAGCTGAACCACGAAAATTTATACCAATGAATTTAAAGCCATTCACAGTAGTAATTTGAGCATAAAGATGTTTGAGATGTGTTCTCTCACCTTTCTAAAGAGACAAGTGGAAGGACTGAGGTGACGGGACTGTGGTGTGTGTCATAGTTAGTAATTTGAGCATAATGATGTTTGAGATGTGTTCTCTCACCTTTCTAAAGAGACAAGTGGAAGGACTGAGGTGACAGGACTGTGGTGTGTGTCTGAATCCATCAAACCAGCTGAAACAATACAAAATATTATAACTACAGTAATGTCCTAAATAATCGACTCCTTAACCACAGCAGAATTATGGGTAACTTTTCAGGATTTAGTCAGAAATATGGCTTCCCTTACAGTTTTGCAGTGTTACACCTCGCTGTGAGGTGTGGGTGTGGTGTGATTGAGGTGTGGTACATGATATGCAAATATCTGTAAAGCACACCTTAACCACACCTCATACTTCTACACCACACCTCATCCACACCTCATAGAAATAGTAAAATATCATAGCACACCTCAAACACACCTCAGGTACTCTAACAAAAACAATTTTGCCACAGGCACACTACAAACACGCCTCGCAGGTCTGCAACACACCACATGGTATCTATCAAAGTTCCTGGTTTAATGAGGAAGCTAGCCAAGCTGAATTGTATGATCTGATAAACAAACATAACATATGGAGCTGGCTAGGTCATGTGGTAGAATTGCGCCAAAATTTATTTGAATGTGGATCCTTTGTTCAGAAGAGTGTAACAATTCTGTATCTCTCAAGGATTTGAAAAGATACTTCATATCAAAAGTTGTCATTAAATGGAATAAAAGGCATGTGAAACATTAATATACTCTTTGAAAGCAGCTAGGTAAGTAACATATCATATAATTTTTTCGATATATTTGATTTTTGCAACTAAATTATAGTATCTATATATAAAGATGTCTGTTAATTACCACTGTGTTTGTATCAAAACAATTAAATGGACTTACCAGTGTTGATGGTATTATCTTACATTTGTACAGTGTATACTACACCAATCAAATATTGAAATATGGAAATTGTAAATCATAAGTATATGAATTCTTTCAGCATTATATAATTGACTGCATGAATTCTAAAATATAGCGGTGATCATGTCAGGCTAATATAGAATTCATTTATTATAAGCTTTGCTTTATTGAATTTTTGCCCCAACCCTAAGCCCCTATATATATGACTTGTGCTTCAGTTAACTGCATGCATGGTACCATGCAATATGTCAATTAATATTAGACATATGTACATGTATATAGCAAATTCATAGGGTACTAATGATTGAACAAGACTATAAGTCACTTATAATAGTGATCTGAAGCTACTCACGGGAACACATATACCTTACTCTTCCAATAGCACTAGGAACACTACTAGGGCACTGATAAAAATAATCAAAAGTCACCAGGAACATGTTCAAAATATATAGAATGAATGCATGTGGACAAGACAAAATTAGCCACCTCAATACCCACACCTCAGGCACACCTCTACCTACACCTCAGACACACCTCTACCCACACCTCAGGCACACCTCATACCCACACCTCAGGCACACCTCAGTAAGCACTCTTCCATAGGCACACCTCAAGCACACCTCAGACCGTACACATCAGACACATCTCATCCACACCTTAAACACACCTCAGGCACACCTCAAAGGCACACCTCATGCCTCATTTAAATATTTGGCCCCACACCTCAGACACACCTCAACCACACCTTAGGCACACCTCAGCCCCCACGCCTCGTGTGAGGTGTCCCCACACCTCGTGTGAGGTGTAACACCTCAGCCATCTTTCAGGCCCACACCACAAAAGCACCTTATCCACACCTTAAACACACTGCAAAACTATAAGGGTTGTTGCCATGGCTTGTTGCCATTCATTGAAAAGCTCTCACTGACACGGGGGGAGAACTGCAACGTGAGGATCGGTGGCCTTCCGATAAAGAGACGGTGGAAATCCGATAAACGAGACGGTTCGCTTTCGGTGACAAACGAGATTTTCTTCGTGTTTGGGCATTCAAACGGAATTGCCGTGACATATCAGGTTTCATATCATCATATAGTTATCTTAGTTACTAATATCCATCAATATCTAGACGCTACAGTGAGTTAAACCAATATAATCGCCATTTAAAAGTCACGCGACGGTTTGTTTTCCGATAAAAACGAACCGTCGCGTGTCTTTTATCGGAAAACGAACCGTCGCGTGACTTTTAAATGGCTATTCTCTTGGTTTTAGTCACTGTAGCGTCTAGATTTTGATGGATATTAGTAACTTAAATAACGATATGATGATATGAAACCTGATTTGTCACGGCAATTGCGTTTGAATGCCCAAACACGAAGAAAATCTCGTTTGTCGCCGAAAGCGAACCGTCTCGTTTATCGGATTTCCACCGTCTCTTTATCGGAATGCCACCGATCCTCACGTCGCAGTTCTCCCCCAGTGACTGAGTCGATTATTTAGGGCATTACTGTATATTAATAAACCTGAATGTCTGATTGTTATGCATTATGTTGCTTTCAGCAGAAAAGGCCATGTTACAATGATGTCAGGAGGATAGGTCATACATAGTCAACAGGCCTCCAAATATTGTGTGTGCCTGTCATTTGCAGAATGAGGTCCCCAGAGGGTGAATTTAGTTATGCTATCCCGCACAGTGGGCTAGCATCACCAAATTCACCATCTGGGGACCTCATTTTGCTCAGGCCTTATCTTCTGGGAAGTATCTATAGTCTCAAATTAACATTGTTTTTAGTTACTTTTTCCCTTCACAGAAGTTTCTATATCCCCATAATTTGCAAAAGATAAAATGCATAATTTAAGGTGACTAATGGGTGAACATCACCAACTAGGAAACACAATCTGATACTAGGTCTCCCATAGCAGTTATTAGTTGCTTATTGAAGGACATCGTCTCTACAGCAGTGACATGATTTCATTGTGAAGTTAACTGTCAAGTCTGCAAATAGTATGTCTGTCATTTGCAGAATGAGGACCCCAGAGGTTGAATTTGGTGATGCAAGACCACCATGCAGGATAGCATCACTAAATTCACCCTCTTGGGACCTCATTCTGCAAATGACAGACATACTATTTGCAGACTTGACAGTTAATTTCACAATGAAATCATGTCACTGCTGTAGAGACGATGTCCTTCAATAAGCAACTCATAAACATGCCAAGATGTGCATGCTCTCAGGGGAAAATCACTTCAAGCTTGGTGGGATTTGATTCTGCTACTGGTCAGCTTGATGGATGAAGCATTTTATTGACTATGGAAGTAAGGATAATATTTCATTGTTTTTTTTGTTGCAATAATTCAGTTATATTGTTTTAACTATACAATGGCTAAAATGTCGATAACCCAGCACACATGATATCATTGGGCAGTGATTAAGTCACAAAGAAATATATACCTGTATTATAAGATGGAAATCTGGCGATATAGTCTTGGCCTTGCACAGTGACAGATTTGTGCATAGATATCACCTCCCTCGTGTCCCATACAACCAGAGAACCATCCACCTGTGGGGAGAGTTTACAATCATTTGGAATCAGACCAAACCTGATAATAATATATGTAATGGTTTAGGTCAAAATGACCAACATAATTATGATTTGGTAGGTCATTCTGAAAATGAATAAGTTAACCCTTTACCCAACAGAAGGGCCCTGTGCCAATGCATTCTCTTATATATGCGAGTCGACCATAGGTCGCCTCGCATATATAAGAGAATGCATTGGCTTAACACATTAAATATTATAAAATTGTTAAAGAATGTAAGAAAAAATGGTAAAAAGTGTTAAAAAAAGATTTTTTTTAGGCCAATGCATTCTCTTATATATGCGAGGCGACCTATGGTCGACTCGCATATATAAGAGAATGCATTGGCACAGGGCATAACTGTAACTATCACAATGTGGTCAAGGAGCCGGTTCCAATGATATCCATATTTGTATGGTTCTATTGAGACAGACCGAAGATATTTTAGGCGGTTGAAGCTTTATTTGACCGGTTTTGGCCGGTTTGTTGGGTAAAGGGTTAAAACAGCAGCAAATTCTCAGAAGCTTATAACAACAAATAAATAATATTTAAAGGATAAATTTACTATTAAAGACATATTATGTACAGTAATGCTCTAATTAATCGACCTCTTAACCAAAGCAGAATTATGGGTAACTTTTCAGGATTTAGTCGGAAATATGGCTTGTTGCCATTCATCGGAAAGCTCTCGGCGAGAGCTTTCCGATGAATGGCAACAAGCCATATTTCCGACTAAATCCTGAAAAGTTACCCATAATTCTGCTTTGGTTAAGAGGTCGATTAATTAGAGCATTACTGTACTTGTTCAGGTACGTGAAGCTGATAAGTTGGTAATGCAACATTCTACTAACACCGCCGAAAACCTAAAGCAAATCGACCGTACCACTCCATAGAAAACATTGTCTGAACTACGCTCAAATGTAAATATTTATTACTCGATTCGGGACGCATCTATCGGCAATAAACTAATGAAAACGATTTCACCATCGAGAGTCACTGGATTTAATTAATAATTAGAATGACGGTGTGTGTTGTCAATTTAGATATACTATTGTAAAAATAACTACTTTGAACAAGATTATTTTCCATTTCTATATTTGATCACCCTACCGGAGTGCTTCACATCACCTTATAAGGCCAAAATAAAAACAAATTACTTGATTTGCATCCCCTCCCTATTTTTAGTCGCCTCAATATTTTTTATTTGGATATCTTTTATGTAGACTTTTTCTCATTACTTAACTGTTAAATTACATTTCAATAACCTATTATTCAATCTATTGTGATAAAATTGGACAATCTAATTATCTAAATCACCTTGTATTATATTATATAAGATAGAATACTGCTTCAATATTTAGAACTGTCCATGACCATTTTTGTTAGGAAGAATAAAATTTTAAAAATAAAATTGGTCCTCCCACCTCATTTTTATGAAACAGTTGGACATAAATCTAGCAATTTGTTTATGTTGGCCAAAGTATTTTTTCGTATTTCTGTGTAAGAAGTTTGTTAAAGTCTGGGACAAAAACAAAATTAATACCATAGATCACAGCCATGTTAGCAGTTATTGACATAGACCAGACTTTTTATTATACCTCAATAATATTTCAAGGCAGTTGGGATATCTTTTTTTCATTCATTTAAAAAATCCTTGATGTAAAAAGAATGCTGGTCAACAAAAAATATTGGAATGACAACCGGTCATCAATCATCAATTAGCTACATCTACTTATGTAGAACAGGAGTAAAATCACTAACATAACTCTTTCATGATGTGAGCATTGGTGCCGCATTAAAGATCATGTGCCAGTGAATTCTCTTATATATGCGAGTCTCCCACAGGGAGCATCGCATATTTTAGAGAATGCAATGGCTTACAAGGTCAAGGTAAATATTGTTAGACCAATGCATTATCTTATATATGAAAGGCTCCCTATTGGAGACTCGCATATAACAGAGAATGCATTGGCACACTATTTTCGCAAAATTTCAGGAAGCTCCGTTCATGGAAGGGTTTCTGGAGGAGGTCACATCATATTTTGTTTACGACAATGACCATGACCTAATGCTTATAATCACACTTGGATCAGATGGAAGGTCACCGGGGTTCACATTGCATTATATTTATTCTAATTTTTGGAAGCAACTTTTCAATTCCTCAGAAATGCTCACTCGATACCAATCATGTCAGGCAAGTACCACAGTTAGTACAAGCTTATACTGCAGGTTACCCAAACTTAACCCTTTACCCAACAGAAGGGCCCTGTGCCAATGCATTCTCTTATATATGCGAGTCGACCATAGGTCGACTCGCATATATAAGAGAATGCATTGGCTTAACACATTAAAAATTATAAAATTGTTAAAGAATATAAGAAAAAATGGTAAAAAGTGTTAAAAAAAGATTTTTTTTAGGCCAATGCATTCTCTTATATATGCGAGGCGACCTATGGTCGACTCGCATATATAAGAGAATGCATTGGCACAGGGTTAACTGTAACTATCACAATGTGGTCAACGAGCCGGTTCCAATGATATCCATATTTTAGGCTGTTGAAACTTTATTTGGCCGGTTTTGGCCGTTTTGTTGGGTAAAGGGTTAACATCTCACCTTACAATATTATTACACAACCCCTAAAATGGAAAATGCATTAGCCCTAATACTGGGGTCAATACCATAATAACTAAAAATTAAAGTGTTTAGAGGCGTTTATGTTATGCTGAGCAGCCAATGGAATGATAAAGAATAAGGAGTCAAAAAGTATATATGAAGGAGTTGTATTGTGTAGGTGGCTGCTTGAAGTGCACAAGAGAAAATAATCGGTTTTCTGAATGATGCAGGAATCCCAAATAAAGCCTGTTTTCTGAGCGATTCAGGAATCCAAATAAAGTTGTTTTCTGCATTATGGGTCATACTAGATCGTGCCATGAATCTCTACTCTGGCTAACGCCTATAGAGATCATATTCCACAAGTACAAATCCTGGGAACATTTTAAAGTTTTGATAGGGAACCTCAGAAAGTTGAAAAAATAATGCAGGGAATATATTTCTTAGATATTACCTGTTCCTTAATAATGTCCTTCACTGTTGGTGAAGGGCACAGATCGAAATTTTATGATTTAAGTAAATTTGTAACCGAGTTTACTTTGCATCGCTTACAATTATGGAATTTATCCTGGGTAATTAATATGGTATTTATTGCGATATCGGCTCACAAAAGTCAGAAAAAAAAACATGCAATATGGGAACATTTACGTACAGTCAAGTACATTATTATTAAGGAACAGATAACAACTAAGAAATATATTCGCCGCGTTATTTTTCGACTTTATAAAGTTCCCTGTCAAAACTTCAAATAGTTCCAAGGTTTTGTACTGGTGGAACATGATCTCTAAGGGAGTTAGCCAGAGTAGAGATTCATGGCATGATCTGGGGTCATACATACCATTCCCGAGAAAACGAGAGTTGTTTTGAATGGACTCAAACAAGCACAGGTGGGTTCTGATTCACACACAAGTATTCTGAAAAGAAATTAATTATACATGTTAACCCTTCCATGAATGGAACTCCATGAAATATTACGAAAACCCTGCGACAATGCATTATCATATACAGTAATGCCCTAAATAATCGACTCCTTAACCACAGCAGAATTATGGGTAACTTTTCAGGATTTAGTCGGAAATATGGCTTGTTGCCATTCATCGGAAAGCTTTCCAATGAATGGCAACAAGCCATATTTCCTACTAAAGCCTGAAAAGTTACCCATAACTCTGCTGTGGTTAAGGAGTCGATTATTTAGGGCATTACTGTATATTCGAGTCTCCCATAGGAAGCCTCACATATATAAGAAATACATTGGCCTATCAATATTTATCTTGACCTTGTAAGCCAGTGCATTCTCTTTTAATATATGCAAGGTGACATATTCTAACAGTCTTCAATATTCCACTGCATTTTCGAACTCATTGTTTTCATTATATATATGTAAGAATTGTAAAATGACTGCATACAGGGTCACAAATGATTTGAGAGTAGTCATCATATTATCAAGTGTCGATTGCAGTATTTATGAGAACATAATGAGCTTACATCCTCTTATTTGATAACTGATTGAATTCACGATTGAGTTACAATACTGTAAAAGTACATTTATTCGTGGTGGTCCAATTTTTGTGGTTGTTAATAACACGTAATTAAAAACTCCTTGAAAAAAAAATCTTCAAAACTATCGCAGTTGCCAGTTTGAGAAATGTCATGCTGGAGGTAACTCTATTGACCCGATATATATTCAAATCATAGGGAGGTAACTCTATCGATCTCGGAGTATATTAATAGAAGAATAGTTAGGTCTAAATTACGATGCTTAATGAAAATAAATAACATGACAATAACACATGTTTGTATTTTTAACTATTGACAGTCACATATCAGTCCAGCTTTTGTGAAACCCGACACAATCACAAGTCTACTTTTGTAACCAGCTTTTAAGAGACATATGTGACCCGCCATATCAAATCCAGTCATAGTCGGGATTTTTTTTACCCTGTGCCAATGCATTCTCTTATATATGCGAGTCGACCATAGGTTGCCTCGCATATATAAGAGAATGCATTGGCCTAACAATTTTTTATCATTTTTTTTTAATAAATGTTTCTTACAATTTTTAGGACATAAAATAAAAAAAACACCCATTACCCTGCAGGGAGCCCCACACATATATAGAAGCACATAGAAGAGTGTCGTCTGCTCATGTTTGTCTGGGGCTCTGTATGGGTGAAATTATAAAATTGTTAAAGAATACAAGAACAAATTATTAAAATTGTAAAAAATTGTTAGGCCAATGCATTCTCTTATATATGCGAGGCGACCTATGGTCGACTCGCATATATAAGAGAATGCATTGGCACAGGGTAAAAAAATCCCGACTTATGACTGGATTTGATATGGCGGGTCACATATTTGCATTATGTAGTTGACCGTTTAGGGGTATATTTTATATGGTGAAGATTAACCAGATGTTGGCTTCGGTAAATAATCCTCCTTCTTGCATATGATTGTTTTGAGAAGAGAGTGACTTTCACCTAGCTTATGAAGGTTTATGTAATAAAATCCTGTTAACAATTCTCTATAGTCGGCAACAAAAGCTTGGACACGACATGATAATTACGCCCACAGAGCAGATGCGCAATTTCCGACAGCTCGCAAATGCAAGGTGGCTGTACTTCTATCAATTGGACTTGATTGTTATTATTTGGGGTTTGGAGGTGACAGTTAGTACTACTGGGTCCACAAATTTACATCATAAATGGCTGAACCATGGAAATTGATACAAACAAACTTAAAGCCATTCAAAGCAATATACAATGTAATTTATCCATTTCTGGGGATATTCATACCCCTCAGTGAGTATTCAGCTATCAATGATTTATCTGTAAATAAAATGCCACATATTTCCTGGTCTTTTTGGGGGAAAAGTAGCTTTTTTAGAAACAAGAAATAAGTATTTTCTAATTAGATATAACTAATGCTATAATATAGTAAATTAAATAATCAGGGAATTCCGATTATAATTCTGACAAAATTCATCAGGCAAACATAGGCTGGACCCATATGAGAAAACATAACGTAGGCTGGACCCATATGAGAAAACATAACGTAGGACAGCTTACTTGTGAGGAGTACTGAGATCGAGTGTGTTCCATATACAAATAAGACCTTTCTCCGTCAAGAAATTATATTCACTGGTTTCAATCTGAAAGAAAGAAAATAAGAAATAATCAAATGAAATGCACAAGTGAATATAGGTTTTATATGTTACGCTGGATAAATGTAACATATGGCATGATGAAGAACATCTGTGTGCTAACACTTCAGAGCAAGTGAAATAATCTTCAACAAATTGTTCTGACTTGCAGCTACAGTATTCAACTCTTTTATACTAAATGGATTCTCCCATTTAGTTATAGAAGTATAAAATGGAACATTCTATTATTAATTTGGAGGGGTGTTCGTGTAATTAAAGCAGTTGAGACAGAAAAACAGTTAATACAAGATCAGAATGATTCATATTGATACGTGGGAAATGTTCAGATAATAATTAATCATTGGACTTATTTACAGCGACATATTGGACTAAGAATAAGGACAAATAAATAAAAATACTGTGTTCTCAAGCAACTCCCTCATCACCCAAAAGAGGGCCTCATCAAATAAATAAAATACTGTGTTCTCAGGCACCTCCCTCATCACCCAAAAGAGAGCCTCATCAAATAAATAAAATACTGTGTTCTCAGGCACCTCCCTCATCACCCAAAAGAGGGTCTCATCAAATAAATAAAATACTGTGTTCTCAGGCACCTCCCTCATCACCCAAAAGAGAGCCTCATCAAATAAATAAAATACTGTGTTCTCAGGCACCTCCCTCATCACCCAAAAGAGGGTCTCATCAAATAAATAAAATACTGTGTTCTCAGGCACCTCCCTCATCACCCAAAAGAGAGCCTCATCAAATAAATAAAATACTGTGTTCTCAGGCACCTCCCTCATCACCCAAAAGAGAGCCTCATCAAATAAATAAAATACTGTGTTCTCAGGCACCTCCCTCATCACCCAAAAGAGAGCCTCATCAAATAAATAAAATACTGTGTTCTCAGGCACCTCCCTCATCACCCAAAAGAGAGCCTCATCAAATAAATAAAATACTGTGTTCTCAGGCACCTCCCTCATCACCCAAAAGAGAGCCTCATCAAATAAATAAAATACTGTGTTCTCAGGCACCTCCCTCATCACCCAAAAGAGAGCCTCATCCAATAAATAAAATACTGTGTTCTCAGGCACCTCCCTCATCACCCAAAAGAGAGCCTCATCAAATAAATAAAATACTGTGTTCTCAGGCACCTCCCTCATCACCCAAAAGAGAGCCTCATCAAATAAATAAAATACTGTGTTCTCAGGCACCTCCCTCATCACCCAAAAGAGAGCCTCATCAAATAAATAAAATACTGTGTTCTCAGGCACCTCCCTCATCACCCAAAAGAGAGCCTCATCAAATAAATAAAATACTGTGTTCTCAGGCACCTCCCTCATCACCCAAAAGAGAGCCTCATCAAATAAATAAAATACTGTGTTCTCAGGCACCTCCCTCATCACCCAAAAGAGAGCCTCATCAAATAAATAAAATACTGTGTTCTCAGGCACCTCCCTCATCACCCAAAAGAGGGTCTCATCAAATAAATAAAATACTGTGTTCTCAGGCACCTCCCTCATCACCCAAAAGAGAGCCTCATCAAATAAATAAAATACTGTGTTCTCAGGCACCTCCCTCATCACCCAAAAGAGAGCCTCATCAAATAAATAAAATACTGTGTTCTCAGGCACCTCCCTCATCACCCAAAAGAGGGTCTCATCAAATAAATAAAATACTGTGTTCTCAGGCACCTCCCTCATCACCCAAAAGAGAGCCTCATCAAATAAATAAAATACTGTGTTCTCAGGCACCTCCCTCATCACCCAAAAGAGAGCCTCATCCAATAAATAAAATACTGTGTTCTCAGGCACCTCCCTCATCACCCAAAAGAGAGCCTCATCCAAGCCTGCAAATAGCCAGAGGGTGAATTTAGTGATGCTAACCTGCACAGCGGGCTAGCATCACCAAATTCACCCTCTGGAGACCTCATTCTGCTTAGGCCTCATCTTCTGGGAAGTATCTATAGTATCAAATTAACATTGTTTTTAGTTACATTTCCCTTCTAGGAAGTTTCTATATCCCTTAATTTGCAGAAGATAAAATCCATAATCGAGGCCCCCAATGGGTGAACATCACCAACTGGGGAACATCAATCTGATCCTAGGTCTGCCATAGCAGTTGAGGGCCTAAGCAGAATGAGGTCCCCAGAGGGTGAGTTTAGTGATGCTATCCCGCTATGCGGGGTAGCATCACTAAATTCACATACGGTGGGGACCTCATTCTGCAAATGACAGACACACTATTTGCAGGCTTGGCCTCATCAGAAAATTTTATTTGCAATTTCATCCAGAATTTTCAAAGAGTTCAAAACTATTTCTCCAATTTATCCACTATTAGAAATTTAGATTGGCTTTTGTTGAAGATATGATGATTAAAAGGCATTGGAGGATAGATTCTCTACATTGTTTAGGATATTGTAGGATGTTTTGCCATAGAAATTACCTATACAACTATTAATTTATAGAATTCTTGGAAAAAATAAAAAAAAGTCTCCCTCCCTCATCAAATTTCCCATTTACAATTAATTGCCTGAAAACACAGATATATAATTTTAACCGTTTCATGACGGCAACTATTCTTGTGCAACATTAAAGAACCTGTGCCAGTGCAGTCTCTTTCTTATACATGCGAGTTTCCCATAGGGAGCCTCGTATATATAAAAGAATGCACTGGCTTACAAGGTCAAGCTGACACGCATATATAAGAGAATGCATTGGCACAGGGTTTTCCCAAAATTTCAGAAAGCTCCAGTCATGGAAGGGTTAAAGGTACACAATCTGATTCGATGGTCCTTGTATCATCAGATTCCAACAACGTCATTTCTACAAAAGTCACTTTGGTAATCAGAATCGATTAATTACCAAAAAATAATGCTAACCACTGTCAGCTGTTGTATAAAATTTTTCACAACGTGTTATATCAACATTTTGTTCAATGCAATTTGGTATCGAGAGTATGTCGGTCAGCTTGTTGAATATTTGCTAGGCTGCCAAATATTCCAGGTGGTGAAAACTAACAGCTTTCAAAAATTGATATCTAATAACTCTGAGCTTTGATGGGTGGGTTCCTCAACTCAAATCTGATTTTTTAACCCCGAAGCCAAAGAAATATTAATTTAGGAGCGTTAATTCAGATTATGTATATTTAATGGCCTAAAAAGTATTTAAAATTACTGGCACAGGGCTGGTATGCATAGTAAGTAGCATATTGGGCTGAGAATAAAGGATATCTAACTTACTGGCACAGAGCTGCTATGCATAGTAAGAAGCAAATTGGGCTGAGTTACTTACTGGTATAGAGCTGCTATGCATAGTAAGTAGCATATTGGGCTGAGTTGGTGAGAATGAAGCATATTCCACGTAGCGACCTGTAAAAGAAACAAAAACATCCATAAATTATGGTATAATAGACACAAGCCTGGACATAGTATCTGACGTTTGCAGAATGAGGTTCCCAGAGGGTTAGCATCACCAAATTCACCCTCTGGGGACCTCATTCTGCTTAGACCTCATCTTCTGGAAAGTATCTATAGTTTCAAATTAACATTGTTTTTAGTTACTATTTCCCTTCTGTTTAGTTTCTATATCCCCTAATTTGCAGAATATAAATTGCATAAACCGAGGTGACTAATGGGTGAACATCTCCAACTTCAACTGAGGAACTTCAATCTGATCCTAAGTCTCCCATAGCAGTTAAGTCTGAGCAGAATGAGGTCCCCAGAGGGTGAATTTGGTGATGCTAACCCACCGTGCAGGATAGCGTCACTAAATTCACCCTCTAGGGACCTCATTCTGCAAATGCCAGACACACTATTTCAAGGCTTGCCAGAGGGTGAATTTGGTGATGCTAGCTTGCTGTGCAAATTAGAGGACACAGAAACTGAACAGAAGAAAAAAACTTAACTAAAATAAAACAATGTTAATTTGAGACTATAGAAACTTCCCAGAAGATGAGGCCTAAGCAGAATGAGGTCCCAGAGGGTGAATTTGGTGATGCTATCACGCTGTGCTGGGTAGTATTACTAAATTCGCTATTTAGGGACCTCATTATGCAAATGTCAGACACACTATATCCAGGCTTGAATAAACAGAATGCACACATGTCAAAAATATTAAGCTGTTTTATCAAATCAGTTACAGACGGATAAAGTCCCAGTTGCATACGGAGTATGGAGGAAAAATGTCACGTCCTGAGCTATATACAGTAGCGCCCTAAATAATCGACTCCTTACCACAGCAGAATTATGGGTAACTTTTCAGGATTTAGTCGGAAATATGGCTTGTTGCCATTCATCAGAAAGCTCTCACTGAGACCTTTCCGATGAATGCCAACAAGCCATATTTCTGACTAAATCCTGAAAAGTTACCCACAGTTGTGCTGTGGTTAATGAGTCGATTATTTCGGGCATTACTGTATATTAATTAATCTGAATGTCTGATTGTTATGCATTTTGTAGAAAAAAAGAAAAAGCAGACAACAAATACAAAGTACAGAAGGAGTCCTATTTATTGGAGGGAAATGTTCAGATAATAAGTTGAACTAATTTCCTAAGGGAACTACTCATCAATGAGTATTTAACCCTTTGAGTGACAGGTCCGATTTTTGTATCAACCCATATACCCTGTGCCAATGCATTCTCTTATATATGCGAGTCGACCATAGGTCGCCTCGCATATATAAGAGAATGCATTGGCCTAACAATTTTTCATCATTTGTTATTATTTTTTACAATTTTAATAATTTTTTAAAAATCTAAAAAAAAAAGAAGGTTTTTTATTTTTTTAGGGCCGTTTTACAGACCATAAATTAGGGTCGATGAGATCGGCCCCTGGCACTGAGAGGGTTAACCCTTTGGCAAGTGGAACGACATATATGTCGTTTCAGGAAGTGTCATTTTTATGTAGACATAACTTCAAATAATCATCTGATGAATAAATAGATATTTTGAATAATATTATGCCCCAATGTATAAGTGCAATATATTATGATAGCACATGTAAGCAGAAAATACACATCAATTAAAACAAATTATTTGACCCTTTTGACCCGAATTTGTTAAGAATTATTGCTATGACGTTAAACTCACGCATGACGTCATGTACATGACGTTATAAATACTCTCCAAAGAGTTAACCCTTTACCCAACAGAAGGGGCCTGTGCCAATGCATTCTCTTATATATGCGAGTCGACCATAGGTCGCCTCGCATATATAAGAGAATGCATTGGCTTAACACATTAAAAATTATAAAATTGTTAAAGAATGTAAGAAAAAATGGTAAAAAGTGTTGAAGCTTTATTTGGCCGGTTTTGGCCGGTTTGTTGGGTAAAGAGTTAATATAGAAAGGGTTACATTTACCTTCAGATATTGGCAAGCTGGGTAACTGAGAGTAGCCCTGGCTGATAGATATGCTAGCTTTGTTCCTGTCACCGTGTCCCCGGCTCTCACTCTCTTGACTCTCTTCTTCTAATAAGATACCTATTGTCTGAAATTATAGAAAAGCCCCAAGAGGGTGAATCACGCTTGCTATAAGTTTTATGTTAACCCTTTACCCAACAAACCGGCCAAAACCGGCCAAATAAAGCTTCAACAGCCTAAAATATCTTCGGTCTGTCTCAATAGAACCATACAAATATGGATATCATTGGAACCGGCTCCTTGACCACATTGTGATAGTTACAGTTATGCCCTGTGCCAATGCATTCTCTTATATATGCGAGTCGACCATAGGTCGCCTCGCATATATAAGAGAATGCATTGGCCTAAAAAAATCTTTTTTTAACACTTTTTACCATTTTTTCTTACATTCTTTAACAATTTTATAATTTTTAATGTGTTAAGCCAATGCATTCTCTTATATATGCGAGGCGACCTATGGTCGACTCGCATATATAAGAGAATGCATTGGCACAGGGCCGTTCTGTTGGGTAAAGGGTTAAGTTATGAGCTCTAAAATTTCATTGTTGAAGACACACATATTATTCAGATAACTGTGTCAAATATTATCAGGGTGTGGAGAAGCCCCAGTAAGCACAGTTGGGACATAAGGTAACAAAGTAAACAAGAGCATCACTAGGGCGTGGCAAAATACGCCCACGAGAATTGGCGGGCAGAACCAAATTTGAACTTCACCTGTATTTTGGGCTAGTAAACTCTCATACCATCATTACTATGATACCAAATATCATTCCATTCAGTTCAGACTTACTAAAGTTATCATCTGGATAACAAAATACGTCTTGTTTTTAAAATTACCAATAATTTTCCTGTGGTTAAGGAGTTCATTATTCAGGGCCTTGCTGTATATACACATACCTGCCCAGCTCGCTCAACAAACTTTGACAGCTTTTCTAAATTCTCCGGTTTGTTCTCTGTGTACTGATTCTCATCTTCTTTTCCATCGCCTCCTGAATTATATTTTAATAGCATTTAGAATTAACAACTGTCAAGATATTTGGAGTATACTTTTATTCCCATAAGAATGAAACATTGTAAATATTAGATCATGCCATGAATCTCTACTCTGGCTAACGTCCGTAGAGATCATATTCCACCAGTACAAAACCTGGGAACTTTTTGAAGTTTTGACAGGGAACCTTATAAAGTCAAAAAATAACGGAGGGAATATATTTCTTAGTTAATATTGGTTCATTAATAATGTACTTCACTATAGGTGAAGGTCCCAACTTGAAATTGCATAATTTCAGTGACTGAGGAATTTTGCTTTGCATCGCTTACAATTATGAAATTTTGTCCTTGGTAATTAATTCAATGATTATTGCGATATCAGCTCACAAAAGTCAGAGAAATGCATGCAATCTCAAGTTTGGACCAACCCCTAACGTGAAATAGGTAATTGAGGAATAAGTATTAACAAAGAAATATAATCCCTGCTTTGTTAGTTTAATGTTATAAAGTTCCCTGTCATAACCAGTAAGAACATCAAAAAGTTCCCAGGTTTTGTACTGGTGGAATATGATCTGAGTAGAGATTATGGTATGATCTATGTAATATATATATTAACCCTTTCATGATGGGAGCTGCGCTGGTGCTATATAATTCTATGCAGCATAAGAATAGCCAAGCCTGCAAATAGCGTGTCTGTCATTTGCAGAATGAGATCCCCAGAGGGTGAATTTAGTGACGCTATCCCGCATAGCGGGCTAGCATCACTAAATTCACCCTCTGGGGACCTCATTCTGCTAGGCCTCATCTTCTGGGAAGTATCTATGGTATCAAATTAACATTGTTTTTAGTTACGTTTTCCCATCTGGGAAGTTTCTATATCCCCTAATTTGCAGAAGATAAAATCCATAATCGAGGCGACCAATGGGTGAACATCACCAACTTCAACTGGGGAACTTCAATTTGATCCTAGGTCTGCATAGCAGTTGAGGGCCTAAGCAGAATGAGGTCCCCAGAGGGTGAATTTAGTGATGCTAGCCCGCTATGTGGGGTAGCGTCACTAAATTCACCCTCTGGGGACCTCATTCTGCAAATGACAGACACGCTATTTGCAGGCTTGAGAATAGCAAGTACTAAAGCGCTCTATGAGGCATGGTATAATAAGCTCATTGCTTTAATTTCAAATTTCACTAAGTCAAAAGAGTCCCATATTACTATAGTCTGCAATTTAACTTAACCTTAATACTGTGGTAGTAAAGCGAGGTACCAAATTTTTTTAAATACTGAACTAAAGAACTTAAATTATCCAGAAACAAACATGAACTTCCGGACAGACGGACTAAAAAAACATAATGCGTCAAGTTTTTTTAACCCTTCCATGACTGGAGCATCCTGAAATTTTGCGAAAACCCTGTGCCAATGCATTCTCTTATATATATGTGAGTCTCCCATAGGGAGCCTCACATATATGAGAGAATACAATGGCCTAACAATATTTACCTTGACCGTGTAAGCCATAAGAGAATGCACTGGCACAGAATCTTTAATGCTGCACCAGCGCAGCTCCCATCATGAAATGGTTAAATTGGGGAAATAAAAAATAACTTACTGCCACACCCCCTGGATTCTTCTGGTGGATGCTGAGTCCATTTATGACACACATCAATCTCTTCTGTCTGAATTTCTTGATCTAGATCATCTTCATTGGTCTGGACATAAGACTGAAATTATACCAACAAGTATTAGGGACCTGTGAATAGATTCGATTTGATGCGATTCGGAAGCTTTCATCTGATTCAATTTTATTAGAAATTGGCTGTCCTGATTAAAATTGTATCGAATCATTGGCATTATCAGTTGCATTATCATTAATTCAATGGACCATACTGCTTTTTTGCGAAGATATATTATGATACCAACGCATATAAATAACATTGTCGTCGACCTGAGCTATACTATAGACCACCTTGCATCTGATATAACACAATTTCATATATATGTCAAACTTGTGAACCCGATTGCGTTCTGGCTTCAATATGGCTTCTGAACTGTTTCGTTATTGTACAACAGAGACGGCCACAAAGAATGCGCCCTTAATTTGTTAGACAAGAATTTGATTCATTTAAAGATAATATTTACATTGTATACTGACGACCATTTATCGTCATTATGAAGTGAGCAAATTGATATTGGTACGGCCTCCGAGTCATGTATTATGTTCATCTTCACTATTATTATGCCTGATGCAACGATTCGATTCAAGATTTGATGCGATTCGGAATCATTTGGCTGATTCGATTCGAAATGAAAATGCCCGATTCGCAGCGCCCTAACCAGAATGAAAAGAATTGCTGCCAAAAATCTCACAGCTATATGGCCGAACAAAAACCTCCAGTAACTAATGCCAGTAAAATCTCACCACTATATGGTTGAACAAAAACCTCCATTAACTAATGCCAGTAAAATCTCACCACTATATGACCGAACAAAAACCTCCAGTAACTAATGCCAGTAAAATCTCACCACTATATGGCCGAACAAAAACCTCCAGTAACTAATGCCAGTTAAATCTCACAACTATATGGCCGAACAAAAACCTCCAGTAACTAATGCCAGTAAAATCTCACAACTATATGGCCGAACAAAAACCTCCAGTAACTAATGCCAGTAAAATCTCACAACTATATGGCCGAACAAAACCTCCAGTAACTAATGCCAGTAAAATCTCACCACTATATGACCGAACAAAAACCTCCAGTAACTAATGCCAGTAAAATCTCACAACTATATGGCCGAACAAAAACCTCCAGTAACTAATGCCAGTAAAATCTCACAACTATATGACCGAACAAAAACCTCCAGTAACTAATGCCAGTAAAATCTCACCACTATATGACCGAACAAAAACCTCCAGTAACTAATGCCAGTAAAATCTCACCACTATATGGCCGAACAAAAACCTCCAGTAACTAATGCCAGTAAAATCTCACAACTATATGACCGAACAAAAACCTCCAGTAACTAATGCCAGTAAAATCTCACCACTATATGACCGAACAAAAACCTCCAGTAACTAATGCCAGTAAAATCTCACCACTATATGGCCGAACAAAAACCTCCAGTAACTAATGCCAGTAAAATCTCACAGCTATATGGCCGAACAAAAACCTCCAGTAACTAATGCCAGTAAAATCTCACAACTATATGGCCGAACAGAAACCTCCAGTAACTAATGCCAGTAAAATCTCACCACTATATGGCCGAACAAAAACCTCCAGTAACTAATGCCAGTAAAATCTCACAACTATATGGCCGAACAAAAACCTCCAGTAACTAATGCCAGTAAAATCTCACCACTATATGGCCGAACAAAAACCTCCAGTAACTAATGCCAGTAAAATCTCACCACTATATGGCCGAACAAAAACCTCCAGTAACTAATGCCAGTAAAATCTCACAGCTATATGGCCGAACAAAAACCTCCAGTAACTAATGCCAGTAAAATCTCACAACTATATGGCCGAACAAAAACCTCCAGTAACTAATGCCAGTAAAATCTCACAACTATATGGCCGAACAAAAACCTACAGTAACTAATGCCAGTTAAATCTCACAACTATACGGCCGAACAAAAACCTCCGGTAACTAATGCCAGTAAAATCTCACAACTACATGGCCGAACAAAAACCTCCAGTAACTAATACCAGTAAAATCTCACAGCTACATGTATATGGCCAAGCAAAAACCTCCAGTAACTAATGCCAGTAATCCCAGCTATATGGCCAAGCAAAACCTCTAGTAACTAAGTAGAGTTTTGTTTCACGAGCAATTTGTTTTTCAAAACGATGAGGGAGGGAGGGTTTTATTTTTATTTTTTATTTTCCACAAGCCATATACCTCATACTGGAAAACTTACAAAACTAACAAACAGGCTAGCTATTGACTGTTGGGGGAAATTAAGAAAGGTTTTATGAATTTCGAATTCAGTTTCGTTTTCATTTCCGGTGGTGGTGATGACAACAAAAAAACTAACTTTGAGAATCGGAACCGGAACATTTATTGTAAACTTAAAGTCATTTGATGTTTTCAATACCAAATTTGCAAATATAGAATTATTTTAGAGTTCCAAACAGGTAGAGAGTGATTTAGGTTAGTATTCTGGTACATGGCCCAGCTCAAATGTATGAAATTGAGTGCTATGTCGCTTTTTGTCATGTACCATTTCATCCAGAAAGTCGACGCGCCGGTGCCCGTGAAACAAAACCCTTTTTTTTTTGGCCTAATATTGAAAAGTGACAAATATGACGATTTCTGCTAGAGAGACAGTGGATGCCTTTTAAGCTCCCTTTCCCCATGCCCATATTTTCCAGCAGATGCATTCCTAACCCTATACACAGATTAGTACCTATATCACCTGTATATCTCGCACTAATTAAAACCAACAGATGTTCAGAATTTTTGCTTAAATAGGCTGATTAAGTTTGTTCATGGACTGATTTTTCCGCCGTTCCTACAAGTGTCCCATTCCCCTAACTCCTAGTGGAAACCAGGCAGATACCTAGGAAGAATTATTCTCAACTCTGTGCCACACAAAATACAATTCAGGTTGAAAGGATGATAACTCTACTAGTATAAACCCAACCCATCTCATAGTCTTCAGGTGCAGTGATAATAATAATATTAAATGTATAGCATCTGTAAAGCGCCTTATCCCATGGGGCCCGAAGTGCTGAAAGCATTACAATTATTACCCTGAGGCAAAAAGAAATTATGTTGGTTTATGTTTAGCCAAGGCTCATTTTCATAACAAGCCAAAATTTTGTACAAAATAGAAACATCTTGCTGCAGGCATTGTTTTAGTGTCACACTGTAGACATCTGCAAACAGATTGTTGAATGCCAAGAACCTCTGATAAACTGAAGACTATCTTGATAATCTGCAATTTAAAGTCAGACCTAACCAGAGCCTGTCATGATAATGGTCCAAGTTCGGAAGTGCCTATTGTAAAGCTATATGTGTAGAGCATCAACTACATGCAGATTCTAAGCAATTTTGTCAAGCAAATATTTCTGGCCTGGGCAAATTTATTAGCCTGGACAAATTTTTAGCCTAGGCAATTATCTGCCAATTAAACCATTCAGTAATTAAAGGGTTGACCCTTCATGATGAGAGCTGCGCTGGTGCAGCATTAAAGATCCTGTGCCAGTGCATTGTCTTATATATGCGAGTCTACCATAAGAAGCCTGGCATATATAAGAGAATGCACTGGCTTACGATGTCAAGATAAATATTGTTAGGCCAATTATGTATTCTCTTACATATGCGAAGCTCCCTATGGGAGACTCTCATATATAAGATAATGCAGGATTTTCGCAAAATTTCAGGAAGCTCCAGTCATGGAAGCAAGGCTCAAAATAATTATTTTTTACTGAATGTCAAAACGACAGGCACCAAATGGATGGTGTTGGTCATTTCAAAATGGTGCCTGTCAAATTTTCAGATGTACTGTATGGGACAGTATTTAAATTTCCAATCAACTTATTATTCGTCAATGATTCGCATATTTTAGTGAGCGTCCAATTGCCACCTAGGAAAAACCCATGTTATTTTGTTTTAAAAAGTTCAAAAACTTTATGTCAATTAATAAATACACATGCAATTCGACATAATTATATTCACTATGAATTGATTTGAAATTAAAAAAGTACTATTTTTTACTTTCAATGTCCTATTTGGCCAGAAGTGGCTCGTTGGACAGATACAGATTGTTTAAAAAATTGCATTGGACAAAATGTCCGACAGATTCAGAAGCTATAAGACAATGACTGTGACCAGCCACTTATTTTGAGCCTTGCATGGAAGGGTTAAGGGAAATATACCTGCTGTGCATCCGATCTTCCATAGCTTCTCATATACAATTCATACTCGTTCACTGGCGGCAAGTCAAACATGTCATAATGTGCGACATCGAGGTCGACCATTTCCAGTACGTCGTTGGCTCGTTTCTGAACCTTGTTTGCTGTGCTCCTATTTTTCGCCTTCTGTTTAGCAGTAACGAAGTTGATTGCCGCTCTGTTCCGGTCACCTATACGTGGTGATTCTGTGCGGTATTTATTTTTTGATGTTTGCATTTCTGGTTCTGATGAGGACTACAATGTAGAAAATGTTAGATATTTTCGAGTTATAATAAAATAATGTTGCAGAGTGTTTTGGGTGAGTGTTGAGGTAAGACGGTGATTTAAAGGTCCACTTAATTTTCGAATGCCCAGATCACATTATCAGCCCTCATAACGGGCTACGGCAATCGGCAATGCCGAAGCCATTTGCTGAAGCAAACTGGGCCATGGTAAAGGGTTGCCGTAGCAGATTGCCGAAGCCAAACAATCTGAATTAAAAGGGCTGCATTATACACAACATATTCCATATTATATACCATTTGGAAGAGGGACGAAAAATATATATCTTCCACCAGATTATGGAATAGCTGTGGCCTTGGAGTGTTCACCCCAAGACTTCCCCCGTTATTTACGCCAGAATGCATTATAATTCAAAAACTGAGAGATAGAGTTATACACCTTCCATTGAAAATAATAAACTGGCAGTACAGACCAGATCAAAATTAAGCACATAACACACGTTGGTACCTTGACAAAAACAACATGTTCACAGTTTATTCAACCAGATAAGTTGATAATAAAATATTCTGGAGCTTCCTCTTAAATGGTATATAATATGGAATATGTTGTAAATAATGTGAACTGGTGATTCGAAAATTAAGTGGGCCTTTAAATTGAATCAAATCTCAAATGGTTTGTAGCGGCCAAGGTGGATCCAAAGTAATTCCTGGTTTGCTGATGCCACTTGTGTTAGTCACCATTCTGTTTTGTGTTGGAAAAAGGATGAAAAATTGAGTACCCTGTAATGTTCCCCCAATCGTACGTGTTGCTAAGAGAGTAATAAAATATGTTAAACTATTAAAAGGAAACTAGATATAAGAAACTTATTCCCCCTATCCCAGTGGCTCAGTTAGTAAGGTGCATATGCCAGCATTGATGTCTGATGTCTGGAATAAATTGAGGTAATGGGTCTAGGTACAGTAATTCCCTAAATAATTGACTCCTTAACGACATCAGAATTATGGATAGCTTTTCAGGATTTAGTTGGAAATATGGCTTGTTGCCATTCATCGGAAAGCTCTCACTGAATTATGGGTAACTTTTTAGGATTTAGTCGGAAATATGGCTTGTTGCCATTGCAACAAGCCATATTTCTGACTAAATCCTGAAAAGTTACCCATAATTCTGATGTGGTTAAGGAGTCAATTATTTAGGGCATTACTGTAACTTACTGATCCGTAACCAGAAGCCAGTCTGTCATTCTCCTCATCCAATGCACGTAGCACTTCATCCATTTCATTGCGTCCCTGTAATACAACAATACATAAATATAGTATAGTATATGGTATATAGTATAGTATATATATATATAACCTGTTGTCTGTCTGTGGGTGTGTAACTCGGTCATGCTTTTGGACTTTTTATTACTTTACAACCATGCGCCCAAACTTGGAACATACAATCTAACAGATCTGAGAATACGACAAGCACATTTTCCATGGGTCACGATGGCGAAATATCCACAGTGTTTAACCCTTTACCCAACAAACCGGCCAAAACCGGCCAAATAAAGCTTCAACAGCCTAAAATATCTTCGGTCTGTCTCAATAGAACCATACAAATATGGATATCATTGGAACCGGTTCCTTGACCACATTGTGATAGTTACAGTTATGCCCTGTGCCAATGCATTCTCTTATATATGCGAGTCGACCATAGGTCGCCTCGCACATATAAGAGAATGCATTGGCCTAAAAAAAATCTTTTTTTACCATTTTTTCTTACATTCTTTAACAATTTTATAATTTTTAATATGTTAAGCCAATGCATTCTCTTATATATGCGAGGCGACCTATGTTCGACTCGCATATATAAGAGAATGCATTGGCACAGGGCCCTTCTGTTGGGTAAAGGGTTAAGCATAAAAAAGCATGGGCGCCGCTGAGAACAATAAGAGAACTCTATAGCGATCTATGTCCTGTATCAAGTGCATTATAGATAAACACAGAGTTATGTCGCTTGCGTAAGTAAACCAATGAAATACTACCAGGGTCCGTGCTGGACTGAAATTTACTTTTGCCAAATAATTTGCCAAATGAAAATATTTTTTGCCAAATTATTTTAGCAATTGCCAAATGCTTTCCCCGATAGTATCATTTTCTGTAACCTTAAGTTTTATGTTTCGACACTCGCAGTTTGAACGACTTTTGATATCTATAGAAAAGCAGTTAATAATTTATTTTATCACATAATTTGGCCATAAAAGCAGTTTCATAATTATTGGTAATAGACACGTTTAATATCAGCGCGTGCGATGACGTCACAGCGTTCTTCAAATAACTTGCGATCGCTGTAGTTTATGATTGTTGTTTTCGATGAATATTTCGCGTTGCTTCGGGTTTATTTGATCATATGATAAAAGGTATCTCACACTCGTCCTATTTTATACGTAATTTATCAACCTCGTCCTCTAAATTCTATTTGAGCCTCGGTAAACCTCGGCTCAAATCGAATTTAGTGAACTCGGTTGATAAATTTCGTATAAAATAGAAACTCATGTGAGATCCTCTATATTTATATTCGCATTTCTATTGTGGTTTATCATGCAACAATAAGCCGACCACCGAACAATACAATGGTAGAAGGGTTTCTCCATCAGTAGGAGGATTAGTAATCCCTCCAGCCATCAGTACTAATGCTATGAGATTAACTGCATCTTAATACGTGTTAACTTTCCCTAAACCTTATAAAACACCACTAATATAATTATGTTGTATAAGAGTTTCTTGAAATTAATGGTATTGATTGACCAGTATTTTTCAAATTGCTTGAGGAATCAAAAAGTGACTTGCCAAAACTTTTGCCAAATAAAAATATTTTTTGCCAAATGTGAATTATTTTTGCCATTGGCAAATTTGGCAAGTGACAGCGCGAACCCTGAATGCTACAGACCCATCGTTTTTGATGCAATCCCCTAGTAATCCAATAATACACAGATATATTATGATACTATAATATACATGTAGTTTGTTCCCATCAGAATATCTGAACATAAAATATAGTTGTAACACAAAATCTACTGACAAGACTTATACTGATTGGTCAGTAGACTGTGTTGCGATGAATATATTGACAATGTTTTATGGTGAAATTTAATAATGTACCACAATAACACTGCACTGCAATGTGTCGATTACCTTTACCTTTCAAAACTCTGAATCTCTTAATATTTCTATCTCCCTGGCAAATTGATAAAAATAATGCTAGGCTCAAGAAAAAGACACTGATTGGCTACCTACTAAATACCAATGTTCAATTGCGATATAGAAGAAAGAAGCTGCAGAAAAGTTAAAAGCCAATGGAAGACATGAAGAAAAAATGTACCCATTTAACAGTGATGTCATTTGTAAAGTTACAGCTTGAAAACGCAAGTTTTCGGGTAGAAAATTGTACCATGCAGGAATCAAAACTGGACAATTAGTGTGTATAGTTCTGAAACCCAAATCAGTCAATATATTTTGATGATCACCTAGTCAAATTACGAAAAAAAATGATTCTAGGTGACTCTGCTTTGTGTCATCCTGCAACCAGTTTCCCTGTGGTTAAATTGGATTATACATGTACATGTGATACACCATATATTTATTTATTAAGAACCATGAGATTAATTTATATTAAAGACAATATTAAATTCACACATTTTAACAGCTTTATACATCAGCATACTTTGAATGAAATCAGCATAATTAAAAAGAATATGCATGTTTATTAATCAGATATCACAGAAAATGTTGACGGATGCACAGGCACACGCACGCACGGACAGTGGATGCCAACCATGGCAATGCTCAAACTTGACTTTGAAATTGTTTTTCATTTCATAGGAATATTACATGGATGTTGTTTTATCAAAATTTCTCGCTGGATAACTCGAAGCACAATATGAAGCCACAATATGGTGATTCTAACGCTCTGTGAGAGGCTTTAGGCATATCATGAAGGTATATAGGTGATGTTATACTGTAAATTTCTCCAGTTATTATCTATTTGCTGCACGACAAATAGAAATATGTTTCTCACGGGTCAAGATATACTCACTTTTATCACATAATTAGCCCTAAAACTGGTATAATCGGCAAGACGTACGAGCTTAACGCCATGATTATGATCAATGTTATTATTATATTAATTAGAATATAATTATGATATTCAATTTGAGTTGGGTTATTTAGTGTTGACTTTGAGATATACATGGGTGATAAGGGTGGTTAAACAATTTTGTCAACATAAAAAGACCCATTTAAAATCGAACTATATTTTTTCTTGAAGGTGTCTTTACTTCCTCTTTGGTTGTGATAAGTAAATCAATATTAATTTTGTTTAAGCCCAGCCATTTCGAGATCGTTTTTCTTTGCTAAAATGTGATTATGTGATAAAAAGGATCTCAAATTCATCGCAATTATATCCAAAATTTATTAACCCCGCACACTAAATTCTATTAAGAAATTGTGTATAGAATTGCAATTCATTAGAGATCCTCTATTTCTATGGCTACCCAACAAAATTCATCAGAAAAATGCAGATAAACACCGTTGTCACTACAATAAACACCCGAGCCAGCAGCAATACAGCAAGATGATTGGATAGTGTAATACTTCCAACAACAGATCTTTTTTGACAAAACGCTTGTGTTAGAAAGCACAAAAAACATTCCTTGTTATAGATTTTCAATCGAAAACCACACAGATATCACATTGAATGGTATACTAACTTAAGAGTAGTAATAAACCACACAGATATCACTTTTGTTGTAATTATCATGACTTCAATGCATCTTTTTGGGACATATATTGGTCGTAGAAAGGTAGTTTGGGAATTTATCTACCTATTTTGATTTTTTAAAGCGAATATTATTTTGTGTTTTTGGAGCGCAAACCGCCATGTGGCTTTAACGTAAAAGCAAGATGTAAGAGCTTAGCGCAATGATATTGATCAATGTTATTATTATGTTAATTAGAATATAATTATGATATTCAATTTGAGTTGGGTTATTTAGTGTTGATTGATAAAAAGGATCTCAAATTCATTGCAATTCTATACAAAATTTATTAACCTCGCCAACTAAATTCTATTAAGACATGGTGTTGCCGATAAAAACCCTTGTCACTACAATAAACACCCGAGCCAACAGCAATACAGCAAGATGATTGGAAAGTGTAATACTTCCAACAGCAGATTTTTTTTGACAAAACGTTTGTGTTAATTAGTAAAAATAGGGGGTTGCCGCAGACCTCTGCGCAACCCTTGCGAAGGCTGCAAAGGTTGCGAAGGTTGCAAAGAGGGTTGCGAAGCATGCGAAGAAGGTTGCAAAGGATGCGAAGAGGGTTGCGAAGGTTGCGAACAAGGCAGCAGGAAGGAAATAATCAGAAATATTCTAAGTCGAGGGTTGCGAAGGTTGCGTACAAGGCTGCGAAGGTTGCGTACAAGGCTGCGAAGGTTGCGTACAAGGCTGCGAGGGTTGCGGACAAGGCAGCAGGAAGGAAATAATCAGAAATAGTCTAAGTCGAGGGTTGCGAAGGTAGCGAGTCCACATTTCCCAATGGCAGAATATTTCTAAGTCGAAACATATCAATTTCAAAATTTCCATTTAAGATATACATTCACATAGTGCTCTGTAGGAGGATGTTAGAGGAATGTTTTAAGCCCAAACAAAAAAATGTATGTGTCTGGTTACCCAACTGACCTACCAAAAAAAAAAATTCCAACAAAACAAAATCTAAATTATTATAAATTCCTACTCCTAGACTAGGAAAAGATTAGAATTAATAAATTCCCAGTCACAGGAAAACCCAGGACTTTCATAAATCTTTGACATAAGATTGTAAACACACACAGTGCTGTGATCATACAGAGAAGAGGTTTAATTATCAGCAGCCATTTCTATAAATACTTTTGTAATTTAATCCACTGACTGGCTCAGACAACATGTGTTCCTAACTTCCTATGTTATTGTAATATTTTGAATTTAAACTGTTTCTGGTATATTCTCTTTGTTCATAATGTTCTGTCTAGGATTTGTGAAATGTTACATTCTATAACTTTGGAGACTGATAGCTTGGACTGTATTAATATTTCAAGATAACTGAGCTTGCAGGCATGCAGGATAAACTATTTTCTAAAACTGAAAAAAACTATTAAAAATCAGTTGGAAGGAATCATTCAGAGAAGATATATAGCTGCAGGCCAGTGGATTCCAGAAACTGGTATTAAGCATACTATTGAACTGCTGAAGACTTAATTATAACTATAGCTTTGTTTATTGTGCATAAAATGATGATGATGGGGGGGGGGGGGGTGTAACTAGCTTTGTTTGTATTGAGCATGAAAGTATGATGGTGGGATAACTCTCTAGCTCTGGGCATGAAATGATGATGATGGGAGGGGGGGGGGGGGGGCAGTTAACTAGCTTTGTTTACTGGGCATAACATGATTGGGGGAGGTAACTAGCTTTGGACATGGGATGATGATGGGGGGAAGTTAACAATTAGCTTTGTTTATTTGGCTTGAAATGATGGTGGGTAACTATCTTTGTTTATTGGGTGTGGAATTAAGATTAAGGGAGGGGTTATGATATAGTTAACTAAATAAAAGCTTTGTTTATTTATGGGCATGAAATTATGGGGGGGGGGGGGGGGTAACTAGTGTTATAGCTTTGTATATAGGGCATGGAATGATGATTGGGACGGGGGTAACTAGCTTTGTGTATTAATTGGGCATGAAATGCTGATAGGGGGGGGGGTAACTATATAGCTTTGTTCATTGCATGCGATGGGCATGAAATTAATTTTCCAAACATATGATTCATTTAAATTGTTAAACCTAAATTGCAAGTAAATATTGTAATTATATTGTGTTACAGTTTACATGAAGACCATAACTGGGCCAGATGGAAAACCAACTACAGAGCCATGGTTAACAAGGCAATCAACTAGAAGTTCTCAAGGAGCGGCGAGCAGAAAAAGATATTTATAATTGAATAATTTATGTGTTTTTTTAATTTATATACTGTCAGTAATATTAAATAGTATTATCTTGAAAACTTTTGACTAGTCAATTCCAGGAGATTTTAGGTGGAATTTGGTTGTGATCTACTAGTATCTATTTTTTGTGATTTGTACTTTTGTGATTCACAGAATGATCCAAATAACAGAATATGTAGCTAAATTATAGCCTAAATATATTACAATGTATACATACATGTATGTGTGTGATCCATTTTTGTTTGCAGAAAAGATTCCACTATCATAGTGAACAAGTTGCTCAGCTACCATATTAATACAAATGGGTTCACAGGTAGGGTTGCAGACAAAGTTGCCGATACCATTGCAAAATAGGTAGTGAACAGGGCTGTGAAAGAGGTTGCAGAGAGGGCTGTGAAAGAGGTTACAGAGAGGGATGGAAAGGTTGTGGAAAGGAATGTGAAATTGTGTAGATGGCTGCGAAGATTGCAGAGAGGGTTGCGAAAGAGGTGTGCGGAGGGCTGCGAAGGTTGCGAAAGAGGTTGCTGAGAGAGTTGCGAAGGCTGCAAATGTAGTTGCGGAGAGGGCTGCGAAGGTTGTGAAAGAGGTTGCACAGAGGGACGCGAAGGCTGCGCAGAGGGTTGCGAAGGTTGCGCAGAGGGTTGCGAAGGTTGCGGAGAGCGTTCCAAATGCAGACCTCTGCGGTGAAGGTTGCGGAGGAGGCTGCGCAGAGGTCTGCGCAGAGGTCTGCCGCAGCCTTTTATTTTTACTAGGGTTAGAAACCACAAAAAACATTCGTTGTTATACATTTTCAATCAAAAACCACACAGATATCACATTGAATGGTATACTAACTTAAGAGTAGTAATAAACCACACAGATATCACATTGAATGGTATACTAACTTAGAGTAGTAATAAACCACACAGATATCACACTGAACGGTATACTAACTTAAAGTCTCACAATGAGACTTTTTCCGCAACAATAATTTTTTTTCCGAGTTATCCCCCTGCATAGCTTTTTTATATTATAATAGGTTGGCGATTATTGCAATACGATAGAGGAACACTCCGACTTTCGTACTCAGATTCATACATTTTTGTACCTCGCTTGCCTGACCGAAATATGACGGGGAAATGGCTAATTTGGATTTAGTTGTCGTTCTAGATATGTTTATTGTGCCTTTTATCATTCCTTTTCATGAAAACAAATTAAAAACAAGTCGAATATGTTATGATAATGTTTAAACATTCTTGTACATGAAATTGGGGATAAATTGTTCCCAGAGTTAGAGTACGTTATTTCACACTTCCGGTGTGGAATTTCCGAATTTTTATGTGTTAAAAATAAATAGTTTTTTCATCTGTCATATCTGCTTGTTTCGTTCATTATTCGCAGAAAATGTGTATCTCATTCTTTCGTGTACACAACTGATTAGATATAGACTGTTTTAACCCGTTGGATGTTAGAAATACCGCTTAATTATCAGAAAATATCATGTGAAGTGACGGGACCAATCCGAATATCGCACACTGGACTTGGTGAAGTTGGTCAACATGACCGCTTTCGCAGATTGCTGCTTCCAGCGTAGAAGGATGCGCACTACGTTCATGACTGAACTAACACTGGACTGGTCACAGACACTGTACTTCACTGGAACAGCATAGAAGATTACGCATGCTCGGGGAATACAACAGGAGAAACACCAGAGTAGTAGCAACGACGCGACAACAGCCGAGAGGCTCCTGCGCCGGAAATATACAGATACAGATACTGTGTGTGAGTCACTGAGTGTGGCAGGTCAGACTATGCCGTATTCAGCTGTTATTATCATGGACATTGATTGACTCGGATAAGTGAATACAGAATAGCACTGATTGACCCCAATGGAAGAATGCAAACAATGTGAATGTATTGATTATTGCAAAATATGATGATTATAGTTCTATTCTGGACTCCTCATCCCTTCAATGCTGAAATGCAGTCAACGCTGAAATGCAGTCAACGCTGATGCCGTAAAAGGTCATTGAATGTTCATTCAGATTCTATCATTCTGAATAGTACATTAGACTGATTAGAAGTACAGTAGCTACATGTGTGTGAACTTGTGAAGGGTAGAACATGATATGGAGAATCAGAATGGCAATGGCACCACTCACCAGTGTCAGTGAATCGAGTGAGGATGTTTACCAAACATGTCATGGAAACATGCAGACATGGACAATGCTGTGAAATGGATTATAATTCATCAGTACTCCCGGATCATGATAATAAGTTACCGGTACATACTAGTAACATTCCGCCTTTGATCATTAGATCAAGACTAAACCAGACTTGGATAATGACTAATGTACAAAGACAGTTACATGTTACACATGCGGCTGCACATGGTTTTGATTCATTAAAATTATTTTGTAAAAATCATGAACTTATGTTATCAAAATCAATGACTAACAGTGATCACCAAAGTCACTTACTGGTACATTGGTTATGCCAAACAACAGGTCTGATACAACTTGAATTCCATTGTACCGGTACATGTACCATATATATTCAACTATTATGAAGTGGTGACAATATCTCATGTACGGTACCTACTACATGTAGTACAGTATATATATCGGTGCTGGCATTTTTGATTATTTAACTGAATTACTTGTACTAGTAGTTAGAATTTTGAAATCATCTTGGTGAGAAGTTATTAAAATGTCATTCAAATGGCATACATGCACATATGTACTTCTGCCATTATGAAATAAACAGGTCTCCTGCAATAAGCTGTAGAATTCTTTTTATATTGGAATCTGATGCCTTCTCATTTTCTCTTTTAAAATTATAGTGTTATATACATGTACACTTTAATGTGGTTGTGCATTACGAAGTGAGATGATTCCATGAAGTTTTAGTAAAAACAGAGAAAACCTGGAGTTTACGTATATACCGTACCAGTATACATTGTGTATGGTAGTACAATTAAGCTATAATACATGTAGTTGAATATCACTATGATAGTTGAATTCAAGAAGAGCCAGACTTGATAATGACTTACTCATATTAGCATCTACATGTACTAGTAACGGTACTCTCATGTGCAATAATAGTGTCAATAATATGATAGTGTCAACACTGTTATTATATTTGGAGAACACTTCCCATGATCAGATCACTAAGAGACATAGAGTGAAATTGCTGTGGTTACTATTATTAATTTTAGCTAAAAAATCCCACCATCACTATTATTAGTTTGTCTCTATTATTAGGCAACTTAGAGGATGTTGTCTGAATGAACTATCAACAAATTAAAAAGGTAATAAACAGGCCAGACACCTACAGTATGGTCGGTTCAAGTACTGCTAGTGTTATTGTACCAGTACTGTTTATATTCAGTACTAGGAAAATTTAATGAAAGTTATGCAACGAATGATTGTGTAGGCCTACTGATGTTAAAAGGAGTATAAATCTAAAATGACCTTGCCACTTTAACAAACACATCGCTATTGATATAATACTTAATAATGAGTTTGTTAAAGTGGTGCGCTCGTTTTAAATTAATATGGAGAATATAGCAATTCATGTGGGTCCAATATGTGTACATATACATGTATACCGGTACACGCAGAGCTGATTGATTTAAAATTATGGCTTTCATTATATCGTAGACAAGGTGCGGGATGTTTCTTTCATTTTCAGATGCTGTTAAAATTATTCATCAGGTTCACTGATTGTAGCTGGGACTAATACATGTATAACATATATTAGTCCCAGATTGTAGTGTGGTTGAGATATGGTTGCTGTTAGATATTAAAGGTACTCAATCCGAATTAACGGTCGCAAATTACTATTTCCTTGACTTCGGGGGTAAAAAATATTTGATTCGAGTCGAGGAACCCACCCACCACAGCTCAGAGTGATCAGATATCGATGTTATAAATCTATTATTTTAATTATAGTGGCCCAATAGACAGTCAACGAGAAGAATTTCATTGACCAAATTGCGGGCAAAGATGGATATTAAACTCTAAAATCAAGTGGCTTTTTGTGTCAGATATTTGACAAACCGGTAAAATTTCGTTGAACAAAATGGTGATAAATAACAGGTTTTGTGCAATTTTATACTATAGTTGATGGTGTTTTTCATTATTTTTGGGCAATTATTAGATTCTGAAACTGAAGCGTCATTTCAAAAAATGTTGTTGTTGGAATGTGATTATATGGGGACCCTCTGATCGGATTAAGTACCGGTACGTGTAAGAGATTTTATGGTATCTGGAACATTTCATATTTAGTTTCATGTAGCATGGCATTCGGAAATATTATATGTCGCCTTGAGGCAAAAATTTATATTACCATATTTATGGTAGTGATCGCCTACATGTATTGACCAAAATGGACAGGATTACATTTTTCTCTTGTCGTGTCTATTTCATTCCTAACTTAGAAGTATGTCGATCTGGTAAATAATTGACTGGAGAGAATGCTTACACGTATAGCATTTATGTCTTGGCCACTAACTGAGAGCTGTGATAATAATAGTAAGTTATCGTTGGAGACCCCCCCACAATGGAGATCTCTAGTCGCATCCATGTAGCCAATGTGTTCTTATACCTTATAATCGGGGAGGTGGCTACATGTAGATGGTCCCCATTGGTGGGTGGTTGGGAAACTTGGGTTTGTCCACCTTGACATTTCCAAATGTACGTACCTTGAACCAGACCAAAGTCAAGTGTTCTCGAAATACTACTTTGCACCCCCCCCCCCTCCCAGTTGAACTTTCCAAATGGTACCTCAAACATTTCCAAATGAAATGTCCAACCTGACACCCTCTAAACCTAAATTGTTCAACCGATAGCCATTCCGACCAAACTTTGGACCAAAAGTAGAAGAATATACTGCTGTTGGTCTAAAAACAACACATTCCCCCCACTAAATACTGGTTGGAAAATCAAACAATCAATAATATATATTGTTTGTATCTCAGGATGTCTGCTGTTCACATTTCTAGCTACATGTAGCTGGGACTAATATTATATATTATATGAGTCCCAGTCTCTATATAGTAAGCTATTATATGTTTTGGGTTGGGAGGTAGGCCCACCACCCGGGGGTGATACGTGGTGGCTCGGAGTGTTTTTAGGTGGTATTTAGGGCGGGCCACCCACACATTCCGTCAAATCGGTCGAAATCCTTACCATTCTCGAAAATGGTCCATACCCAATTTTCACCACTCGGGGTGGTGCCACTGGGGGGGGGGGGGTGATGGGTGGAGGTCGGAGTGTTTCTATGTGGTATTCGGGGCGGGCCACACACCCATGCCGTCAAGTCAGCCGAAAGCGACATTTTTGAAAATAAGGAATATATAGGGAAGGGAATAAGTTTGCGGTTTTAGTAAACGCCTGATAAAAGTCGTTCTATTGGGAATTTTTACACCAAATTTTCAGAGAATATAGAGTAAACACAGTACTATCGGAATATCGCAAAGGAGTTCTGTGCATTTGGGATTGATTAACCCTCAGACTGCCGAAGCTGCCGTCAATAAATTCGTTTTTTTCGTGTTCGACGAAAATGAAACTTGTCTGTTTAAAGGTCCAATTTTCGTGTCGAATGGTGATATAATCTCCAGTTGTCAAGTTCATGGATAAATTACATCACACTTAATCGGCTTATGTCCGCGGCCATAAACCTGTGTTTTTATAACAATTTATTTGAGACAAACTGTTGAGCGCATACGTTGCGCAGTCGGCGCTTATCAGTTGAAGTTAATAATCGCGAAGCCTGTGTAACAAATGTTCAAATACAACAGAACAAAATACGTAAAATAAATAGCGTGACCAATGAGCATTCACAAAACAATATACATCAGTTTTGAAAACGAGTAAAAACGATTGTAAATGAAAACGCTCTTTATCGTGTAGCGGCGCTTTTGCGCAAGAAGGTTTTTAATGGACGCAATCATTGGATATTGTTCTAGGCAAAAAAACAAAAACAATACAAAATGTGTTCAAACTTCCTCTTTTGAAAGTTGAAGTAAAACATCACGGGTGTTGTTGCAGCCAAATTCACCATTCGACACGAAATGGGACCTTTAAACAGACAAGTTTCATTTTCGTCGAACACGAAAAAGCGAATTTATTGACGACAGCTTCGGCAGTCTGAGGGTTAATCAATCCCAAATGCACAGAACTCCTTTACGATATTCCGATAGTACTGTGTTTACTCTATATTCTCTGAAAATTTGGTGTAAAAATTCCCAATAGAAATACTTTTATCAGGCGTTTACTAAAACCGCAAAGTATTGAGAAATTATAGTGCAATTTTCTAAATTTTCGCATTATTTCATCGCATAAAATCATTTAAAATACGACAAGCAACTGGAAATGTTTTTGAACATTCTAGAAGGGGTACATGTCCCTGATATATGTTTAAAATTTATCGCGTAAACTATGACAGATACCAAAGTTATAATTAGTTTTATAGACCCACCCTAAATGCCCCATAGTAAATGCATGCGACCGTAAAGCACGTGGCTTTATTTGGATACGTTCTGGCCCACAATGCAACAGTCAAAATGGTTATCTGTAAAATGGTCTATAGGTAAAATAAAGTCCATCCTGATTACGATACGCGGCAAACTAACTTCATTTATATTATTCGATTAATACAAGCCGTTACTCTTTTCATCATTACTATCAATAAACACGAATTATGCATGCACGTAAGAAACAGGTCTGTTGTGACAAACGCATGGCCAAATAGCCTGTCTTAGAAAAGCCGACGAAATTACTAACAGATGTACATCGTTTAGGAATTTCGTCTGCTTTCCAAAGAGACATACACAGCGTACTCCGGTATCAGGCTATAGGAGGCCATGCAGTTAGCTCGTACTGTGAGAAGCACACTCGATTAATTATCTTCATCCGGGCACTCTGAACCAACGGGGCCCGCTTCTTCGTTATGTCGCAATAATCAAAGTGCCCCTTTAAGAGTAGTAATAAACCACACAGATATCACATTGAATGGTATACTAACTTAAGAGTAGTAATAAACCACACAGATATCACACTGAACGGTATACTAACTTAAGAGTAGTAATAAACCACACAGATATTACATTGAATGGTATACTAACTTAAGAGTCGTAACATTTTCATTACTAGAATCAAGCCTGGATAGAGTGTGCCTATCATTCGCAGAATGAGATCCCCAGAGAGTGAATTTGCTGATGCTGCCCCGCATTATGGGCTAGCATCACCAAATTCACATTCTGGGGTGCTCATTCTGCTAAGGCCTCAACTGCTATGGCAGACCTAGGGTCAGATTTAAGTTCCCAGTTGAAGTTGGTGATGTTCACCCATTAGTCACATCGATTATGCAATTTATACTCTGCAAATTAAGGAATATAAGAATTGAAAAGGGAAAAAATAACTAAAAACAATGTTAATTTGAGACTATAGATACTTCCCAGAAGGTGAGGCCTAAGCAGAAAGAGGTCCCCAGAGAGTGAATTTTGTAATGCTAGGACCTCATTCTGTCAATGTCAGACACATTATATCCAGACTTGACCAGAATATAATAAAAGCAAATGATTACAAGATTTAATCTGAGACTTGAAGATTATGCCACTTTATTGAATTCTCAAAAACCAGAGTAAGATAGGAGAGGCTAACTGGCATGCACACATTAGTAAACACAATAAACTGAATACATTATAGTGCTAGGCTACGACACCAATGTTCCAATAATTGACTGGTAAAATGGCATATTAATCCAAAATTGAGCATAAATAATGAGGGGCCTTATCTAAAAGTGACATATAATGTTCAGGCCTCATTTAAACCTAGTAATTGATCACTTTTGTCATGTTCTTGAAATAAAAATAGGTGAAGTAAAATATATGATATACTTATTTATCACATGATTAGCCCCTAAAGCCGGCCTCATATTTTTTAGTATGACACACGTGTATTATCGGCATGCGCAGAGACGTAAGAGCTTAGTGCAAATATATCGATCAATGTTATTATTATGTTAATAATGATATTCAATTTGTGTTGGGTTATTTAGTGTTGACTGTGAGATAAACATGAGTGAACAATCATTTTCAACTTTCCGTACTTTATTTTTACCTAATAGGAAAAACCTAACAACCTACCCTCCATGTTAATGCATGCTGTAGAACAAAATTATTTACTTCCTGGAGTGATCATTTCTAATTTCGAAGTGTGACAAGAGCAGATTTAAAACAAGACTTAATTTTTAGACATGAAGAACATGTGCCGCTTTAACAAATTCTCCAAACCAGAGTAAGATATGAAAGGTTAGCTGAAATGCACTCTTTAGTAGACATAATACAGTTATATTTCCAGGCCACGACACCAATGTTCAAATAATTGACTGGTAAATGGGTCTAATAATTGCTAATGAAAAGGAGAGGCCCCAACTCAATAAAAGCTGGTCCAGTCATTTTTATTTTTTTTCTAGCAACCTACCATTTTCAAGAGATTATCTTTAGATAGGCCCACTGACATCTAAAATTGAAAACATTGATGCGTCACAAGGTACATTTCAGATAATTTCGTTGTTCAAATCCAATATTTATAACAGAAAATTTTGATAAAATGTTTGACGAGTCTTTTAAAAGAAAATTTCAGTGACGAGGGAGGTCCATCTGAACAAGGAAATATTATTTATTTGGCCTAAAATTGATGCGTCACAAGACATATTTAAGATATTTTCGTTGTTCAAATCCAATATTTATAACAGAAAATATTTTTAAAATGTTTGACGTGTCTTTTAAAAAATAATTTCAGTGACGAGGTGCATCTGAACAAGAAATTTTTATTTATTTGGCCTAATGTTCCATATATAATTGTCTGACAACATAGGTATTAATTTGATTGGCCTTAGTGAAGTACCCTAATACCAGTCAATTTGTTGACAACAAGTCAATGAGAAATATTTACACTATTTTCTTCGAGATTCCATTTCTGTATGTATCCTGCCCGACTGGCTGATGGCATTCGTAGTACGTCCTACATTCGAGAATATACACAGACTATATGTGACCCGCCATATCAAATCCAGTCGGAAGTCGGGATTTTTTTACCCTGTGCCAATGCATTCTCTTATATATGCGAGTCGACCATAGGTCGCCTCGCATATATAAGAGAATGCATTGGCTTAACAATTTTTTATCATGTTTTTTAAATAAATGGCACATAGAAGAGTGTCGTCTGCTCATGTTTGTCTGGGGCTCTGTATGGGTGAAATTATAAAATTGTTAAAGAATACAAGAACAAATTATTAAAATTGTAAAAAATTGTTAGGCCAATGCATTCTCTTATATATGCAAGGCGACCTATGGTCGACTCGCATATATAAGAGTATGCATTGGCACAGGGTAAAAAAATCACGACTTCCGACTGGATTTGATATGGCGGGTCACATATGACTTCATACAAATGTCAAATCTAAGATCAAATGACAAATCTAAGATCACACACAAAACACATGTTTGAACATAGAACACACAGTGAAGCATGGCGACTACAATCGCAGTCAAAAAACGTGTTAGAGATGTTCGATTGAGTGATTTTGGATGAAAAATATCACACAGAATCTATCAACAAACACATTTTATGGACATTTGTTTGGGAATTATTTGTGAGAGCAACTGAATTAGAACCAGAGCTGCTAGCCAATGTGTTAGCATTGCCCCAGAAATAAAAAAATTATTGAACACTCAACTGATTACCCTCATATATAGTAGTGAACATCCATACAAAATTTTAATTGAGATTTGTCAACCGGTGATGGAGATATCTGCTTGTATGGACAAAACAACCAACATTTCCAGATAAACAAAGATGAAAATCTGGAAAAAAACGTTTGAACAGAAGGAATGCCTTCATAGTAGTGCACATCCATACCAAATTTCATGCAGATACAACAACTGGTGTTTGAGATATCTGCCCAGATGGAAGGATGGAGCGGAACAGATGGATAAATGTCCAGACGAATGGATGGACTGACCAGGTCAATCCAGTATACCCCCTCTTCGAGAGTGGGGGTATAAATATAAAATTACGCACTCGCTTTATGTTTTAAATATTTTTGTACCAGAGAAGAGAGAAATTTACTTTGCATGGTCTAAACTAGCTTCTTTTTGCTCAACTATAGATAACAAAAGGAGATAATTTATGAGTCAAAATATGAAATGAATGACACAATTTATTATTTAGTATTGAATGGGCTAAGTTATATGATTCCTTGGAAATTTAAATATAGATCTGGATGTGAATACTCATGTGATGGGTAATGAATGGTGAAATATACTACAGAGAATAAAGCTAATTCTATATTGGGCTAGTAAGTTCGATAGAAAATAGTTTCAATACCTGTTTCTCAGGTTGTTCGTCATCTTCATCATCAAAATCATCCTCATAATCCTGCAATAGTTGGAGAAAAGGTTAAAATATGTTTATAATCAAGGACCTTTGATAAGGCCAATATAAAAATATTGCTTGATTACATCCCCTCCCGACCCTATTTTTAGTCCCCTCTTTGCAAATCTTTTTTACTAATTTTTTTCTCATGCCTTAAGTCTTTCATGACGAGAGCTGCGCTGATGCAGATGCAGCATTACAGACCTTGTGCCAGTGCATTCTCTTATATATGTGAGTATCCCATAGGGAGCCTCTCATATATCAGAGAATGCACTGGCTTACAAGATCAAGGTAAATATTGTTAGGCCAATTCATTCTCTTATATATGCGAGGCTCACTATGGGCGACTCACATATATAAGAGAATGCATTGTCACAGGGTTTTCGCAAAAAATCAGGAAGCTCCAGTCATGGAAGTGTTAATCATCAAATTACATTTCAATGATTCACTAATCAGTCTATTTTGATCAAATTGGACAATCTAAATCACCTCGTAATATATAAGATAGGATACTGCTTCAATATCTAGAACTCTCCATGGCCATTTATGTTAGGAAGATTAAAATATAAAAAATTAAATTCGCCCTCCCACCCTATTTTTCTGAAAGAGTTGGATGAAAATCTAGCAATTTATTTATATTGACTTAATATGTGCTAAATATAGTAGCTTAACCCTTTACCCAACAAACCGGCCAAATAAGGCTTCAACAGCCTAAAATATCTTCGGTCTGTCTCAATAGAACCATACAAATATGGATATCATTGGAACCGGCTCCTTGACCACATTGTGATAGTTACAGTTATGCCCTGTGCCAATGCATTCTCTTATATATGCGAGTCGACCATAGGTCGCCTCGCATATATAAGAGAATGCATTGGCCTAAAAAAAATCTTTTTTTACCATTTTTTCTTACATTCGCACGTAGAAAGCGACAAAATGTGTGCCATTAGTCATTCGCCGAACTTTAGTGATAAAATTTGCACCATAAGCATATTTGGTGCTTGTATCCCTTTTGTCGCTCGCTAAAACATACAGCATTTTGCATTTGGTGCATGCCGAAAGCAACAGAACATGCAACATTAGTTGTACATTTCGTCACTTTCGGAGAGTGCCAAAACATGCGACATTTCACTGGTTTTGGCACACGCCAAAAGCGACAAAACATGTCCTACATTTTGTCGCTTTCGACTAATGTCCTACATTTTGTCGCTTTCGACTAATGGCCCACATTTTGTCACTAATAGTAGTGGCCCTAATAGTTTTCCATACCAGACAATTTAACCCTTTACCCAACAAACCGGCCAAAACCGGCCAAATAAAGCTTCAACATCCTGGACGGCTCATGGTGGTTTAACCCTTTAACCCAACAAACCGGCCAAAACCGGCCAAATAAAGCTTCAACATCCTGGACGGCTCATGGTGGTTTAACCCTTTACCCAACAAACCGGCCAAAACCGGCCAAATAAAGCTTCAACATCCTAGACGGCTCATGGTGGTTTAACCCTTTACCCAACAAACCGGCCAAAACCGGCCAAATAAAGCTTCAACATCCTGGACGGCTCATGGTGGTTTAACCCTTTACCCAACAAACCGGCCAAAACCGACCAAATAAAGCTTCAACAGCCTAAAATATCTTTGGTATGTCTCAATAGAACCATACAAATATGGATATCATTGGAACCGGCTCCTTGACCACATTGTGATAGTTACAGTTATGCCCTGTGCCAATGCATTGGCCTAAAAACAATCTTTTTTTAACACTTTTTACCATTTTTTCTTACAATCTTTAACAATTTTATAATTTTTAATGTGTTGAGCCAATGCATTCTCTTATATATGCGAGGCGACCTATGGTCGACTCGCATATATAAGAGAATGCATTGGCACAGGGCCCTTCTGTTGGGTAAAGGGTTAATAGTCTGAAACAAATAGCAGACAAACAAATCGGAAACACATGTTATTTTGTTTGCCTAATGTTGTCAAACATTTTAGCAGGGAATCCCATCACTTTCAAAAACTATTACATCAGTGTCAGCGAAGCACAAATCGAGTGCACTTGCGACAGGACTCAGTTGCAGCAAATCAGATGACAGTTGCATCAAATTTTAATGCAAATAATGGGTGGTGACATCATACATTAGGGAAAACCCTGTATAGCAGTGGTAATCAGACTTGTTTAATCTCCCGGATCGTGCGGGAGACTACCGCTTTGAGGCCTCATCTCCCGCACTCCCGGATTAAGCTTGTAATCTCACGGTTTCAATCAAATCAACAACAACAAAAAATATAATGTCAAAATTCTCAGAACGCGGAAGTATTTTCAATTGAAACCATGTGTGAACGAGATTTGCCGAGATCAGGTGTGCTCCATTGATAACCGGAGTAGACACTGGTGTTTACTACACTGTTTCTTTGTCACGACTGATGACTCGCACTTTCAAAAGAACTTAATTGAATGCATGGCAGTTTGTTTCCTTTGGGGATCAATAATTACTATAAGCACCCAAACATGGCGTGTTAGTAAATAGATGCACATGCTATATATACTGGGGTTGGGTTTATTTCCGCAATAAATCATTATAGTTTACTAGTTCTCATGGTGTTAAATTTAGAAATGTCTGGTGTTTTAATTCTGCGAAACGCTACCGAAATGACAGGACAGTGACGAAGTTGTTGATAGTCCATCGAAACTACGCCGATATGACTCCAAGTATAGGGATTCGTGGGCTGAAGAATTTTCTTGGTTTTAAATGTTATAACTCTATACATTGATATTATGAAATAAATAATCAAAGAAAAAATATAAAAAAATTTTTATTTTTTATTATTTTTATTGATCAGAAATGTGCATTTACATTAATTCATCCTTTGAAATGGGAAGATTAATTACATTTAACTACTTTAAAATCACTACCCACCATTTTTCAAAGGAAGAAATAGTGAAAATGTTACTTTTTGGCTGCAATTTGTTATCTCCCTGACAAGACCCAAATCTCCCTGACTGAAGGGGCAGAATCTCAGTGACAAATTTTTAGGCATTAAACAGGTCTGGTGGTAATGCAAAGGACATTGGGATATTTGTGACTATCAGACCTGTAGCTGTTCAATAATCTGGGTTCGCTTAGACTGAGTATATTATACCTCAAAGTCATCTTCATAATCTCCGTACCCGTCATCCTCTTCATCATGCTTATTATTTGATGAAGGGGCTGGCTTTTGTTTCTCTTCTTCCTCCTATGAAGATAAATAAATAATATGTGAAATATAAAGTCGTGCAAAATCCACATTGATTAAGTCATAATATTGGCATTCTACACACTAAATTTGAAACTAATATCTCCATATAAATAAAAAAAATTACCATCCAGAAACGAAAAATGTGTGGACTGATAATATAATACTAGTATGATTATTTTAAAAAAAAATTAAGTTATGATAAAATACTCACATCTGATGAAGAATCCCTGTTTCTTCGTTCTCGTTCTCTCTTTCTGTAACAAATATGAAAAAAAAAGATGATGATATATAAAACAATTCATTCTCATGGTTAAATACTTTTTGAAGTGCAAGATATTTTATTTATTTGAGTTATATTTTTTTAATCCGGTGTTAATTTTTAATTTGAATTTAATTTAAAGAGAATATTTTCCAAATGAACCAGTTTCTTAAAATTTCCTATTAGTTCTGGGTAAGAAGTAGGAATTCATCATCTTAATTCTTGCTATCAACCAAGAAATGATTATTCAAATCACCCATTTGATACAATTTATATTATATTTATATTATTGGTCACACCAATAATATTTAATATTTTTCAACATTTAATTTTCAATCATACTTAACCCTTTCATTACAGCAGCTGTGCTGGTGCTAGAGATGGGCGGTACTCGGTATTTACCGTGCGGTATCGGTATCAGCGTAATACCGATTTACCGTACCGAATCAAAACTAAACATACCGATTTTTCGGTATTGAAATTATTCATGTGTTGCCAACTTGTGAGTCTTCGTATTGAGTAAAGTTTCTCAGTAAACAGTTTTGATTTGGTACTTTAATTAAAATTAATCTCAGAATTATACAAATCCATCAGACCATCACAAAGAACCCGACTGGTAAAAAGCAGCCACTTGATAAGAACTCAGCTGACCGTGTCGGTGACCCGTGTTATCAGTTTGACAGGCCTTGAGCGAGCAAAAGGAATACACACTCACAGATGGTTGACCTAGTTACGGGCCTAACAATCAATGCAGTTGTTAGAATAGATACACAGTGTATCAAAGAAGCTGTGATGTAACGTATTGTTACATTGTAACGTCGTCAATGACACACTGACTGTCACTGTGTAATGCCCAGGCGGTGGCAGTCCGTATAGCACGTGGTTTGGCGACTTCAAAGACACCACAATCCAATTTCATTTGTACAGTGAATCATAATCTACTTTCACTTTCTAAAAATAGAACAGATCCATCAATTGATTAAATTCTAAGATTTATTTCGCGTTGCGGCTATTTATAGGGAGTTGTGAATTGTGCTCACTGATTACTACTCACAATTTTATTCACTCGCGAAAATGTGACGAAATTGACACGTATAGATATTGTAGCCATGCAATGATGCAATCTCTTATTCTTTTCAAAAGGGATGCGACGGCGTGCTTGTAAATCATCAAACAGATGTGTGAATATCACTTAATTGAATAATTGTGTAGGTCATTGTGTTGCCTCATTTAGCTGTTGTCACGAATGTAGTAAATCCGTGGGCATATATACATGCATATTGTTCAGTTAAAAACTTGAATTACCGCAATTTACCGGGAATATCTGCTCTGGTTTTGTAATTTAATAGCAATACCGATTACCGTACCGATACCGCGGTAAATCGACGAAAATTTACCGATACCGATACCGAGCTTGAAATTTCAATACCGCCCATCTCTAGCTGGTGCAGCATTAAAGATCCTGTGCCAGTGCGGTAAGAGAATACATTAGCCTAACAATATTTATCATGACCTTGTAAGCCAGTGTATTATTCTCTTATATATGCGAGGCTCCCTATATATCTATTATATATTTTGGAAGATCTGTCTGTGTGTGTGTCTGTCTGTAATCGATGGACTCGAAAACGGCCGAGCCGATTTCGATGAAACTTGGTATGTGTGGGTATGTTCGGCCGGGGAGTAACATAGGCATATTAATTTTCAGATCCGAGGTCAACTTTTCACGTGCCGAGGTAAATTATGTTTTTACGCTGTGTTACGGGACTTTCATTTGAGTTCGGTGCTTACAAATCGATTCGAAACAGCGCGAATAATAAAATGCCAGTCATAATAATGACACTGTGAGAATCTTTGGTGTTTCCTCTTTCCAACAATATATAATGCGTATGTATCCATTTTAGTTATCTGCCTCAATTATCAAGAAGAAGTGGTACTATCTTCCATCAGGATAAAAACAATGCGTAACTTCTATGACGTCGTTAGAGGTCATAAACGTTAGATCACGTTAATGCTTAACCGGCCGATGCATTTGACTGTTTCAGACGTCTTGGCGATATCTCGGGCACCGATGGTAATTTATCTTTACGTTGAAACTTGATAATTAATGAGCGTGTGTATATGAGGCGCGTTTATATACTTGAGTGGAAATCAAATCGGGTTAAACTGGCGGATTTTTACGGACGAAATTTGATGCATAGGGTATCTCGGTATCCGCTGGGCCGATTTCCCGGTATCCGCTGGACCGATTTCCACCATTTTTGGGGCGTTGGTGTTTGACCACACCTGCCCTTGACCTTCAAAATGGTCAATTCAAGGTCAAAGCCCGGACGAAGTCGGGTCACCTTCTAGTATATATATATAGAGAATATATAAGAGAATGCACTGGAACAGGATCTATAATGCAGCACCAGTGCAGCTCCCCTCAAGAAAGGGTTGGAGGGATGGGCGGCCATTTCCCAATCATGAAGCAATGTGGATTAGCTGGATTTTGAACTGACAGCGGGTATTTGGTGTAATTTTAATGTGATTGTTGATGGCGCCAAGAAATTAAATCTTCGCCTTCCACAGCACAACGGAATATTTTCATTGGACGATCCGTAGTTCCAAGTGTTTGTCTATAAACAAATAGTTTTGTTACTATTTTGATGTTTGTTTACATAACAAAGCATACAAATGTGACAATAACATGCAATGTACGCGATACTTATGATTGGTATAAGAACAAAATCTGTCTATTATATAATATTCTTTCTGTTTATGGCGATTTTAGCGGATGTGACTATTTTAACAGTAATACTCACTGCGAAGGCTGCCCTTATCTTTAACCCTTTACCCAACAAACCGGCCAAAACCGGCCAAATAAAGCTTCAACAGCCTAAATTATCTTCGGTCTGTCTCAATAGAACCATACAAATATGGGTATCATTGGAACCGGCTCATTGACCACATTGTGATGGTTACAGCTATGCCCTGTGCCAATGCATTCTCTTATATATGCGAGTCGACCATAGGTCGCCTCGCATATATAAGAGAATGCATTGGCCTAAAAAAAATCTTTTTTTAACACTTTTTACCATTTTTTCTTACATTCTTTAACAATTTTATAATTTTTAATGTTTTAAGCCAATGCATTCTCTTATATATGAGGGTGACGACCCCCCTTTTCGTACGCCGGATGCGGGGTCTGTTATGGCGTATTCCGGATGCCAGACCACCGTACGCCGGATGCCATCGGCCACATATATCGGATGCCGGATGCTTCCATTGATAATTTTTTTTTTAACACTTTTTACCATTTTTTCTTACATTCTTTAACAATTTTATAATTTTTAATATGTTAAGCCAATGCATTCTCTTATATATGCGAGGCGACCTATGGTCGACTCGCATATATAAGAGAATGCATTGGCACAGGGCCCTTCTGTTGGGTAAAGGGTTAAGCATTCTTGAAAATGAAATGCTGAAAACTATTAAAGATTATTTTTACCGTCTTTCTTCCTTCTCTTTATCTTTCTTTTCCTCTCGTTCTCGTTGCCTCCTGTCTGACTCATCTTTCTCTCTCCTGTCTTTATGCCTTCTGTCATCCCGAGTATCATCACTCCTTTTCTTTTCATCATCCTTAAAATGGCAGTGAACCAATTAGTAGTGAATGAGCCTGCTAAACATTCTATATATAACGGTGTGGCCATAGATAGTCTAGAGTCAACTAGATGTAAAAAGTGTCCCTTTAACATGTTCACTGCCGACGCCCATTCAATTACATGCAAAAAGTATGAGACAACTCGTAGTTGGCAGTGATCTACACAATTACATGATTTTCCTCTGACATTTAAAACGAGAGGCCGATCACGATCGGCAGATGTTTAACCCATACCTTGGCGATAGCGACTAGCCATAACTGATAATTTGTCAAAGATATGATCACAGGAATTAATCCATATATCAGTACCCAACTTGAAATCAAAAGCTCAAATAATTTGTCTTAAGAAAAGGTTAAAGTATTTGGGTTGGGGAGGAGTAGTTTTAAATCTCATAACTCTGTCCCTATTCTCACTGTGAGATCCAATGGTTTAGTGATTTCGGAGGACATGTTTAGGAGTTTAAGTTAACTCATTGGAAGCAAAAGTGATAAATCCCTATCTTTGCCACTTTTGACTTGCCAGATATTCAAAATTTATTATTCACTTCTAAAGAGAAATTATAATTGTTGACAAGCCAGACTGCTTAGAACGACATATATGTAGGGGATTCCATCTCGTATTTAAATGGTACTTTAATTACCCCCCCCTTCCCCCATTCTCCCCAGTTATTTGTTTATCAAACATGGACAGATATAAGATCAGATCTGACCTGTGTATTAAATAAGATTAAGTGTTTCATAACAGGGGTGTATGGTTTTCAAAAAATATATGTAGTTTATACAATTCAAAAGTATTATCTATATAATGTTATACAGACATAATATGATGGGGATGCTGGCCCCTATGACCACTAAATCGTTCATATAAAAGAAAGTAAGTTAGCCCTCATTTGAATGGTTTCACACATTACAATGTTTTACAAGTAGCTTGGGCACTAAAAGCCACACCCTTCAATGTTAATCTTCTAAGTGCTCTGTGGCCCCTATAATTCAATCAACCATGAAAATGTGAACAAATGGGAAAATAAGGTTCCTGGAAATACTAACATCTACCATATTGATTTTCAAAACAAGTCATCACTTACAATAGTCATGTATATTTATCTGCCTGTTTCCCATTGCATAGATAAATCATATTGGCTATCAGCTGTTGTTTTAATTTCAAATTGAAAGCACGTGTCTGAAGGGTTAATATATTTTTCAAAAATCAATTAATCAGTCAATACCAAAATTGATAGAAGTGAAAAGTGTGCAAAGATACCCAATAGATATTAAGAGATATGAGGAAGAGTCCATGTACATTATAGCATGTGTCTATGGAAACCTTGGAAAGGGTTAATTATTTTTGAAGCAAATTAATGGAATTTAGAAGACACTTATATAGGTGAGGGGGCCCTTATCTCACCCTGTAATGAAATTTTAAGAATAGGAAAAACACCAGTCTTGTGCTGCCATTAATCAATTTGACAGTTAGAATAAACAAACAGCCAGCCACCAGTGTTGTTTATCTTGCTTGACCCACCAGAGCTCTGTATCATATGTCATCACTCATTTCATAACAGATTTCACTTGGAATGACAACATCTATAAATATCCTCTCATATACTCTGGATGTTGGATGATCACATGGTAATTTATTGATATCATTATATTACATGAAACTATTGCAATAAAATCTTCATATTTTCAAAACAGGATATCACACCTAATTAATCGTATAAAACTAAAATAAATGAAAGTGTCAATTTTTTGTTATTATTTATTTTATTTTTTTATTGTTATTAAAGTTCAAACAAAATTTAATATTTGTATATGCTAAATTTAGCAAGGAGCTAAATCTAAAAAAATTGATTTTGTTTTAAAAAAAAAATTTCTCGAAAAAGGGTCATAACTCCTTTAAAATTAATCGGATCAAACCCATATGCGGACTCGATCTGTATTTTGGGCTGTGAAACTCACATACCAAATTTGGTTCCAATCAGATAAAAAATGTTTGAGTTATGGCAGAATGCGTAAATTCTAAGTTGAAAAAGGGCCATAACTCTGTAACAAAAACTCGGATCAAACCCAAATTCGAACTCGATCTGTATTTTGGGCTGAGAAACCCATATACAAAATTTGGTTTCGATCGGATAGAAAATGTTTGAGTTATCGCATTACTCGTAAAGTGTCTACGGACAGACAGACAGACAGACAGACGGACGGACAGACAGACAGACAGACAGACGGACGAACGACGAGTGGTCAATCCGGGCAACGACACTATGTTTACCATACTATGGTATGGGTAAACATAAAAAGAAGAACTTCTTTCAAAATAAAAAAAACCAAAAAACTACTTTCAATATAAAATAAAAAAATTCTGTCCTGTGACCTGATTCAAAACTCACTATGAAATTATTTGTAAATCTTTTTTATTGATGTGCCAAAATATCGTAAGGCTTCAAATTAATCTATCACTTCTAAAATCTGGCTGGCAAAAATTCAACAAATAATCTGTCAAATTCATCTGCAAGTGTATTTCTGTTATAAAATCAAGTTTTAGTAGAAATATGACCAATATAACCAAGAGACTGATATAAAGATATATATTACTTTTGATCTCTGATTATCTTTTCCTTTCCTTTCTCTTCTTTCTCTCCTTTGCTTCTCCCTATCATCCTGTTGCAGAAAAAAATATATATACACAACAATGGCTACATCAAGAAAACGCTTGTTTGTTACATGTACCGGTACTTCAAACTATAAAAGCCCTTCCACACAGCTGTTGGGTTATATCTTGTCAGTTTCACTGGTGGGGAAAAGACAATTTCACAGGGAAATCATGTGGAATGCACCAAGCCCCAAAATCAACTGACAAATTTGCCCAGATACACGATTCAGGTTACCTACTCTATGTGGATCACAAATCCATGTTTATCGAGATTTGATCCAGCTCCACCGGACCATTGCTGTACTAATTACAAGATTCATGCATGTCTCTGGAAAGATCTTAAAGAAATCATTCCACATTTGGGTATGCAATGAATTAAAATATTGGATTACGAATCTAAAAAACATGATATTTATTAAGAAATTAGTTTAACAAGATGAGATTGACTGCATCAAAATGATGATGTTCGGGGTGTATGATGATTGTTGCTATTGCCAACAAGTCACAAGGATCTAAATATCATGTTATCTGTTGAGTGACATTACAGTACGATAGATCGGGCCAGCAAATTTAAGGCGAACGACCATTCAGTTCGCCTGGAGGTTACGAAAAATGAAAACGCCACGAACAAAAAACAGCTCTTGCCAAATCACTCATTCTCACATTAATTATTACTCAATTAAGTCCCAAAAGGAGACATTCAAAATGATTAGTTCAATGAGTTTCCATCTGTTGTTAATAATACCAGCTGTAGTGATTATAACAGTTAGTGTAACTCTTCTACTAACCTATGGGTTACCTAAGCACAAACCAAGCAAACGAAAAAATAGGTTACACATAATTATTAAATCTGCAGGCATGATAGATGTGTTTGTCGAAAACATACATTCAAGATGACAATTGTGACCCGCCATATCAAATCCAGTCGTAAGTCGGGATTTTTTTACCCTGTGCCAATGCATTCTCTTATATATGCGAGTCGACCATAGGTCGCCTCGCATATATAAGAGAATGCATTGGCTTAACAATTTTTTATCATGTTTTTTAAATAAATGGCACATAGAAGAGTGTCGTCTGCTCATGTTTGTCTGGGGCTCTGTATGGGTGAAATGCATTCTCTTATATATGCGAGTCGACCATAGGTCGCCTCGCATATATAAGAGAATGCATTGGCCTAACAATTTTTTATCATTTTTTTTAAATAAATGTTTCTTACAATTTTTAGGACATAAAATAAAAAACATCCATTACCCTGCAGGGAGCCCGACACATATATAGAAGCATATAGTTTGTCTGGGGCTCTGTATGGGTGAAATTATAAAATTGATAAAGAATACAAGAAAAAATTATTAAAATTGTAAAAAATTGTTAGGCCAATGCATTCTCTTATATATGCGAGGCGACCTATGGTCGACTCGCATATATAAGAGAATGCATTGGCACAGGGTAAAAAAATCTCGACTTACGACTGGATTTGATATGGCGGGTCACAATTCATCATTCAGTCTAAAGGATATCATTGAGATCATTTTTCTGACCTGAGTCTATAGCGAATGAGTTCTTTGCCTAACAGAAATTTACAATCTGTACATTTCCTGAGGGAACTACTCATCAATGAGTATTTAGTATAGAAAGAGTTAAAAGAAACTACACAACACAAATACAACACCCACAATGGGAAACAATAAAGAGGTGTTAACACTTTCATGACGGGAGCTGCGCTGGTGCAGCATTAAAGATCCTGTGCCAGTGCATTCTCTTATATATGCAAGTCTCCTGTAGGCCTATAGGGAGCCTTACATATATAAGAAAAAGCACTGGCTTACAAGCTATGGTAAATATTATTAGGCTAAAACATTCTCTTTAATATATGCAAGGCTCCCTATGGGAGACTTGCACATATAAGAGAATGCATTGGCACAGGTTTTCGCAAAATTTGAGGAAGCTAGAGTCATGGAAGGGTTAAGACTCGACATAAGAAAAACTCAGAAGACGACAAACAAATTATACAATCACAATCATCAGCCTATGAAATGAAAGTGTAGATGACATGAACAGGAAACTCAACATATAAAAGCTGACTTATAAATTACACAGACATCCTGGTGATGGTACTGTGAAACATTTAATTTCATTAGGCCAAAGAAATTTAAATGTCTGGTGCGGGTTACAAGTCATAAAAAATTAGGGTTGGTAGGAAAGTTTAAATTTTAATAACGGGAGATGTGCAGGTGCAGCATTAAAGATCCTGTACCAGTGCATTCTCTTGTACAATTGGCACAGTGTTTTCACAAAAATTCAGGAAGCTCCAGTTGTGGAAGGGTTAAATTTTACATTTTAAATTTAAATTTTTTATTTTGACATATTCTTATAGCTTTTCATGTCTTAAACTTTATCTGAAAGATTAAGATAAGATTAATTCTGATTCTCCGTATAAACTGAAATAAACAGAATAATTTGATTGAGAAATCAACCCATTCAGAGACACTGAAAAGTTTTTTTTTTTATTTATATGAAAAATTAACACAAAATTACAAAGTTTTCTTTAAAACATTAAGCCTTTCATGATGGGAGCAGCGCTGGTGCAGCCTTAAAGATCCTTTGCCAGTTCATTCTCTTATATATGCGACTCTCCCATAGGGAGCCTTGCATATATAACAGAATGAACTGGCTTACAAAGTCAAAGTAAATATTGTTATATTCTCTTATATATGCAAGGCTCCCTATGGGAGACTGACATATATAAGATAATGCATTGGCGCAAGGTGTTTGCAAAATTTAAGGAAGTTCCAGTCATGGAAGAGTTAAATTTTTTTTTAGGGTAGTGGGTTTAAAATAGAGTCAGTAGAGAAACCCCAAACACAAATTATTTATTTTTCACCTTACATGGTTTTAACATAAATGGATGCTGAATTTGCCCACTCATGTTATGCAACAAATTAAACCGGCATCTACGTTTCACGAATTGGCCAGAATAGTGGTGCCCATTTCATGCACTGAACTGAGACTATGAGATAAACTTAATCTGAATACACACGCTAAATTTCACAACAGCATACTTCTACTGGGGGTATTTTTACACTCTTCAAGCCTGCAAATAGTGTGTCTGTCATTTGCAGAATAAGGTCCCCAGAGGGTGAATTTAGTGATGCTATCCCACACAGCAGGCTAGCGTCACCAAATTAACCCTCTGGGGTCCTCATTCTGCTTAGGCCTCATCTTCTTGGAAGTATCTATTGTCTCAAATTAGCATTGTTTTTAGTTACTTTTTCCCTACTGGGAAGTTTCTATATCCCCTAATTTGCAGAAGATAAAATGCATAATTTTCAACTTTCAACTTCAATCTGATCCTAGGTCTCCCATAGCAGTTGAGGCCTAAGCAGAATGAGGTTCCCAGAAGGTGAACTTGATGATGCGAGCCCACAGTGTGGGTTAGTGTCACTAAATTCATCCTCTGGGGACCTCATTCTGCAAATGACAGACACAGAATCTACAGGCATTATTTAGAAATAAAAACAGTTAACAAAATAAACAAAATGACACATCGTCAAAATCAAAATAGCTTGAGTAGTTGTTGTTGATATTTGAGGATGAGGGACACAACAAGTTATCTAAAACACCAATGAGTATGTAACCTGATCAATTTGAACTTCCTCGTCCGAGTCATCTCTATGCTGCCTTTGCTGTATAAATGAGTGCAAACATAAGTCAGATATATTAATTACACAGGCCAGGTATTTCAATCTAAATCCTGTTTGCTGATTGGTCAATGGTAAATTGTGTCCATGTGTTTTATACACCAATTAAATACATGCATTCTCAAATACACACCATTAAAACAAAGCGATTTCATGTGACCAAGAAACATGGATCATAGATAGAAATCTAATTACTATTGGGCTAACTTGCAGTGCCCGGTGGGTTTATCTCCAAGTTTGGGACAGATCTCAGAAAAAGAAATATATTCCAGCCAATTTTATGAGAATAGAGATAAAAAAATAAAGTGGTGCCCTCAATAATCGACTCCTTAACCACAGCAGAATTATGGTAATTTTTCAGGATTTAGCCGTAAATATAGCTTGTTGCCATTCATCAGAAAGCTCTCACTGAGAGCTTTCCGATGAATGGCAACAAGCCATATTTCTGACTAAATCCTGAAAAATTACCCATAATTCTGCTGTGGTTAAGGAGTCAATTATTGAGGGCATTACTGTATAAGAAATGAAAGTAGCGGCACTCTATATTACTGAGGAATATGTTACTGTGGCAGTTTGGCACATTTAGTGTGAACCATGAATAACATGCTTGTGAGACGATGACAGGCAGAGAAACAGTAACAATTTACTTGCAGGAGAAGCCTAAGGAGGTTGTAGAACATATTAGCTAAACAATAATTCATATGAATGAATCAATGGGAATTGTATAACTACTCATTATAAGTGAAAAATCAATAAATCCTTCCATCACTGGAGCTTCCTGATATTTTGCGAAAACCATGGGCCAATGCATTCTCTTATATATGTGAGTCTCTAATAGGGAGCCTGGCATATAAGAGAATGCATTGGCATACAATATTTACTTTGACCTTCTAAACCAGTGCATTCTCTGTTATATGCGAGGCTCGCATATATAAAAGAATGAACTGGCACAGGATCTTTAATGCTGCACCAGCACAGCTCCCATCATGAAAGGGTTAAAAGATTAAAAGTTAATCAATTATGAAATTTGATCATTCCGCCACGCTAAATGCTAATACCTCATCATGATGTCTTCTCTTTTCATCATCTTTGCGTTTCTTCTTTCCATCATCATCGTCATCTCTATGCCTTCGCCTCTCTTTCTCTCCACCATCTTTGTGATGACGCCTTTCCTTCCCCTCGTCCTCTTTAGGGCGACGTCTCTTCTCACGCTCGTCATCATCACGATGCCGCCTCTGCTCGCGCTCATCATCTCTAAGCTTTCTCTGCTCCCTTTCATCGCCATGTCCCCGTCTCTTTTCTCGTTCATCACCATTATCTTTTGATCTCCTAAATGTCATAATAAAATTGAAAATTTTATTTGAAATACTGGAAATATGAAATGCTAATATACAGTAATGCCCTAAATAATCGACTCCTTAACCACAGCAGAATTATGGGTAACTTTTCAGGATTTAGTCGGAAATATGGCTTGTTGCCATTCATCGGAAAGCTCTCACTGAGATGATAATGATGATGACAAATGATTCCTAATACATGTATGTCATATGCCTCAGTAAGACAGTAACATATTCTTAATTAATAAATTGTTCACCTTTTTCGATCATCGTCATCAGTTCTGTGTCGAGATTTTTTTTCCTCATTGTCATCATCCTGCTTGTGTCTCCTCTCTCCATTGGTTGTCTTATCATCTTTCTGAATCAACAAAATAAATTATTTATCAGACATATTCTAAATAAAATTACTGTCAATGAAGCAGAGAAAGGATTTGCGTGCCCGCCCGCAGGGCGGCACGAGGACGGTGTGGGCTCACCCGGAGGTCGCCCTTACGCCCTGTCTTGAGTTTTTCTTGGATATGTAGGTGATATGTCTAGGTCGTGGCTCAGGAGGATCAGGTGAAGTGGGGTTCTAGCTGTTAAGAGATTTTTTCTTTTTGTTTTTCTTTTTCTTTTTGGAATTCTTTCGTTTCTTTTTTGGTGGTGATGATGACTCACAGGATGATGATTCTGATTGTGAAACTCCGAAAATTTCTGCAATTGTGCTATTAAAGCGTCTGGTAGGCTCGTCTTCGTCTTCCCAGTTTGGGTCGCTATCTCTCAGGGATCCGGCGGCTTTTGGTATTGGTGAGTGCGAAGTCTCGGGGTATTCCGGAGTCTTCGGGACGAAGTCAGAGGGGTCCTCGTCTTCGTTTGTAATAACCTCGTCTGGCCATGATGGTGGTGGTGATGGTGATTCCATCACCTGGACGACAGACTGGGTCGGGTTCTCAGCTGGTTGGGCGATGTCGACTGGTGGAGTTCCGGTCGATTTCTTCGCTTTCCATGCAGCCAGTCTTTCGGCATCTCTCTTTTTCATCGATGGTGTTTTCTTTTTCTTCTTTCTTATCTTCTGTCGCGGCTTCCGAGCTGATTCGGTAATATCCGAGCCCTTCCCGGTAGGGAGCCCTGAGAAGGGCTTTGCCGGGCCGGACTGGAAGTCCAGAATCAGCTGGTATCCGCCTTTGTGAGCGTGGAATGACCAGCTCACACAAGGCGTGACATGCAGGGCTTCCAGCATGCTGGTGACACTAATTGGAATTAGCGGTGGCGAGTTCATCCTGAGAGGTGGCGATCCGAGCTCTCTGGAGGTCTGACTGCGAATGAACGATAACGTACTGTCAATGAATCCTACTTTACTTTCCTAAATACTCACATGTCACATGTCTGACATCTGCTTAAATTTCCCAAACATCCCTAAGATGAATAATAGACACTTCCAACGTATCCTTGTTCAATTGAATGGAAGAATCCATTTAGTATAGAAATGATTAATCAAAACTGTTCTGTTCTTTTTTAGGGAGTGTGATATTAGATAAGGGAGTGACAGCCAAACATTAAGAGAAGAGAAGAAAAGGCAAGGCGAATGCAGAGAAAGTGGGAGTGCTGTTTTCCTGTTAGAAATGAATCATATAACCAAAATTTTACATATGCCAAAATGTTTCATGACCTGCAACACTTCGGAAATATTTAATTTTATAAGAGAAACTCTGCCAGCAGTTTAGCTTCAAAATTGTTTCATTTGTTTCAAAACCTGGTATAACAAAGAGGAATAATCCACTGCCAATAACAGCATGCACAAAAATATTGATTTTGATTAAAGCCAATTGAGACTGCACCAACTATCAAAGTATTAAAGTGTTATTCAAATATGAATGCGATAAGTACACATCCAGATGCAACATGCTATATCAAGAGTTTCAAAAGCGATGGCTACCCTTTGAAAATGTAAATAATGACAACATTGATTGACTTTCTGACATCCACAAATAAAACTAACTTTATACATGTATATACTCCGAATAACACAGTTATATACATATAGCCCGGAACCCGAGCCATCTCTCAAATTTACATTAATCATTTCTTAACTCGATCATCAAAAGGCCGACAAAAATTTATCAGCACCAATCCTAACTCTTTATGTTACAGTATAAATGACGTTCTTAATTCAGTGCGCTAACGTTGTGTCGCCCAATGGCCAACGGAATAACAATCTATTTATCTCTTTACCACAACTATATGATTCACGTATGATTTTACTAATGTCGCCAGTGAGAAAGTAGCCCAAGTGAAATTCACTTGGGAGCGTGCAAAAGTGAGTGCTAGAATATAATATGTATCAATGTATTGTTACTATAATGCTTGTGCTATACGTATGTCTGTCTGTCTCATTCTTTTTGTTATATATACTTCCTCAATAAACAAAATTAAAAAAAAAAAAAAAAAAAAAAGTATTAAAGTGTTAATTTTCGAGTCACCGACTATCTAGGTATTAATAGCCTATCATGTGACATAACTATCATTTATAATCTTTCCCGACATGGTGGGCTTAGATCTAAATTGAGTAGTATCAGTTTCAGATGCATCCCTATAGTTGTACTATAGTAACAGATTTTATAACTTAGAAGAATGTAGGAACCTCGCTAATCTGATAAAGAATTGTGTTCCTTTCGGCATGATTTATTTACATTTTACATCACCATCACAGGTGTGAATCATGAAAGTATGCAATATATAGGGCCCTGCGAATCGGTGTGTTTTCATTCCGAATCGAATCTCGAATTTCGAATCAAATCATTGCATCATTGGTATCAAGAGTGATGATATACAGTAATGCTCTAAGTAAGCGACTTCTTAACCACAGCAGAATTATGGGTAACTTTTCAGGATTTAGTCGGAAATATGGCTTGTTGCCATTCATCGGAAAGCTCTCGGGGAGAAGTCACTTACTTAGAGCATTACTGTAGATATCATTGGACTGAGTGGCAGTACCAGTATCAATTTGCTCACTTTGTAATGACGATACGTGATCATCGGTATATAATGTAAATATTATCCATAAATGGATCAAATTCGCAATTAACCAATTAAGTGTGCATTTGTTGTGTCCATCTCTTTTGAAATTTTGCTGGATCAGTTACACCAGTTGAGCAATGCTTTGGTGGTTTTTATAGTACTAAGTATAGCTCAGTCTACAACAGTGTTGGTGTGTGGTCTTTTGTTGGTATCATAATCTATCTTTGCGAAAAAGCAAAGGTGTCCATTGAGAATACAACTGGTGCCAATGATTCGATACAATTCAAATCAGAATCAGCTGATTTCGATTCTAATCTGAAGAAAGATTCCGAATCACATCAACAATAGAAGAATCCCATACAACATCCAGCAGAGAAATAAAATATCATAGGTCGCCTAACCTTGCCACGCTTATCCCGTCGTTCTCGCCTCAATCTCTCCCTGTCTTCCTATGAAAAAAAAATGAAGTTAAGAAACAGACATGGCTCGTATGAACCTCTGAATTATGTATAGGTAATTTGGGAAGCGATATCCCAAAATATACCAACACGGAAGATTTTGGAACAAAATTTGTTGATATAGCGCTGAAAATATGTGTTTTGTTTCTTTTATCTTTCGATAAATTTGATATTGTTTTATTTATGCCGGTTCAACAGTAGCGTAAATATTACAACTATAGACCATGAGAAGAAAATTTTGAGCTTTCGTTGCTCTGAAACTATATGGTACTACATAATTATGAATATTAAGGCCAAAAAAAAAAGTGTTTTGGTTCTCGGGCAAATTTTTTTCTTCAAATCAATGAGGGAGCGAGGGTTTTATTTTTAATTTTTTTCTGCGCGTAGTAAGCATGGACAAAGATACCTTCCTCTGTCTAGTAATAACCAGAAAGGTAGAGGGAACTGTTATGCATATAAACTCATTTAGTCTTATATAAAAATGACATTGTACTACCAGTGTATGACTGGGATTACCTAACATTATACAAATGTATAATGCCCCTGACATTAACTACTGTTATTGTTGTCTAAAAACTGATACCTCCCCATTCTAATATGTGATCCTGAAGTTAGTCCTGTGCCTTTCAATTGTATAAAGTTACAATTAGTGTAAGTTGTTCACAATGACTAATTGTAAGAACAGCATGAGGATCAGCTAATCATTTTCTTAATTGTAGTCATCTACTTCATGTTGTAAGCCTGCAAGTCACTTTTAACACATTACATGTTAGAGCTCAATGCACACTAATATTCAACACATATCTGCTATGGACATGTTGATCAAATAAAAAAAAATTAAAATTCGTTTTTTTTTCGTAAGTTTTTTTGTCATAACATCAGGCATTGCAATAAAAAGGCCTAAATGCGGCCCTTTTTATTCAATGCGGCGGGGCCTGAGAACCAAAACCTTTGTTTTTTGGCCTAAAATGTGAAATTTTTATATAGTTTCATGTTAAGATCACGCAATATACCTTTTACGGACATTCCATTTCCAATTCTAGAATTCCGATGAATGAAAATAGCACCGTTTTTGTATGGGGCCTGAAAATTGTGTTCAAAGTTGCATTTTGTATGACTTCAATGCATCTTTCTGTGACATATAATGCTCATAGAAGGGTAGTTCATGTATTTATCAACCTATTTCAAAACCAGGAACAATTTTAAACCAAATATTATTAGGTGTAATTTGGAGCACAAACCGCCATATCGCTTTAATACACATTTCAATTGTTGTGAATACCAAGGCATCTCTTGACAACTTTTCTTAGAAGCTCAGCTCTTAAGAATCAGAGGTCCCCAATTCTTTTGCCAGAAGTTCACTCCTGCAAAATTCAACATATTTGCCCCCATATGTACTGTTGAATGGAGATATTTGCTGAACTAAATCATTCACAACACAAAGGAAAGACAATATCTGGAAAAACAATTGACATATGGTCAAAATAAATTAACCTTAATGTACCAATACGCGGTTGAATTACCATTACTCAAGAGAATTTCAAAGTTGTTTCTTACATGAGCAATGATTTCCTCATCTGATTCCTGGAATCAGTTGTTCAATACCCTACGAAAATTTCAAAAAATAAAGATCAAGTTGTTGAATTGTTTTTTGTTAAACAAGTTCACAGAAATGCTTAAAAGCAGGGATGACCTTCATGATGGGTATATTGAATATTAAAATACAGACTTATTTATAAATAGTATGTTATTGTCAAGTCAATTCGCTTTGTTATATAAACAAATGCCAGATTCTGTAATGTTTTTGGCTTTTGTTTACATAACAAAGCATACAAACTTGACAATAACATATATTTACGCGATATTTATGATTGGTATGAGAACAAAGTATGTCTATATTTTAATATTCTTTCTGTTTATGGCAGTTTTAATGGATGTGAAATTCTAAAAGCAATACCGACTGCAAAGGCCATCTGTGCCATTTAAAGGTATATGTAGCACTAACCTCTGACAGCTTAACCTTTTCATCTTCATCATCACTTGAATGCTTCCTCCTATGCTACAATTACAGAAACAATATAGATGTACATGTACATGTAACATCAAATTATAGGTTTCAAAATAAGTTATTGTGACATGATAATGAGTAAGTATACCATTATTGAGCCACCGAGGCCCCCATTATGGTCAGTAAATACACTTCAAATATGCTATTATGAAATATGAAAACTGGTATATGAGAGAGAAATCACTTCTCCATAGGACAAAAATAGGGAGATGTGCCACATTTTAGAGAGAAGATGTCTCTCAAGTCGCCTTCTAGGCTGGTCCCTGACAGTAGTAGCTAGCATTAAAATGAAACTAGAGGTGTGACTGTCCCAATGGGACTACGGATACCCCCCTGTTTTTAAAATACTAAGATGTTTCACATGTCAGTAAACATTTAGTTAAAATAATAAAATAACAGTTCCCATTGCAGGTGTACAACCATAACCCTAATCTTAAACCTATTGACCGAAAAATGTAGGAATAAAAGCTTGGACAAAATTATGTATGTTGCGAAAAAAATTCTAAGTCGAAAAAGGGGAATAACTCCTCACAAAAAAGTCAGACAGACGTCATAATCGCAGGTGCACAAGTTCCCATGGTACTAAATATCTGTGCCACGTTTTAAAAAAAAAATTGACCGAAAAATGTAGGAACAAGACAGTCAATGACTGTGGGGTCGCTCACCAGACTGCAAAGACTGATAAGACTGGGACTCTGGAGACCACAACAGTCAGAACTTTTCATAATCACTTTAAAAGAAGTAGATATCTAAAGAGTTAAATCTAAAACAAAAAATTTGGAGTTATGTCCCTGGCCCCGCCCACATTTGACCCAGTGACCTGATTTGAACAAATCTGAACCCCAGTCACCCAAGGATCCTTCATACCAAATATGAACCCATATAGCCTGATGGTATTTGAGAAGAAGTCACTTTAAGAATACTATGGAGGGAAAGAGTTATGGCCCTGGCTTCGCAACTATTTCAAGTAAACTCATTTGAACAAATCTGAATGTGAGTCACCTAGGGAACATCCACACCAAATATGAAAACCATTCGGTCTTATTGTTCTGAAGATGTTTAAAAGAATTACTATGGTGGGAAAGAGTTATGGCCCTGGCTTCGCAACTATTTGACCCAGTGACCGCATTTGAACAAATCTGAATGAGAATCACCTAGGGAACATCCACACCAAATATGAACCCATTTGGTCTTATGGTTCCAGAGGAGAAGATGTTCAAATAATTGTTGTCAGACGGATGGACGGACAGACGATGGACGGACGAGGAGTGATGACTATAGCTCCGCCGGAGCACAGGTAGGGTGGCTGGTTGATAATTAAATCTCTTATCTCCGCCCCTATTTGAACAAACGTGAATCCCCATCTATGAGATCCATTCATTTGGTAATTTCAGACATTAGATTTTAAGAGTTGAACTGAACTGATTTTCCTAAAATGACCCCAAATCTGAAAAAATCTAAACCCCAGTCACCGAAGGACCATCCATACCAAACATAATCTAAATAGTCCAGATGGTTCTTGAGAAGAAATTGTTTTAAGAATTACTATGGAAGGAAAGAGTTATGGCCCTGACTTCTCACATATTTGACCTGATGAACTCATTTGAACAAATCTGAATGTGAGTCACCTGGGGGACATCCACACCTAAATATATAAACCCATTTGGTCTTTAATATGTATCTGGAGAAGAAAACAATTGATGGACGGATAGAGACATAATGACAGATGGATGGATGGGAGAACAGTCTGACATAGAGACTGACAAATTCAATCCAATATACCCCCCAAGTTTTCTTTGCAAAATCATGGTATAATGAGTTCAACTGGATACTGGTGGTTAAGAACATAATATTCGAACAGACAAGCCTGAACATAGTGTCTGACATTTGCAGAATGAGGTCACCAAAGGGTGAATTTAATGACACAATCCTGCAATGTGGGCTAGCATCACCAAATTCACCATCTGGGGACCTCATTCTGTGTAGGCCTCAACTGCTATGGGAGACATAGCATTAGATTGAAGTTCTCCAGTTAAAGTTGGTGATGTGCACCCATTGGGCACCTCAATTATGCATTTTATATTCACAAATTAGGGGATATAGAAACTAAACAGAAGGGCTAAAGTAAGTAAAAATGTCAATTTAAGTGCCTATATACTTCCCAGAAGATGAGGCCTAAGCAGAATGAGGACCCTGGCTAGTGTATTTGGTGATGCTAGACTGCTGTGCAGGGTAGCATAACTAAATTCACCCTCTGGGGACCTCATTCTGCAAATGCCAGATAGAAGACAAATTTAATCCAATATATACCCCCCCCCCCCCCCATTTTTCTTTGAATATTAGTCGTATGATTTCATCTGGATAAGTGGTGATTAAAACAATAATATGAAATGGCCAAACCTGAATTTAGTATGTCTGACATTTGCAGAATTAGGTCCCAAAAATGTGGATTTAATGACAATATTCTGTAAGGCAGGCTAGCATCACCAAATTCATCCTCAATCTGATTAGGCCTCAATGGCCAATAAAACCAAGGAACAGATTGAAGTCCTACAGTTGAAGTTGGTGATACACACCCATTGAGCACCTCAATTATGCATTTTATCTTCTGCAAATTAGGGGGACATTGAAACTGAACAGGTGGAAAAAGTGACTAAATCAAACTGTCAATTTGATACTTAGGATACTTCCAAGAAGATGAGGACTAAGCAGAATTAGGTCCCTGGCAGGTGTATTTGGTGATGCTAGCATGCTGTATGGAATAACAACACTAAATTCACCATCTGGGGACCTCACTATGTAAATGTCAGACACACTATTTCCAGACTTGAAGAAATCAAAGCCATTCACAGTATCATTGAATGTCAGTCATTAAATTGCCACAGATATGTTTAGATTAGAATAATACATGTCATCTGGCCAGTTTATATAATTAATGACCTGTACCTTTACAGATATATATGCCTCTGTGGTGAGAATCTGAGGTATTAAATTGAGAGGTGATATGGCTTGGAAGGGATGTTGGTTGATGGCAGAGTTGGGCCTGGGCCATATGGGAGGGGGTGGGTGGGGGAGGGTGGAATGTTTCCATAATTTCATTAAAGAGTAAAGTTTCATAACTCTGCAGATGTTATATATAATGGTGTCACTTTTTTTTCAAATTTTAAAACATGTTTAAAAAATAATTGTCCCAGAAGATGAGGCCTAAGCAGAATAAGGTAATTGAGGTGTATTTGGTGATGCTAGCCTGTTGTATGGGGTAGCAACACTAAATTCACCATCTGGGGACTTCATTCTGCAAATGTCAGACACACTATGTCCAGGCTTGGAGAAATGAACAATGGACTATTCCTTGTAGACTCTGGTAGTTGTTTAGCTAATGTCATGTCTTGTAATGACAGATGGTAAACTGGTCTGAAGCAAGCAGTATTCAGCAAGAGGATCAGGTGACCACACTATGATAAATTGGCTTTTTCAATAATACAGGCTAGAGTGTCCTCTTAAAAATTAATAGTGCATAGCAAAGGGGTGTGAATTATAAAGGGCCATAACTCTGTTAAAATATATCGGATCAAACCCATATTTTAACTTGATCTGTATATAAGTGTCAAAAATTCATATACCAAATTTGGTGTTGATCAGATGAAAAATGTTTGAGTAATCCTGTCTTGGATGAATTCTATATCAAAACAAGAGTGGAAGGGGTTAAGTAAACAATACCAAAATCCATACAGATGAAGAACATGCTAAGAAAAATCTAGGTAAGAAATATGAGGCTGTGATGTGTCCTAAACAAAAATTAAAGGTCAAAATGCAAAAATTAATTATTTTTTTTTAAAAGTTATGTCCCTGGCTCTGTCCCTATTTGACCCAGTGACCCCATTTGAACAAATCTGAACCCCAGTCACCCAAGGTATCTCTGTACCAAATATAAGCTAAATCGGCCAAATATTTTTTTAGAAGAAGTCATTGTAAGAATTACTATGAGTTATGGCCCTGGTTTCTCAAGTAATTGACCGGGTGACCTCATTTGAACAAATCTGAACACCAGTCACCCAAGGACTCTCCATACCAAATATTAGCTAAATTGGCCCAATGGTTATGGACAAGAAGTTGTTGTAAGAATTACTATGGAGGAATAGAGTTATGGCCCTGGTTTCGCAACTATTTGACCCAGTGACCTCATTTGAACAAATCTGAATGAGAGTCACCTAGGGAACATCCACACCAAATATGAACCAATTCGGTCTTCCGGTTTCAGAGGAGAAGATGTTCAAAGAATTGTTGACGGACGGACGGATGGACGGACGGACGACGGACGAGGAGTGATGACTATAGCTCCACCGGAGACTTCGTCTCAGGTGAGCTAATAAAAGCTCAGACAAAAGTATACATGTTGCGAAAATGTTCTAAGTCGAAAAAGGGGGGATAACTCCACCAAGTAAAGTCCGACAGACGTCATAAACGCAGGTGCACAGGTCCCATGGTGGTTGATATCTGTGCCAAGTTTCACGGAAATTGATCAAAAAACGACTGAGAAAAACTCCGGACAAATTTGTGTCCACGGACGGACGACGGACGGACAAGCTGACTTCGTTGCGGGGGGTATAATTACCTTTGATTATGGTATGCGGCTTATACGGACCCTGGCTCTTATGGACCCTGGCTCTTACGGACCCTGGCTTTTACGGACCACCGGCTGATACGGACCCTGGCTTATACGGACCCCGGCTCATACGGACCTCAATTAAAATATGCAATTTTCAAACTTACATTTATGAATTTAATATATAATTATGATTGTCTTTTCACACATATATCTGTATTAATTGAGAATTTCGGTGATTTTTTTGGTGATTTTCAAACTTATATTTATGAATATAGCTGATTTTTTCAGTGATTTTCAAACTTATATTTATGAATTTAATATATAATTATGATTGTCATTTCGCACATATATCTGTATTAATTTAGATTTTTTTTGATTTTTGTGGTGATTTTCAAACTTATATTTATGAATTTAACCGATTTTTTCGTTTTTTTTTCAAACTTATATTTATGAATTTAATATATAATTATTATTGTATTTTCACACATATATCTGTATTAATAGAGAATTTCAGTGATGTTCTGGCTTGAAAAAGCATTTATTGAATCGCGTTAATTAAATCTCTTCATCGTTGTATAAACACGCGCGTGTGATCCCTTTATGTCGTTGTATAAACAGACATGCGGTGATAAATGGTCATGAATGGTGATCAGGATGAATCCACTGAGTTTGATTTGTTACGAAAACATGTTAGTAAAAACACAACTTATTTCAACGGATTTATTGTCCCTTGTATACACACTCGTGTGTGATCCCTTATATTGTTTTATAAACAGACACGCGATGATGAATGGTCAGTGAATGGTGATCAGTATGAATCCACTGAGTTTGATTTGTTATTAAAACATGTTAGTAAAAACACAACTGGTATATATTCAACTGATTTATTTTTGACTGACATAATTCCACAATGACTGCATTGAACCTGAATGTTTTACTTGAGAGCACAACAGCTACTACTCGTCGGTGAGGATAACTGCCAGCAAACTACTGAAAGAAGCCGCCAAGCTGTACGCCCCAATTTAGATAATGTTCGTCTGATGTAACGTTGTTCCATTTTTGTTATCATCAGATTTTTTGTTATCTCAGTATGTATGTTGTCAGTATTTTGATTTTATTTAAATAAACATAAAAAATAAAATTGTATATTTTAATTGAGGTCCGTATGAGCCAGGGTCCGTATAAGCCGAGAGTCCGTATAAGCCAGGGTCCGTATCAGCCGGTGGTCCGTAAAAGCCAGGGTCCGTATGAGCCAGGGTCCGTAAAAGCCAGGGTCCGTATGAGCCGGCATTCCTTTGATTATCACCCCATTCATTTTATTTTCTATTTACATAGGTGGTGTAGGTGCTATATGTGTGGATAGTGCAGGGGAATTCGGATAAGGGGAAAGGGGTCTTAAATGGGACCATATGCACCACTAGCGGAAACCCTGAATAATATTCTAATTTTAGATTATTCACATCAAGATACTCACATGTGTTGACCTCCTTTCTTCATCCTTTGGTTTTTTTTTATCTGAAAAATGAGTTACATGTACCAAAAATATTTACTTCAACAGAAGTAATGCCACACAAAGTTTATAATCTGTTTCTTAAACACTTTTATCACATAATTAACCCACAAAACCAGCTTCATAATTATTGGTAAGATACACGTGTAATATTAGCGCGTGTGATGACGTCACGCCATTATATAAATGAGTTGCATCGCTGAAGTTTATGATTGTTGTTTTTGATGAATACTTTGAGTTGCTTCGCGTTTATTTGATAATGTGATATAAGATATCTCAAACTCGTACTATTTTATAAGTAATTTATCAACCTCGTCCACTAAATTCTATTTGAGCCTGGGTAAACCTTAGCTCAAATCGAATTTAGTGAACTCGGTTGATAAATTCCGTATTCCTCATGTGAGATCCTCTATTTCATGGGCAGGCAGGTTTTTATATTTATTTTTTACCCACAAAATCACCCAAGAAGGCAGGGTTTTATTCCCACTTTTAACAACCAAAATGTCCCAGCTGCAGGCTGGTTTTTATGTGTTTACATCACAAATTATCAAATATATTGTTGGTTGTGAAAATGACTTTTCATAATTAAGAGTTAATACAATTTCAATGTACTAGTACAGTAATGCCCTAAATAATCAACTCCTTAACCTCAGCAGAATTATGGGTAACTTTTCAAGATTTAGTCGGAAATATGGCTTGTTGCCATTCATCGAGAGTGAGAGCTTTCCGATGAATGGCAACAAGCCATATTTCTGACTATATCCTGAAAAGTTACCCATAATTCTGCTGTGGTTAAGGGGTCGATTATTTAGGCCAGTACTGTATGTTGTACAATCATAGTACATACATGTACAGATTAAACAAACCAAGAAGAAAACTTTCTTTTCATCAGAATTTGAAATACGGGAAATACAAAGCTGAAATGTGTCTAGCTAGATTTATGGGAAGTAGTAGACAGAGATTGTTGACAAAGCATTGTAAAGCCGAGTGGCAGAATGATTTATAATATTTATTATTAATTAGCTATAGGTTATCGGCCACAATAAGTAGAACGCTGCCCGCGTCATAAGTAACAAAAAGTCGGCCAATAAGTAGAAAACACTGCCAATAAGTAACAAAAAGTCGGACAATAAGTAGAAAACACGGCCAATAAGTCAAGGTGACGTAAATGACGTCATACGTAATTAGCTCGATCGGCAAAGAAAATTGGTTCGACGGAAGATAGATTGCAGTTGATTTCGAATAAATTACGGACAGTCACTGTTTTTGGGAGTAAATATACATGTACGTGGATGAACTACATGTATCTGTATCAATATCATTCCCATGCAGTGGAAACTGACAGTATACTGTCAAATCGCTGCAAGTTCTTCACAAAGTTCACAAGAATAAAAATTGCTGGAATAATTGTTAATTTAATAAAATACACAATGGTATATCTATGTTAATATATTCATCCTGTTAAACAATTATTACATTGTTGCTAATTAATAAAATACTTATTAATTGGTTGTTTCCATATTGGCCGAGTTATGAGGCCGAGGTCTGTCGTATTGGCATGAGGCCGCATATACAAAAATATATTCAATATTTATTTGTGATGGGCCATAAAAAGCACCCAGCGGGCCTATTTTTATGAGGAGGCAGGTGTCTGAGAAATTAGAACATTAAAGATACATAATCCGATTTGATGGTGCCCATATCATCCAGTTACAACAACAACGGAATTTCATTAAAAGTCAATTTAGTTATCAAAATTAGTTTATTACTAATAAATACCAATTACGATATCATATTTGCAAAAAAAGTCCTATAATAATATTTTTTCTTGGAAGTTTGGATGGATGGGCAAGAGTGGTTACAACTTCCATACATGGTGATTCCTAGTTCAATTTGGAATTCCCCAATGGATGGTTTCACAAATGTAAACACATCTAGAATTCTCACATCTAACCAGTGTGGTGCCATATAACAAGCCTATTTGCATGAATAAAACCTAATTACTGATTCGAAAATAAGTGTATGTATGTATCTGCACATCAACTATCACAACATACCGTATTCTTGTTTGATACTTTTCATCATCTAATATTCCGAAATTAATTATGTAATTTATGATTTCACAACAAGCCAAATGGCTCATCTCATTATTTTCTAATTTGGTAATTAATTAGGTAATGGCTGAATAATATATTATTCTATCACTTTCTTAGTCTTTCTAGTCCATATAAGGTTTGTATCTGAATATAAAATATATTTATCAGCCATCACTGATCTTGGGATTGCAAAATGATGGGCACAAACTATCGGTACTAATGGCCATACAACATAAAATTAATTAATTAATTAATAAATTAATAAACTCACCACTCTCATCTCGAGGCCTTCTCTTATGTCGATCGTCATCATCCTTGTGTTTATCTTTCCTTTTGTCACGATCATCGCGCTAAAATGAAAGAGTATAATTAGTCACTCCAGCAATGAAGATTATTTATGCTTTCGTCTCTCATGTGTGTTTATAAATGGTGCTAAAGACCCAGAGAACTGAAAGGCAATGATTTTTCCCTTATTAAGCTCAGAAAACTTAGTGATTCGTAACCTTCATGTATCAATCATCGGTATGATACAAACACACAGAGGTTTTATCAATACCTTGAGCCTAGTACAGTAATGCCCTAAGTAATCGACCTCTTAACCACAGCAGAATTATACGTAACTTTTCAGGATTTAGTCGGAAATATGGCTTGTTGCCATTCATCGGAAAGCTCTCGGGGAGAGCTTTAAGATGAATGGCAACAAGCCATATTTCCGACTAAATCCTGAAAAGTTACCCATAATTCTGCTGTGGTTAAGAGGTCGATTACTTAGGGCATTACTGTAGGTAGTAATTACACAATGAAACAACTTAGCAAAATATGACATAAATCTGACTCACATCATAATTTAGAGTTGTTTTTCAAACTTTTTGAGAACAGTTACAATCCAAAATGAGTTTATAAATGCATGAATATCTTACTGTTCTTTGACCATGGTTAATTAATCTGATGTTTGGGGTGAAATGCTGAATTTGCATTTTTGACAGAAAATAATAATATATTTGATTAACTATTAGCATAATTACACAATTCAATTGGAGTGCTTCCTGTGAAAACCCAGAAAGGAACATTTATTATTCTCAGCCAAATTTATGGGACATGAGGACCCATGCAATGTATATACACTATTTACAAATGAGAACAGAATAGCTCCATGGGTTGCTCCGAATATTTGAACTTTTAAATGCAAACAGTAAATACATAATCATGAATAAAACATAAAATGAGAACAATAACCACACACACGCAATACAAAATACCATCTAATAAAAACAATAAAATAATTAAAATCAACATATATGTCGTAAGATTCTAAGCAAACCAAAGAAGTACGAATAAACACTGCATTTTGTATTTACGGTATTTCTCATAAACATAAAATTTATTAATGCTGGCCTTACGTGAACATAATTCACAACTCATGCAATTTAACAGTTCCAGATTCAAATCTTATCCAGATGATTTGTGATTAAATACCTTCAAGGCTTTGTTTAGTTCATCTGTCGTCCATGTGTCCTCTTTTGATTTGACCTGAGAAGTGATGAAATTTAAAGCTGCTGTCAGAATCCCAAACCCCAAAATTACAACGTGAACTAAGTTTTCTAAAATCTCAATTTAGCATGACTCTTCTCCAGCTGCATATTACTGTGTTTAGAACATTATACAGATTGCCTGTGAATGTGATCTATGTATGTTTATCAATTGAAATACTCTCAAGAATAATCAAATTATTTATGAAGTCGAATATATGTCTGACAACAAGTGTATTTTTAGGGATACTAATATATGTTGTCAAAATTTAAACTAGTTCTTAAAAATTTCTGGCTGTAAGCGCGTTTGGGATTAGACCAATCCATGCCATGAATCTCTACTCTGGCTTTGACCCATATAAATCATATTCAACCAGTTCAAAACCTGTGAACTTTTTGAAGTTCTGACAGGGAACAGAACTAAATAAAATTGAAACAAGGGTTGCGCATCGAAGATGGCGCTCATCGAGATTTTTGCCCAGTCCGACCGACAATCACTAAAAATGGGCGACTTAAGGATGCATAACTCAGGCACAACAAAAACAAGGGTGCAAGCCTTGAAATAGTGTGCCTGTCATTTGCAGAATGAGGTCCCCAGAGGGTGAATTTAGTGATGCTACCCCGCATAGCAGGCTAGCATCACCAAATTCACCCTCTGGGGACCTCATTCTGCTGAGTTGTAAGCAGAATGAGGTTCCCAGAGGGTGAATTTGGTGATGCTAGCCCGCTATGCGGGGTAGCATCACTAAATTCACCCTCTGGGAACCTCATTCTGCAAATGACAGACACACTATTTCAAGGCTTGCAAGGGTGGCACATCCAAGATGGAGCTTGTCAACCTGAGGTGCTGCGAAAAGTCAACTCAGAAATTTATGAGGACAAAACAAGATGGCATGTATTGCTTTTGCTTCTTATGGAAGTTGGAACACCTCCACAACAAGTATTAAACACAGGGCCGATTTCTCTGGGGCCGACTGTTTTAGGCCAACTTCTCCTGTATTCCCGGAGTCAGATGAACAGACTCAGGGTAATCAGTTCCATTCCCACACTGTGTCAGTTGGGACATTGTAGGGCCATTCAAATCGAGGGTTTAGAATTGAATCGAATGAGGGCTAAGATTCACGAATTGAATAAAAAATCTCAAATTGAATATATACATGTATGAGCCAAACGTGGGTATCAAAATTATAAGTTTCAGCGAACCTGGGTAACATAATGCCAGTGAGATAATTTTGGGACAATAAAATATTAAAAAAAAAAAAACATAATGCCAGTTCTGTGAACCTGGGAAATGTAGTGCCCAAAAGCATGAGATTACCGAGTACTATAATTTAATTACTGCGTACTGATGCAATTACAAGGACATCAGATGGGTGATGGAGCATGCATGTTATAACGTATAAAACCATCTGGTGAAAACTGCTAGAAGTTTCTTTCACAAAAAAATCTTCTTTCTTCAAATTATAACAAGAGCATCGCTAGGGCGTGGCAAAATTCAACAAATGGTCATAACTATCGTGAAATTTGGCGTGCGGAACCCAAATTTGAACTTGACCTGTATTTTGGGCTAGTAAACTCACATTCCAAATTTCATTCCATTCAGTGCAGACTTACTAAAGTTATCATCCGGAACGAAAATTGAGTGCAAATTCCAACAAAAAAGGCCATAACTCTGGTGAAAATTGGCAGGCAGAACCCAAATTTGAACTGAACCTGTGCTATTTTGTGCTAGTATAAAACACATATATTGTGGCAATATGATTATGGGTGCTCACAGGTGCCTAATAATTGTGATGCCCTAATAATAGTGATGGGTGGGGATTTAAGCTGAAATTAATAAGTGATGACAATTTCAGTCAATGTCTCAATGCCAAATAATTATGATTGTTGCAAATTTTCTCTGATCACTTATTTAAATGTTCCAGTAATGTTTGGTAAATGTTCTAACACTAAAGAACTTAGCAGAACACATACTGTATCGGTGTATCCTTAGTGATCTGACAACTCAAACAGTAAGCCTAGTTGAAATCTGAACAGTAAGGAATCTGAATATCATCAGTGAGGTACCGCTACATCAACAAAAATAAATTCTTCCATCAGAACACTAAGCCAAAGTGATCCAAAGCTGAATTTGCATGAGATGATTAACCCTTTACCCAACAAACCGGCCAAAACCGGCCAAATAAAGCTTCAACAGCCTAAAATATCTTCGGTCTGTCTCAATAGAACCATACAAATATGAATATCATTGGAACCGGCTCCTTGACCACATTGTGATAGTTACAGTTATGCCCTGTGCCAATGCATTCTCTTATATATGCGAGTCGACCATAGGTCGCCTCGCATATATAAGAGAATGCATTGGCCTAAAAAAAATCTTTTTTTAACACATTTTACCATTTTTTCTTACATTCTTTAACAATTTTATAATTTTTAATGTGTTAAGCCAATGCATTCTCTTATATATGCGAGGCGACCTATGGTCGACTCGCATATATAAGAGAATGCATTGGCACAGTGCTCTTCTGTTGGGTAAAGGGTTAAACTCTGATCAGTAACATAGGGAGGTCATGTGACTGAAATGTGCCATTTAATATGAATGTCTTTGTTCAGAAGTATGTAACTGTATCCAAACACAACTCCATACATGTACATGTGTATATTCCAAGGATTTACAAAGATATTGCCACTATGTTTAAAACAGGCATATGAATTAAACATTGGAAGCAAGAATGGTATTGAATTTTAAAAATGACTTTATTTTGGACCTTATCACATTCTTTGAAAACAGGCAAGTAAATTCATCACATCATTTCTTGTATATCATCATTAGGCCAAAGAAAAAAGATACTATGTTTCCGTACATCGACCGACCATAAAAATAACCCGCCGACCCTAATCTTTTTATTGATATTTTGAGAAAAAGTCAAAATTTTCTATAAAAAAAACAATTTTTTTTTTTTTATTTTTTTACTGTTTTTACCGCTAATGCTCATAAATATTGATAATCATTAGGTGCAAAACATATGGTTTCTAACATAAGCCTGTGATAAGTGACATGAAGTGTGACTGTTGTCTCAAAAGCCACAGGTGTGTGATGGGTTGTGGATTGATAGGCATGAATCTTGCAATTTTAATTTCAAGAGAGTGGATCTCATGCCTGCTTTACCATTATGCCTTGTTTGGGACTTATGGAACATATGCATGAGTTCCAAATAAAAATGCATGCCCATTTATTATTTTCTTGGGAAATCCCCCCCCCCCCCCCCCCCCCCCCTGCACAGTGCTTATCTGAGTCTGCAAGTTTATTAATTTTGAGGCTATGAAAAGTATATGACATACATGTGAACATGTCAATATCGAATAAGACTCTACATGACACATACTATGTTGATTCCTATGCTTGACCTACATGTACTATAAAATTTTTAACTATAGTTGATGTTTTGCTCAGAGTTATTTGGGTCTGCACTGTTTTAACTTTCAATGAAATTTTTCCTGTGCACTATTATTTGGGCCTGCACTTTTATATGGGGCCTGAGAGTAACGGTAGGAACACTATAAACAGACGTGTGTGTATCTGTATATATACATGTATATAGGTTATGACCACATATGTTAGGGGTACAGCTACTGTTTCCAAAAACCAGGCATGCTAGGTTGGGTGCACTGGCTACCTCTAGACAATGGGATGCTGTTGCCACAATACAAGTACGGTATAATGGCGGTATTATGGGTAAAATTCTTATAAAAGTTAGTGACATCAATCTCATACCAAGTTTATAGCCAAATTTATAAAAATGTGGTATGTGAAAAATAAATAACATCCTTATTAAAGCATGAAGTAAGTTTGATCTTTCATCAATCTTAATGTATATTTCCTAGTGCTGTGTTTATCAAGTAATACTTTCCCACAACACAAGTTGGCATTTTATGTCATTTTCGGTCGAGGTAATTCAATATTTCTGCAGCTGGATAAAAAATATCAAAATAAAATAAAAAAATAAATTTCCCTACCTACCTACCCTAATTTTTTCACTTCGTTATCGGAAACATACTATCTTTTTTCTTTGGCCTTATCATCATTAGGAAATAAGTCACAATGACTTCTACTGCTTGTAATTAATATTAAAACAGTTATTGTACAGTATTAATCTAAATGTTAATTTGTATATAATGTTTCTTTTCAGCGATCGAATAAGATTCAAATTGATATCTTACATCCCAATGCTCGTTGTCGAAAAGTTCCTTGAATTCTTTCAGACATTTGGCCTCGACGACATGTATTTACATGTACTGTTATGCCCAAAGTAAATGGCCCATCTAACTGAAGTGGCACCCCAGTTTAACTGCGTTCCGTTTTAACCTAACTGTGGTTATAAGATGCGTTTAAAACGCAAGAGAACCGAATAAATTGTGCGGTTAAAACGGATAAGTCGCGGTTAAACCGGTATATGTCGCTCTTAATGGAACAGATACCATATGGCGTATATGGCGTGTCATGTTTTAGTTGCCATGCTCGTTAGACAAGTTAGCACAAATAACATGGCAGTGTCCCTTTCAATTTCAATATTTTTTGTTGTGGATCTTCTATTTATTTTGGATAAATAGAACAGACATTCATATACCAATATTTTATGTTTTGGGTAAACGGAAGATTGTGATGTATGGTGTGAAAAAGTAGAAGTGTTTTTGTGTGTTTTATTTATTTTTGGATTTCTTTTTTATTATAATGTTGTATACTTTATAGTAGCCTTTTGGTGAAAATAACAGTTGGGCTAACCCCGATGGGTAATTGGAATTCTTACGGCCCATTTTCGACTTTAACCATCAATAAAATAAATATTTATATAATTATATATAAATATAATTATTCGACAATTTAGCTGACTAGTGCCGGTCACTTTCAATATAAGGAAAACGCGTTTAAAATGGAACAACCACAAAACGGAAAAAACACATTCAAACGGATCAAATGGCCACTGAATTTCAAACGGATTCGAGTGGATAATTATATAATAATATAAAGTGGGGGTTAGAGTCCCACACATGCATCATAAATGTAAAGTGAGGGAAACAATACATAGTCACAAAATGCGTTTAAACGGAACAACCGCACTCATCAAACGTCGGGCATTATTCGGATATCGGAAACCGATATTCAAGTTTCACGATCTTGCATTCGTTGCTATATAATCATAATTAACTACAAACGTGACACGCCAGCTAGATTCGCGAATTGCATATGTACTATTACTAGTATTAAATTCAGCACTCTACTTTGCTTCAAACATAAGCATGTATTTTTTCACAAGCCGAACAACGGACGTATACTAGAACATATACGTCAAAATTATACAGTTTTCAACAAGTCGGGATTAAAACATAAAATATATCGTGTTGAGTACCGATGGTGATAACAAAAACATACAATCAATTCCGGGTGGATTATAAAGTTACCACTTTGCCATGATCGCTAAAACACAAAACGATAACATACACTGGTAGATGCATGAGTAGTACACCTCTCTTTCCCATTAAATATTCAAATACCGGAAGGTTAACGTTTACGTGCGTTGTAACTGCAGTTAAGGGTTATTAACTGAGGTAACCTAACCGCATGTAACTGCGATGCCACCGCAGTTACGACAAATAACTGCGGTGCGGTTACGGTTTAACCGCAGTTGTAAACGGATTATAACTGCAGTTAATGGGTCATTTACTTAGGGCATAACAGTATATAGATACATGTACACGTATAAATAATTTACTTAAGCAAATTATTATCTAAGATATCTGTTACCACTGTGCATTTCAAAACTATTAACTTGTCAGAGAAGTGGTGAGAATATGAATTGTACTCCATTTATACAGCATATACTGCAAAAAAATAAATATATTGGAATGCAATTTATAAATGACACTGTCACAACTATACATGAGGTGAATTTCATACTGCCAGATTAATTTTTTTTAAAGAAACCTGGATAAAATGAATTGGTTGCAAGTAATTCATAGTAGTGGTTGCATACTCTAATCTTGGGTGTTATTTTAATGACCGGCTTTGAGCTGTTAATTAAATTTTAGCTCCTGTAGACCTGTACTAGTAGTAGTATCAAACATCCCTGCTGATCACCACCACCTATTGCTAGCTCCCTTTTATTTGAAAACCTCAGCTTTTTGAGAAACAACATATTGACATACATGTTTCATGTATTATTGAAAATTCATGTTGATGATCGTCACTAGTATCAATTAGGCCAAAAAAAATAAATACCTGTGATTAGGGTTTCCCTACCTACCCTAGAAAAAGGTGCCTACCCAAAACTGTTTATTGGACTGTAGACACAGATAAAAAAAAAATTTAGTGGGAAGGGGGATCTTACCCAATTTCAAACCTCTCCTATAAAAACGTTTTTTTAGTCTAGTGCTCTGATTAATTCAAGATTAACAATATTTATTATTGAACCTTTCAATTAATCTTAATTGTGAAGCTTTCTAGATTGAATTGTCAATAACCCAATGGAATTCAGAATAAAATAATTTGATAATAAAAATTAAAAAAATCCCTACCTACCTACACTAATTATTTTGGACCATGTAACCTAAACACAGGTATTATTTTTGTTGGCCTTACCTTAGTGATCTAAAACTACTGGGAACACTAATATTGATTATCGAAAGGCCCTTGGAACATTAGTAGGAACACCTATATAAGTGATCGGAGATCTTAGAAACATTAGTATAAGGAACTAGTGTAGAAAGGCATATGTAAGTGATCAGAGACCCTAGGAACAACTACATGTATATTAGTGTTCTAGCACTTAGCTAATTTGCATAATTCGGGCTGTGGGAACATGCCAAACATTAAGCTACTCTACTTCGGAACAATAGCACCAATGTTCTATCATACGGTATATTACGTACTCAATAGCGCAATGCATCAGGAATGCTATTACTGCAGGACTTAAAATTTGATGAGAATCAGAATCATGATTCTTGAGTTTGATTCTAGTAAAAGCAGCTGGTTCGCTGTATATTAATGCTATATTTTGATTCTCGAAAAATTTATGAATTTTAAGGTCTGTACTGTACTATTCTGATAACAAGTGTTCTCAGACATTTCTCTGAACACTTACAGAACATTATATTATAAACATACATGTTCGGTATGGGTATGAGTCTTCATTGCTTCAACAAATGTGAACAAATTCTCATAGAGTCTTATCTTATCGAAATTGTCATCATCATGTACCATATTGAATAATTGATGAATTTGATCAGAATGGCACATTCACATTGAGATGTCCCTCAACTCACGTCAAGCTTTTTTTTTTATTTAAAACTCACACATGGTGATGGTCTTTTTCACCCACAAGATCCGGGATCTCACCTTCTCAATGAAACGTGATGTGGAGACTCAGATCACTTCACTGTACATAGTAATAATATGTTTATTATATGACCAATTGAACTTAATTATTACAAACAACCTCTGAAAATTATTTTTAAAAAGGGGATCAGTTGAATTCAAATTTAATGAACGAATCGCAACAATTTAATCAACAACAACAATTTTAAGATTAAAATTCTCAAATGAAAATAGTTTAGGAGCCTCGTTCTGATTCAGACACGCATGATCTGGAATCGGATCACGATACTATGATGATCCGATTTATCGGAAAAGCATCACCAAACGATAGTGGTATTTAGTGAAAATAATGACAGTCATATAATAAAATTGAATCCCATGATCAAATCAAAACATTGTCAAATCAGCAGCCCGATTCAAATCTCGAAGATTTGCAGAGTCCTAGGATGTCAGATAAATTAATTTATGTATTAGATGGCTACTATAGTACTCTATTGTTGCGATTTGTTCATTAAATTTGAATTCAACTGATCCGCTTTTTAAAAATAAATTTCAGAGGTTGTTTGTAATAATTAAGTTCAATTGTGAATTGGTCATATAATAAACATATTATTACTGCAGTGAAGTGATCTGAGACTCCACATAACGTCTCCTTGAGAAGGTGAGATCACGGATGAGACTCGCAGCCGGCGGCAGCTCGTCTGATCCGGGATCTCACCTTCTCAATGCGGTGTGAAATGGAGACTCAGATCACTTCACTGTAGTAATAATCTCTATTGACTATATCCCATGATCGAATCAAAACAGTGTCAAATCGTCAGCCCGATTCGAAGATTTGCAGGGTCCTGGGACGTCAGATGAATTCATTTATGTATTAGATGGCTTCTCTATTAGTATTATAATGAAGCCATCATCTATAATAAACAAATGTGAGGTATTTGACAGACCTCAATCGCCTATGTGATAGTAATTTTTAGTATGTCAGCGGTTGCCAAAGACGCTTTCGTCAGGTGGAAAAATATTGGACAGAATTGTTTGGCCACAAAAAAAGTATGCCCACGAAACAGTCAAATAATTTGCTACAACATAATATAGATAATTTGTTGAATCATAATATAACATATAATTTGAATCATACAGAAGGCATTCTAGGTGTCTTTGGTTAAAATTGTAGGATGATTTTTATCATAGGTTTTCGTCCATCTTCGGTGTCATTGGTATTTATCAAAAATAGGATTGGCCCAAACGACAAACACCTTGCAGCAACTGATTGGTCGTTTTGCCAATATTGTTATACAAAGACAATCAAACACATTAAAGTATCAAAATATGTTATCAATTTATAAAATAATATAAAATTATCAATTAAATATAAAATTAATGTCGTAATTGGATCGATCCATTATTAGAAGAGGTAAGTTTAATTAAGTACGCCCAAAATTAAATCGGCGATAAGTCACGCCACACTTTTTAGGATGGCGACCAAAGACCGGTTGGATGTGATCAAGGGGCATTTGGCAGGGAATTTCCGAAATCAGAGAGAAGATGACACTAATCAACATGAAATAAATATTCAACCAGTTGTTTGCGCATCCACAAACGACAGCAAACTGCCTGTTGACAACGAAGCACCGACGATTCCAAAACGCAGGTGCGCGTACCGGCATTTTTGTGTACCCAATTTTCGTGTCAAAACATGGTTTTCCCCACAGACCATCTAAACAGTGATAATTGTGTGACATTATAATTTATATACTTTTGAAGTAATTAGACCACTTACCTTACTATAAACTTATACTAAATGATAGAGAATAGATGCATTAAATTTCTATTTATTAAGATTTCAGTCACTGTTTAGAAGGCCTGTGGTTTTCCCATAGCATAATATTAATACAAAAAATGCCATAAATTTTAGGCAGTGATTGGATAATCAGGTCTGGTAGATGTGATAATACAGATACAGTAGCTGTATTCAGCTAATCTAGCTGAATTCAGCTATATATTCTACTCTCAATCATGCTGTTTTTCGATAATTAACTAGAAACTCTAAATTCTAATTAAGTGTACTGTGTAGCGGTCGCGTTGTAAATATAGAACGGATAGCTCAGTTGGTTTGTGGGCCGACCTCTGAGCTACACCTTCGACACGGTCGAGGGTTCAAATCCGACAAAATATCGGTCGGACTTTGTGTCGCCATCTGCATTCCCAGTACCATGGGCATCACAAATCAATCATCGATGCCACGATCAGTGATCTGAGAAAGATTCCAGAAGCCAAAGAGTCTCAGACAAATTGCGTACTGGACTAACTTCGTACCTCTGCTCCTCTCGTAATGTCATGACCAGGGATGACACTACACTTGGCACACCGTCGGATCGGGAGCCGACGCTAATGGCTGTCCCGTGTGCAACAATGTGCGCACGTTAAAGATCCCTACCGTGGCGAAGAAGTCACGGGTTCGGCATAAAAACTTCCTGGAAAAATTATGGATCTACTCGATCCCGTCCTGTAAAAGCCAGCCTTGGTCACTAGGACGTAACAACTACAGATACAGAAGGCCGATGACCACTCTGATCGAGAGGTCTAGACTATATCTCTTGGTCATGGTCGTTAGACGCTTTGTGTGATCACCGAAGTTAAGCAACGTCAAGCCCGGTTAGTACTTGGATGGGTGACCGGCTTGGGATTCCGGGTGCTGCCAACTTTCGGTGCGACTCCCACACCTCTCTCTCTCGTTCTGTTACACTGGGGGCTCGTCTGCTCCTCAGAGTCTGTGTCATGATGCGACCGCTCTGGGGGAGGACTCGGGTGAGATTCACCCGGGTGAGATTCGGTGAATCTCAAAAAGAACGGGGGACTAGTGTAGCATTCGCTTTGTAAATATAGAAGGCCGATGACTTCTCTGATCGAGAGGTCTATATCTCTTGGTCATGGTCGTTAGACGCTTTGTGTGATCACCGAAGTTAAGCAACTTCGAGCCCGGTTAGTAACTTAGTGACTGGCTTGGAATTCTGGGTGCTGCCAACTTTCGGTGTGACTCCCGCACTAAATTGACATTTAATAAATAATTGAGTTTAAGCGCAATAAGAAATTCCTTATTGCGCTTAAGCGCAATAAGAGATTCATTAATTTCCTTATTGCGCTTAAGCGCAATAAGGAATATTCTTATTGCGCTTAAGCGCAATAAGGAATTTCCTTTAAGCGCAATTAGATCTTCCCTTATTGCGCTTTTAAAGCGCAATAAGGGATTCCTTATTGCGCTTAAGCTCAATTATTTATTAAATGTCAATTTGGCTTCCCATATCTCTCTCGTTCTGTAATTTGTGCATCAATATTAGGTTACATCTTTCTCCAATCACTTTCAAACAAATCAAAACCATCACTCATTTTCTGAGAAAGTGTTGCATTTTGTCGACACGGCAATGTCCATTATGTGTGAAAACTCACTACGACGATTACAAGTATCACGATCGACAGTTCAATGATGCATTGCAGAATATCTTGGAAAACTATATTTAATACATTATTCAACACAGAAGATGCAATGTCTTTATCAGTTCCGGAAATAATAATTAATCTGGTGCTGCTCAAACAGAATTTGATTGGTGCTCTAAAATTATTAAATAGTTGAAAAGGACGACATCTCTAGCCAGAGATTACCCAAGCGAGCACAACTCACCACTTTAGCTTAATGCACACTATCTGTATAATACCGTTACAAATAGTTAACAGTATCACTCACAACCCATTAGTGGTGTGTGAGTTCAAATGCTTGAAGTTATGTACATCATTCTAATATGCTCCTTTCCATTTTAGCAGCGGGAAGAAATACAGGAGTGTCTTTGATGGGGTATAAATATCTTTGTTTTGTTGTATTTGGGTCTCTTCTACATGTAAAGTCCACAATACCTCCCCGGCCAATCCAGTGGGAATATCTAGAGCACAACAGATATAGGGGTGTCGGATCAAACCTTGGTCCAAGACAATATAGTGTTCTTGGGAGTTGGGTGTAAATTAGAATGAGCTCATTTCAATTCTCTGTATATTCTCTATGTCAATCATGTCATGTGTATGCAGTACAATTCTGGTAATAGGTACATGTATGATACAGGTGAATACAGACAGCTTCTACGATCCTCCTAGGTGTGACAGCTGAGTTGTTAGGCCTACTGAGTGACATTTCTCCTATACCACGGCCAGTCAACAATCGATAGTAAATGCTCTGAACATTAAATGGTTATGTACAAACGAGTGCCATAATTTTGTATAGAGCATATCACATAAATCACAAATTCACTAAGTGAGCACTCTGACGACCACAATTCATTCGTATGTGGAAAGAATTCCGTCGTAGGAAGTAACCGGTAGTTGGATTGCGCATACTGACATCAAGATCGCAAGTAAAAAATAATATCAAGCAATGTTTGATTTTAGATGCGAAATCGTGGCATATCCTTGGCTACCTCCACTTGCGACGTAATCACAGTAGTGTGTACATAAAAATCATAGCTGGAAAGATCGTAGGGTAGTCAATCACATGCTTACGAATAACCAACGATATCGCCATCTATGACTACATCGCAATCGTGTGAACAAATTATCCATGATTTTGTCGGGCCAGATTCTCTTAGATCTACTAAATTCGCCATAAATCACATGCATGATTTATCCAAATATTTAAATGTATCTGGAATGGGTTAAGACCAAGTTATTTGTTACTGCTGAGTTAGGCAACTTAGCTTCCCAATTAACTTTACTGAAACACCAAGCGTATAGATACATTACTATAAAATATCTGATGAAAGTGGACTGGTAATGTACCTTTAAATTGAGATGAAAGCAGATGACCAGAAATTTCCCGAAGTGTACTTTATTATTAATACTTCGAAAACTGAAGACAAAATAAAATGAATCCATTCGAAAATATTTCTGTTCATCGTGGAGACAAAAGCAGATGCCATTTCATTGATGTATGTCAAACATTTAGGCTCTCAAAGTTGCCGAAACCAACAGCATGCATATATAACTGCTGTAAGGAAATTTGGTGAGATAGCCAAACCCGTGTACAAGTGTGAAATGTTTTTGAGAAAGAGAGCTACTTTAGTTCGCTTCCAGTGAACTCAGATAATCGCCAGACTGACGGGCCAATGATAAGTTACAATATCTAGTTCACCTAGATTGATTGATGTCAGAGTGCATGGTATGATTTGTCAGTGATTACTCCTGTCACCTCTTCGCTGGCTATTACATAACAGTTAACTCTCAACATGCCAGTACATCGTGCTTTTAACCAATATGCAAAACACCTCCACACAGTTTTACAATTGATTTAGGTCATGTTTTCACAGAAAATAGTTCCCAGGATATTTACATTCACCTCCCCTGGTAAGATTTCACACAAAATCAAAATCGCTGTGTCGATAAATTGCAACACTTTGTCACAAACAAGTGACGTTTTTTATTTGGTTGAAAGTGATCGGACAATAGGGTGACCTAAATTTGATGCGCAAATTAGAACTTCTAGTTTATTATCGAAAAACAGCTGCTTCGAGAGTATAATATATAGCTGAATTCAGCTAGGTTAACTGAATTCAGCTAGGTTTGCTGAATACAGCTGTTGTAGCTGTATCCTGCTTTTAGTTTCAAATAATTGACAAACCGGCAAAATTTCATGGAACAAAATGTTGATAAATAACAGGTTTTGGGGATTTTTTTACTGTAGTTGACTGGTTAGCATCATTTATGGCACTTAATCGATTCGGATAACTGGAGCAGCATTTTAATAAAACGTTGTTGTTTTTGGAATCTGATGATATGGGGACCATCGAATTGGATTGAGTACCTTTAAGCTCAATTATTTATTAAATGTCAATTTGGTTCCCACAATCATGTACTAGTACATGTATGTTTGGTCTTTTTTATAAAGTACCTCAAGATATTATAGGAAAATATAAAAACATCGCATCAAATTCAACACCAGTGACGTTGAAGATCTGTTGTAGTATAAGATACTAATTCGTTGTACTTAGTCAATCATTATAGGACAATTTACCGTCATGTAGAACGGCCATGAAGCCAGCAAAATGAAGCAATTAACTGGTTTACGGTAAACATTTATCCATGTCAGGAATCGGAACGCTGAAAATGTGCGTGTCGTGAATCGGAACACTCCGAAAACAGAATCGGAACGTATGTTAGTGTTACATTGTACTTTGAAGGCATTATGTCAAGCTGCAATCGCGTATTTTGATCAACTGTATTTTTAAAGTAACGATGGGTTGTTTGCAGATACACATAATCAATTTGTTCTACAAAACATGATCTCTTTCGCTTCGAAATTCACAATTGTACACAATACTTTTCTTCTGTGTGTGGATTTGAGTGAGCAAACCCTTGTAATTTGCTTCAGCGTGCTATATATGGGACTAAAGAATAAGTAAGTGAAGAGTAAAATACCCTAGAAACAAGTCCTATCATTTGAATGTGTCATCTCATGAGTTGCTCCCTCCATATACATCAATTCGTAAACATGTTTGTGGAAAATCGAGCAAAACTTTCACAGAATCGGATCTTATACTGCTCGGAATGGGAATTTTGCTCGGGAGGAATGAGATTTCGAGAAGCATATCCTCCACACTGAGTCCACAGTGATTTAAAGGCCCACTTAATTTTCGAACCCCCAGATAATTTTATGTAAAATATATGCCATATTATATACCATTTGAAAGAGGAAGCTCTTAAGATATAGAGTTATTCCCCTTCCATTGAAAATACATTTTATTTTGTATTCTGGGAGTCATAAGGGTGGAAATCTTTCTTTGATTTCAGCTATTTTCTATTTCTCTATGGGCATCTTCTGAGACACAGACATTTCAAATGGTGATGAATTATGGTATTTTAATCATATTTTATGGCATAGATTGTTAATACAGTATATCAAGGCCCTATAAAAAAAAATAATCAGTGACTTGAAAATTAAATGGGCCATCAACGATTGCTTCCCAGATTTTCTCAGCCAAAAATTAATGAACGTACAGGGCCAAATAACGACCATACAGGTGCGAAATATATCTGGAAATTAATAAGCGTACATATATGCTTATTTGTCACTTGAGAGGAAACTAAATTCAATAATTAATTGCACTTAAGCATTTGTCAAATATCTAGAGAACACTTTTTAACTAATTACATTGTTGGGGTTTCTTTAAAAAAGTACATACTTCACCTGAACAACATACAATGTACATTTATATAAATATGTACCTACTTTTAATTTGCAGACAAGAAGTGCTGAAATGGAACGGATGGGGCTACAAGGATTCAAAGTTCATCCTCAACAAAGACACGCAAGTCCAATTCACTGGAGAAAGGTTCATACAACCGTCATATACTAGTAGCGGATTATTTACATGTAGATACTGTTAAATTACTGTCCCACATCTACTAGTACCTTATTACCCCACTCAAAGATTTTGGGGTGTACTGGATGACATCCGCCCTTAAAACCCTTTGAGTGCCAGGTCCGATTTTTGTATCAACCCATATACCCTGTGCCAATGCATTCTCTTATATATGCGAGTCGACCATAGGTCGCCTCTCATATATAAGAGAATGCATTGGCCTAACAATTTTTCATCATTATTATTTTTTACAATTTTTTCACCATTTTAATAATTTTTTCTTATATTCTTTAACTCTTTCAGTTTTTGTAGGTTTAGTGCCAGGGAATCTTACGTTTTTCATGGGCATCAAAATTATTACTATGAATACTTGGTGATAGTTTTGAGTTATAACATGCCCCTAAGGTTTTATCCAGTTTGTTTTTAAATTCGCTATAGCATGCTTAAGCATTCCCTAAAAAAAATAAAAAATTACAGACCGTAAATTAGGGTCGATGAGATCGGCTCCTGCCACTGAAAGGGTTAAATCCGTCAATGCATCAGTCCGAGCAGATAAATCAGCCATGAGTTTTCGGTCTGAATGCATTTTGGTATGGAGATTAGTCATCAGGAGGCCTTTAAGAATAGGGGCCAATGACATTGTTTGCATTCTTCCTTTCAAAAGTTATTCTTTGTTTATCTGGAAATGATGGTTTTCTGTCCGTCCGCACAGGTACATGTATACCGATATCAGCCATGGCTTATCAGATCTGAATGTAGTTAGGTATGGAGGTTCACAAGGGCTTACAATGAAATGTTCGCATTTCTTTTCATTTCCTTTAATATTTGGGTTCCGTTCTGCCCATGTTTCAATATAGTACCATTTATGCCAGCACCTGTGATGCAACCCCTTACTAGCGTAATCTCTAAACCAAAGTGTTTCTCATTAAAAATTATCTCAAATGGTCAGCCATCCTCAAAACCTTTGACTCGGGAATTAGATTACCCAGCTTTACGAAAAGGTGTCTTGGGTATCAAGCTTGTCTTCGCTGTGTTTTCAGCACACATTTGATAACAAAATATTGCAACTGATCAAATGGTGCATGAGTAGTAATCTTTAAACTGTTATTCCTGCCTCATATTAGCTTTTAATCGGTGACATAATATTAAGAAAGGAGATAATTGCTATAACATAATCCTACAAAGATCAAGCTGGGTACTTGAATGACTCATTCCTAAAGATGGGTATCCAAAACACCAAAATGCTTGCAATAATGACTCTTTCAGCTAAAGTAATGGGTGGTTGAGTCATACATGTACTTAATTGAGTATACATGTAATTGACAGGTACAAGATAAGTGGAGAGGTAATGCCGCATTTGAAGGATTGGATGGTTGCGACTGTTGGCATCAGTTTGGATCACAAATCACCCGCTCAGGTACATGTGCATATATATTTAAGCAATTCAAATGTTGTTTACTAAAAAATTAGAAAAATCCTTTTTATCTGGTAATATTCATAATCCAAGTTGGCGGAATGTTTTGTATTTTTTCATATTTTATAATCTCCTTTTATACTCAACAGCATATATGTAACAATTGAATGAATTTGAGCCATGGATTAGTGCAAAATACAGTCATGTGCTCTTTGAAAGATGCAAACAACATGGTAATTTTAATGACTCAAGTCATAAACTCATCTTCATTATAATTACCATGTTTGCATCGTTCAATGAGCACATTCCTGAGTGTATTTTGCACTAATCCATGGCTCAAATTCATTCTGTTGTTGCATATATTTTGTTGAGTATAATAGGATGGTGCCATAAATGGCCGGATTTAGTGTACAGTACCCCTTTAATAATCATACACGTATATACATGTATCTCTATTATTGACTGATTTCTTGTTCTTGAGTTTCAGAATGTTAACCCCTTTACCCAACAAACCGGCCAAAACCGGCCAAATAAAGCTTCAACGGCCTAAAATATCTTCGGTCTGTCTCAATAGAACCATACAAACCATAGGTCGCCTCGCATATATAAGAGAATGCATTGGCCTAAAAAAATTCTTTTTTTACCATTTTTTCTTACATTCTTTTATAATTTTTAATGTGTTAAGCCAATGCATTCTCTTATATATGCGAGGCGACCTATGGTCGACTCGCATATATAAGAGAATGCATTGGCACAGGGCCCTTCTGTTGGGTAAAGGGTTAATGTATGATAATGAGTTTTTTCATTGCCTTGTAGTTTGGCATGTAAACTGGGAATTTGTTTAGAAGAAAATTTAGCATTTACCCTTTCATTGGACAGTAAATAGCCATAGATGATAATTCTATGGCTTTTTCTATGGCATTGCTTATTGCTCTGGATAATTTTTATGACAAATGATCTGATTTCTTTTCTCAGCCTGAACTAACAGCAGCAGACTTACCCGCTCCAGTTAAGAATGAGGGATTTGTCATCGGACTGACTAAAATTGGTGTCCATTATACAGATGATTGCCAGGACCGACTGTTCCGAGCTCACGGTAAGATATCTTACTAGCAGTGTTCATGCTGTCGATGGCCAAATTTCTTTATCATCTCATCCTAAATAAGTTTTATATAGTATCCAGGGTTTAAAATGATAGATATGAGTCGAAGACACCTGTCTGGAAATGATTCTATCAAATAATATTGATTTTATATATTAAAATACAATTAGTGGTTTCAGGAGAAATCGACTACAAGTTGATTATTCAAACCCCATCTCCCAATTTTCCATTTGTAATCCTGTTTGACATGGGAACGTCTTTTGGGACACCATTTTCAGAACTCTTCATAGGTTTTTGTCTTATTACTCCGTAAATATCTATTTTTAAATACAGCTACCGGTATACCGGTACATGTTTGTAGTTAAGTGCATTTATACCACAATAAATCTGATCAGTTATAGTTAAGAAAATAAATTGGAGTAGAGTGGGTAAACATGATAATAAATCGGGAGCCGGGAATGCTAAATGAAAAGATCATGGACCGGCGCTAAATGTTTTGTTTGAAAAAATGTTCTGTTACTCTTTTAGCTTTACATAACACACACTTGAATAATTCTCCCAAATTACCTAGACATAATTTGAAGGATCAATTGAGTCATGTACATTTAAACAACATACTGGTTCCAACACAAATAATAATTATTAAACATGAAAGACGCCAAGCATGCTGAGTTCTGCTATAGAGCACATGTGCTACACAATACTAACATAATAGCAGCATCATAAAATGATCACTACATGATTAATAATTGGGTCTTTGAAAAATTTGTGTTCAGTTTTCTTGTAGATTCTTCATTATTTGAATGGATTGTTACATTTCTGCTATTTGTGATGATCAGTAGGCAAAGTTGAGGATTTGTTTTGACTAATCGACTCGCAGATTCAGGATAGGATTTATTTAATAATCGAATCGACCTTGATTAGTAGACTAACCGTTTCAACCCTCGGTCAAACTAACCGTTTCAACACTCGGTCAAACAAAAGGATACCCGCTGTCAATTTTCTCGTCTCAAAAATGTCAATTAATTAGTTTTTTTTGCATGACTGTTATTCTTTTAATAGCTTTGCTTTTTTTTTTTCATTCAAAGTTTAGCCTCAGTATTCTCAATGAAGTAGATTTTGGTTTTTCATTTGGCCAAGGTTTCTGAACAAATTGCCATTGAAATTAAAAAATGGCCAAGTTTTTTGTGGCCAGTGATAACCCTGCTTACTTGGTCAACTCAGTTTCATCTTCAATCAAATCTCAAGAGATGAAGTCCAAAATGTATTCATATACATGGGTTTTCTTGGCAGGTTTCTTTTAGCTTGCTTGATTGTGTCTGTACTCATTCATCATATATATGTTAGTTTGTATTTCTTTCAAATTTTCTTTGTTCGACACCAAGTTCGATATATTTTCAAAATTGTTGAACAAATTCAACTTGCTATGGATATTTTTTGGGCAGCTGGAGATTAGTTTTATTAAAATTGTTTAGTTTTGGTTAAATATCCGCACAATGAAGAGAAATTATTCTCTGGTTGAAAATTGGCACTTAACTTTATAACTTTAGAGAAATATAAATATTTTCAATGGTGATATTGATATTTTTTATCCTATCTGATCTGTCACTAAGGATTATGTTCTGAAATGATTCCATTGTCACTTTTCAGGCCACACCCTCCATGAAGTATTTGTTCTCAGGGAAGGAAAGTTCGATAGAATTCCTGATTTGGTTGTTTGGCCTAGTAAGTATCCTTAGTCACACCCCCCACTGTCTCACTCCTTTGTATCTGCTATACATGAGTCTGTGCAAATATATTCTTGTATCTGACAAAGGCTGTAAATCCACAAAAGCTTTATCTTTATCTCCAATCTTTTTTTTGCACCCGGTGAGTATATAAATGATAAGGCCTGACAAAAAAATAGTGATGTTTCAGATAACCCGCCTGCTCCAGACCTCCGCCCATACTAATTTTACTAAAAAATAAACTCAAAAATAAAACAAAAAACTAATCCAATTTTAGTTAAACTGTGCTGATCAGTCACCGATCTGCATTATTTACACCAGTTTTAAGATGGCTGCGCCCTTGTGTATACAGGCCAGTTCACCTGGCAGTTGATGTCGCGATCATTTTTTATTAAATTCTGTACTAAGGCATCATCATGCCTTCCAATACCTAGAGTAATATGCTCATTGTGTCCTGTTATATCACCTGTGGTGCCAGGGGCATATATTCACTATTCAGAATGAATATATATCCATATATTGATGTTTATAAAAAATAAAACTAATTTACGACCTACTTTTTTCCCCCCGTCCATTACCGGAAGCATCACTATTTTTTGTTATGCCTAAACCTACTGTCCAGGAACATATCCTATCATGTGTGATGATATTATTTTAAAGTTCTGATTTCGTTTTGAGTCTAATGTTAGTTATCTCATGTGATGTCAATGCGGTTCCAGTCTACACATGTACAGAATGGCTTTAAAATTATGACACAGGCCCGAAGCAGTATGCTTTCAGAAACAGGTATGTAATAATTATTGAAATGATAGACATCTCTTGAATTTAAGTTCACGATTGGAGAAATTAACTAACTTTTTTTCTCTTATCTTCAGGAAGCCATGAAGATGTAGTAAAAATCGTGGATCTGGCTTGCCAACACAATGTAGTCATAATGCCTTTTGGAGGTGAGTGGTTCAGAGTATTCCATTAAGCCAATCAAAAATAGTGGTTTGGTTCTCGGGCAATTTTTTTTCTTTTCAAATCAATTAGGGGAAAGAGGGTTTTATTTATATTTTTTATTTTTTTCTGCACATGGACAAAGATGTCTAGTAATAACCAGAAATGTGGAGGGAACTGTTATGCATATAAAACTCATTTAATCTTATTTAAAAATGATATTGTACTACCAGTTTACGACTGGGATTAACTAACATTATATAATGCCCCTGACGTTCACTATTGTTATTGTTGTCTAAAAACTGATACCTCTCAATTCTAATATGTAATCATGAATTTCATCCTGTGCCTTTCAATTGTATGGAGTTACCATTAGTTTAATTTAGTTCAGAATGACTTGTTGTAGGAACAGCATGAGGATCAGCTAATAATTTTCTTAAAGTGATGTGAAACACACCGGTATGGTGATCAAATACAAATGGAGAATAATCTTGTTCAAAGTAGTATTTTTACAAAAAGTATGTTCAAATTTACAACACACATCGTCATTCTTATATATTAATTTAAATGAAGTGACTCTCGATGGCGAAATCGTTTTCGCTAGTTTATCGCCGATAGATGCGCCCCTAATCGAGTAGTAAATATTTACAATTGAGCGTAGTTCTGATGACGTTTTCTGTGGAGTGGTACGGTCGATTTGCTTCAAATTTTCGGCGATGTTTGTAGAATGTTACATTCCTCCATTTATCATAGCGTCTGAATATTAATTTATCAGTTTCACGCACCCGAACAAGTACATGATATGCCTTTAATTGTAGTCATCGCCACTGGAAAGTTGTCTGGGTGTCTATATTCTTCTTTTTTGTTGACATTTTAGGAGGCACGACTGTTACCGGTGCTGTTGAATGTCCTCATGATGAAATGAGAATGATCGTCTCACTCGATACATCGCAAATGGTAAATATAATCTGATTTCTCACCCAGCCTTTGGCTACCCTGTTAATTAGCAAGAATTTGCCTTGGCTAAAACGTTGCCTATGCCAGCTTACAAAGCCAAGGATTTGCATAGTGGCATGTTCTACATGTATAAACTTGATATGACAGAATTTGTGTAGATATGGTATAAAATCATCGAAATTGGTTGTAGTCCTCCTTCATAATGCCCTGTGGAAACAATTAGACATTCAACAATTCATTTATCTGTTTGCAGCCTTATAAAAATGCGATACTGATATATTGCCATCAACTATTTTGCATAACATATCATTAGCTTCTTTAAGAAAAAATATCTTTTATTTATTATTGTGACCTGTGCCTATATTTCTGATAATAAACAAGTTTTTAAAAAGTTGCCTTGAGCAGGGTTTGCGTTGCCATTTGCCAAATTTGCCAATGGCAAAAATAATTCACATTTGGCAAAAAATATTTTCATTTGGCAAAAGTTTTGGCAAGTCAGTTTTTAATTCCTCAAGCAATTTGAAAAATATTGGTCAATCAATACTATTAATTTCAGGAAACTCTTACAACATAATTATATTATAGTGGTGTTTTATAAGGTTTAGGGAAAGTTAACACCTCTATTAAGATGCAGTTAATCTCATAGCATTAGTACTGATGGTTGGAGGGATTACTAATCCTCCTGTGATGTGCCCTTCTGATGGAGAAACCCATCTACCATTGTATTGTTCGGTAATTGGCTTATTGTTGTATGATAAACCGCAATTGAGATGAGAGTATAATTAATTATTAACTAACTGTTTTTCTATCGATATCAAAAGTCGTTCAAACCGCGAGTGTCATAACATAAGAATTAAGGTTGCAGAAATTGATACTATCAGGGATAGCAATTGGCAATTGCTAAAATAATTTGGCAAAAAATATTTTCATTTGGCAAATTTTTTGGCAAAAGTAAATTTCAGTCCAGCGCAGACCCTGGCCTTGAGTCTATTATTGCTGAAAGAATTTCTTATCACACCGACTTTTTCCTCAGCTCAGCCAAAGGATAATGCTAATTAGTAGGGCCACCTTTGTCTTGAAACATATTTTATTTGCATAATATACAAAAGGGATTGGGGCACAAGTTTTTACAACTTATGAAGCCCCTCTCCTGATACAATAATAACACATGTAATCATGATGACGGTATAAACGTATTTACAGGATGATCAGTTTTGAATATATAATTTGTATTGCCTTCCAGAGGTTGTGGAGATTTGTGGCTACATTATGAATATTTGGCACGATAAGCGAGTGCTAATATAATCTATTGGTGTATGTTCGGAGGTTAAAAAAAGTAATACATGTAGTAGACAGTCATGTACTCGATTTTGTTTTTTGTAGCTCCCCTGGTACTGCATAATAGTCTCAAAGTTCAATAATCTCCTTTGTTAAGTTAACCCTTTCATGACGGGAGCTGCGCTGGTGCAGCATTCAACATCATGTGCCAGTGCATTCTCTCATATATGCAAGTCTCCCACAGGGAGACTCGCATATATAAGAGAATGCATTGGCACAGGGTTTTCACAAAATTTCAGGAAGCTCCAGTCATGAAAGGGTTAAGATGTATTGAGGAGACCGCATTGCGTTCATTTGCTGTTTTGCTTTGACAGTTTACCATTTACATGTGTGCAATTTGTTATCTCCCAGAGCTTCTGATTGTCGCTGATACGTTTGATATTGGAAGATATGAAATGCTACAGATGAATCTGTCTGCTATTTCCAAAATTAAAGTTCTTAAAGATGCATAATCCGAATTAACACTCGCAAATTACTATTTCCTTGGCTTCGGGGGTAAAAAATATATTTGATTTGAGTCGAAGAACCCACCCATCAATGCTCAGAGTGATCAGATATCGTTGTTTGAAATAATCTTTAGTGGCCAGGTAAAATTTCGACTAGAAGAGGGTCAGACCAAATTGCGGATTAAGATGGATAACTAAAATCAAGTGGCTTTTTTGTGTCAGATATTTGACAAACTGGCAAAATTTATTTGAACATAATGTTGATAAATAACAGGTTTTGGGCAATTTTATACTATAGTTGACTGGTTAGCATTATTTTTGGGCAATTACTCGATTATGATAACTGAAGCGGCATTTCAAAAAATGTTGTTGTTGTTGGAATCTGAATATATGGGGACCATCGAATCGGAGTGAGTACCTTTAATCTGATAAAAACAACAAGATTTTATGCTTTGCAATTATAAGTAAAATATTATGCTATCATCATCAATGAAAAGTAAGAATTACTGTAGAAATGGAAGAAGATTCATGAAACATGCTCCCATGGCATATTAAGGTATGAACTAAATAATCGACTCCTTAACCACAGTAGAATTATGGGTAACTTTACAGGATTTAGTTGGAAATATGACTTGTTGGCAACAAGCCATATTTCCGACTAAATCCTGAAAAGTTACCCATAATTCTGCTGTGGTTAAGGAGTCGATTATTTAGGGCATTACTGTTGTTCTGCATTGGGCTTGTTGTTATATATTATGCTTCATTTCCCTCTGAATGGTATTACATAGTTTCCCTTTCAACCATTTTACAGAACAGAATTTTGTGGATAGATGAGAAGAATTTGACAGTTCATTGTGAATCTGGTATAATAGGTCAAGATCTCGAGAGGCGGGTGAGTTTAGTATAGTCTATCAGATTGTGAAGTGGCAGCTTATCATATATCATATGCAGATTACTGAGATCACCCAATGATTTTACATTACGTATGTGGATCTTTCACAACAATATCTCGATCAAGTTCAAAAACCAGATTTGTCCGATTTTGTTTGTATCTGAGTTATTGTCCTTAATTTTACCATTATTAGTGCTCTGTGAAAAATCTCTCTTATGGGCAAAAATACTCGATGAGCACCATCTTCGATGCATAACCATTTTTTTTTTTAAATTGGTGCACATATTTGTTATCATCTGTCTGAAATATATCATACTCCTTCAATTCTACACCCCATGCACTTCCACGAAAAATCAACATCCATTACTTATTTTGAGACTCAAACTGAACTAACAGATTAACATAGAGCACATAGAAGTTTCATCTATACAATAGAAAAGCGATTAATGGGTTTGTCTACATGACAAACATCAGAAGAATTACTTGAGTGCAAATACTTGTTTTGTTTTGTTTTCTTGTCATTTTCATTTCCCCTCAACCTGTTCTCTTTTTAACTCGGCCTCTTGCTATACGCTCCTTCTACATACTATTCTGCATTCTTTTCTTCTCTGAGGAGATAACTTCAGATAAGCGGTGACCCGCTTGTTGTTAGATCCTCTTCACCCTCTTCTATTCTAATCTGTCTTATAAATCATAATGTTCAATGTCTTGGTTCATGTATACATGTATTAATTGAGGGTAGAAATAAATATTGTTTAAACCAAATACGGCCTTTGGGGACCAATGTTTGATCTCAGGTTTTTTGTGTCATCTGTTACGACACATTGTAGGCCGTGATCCAAATTTGGGCTACATTTGACATATGATTGAAAAGTTATAAAAGCGCAAAAATCACACAGGCGATGGTTTTATATATATATAGATTCAATATAAACCTTTTCCCTTAAAAGCTGTTAAAAGCCTAACATTCCTGAATGTCTTTTCATTTACAATTTTTTCAGTTGCAAGCTAAAGGTTTCTGTACGGGCCATGAACCAGATTCAATGGAGTTTAGTTCACTCGGAGGATGGGTGGCTACCAGAGCATCAGGGATGAAGAAAAATATATACGGCAATATAGAAGACTTAGTGAGTATTTATTAATGGATTGTATTAACATCTGTTAACCCTTTCATCATGGGAGTGTAATATGCAACATTAAATATCCTGTGCCAGTGTATTCTCTTATATAGAATGTACTAGCGCAGTTGTGGAAGTTGTTGAGAAATTATACAATAATTATCAAAGAGTGTCCATGTTGTTGACATTTTAGCTCAGTTGTTGTGATAAATAGAGATATCTATGGCCAGACCCCATTTTAAATGAACCACAACAATGCGGTAGTGTGCCTGTTTTCCTGGGCACTGTTAGTACTGTGCTGGTAATGCATGCAAAAAATGGTGCACAAGTGTTAGCCTAAAATCGAAGGACTGACCCATCCGAAACTACCCTCATGTAAGGCACTCTCGGATGGACACGGTGAACTCGGACACGCATCAAACGCTTCCGTATCCAGGGGATGTAGTGACAGCACGTCCTCTTCTCCATGTGGCACCAACCGTCAAGGAGACGGAGAAAAGGGGCAAGTATCCCGACTAAGTTGCCTGGTTTGATGAGGAACAAATTCTGGTGCCTCGGGATTTAAGATAGAAACCTGGAAAGGTTCTGGCCTGGGAGCCAAAGAAGCCCAGGAACCATAAGGCCAAGGCCACACTTGGTGAGGTGGCACAAATGCAGGAGAATAGCCGGGATACTGGCCCGCCCCAGGACCAGGAGGGACGGAAGCTTTTCAGACCACCAGCGTTGTGGTAGCTATGGCAAGTAGCCGTCATGTGCAGCGAAGGAATGAACCCGGACACACCGGAGGCAGGACCAGCGGAAGCTGACACTGAACTTCCAACGCTGCCCTTCTCAGCTGAGGCTGTGGAGGCCGCGACTAAAGTAGAGGAGGCATGACCACCAACCAACTCCAAGCCCTCAGGCTGTATGGAGGAAGCAGAAAAAGATGCCACGTCAGAGGGAAAATAATATTTACGAAGTTGTCATCGTAAAAGAATTTAATACTTTATTCAATGTAGAGACAAGCCTCACATTGGCTAGTTTATCTGGCATCCGTTAGTAGAAATATTGTACAATATTCTTTCCAAATTGTTTTGATAGGAAGTTTCAGTCAAAGTGACCACTCCAAACTGGAGCATAGTTTATAAGTCAACACCGTATTGCAACCGGTACATGTTTGAAAATCCTGACGAGAACCCAAATTCTAAGAGCGTGAAGCCCAAACGGGAAAAGGCATCGTTTGCGAAGCAAAAAACAACATTTATTCCGAGTGATTCTCGTAAACAAAACAAAATTGTTTTAGTGGTTATTGCAATTATATATCCACGGAGCACTGTTATTGAAGAGAGGAATTCTCAAACCCCCTAGCAAACAATGACGAGACAGTATTGTAGAATAAAGGATTGTTGATCAATTTTGAAAACGGAATCCGAAAAAAAGAAACACGTGTCATTGCACGAAATTAGGAAACGTCGCGTTGTCATTAACAATATAGTCAAGATAACGTTCATTAAAGTTTTAACAGATGAACATAGCAAATTATCTTGCGAGGTAGAAGAAATTAAGAGACCGCAGTCTCACCTGACAGGTCTTTTTAAAACGAAAGGACTGTCACATGGTCAGCGGTAATGTTGAACCGGATCGGGTTTGACCGTGCGCCTACTTTAGGTACTTCGTACCGATTTTTCGATTTTTCTTCTAGAATCTTGCAAGCAAGAAATATATAACCATTAGTTCATTCAGTGTCCAAGATATCTTTGCCGGAGATATCATACTTCTAACGAGTTGAGATAAAACACACTATGCTATTGTTGTATTTATCTTATGCCAATCGACACTGCAATTTTTACAAATTAAGCCAAATTTAAGTCAGTTTTGAGACAAAAACAACCTACATTTTGGTAATTTCGAAGAATAATTTGGTAATTTTGAAGAGAAATTCTCGTTACTCATGCATACGCAGTTACAGTATTGTGATGAGGTCGCAGATTTATGGAACACTTGGGTGATGTGTCAGCAATAAACAAGATATAAGTCCTGATTTAATATTAATCCATGTTCAGAAATCGGAACTGTGAAATTCTTTCCATCAAATGTCCCCTGTTCTTAAACAATAAGCAAATTATTTCAAACTGTTATAGTTCAGAATTCGCTAGATTGAAAATAACCACGCAAATTCTGAGAAAAGTTTACATCGTAAATTTTGCAAATTTTGTGCGGTGTAAGCCGTCCAAAAAAATGGGATCACAACAGTGAAAGTTAAAATTTAGAGACATTTATAAATCATGTTTCATCGAATATTTAGCTACATTACTGTTTTATTCTACTTGTATGCATTAATTTATTCGTTTAAACCATGCGAAACGCTAAAGTAGATGTGACACAATTTCGAGGCGAGAGTTTTTGTTGATACGTCGCCAAGACAACAACGTCATGAGGTGAAAGGTCACGTTGCGCATAGTCCTTTCTTGGGGTATAATACAATTGTAAGATATAGCTAAAATTCAATACACAGTATAACATCAAACCGGTATAAGATAAATAGTCTTATGATAACAGTCAATTCCTTATTAATTATATGTTATTTCGTTTCGCACAGTACTGCGCCGTACCAAGTGCTGTACATTAAAGGCCCACCTTCGCACAGTAGAACCGTAAAATCGTGATGACATTCTTATTATATTTCACATCAGTAATGTCGATCACTTTTCACTCGCCCCGATGTTGTGTAGACTGTAGTTACAATAGTGTCGTTATTTATTGTGTCTTATTTTCTCAATAAAAGGTAAACTAACGCAACAAATGAACTTACATTGTAATTCAATATTCATAATTCTCATTTGCAAGCAATACCAGTAATCGAAAGACACAGTAACAAGATTTTCCGATTACGACATTAATGCTTTAAGCCCACCGATCTACTGTGCGACAAATGCTCGCGAAATTCAAAACATCAGCGTTGTATTAGATAATAATTGGTGACATCACAAAATCAGATATAGTCTATATACGACCCAAAGCGTCCGGATTTGGTTCGTTATAAGAAAATATATAAAATCAAAATTAATAGATAGAAGCATTTCCGGACAGGTGTCTTCGACTCATATCTATTATTTTATACTCTGGAAACTATATAAAACGCACATAGGAAGAGATAAACCATCTTTAATGTTTCAATGGGAAAAGTGGGCAATTCGTCCAAAAAAGTCAGATCAGAGAGAGTATTGACATGCAAAATCTTTGTCTGATAGGGATAAATTATAATAAATATATTAGTGACTAACGTCTGCTTATTGCTGAAGTATTGTTTCTTCAAATTTCAGTTAGTACATTGTAAGTTTGTCACTCCACAAGGTGTAATGCAGAAAAGCTGTCAGGTGCCAAGAATGTCATGCGGACCAGACACCCACCATTTTATGCTCGGCTCCGAAGGTATGTCAATGAAAGCTCCTTATCTCATTTACTGATGCCTTATTACACACCCGTTTAAAAGAACGGAACGTATTTTGTTATTGGTCTCTCCATCCGTCTGTCTGTCGGGGGGGGTCCGGTCCATCAGTTAGCTTTTGATTTCTGGATGATAACTTTAGATAGACTCACCTGAATAGTATGAAATTTGGTCTGTTGGTTTACTAGCACAAAATACAGGTAAAGTTCGTATTTAGGTTCCTCCTGTCCTTTTTATGTTTACCCATACCATAGTATGGTAAACATAGTGTCGTTGCCCGGATTGACCACTCGTCGTTTGTCCGTCTGTCTGTCTGTCTGTCTGTCCGTCTGTCTGTCCGTAGACACTTTACGAGTAATGCGATAACTCAAACATTTTTTATCCGATCGAAACCAAATTTTATATATGGGTTTCTCAGCCCAAAATACAGATCGAGTTCGAATTTGGGTTTGATCCGAGATTTTGTTACAGAGTTATGGCCCTTTTTTTCAACTTAGAATTCACGCATTCTGCCATAACTCAAACATTTTTGAACCAAATTTGGTATGTGAGTTACACAGCCCAAAATACAGATCAAGTTCGAATATGGGTTTGATCCGATTAATTTTAAAGGACTTATGACCCTTTTTCGAAAGAAAAAAAGTGAAAAAAATTTACTTTTAACTTTTATAATAATAATAATAATAAAAATGTCATTTGTTTTCATTTAGATATTGATGATTATGATAAAAGTTGATAAAAAGATTTCCAATGTGGACCTTTAATTTTTTTAAATAATTAAAAAGGTTTTAAGTTAACCCTTTACCCATCACGTCGGCATTTGTCGGCATCCAGGTCTGCCATCACGTCGGCTTTTATCGGCTTTTTTTTTACCAAGGTTACACTGGTTTTAGAAGCACTAATTGCACCATTGTTATACGATGAATCGGCATCAAATTTGCTATTCACATTGGTATGATTATAATTTGTGTGTTTTGATTACTTTAATCAGCTTTAATGGTACTTTTATACCAAAATAATACACATTTTAAAAACATTTGAATACGCGATCGTGATACAACGGAAATCGAAACAGGAAACCACCAGCCGGAAGAAATTTGCGATGTTTGATCTGACTATAGATTAATGTTTGCTCAACTTGTCGAAGATTATGATAAATAGTTAAAACTAATAGATCAAATTCATTCAATGTAATAATTCTACAGGCAATTTTATGAAAACAAATATAAATAATTGTCAAAATCCAGTGTGCTCGTTGACCAATTTGCTGCGTTTCCAGCGTGGGTGCCATTGCCAAGTAAAAAAGCTACATCAATGTTGTTACGTGTTTATTTCTTACTATTCATCTAACTAATTTAATACGCCAACCATATGTAGCAACAACATTGTTGTACCTCACATATATATCATTTTGTTTTTATTAATAAAGTTATTCGAGAGAATAATACATTAGTTTGTCTTGGAGATTGTATCTCTCACAGGCATGTGCAATAGATAAACAGCAAAGCGACATGCATCCAGCGTAACGTAAAGTCAGCCCAATTCAACTGCGAGTCGGGAGCAAACTGTCTTGGCGTCGCCGTAAATGGAAGTTTTTGTGAAGGAATTTCCGACGTTTTCTGAATGAAATTAAAATGGCCAATAAAATTAAACTTTTAAATGGCCTTCCCAGTGTTCAATATGTTTTGGATTAAGCTTGAATATGGCGATTGTCCGACTTAATAACTTTCACAAATATGAACTGATTTCAATAATTTTTGGTATACATGTAAATGCTTCTCACAATACCCTCTCTACATGATACGACTAGGGATTGGTTCAGACTGTTTTTCGTAATATTACACTTCATTTTCGACTTATTTTGACTTTGGATGATAATTTATTATTCAAGTTATGATGTCCTGATCACCACCAAACTTGATACATGTATATGTCTGAATTGCATTAAAATACAAACCTAGTTTGAATCGGCTTAGAATTCATTTTTTTTTCTTTGAATATGGGTACAAAAGCCATCTTAGATGTTAAGGTTACGTATCATTTTCTACCCGTTTTTGGGGTTTCTGCAATCATTCGAACAAATATGAACCAATATGAATATTTTTTTTTCGGCACAAGCTTCTTGTGACACCATATCTATATTATTAGTCTGAATTTTTCTTTAAAGTTAAAAATCTTTTTTGTTGGGTTTACGGATAATGCGGGTTGAATTTGCCACGGTGGGGTATGCTACCACGCGAGTGCACGCCTCTTGTTTATATCAACAATGGGATTCTATTCAAATAAAAATACAACATAGAACGCAACAATATTTGACTCAATTTCTAATTAAATTATTTATTACTTTATATACTGAATGAATGAGAATCCATACGGTGTTCCTCTATCAGTCTGCACTCTGTGGTCTGCTTTAATATCTAGCAGCATCTCACCAAGTGAAGAATATATCATTCCAATACACATTTAATTTATTGTGCTGCATAAATACATTAGAAATTAATTAAGAGCAAATATAATTAAATAGGATAATTACATTAGTGGCGGATCACTTTGATGTATACCATAGAACATGCTATATAATATACAGATGGCAAATGTTCAGAAATTGGTACCAGTATCTCATAGTGGTTGCAAACTGCGTTCTGTATTTATGCCGCACCACAAGGAAAATTTCCAAATTACAGTAATTTTTACAAGAATTGAACAAAAGAAATTCCCGGTCAGCGTGAACCCCAGATTACATGATTTGGCGACTGCTGTGAGTCAATTTCGCTTTTCATACCATTTTCTCTGAGGAATTATATTCATGTTTAGCATGATAATGGCTCACAGAAGTTGCCCAAATCATGTGATCCAGCTTCCATGCTGCTGGGAATTTTGGACAATTGTTTGGCCATTTCCATCATATGGCTAATTGAGGTAATTGCTATATTTTATAAGATCTCAAAGCTCTATAAATTATTAAAAGGGCGGCTGATATCGATGGGGGTAGGGTCAAGATAATGTGAATGGATCATGGAGAAGATGGTGCTTCCAATGAGGGCCACCATTGTAGTATAAACATGGAATTTGCAACACAACAGCTCATCCGTACGATACTTTATTCACTAGATACATTTGGGAGCACAGTCGCTGAACCGATAGCCAACAAGGCAAGTTCCACAAAATGTGTATGTGTGCTTCACATCAGTTATATGTACTGCCCGATCATGCACTGTGAGGAAATTTTTCACGAGTCCTCTTGCAATATGTTCAGATCATTGTTTACTTGATGTGCGAGTACAATGTAGGTGCAGCCATTTTGTGATACTCTTCCTTATCTGGTCTGGTCGAGCAACAATAAACGTGGACATTTTCGATGCACTGCTTCACCACATTGTCACTTCGCCACTGGTTATTACTAGTAGATATACTGAATCACTGCATTGTCACTGAATCACTCTGAATCACTGCATTGTCAGTGAATACTCTAAATGTGCACCAGTCCACAAAATTTGTATGTGTGCTAATCAGAATACATCATGATCAAAATATGGGCATTTTTAATGTACTGCTTCGCCACATTGTCACTGAATCACTGCTGTGGTATAATTTGGATTGTCGCTGAATAACTCTGAGTCACTCGAAATGTGCACCAGTCCACAAAATGTGTATGTGTGCTAACCGATTACATCATTATCAGAATATGGGCATTTTCGATTCACTGCTTCACCACATTGTTACTGAACTGAATGACTCCAAATTTGCATTTGTCCTCCAATTTAGTCTAAATCTCCTTTGGAAATATTTCTATCTGGTATCGTTGTATTTTATTGGTTGTAACTATCATGTCCGCTCCGACTGTATATACTAACACTTGCTCCCTGTCCATACTGCGTCCACAATGGCATTGAAAACAATTGAATCATCGACAAGAAATGTACAAACAAAACACGTCGTTTCATGAAATAAACATGTGGGGCGAAGTTTTAATTTCCGGGTCGCTTGTGGCCTCGAAAAAAGTCATTAAAACAATAAAAATAAGTCTTGTGTGCATTTAATTAACCATGTGTCTGATACGAAGTCCACCTTGATTATGTTTTCGAACGCATCTGGGCAATGGAGTATCAAGAAACGCACATTCGAAACAATTAAATGCTATTAAATTCCATTGTAATCCTAAGCGGGCACCTGCAGGTAAATAATCTCACGAAATTGTTTTCGCGTAAATCAGCCCAATCAAACCAAACTATATCTGGTTTTCACAAAGGCAGTTTTTGGCGCAACCCAAAATCGGCTGCTTGTATGGGAAAAAATGTTTCTATTCCGACATATTAAACATTATATTGTTATTGAATAGCATTTCAACTTCTAACCTATGATTTAAAAAATTGAATTTTTAGTATATTAATGCTGTTTTTATGTCTTTTTTTAAACATGATACACGGATTAATTATCGAAGTATTTACGTCGACGCTCCACATCTTATTTCTGTATCCTCACGATCATGGCTTGTGTTTTGTTTACATTGGTTACTATTTGTGATCACGTGTTAACAACAGTTAATAAGATTTTTACAATACTGGAATGAAATTCATAATGCATTTCCACATTTTATTGAATTTCGTTGGTACATTAATAAATGCAAATAAGTAGAAGTTGGTTAACCCTTTGCTAGTGATTGGGGAAACGGAAGGTAATTCGGGAAATCGAGGTTACGACGTCAAATTTCATACAAAATCTTCGCGGTGTTTTTGTTGATAAAATATTGGGGATAATTTTATTTAACGATGTCAAAGTAAGGTACGCATTCATATGGCAATGAACAAGAGTGATTAGTGCACATGTAGATGTGAAAATTTAAAGGAATGCACGCGTAAAACGATCTCATTCTTTTATTAGAAAGTGATTGCTAACAGTAAAGAAATTACGGCAACTGTGTTGCCTTACCGTCTTACGTAATACACATCTCAATCGACGACGTTTTCTGTTTTGCAAATTTATGTTTATATATGCAATATATAATGGGGGGATAATTTTGTTTAACGATGTCAAAGTATGGTACGCATTCATGTGGACATGAACTAGAGTGATTGGTGCACACGTAGATGTGAAAATTTAAAGAAATGCACTGCAAAACGATCTCTTTTTTTTATTTGAAAGTGATTGCTAACAGACTACAGTAAAGAAATTATGGCGACAGTGTTGTCTCACGCAGTACCGTTCACAACCAAATCTCCGTTGTTTTAAAATATATTTGTTGATAAATTGAACACCATAATAAGATAAATTTTCGGAAATTACCAGCTGAAATTACAGCAATAAAATTCAGAATCTGATAAATTTCAATGTGAAATTGATTTTAATTCTATGCAACGAATCAGGGTCAAGAAAAATCCGGAAAGATACTTACCGACTCCATAGTGTCTCCTTGTTCTCCAACTTCAGACGGAATATATGATCAAACAAACCATCTTACCTGCTCTTCCCGTACTAAGGATGTAGTATGAATTAAATTTAATATTTTTGCACATTGCCTAATGGGGGACTTGACTTTCATAAACATGAAAATGAATTGTTACCAATTAATTAAAATTAAAAAACCCATCCATGCAGATAAACAAGAGCCACCATAAGATTTAATAATACATTTTTTCCTATAACTTTGACGTTACCAGAAAGTTCTGATGGCTGGGATGACGACGTTAGACATATTACTGTTGGGTAAAGGGTTAAACAAATTTGAAAAACTAACACCATTATAACTCTGCCAAGGGTACCCCGAATCACCAAACCAAATTTGATTAAATCGGTCCAAAATCTTGTGTTATGTACTGGTAAATCTGTTTGGAGCAACATTAAATCCAATTCACCAATTGCCTTTGGACTACTTAGCTATTGATAAGGCTATATTATTTTCTGATGTCTCTTATGCCAATGTGCAAATAATCTGATAAAGACGGCTATGGTATCTAATTTAAAATAAAGATTCAACAATAAACATCACATGATATTAACAGTAGACATCTCTGCTGCAGAGTTATATCTTCAGATGGTCTGATATCATTATAATTGTTATTGGTTTAATAGAGGTCAGTGTTCAACATAAACAATTCCTGTGATATTTTGACAGCTCTGCTATATAATTGATATTAATGGGTCAGTGGTGAGGTTGCTTATCTGTATACTAGGACACATTATTATTGTAAACTTAAATTGGACTCTCTTAACCCAAGTATTCCATGTCCAGGTCACACCTACACATTTAACCCATGGGCTTGCTGGCTGTGGTGGTTTAGCATTACAGATCCTGTACCAGTGCATTCTCTTATATAAATGCCAGTGACCCATAAATTCCAATAATTTGTGTTCTGTTCATTTGTCTATAATAGTACATAACAGTATACTCTATAATTCAACACCAAAACTCTCATTTATCCGATCATATTAAATTTTTATCGCCAAGGGATGGGTTAACATCTGCCGATCGTGATCGGCCTCTCGTTCACCAGAGTTACAGTCCTTTTGTTGGAATTTGCACTCAATTTTCGTTTCAGGTTGATAATTTTAGTAAGTCTGAACTGAATGGAATGGCATTTGGTATGTGAGTTTACTATCCCAAAATACAGGTCAAGTTGACATTTTGGTTCCGCTCGCCAATTTTCACCAGAGTTTTGGCCCTTTGTTGGACATATTTTACCATGCCTTAGCAATGCTCTTGTTAGCGCACCTGAGACAAAGTCTCTGGTGGAGCTATAGTCATCACTCCTCATCTATCTGTCCATCTGTCTGTCCGTTAACAATTCTTTAAACATCTCCGGAACCATAAGACCGAATGTGCTCATATTTGGTGTGGATGTTCCCTAAGTGACAACATTTTGTTGAAATCAGTCCAGGGTCTGGGAGAAAAATCAGGAACAGACAGATTATCCTTGCCGTTTGAAGGATCAAACACGCATATTACCTCGTTATTTCACATTCCCAATGAAACTAAATTGTAATGACTTTCACTATTGACAAATAAGCTTAATATCAACATTAAGCTTAATAAGTCAACACATGCCACTCTCTCTCTCTCTATCATGTGCTATGTGGTGGTAATTCCAGATTATGTTATCTGACACTGTTTGATAAACAAATAAGAGAAATAGGGGGAGAATGGTTATCTGTGTCATTCATTTCAATTTAAGTGAGTTTAATTCCCATGTGTTTGTTCTATGCAGTTGTGTACCTGGCAGATGTTACAATATTATTTATATTGGCTACTAACTCGTTTTGATCTATGCCAATAATATGTCTTATTTATTATGCTGATAATTTCAAGGAACAATTATCAGTGGTGCAATCTGATAGCTAAAATTAATTAATTCACTTCAGCTCCTAAAATAGACCCTTTGAAATTACTAGATCAATGGATCTCATAGGTTGGGTTTTACATCTTGTTCAAATAGGGGCAGATATAGGAGATTTACCCCATATATATATATGGACTATTAACTTCATGGGTTGGTATCTAAGCTGAGTTTAGAACCATTTAATTAGGGGGGGTTCTAGTTTTGACCCAACTATGGTATTCAGTGGAAAATATGTTGTAATTAGACCAACAAATGTCCACATTGGGAATATTTCTAACTTTATGACGGATTTCATGTTGGAAATTTCGAAGTATCAGTTGTAAAATATATATATATAGGAGATATGGCACAGTAGCAATGTTATATTTTGTGCCTCCGAAACATGCCGAGCATTGCTCTTTGAACATGTTTGGGACTATACAACACACCAGGCGCCTATTTTTAGAAGCAAATTTAATTTTTGAGACAGTGCAAATTTGTTTTGGGATTGGGTGGGATTCGAACCCCAGCCCATGACGGCGAGCACGCCTTGCGACTCAAAGTCTGACGTCAATACCACACAAATAAGCTTAATATCAACATTAAGCTTAATAAGTCAACACATGCCACTCTCTCTCTCTCTCTCATGTGCTATGTGGTGGTAATTCCCGATTATGTTATCTGACACTGTTTGATAAACAAATAAGAGAAATAGGGGGAGAATGGTTTTCTGTGTCATTCATTTCAATTTAAGTGAGTTTAATTCCCATGTGTTTGTTCTATGCAGTTGTGTACCTGGCAGATGTTACAATATTATTTATATTGGCTACTAACTCGTTTTGATCTATGCCGGTGGCTGTGTGGTATTGACGTCGGACTTTGAGTTGTAAAATATATAGTTTGGTTCAGTTGGGAATTGACTGGCTATAAGCCTGGGGTTTGTAGTTGGAAATTTCAAGATGAACACCATCTGCCCCTGCCTCAGACCCTCTAGCTATGTCCCTGTTTATAGCTACTTGTTTTAAAGTGATATGACAAGTACTGACTATTGTAGTCTTCAGAGTCCCAGTCTTCTCCGTCTTTAAAGTCAGTTGAGCACTCCACAGTCATTGACTGTCTTGTTTTAAAACTAATAGTTTGAATACCGTTGAATACCGTTGATGTGATTATCTAACGCCTAACATGTATTAAATAGCATCTATATCTCGACTATAAATTTTGGAGATATGGGTAGGTACATCCACAAAACCGAAGTGGTTTTTTATCAAAAAATTTCCATTCTTATCAAAGCATTTTCCATTCTAGAATTAACCTTTATTTCAATTTTATGTCTGTGCATATATCTAACTGTGGGTAATCAGATCTGAAAAAATTTGATATGGAGGTTTTGTATCAGGATCACTTCAAAACTACTCAATGCCTTTGTTTGCTTTCATATTTTTGAGTTATCCTACATTTATCCATGTCCTATATTTAGAGTGCCCTTTGATGCAATGTTTCTGTTCATAACATTGTCATCTATATTTTACTTCCTTCCCATATCTTCTGCAGCACAGTTCTCCTTCACATTACAATAATTTCAAAAATAAACTTTATTTATAAAGTAATATGTGCAAATAAATATAGTATCTTATACATTTTAGGGACACTTGGTGTTGTCACAGAAGTTACATTGAAAATCCGACCTTTGCCTCAGTCTCGGAAATATGGTTCTGTTGTCTTCCCTGACTTTGAACATGGTGTTGGCTGTCTCCGAGAAGTGGCTGCTCAGGTAACTTTTAATTATTACATGGCAGATATTTTTACAGTCAGTCTGTTGCATTAAAATATAAACAGAAAATGAATATGTATTCAGTGGAATTACAGTCATTGATTACATATTGCTGTTGGCCATTAGTCGAGTACAAGCGACAACTTCTTCGTGTTTGCATTGTCGCCAGGAACTATGATCTAAATTACATTGACTATCTGCTTCTACTAACGATTTAATAATTGATGAGTTTTTATATGCCCATCTCCAAAAAATGGGAAGAATTATGTTATTGGTCTGTCATCTGTCTGTCTGTCTGTCCATCTGTTCGCTTTTTGTTTCCGGATGATAATCTCAACTGAATTGAATGAAATTTGGTATGTGGTTCCCTAGCACAAAATACATGTCGAATTCGGGTTCCGCCCACCAATTTTCACCAGAGTTATGGCCCTTTTTGTTGGATTTTGCATTCATTTTGGTATCCAGATGATAACTGAATGGAATTAAGTAAGTTTGTGATTTTACTATCCCAAAATACATGTCAATTCCGAATTTGGATTCTGCCTGCCAATTTTCACCAGAGTTGTGGCCCTTTGTTGTTATCCACTGGCGTATTTTGCCACTCCCTAGCGATGCTCTTGTTATCTCATTCAAATTACAATGATGTTAGTTAGAGCATCAATAGATTTCACAGTCAGGGATTGTTTTGCCTCATAGTGTAAACAATATTTTATTTTCGAACACAACATTCAACACATACAAACAAATTAACATAATTTTACAACACATGTTCAAAAACGGGGATAAGACAACAAGCCTGAAAGGCTTTTATTAAGTCTTCTCCTCCGAATAAGGTTACCCTTGGTATCAGAACTGATACCATATAGGGTAAATTTAGCAGAATGGGATAACATGTTATAGAACCGAAACAATATTGTTCTAGGATGGGGTAGAGGGATAGAGTGCAGGAAGGAAGAACGATTGTCAAGTTAATTGGTATACCATACATTGGCCAAAATGAACGAGGGGAGTGAACAAAAGTACGCTATATATTTTTATTTACACAACTTTGGTATTTATAACATACTATTTGCGTACCAAGAAAAATTCAAAATCAAATTGAAAACGCATCGCGGCCCACTTGGAGGAAACCGAAAAAACAGTCAACCTACATGTAATGTGGATTCAGTAATAAAATAATTGGTTAGATGTGTACTTTAGCATTTTATGATAAAATAATTGCATGGAGAGTAGCCTAGAGACACGGAGAGTGATTGCCTCATAGAGGTTGTGCAGTAAATTTATAACAGAGCATGCATCGGTGTCTCAAGTCTTTTATAAAACTCATTGCAGATGTCTATGGCTCTTATGAAATATGTACTTGTGCAATCTGCAATTCAAAAATAACCTTCTCAATTAAAGGGGAAGGAAACTATCACATAACGAAAAGTCATGTGCATCAGGCAAGCTGTTCTCTGTTTGTGTGGAAAGTTTCAGCGCAAATCTCCACACAGGATCGGAGACATGGCTAGTAACTTGACGTCGCCATTTTGGAAGAAATAGTATCTCCATTTATAGTTTGTGATGTCATGGCCTCACTTGGTTGTTTAACGCTAAACTGTATCACGTACGATAATCTGTTTTTACATATGAAAATAAATTAAACAGCAGATTGAATGTTTGTTGTGCACAATAAATGATTATCTGTTGTGAAAATTATAGTTTAATTCGCGAAAGATTGTTTGATAGTCATATTTGCATGTGAGTTTGGCCATGATTGTCACATTCAAATGTTATGCGACCATTAACTGGCTGTAGATTAATTGTTAAAAATTATAACGTAAATCATGTTGGCTAATAATACATGTATGTAGTCTTCAATAAGCTTTAATTGCTTGGATTTTGTGCAGAATAACAAACAAACACGCCGAAATGATTTTAGTGATGCCCTTTGCACATATCTGTACTAAGGATGAGTAACGCGAAGTGAGACGCACCGTAATTAGCGAGAGTTTTGTGTTACATGATGTGATATTGTTGTGTTTGAGTATAACTGTGAAAAGAGAGGTGTTTTATCGCACCATGTTTAATATACTAAATATATTAACAGCCTGATTTGTTGAGGGTTTCCTTCCCCTTTAATATATGTGTTATGTTCTATATTTGCCACACTTGGTGCCCATTTAATATATGTGTGCCCATTTAATATATGTGTTATGTTCTATATTTGCCACACTTGGTGCCCTTTAATATATGTGTTATGTTCTATATTTGCCACACTTGGTGCTGCTCTTGGTTCACGTAATAAGTTCAATAAACAACCATACGTCGTTTGTTGAACTTATTATCTGAAAAATTCCCACCCATGATTATTAATCCTTCTGCACTAATATCATTTCGTTTTTATGTAATCTGTTTTTATTACCTGAACATCCCATAAAATGAATAATAGACCATGCCAATGCATACTTTTATAGCTGAATTGGAAAATTCATTTAGTATAGAAAATGTTAACCTTTTTGCTACTAAATGATGTTATGACATAGTGTGCTGGGATGTTGATCTTATTGCCATTTTCCAATCGGAAAATATAACGGGAATATCACAAGAACCATAAAACTGACTCAGTTGAAAGGCTATTATCGTTCACAATCGTGGAACATCATACACTGTTTGAAACTTTGAGATACAGTTATTCCGATGCACTAATCTCTGAGTTCCAGTTATGTATAATGACTAGTGTGCTGAAGTAGGTCCGTAGTACCTACAGACCATATAGCACACGGCGTGAACTTTTACGTCCGTAATAGTTACGGACGTCATAGCCGCGAAGAGGTTAAGATGTATGTCATAATAAACTCTACAATGTATCTTCCACATTTTAATAAATTATGCTTATATTGTTTCCAGAGATGTGCTCCTGCATCCATTAGACTCATGGATAATGAACAGTTCCAATTTGGTGAGTATCCATCCTTGAAGAATTCTGGATATATTTGAGGAGAGAAAATTTCACTGACCTGTTTCTTTCTCTGTGGTTTCCGCTAGGGGTCAAGTCAATAAAACGGTGCAAAAAAGAAATTTCATTTGTAAACAACAATTGATAAATGGTTTTGATGTAATAATCGACTAATAATCAACTAATAATCGACTAATTTTTTGGAAACAAATGATTTGCATTATACCTTACTTGTATATAAATTCACGCAGTACTATTTTTCGCTCAGTTATGAATTGGCACACTTTAAATTGGCGCACCTAGCTGCGCGAATTCAAAACTGACAAAAATATTTTCGTAATATTTTAATGATATTTTCGAATATCTTGGAGCTGATGACAGTTTCGGTTCTTAGTCATTGCTGGAGATAGTATATGCATATATTAAACACTATCACGGAGGATTCACATCGTGTAGACAATAAACTAGTAACTACATACATAATTTTGTGGTGAACTGGAATATTAGTATTTCTTTTACTAACTTCAACAATGTCTATGTTACCATAATTTGTCGCTTGGCATTGTGAGCAATGGTCTTGATAGCAGTTGACTGAATGTAAATATATGCATACATGTATAGGTGTAATTGCCTATTCAACTGTCCATAATATATGTAAACTCAGCAACATAGCCCGCTTGTATTACCTATTACCTGGATTAGATTAAAATTGGGAGTCGGACTATTTTTTGTCTGTTTTAAATTCGCGCACCGATGGGTGCACGAAAAATAGTACTGCGCGAATTTAAATACGAGTAAGGTAGACATGTCTATATAAGGTCTTGGTACACAAGTCGAAATAATAATTAATAACATGATTATCTTGGGCATTACCATTCTATTAGCAGCCCTTCAGAAATTATTAACAGCCCTTAATCCTTCAAGCGGCCCTCAACTTTGTCTCTGGATTCTAATAGGATGTTTTGCTGTTAATCATTTCTGTCAGGGCACTAATAAACTGTAATGCCCTCCAAAATAATGTTATTATTGTATTGTCACAGTTTCAGATATATTTCTTTGACAAGAAAGCTGATAATTTTGATTACACACACATTTGCTTTCTGATTCTTTGGTTTGGAAAGCATAAAATTTATTTTGTAATTTCATTTTATTTTACAGGTCATGCGTTGAAACCAGAATCAAAGTCAGTGATCTCCAGCTTTGTCGATGGAATAAAGAAGTTGTATATCACAAAATTAAAAGGTTTTGATCCGTACAAGATGTCTGTAGCTACACTGCTGTTTGAAGGAACCAAAGAGGTATGGTCGAAATCAAATAGGGCTAAAATTAAACTATGTTACAGTAATGCCCTAAATAATCGACTCCTTAACCGCAGCAGAATTATGGGTAACTTTTCAGGATTTAGTCGGAAATATGGCTTGTTGCCATTCATCGGAAAACTCTCAGTGAGAGCCTATTTTCATATGCTTTGCAGATTCCCTCTTCTTTCTCTTGTTATCCATACATTTGGTACCAACTTCACTTTGTGATTAAATGTATATGACTAATTGGTTTCAGGCCATTTTTCCGCCAAGGAGAAGCCCTCAACTGAACTATATGGATTACGTCTCCGGCCTTGTGTCAATCAGGAGGGTTAAAATTTTATTGCTGTGCCGATCCCACTCACACCCGTGTCCGGATTAGTCTCGCATGAATACACCCGCATTCTATCTATTGTCTAGTCAGTTTTTTATTCCTCCTCGCCAGGACAGGATCGTTTCTATTTTCTCAAGGTTGTATCTTTCTGTGTTGCGAGTTTATCGACTCAATATTTATTGTTGATATTACAAACTTGCAATTTATTGTACCCGATAGTTAATTAATATTTCTCACATCCGAAACGGGAACTTTTTTCGTTTCACTGTATCCGTAATTTGTTTCCGTGTTTTCTGTTTTCCTCAAGACGGCTTTATCTTCCAACAATTGGAATTAAGATGGCCATCTTGACAATGACTAAAGCAGCACATAGCTTGCTTGTGGCAAAACCACATAGTGCATATTGTGCCACACATACGGCGTGATGACTATCATGACTTACAATTGAGGACGCAATGTAGTACGGTATGCGATATCTCCTAATTTCGTGCTACACGTGTTTCACTTTACATAAGTTTCCGTCGACTCGCTTCGGTTATTTCGTAAGTTCCGTTGCTTTGTATCCTAATGTATACTGCCAAATCATACATGGCACTGCTCTGTTAATTCGCAGAAAGTTGCACAGGACAGCCATATCCTCCTTTGTAATACTTTACATGAATAAATACGAAAGATAGTACTTGTTATCACTATCAGATGACAATTCACATTTCTTTCGACTGAGCGATCTGTAACATTGTTTTAACGATCAATACCTGCGAATCTACGCCCGCCAGTATGTATGAGCGCGTGGTCTTGTTAGACACATGGCAAATGTAATAACACATTACATCGACTTCAAGGTATTTAGAAAATTCTGCCTTGTCTATCACGATTAAATATCATATAACTCATTGTATCATCAGTACAATAGTTACTAACACTCCGTAACAGGGGGATGGTATTCGTTATCACATATATAACCACACTTCAAATTGATGTGTTGTCTGACGTTCTAAATATTGTGTTGCATTCTTTACATCCATGTATGTACAGTTTGGGTTCCTACGAACTATTGTTCACCAACTGCAATGAAGTGAAAACTTTGTAGCCTGACACTACGCCATCTTACCGTAGGCTCTAATATGCCTCGGCATGGGCGAGCTTGCAATAATGTATTGCACGCCGTAATAGTTCCATACATTGTACATGACAATCATATGGTATCAGGGCCTCATGTATGCTGTCAGAACTGACTACTAGTATGCTTACATATGGTGAACAGTTTTCATCCCAATACTGACATACTTTGCAGTTTCATCAGTGAATGATAACGGCCAACAGCGAAATAGAAAGAATACATATTGTCACGTGCTCCAGATTCACTGCCAATAGTCTTTCCAGTAGAGACCATCACTTGGCTCACTAACTTCTATTTCCACATATATCAAAACGATATTCTGCCAAATAGCTTTCACTCGTGTATGATGCGCAGTTACATGCAACACATTTATATTGCGCAGAATATCAGAAAGGACTGCATTTGTATTGTTACATGTCTAAAGCGAGCTTACATGCGCAGCGTTTATATTGCGCACATCTACTGCCAATATATTTCCGAAACCGGCCAAGACATGGCTCTTCGTCTATTGTCACATATCCACTGATTATGTGACAAAACGATTCGATACAATCATGACGAAAATGAAGGCATTCGTATCTTCACGTCCGCTGTAAGCGCACTTTCCTAACGGAAACCGCCTAGTTCTTGCCTATGTGCATTCGGAACTCATCGTCCTCATATACGAGAAAAGACAGTATCTTACCTGTCATAGCAGGTAAGATCACGTGGCCAGGGGTATAACGTGATTTTATATTAACCTTACTTTATACTCAATAACCTAGGTTGTATTGTGTTATGTATATTAACCTTGCTTTGTTATAACTAACAGCATGTCTTGCAGTCGAACTTGATTCGAATTTGATGGCCACACACCGTGCAGGTTGCTCATTCACGGGTGTATTACTTGTTATAGTTGGGTAAGGGCATATTAGTCAATGATTACCTACTTTGAGCAACCGTACCAGTCTTTACCTCGGGCAGGACCAGTTCTGGCCCCCCAGGTCCTGCTACGGCAGTGTGAACCAATGGTAGGCGGGTGCTGCAAGTGGTTGATTCGGGAAACCAATCTTCACGGGCGATTGCTCCGGCACCTTTCTCTCAGGTGCCTAATGGTAGTGGTAATACGATTATTAAATTTCGAAAAAATTCACATCGATATACTATTATTCCACATAGAGTGAAATTTCCATCAGTATTTCGGCCTGGATTCCTGCCACGAAGATCTGTTTATAGGACACCACAATTATTGGGCACCTGGGAGTAGCCTTTGGCGGCTGTTCTGGGTGGGGAAGACTCGTTGTCACGTGACGCTCTTGCTCTCATAGACATAGCGCACCAGCCAAATGGCCTTCTGACTCTTCCCCATGGTGCAGTGGCCCACATCATTACAAGATGGGGTCCAGTCGATCCCCTGGAATCGTAATACCTTCGGGATACATCCGGGCCTGCTCCTCCGCCGTCATGTGATCATAGTGGTATGTCATCGACATTTATTCCAGTTTGGTCAGGACCACCTGCATTTGGGGGATTCCATGGAAGGGGCTTCCTCTGATCAAATGGCTCATCAGAACTTATTCCCTCTGGCCTTGGGGGCGCAGCTTGATGATGCCCCAGAATTTGAGGGGGTGACCTTGGACAGGACATAGCTACTTATCCCAAATGCAAGAGCATTTGTCTTGCGTCGAACCATTTCAGAGTAGGCCTCTTCCACAGTCTGGTATCCCAACCTGATGCAGCCAATTCTGTTGGCTGGCGTCGATCTTGACATGCTTCTCTGCATCGCGTGGCGTCGGCAGGTTTGACGACGATGAGCAAGAATCGCGGGTCGACAGTGGGTCACCAGGCACACTGTCGGACGAGGATTCTGATGTTCCGCTGGTAAGTGATTTTGTACAGGATGAGGATACAGTTTGATATCTTATATTGCTTCATTTAATTCAACAATTTGCGATAAGTACAAGTATTTATCTCAGTCAGGAAAGATCCAGCACTGTAGCCTTTGGAGGATGTTCTGGGTGGGGAAGTGAAGAGTTGTTGCGTGCCTCCAAGAGCTGCTCCAGCCTTCTGCCTCTTCCCCACGGTGCAGTGGCCCACATCTCCACAGATGGGGTCCAGCCACTCCCCTGGAATCGTACACCTTCGGGATACCTCTAGGCCACTCCTCCACCGGTAGGCTGAATGTTCTGGGTGGGGAAGACTTGTTGTTGCGTGCCTCCAAGTGCTACACCAACCAACCTTCTAACTCTTCCCCATGGTGCAGTGGCCCACATCTCCACAAGATGGGGTCCAATCCCCTGGAATCGTAATACCTTAGGGATACCTCCAGGCCACTCCTTCACCGGTAGGAAAGAAAGGCTGAATGATCTGGGTGGGGAAGACTTGTTGCGTGCCTCCAAGAGCTGCACCAACCAGCCTTCTATCTCTTCCCCACGGTGCAGTGGCCCACATCTCCACACGATGGGGTCCAATCTCCTGGAATCGTAATACCTTCGGGATACCTCCAGGCCACTCCTTCACCGGTCATTTTGCAATTTTGATCATTCTGCTACATTTGATCATTTCGAAATGTACCCGACACTCGTTATGTGCGCCATCATAGATCACTGATGCTTCTATGCTTGTTCATCAAGTCCTCAGTGGTGTTCTCTAATCCCATTTATACTGGTATGCAATGATACCTTGGATCATGATGGCGTTCCCTGCTCTCTACATTATACGAGGCTGGAGTACAGATGTGTGGCATGATATAATGAAACCTCATACCTCGCTATGATATCTGCAGCATATCATTTTTATATCTGGTTTGTGTATCACAGGGAGCAATTTACTTTCGATATCTGATTAGCAAATAATCTCACATTGACATGATTCGATAGCATTTTTATAACATCATACATGTATAAAAAATTCCTCGCTATTACCGGTATCCACATTTCAGTGGCAAATCGCGATGCGATTCCAGTTAATTTGCTCCCTGGTGTATCATAAGCATTCTGATATCTTATGGCATACACAATGGCTGCATGTGACATCAGTTCATAATGTGAACTGTCGAGAGAGCGAAGAAGATAACAAAGAGAATAGGATGCAGCAAAGTTATACTTGCTCGGTTGTCTCGCTAGCATGAATTATATGGCACTACCTGGGATGTTTATTCCAAAAACAAGGGGGGGGGGGGCGGTACACATTTGAGCAATGTCGTAATCTGAATTGGGAGCTCTTTCACGTAACATAATCATATCTGATTCATGACTAAATCACATTTACATGAATCCTGTTTCGGAAGAGTACATTCCCATCGAATTTGGATATTAATTAACTTTATTGCTCGTGCCTCCTCCTGGGCTTGCATTCTAATCCATATAGTTCAGTTGAGGGCTTCTCCTTGGCGGAAAAATATAATATTTATAAATAATATTACTTTTTCCTTAAGGGAAGCCCGAAACTGAACTATCATAGATCCCTCCCATGGTGGTGCCATTCCCAACCCCGCGACTCGCAAATCTCATGATTAAGTCGGAAATAAAAAAACTGACTAGACAATAGATAGAATGCGGGTGTATTCATGCGAGACTAATCCGGACACGGGTGTGAGTGGGATCGGCACAGCAATAAAATTTTAACCCTCCTGATTGACACAAGGCCGGAGACGTAATCCATATAGTTCAGTTTCGGGCTTCCCTTAAGGAAAAAGTAATATTATTTATAAATATTATATTTTTCTTTCAGCTTATCCTAATTTGACATATCAAAAAGCCTTCAGGCTGTCAGCATTTTGACTTTTTACTGTCATCCCGGATGTAGGTGTGATTTTCGCTAACCCTACATGATGTGTTACCTGGTCAGACACCTACTTACCACTTATTGGTTACCCATAAAATAACACCTTTTATGAGTAAAGCAAATTTGATCTGCTTAGTGCTCTCGTACAATCTCAGGTGGGGGAGATGTACAGTACGGTAATGCTCTAATTAATCGACTTCTTAACCACAGCGGAATTATGGGTAACTTTTCAGGATTTAGTCGGAAATATGGCTTGTTGCCATTCATCGGAAAGCTCTCGCCAAGAGCTTTCCGATGAATGGCAACAAGCCATATTTCCGACTAAATCCTGAAAAGTTACCCATAATTCTGCTGTGGTTAAGGAGTCGATTATTTAGAGCATCACTGTAGACACTATGCAGGGATCAATTTTAAATCTTATGCATATGTCACCACTTATAATTTGCTTACATTTGTTCGTTCCCTGTATAGCTGATGAGTTGAAAGAAATTTATAAAAATAATAAATCAATATAAATGAAATCACCAGCCTTGTTTGTTTAATTATTAAATAAATTCTTGGTTATTATTGCAGGAAGTTAATGCTCAAGAAAAAAGAGTCTATGAAATCGCCTCTAAATTTGGGTAAGCAGCCTTTCTACTTTTACATTTTTTTTTTGAGTGAAAGAATTTACCATATTCATGTATGCATGTACTATTGCAGTAGTAAACAAAGAGAATATTAAGAAATAAGTAATAAATTATAATAAATAAACAAGATTATTCTAAAAAACAAGACAAATTTGAGGTAAAACTGATGTTATTATTTGATTTGTTGCAAATTTTTCACCCAATATTTTTTTTTATTAGTTTCGTTCATCAGATCAGTACTCATTTGGTATCTGGAAGATTAATTCATACATAGAGGATCTCACATGAGTTTCTATTTTATACGGAATTTATCAACCGAGTTCACTAAATTCGATTTGAGCCGAGGCTCAAATAGAATTTAGAGGACGAGGTTGATAAATTACGTATAAAATAGGACGAGTGTGAGATACCTTTTATCACATGATCAAATAAACCCGAAGCAACGCGAAATATTCATCGAAAACAACAATAATAAACTACAGCGATCGCAAGTTATTTGAAGAACGCCGTGACGTCATCGCACGCGCTGATATTAAACGTGTCTATTACCGATAATTATGAAACTGCTTTTATGGCCAAATTATGTGATAAATTAATTTATTTTGCACTTACACTGACATCCCTTACAGTGTCATGCTTTGAATTCTTGTGTTTTTCTTGCAGTGGTATCCCCGGAGGTGCTGATAACGGAGAACGAGGTTACATGCTGACATTTGTGATAGCATACGCCAGAGTGAGTTCATTATCATTGAGTAGTTGGGAAAATCTTCATTACCAAAAATCTCCAATCTGTTTTTCAGAGCTAGTGAAGTGTGTTAGTGCAAAAAATAGTTAATGGAAATCCCGTTTAGATAACTCAATTGTATTGTATTTTTTTCAATACATGATATGTGGAAGTGGTGGCCCAGTGGGGTAATAATGTGAAGCGCTTAGAGCCCTCTCAGGGATACGCGCTATATAAGCTCCATCATTATTATTATTTATATGGATTACAACATATTTGTAACCCCCGTTTTCTGAATTGCAGCTCTGTCAACTGTTAATGTTTTTAAAGATTAATTCACTGTATATTAGACTGTCACAACTGGATTATTATCATCGGCCATCAAACCATTTACCTGCATAACAAATCTTACCGGGATATTTGCAGCTCTAACCTACCCCCCCCCCCCCCCCCCCCCCCCCCCCCCCCCCCCCCCCAAAGTTAGAACCTTTTTATAACCGTGGCTTGTATTTTGTTGTAGGATTTAGGGTTCGATTACTACATTGTGGCAGAATCGTTTGAAACAGCAGTTCCTTGGGACAGGTATGTTGGTGTCGATAATTATTACACATCCTTTTGTACATCTATACTTTATATCACTTATTAGCTTACTCAGAACTTGATACTTGGTTGTGAATCAGCAGTGACTGTCTCTGAGCGAATGTCTCAGGACAAGATTCCTGGTAGAAATTTAGTAATTATGCTATATATGTTGACTTTGGGATGGAGATGTGCAAATTAATTACCTGTGTATGAATATTCAAACTAATTTTGTCACTTAATTGTAAGCAACTACCATGTCTGTTTATTTGAAACACATTGACATATATCAAATCTTTTGAGTAGCAATGGAAATGTGTGTATCAATTTATATACTTTAAAATCCTTTTAATTTGTGGGGTTTCATACCCGTCTATTTTCATCATGTCGTAAAATGGTTGGGGAAAAAAACACTAAGTGAACGTTCAGACGACCACAATACAATCATAAGTGGAGGAATCGGGCCCAACGAAATCATGGATAGTTTGTTCACATGATTGCGATGTCGTCATAGATGATGATATCGTGGGTTGTTTGTAAGCATGTGATTGACAACCCTACTATCATTCCAGCTACAATTTTACGTACACACGACTGCGATTACATCGCAAGTGGAGGTAGCCAAGTATATGCCATGATTTCGCATCTGAAATCAAACAGTGCTTGATATTATTTTTTGACTTGCGATATTGACGTGAGCATGCACAGTCCAACTATTGGTTACTTCCTACGATGGAAATATTTCGATTGAATCGTTGTCGACTGAACGTTCACTAAAACAAGATGAAACGTAATCTTTTATATAAAATAATTGGAAAATAATATTTATATACTAATCACCTGAGTTTGTATAAAGAAATGCTCAATGGATTAGTCTCTTTATAAAGGCTAATTATAGTTTCACATTCCGCAGGCTACAAAAAACCTTGAAATAGCGTGTCTGTCATTTGCAGAATGAGGTCCCCAGAGGGTGAATTTAGTGGGCTAGCATCACCAAATTCACCCTCTGGGGACCTCATTCTGCTTACACCTCAGTAGAATGAGGTTCCCAGAGGGTGAATTTGGTGATGCTAGCCCTCTATGCGGGGTAGCATCACTAAATTCACCCTCTGGGGACCTCATAAAAACAATACCGTGGTAACTACCTCGCCAGCCTGTGAACAATCCTTGAAATAGCGTGTCTGTCATTTGCAGAATGAGGTCCCCAGAGGGTGAATTTAGTGATGCTACCCCGCATGGTGGGCTAGCATCACAAAATTCACCCTCTGGGGACCTCATTCTGCTTACACCTCAGCAGAATGAGGTTCCCAGAGGGTGAATTTGGTGATGCTAGCCCGCTATGCGGGGTAGCATCACTAAATTCACCCTCTGGGGACCTCATTCTGCAAATGACAGGCACCCTATTTCAAGGCTTGCGTGTGAAATGAATTTGTGAGCTGTTAGTGCACTGATTTACCCTTTCCACACCAGAATATCTGCGGGTCCAATTTCCCAATAGTTACTACTCAAAGATATCATAAACCTTATATTGTAGGACCTGCTGATGTGGATAAATATGATATCCTCAAGGCTCAAAATAAGTGGCCAGTCACGGTCATTGTCCGACGAAAAATAGTTTATGTCCAGTGCCTTCTGTATCTGTTGGACATTTTGTCCAATGCAATTTTTTAAACAATCTGTATCTGTCCAAGGAGCCACTTCTGGCCAAATAGGACATTGAAAGTAAAAAATAGTTATTTTTTAATTTCAGATCAATTCATAGTGAATATAATTATGTCGAATTGCATGTGTATATATTAATCGACGTAAAGTTTTTGAAAACAAAAATAACATGGGTAACACCATCCATTTGGTGCCTGTCATATTGACAGTCAGTAAAAAAATAATTATTTTGAGCATTGGATATCTGATACCAGAATTCACGTCCGCACAAAATGGCCTTTTTGTGAGAACCATGAAAATTGATGCCAATGAAATCCAATCCATTCACACTAGTGCCATAATTATATTTTCAGGTGTTTAGATTTATGTAGGAATGTAAAAGACAGATTACATAGAGAAAGTAAAGAGAGAGGAATTCAGTTTCCACCCTACATCACCTGCAGGTTCGTATTCACTGTTCTTTCTTGATTGATGGGTTTTCTGAAATAGTTTGGATTTATAAAATAATCTTGAGTTCATAAAAACAGTACTATACAGGAAATTTTAATAGTACAATAGAAAATTCAAAAAATTTAATAGTTGTACATGGCAAAACAGTAACACATGGTGGAAAATTGTACTAAGTTATTTCTTACATGAGTTATGCCCCACGCAATATCTCGAACAAATATTAACTGGTTATTTTATTGAAATCAAATTTTGTACATGAGATTTTCAGATTGTATTACAGGTCAACTTCGAATATGGGTTCGGTCCGAATATTTTTGACTCCATGTGTTATGGCTTATTTCGACATGGAATTTGAAATATATGAGGTTTTCATTGAACATAGAACGCACACAATTCTTGCTTTCTGCATTATAACATTTAGTTTGTTTCTTTAATGAGAGTGAAATTTGTTATGTGGACTAATTTCTGTCGTCTGCGTCTACTTATATTACCTATATATCCCTGCAAATCAATAATAGTCCATTCTGATGTAAACTTTTTAACTGACTGGGAGAATCTGTTTAGCGTAGAAACGGCTAATAACCTTTTCATATAAAATTATAACTAGTATGATAACAAAGAGTTCATAAACCCATGATCGGTTGTTTTCAGAGTGACGCAGCTGTATGATGCGGGAGCATGTGTCTATTTCTACTTTGGTTTTAACTACAGAGGACTGAGCAACCCTGTCAAGGTCTACGAAGACATTGAGGTAAGTAGATTGTTTTAAAAATTATTGAAATCCTGCAAGTTTTAACTTTACCCTTCCATGACTGGAGCTTCCTGAAATTTTGCGAAAACCCTGTGCCAATGCATTCTCTTATATATGTAAGCCTCCCATTGGGAGCCTCACATATATAAGAGAATACATTGGCCTAACATTATTTACCTTGATCTTGTAAATCAGTGGATTCTCTTATATATGCGAGGCTCCCTCGTATATATAAGAGAATGCACTGGCACAGAATCAATAATGCTACTCCCGTCATGAAAGAAATAATAGCAAAGTTCAGTTCCGAGTGCCAGTGACTTGTAACAGGTTTTGTTGTTTTCACATGATTTCAACTGACTCATATGTGAATTTCAAATACACACCTCCAATCATTCGCTTCAATGATATTTATTGATGTTCGCCAACGTGTGCATGGCCTGTAAAGAGTTAACGAAGTTGTCCAGTTTGTTTTGGTCATTCAAACTGGGTCACTATATTGCGCCGTCTGAACGATGTCAAGGCAGTTGTAACAATAAGCTCGTGTGAGCTTATTCACACGACTGATTTTGCATTGGTTTAACTCGTTTGACACAGCGGTCAAGCTTCACTCTACTCTTGAAGCTCCGGGTTGTATCCCCCACCCAACCCATGACAGGGAGATGCTTATAATTATTGTAACACTATAATATTCGTCATTTCATAATATCTTCTTATATTTGTTATATATAACTGATTGTCTACGAACGATATTTATTGCTACACTTCAGGTTTGTCCATTAAAGTTGACATATAACATCATGCATTCGTTGTAGATATTCCATAAATACTTTATGTTCGGTCGAGCTACAAGCGAGTTAGAACATAAGTATTATTGTCAAGCCTTGAAATAGCGTGTCTGTCATTTGCAGAATGAGGTCCCCAGAAGGTGAATTTAGTGATCTAGCATCACCAAATTCACCCTCTGGGAACCTCATTCTGCTGAGGTGTAAGCAGAATGAGGTCCTCAGTGGGTGAATTTGGTGATGCTAGCCCGCTATGCGGGGTAGCATCACTAAATTCACCTTCTGGGGACCTCATTGTGCAAATGACAGACACCCTATTTCAAGGCTTGATTATTGTGTCCAGTGTGTAACCAAATTTGTAACAAAGGCACATATAGTGTTCAAAACTGCAATTTTTTAAAGGTACTCAATCTGATCAGATGCTCCTAAATTACTATTTCTTTAGCTTTGGGGTAAAAAATATTTGATTCGAGTCGAGGAACCAACCCATCAAAGCTCAAGATTGATTAGATATCGATTTTTTAAGTTTGTTATTTAAATTGTTTGTGGGCCAGAAACACGAGGTCAAATAATAACCACTTGATTTTAGAGTTATCCATCTTTATCTGCAACACCGTTTGACCTCGTGTTTCTGGCCCACAAACAATTGAAATAACAAACTTCAAAAATCGATATCTGATCAATCCTCGACTCGAATCAAATATTTTTTACCCCCGAAGCCAAAGAAATAGTAATTTAGGAGCGTCTGATCGGATTGAGTACCTTTAAGATATGAGTATTATATTATTGGAAGCAGCATTCAGATCTGAAGAGAAGACATATTCATTTCAACCAAATTTCAACAATTATACAGAATTGTTCATAGCATTTAAAGGCCCACTTAATTTTCGAGTCACCGATTTTTTTTTTTTTTATTGTGCCTTGATATACGGTTTTAATAACAATCGATGCCATAAAATATGATTAAAATACTATAATTCATCATCATTTTAAATGTCTGTCTCAGAAGATGCCCATAGAGAAATAGAAAACAGCTGAAATCACAGAAAGATTCCTTCCACCTACCACCCCCCCCCCCCCCCCCCCCCCCACCCGTTATGGCTCCCCCAGAATGCAAAAGAATTCAACTTAAAATCAATGGAAGTGGAATAACTCTATCTTTAAGATATAGAATTATATGCCCTCCATTGAAAATATTACACTTTTCACTACAAAACAGATGAAACTTAAGCACAAAAACACGTCGGTAACTCAACAAAAACAACATGTTCACATTTTATTACACCGGATAAATTGATAATACAATGTTTTGGAGCTTCCTCGTTCAAATGGTATATAATGGCATATATTTTATATATGTGATCTGGGGGTTCATGGTATATAATATGGCATATATTTTATATATGTGATCTGGGGGTTCGATGGTATATAATATGGCATATTTTTTATATATGTGATATGGGGATTCGAAAATTAAGTGGGCCTTTAACTAATTCGGACATCTTGTACAATACTCTAGTGTTCCAAATAAATGTGCATGCATGTTTATTAATTTTATTGAAAATTTCCACCCTGCGATATACTTTTTGGGTCTGCAAGTATTGATACTACATGTTTGATGTTTGATGTTTGTGTACTCCATTGCTCATGCAAAGTACTGTTGTTTCAGATTCACAGTGTAAGTACTAGTACTTGCTAGAATCAGAAGATGTCATTTTAAATATTTCAATGCAAAAAATTACATTAAATTGTGCAAGAGTAAGTCATGGTTTAGTTTATTTCTACCTTGGATTGAGCACAGGATTTTACTTCTAACTCTGTCATGTTTGTTATATTTTGACAAATGTGCAGAAGAGGGATACCGGAACAGACATAACAATAACCATCTCATAGATAGAATACATGTATGTTCTTGTGGAAAAGCAGGTGTTTGTTTATTCACATTCCAGTCTATTTCTCTATCCCATAATTACAAATGTCAACTCAAACTCCATGCAGCCTCCTCTCCATTATCACTGCATATCTCAGTAGAGCGATGGGAGATAACTCTGCCTGGAGTTTGATATCAACAGTTATAATGATATCAAACTGCATGTGCCTTCTTGGCAAGTTTATTTTGGTCTGTACGTCTATTAAATTTAATCAGGATTTCCACCCTGAATGTTTATTTAGAACACTAGAGTAAATGACTCATTTTATGTGAGAAGTCATCAAATTATTATCACTTTCTTGTATAAAGTGACCGTGAGAATGGAAATAGTATAAATAATGTCAAGAAAACCATATTCTTCCATGCCTCTTTCTCAGCTAGACCCTTAGAGATTTTTTAAACATTTTCTTTTTTTTAGAACTGTGCTCGAGAAGAAATCCTGGCAAATGGTGGTAGCATATCGCATCACCATGGAGGTGAGTTCATTGTATATTGCATCACCATGGAGGTGAGTTCATTGTATATCGCATCACCATGGAGGCGAGTTCATTGTATATCACATCACCATGGAGGTGAGTTCATTGTATAATTATCACCATGGAGGTGAGTTCATTGTATATCACATCACCATGGAGGTGAGTTCATTGTATATCGCATCACCATGGAGGTGAGTTCAGTGTTTAGTTATCACCGTTATTGGGTATTCAAGGTTCCCGATGCATTTTATACCGTTACTTATTATTGTTTTTTAAATGTTGAAACGAGAACTTCTAGTCAGAACTTTCGATGAAAAACATGGCTGCTGGCAGCCATCTTGAATTTTACTCTTTGCATAACCAAATCCTTTGGCACACCCTACAAATGACATCCCTTGTACGATTGTCACTAAACTTCATAACGATCTTCGGGATGACCACTAGATGGAAATCATCAAATTTTTATGAATTTTTTTTTAAATACTTGGCCAACGGCAGCCGTCTTGGATTTTACTCTTTGCATGGCTAAATCCTTTGGCACACCTGCATCCCTCGATCATCAGATCATCACCAAACTTTGTTCCAAATATTGATCTTTGGGGTGAGCACAAGATGGGAGCTATAAATTTTTTTAATTTTTTTTGAAAAACATGGCCGCCAGTGTCCATCTTGGATTTTACTTTATATATCTCTTCATGTTGACATCTAGTATTACAAAGACACATCAACTTTCCACATTCCTAATCGCTCCATTGACTGTAACACATGAAATTACCCCCCCCCCCCCCCTCCAAGTTGAGCTACAGTGTCATTGACACTTTTATTATAGTATTTCGTGGATTGACAGCTTATGATTAAATTATGGATTCATTATCTCCGCATTCACACACACTCTGATTCTATATGTTTTCTCCAAAGTAGCAGGCATTGTCTCATTGACAGAGCATATTATCATCTTTCGCAGAAAAAGATCTTGTCTGACATTAGCCAAAATGAAGACCGATTGCGGTTACTTGGGCTTTTTCCACCCTGATGAAATGAATAATATTCTTCATATATTATGCTAGTCCAAGTCTTCTTGTACTAAAACCAGCTAAGATATTGGGATGGCGATGCTGGCGTTTAGTCCAAGACCGCCCTATATGCTCGCTTATGACACGGCTTAAGCGTTAGTGACCCGCTCAAATAAAACCACAATTATATGAAATAAAATATCACAATTGCGACAATAAACGGATATTTTCCGCAGAAGACATGCTATTTTATCTGAAACCCACATCAGTTGTGAATTTAAAACGGTAATTTAATGCGAAAAGAGACATTTACCTCAATGTTTACAATTTTTTAAAAGTATGCGAACTCGGTTGACCTCGCGAACTGTGTTCGGCATTTTCCGTTGAAAATATTCCGTAGATTTTGGACAACAACGCAAATTACGAAGAATTCTCCATTGTAATCGTAATTATGTGTGTCAATAAATAAAATAATAAATAGATTAATTAAACATTGAAGATATAAATGTAATACATTAAATAAATTACGGGGAATTACAACCCTCTCAAAGTTTAAAACAGTGTAAACACAACGAGTATTAGAATAAATAATATGGTGCTACATTTCCCACATTTGGTGGACTTCGGCGAAATTAAGATATATACTAAGCGAACAGAGCAATATACTGCTCTTGTTAAGCACACAAAAAATCAAACAAAATTTGTATAAATTTTTAACCTTAAGTTTGAAAAGTCCCACTAAAACGGAAGAACTATATTTCGAAACTGTGTGATTCGGTTCTCCGATTATTTTATCAACACAAACGTCAAAATGCACATGGATGAAAATCACACGGATGGAAAGTCAGACACAAGAGTTCTAATTTGCTCCAATTTTGACAAGTTGCTTGCGAAAATTGTCAACAAAACTACCGTTCTGATCCTCCATTATGTCATTAAGTTTTTAGTGCGGGAATTGTTCTGAAAGCACATAGAAAACTGGACTTTCGGGCGATCGGTTTTCGCCATTTTTGCGGAAAACCCGCGCTATATATAGAAACGGGAAGTAGAATTCTCAGAACAAACAGCGGATTATGCCGAACTTATTCGGACCACTTCGGCTTTCGGTTAAAACGTAAACAAACAGAGAAACAAATCGATGTTTATGGCAATCAACCGGAATATTCTATGTGTAATTTAACATTAAAGTTAGATTATTATACACCATTGTGACCATAAGATGTAAGCCTTTCCGATGTATATAGCATCATGTATTGATTTGCTAGGTAAATCGAGTAAAATACACCACAGATTCCCGCCACAGATCGTGGGCGTAAGTCGTGTGGTAGGATTGGTATGCAAGCGGGCTTGGACTAAACGCCAGCATCGCCATCCCAATATCTTAGCTGGTTTTAGTACAAGAAGACTTGGACTAATATTATGCGTGACTTTTATAACTTTTGTTTCATTGCAGTTGGAAAGATTAGGAAGAAGTATTTAAAGGCAACTGTTGGTGAATTGGGCGTCGGTGTCATGAGGGCTGTTAAAGATTACATCGATCCAAACAACATATTCAACAACAAGAATCTGATGATTGGCGATCCATAAGTATGATCTCACGGCCAAATTTATCAGATAAACATTGTTACATGTTTTCCAAGGAGCAACTCGAAGAAAAGTTCAGAGTTGTCAATTTATGTACGGATGTCACCTTATTACCTTGCAAGCCTTGAAATAGGGTGTCTGTCATTTGCAGAATGAGGTTCCCAGAGGGTGAATTTAGTGATGCTAGCGGGCTAGCATCACCAAATTCACCCTCTGGGACCCTCATTCTGCTGAGGGGTAAGCAGAATGAGGTCCCCAGAGCGTGAATTTGGTGATGCTAGCCCGCTATGCGGGGTAGCATCACTAAATTCACCCTCTGGGGACCTCATTCTGCAAATGACAGACACCCTATTTCAAGGCTTGTTACCTTGATTAAAGGTACACAATCTGAGTCAATGGTTCCTGTATCATCAGATTCCATAAACAATAACATTTCTTCAGAATCGATTAATTACCTAAAAATAATTCAAACCACTGTCAACTCTGGTATAAAATTTTCCAAAATGTGTTATATATCAATAGTTTTTTTTTTTTTTTAATTTGGTATGGAATATGCATGTCGGCTCGTCGAATATTTGCTAGGCCGCCAATGTTCCAGGTGGTAAAAAATAACAGATTTCAAAAATCGATATCTGATAACTCTGAGCTTTGACGGGTGGATTCCTTTACTCGAATCAAATATTTTTTACCTCCGAAGCGAAAGAAATTGTAATTTATGAGCGTTAATTCAGATTGGAATATCTATCTTTAACTATATCCCAAATAAACACAATCTTGATATATTTAAAAAGGTGATACATGTAATGGTGCGTACCTCACACAAAGAAAATGTGCACGAACCAGTATATGATATATTTTAGAAGTGATAAGTTTAAAGATCAACAAGAAATATAATCTTGACTTGTGGAATAATTGCATTTTAATTTATATTGAAGTAAGGATAGTAATAGGTCCAAGATCAGTAGTCAAGACAAGCTCTGTTCTCTGAATAGTATTATTATTATTATTTCAAACGCATTCCACAATCAATTAGTTCCAATGTGCGTACAAAGTAGAAAAATCCTACAAAAACATACAATACAATTAGTATGTCCGAAAATTCAGAGGGACGAGTCGATTTGCGACCCAATTTTGCGGAAACCTACTAAGGCCTATACAAAATAAACCTTTATTACCGCTAATGAGCTGGAAAAAAATTAGGGTTGTTGGCAGGTAATGAAAACTTTTTTTTAACAATACGGTCTGCTAGTCGCTATATATCAATTGCCTAATCTGCAGAACACGGGAGACATTTTCAGCATTCTAAAATCTCAGTTATTTTTTTTTGGTCATAAACAAGAACATCTAACATAAAGTTCCAAAAAAGTTTCTCAGTAAAATGCATAGACTAGCTATATAGGGTAGACCCCGAAGCCACGACAAATAGTTTTCATGGCTGGCTCAACCGATTTTCGTGGCTGGTCAGCTAGCTAAGCCGGCTCAGTCACGACGTTCGTGACTGACGAAATATGGCGGCTCAGCCGGCTGAGATGTTATCGTTCAGCGTATTTTCGTTTCCGAAATGTTCCTAATCCCCTGTTACCGGTTATAGATGCCGTTTTTTAGCGTTTGTGGTGAACCCGTAGAATTCCAGATCACACGTAATCGTTTGATGTTGGGCTTTTCCATTATGGCGAAAATTCACGAAGGACTGGCATGGATATACTATGTAGTTTCCCATCTAATCGGTATAAGTAGTTACATTGGGACTTCTGTCGACTTCAGACTGCTATCATCACTGCCATCTTGTGATATATGCATGCATCATTGAAAGATGAACCCGATAGTAATGATATATAATATTTCAAACTATTTTCTATTCTTATGTGTATATATGGACAAATGCCAGTGATGTCTGAGACTGGGTGTTGTCGATATAAACAATTTATATTTTAACCCTTTCAATACCGTATGGATTCGCCCATTCAGTTATATGAAAGCATGCATTGGGATAGTCTATTCCACATTAAGGGGCCAGGTGTTCCGATAATATAACAACCATGCCGTTTCCATGCGAGTATGCCAATATTAGGCAATGCGGTTTAGTTCTTTGCGATTCACAGAACAGTTGTGCTGACATATAAGCCCATGCACACGGCTCAGCCATTTTACAATTCCGGCGGCGGAGATTTTTAAATGTGACTGGCGTTAGAAATAATATGGCTGGCGGCGGCTTGTGGCCAATATGGCTGGCGGCGGCGGCGTGCGATGGCGGCTTCGGGCTCTAATATAGGGGGTTTGAAATAGGGATGGTCGGGTTAGCGGAAAGAAAGGTATTTTTTCATGCCTAAGTGGTGAAAACAAATTTATCTTACTATTGATTCAGTTACTAGCTTTAATTTGAGACCTGAAAATTATGTGTTCCTTTAACCCTTCATGACTGGATCTGTGCCGTTGCAGCATTAAAGATCCTGTGCCAGTACATTCTCTTATATATGGGAGGCTCCCTATGCATATATAAGAGAATGCACTGGAGTACAAGATCAAGGTAAATATTGTTAGGCCAATTTATTCTCTTATTTAAGCAAGACTCCCTATGCATTGGCACAGGGTTTTCGCCAAATTTCAGGAAGCTCCTGTCATGGAAGGGTTAATTACATCTCACGTAGCTTCCATTAAAGTATGAACAATAAGACACCATGAACTAAACACATGCATCATCATTTCATTGCCAAGTCTGCAAATAGTGTGTCTGTCATTTACAGAATGAGGTCCCGGATGGTGAATTTAGTGATGCTATACTGGAAAGCAGGCTAGCATCACCAAATTCACCCTCTGGGAACCTCATTCTGCATAGGCCTCAACTACTATGGGAAACCTAGGATCAGATTGAAGTTCCGCAGTTAAGTTGGTGATTTACACTCATTAGTCACCTCGATTATGCAATTTATCTTCTGCAAATTAGGGGATATAGGAACCGAACAAAAGGAAAAAAGTATATAAAACAATGTTAATTTGATACCCAAGATACTTCCCAGAAGATGAGACCTAAGCAGAATGAGGTCCCAAGAGGGTGAATTTAGTGATGCTAGACACACTATTTGCAGGCCTGTTCATTGCTTTGTATATTTGATCAAATCATTGGAGCTGGACTCTCCGTTTCATCACCATAATTATTATGAATTGCATGGTGACTCTGTTTAATCACTATAGTTATTATGAATTGCATGGTGACTCCGTTTCATCACTATAGTTATTATTAATTGCATGGTGCTTTTCTTTAATTGAAAATTAATTCACTGAAAATAGATCTTTATATCTGGTATCCTCAGAAACTAATGGTTGATATATTTATAGTGCTAGGTAGTGATATATATCAGGATATAGTTGTTATAATTCATTTTAGGTCAACATCAGACTTGTTTACTTTCCCGATTTAAGCGGGAGTCTCCCGAAATCCAGCCCCATCTCCTGTGCTCTCCCCGATCGTGATAGAATTGGAGCCAGATTTCCCGAAATGGGAAGATAAATTTCCCGAAGTCTGAACTCCAGAAGTAAACATGTCTGGCAACCATTGATTGGACCAGAGGCTACAAAATAATTAAATTGCCATAAGGCCACAACAATAAATAGCCTGGTTTATGAACATTTGAGTTGAAAAAAAGTAGATGCAGCCAAAGGGCACTGGGGAAAATAAAAAATTAAATTACGCATCACCGCCACAATAATTGACAAATAGCAGAATTTTCCATGAATTTCACAAGAATTTTGAAAGTCTTAGTAAAATTATAAAACTAAATTGAGGTATTTCTTCCCATAAAACTGTATAAATAATGGAAAAGAAGGTGAAAGCAAAAAAAATACTCTGGCATCAAAAGTTTTATTTTTGTTTACAATATTGAGGGAAAAGTTGCAGGAGAGGTTCGAACACCAGGCTATTAATTTGCTGTTGCATAAAAATCAAATATTCTCAAACAATTATACAAATAAAAAGATTTTAATTTTTCTTCTTCAACTTTTAAAGATGGTCTATCTCTTCCTAATAAGTTTTATATAGTTTTATTTAGGAGTATAAAATAATAGATATGAGTTGAAAGAAATCCTGTTAACCCTTTACCCAACAGAACGGCCCTGTGCCAATGCATTCTCTTATATATGCGAGTCGACCATAGGTCGCCTCGCATATATAAGAGAATGCATTGGCTTAACACATTAAAAATTATAAAATTGTTAAAGAATGTAAGAAAAAATGGTAAAAAGTGTTAAAAAAAGATTTTTGTTAGGCCAATGCATTCTCTTATATATGCGAGGCGACCTATGGTCGACTCGCATATATAAGAGAATGCATTGGCACAGGGCATAACTGTAACCATCACAATGTGGTCAAGGAGCCGGTTCCAATGATATCCATATTTGTATGGTTCTATTGAGACAGACCGAAGATATTTTAGGCTGTTGAAGCTTTATTTGGCCGGTTTGTTGGGTAAAGGGTTAATATGTGTACAATATTTTCAGTTATTTCTATAATATTTGCCCCTTTTATCAAATTAATGAAATACCAAATCAAAATTCAACTACATAAGTTGAATATTACTATAATAGATGACTTCCGAATATGCCAGACCTTTTCTCTTACTGGCAACAGTGGTCTCTTTGTAAAGAATTTATAACTGTTGTTGGCCATGAGATAAATCTCGAACTCGGTGAAAAACGTTCATCCAGGGACCAGCCTAGAGGTTTAAAATTTGGAGAAGTCACTCCCTGTTTGGTCATAGGGCGAAGTGAACTGTTATCAGGGAGAAGTTATAAAAGCTGAAGTTCAATTTTCACCCTAACATCCTCCAATAAGAACACAAAAGCCCACTCACAAAACCATTATAGCGAGTAAGAACACCATTATAATCAGTAAATATGCTTTTATAAATGTGGTGTTGAGACATATGCATACCAGTACATGTATATGAGAGAGAAGTCACTTCTCCCTGGGATAAAAATATGGAGAAGTGGAACATTTTAGGGAGAACATGTCTCCCAAGTCGCCTCCAGGCTGGTCCCTGCATTCCTCATTTATATATTTTATCATCAGAAAATATTTATTTACCATATATTCATTATTGTGATTCAGGGCTTGAAATGTTCTTATCTATGACTAATTAACTGGTTTCAAAACTTCCTGATATCTATCTCTAGTGCTGGGTGATATTAAAAACGGTAAACCCTGATATAGAAATACATGTACACAGGGCTGGTTTATGAAACTTGAACTACCATTAACATTTGAAGGCAGATTACTGTTTGTATAATGTCTTACTTTTCTATGAACTGTTGTATATATGCAATCAATGCTGCCTGTCATTCTGTATTTGTAAAATATTGATAGGGCAAAAAGATTCAATTAAAAAAGTTAACCCTTTACCCAACAAACCGGCCAAATAAAGCTTCAACAGTCTAAAATATCTTCGGTCTGTCTCAATAGAACCATACACATATGGATATCATTGGAACCGGCTCCTTGACCACATTGTGATAGTTACAGTTATGCCCTGTGCCAATGCATTCTCTTATATATGCGAGTCGACCATAGGTCGCCTCGCATATATAAGAGAATGCATTGGCCTAAAAAAAAAAAAAATTTAACACTTTTTACCATTTTTTCTTACATTCTTTAACAATTTTATAATTTTTAATGTGTTAAGCCAATGCATTCTCTTATATATGCGAGGCGACCTATGGTCGACTCGCATATATAAGAGAATGCATTGGCACAGGGCCGTTCTGTTGGGTAAAAGGTTAATGCTGATGAGCATCGATTTTGTATTTTATGGGAGGATTGGCCTTTTACCCATTTCTATACTAAATGGATTCTCCCACCCAGTTATACCAATAAATATTGGAATGGTCTATAATTCATTTATAGGGGTTAAACAAAACTGATGACAGACTGAAAAACAGATAATACCAGAGCAGAATGTTTCATATTCATTGGTGGGAAATGTTCAGATAATAAATTGAGTCAATGACTATTTAGTATAGAGAGGGATAATATCCCACACATGACATGCTCTAGTGAGCCCAACTTATTTATAATTTATTTATAACTGTTAAAGACATAGTATGCGCTTATTTCAATACTTCACTGATATTTTACGACTAAGCTATTACACACATTTGAAGAACGTATCATTAAATCTTTTATTATTAAAAATAACACACGTCATCTGAACAATGCAAACATGTGAACAAATAGTACTTCATACTCCCGAATGAATCATGGATAAACAAATAGGAATTATTTCATCAAGGGGAGTACCATATTGTGGGTTGGCTATTTTGATAGAAAATGAATTCAAATAGCTGCTTTAAGCAAGCTTATTCGTTGTGCACCCCCGCGGTGTTTCAAATCACTTTAACTGTAGTTATAAATTCACAAAACTCTCTCTGGTGTCGTGATAACATTTCGAGCTCTGTCGTGATAACATTTTGAGCTCTGTCGTGATAACATTTTGAGCTCTGTCATGATAACATTTCGAGCTCTGAGCCTCTGTCGTGATTATAACATTGATTATTAGTTGAGTGATGGCTGCTTGTTAACATTTCGAGCTCTGTCGTGATAACATTTCGAGCTTTGTCGTGATAACATTTCGAGCTCTGTCGTGATTGTAACATTGATTATTAGTTGAGTGATGACTGCTTGTTAACATGTGCTGCTCATTAGATGTTTATTGTTTTACATTCAATGAAAGAATGTCATCAGATTTATAAATCATTTTCTTACAATATTTCACAATAAAAATATCTATTTATTACTGACAACCTCTTTGTGTTTATATCTGACTCCCCAAGCCTACAAATAGTTAGTCCAAGTCTTCTCGTACTAAAACCGGCTAAGATATTGGGATAGCATTGGAACCGGCTCATTGACCACATTGTGATGGTTACAGTTATGCCCTGTGCCAATGCATTCTCTTATATATGCGAGTCGACCATAGGTCGCCTCGCATATATAAGAGAATGCATTGGCCTAAAAAAAATCTTTTTTTAACACTTTTTACCATTTTTTCTTACATTCTTTAACAATTTTATAATTTTTAATGTGTTAAGCCAATGCATTCTCTTATATATGCGAGGCGACCTATGGTCGACTCGCATATATAAGAGAATGCATTGGCACAGGGCCCTTCTGTTGGGTAAAGGGATAACACACCCTACATAGTCTCGTCGATAAAAGGTTTGAACTAGAACAAATTTGGACTAAGTTGGTTTTTATTCCATTTTGAAGAGGAATATATCCTCTATCACATATCTAAAATCTGCTTTGAGCATTTTATGTAATTCAAGATGGTTGCTGTTTTATGATAAGTCAGACTGATGCAATTACAATGAGAAGATCGTGTCATATGCATACACATGTATACATTTTGTGATGCTAAGGTATAACGCCACCTTTTTATGCCAAAATTTGAACTCCCCGTCCTGATGGCCAAATGGCAGCCGGAAGTGGAAACTTTTATGTTTTTTACTATTATTTTTAAGATCAGTTTCTGCTGTTTGGAACTGGTTGAGAATTGTGACTTTATTTTGTATTTTTAATGTTAACTGACAATTGAAGCAATTAAATGTGCCATTCGTGGGGACCCCACCCCTTCCGATCACTCAAAATTTGATTTTAAAGAACACGGTATGAAATTTCACCAAACATCACCATTGGGATTCTAGTCATATTTCATCAAGAAATGGGAAGAACTGTGCAATGTAATTGATGCATTCCATTTCTAATGGATATTCCAACTCAATGGTACCATAATGTTCACTTTGGCTCAAAATGGCTGCCAAAATAGGAAAAATGGTAAAAATTGTCCCAGTGTGCCATGCAACTACTTAAGTTGTGGTTGATGCTCACAATTGACTATTCTGTCTTATATACATTGAATACTAACATTTCTGATACAGATTGGTTAATTGTTAGTATTTTAACCAGTGACATTAATACAGGAATTATTTAATTTGTTCTATCACAAACTTTACATCAAAATCGGCAAAACTTCACTGTTCATGTTTGGACCATTTTGTAAAGCCAAATGGAACTATCTTTGGAATCAAAGGTGTTTATTGTTGTGATCTGTCTGATTTTTCACATATATCCCAAACATTATTCTCTGTTGTTCCGGAAAGTTGGTAAATTTCGATTCACTTGGTTATTAACCATGTTACTTTATCAACTAACAACTAAATGTTCTATTCTGGTTTCTCAGTAACTTATGAGGCATGACAAATTCATTTTAAATGATGTAGTACACTGATGTAGTATGGAATTTTGCCAAAAGCGTTTTTTTGGGGGATTCTGGCCAGAAATGGGTACAGCTTCAAACAGAACTGATGGGGAACAGTGTATGTCAAAACGGCAACCAGAGAAAGACTGTTCACAGGTGAGGTGAATAGGTTTACAGGGGGTTATTTTATAATCATGAATGGTGAGGATAGTTATACAAGGAGTGGCTTTATGGTCATGTGTGCATGGGGTGCCCATTGTAAGATGCATATGTATACAAGGAGTTGTGAATAGTTATAAAGGGAGTGGCTATAACACGGGATCTCAGCTGCCCCATGAGAACTGGTTTTGCATTCGGTTTTGGACTCGGCGCTCATTCGCCAATGTCACGGTTCGTTTCAGATCGAGAAAATAGGTCATCTCAGATAAGTAGCATTTTGCACAGACGAAGGTGAGATTAATCTACATTTGATGCTACGGTTATTTTTCAAATCACTCAATGCTATCGATCCAATAGTTTATTTGATGTTTTAGCTGAAAACTGTACGTGTTGCCATATGTTCAAGACAGTGATCACTCAATGCATTTTCAATGGAAACTTGTCTAACTAATTACGTTTAATACACACCAACCGCGTGTGTGTTTTTCGATTGTACGGCCAGTTTCCGATAACTCCTCACTCTCAGACCACCGATCGTGAATCGGACGTGAAATATGACCACGTTTGAAATGAGTCGAAAATGCTACGGTGCCCCTCTGATCTTATGTTATCATTTCTGTTCGCATCCGATCAAATGCCCCAGTTCCGATGCTATTTAACTGCAGACTTTGCAGCAGTAAACACATTCTTCGCAGCCATTTCGACACATTTCCAATTGCTAGTTGTGTACAGTACCAGTAACGCCACATATCACTGATTACTCGTGATAAATTTCATTTCAATTTATAAGTTTATGATGAACTTCGTGACTTGGTTCCGCGTTTTTTTTTATAGCGTCATGGAGTCCTGATTCACGCGCCACCCAAATACTGGAGTCATCATGTGTCACTTGGTGTAGTGGCAAATCGAATCATTCTATATATTTGACCTTTCCATGTTTGGCAGGGCTATCCTTCTTTATTAATAAAACAATTTCCTCGGTTTGGTGAATAGAAAATGCGTGATCCAAAGCCCCATCTGAATATTCGCTCTTTTGTTAGCAATAGGAGATTCTGAAATTGCTCTGAAAAATAAAACAATGCAGGGAATTGGTATATGAGAGGTACATGTATGTGTCATTTTGACAAGTTAAAAATATTTTAACATTACCCACAGGAACGTGCATATAGCTAAAATGTAAAACTACATACCTCGAAATATGCTAAAAGATATATTATTGACTTGTTCGGGTATGTGAAAATGATAAGTTAGTATTCAGGCGCCATATCAACTGGAGGAACGTAGCATTTTAGTAACATCGCCGAAAATTTCAAGCAAATCGACCGTACCACTCCATAGTTTTAAATCACCGTCTGAAATCTCCTTAATTGTAAATATTTACTTCTCAATTCGGGACGCAACTATTTGCGATAAACTAACGAAAAAGATTTCACCTTCGAGAATCACTGCAATTAAAGGCACGTGAGGCCTTAGTTGTCGAAAATATTCATATTTGTTCCAATCACCGTAAACAGAAAAACATTAAAACGCATACAGTTTCGTTCATATATACCATGACCATCGCGTAAACAGCATGTTATCATAAAGATTTACTATATTTTACCTACGCAAGAGCCTGATTGTGTTACAGAAGACAGCACAATGCTGCTGGCTAATCACACACAAATGGCATAAACGCTCTTTATTCGTTCCATATCAGGAATTCACCAACAAAGAACGCTCTTTATGTTTACCATCATAATATAAACAAACACCAGAAAAGTAACTTTTTATGCTTTTGTTTACATAACAATGGTCAAAGATATGACAATAACATACTGTTTATGCGATATTTCTTATTTGTATACGGACAAAGTCTGTCTACATTTTGTTGTTCTTTCTGTTTGTGGCGGTTTTTGACGGGTGGAAATATTTTCATAGGATACCCACCGCCAAGGCCAACCGTACCTTTAACTAATATATAAGAATGACGATGTGTGTTGCCAATTTGGATATAATATTTGAAAAAAATAACTTGAAAAGATCACCCTGCCGCAGTGTTTCACATCACTTTAATACACAACTCAAGAAAACCAAAGTTATCACCCCTTACTGGTCTTCGCATTCATGTTGGTCCATGCTTGCTTGAAAACCTCTACAAGTATTCGGATGAAACGTCTTTAACATACATACGGGTTTCACTGTGACCACATCCCTGTATATATAACTCCGATCAGGGAACTTTGGGACAATGTTCTATAACCACACGCGCCATAACAAAGAGGCTTGAGATCACACTACCAATACATGTGCCAAAAATATACATACATGTATACTCGGCATACAATAGCTATAGTACATATACGAACAATGAAGTGTCATAAAGTATCCGCTTAGGAACAAATGTGCCCACAATTGATCGGAATATATATATATATATTACTCTGGTATGACTCATTTTGAAACATTCCGGATGATTCCAAGGCGTGTTACACCATTTCGGCTGCTAGAGCTATTCAACATGCGCACTGGGGCCTATCAAAGTTTACAGAATGCGAACCTTAGCATCCTAAAATGCGCACTGGGGCATGCTTGACTTGCAACTAAAAGACGCATATGGTGCGAATACCTTTGATATATTCGACATTTGATATCGCGTTAGGGCAAGCAGAAATCGTCTCGATGAAATATTGGCAAAAAACAGCTGGTAAAGTGTTCTTTTGTAGCGAAAATAGCATTTAAAAACAGACACTGGGATAATAACTACCAAATCTTACTGATCGGTTCGATATTTCGAAGTTTGGCCAACGTACATTGGTCCAATGAATGGTTAGTATTGTTATATATAGCAACAACTATCGATGAACGCTCGCACATATATTATAGCCTTGATAACGATAGAGATACTTACCATTTTCTGCAATGTCTTGTCCATTTGTTGTGAAATTGCAAGCGCACCGTGACATTGACGAATGCGCACCGTGTCCAAAACTGAAGGCGAACCAGTTCGAGATCACGGGACAGCTGAGACCCCGTGTATAAGGGTTATAATGGTGTGTCCATTGTGAGATGCATAGGTATACAAGGGATAGTCATGACTGTGTGGTAAATATGTATACATGGAGTGGCTGTATTGTCATGGATGGGTGTGCATAAACAATTGTGTTGGCTGTATGATCATGAGTGGGTGTATGCTTATGGGCAATGTGTACATGGAATGACTGTATGGCCATTATTGTTGAAGTGTATAGGCATACATAAAAAGCTGGATGGTCATTGGTGGTCAATGTTCAGGTGTATATGTATACTTGGAGTGATCCATGTGCGGGGTGTGTGTGTTTATATTGAGTGGATGGGTGTGGCGAATAGGTATACATTGAGTGATCGTATGGCCAATGGTGGAGTAAATAGGTATACCATGAGTAATTGGATGGTCATGAATGTGGTGTATGTGTATACAACGAGTGGCTGAATTGTCATGGGTGACGTGTATATGCAAGTCTGGAGTGTATGAATGGCTGTGTGTGCGGTGTATTTGTGTATTTTGAAGGGTTGTATGACCTTTGGTGAGGTGTATATGAACACATGGAGTGACCTTATGGTCATGGGTGATGTGTATATGTATATTTTGAGTGATTATATCATGTGTGTGGCAAATCTGTATACAGGGAGTTAAATAATCTGCCGTAAGATTTCTGGAGCCAGAGATATGTTGAAGAGTAACTATGTACCTACTAAGAACGGACATGAATGCCCATCTAACACTTGCCAAATTTGTCAGTTCGTCTCAAATGACACTTTCTTTGTAGCTCGATCTGTGACTGTTCAGTCAATTTTGGATGGCAAATCTGCCATGCCATTTCTCAGTATATCTTCATGGAAGGATTGCCAAACGTGAATGCTCTACACTTCGTAGAGTGTATTCCCACATATCACAGGGAACTCGACCTCCGTGGAAGTCAAAAGATATTCGTGATATTAAACGGTATCTAAAAGTGGCCACCACCAACAGAGATGGCTTACCAGTTGTCAACAGTTCATAAGCTTTCGCCAAAGGTACTAGTTTGATAATCATTCCTCAACATGTAACCTCTGGTTTTCTCACTGCATTGCATTTGAAATTGCAGCATACACCAAGACCCAACTCAAGAATTTCTTCCATCGTTATTTCTTCGCTATCCAGGCTGACAAGTTTATTGATTCTGTAACTGAATCTTGCCCACAATGTGCTGCACTCATACAACGTCCCGTTGAAACACCAGAATTTTCCACATCTTCACCAAATGCACAGAACTCCTTGACGATATTCCGATAGTACTGTGTTTACTCTATATTCTCTGAAAATTGTGGTTTAAAGGTACTCAACCCGATAAAACTCCTCTCAATTACTATTTCAATGGCTTCGGGGGTCAAAAATATTTGATTCGAGTCGAGGAAGTCACCCATCAAAGCTCAGATTTGTTAGATATCGATTTTAGAAATCTATTATTTTTCATTATCGGGAATACTATCTGGCCCAGAACTCAGTCAAAATTGCGTTAAAATTACCACTTGATTTTATAGTTATTCATCCTGGTCTGTTTGAATAGATTTGGAGTACACATCCAGAGCAGATTACGGCAGTTATTAGTACTCATCTCGAGAACATAACAAATTTGATAAATCAATATCTAATAACTCTGAGCTTTGTTTGATGGCTTCCTCGACTCGAATCAAATATTTTTTACCCCCAAAGCCAAAGAAATAGTAATATAGGACCCTCTGATCGGATTGTTGTTGTTGGAATCTGTTGAGATGGGGACCCTCTTTACGGGTTGAGTACCTTTAAAAATTCACAATAGAACGAGTTTTATCAGGCGTTTACTAAAACCGCAAAATATTGAGAGATTAGTGCAATTTTCTGAATTTTCGCATTATTTCATCGCATAAAATCAATTAAAATACGACAAGCAACTGGAAATGTTTTTGAACATTCTAGAAGGGGTACATGTCCCTGATATATGTTTAAAATTTCTCGCATAAACTATGACAGATACCAAAGTTATAATTAGTTTTATAGACCCACCCTAAATCCCCCATAGTAAACGCATGCGACCGTAAAGCACATGGCTTGTTTGGATACTTTCTGGCCCAAAATGCAACAGTCAAAATGGTTATCTGTAAAATGGTCTATTCTCAAGTCCAGGTCTCGAGTTTGCATGCGATGTACTTTGTCGTGCCAAGCAAATTTTTATTTTTATTCGGGATAATATTATATTCTCGTCATTCAACATAGCACGTCTCATTTCTGATGAGCGCACAGACACCCTTCGATATGTTCTTTTGGACACAACTGCAGATTCTAAATCACATAATGAATGTTCTGTTCGTGTTAATGGCTCTGTGCTTCAGGTGACTCAGATTCAGTACATATGACACTTGTTCTTCACCAACACCTAACTCCACAAACAATTACAGCAGCACTCAATTAATTAGTCCAGCATTCAGACACTCCAGGTGCACTGGTGAAATTGAAGATCTTCACTGATCCCCACTTACCAGGTGTTCAGAATGCACAAGTCAACCACCGCGGGGGGGGGGGGGGCTTTCGTCGGGTAATTGGGTATTAGGGTACGTTCATACACTGGCAAGTTTGCCCGGTATGGTTTGCAGGCATTTTGTCGTAGAAAACGATATGGTGCCAGAATATGAACGGAAACAAGCATACAAGATGCATCTGTACCACAGCTAACTACATGCGAGGTAAAATCCCCGTAGTTCCACCTGTAGCCATGCTACCGGAATTTGCCTGCAAACAACATGCAATTATCTCACAAGAATCAATCATACAGATATTTGTAGGCAAATTATAGTAGCACCTTTACAAGTGGAACTACTTAAATTTTACTTCTCATATCGTTAGCTTTGGTAAAGATGAATGTCATGTGCATGTTTCCGTTCATATTCTGGCACCATGTGGTTTTCTATGACGAAATGCCCGCAAACACATACCGTGCAAACTTGCCAGCGTATGAACGTACCCTTACCGGGTGTTCAGAATGCACAAGTCAACCACCGCGGGGGCTTTTATCGGGTAATTGGGTATTAGACGACCACTGAATCTGTCCTGACATATATTAGCTTTCAATCAAGTATTATCTCCCGTTAACAATTCATGTATTTTAAATATCATCTTATCAAAAGGAGAAAGTATACCGCCATCAAATAGTGTTATTCCTCTTGTGTTGTATTTCTGTTTGTAATTCGTTTCACCTAGTTGGTGAAGTTATTCTCTATTTTGAAAAAATATTATTTTAAAACGTGCTAGAATTTCCATCTACGATAAACGACTAATAATCACTCAGGCGAGACCGTTTCTTCATAAAGGTCGTCTGCTCCGCGATGGTTACTAATAATCACTCAGGCGAGACCGTTGCTTCATATAAGGGTCGTGACTCCGCGACGGTTCTCCAGCCTCCCTCTAAGGAGCCAGCGATTATGATATATTTCTTGCGGCATTTTACCAATTGAATATACCTTGAGCAACCAGCTCCTTTGGTCGCTCTGGAGCCACGGAATTTTCTTGAACCTCGCCAAGCTCGAGATCGACTTCGTGGAACTTTCCAGCACTTTTGTTCCATGTAAGTATTAGTCCGTGTTTCCATCCCACTTGAACTCTGTGCAATTTATGGCTTTTCAACAATGTTTAAAAAAAACCCAAAAATTTATTTCACAACGCCTTCCATTTGTATATCCATTTTGTAGAGTCATTGTAGAGAAATTTATATCATGCGAAACGATGAGGAGCAATCCAGTGATGTGATCAGCAAAGCTATGAGCAACTTTTTCATAGCTCGCGAAACTACTAACAACTGTAGTTAGATAATACTCGATCTTTCGAACACCAAATGTCACTACTGACTTAATATCGTTCAAATATTTATTGTATAAATGTATATATGTATTGTTAAAATGTGTTTTACATTATCTTGTGTCATCATCATGTTTACATGCATATAGTTCTCGCGAGCGTCTTTATGCTAATACATCTATCTATCTATCTATCAACCCAGATTACAGAACAGAAAACCTTTCCCATATACGTTGAGTATTTTTCGAGTTATGTGCCTCCAAAATTGGGAATTTATATAATTTCGGAGCCTCAATTTCTCAAAATTATTTCAAATCCATTTGTTATGGTCTTGTATTTTAAAAACTAAAGAAAAATGAAGGGATTCCTTGTTGTTTTAATAATTTCCTCTCTAGGTTGTGCACAAACTTGGATAAATTCACGTTCGAAATTTCCTTCTGACTCTCCTGCATCTATGCCTTGAACGTTCCTTGTTCCGACGTAAGAAGAGTCCGTACATCGGCCAACAAACTAGCTTGACTGGCTTTGCAAGATTCTTCGACCTGGGGTTTTATAAAAGCTTGAACGTGAACAGTCTGTGGTTCCGACATTTTAACAGGCGATCGAACCTTAAGACCGTGTTCACAATATAATAGGCCCTATATATATTGCATAAAAACAGCAAAAAGCCTATGGAGATGGACACTGTTCTTGCCATTGAAGGCAATACAGTTTTCAACCAATAGTATACATGTACTTGTACCATTTTAGAATCGTAGGTTTTATTCAGCCATGACTGGTGAAAAGCTGCTAAGGCATTATCAACCTCACAAATCTTCTCATTGCTTGGTAAACCTGTCGTTATATGTCGATTTCAGTCATTGAGTAACCAGTCAATTTTGTATTTCTAATACTGGTGAGGGATGTGGTATATCATATATACCACAACAACCACCGCCATCACAACTCCACCTATGTGCAAAACATTTCTCTCTGATGTGTAATCCCACCACTCCTCAAAGTTAATTCACATTTGTGTGCTACAACAGTATCAAACAATAGGAGTCTTATAGGACTAGAGTAAACATATGAATACAGGTGTAAAATTATATGATTCAAGTGGTCATCACAGAATACTATGCAACAATCAAGATGCCCAGCGACCAAAGTCTCAACTGCTGTATTATATGTACTGGATTAACTGTAATATGGTCTACCACTCATTTACGAAGTATCTGTACCTTCATCACAACCTGAGCAAATACATGTATCTTGGTGAGATCATCTCTATAATCCATGGTATTGGATGCTCTCTGGAAAAAACAAGTGACTTGAAATTCTTTGAGTATTTAGCTTAGGTCATGCTTTTTAATGACTTTGTCAGCCATGACCAAGACGCTCTTACGGAGTGAAGTTTATGACATCGTTTATCGGTACCATGTGACACCAACAACAGCCCATTCTAAATTGTATAAATATCAGAGTCGATTAAAGGCACGTTTGGCCTTAATTGTCGAAAATATTCATATTTGTTCCAAACACCGTAAACAGAAAAAACATTAAAACGCATACAGTTTCGTCCATATTTTCCATGACCATCGCGTAAACAGCATGTTATCATAAAGACCTACTATATTTTACCTAAGCAAGAGCCTGATTGTGTTACAGAAGAGAGCACAATGCTACTGGCTAATCACACCCAAATGGCACGAACGCTCTTTATTAGCTCCCTATCAGGAATTCACCAACAAAGAACGCTCTTTATGTTTACCATCATAATATAAACAAACGCCAGAAAAGTAACTTTTTATGCTTTTGTTTACATAACAATGGTCAAACATATGACAATAACATACTGTTTATGCGATATTTCTTATTTGTATACGGACAAAGTCTGTCTATATTTTGATGTTCTTTCTGTTTGTGGCGGTTTATGACGTGTGGAAATATTTTCACAGAATACCCACCGCCAAGGCCAACCGTACCTTTAATTGCCCAAAATAATGCTATAGTTAAATATAAAATTGCCCAAAACGTGTTGTCATTATTATTTTGACAATTATGTGTTCTCTGTATTTCGTAATCAAGATTATAAACACATTAGGATGCAGACCAAAAATTATTTGAGTCGAGTCGAGGAACCCACCCATCAAAGCCGGACCATGCTGGACCATGATCAAAATCCGAAATTTTCGGAGGACAATTGTAATCAGAAGCGTTCGTCCGTGTGTGTGCACATGGGCGTGCGTGTGTCATTCCAATTCCTTGTCCGGACGTTAACTCCAGTTCAAATTATCCAATCGAAACGAAACTTGGTATTCTGGGGGTCAAGTTCAATTTTGCTCGCGGTCCGATGAATTTTGAGTACTTAGAAAATAATTTCTTTATATTTGGTAAAAAGTGTACTCATTTGAAAAGACGCATGCAGGTCGAATTTGATTTTGGTCATGGTCCAGCATGGTTCGGATATTTGTGAACATTAAATTCTTGGGGTCATAACGGGGGAATCGTTTTATGATTTCAGCTGTTTTTTTATTTCTCTGTGGGCATCTTCTGAGACACAGACGTTTCAAATGGTGATGAATTATAGTATTTTAATCATATTTTATGGCATAGAGTGTTATCTATCAAGGCACTATAAAAAATTATAAGTGACTCGAAAATTAAGTGGGCCTTTAACTCCGAACTGTTTTAACCCTTTACCCAACAAAACGGCAAAAAACGGCCAAATAAAGCTTCAACAACCTAAAATATCTTCGGTCTGTCTCAATAGAACCATACAAATATGGATATCATTGGAACCGGCTCCTTGACCACATTGTGATAGTTACAGTTATGCCCTGTGCCAATGCATTTCTCTTATATATGCGAGTCGACCATAGGTCGCCTCGCATATATAAGAGAATGCATTGGCCTAAAAAAAATCTTTTTTTAACACATTTTACCATTTTTTCTTACATTCTTTAACAATTTTATAATTTTTAATGTGTTAAGCCAATGCATTCTCTTATATATGCGAGGCGACCTATGGTCGACTCGCATATATAAGAGAATGCATTGGCACAGGGCCAGTTTGTTGGGTAAAGGGTTAATCCACACACGAACAGCTGGATGTCAAATATGCATGAATAATCTCAAGCGGAACGCTCTACAATGGCCCAGTTCCGTTCCGGCGTTCTACCATTTAATATAGAGACTGACAGATACATGTATAGTGAAGATGACGCACTTGACAGACTTTGCATTCATGCACCGCGTGTAAAAGTGGATTACGAAATTCATTTCCTCTTGCATTACGAGGCGTATATTGTGCATATATAGACGACAAATAATGCCAATTTGTAACATTCTTGATAAATATAGGATTAGAGATGAAGTGTTTTTATTCACGTGATGGCAAAATTACATAAGCATGTGCCGCAAAGTTACCCTCTAAGTCATATCAACAGACAGTTTATTGTGAGTATAATTCTAAAATATATTGATGCATGTACATATATATGTGTTCATTTGAATACTGTCAATACTGGGTGACTTATATAGGCCTATATGTATTGTCGAATAATATCTGTTTTAACCCTTTACCCAACAAACCGGCCAAAACCGGCCAAATAAAGCTTCAACAGCCTAAAATATCTTCGGTCTGTCTCAATAGAACCATACAAATATGGATATCATTGGAACCGGCTCCTTGACCACATTGTGATAGTTACAGTTATGCCCTGTGCCAATGCATTCTCTTATATATGCGAGTCGACCATAGGTCGCCTCGCATATATAAGAGAATACATTGGCCTAAAAAAAATCTTTTTTTAACACTTTTTACCATTTTTTCTTACATTCTTTAACAATTTTATAATTTTTAATGCATTAAGCCAATGCATTCTCTTATATATGCGAGGCGACCTATGGTCGACTCGCATATATAAGAGAATGCAGTGGCACAGGGCCCTTCTGTTGGGTAAAGGGTTAAATTGATCTCATCTTTATGTGATATATATTTTGTAAATATAGAGCATGGCTATAGGAGTTGACTATATACGCGGGTATAGTGCCCGGTGGGTTGGTGGGTATATTTCACGACAATAAGCAAGAATATCTTGGTTTATAGTTTAATACACCGAAACACATAGCATGTAAGTTTTATTTTGAATGCACGAAAACCCGAAACTGTGCCGCAATGTGAATTCAACCGAATGTTGCCACTTCGCAAGTTGACGTCGCTCCTGTGAAAAGAGTGTTCTTAGTAATGTTATAAAATCCCACTTAATTTTCGAATGCCCAGATAATATTATACACAACATAATCTATATTATATACCATTTGGAAGAGGACCAAAAATATATATTTCACCAGAATACGGAATTAGGAGTGTCCACCAAGTAATAGCGATTCTCAGATTCATTCCAAGACTTCCCCCGTTGTCAACCCAGAATGCATCAGAGATAGAGTTATTCCCCTTACATTGAGAATAATAGAATTTGCAGTACAGTCCGTATCAAAATTAAGCACAGAACACACATCGGTACCTTGACAAAAACAACAAGTTCCCAGTTTATTCGACCGGATCATTTGATAATACAAAGTTTTGAAGCTTCCTTTTTCAAATAATAAATATAATAGGGAACATGGTGTAAAATGTGATCTGGTGATCTAAGTGGGCCTTTAATTTCATTTGGACACGCCTTAGTAATTTGGTTACTAATTTTAATTTTGTTCTTATCGTTCAGTATTGCTCTTTGCATGAGAGTTTGGTATAGTATTGTGTGATACTATTTAATAAATAGAGCATGGCTTGGAGTGAAATACGCCGATATAGTGCATAGTGAGGCTGTGTAGTTCACGACGCGAAGCGGAGTGAACTACACAACCGCACTATGCACTATATCGGCGTATTTCACGACAAGTCATGCTCTAATTATTATATTGTATCGAACAAATGCAGAAATTACAAACCTCATTATAATTTACTGAATGTAAGTCTCTTAAAACCTCATTATAATTTACTGAATGTAAGTCTCTCTAAACCTCATTAAAATTTACTGAATGTAAGTCTCTCTAAACATCATTATAATTTACTGAATGTAAGTCTCTCTAAACATCATTATAATTTACTGAATGTAAGTCTCTCTAAACCTCATTATAATTTACCTTTGTAATTTTGATTTAGCAGTAGGAAACTACTATTTTCAACTTTTACTAAGTTCAGACAATTGATGTTCGCCTTACTGAAGATTTAATTTGGATCAGCGGCGAAATAACAAGTAGTTTCAGAACAAAGTTTGATGTAGTGTTCGTTACTATTTTTAGTAGTCAAAACTACATATGCATAGTGCACGATGGGAGAGACTTGAAGGCGTAGTATACAACTACGACTAATAGAGTCGAGTAGCCAACCAATCGGAAAGCTTGATTTCAATAACAAAGTCACGTGAGATACAATATGAAACAGTATGTGTGATACTATATATTCAGTACCAGTCAGAAGAAGTGGATTATTGAGGCGCGCCTTTATTGTGATAATGAGCGCGCTTAATTTCGAAAAAGGCGCCATTATAGCGCAATACCATAAATCTGCGATTATTGCGATATTGAGCGCAAAAATATTGCGATATTAAGCGCGCAAAATTTTATACAGACACGATCGTGTTATATTTATATTAGATAAATACTGTGCATATAGTGTACATAGCATTTACAACTATAAGTATATATACAAACCTAAAACATTGTCTCTGTTTATACAATAAACAATATAGAAGAAGCAATCATTTGTTTTAAATGTCACAAATTGAGCGCGAGGTGTCGCAATATTAAGCGCGAAATATTGCGATATTAAGCGCAAAATATTTCAATAATAATCTCAAGCGGGGCGCTTATAAGCGTTTTCACTTGCAATATTGTTGCGATATTGTGCGTGAAAATAGCGCGCTTAATATACCACTTCTTTTGACTGGTACTGTACGTGTAGTAGTACGTATATACAACAGTGTGCTAAATTTAGCACAGCAATTCTGGGTGAGGTGAAATATATTGCTCTATGTTGCCAATTTAATTAAAATAAATCAATCGTCAGTGACTCTATAATAATAGTAATTAGCTACCGTGTAATACGGTTCATATAATTCGATATCAACTTATCGAATTGATAGACAGTTTGCTCGCAAGTATAATACAAACGTTCCTTGTGTTTGCAATATCAAGAACATACTAACATATAGAGGATCTCACATGAGTTTCTATTTTATACGGAATTTATCAACCGAGTTCACTAAATTCTATTTGAGCCGAGGTTTAGGGTGGATACACACATGCATGTAATGTCTGTATGTAAAATACATGTATTTTACATGGTCACACCAATCATTGATAGCATTAATCGCCTGCGCGCGATCGTTCCATTTCAACAGGCGAGACCGGTGAGTAGTATATATAAGCCAAAATCAAACTAACTGTTATCAAGAGATTTCAGGCCAGTCATAAACATGTCTTTTTTCGTGGGTGCCGAAATGAATAAATCCTGTCTGATATATGTTGCTGTTTTTCACGAGTTTTAGTTCATTTCGAAAAGTGGATTTGGGTCTGTCGATTTTATACTTGATTTGTTTCTCGTCATTTCTTGGAAACAGGGTCATCCAAAATAAAAATAAATGTGTAGACTTTTGAAGCTATTTTAGGACGATTGTGATACATGAGTGTTTAATGCCCCACACACTGACTCCCAATTTGATCTCGTCCAGCAGAACCCGAACGGCTTTCTGGCTCCACATTTTGGAAGTGCTATATTAATACACATGGCTATCAACTAACTCATACATGGTGAATTCCATGTTATAAAGTGATTTAGCCTAATCGGACAACGCCGAATCGAGTCAGGGTAAGGATATGTGTTCCTCGACTATGCATGGCCTCAGTTCAAATTTTAACAATCCGATACGGTGCTCTCATGCCTTGAATACAGGCATTGGAACATTAAGACAGACAATACCAGTTTGTTGAGATTGCTCGGATGATTTGAGGGCGAGCTCATGTGATAACTTTCAATTGGGATTTCTTTGCATATATCCATTACAGCGCCAAAAACATTAATGCAGGTACAACGTTGAAAGAAAAAGGAGTCACCCCCCCCCCCCATTTTAACCCAGAACTTACAGAGCAGTATATGTTTTTCAGGCCAAAGGATGAACAAGTTCCTAACTGTCACCATTTTAGCCTGTACAGGCTTGAATTATCACATTTTGGACTATTTTTGTTTAAACATATTTTATTTGTTCATAAATTAAATTAGTTTATGACAAAAGGGATTGGAGGACAAGTGCTAAATCACTTAGAATACCCTCCTCTCCCTAGTATGATACACTGACAAATTTTATGACACTAAAGACGAACAAAACACAAGGTATATTATATACATACATATAATGAAAAATATAAGTAAATAAACAGAATGGCGATTGCGGAGGAGAATTGGAGGGTCGGTTTAATTACAGTGGAGATATGGGATGAGTGTGAGTATGCTTCATCAACCCGTCGGTGATCATTCCCTTGCAACAAGTAAAAATACGATAGTACAGGCATAATTATATCAATTATTGAGTGCATAACTGGGATATATTGTACATAGGAAACAAGGTACAAACTTAGAATATTATATTATAAGTAGATTTGGTGTAGAATGACGTGGTCAAAGTGTTAGGTTCTCTCAAAACGGCCGGAATCTCTAATATACGAGTGTACAGCCTTAAAGATATCACTATTCTCAGTATAAGTAAGTTCGGGTTTCCCATAAAGAAGTATGTCTACAGAGTTAATATTATGTTGCATAAGATTATTATTGAGTTTTTGCCGAGATTCCGCATAATGGTTACATTCAAAGAAAAAATGGTTAGCATTTTCATCCCGGAAGCCACACGAGCATGTTGCGGAATCTGAGATATGATTACGTAATTTATCGGATTGTAGGGCACTACATTTACATCGAAGTTGCGTGTGAATAATATTATAATAACGACTCCCATTTGTGAAATACAAAGGTGGCTTCAGTCTTGTCCCCGCGTAGTGCATATGTTTCAATTGCTTCTCGAATTCATCATGGGCAAGATTGCGAATAGTTAATTTAATGGAGTTTCATTCCTTTGTACAGGCAGGGATAAAAGTGGATTTTAACCTTGCAGAGTCACAACGAATGATAATGAAATCAGAAGCATATTTTGATTCTCGATCGGTCCTGTCTCTGAAACGTTCGGGCAGGATTGTGCTTAAGTAACGAGGTGCATTATTATTTATTATCTTGTGAAGGGTGGATAACCGTTTAACGGTTATTCTGTCCTCTAGACTATCCCAGCCTATCTCAGTCATTAATCTGACATCTGATACAGAACGAGTGCAACCCGTCACGATTCTGGCTGCATCTAGCTGAATATCATTAAGGTTTTTAAGGAGGTAATTCGGAGCTCCAAACCACACTGGGCTTGCATATTCGAGAAGCGGTCTCACGTATGTCAAGTACATTGTTTCTAAAGTCTTTCTGCTTAGTATGCATTTAAGTTTCCTTATTTGGGACAATCTCGCATTAGCACGTTTACACGTGTTGTCAATACACATATTCCATTTGAGATCACTCTGCAGGTCAACGCCTAAATGCTTGTGATTTTCGGTGTATTCCAGGACTTCACCATTGAATTTAACCACGGGCCTAGTGTTTTCAGGGAAACTTCCAAAAAACATTAGATTGGTTTTTGATGGATTTAATTTCACCATCCATTGCCTTGACCAATTGCTCAGCTTAATCATATCATTATTCAGTGAAATTTCAAGTGTGTTTAGGTCAGAACTACTCTTCATTAGACAGGTGTCATCTGCGTAGAGACACGTTTTGGATTCCATACTATCGGCTATATCGTTAATGTAGAGCAAAAATAGGAGAGGACCGATAATGGACCCCTGGGGCACTCCAGAATCTAAACAATCATACTTTGAGACGCAGGCGTTGACCCTAACCCTTTGATGGCGATCACTAAGATAACTCTTAAACCATAAAAGAAGTTTTCCTTTAATCCCATATTTTTCCATTTTGCGTAAAAGTCCGACATGCCAAACTTTATCGAACGCTTTGGACACATCACAGAAAACCGCACAAGTGTTACATCCTTCATCTAGTGCTTCTGCTATACTATGAACTATTTCAATAAGCTGATATTCGGTACTATGTTTAGGAAGGAACCCAGACTGATAATCATACAACAAGTTATTTTCTTGTAAATGCTGAAATAATTTATTATGGATAAATTTTTCTAATATTTTACCGGGAACGCTCAGAAGTGAAACTGGCCTATAATTATTTGGATCTTTTTGGTCACCTTTTTTGAATAGAGGTATAACATCCGCTTTTTTCCATTCATCTGAGAACTGACAAACGTCTATCGATTTCTGAAATCATATACTAAGTGGTTTACATACAGTAGCATGTATACTCTGACCCATAGGCTTTTTTCGTTGGTAGATCTTTCAGAATTTGAGAAATTTGTGATTCACTGATCGGTATTTCAGTGATAACTTCATCTGTTCGTGCAACAAAATTCGGCAGACATTTCGCTTTCATTCCTAATGAACTATTGGCAACAAAAATACTATTTAAAATTTCAGCTTTGTCTTTATCATAGCAGAACATTTTGTTTTTATATGAGAGAGGCGGGATTCCTTGGTTAGAATTGTTACCCATAAATGTTTTAACAACATGCCAAGACTGTTTTGGGTTATTATTCATAACAAGGGATTCATCCAAGTGAGTCATATACTCATTTTTTTGCGTGTTTCTTGGCATTATTTACTTGATTTCGAGCTTTCTTGTATTTCGACCACGTGAAACTCGTATTACAGTTTAGAGCTTTTCTTCTATAGCGATCGCGTTGGCGGATTAGTCTTCTGACTGTGCTATCAAACCATGGTTTATCATTTCTACGTACCAATATATCTCGGCGTGGTATGAAAGATTCGGCCATCTCCAGAAACATGTATCTGAAATGCTCAACAGATTTGTTGATGTTAAAACGGTTTACTTCATTATTAAGACAAGCGGACCAGTTAGTTTCTTTTATTACTCTATTTAAACCTATAAAGTCGGCAGAAGAATAGTTCCACACTATTCTTTTGTGGGATTGTGTCACCGGGGTGTCGTATTTAGTTCAACAGACGTGGCATAGTGATCAGAAACTTCAAGGTCAACAACGGAGGGGTTCATCGCTGTTAACGCTTCAGAGATAATAATAGGGTCTAAGAGCGTTTGTGACTTTGACGTTACTCGTGTTGGTTCTTTGATTACGTTAGACATGCCGACATATTTATTAATTATGGACTGTAGTGGGTTATCGCTTATCAACATATTACAATTCAAGTCACCAACGACAACAACTGATGGGTTAATATCTAATGCTTCTCCAATTTTGTCATCAAGTAGTTCCCAGAAGTTATTTAAACATTCCCTATCGGACCTATAGGTAACACATAGTAAAAACTTGTCTACAGATCCAACTTCAAACCAAAGGATGTCATCATTAAACTGCAAACCTGACATTTCTCTGTATGGAATTTTATCTGAAAAGTATACTATGATTCCACCGCCATACATATTTCGATCTTTACGTACTGGGTGTTGGAAACCTGAGATAAGCAAGTTTTCATTTGGATAATTATCGTCAAGATGAGATTCAGTAAAGCATAGAATATCGTAATCATCGATAATATCTTAAATCTTTTGAATTTTGTTTCTTATGCTTCTTACGTTGCAATGAATAATAGAAATTGAAGTGGTAACCGGGGCGTCTAATTGACCTGGGTTCGGGTGTATATCCCCAGCGAGAGCAAGAAGAGTGAACGCCAGAAATGCTACTATCACATTATGAAAAGCTAGTAAACGCAAACGAATTGGCATTAACATGTTTATACATGTTACATCGGCATGTTATGTGTAGATATATGCCTTGAAATATTACAATTGTTAGCCTATATTGAGCCACACTAACTCCCATGACTAGTTGTACAGAAAGTCAGTAAGGCGCATGCTAGGCTAACAGGAAAACATAGATGATGTAGGCTGCTCAAGAACTTTGGCCGACGGATGGTGAAGCATATATGTTTACAAGAATATTTCAGATAAGAGGTGTGAGATATAAACATGAAGAGGTGAAGAAATAACATTAATTGTGTAATGTTAACCATTTTACAATGGAAATTACAGAATTCTGCATAAATAAATAACTTAGGTTTAAAATTGGTGTGTATGTCTTTAGAAATTCATCCAAAATCCAAAGACACATATTTTATTTAGGATCATGCAATGCGTATATAAATGTGCGAGACAACTGCACCCAAGAGCTTCGGTCTGTTACATGTACGCGCTATGCATCTAGCTCAATCTCCTGAATATTGCGGAATTATTAGCGGATTAACAGTTGACCAATACATCGCAGGCGTCGATCGCGGCATGAACCGTGCGGGCACAGCGAAGATCTCAGCCTTGTCTCGTTTATTGTTTTGAATAATTCGGCCTGTTGTGTTCGGAATAGAATCGCGTTGATTGTGGTCCAATCTGCTCTTATTGGTGTTATGGTCAGTGGGTCAACTGACGGGTTATAATAATTCGGGAAGGGGAAAAGTTGAAAATTTTACGCTCGTGGAAAGCAAGATAGACGCGTTCGCTAAAATAGGTCAGGTTCATTCGCGCGCATATGGCAATCATTCATTTGAAACTTGATGTGTGTATTGCCTTGCATATATATATCCAACCAGAACTTACGTGTCTAAATGTACATGCACAAAATTGAGAATTGGAAGACTGGATTAATAATGTGCATTCTCAACTATGAATCTGGCATGCAACACCCCCTCCCACCCCACCCCGGAGCCACACCCGGAAGAGTTGATGTATAAGGAGTTGTGCAAGCCGCAGGAATGCATCTAAGTGTGCCCCCATTGCGGTCTACACTGCCCCACATCATTCAATGTATCGGGGGTACTCGGGCTGGACTAACAAACCAGATTCCACAAAACTGTTTCGTATATACATATCTGGCGGATGGACATTCAATCATAACAGCGGAGAATGTGGCAAATGTTACCGTGCGACATACGTGACGTGCATGCGTTATCCGACCATCGACACCACAATGCAAAAAAAAAACATATTCAAGCTTGTCTTCGACGAATGGATCTAATGTGGGAGGCATATGACCCAAAAACACATGAATAATTTGCTCCGTGCTCATGTTATCTAGTACATGAAAAAATTTCGAATACATTTATGATATCATACCATATATTGTTTCTATAGCTAGATATGAGAAATCTGCACGATTCCACGAGATGATCCGCTAGATCTGATATGATCACTTTTTACATTTATTGCATTGAGTTAGTCTGTTATTTGTTGAACAATATGCGCTTCAATATGTCATATAATCCGAAAATTATTTTCCGCACGCGATGAGCTTCGCCTCATAAGCAATGAATAAATGAAGACGAGACGACCCTATGCACATTCAGCTGTACTTAAATGGTTATATATTACCATCTATTATTATATCATTTATTGTATTGTTCAATGTACAACTATATATTAATATGTTTGCATACTGTCCTTATAAGGATGTTTTGCCTATTAAACTTATCTTATCTTATCTTATCTTATAAGTTGCGCAACAAGCACATAGTTATGTCTCTCGATCGCGAAATCGTTTTCGTTAGTTTATCGCCGATAGATGCGTCCCGAATCGAGTAGTAAATATTTACAATTGAGCGTAGTTCAGACGATGCTTTTTTGGAGTGGTACTATATGGATTTATATATGCAATATACCCATCAATTTATCCAGTAGTTTCTGCGCCTAAGCTGACAGAATACCCTATACATCGCTAAAATTGGAGTATATGGGTCCGGCGGATGGGTCCGACGGAAAGGGTCAATACGACCTTAAATGACTAAAATATAAGAATTACGGTCGATTTGCTTCAGATTTTCAGCAATGTTAGTAGAATGCTACATTCCCCCAGCTGGCATAGTATGGGAGGCCAAATTCACGTTTAATAATTAATTGCGCTTAAGCGCAATCAATTACGCTTAAACGCAAATAATTACGCTTAAGCGCAATCAATTGCGCTTAAGCGCAATTCATGGTTATGTGTAACTAAACACCCCTGGCGAATAAATAGGTTTATCCATAACTTAACCTTAACTCCTATTGACAGATCACCTCTTGTTTTCATTGATTTGGATGGGTATGGAGCTAGCCCAACTTCTTTGTCAAAATGGCTGACTCGCAATAGTATCACCTTCTGTTTTAGTTGGAGCGACTCGTGATAGCATTATTTTATCTTCGGTATATATTAGTTGGGGCTCGCAATAGCATTACTTTCTGTATTAGTCGAGGAGACTTTGATTTTCTTCAATTTTCGAGTATACAGGCACACCATATGAGGGAAGCAAGCCCTCGGTGACACCACATTCACACTATATGACCATGGAAATACTATAGATTTGTGCAAGAGATGCTGATTTAATAAAAAAAAACTAGAGCTCGAGGACTGAGACACCAAAGCTCCAGGAATGAGACACCAATTTTTTGGGACAGGATGCTGATAATCCTGATTTAAGTCAATAAGTAAACCATATGAGGTAAGCAAGCCCTCGTGCAGTGGCATCACATGCGTGCTATAGTATATGACCATAGTAATGGCCCAAATATGTGCAAAAATACATTAAAAAACATCATATAAAAATTACTAGAGTTCCGGGAAGGAGACATAAATTCTTTGGAATGCTGATAATATGTAATTAGGGATTATCATTTTTGAACACATACTCTCAGTTGACTGTTGAGTACTCAGGCTAATTTAAACAGGTTAAAATTAGCCCAATATGCTCCTCTTGTGTTGTTAGGTGATACACCAGGTCATGCCAATAGTTTATGGGTAGGTTAGATAGTAGTCTCAATTACGCCTAAGCGCAATTAATTATACTTAAGTGTAAATGCCCTATTTGTACTTAAGCACAATATGTGGTATTTGCGCTTAAGCGCAATTGAATGCGCTTAAGCGCAGATAATTGCGCTTAAGCGCAATTCATTATTAAATGTGAATTTGGCCTCCCATATATAGCATAGCGCTTGGATACTAACTGATCAGTTTCACGCACCAGAACAAGTATACTTAGTATGTCTTTAATAAGTTCTTTCCACGTTGACTTATTTATAAAGGTGGACGTGTCTACAAAAGACACAATATGTTCTGTCAAATTATGCTGATCTGAAACATGCAAAGCATTATTGCACAATGATTGCGAACAAGTAAGACCAGACAATGCATCTATTAGACGACATATGAATACTTCTTTCACTCTCTTATAAGGAGAAACATGACATAACGCACAGAATAGTGATAAAACACTACGTTCAATGTAAACATGCAGTGGTGGTATTCCTATGAAACCTAATGCCATATCAGTTCTGGTTCTATAGTGTACCAATAGTGTTTCGTTATGTATTTAATTCGCATGTGATTCAGGTTAGTGCATTTCATGATGAAGTGGTATTCATCGCCCACTTCATTTTTACACATACAACAAATGTTGCTCTTTGTTCTGCGCTTTCCCCATCTACATGTTTCCACCTCCAGTCTATGATTGCATCTACGTATATTGATCAGATACTTTCTAAGAGTAAAAGGCAAGTCCAGCATTTAATATTCTGAACGAAGGGTTGTTTTCAGTTCTGTATAAAAAAAAAGTTCCTCTTGATGAACCTTTTATATCTATCCACCACTGCTGAGTAAATGGGTCTCTCAAGATAACAGGAAATTTCTTTTTTCTGGCTGTTTGATAATTCTGATTGGTCAGACCATGCAACACCAAGGCCAGCTGAATGTAACATACGTTTGATACTACTGACATTTCTGAAGGTTTTACCATCATATTCCATCAGTTCAAATATAAATTTGGATTTCATCTTGCACGTTCAAATAAAAAAAATGCATTTCATCTTGCACGTTCTGTGTTAAAGGCAAATTTGGCCATATAATAGAACACATATTTTGTTAGAGAATAATTGTGTCTTCTTAGATCCATAAAGTAATAATCAATCTGGAAAGAAAATTTCCATATTTTGTTCTAGTTCTTAAAATACTGCACCCTGAAATACGGAATTTGCCTCATTCTGAGAAATTGCGGCTCCGAAATCAGATAAACTCCAGTTTTTGAAGGAACGCAACTCGAAAAATACTTCACGAATCTGGTAATGGTGTTCTGTTTTGCATGGAATCAGGAAAGTAAGGTCGACAAAATGTACATAAAATTGGAAGGACTTGTGAATTTGAATTCGTTATAAATTATACAACCCTGAAAATCCACAAATTGATAATTTGACCAAATATATTTCACGAAATTCACCAATTTCCCTTTTTTCTATTTTTTTTTGTATATATGGGAGGTTTATGTACTTATTCATGCAAAAACGATTCTGTTGCAATCAATTCCGACTTTAATTGTCATTATTCTCATGAATGCAGTGACTATATTATTGGAAAGCTTGAGGTATACATGTAACAGTTTGAAAATTCCAACTCAAGGGGTACAAATGGAATTTACCGGACTTGGGGTTTTGGGGTGCAGTTCTAAATTTAACACAAACAAGTCTGCAATAGTGTGTCCGTCATTTGCAGAATTGAGGTCCACAGAGGGTGAATTTAGTGATGCTATCTCACACGGCGGGATAACATCACTAAATTCACCCTCTGGGGACCTCATTCTGCTTAGGGCTCATCTTCTGGTAAGTATCTACAGTCTCGAATAACATTGCTTTTAGTTGCTTTTTCCCATCTGGGAAGTTTCTATAACCCCTAATTTGCAGAAGATAAAATGCATAACTGAGATGACTAATGGGTGAACACCAACTTCAACGGGGGAACTTCAATCTGATCCTAGGTCTCCCATAGCCGTTGGGGTCTAAGCAGAATGAGGTTCCCATAGCGTGAATTTTGTGACGCTAGCCCGCTGCGCGGGGTAGTCACTAAATTTACCTTCTGTGGACCTAATTCTGCAAATGACAGACACAATATTTGCAGACTTGGACACACACCAACCCACTCCATCGAGACCCTCAAAGACATGAGTCGCCTAGTTACCCACTCCGTCGAGACCCTCAAAGACATGTGTCGCCTAGTTACCCACTCCGTCGAGACCCTCAAAGACATGTGTCGCCTAGTTGTATAATAGTTAATAAATAGAGCATGGCTTGGAGTGAAATACGCCGATATAGTGCATAGTGAGGTTGTGTAGTTCACGACGCGAAGCGGAGTGAACTACACAACCGCACTATGCACTATATCGGCGTATTTCACGACAAGTCATGCTCTAATTATTAGATTGTATCGAACAAATGCAGAAATTAAAGGCAAACCAGTGGGCAAACACCATTTAAAAAAAAATAATAATAATAATATGTAAAAAAAATAAAAAAATTCCTCTTTGTTCAGGTTTGTTTGTTTGATTTAGAAGTAGGAAACTACTATTTTCAACTTTTACTAAGTTCAGACAATTGATGTTCGCCTTACTGAAGCTTTAATTTGGATCAGCGGCGAAATAACAAGTAGTTTCAGAACAAAGTTTGATGTAGTGTTCGTTACTATTTTTAGTAGTCAAAACTACATATGCATAGTGCACGATGGGAGAGACTTGAAGGCGTAGTATACAACTACGACTAATCACCTAGTACAAACGCTATCGCATGCCAAATGGGGTGGGATGCTGAAAAATCGCAAGCCAATTTGCGCGCGATTTAGTTTGCCGTGTCCCGCGTGACTCAGCATCGCATGCGAATATCTCTCCAGACGGCATCGACATATCAAAACGCATGCGATTCTCGCCTATCGTATCTGTATTTGGACGAGATTGTATTTCAATTTCCTGGACTAATAGAGTCGAGTAGCCAACCAATCGGAAAGCTTGATTTCAATAACAAAGTCACGTGAGATACAATATTACAGAATAGTGTATTACTCCGTCCATTACTTATGGAACTGGAGGATACCACATATATAATGAATTACAAAATAAATAAACAACAGCTACATGTAAATATTATATATACTTAGTTGGCCAAACAAAAAAGGTGAATATGGATTTGAAGTAATCGTAATAGATCGTACAGATGGATAACAGCCAAATGGTTTCGTATCGATGGTTTTGTCGGATGAGTGAGTGAGTTTGTGGGTGTACATGTACGTACATTCATGTATAAGTTCTCAAACTGATGCAGTATTTAAGATTTCTTTGGCAAATTTAGCCAAATGTACTAGCTCAGTCTTGTTCGTAGTGTTCATTAGTGCTGCCAATTTCGTGTGGTTTGGAAACGTTTGGTAGTAGTTTTTTATATGTGACCCGCTATATCAAATCCAGTCGGAGGTAGGGATTTTTTTACCCTGTGCCAATGCATTCTCTTATATATGAGAGTCGACCATAGGTCGCCTCGCATATATAAGAGAATGCATTGGCCTAACAATTTTTTACAATTTTAATAATTTGTTCTTGTATTCTTTAACAATTTTAAAATATCTCCCATACAGAGCCCCAGACAAACATGAGCAGACGACACTCTTATGTGTGCTTCTATATATGTGTGGGGCTCCCTGCAGGGTAATGGATGTTTTTTTATTTTTTGTCCTAAAAATTGTAAGAAACATTTGTTTAAAAAACATGATAAAAAATTGTTAAGCCAATGCATTCTCTTGTATATGCGAGGCGACCTATGGTCGACTCGCATATATAAGAGAATGCATTGGCACAGGGTAAAAAAATCCCGACTTCCGACTGGATTTGATATGGCGGGTCACATATTTGGAATCACTATCAATAAGAAACATTTGTTTAAAAAACATGATAAAAAATTGTTAAGCCAATGCATTCTCTTGTACATGCGAGGCGACCTATGGTCGACTCGCATATATAAGAGAATGCATTGGCACAGGGTAAAAAAATCCCGATATACGACTGGATTTGAAATGGCGGGTCACAAATGGACTAGCTCAGTCTTGATCGTGGTGTTCATTATATATAGTGCTGCCAATTTCGTGTGGTTTGGAAACGTTTGGTAGTAGTTTTTGATATGAGTTCTGCGGGCAGAGTTTAATGCGCTACAAGTAAAAGTGTAATGGTACTCATCACCGGTCTCATCTGAGTCGCAGAGCGTGCATTGGGGTGAAGAAATATTTGAACTTTTCCATGAAGAAACCTCAACCGGTAAGCGGGAGTTTCTTGTTCTGAGTCGCGTCATGTTTACCCTGAGCTCTCCGGGTATAATTCAGTTAAGTATTTCTCCATGCCAAATGTTTCCTAACTATTGAATGATGCTTTAATCTCAGCCATTTTTACACCTGACCTTATCATTTAATAGAATTAAAATCTGGACCCAGTGATGTGACCTTTCTCATGCTTCTTGTTTCACTTGATCTCACGTGAACACACCAAAAAGAAGCTAATTGATTTGAATATCCTATGTGCCCTGGTAATCATCTAATTAGAAAGCAATTTGCACGACCAGATTGCTTTGACCTGTTTGGGAGTATTGTTGTCGCGTGTTTAGTTTATAAAATTAGTACATGTAGTCATAGGAAGGTTGGTGTGAACCATTGTAAACTATTGTAGCGACTTGAAGAGCGACATGCACGATAATTACATAGCAGATAGTCCTGAATGTCAATGTGGTTTCCAGAGGGAGGATGTATAGACATTTCGTCTTCCATTGTACATTCACCAACCAGAGAAGAATATTTAAACCACAAACTTGAAACGAATACCTTTCGTATAGAAAATACTACGCATCTTTGTGGAATCTCTGAAAATAGTCACAGACGAAATATATTGCTATTTCATATTACACATTCGTACAATACTTCAATCAACCAAACGATTTGGGTAACATCATTTATTTTTCTCCCATTACGACAACCTGTCATTGAAAACACATTTAAAATTGAAACGCGTTGCCTTTTAGACACAACCAATGACAACGTGAGAAACAAACTGGACACACAAAAAAAAACGCTCATAGCACATTCTGTACAAATATTCACATATGTGACCCGCCATATCAAACCCAGTCGGAAGTCGGGATTTTTTTACCCTGTGCCAATGCATTCTCTTATATATGCGAGTCGACCATAGGTCGCCTCGCATATATAAGAGAATGCATTGGCCTAACAATTTTTTACAATTTTAATAATATTTTCTTGTATTCTTTAACAATTTTATAATTTCACCCATACAGAGCCCCAGACAAACATGAGCAGACGACACTCTTCTATGTGCTTCTATATATGTGTGGGGCTCCCTGCATGGTAATGGATGTTTTTTTTATGTTATGTCCTAAAAATTGTAAGAAACATTTATTTAAAAAACATGATAAAAAATTGTTAAGCCAATGCATTCTCTTATATATGCGAGGCGACCTATGGTCGACTCGCATATATAAGAGAATGCATTGGCACAGGGTAAAAAAAATCCCGACTTCCGACTGGATTTGATATGGCGGGTCACATATGTTTCCCTGCTTAAATACACAAATTTCATCCTGTCAGCTTGTTAAAATGTTATGTTACACCCTTTGTGTGTGAGAGGGACGTCACTATGCTGACAAAACTTGTGTCCCCATCCCCATGTATATAATTTATACACATAGTGGATACCTATGGTTTTGAGTGAATACCATAATTATGTCATGAGGGACTAGCTGTGGAAATATAAATTTTCAACGAGCAACCACTGGATTCACCCAAAACACCATAGATGTTCTATTTATTATATGCTGTAAATAACCATGTCGATAATTATTATTTTTAATGCTTAAAGTTGCTAAATTATGCAGCATTTTCACTTATAATAGCACAGCAAATTAAACAATACACGAACCGATCAGCTGATAGGTAGCAAACCGCTTTCAAGTCATGACGTCATTCGGCAAGATAAAGTGATAAAGTTCAGCTAATTTTACCGGAATTAAGCTACAGTGAAAATATCGGTTTTGAATAACAATATGATATATCTTTACTGTCGGTCTAGACAATAAATACGATATTTACGTCCCATTATTTAATGGGGAAACATATAATAAAATAAAGTATGTCTAAATCAAATAAACATTTAGGTAGATGGAGAAAGACCAAGACAATCTTCTCAATCGGTAAACCAATAAATATTCACTGACTCGAGGACGTGCTAAATAAAAGTTTGAAGGCCTACTTACAGGATACAGGGGTAATGTCGCAGGAGATATACTCGACCTTCACCCCAGAATTGGCAGTCACGTTATATTCAACTTATTAACGGATATCTTTCGGGTGGTTTATAAAACACCAAAGTGGGTGGAACATCTTGATATAGGCCTATAAGTCAAATTGCACATGCGGGGTGGGTGGGGTCGATATGAGATTATAGATGCGCGCCCTACAGTCTACCGTTAAACGATATCAGAGACGAGTATATAGCTCTTGCCACCGTAATGGTACCCACTTAATGGTACACGATCCGATTAGATCGTCCACAAATCAACAACAACATTTATTGAAATTCCGCTTCAGTTATCAGATTCGTTTATTTGCCCAAAAATAATGCTAACCACAGTCAACTTTAGTATAAAATTGCCCAACACCTGTTATTTATCAACATTTTGTTCAACGAAATTTGCCGGATTGTCAAATATCTAACATACAAAGCCACTTGATTTTAGAGTTATACATCTTCAACTACAATTTGTTCCGAGACCATCGGCTTGACGAATATTTGACAGGCTGCCAAAATTTGCATATCTCGGGAAATAACAAATTTCAAAAGTCGATATCTGATCACTCTGAGCTTTGGTGGGTGGGTTCCTCGACTCGAATCAAATATCTTTTTCCCCGAAACCAAAGAAATAGTAATTTGAGAGCGTTAATTCGGATTATGCATCTTTAATTTTCGAAATGCCCAAATCACATTACATACAAAAACATATTCTATAGTATATACCATTTACATATATATATTCTACCGGAATACAGAACAGTTGTGGCCTAGGATTGTCTACCAAGTGACAGAGATTCACAAGACTTCCCTGTTATTTACCACATAATGCATCCACAACTAAGAGATAGAGCTATACCCCTTCCATTGAGAATAATAGACTGGCAGTACAGACCAAATCGGAATAAAGCACAGAACAGTCGATACCTTGACAAAAACAACATGATCACAGTTTATTTCAGAACAATTGGACAGCTTCCATCTAGAGGTCACACAAAAGAACCATATGAAGTTTGCATGATGGATGAGGGGTGTGGCATGTAGGGTGTGCAAAAGAAATTTAGTTATGAAAAGGGTAAAATCCAAGATGGCCGCTAACGACAATGTTTTAAATTAAATTTAGAAAATATCGTTGGCTCCCATCTAGAGGTCACCATGAAGGCCGCTTTCGGCGGCCATGTTTTCAATCGAAAATCGTTCAAATTCGACAGCTTTTATCTAGAGGTGATCCTAATCATGCCTGTAAATTTACAAAACATTTCTTAGATATATGCGAACTGCAGGGTGCCGATGGATTCAAATTTGAAATCTAAAATGGCTGCTATCGGTTATGTTTATAACAAATTTCAGAAATAATCGATGCTCCCATCTAGAGGTCACCCCGAAGATCGGTATGAAGTTTAAGTGTGCCAAAGTATTTAGTCATGCAAAGAGAAAAACTCAAGATGGATGCCGGCGGCCGTGTTTTTCATTAAAAAAAAATCTAAAATTCGACAACTCCCATCTAGAAGTGATCCTAAACATGTCTGCAAATATTCAAAACATTTAATGCGGAATGCATGGTATATATGTCGATGGATTCAAATTTGAAATATGAAGATCCATATGAAGTTTGGTGCCGATCGGATTAGTGATGCGGCCTAGTGTCGGTTGAGCCAACGGAAACTGTTGACGGACGCACGGAAGCACGCACGGACAGATACACGGACGACGGATACCAACTCACGGCAATAGCTCAAAATAGTTGAGTTAAAAATGTTAGATTTATGTAAGAAAATCCACATGCCGGCAGCGGTCACACATAGCGTAGCGGGGGGACTGAACTCAGTCGTGTAGCTTGAAAAGTTTGTCCACCATCTCTGATGGTTTCATGGAAGATATCTTGACGATCAATGGATATACCATGTACCACAATGTATGTAATAGTACCCCATAACCAAAGGAAACTGTGGACCTCGTATATTGGATTGCATGCGTCCTACCATTCGTCCGTTCTTCTATCTCTGATGGTTTTATGGAAGATATCTCGACAATCAATGGATATACCATATACCACAATGTATGTAAGTGTACCCCATATAACCAAAGGAAATTATGGACCATGTATATTGGATTACACGCGTCCTACCATTCGTCCGTCCTTCATCCGTCCGTCTGTCTAGCCATCCGCTCCCACGAAGGTGTACGAAGTGCGATGAGTTTAACTTGTTTTCCATTATTTAGTCAATATAATCATCACAAAGATGGAATATTTTCTAAAATAAATATCGTTCGTAGACCGTATTATATATAGAGATAAATAACGGAGGTTTGTTTGAAACGGTTTACAACACCACGACACCACGAGTGATCAAGTTCGTTCGTGAATAAGTTAAATTATTTTGGTGGACCTGTCCGTCCGTCCAGGTAGATATCTCAACCACCGGTTGTCCGACCTCAATGAGCTTTGTTACAACGAGGACACTCTTTTTTCAGGGTTTCCATTCTGGATCATTTATTTATCTTTGTTTAACTGTAAATTTAGGTTTTTGTGTCCGTCCGAGTGGAGATATCTCAACCTGATCCCAATGACCTTTGGTATGGGTGATTACCATTATCAGGACATTCAATGGATGTATACATATATGTTTTGTTCGTGTTTTCCGTTCCATAGAGTTATTCATCTTTGTTTATCGGAAAATGTTGATGTTTTTGTCCGTCTGCCTGAGTGGATCAGTCTTAATTGGTATGCCCACACTAGGCGGTATGGCACATGGTTATATGCACCGGGGGACAGCCCAGTTGTTATCATCTCCGGAATATCGGGTATGGATAGTGGCAAAACAAATGTTAGTTTTCCCACCGGACAAACTTTCGAGAAACGTATGTGGTGGAGGTGTCCGAAGAGCCGAAAATAAATTTTTTCCCACAAAAACAAAAAACTTTTTTCTTCCATGATATTTTAAGAAATTTAGAGTCCTAAAAACTCAATAATAGTATTTAAACCCTTTAAACTACATTTAGACACTCACTGGTGGTATATTGGGCACTTTCGGGAGCCTCTGCCCTCTGGGCTGATATATTCACATTTTTTTAACATTTCACTACATCACAAGTTCTCATTTCAACCGTCTCATGTATAACCTGACATAATCCTAGCTACATATAGTATAAATAAGATATAATAATTCTCCAGATCAACATTTATCTTCATTAAAGTAATCAGATATGCTAGTCATATAAGAACAGAAATAGAGGATATCCAGTAAATCCTGAAATACCTGAAGATTTTAATGGATTAGTGACGACAGGATATATGTTCACCTAACATCCCATGTAGTGGATTAGTGACGACAGGATATACATGTATGTTCACCTAACATCCCATGTAGTGGATTAGTGACGACAGGATATATGTTCACCTAACATCCCATGTAGTGGATTAGTGACGACAGGATATATGTTCACCTAACATCCCATGTATAGTCACGGCGGAGTTAAAGATATAGTATGGACTTATTCGGGTGCATGAAACTGATAAGTAGAATTCAGGCGCCATGTCAGTTTTTGTTCGAGTGATGAAACATCCGTTGTCCGCCGAGTGGCGGTGTTAACCCTTTACCCAACAAACCGGCCAAATAAAGCTTCAACAGCCTAAAATATCTTGGGTCTGTCTCAATAACACCATACAAATATGGATATCATTGGAACCGGTTCATTGACCACATTGTGATGGTTACAGTTATATGCCCTGTGCCAATGCATGAAAAATTGTTAGGCCAATGCATTCTCTTATATATGCGAGGCGACCTATGGTCGACTCGCATATATAAGAGAATGCATTGGCACATGCAGGGCCGTTCTGTTGGGTAAAGGGTTAATACCATTGTTTTGGGCGAATATCGGGCTTGGTTATGCACCAAGCGCTCTACATGCTATATTTTTCGAGATATCGGCCGTTCCACTCAACTACAACTCCTGTCCCGCAGATTGTTATTCTGTCCCGCATTCATCCCGCAGATTGTCATGTCCCTCGTTTGACTACATCTTCATATGTTTACCAGGGTTATCACCGTTAAAATTTAAAAGGTGAATTCATATAAATTATCAGTATGTCGGATTTTGACACCTATCGTTAGACATAAAGGGAGTGAAACTCACCTTTATCTCACAGCTGTGTCGATCAAAATTGCCGTATATTAAGATTGTCATCTTTAATTACTACTCCCCAATCCAGGTGTGAAATGCGTTCTCAGCATGTGACCAATCTTCTACTGGTCGCCATAATGAGAGTGACCACGGTGACCTCATCGTTGACCTTTTAATTTTATTTATTTAACGATATTTCAGGCACAATTTTAATCAGACACACACATGCGAGATTCGTAGGTGGCCGATTTTAGTTTGAGAATAGTTGGGTGATCGAGAGGATTCAGTTCAGGTAAGTACCTTTAAGTATGTGTTACGCCGAGTTATGTAGTAACTGACGAGTTTTGTGGTAGCTCACGAGTTATGTAGTAACAATCGACGAGTTGATTAACACACTGCGGGGTGTGAGGGAACGCAACAAAATGACAACTGCGGGACAGAATGTGTAATTGCGTGTTCGTCGATATCTCGAAGAATATAGTATGTGGATGGCTCATTTTTGGTGTCTAACGAAAGCTCGATATTCGCCAAAACAAATTAGTGGAGTAGATTAAGTCCATTTTTCAAGGCAATTGTTCAATTTGTGAATAAAGCATGAAACTTTGCACATATGTACATATTCACATACTAATTGGTATTAGATTTGGAGCTACGCTGAAATATTACTTTAACACCTCTTTTAAGGGGTTTCCAAATTTAAAGAGCGTTTCTTGATTATATAATTTATTAAATGTCGCAATTAATCTTACCATCAAACATGCGCTTAAATTCGGCATATACATTAAGTATGATTCAGCGAAATATAAAGCCACATTTATAAGGGGAAATTGGAACTCCCGCCCAAGATGGCCGTCAAAATGGCAGCAGGAAGTGGAAAATTTGACGTTTTTCCCCACTAATATCTTCTAGATCAGTTTCTGCTGTATGGAACTGGTTTTTGTATTAACGGTTTTCCTGACATTATTAGTCAATCAATCTTGATTCCATTGGCCCAGAATGTGATGTTATTGAGCAGTTTTTCACTGATCTCCTTGTTTGACTTTCTAAAAGGCTTTCTGGTCCACCTGCCAGTGCATTACGCTGGCTATTTCTCTGTCATTCCAGTGTGGCAGGTGAGGGAATGCCTACCCCGATAGACGTGTTATCTGGTCTGACACTCATGGTACACATATTATTGGGGCAGAGTAGGCACATAATTAAGCCTCTCTCAGTTCTGTTTCAGAATTCTACTCATTTCCGTTAAAAATCATGGTCAGAATCACATAAGAAGTTTTCGGCAAAATTACATACTGCATGATTTAAAAATAAATTGTTGTGCTGCATAAAGCACTGGGAAAACCAGAATAGAAAATTCTGTTGACAATTGATTAAGCAACATATTTAATAGCCAAGTGAATAAAAAATCGCTACATTTACAGAAGACCAGAGAATAATGTCTGGGATATATTTGAAAATATCAACATTTCTACCTAATTTTGTTGACATTTTGCAAGCCAGTTATAAGCTTGGGTATCTTTTCTTAAAACACATCAGGATCAGGCGGATCAAAACAATAAACACCAAAGAAATGGTACAAGCCTGAAAAGTTATTTTAAATCGCAGATTCCATGGTAAGATTAATGGTTACATTAAAAAAAATATCTAATAACGTAACGCTCTTTAAATTCGAAAAACCCCTTAAAAGAGGGGTTAAAGTTAAATTTTAGCGGTGGCTCCCAATCTAATTTTAATTAGTGTGTGAATATATACATATGTGCAAAATTTCATGCGTGAGTCACGAAGTGAACAATCACCGGACATCAGACGTTTCATTATTCGGCCAACAAATTTGTCGAAATCAAGGCTGTGGGACAGCTGTAGAATTGCATTTTTACATCGTAAACGTTATGCACATAAGCAAACTTGGCATTTTAATGAAGCATATTATCTATTACACAACACAAATGTATTCATTCGAGCGAAGCTGCTGCTTTTGTACATCTAGATTCCGATTAACCCGCAACAAGGCACATGGCATATATAGTGCAAAATGGGGAACTCTGAAGTAGAGTCACATATTAGTTAATCAGACTGTTTGTATTATCCAGAACTTTTATATAGTAAATATGTGACCCGCCATATCAAATCCAATCGGAAGTCGGGATTGTTTTACCCTGTGCCAATGCATTCTCTTATATATGCGAGTCGACCATAGGTCGCCTCGCATATATAAGAGAATGCATTGGCCTAACAATTTTTTACAATTTTAATAATTTTTTCTTGAATTCTTTAACAATTTTATAATTTCACCCATACAGAGCCCCAGACAAACATGAGCAGACGACACTCTTCTATATGCTTCTATATATGTGTGGGGCTCCCTGCAGAGTAACGGATGTTTTTTTGTTTTATGTCCTAAAAATTGTAAGAAACATTTATTTAAAAAACATGATAAAAAATTGCTAGGCCAATGCATTCTATTATATATGCGAGGCGACCTATGGTCGACTCGCATATATAAGAGAATGCATTGGCACAGGGTAAGACAATCCCGACTTCCGACTGGATTTGATATGGCGGGTCATATATTTGGAATCACTATCAATTGTATGAGGCCCCCACCCCAGCCCCCATGGAATACGGAATACCACTTAACACAGAGGGTGGAATACGAATACCACTTAACACAGAGGGTGGAATACGGATTACCACTTAACACAGAGGGTGGAATACGGAATACCAATTAACAGCCATATGGAATACATAAAAAAGATATGAAAACTTCATTTTTTGGAAGGTCGGCGTACGAATACCGGTATTTTTGGAATACCGAATACCTCCTAACAGAGGGGCCGGAATACGGCGTACCTCATAACAGGGCATGGAATACGGCGTACGAAAAAGGGGGTGTGGGCCTCTTGTATGGCACCGGCTTCGCGAAAATCCACAAAATCATACACCATTTAAATTGAAAATTATCATTTTGCGAACGCTCTTTATTATATATGGCTGCTGTTGGGAACGAAACATATAGACGCTCTTTAACAGAGGTGATCATTGAACATTTAGCTAAAACTCCACCAAGCTGCAAAATAAAGTTCAGTCCCATCGTTAGTCTGAGTCTTAATTTTCTTAATTAAATCTAACCTTTTTAGCTCAACTTTACTTTGTAAAGTTTGAGCTATTGCCATGGCTTTGTCGTCCGTCGTCCGTGTGCGCGCGTGTGTGCGCGATGCGTCAACAATACAGGCTACAGGTCGTACCTTTGGTCGGATCATTATGAAATTTGTCATAGCTGTTGACATCAACATTTAAACCGGAATGATTCATTCGGGAAAAAAACATGGCCGCCAGCGGCCATCTTGGATTTCAAAATTCAATCCATTAGCACGGACGGACTACAGGTCGTACTGTTCGTCTGATCATCATAAAATTGGTCATGGATGTTAACAACGACATGTAGATGAGAATGAGTCATTTTGGGGTCATTCGGCCAAAAAACATGGCCGCCAGCAGCCATCTTGGATTTTACTATTTGTATGACTAAATCCTTTAGCACGGGCTACAGGTCGTACCTTTAGTCTGATCATCATAATATTTGTCATGGCTGTTGAAATTGGAATGTAGATGGGAACGAGTCAATTTGGGGTCATTCGGACAAAAAACATGGCCGCCAGCGGCCATCTCGTATTTCAAAATTCAATCCATTAGCACGGGCTACAGGTCGCACTGTTCATCTGATCATCATGAAATTTGTCATGAATGTTAATAACGACATGTAGATGGGAACAAGTAACTTTGGGGTCATTTGGCCCAAAAACATGGCCGCCAGCTGCCATCTTGGAGTTTACTCTTTGTATGACTAAATTCTTTAGCACGGGCTACAGGTCGTACTTTTAGTCTGATCATCATAAAATTTGTCATGGATGATTAACAATTGCATGTAGATGGGAAAGAGTAATTATGGGGTCATTCGGCCGAAAAACATGGCCACCAGCAGCCATCATGGATTTTGCTCTTTATATGACTAAATTCTTTAGCACGGGCTACAGGTCGTACTTTTAGTCTGATCATCATAAAATTTGTCATGGATGATTAACAATTGCATAAAGATGGAAAGAGTAATTTTGGGGTCATTCGGCCGAAAAACATGGCCACCAGCAGCCATCATGGATTTTACTCTTTATATGACTAAATCCTTTAGCACGGGCTACAGGTCGTACTTTTAGTCTGATCATCATAAAATTTGTCATGGATGATTAACAATTGCATGTAGATGGGAAAGAGTAATTTTGGGGTCATTCGGCCGAAAAACATGGCCACCAGCAGCCATCATGGATTTTACTCTTTATATGACTAAATCCTTTAGCACGGACTACAGGTCTTACTTTTAGTCTGATCATCATAAAATTTGTCATGAATGTTAACATTGACATGCAGATGGGAACAAGTCATTTTGGGGTTATTCGGCCGAAAAACGTGGCCGCCAACAGCCATCTTGGATTTTGCTCTTTATATGACTAAATTCTTTAGCACGGGCTACAGGTCGTACTTTTAGTCTGATCATCATAAAATTTGTCATGGATGATTAACATTGACATGCAGATGGGAACGAGTCATTTTGGGGTCATTCGGCCGAAAAACGTGGCCACCAGCAGCCATCTTGGATTTTACTCTTTATGTGACTAAATCCTTTAGCACGGGCTATAGGTCGTACCTTTAGTCTGATCATCATAAAATTTGTCATGGCTGTTGAAATTGGAATGTAGATGGGAACGTGTCGGCCGAAAAACATCGGCCGAAAAACATGGCCACCAGCGGCCATCATGGATTTTACTCTTTATATGACTAAATCCTTTAGCACGGTCTACAGTTCGTACTGTTTGTCTGATCATCATGAAATTTGTCATGAATGTTAATAATGACATGTAGATGGGAACGAGCCATTTTGGGGTCATTCGGCTAAAAAACATGGCCGCCAGCAGCCATCTTGGATTTTACTCTTTGTATGACTAAATCTTTTAGCACGGGCTACAGGTCGTACCTTTACTCTGATCATCATAAAATTTGTCGTGGTTGTTGAAATTAGAATGTAGATGTGAACGAGTCATTTTGGGGTCATTCGGACATAAAACATGGCCGCCAGCGGCCATCTTGGATTTCAAAATTCAATCCATTAGCACGGGCTACAGGTCGTACTGTTCATCTGATCATCATGAAATTTGTCATGGATGTTAATATTGACATGTAGATGGGAACGAGTAACTTTGGGGTCATTCGGCCATCTTGGATTTTACTCTTTGCATGACTAAATCCTTTGACACAGGCTACAGGTCGTACCTTTGGTCGGATCATCATAAAATTTGTCGTGAATGTTAACAGTGTCATTTAGATGGGAACGAGTCATTTTGGGGTCATTCGGCCAAAAAACATGGCTGCCAGCAGTTATCTTGGATTTTACTCTTTGTATGACTAAATCCTTTAGCACGGGCTACAGGCCGTATCTTTAGTCGGATCATCATGAAATTTGTCACGGCTGTTGAAATTGGAATGTAGATGAGAATAAGTCATTTTGGGGTCATTTGGACACAAAACATGGCCACCAGTGGCCATCTTGGATTTCAAAATTCAATCCATTAGCACGGTCTACAGGTCGTATTGTTTGTCTGATCATAATGAAATTTGTCATGGATTTTAATATTGACATGTAGATGGGAACGAGTAAGTTTGGGGTTATTTGGCCAAAAACATGGTCGCCGGTAGCCATCTTGGATTTTACTATTTGCATGACTAAAGCTATCAAATGCTTTTGAATTTTATTATATATATATATTCAAATGGAAAGTTGAATGTCTAATACTAGTTTATCAACATGAAGATATCTATTATATATTTTGGAAGATCTGTCTGTGTGTCTGTCTGTGTGTCTGTCTGTGTGTCTGTGTGTTCGCGATGGACTCGAAAACGGCCGAACCGATTTCGATGAAACTTGGTATGTGGGGGTATTTTCGGCCGAGAACTGGCATGGGCCTATTAATTTGTCCGTGCGACGTGACCTTGACCAAGGTCAAACGCCCGAATATCACGGGATTTCGATGAAACTTGGTATGTGGTGGTACTTTCTTATGGCGAGTCTCTTAAGCATATTCATTTGCCCGTGCGACGTGACCTTGACCTTGAAATCGGGTAACTTCAAGGTCAAATCGCCAAATTTGATGGGATTTCGACGAAATTTGATACGTGGGGTTACTTTTGTCCACTGGTTGTTTTGGACGGGTCCAATCGTGACCCCGACCAGACCTTGACCTTCAAAATGATCAAATCAAGGTCAAATCGGGTAAAACCGGATGGATTTCGACGGGCACGTTTGTCGGGTACTTTTGTCCGGGCAGTGTTTTTGGACTGGTCAAATCGTGACCCCAATTGACCTTGACCTTCAAAATGGCCAATTCATGGTCAAAGCCCGGACGAAGTCGGGTCACCTTCTAGTCTATTATATATTAAATCTGTTTGTGAGTCTGTGTGTCTGTGTGTGTGTTCGCGATGAACTCGAAAACGGCCGACCCGATTTCGATGAAACTTGGAATGTGGGGGGATTTTCGGCCGGGGGGTGGCATGGGCCTAGTAATTTGTCCGTACGACGTGACCTTGACATTGAAATTGGGTCATTTCAAAGTCAAACGCCCGAATATCACGGGATTTCGATGAAACTTGGTATGTGGGGGTACTTTCATATGGGGAGTCTCATAAGCATATGTATTTGCCCGTGCGACGTGACCTTGACCTTGCAATCGGGTCAATTCAAGGTCAAATCGCCAATTTTGATTGGATTTCGACGAAATTTTATACATAGGGTTACTTTTGTCCACTGAGTGCTTTGGACGGGTCGAATCGTGACCCCGATCTGACCTTGACCTTCAAAATGATCAATTCGATGTCAAATCGAGTAAAACCGGATGGATTTCGACGGGAACGTTTGTCGGGTACTTTTGTCCGGGCAGTGTTTTGAACTGGTCAAATCGTGACCCCACTTGACCTTGACCTTCAAAATGGAAAATTCAAGGTCAAAGCCCGGACGAAGTCGGGTCACCTTCTAGTATATATATATATATATATATATATATATATATATATCTTCATGTTGATAAACTAGTATTAGACATTCAACTTTCCACATTCCTAATCGCTCCATTGACTGTAATACATTAAATTATTCCCTTTCCAAGTTGAGCTACAGTGTCATTGACACTTTCATTTGATGATGTGTTTTGACAGTTACAATTCATTCTGGCTTTATCAGCTGGCTTGATTAAGACAAATGTCAAATGAATATGAACAGTTCTGTTTCTCAGAATAATGCAGAATGAATTGTAACCTACAAACGTCTCAAATAAATAAATGTGCGATTTCTTCACAGTATGTGTATATGTGCTGGCAGCGGTAAGTCCTGCGTAGCAGGGGGCTGAACTATGTAAGGGTCCTACGTAGCAGGGGACTGAACTCTGCATGGAGCATGAAACCCCCTTCGATGGTCGATATCGAGAGTCGATATCTGACCATCAGAACCAGGGGCATGGCGACAGGGGTGGGGTGTAACGCTATACCTATATATTTGGAATATATGATAATTAAGAGATATCTGCCTTTATATGTGTTCATTTGATGTTTATTTCCCCACATGCATAAGGGTACTGCACACTAAACTCGGCCATTAAATTGAGGGACATTTATTTCTCACACACTCACCGTTCGATGTGGAAGAAATCGGTCTCTGCGTAACATCCGGCAGTGCCGCTCTCGCGATCCTTTGCATAGCCAAATGTTGTGCGGGGAGATTAATAGGCACTGCCAATTGCATAAATACCTAAAAATAAGTAAGTCCCCCGACATATTACACCGTATCTCGTGTTTTATTAGCGCGCGCACCGCGTGTATACTGTCGGGCAATTTCTTGATAGCCGTGGTCCCATGGACATTTTATTTATAGATAATTGTTTTTGCCGGTTTAAAAGTCGAACTGCGCGACCAGGAGGCCGAGTCCGGTAAAAGGTGTAGTTGGGAATTTCAATTTCGTTTTTTGTCTCTTAAATTATTATGCCAATAATGTTGATTTTGGGTTTGGGACAAGCTATGTCAATTACCAATAAAAGAAATTTAAAAGATAATTTGTAAGTCTTATATTTCAACTTTTATAGATATTTTTCGTTCTGCAGCCCACTGATGGTTGTGGTTGGAGACGGTCGAGTCGGCCGCTGGTTCGTTAATTAGGTTCTGGTTGTTATTGTTATTTTAACGGAATTCTGAGTTGGTCATTCGCGAAACCAATATATTTTATATTCTATAATTACAATCATGGGTATATAATATATTATATTGAGCGCGTTACCATTTCTGACTATGGTTTTCTTGTCATGGTCGTTTCACAGACGATGCACATTACCTGATTACCGAAACGGATTGGGTCTTAGAGAGAGAGATCGTATGTTATAAAGTTACGGAGGACATCCTCGGTTGTAAGGTCTTTATTGATGGTTTCGGAATCGGGATACCAGTGATAACAAGAAAACCCGCGAAAACAAAACAAAATCACATTTAATGTTCTAAGTTATTTCCTCTTGTATCTGTATCGGCATGCGCGCAGGATCAGTTCGGATGTGAGCGCACACTCCATAAAAAGAATCTTCGTGACAATGAACCCTCTCAATACTTTAGAATATAGAATTAACCTAAAAATAACAAAAACCTTCGGAATAGAGAACCTTCGGAATAGCGAACCTTCGGAATAGTGAACCTTCGAAATAGCAAGTATTCAGAATAGTGGACCTTCGGGATAGCGAACCTTCGGGATAGCGAACCTTCATAATAGAAACATGTCCCCACAATTACACCGGTGAAGTAAACACATGTGCTAATCTTTGTGGGACTATCGTCACTCTATCGGTACGGTTTATACTCAAGTACGAAAAAATACCTAACCATAATACATTCGCCCAGTGGATTATCGATCGTCCGCTCTAACATGAAAAACTGTAATACAGCTCACACCACATTGTGGCGTAATAAGGTTATATTTCATGCCCCTGGATTCCCGTTCGATCACCGTTTCCATTGTTCTGACATGATCCTATTCAGTTCGTCAATTATCATATTGTGATCTGCCGATATGCTGTCGACACCATGACCCATTTTATATTGTTTATCACACATACATCCCAGTCCGCGCTGTGTCATTCTTGACCTGATTCAGTTCAATACTCATATTGTTCATGCACGATTCCTCTCTCCGAAGTCTCTCTCCGTCTGTATTTGGTCAAGTTCACCATTTATACTTTGTAACATCTGGATTATATAATGTATGTGGAATCATTAACGGGGTCAATGCTGGGATAATTCTGTGTTTGTACAGGTATGTGTTTCTTAGATGTGTAGTTGGGTGGCCGAAAGTAATTAACCGAAAATGTTGTGGGATTACTGTTTTGATATGGAATGTGCGGAAGAATTACCACCCATGACTGAATATGATTTTGAGATTACTGAAACGGTCTTACCCAGTTTAGTAGATTCTCTGCAGTCCGGTACAAATTCTTTGGCAGGTGGATGGTTGTCAGTTCTTGGCTTACGGGGCAGGTCAAGTGACCAACTTTGAATGGGGATTTCCATGCAAATATTCCCAGCAAAATTTATGTATGAAGCAGTTGTCTGGGAACTAAAGCAGCAATATGATTGAACAGACCAAGTACGTTCTGGATTAACGTACATGAACAGACATAGCATTTACCCGGCGGCTGGGCTTGGTAAATAGGTAAATTTTTGCTATATATTTATTTTTGAGAATTTTTTTCGGGAATTACAACACTTGACCTAGTTTGGAAAAATCAATACAAAAAATAAAAAATATATACATTAAGGTTTAACCAAACCAGTCCAATATGGCCTCCAGGGATATGTTTTTCAAATTTTAAAATCGATAGAAAAGTATCAAAAACGCAACAAAATTCAAAGAAAACAACAATCAATGTATCATATGTAGTTAACAACACTATACTGGTAGCAGATATATAGCACATATTTACCAACCACTCTCTTGACTTTGTGCACACGTACAGACAAAACAGTCAGCTAATTTCCATAAAAGAAAGTACCGCAGGATTCAGGAGAACTCCATAAGAAACGCTTTGTTGAGAAATTCACATTTTATAGTAACAAAACGTATTTAATTGAAATTTTCAAAAGCCACGGTATGTGTTGTGGCTCATCTTCACCAGAAAGCAAACAGCTTGATTTGACTATGACTGTAATTGTGCATGGTCAGATTCCCTCAGCAAGCCAGTTTATATTTTAACATGGCCAGCCTTGTCCAAATCCCAATCAGGATTAATCAAGAGATTACGCAATGAATTCCCACCAGCAAGTTTACAATTGATACAGTCATTGCCAAATACTGCTGTGTGTGATATCTGGTTGTGTCATTTCAAAATTTGATCACTCGCTTAAAAAACATGAGAATTAAATCATGTTTTGTGCTGTAATATATGGATTTCTCAACAAAGCGTTCTGGACAGAGAACTCCCCAACCAGGATTCAGTTTTGTTTGTGGAAATTTCTCAACAACACCATGTAAGCGTGCACAAAGTCAGATTTCAGTTCGGAAGAAAGTATAAAATATTTCCAATTTCTGTCACAGGTAAAGTTTTATTTACTACATATAAGTGCAAACCCGAAGAATTTTATCGACGCTGTAAGGTAGTAGCATACTATCTGTGGGCAACCTAGAAAATTTGACTGGCTCGCTAGTCTACGGCCAGTGTTTTTAACTCCGCAAATGCTGATATTGGTAAGAGAGCCCGGGTATCTTCGTGTGGTTTCGGACATTATTACGCCACATGTGGTGTAAGTTGTCTTGGTAATTTTATTTTCGTGTGGACGATCGATATCGACTGGGCGAATGCATTATGGGTACTAATTAGGTATTTCTCGTACTTGAGTATAAACCGTACCGATAGAGTCACGATAGTCCGACAAAGATTAGCACATGTGTTTACGTCACCTGTGTAATTGGGGGACATGTTTCTATTATGAAGGTTCGCTATCACGAAGGTCAACTATTCCGAAGGTTCTCTATTCTGAATATTTGCTATTTCGAAGGTTCGCTATTCCGAAGGTTCTCTATTCCGAAGGTTTTTTGTTATTTTAAGGTTAATTCTATATTCTAAAGTATTGAGAGGGTTCATTATCACGAAGATTCTTTTTATGAAGGAAATAACTTAGAACATTAAATGTGATTTTGTTTTGTTTTCGCGGGTTTTCTTGAGATTTAATGTCATTACGTGGGCCCATACCTTTGAATTCTTGGCATATAATATGAATGTTGCGGTATATATGGACCCTCCTGCATTGGGACATGACACAAGTACAGTTGACTTAAGTTCTGTTCTGTACGGGCTCCAATTTGGGGTTAAATATTTTAAGGGCCAAATTTAGAAATTTATGGGTCCATACCTTTGAACTCTGGGCATATAATATGAATATTGGGGGCATGTCTCTATTCCGAAGGTTCGCTATCCCGAAGATCCACTATTCCGAAGGTTCTCTGAATGTTCGCTATTCCGAAGGTTCACCATTCCGAAGGTTCGCTATTCCGAAGGTTCTCTATTCCGAAGGTTTTTGTTATTTTTAAAGTTAATTCTATGTTCTAAAGTATTGAGAGGGTTCATTATCACGAAGATTCTTTTTATGAAGGAAATAACTTAAAACATTAAATGTGATTTTGTTTTGTTTTCGCGGGTTTTCTTGAGTTTAATGTCATTACGTATGACCTTATTTCTCATTACATATTCACGCCACGCAGCCCACACAATTGCTATGTTTCCATGCGATTTAATGTCATTACGTGTGACCACACTGGAGGTCCGTGAACTCGAACAACGGTTGAGAACTCGAACAACGGTTAACATTGACGGACGGAAAGTGTAATTTTTATGATATATACCCATGCAATGTGCCATAATTCAAATATGTTCCGAGTTCATTGTGTGCGTATATAATGGTTCTATTGCATGATCGTCAAAACTCCAGCGTTTAATAAAATTTGTTTGTATATATGGGCTGATAATTGAAAAATATTCCTCCGACTCGAGTATATTTTCTTGTTCAATGGAACTCTACACAGTCGCCTGTTGACCCGGATAAAAACTTCCACCCATATTGTTTCAGCAAAAATATCCTCCTCGATATTCACATGCCCAACGTTACGCGTGAAAGTGGGTCACCGACGAAAACCCGACATAATCAACTCGAGGGTTGAAGCTCGGAATGAACTCGTACAACGGTTACTCAAAAATGGTTTAAACCACACACAACGGGTTTCGATACCACGCGCATAGGTTAAGCTTCCAATGGAATGTTCTGCAAGGTAAATCCTGCTGACGAAATTTGATGGCTAAATGGTCCATGTTAGTTGAAACCCCATCTATAACATATTGCATGCATTATAGTATGCCATCAACCGACTATTGTTGTTATATAGCACATACTTTTATTAACAACCAAATACAACTTGTGATATTTTGAAGCAGTATTCTGCATCCTTCCTTTAGCATAAACATGTGTAGAATGAAACCCACGAATAGAATCGTATACATTGTTAAAAGCTCAATGTGATTATACTACCACACTCATACTTTAATCTGAAATAATATCATCTCTGTGAATTAAATACTATTATATGGACAAAAAACCAAGTATATGCACACTTTATATAGCTTAGCACTCGTATATCATAGCGCGGATACAGCGCGGAAAGGAGGCGCCTGTCTTATTTCTTAAGCTGCTTTCACATACATGTACATGCGTTTAACACATGCGTTTAAGTTACGCACGGTGCGTACACCTTTCAGATAAGTGCGTTGAACTATCCGTTAGCTTTCCGCATAACGCACGCGTTTCACACCCATGCAATGCATTTAGCTCCATTCGCTTGTTCAAAATGGATTCATCAAAAGATGTAACCTTGTATGTAGAATCAATATTCCGAGCAGTTGTGGGCCGAGAATACTTGGTCTAATTATATTGTAGAATAATCTAGTCTAACCAGGTCTAACATGACAAAAGACACTTTACAACGGCATCAACTGTAACATTGTAGTTTACCCTAGTACGTACTTTCCATGGTACCATGGTAGTACAATGGTAGTTACCTTACAGCAGTGCATAGTAGTAGTACCAACTGTAACCAAAAGCATGATAGAGTACTTTAGTTCAGTGCCATGGTATAGTACATGGTATATATCAATTTAACGTGGTTGTACCATGGTAGTATACCGTGGTAGTACTATACTGACATGGTAGTACCAAACTGCCATTGTAGTATCATGGTAAAGTAGGCCTCTACCCTAGTAGAGTTCCAATGTATCATGGTAGTTCCATGGTAAATATCACTTATCGTACCATGTTAGTACGACACTATACCATAATAGTACCACGGTAGTACCATGATAGTACCACGGTAGTACCATTGTAGTAACATGGTATTACAATTGTTCTCTTTTATATGGGAGTCTTGATCTCGTCACATAAATTTTTGCATTTCTGGGCATCGCTCAATGCGTTCACACACCAATTTACTGATTGTTTAGTAAAGTTTTCCACTAAAATTAACGGACGTCTTTTTATGCAGTTATGTGAAAGGCCCAGTGCTGACTCTATTGTTTAAACAAATGCGCCTTGTGTGCGCATAACGCTGAAACCCCTTAGGTATATAGCCTACTCTATGTCGACCATTTTATGGAGGTTTGATAATTTTTTCTAATATTGAAAACCGGTGTGCGTGTTATTAAACATGTTTGCTTAACCTAAGTGCGTGGTGTTCGAAACCGTTATACGAGTTCTTGCAGAAATAATACTGGATTTCAAAATGCATATCATATACATGCCTTTCATCTTGTTATAACATCTGGGTTCAACATATAAGTATGCTGAGATACTAGCCTATTTTGAGACAAATAACATACATTCAGAGAACAGCCGACAGGGTGTCACCTAACGATTGAAATCGTAAACTTGGAAATTATTTAAGAAATAAGGTATATAAATCTCTTTTGTGACACGATTAAGACATTGTTTCGGCAATGGATTACTTCTTCCCATAGATGGTTCATTCTCACACCTTTTTTAATTAATCTGATATGGATAATATCATTGTTTTGTTTAATACTCACCGATTTGGTGCAGTAGCTTCGACGTGAAAATAAAAAAAATGACCGTTGTACTTAGTTCGCGTAACCGAAGATCGAGTTCACGGATCTCCAGTGTGGTGACCTAATACCTCAATAATCTGAGGCAAGAATACGCCTGCTAAATGCGGATTATAATAGTGGGGCTATAACGCTTATGAATACTGGAGGCTATAACAAACTGCGCAACAGAATATCGCTGAATAGACGAGTATGAGATGAACCTAACTGTAATTGTGACTTTGTTTAAAGGCCCACTTAAATTTCGAGTCATCGATTTTTTTTATAGTATATACGGTTTTAATAACAATTTATGCCATACAATTTGAATAAAATACTATAATTCATCACCATTTGAAACGCAGAATACTTCTATCTCCTAGTTTGAAACACCCTGAAACACATTTAAAAACAGCGTCAAGTCGTGCGTCGTATAACTAGCAATTAGCAACTAACATGTCCTCTTCGGCTTTCCATAGATTTCAACGTAATCTGATACTTAGGGGTAATTGTGTCCGGGGAGTGTTTTGGATGGGTCAAATCGTGACCCCGACCTGATCTTGACCTTTAAAACAGTCAATGCAAGGTCAATTTGGGTAAAACGGACGAATTTCGGCGAAATTTTATACCTAGGGATATTTTTGTCCGGGGAGTGTTTTGAACGGGTCAAATCGTGACCCCGGCGTGACCTTGACCTTCAATATGGTCAATCAAAGGTCAAATCGGGTAAAACGGATGGATTTCGACGAAATTTGATACCTATGGGTGCTTTTGTCGGGGGAGTGTTTTTGGGCGGGTCAAATCATGACTCTGATCTTACCTTGACCTTCAAAATTGTCAATTAAAGGTCAAGTCGGGTAAAACGGACGGATTTCGACGAAATTTGTACTTTTCTCCGGGGGGGGGTGTTTTGGACGGGTCAAATCATGACCCTGACCTGACCTTGACTTTCAAAATAGTCGCCTTTCGCTGGAAATCAGGTGGGAAACAGCCCGGACGAAGTCGGGCCCATCAGCTAGTGTAATAAAGAAGACAGTTTGAAGAATGTAATGTATAACACGAGAAGCGGGAAAACTTGATATATGGAAGTATGTAAATTTCCCACATGAAATTTGAAAGCTATAGTTTATAGTATAATTATATTATAATTTATATTTATGGCTAATAATATGATCTTGGTGGCGTTACCATTTCTGACTATGGTTTTCTTGTATTTTGATGCTGCGTGGCAGTGGAATACCACCTGAGTGTGACATTTAGATATTAACTCGTTGACGCGTTCACGGCCGATGTTATTGACCCCTCAAAATTCGTTAAAATATCGTATTGGCTGAAAGAACCCGAGTGTCATCGTGGACATCTTGGCGATAATACCGTATTGACCGAGATACCCAATTAGTGCCTGGAGAATCCGGGTGCCCCCCCCCCCCCTATCTTGACGTTATATGGTAGCGCCAATTTAGAAACGTTCACTAGCTGGCTCGTCTACGGACGGTGTTTTTTAACCCTTTACCCAACATAACGGCCCTGTGCCAATGCATTCTCTTATATATGCGAGTCGACCATAGGTCGCCTCGCATATATAAGAGAATGCATTGGCTTAACACATTAAAATTATAAAATTGTTAAAGAATGTAAGAAAAAATGGTAAAAAGTGTTAAAAAAAGATTTTTTTTAGGCCAATGCATTCTCTTATATATGCGAGGCGACCTATGGTCGACTCGCATATATAAGAGAATGCATTGGCACAGGGCATAACTGTAACTATCACAATGTGGTCAAGGAGCCGGTTCCAATGATATCCATATTTGTATGGTTCTATTGAGACCGACCGAAGATATTTTAGGCTGTTGAAGCTTTATTTGGCCGGTTTTGGCCGGTTTGTTGGGTAAAGGGTTAATTGGTTTAGAGATCCCGGACGAACCAGGGTGTCTCCGTGGAAATTCTGACACTATGTTTTGATATTCTTTGATACTGAAATACTACCTGAGTGTGATCTTACAATATTGACACACTGGCGCTTTCATGGTCGGTGTTATTATTTCATTTCATGGGAAAGTCACATTTGTAGCATACTCGACAAGGCATGACAGAGAGTTAATCTTGTAAAGAAACACAAGTTCCGATTAAGCAGAAAGTCTTTAGAAACCGTATATGTTTCATTCATTCGCCCAATACTGGAATATGCATCTCCTGTTTGGGATAACATTCCGAAATACATGAGCAATCGCATTGAAGATATTCAGTACGAAATGACACGAGTTGTAACTGGGGCAACTAGAAGTACTAGCGACCTTAACTTGTTACTTGAAACTGGATGGGAAACACTTGCATCACGAAGAAGTAAACAGAAATTAATTCAATTTTACAAGATGACAAGAAAAACAAATTCATCCTATTTATCCAATATGATTCCGCTATTTTTCTATTTTGTCGTCTGGTTATAATTTTAGGCATGCTAGTATTCATCCACCTGACAGCAATAGGAATGCGTATATGGACACTTTTCTACCGTCAACTACACGCGCTTGGAATAGTTTACCCGACTCAGTAAAGATGACCCCTTCGTTGAAAGAATTTCAACGGACCCTAAATGTTGATCGTGCAAAAATAGCCAAATTTTACTATCAAAGTTACTCCAGGAAAGCACAAGTTTATCATACTAGAATTAGATTAGGCTATGGTAACCTGAATAGAGACCTCGTCGTAAATCACTTGAAAGATTCTCCGTTTTGTTTCTGTGGTGAATTTGAAATTGAATCGGCATACCACTTCTTTTTTCATTGTCCTCTATATATTCAAGAGAGAGAATAGAGCCATTGGCCGCTCTGCCAACAAGCAGAATATCAATTGATATCCTAGTATACGGCTCAAGTGAACTTTCTGATCATTTAAATTCTCAGTTCTTTGTTGCCGTACAGAAGTTCATTTTACAAACTCGGCGTTTATCATAACTGTGATGAGTCGTCCGATCACCGGGCCACGCAATACACAACTAGATGTAATTATGTATTTGTTTTATCACATTATCTGCATTGTGTGCTCTGGTAGGGTCGACTCATCATTTCTCAATGGAATTTTAATTAAATGAAATTTAATAATTTCCAATCGAGGGCCAATCATTCTTCGTGTCACTGGGCCACTCTCCATGCAATTGAGTCACTGTTTCATTATATAATGCTAAAGTACGGTTCTAACCAATCACTTTAATATTAATTAACAATACAAGTAGGTTGACTGTTTTTTCGCATTTCCTCCATGTGGGCCGCGATGCGTTTCAATTTGATTTTGAATTTTCCATGGTTCGTAAACAGAATATGTTATAAATATCAAAGTTGTGTAACTAAAAATATATACGGTACTTCGCTTCACACCCCTCTTTCATTTTGGCTGATGTATATATGGTATACAATAACAATTAACTTGACAAACGTTCTTCCTTCCTGCACTCTACCCCTCTACCCCATCCTTGAACAATATTTTTTTCGGATCTAACATGTTATCCCCGTCTGCTAAATTTACCCTATATGGTATCTATTCTGATACCAAGCGTAAACTTCTTATTCCGAGGAAAAGACTTGATAAAAGCCTTTCAGGCTTGTTGTCTAATCCCCGTTTTTGAACATGTGTTGTAAATTATGTCAATTTGTTTGTATGTGTTAAATGTTCTGTTCTAAAATTAAATATTGTTTACACTAACACCTCAAAATCGTACAATTCAAATATAGACTTTCCTTCTTCTACGGCAGGTTTTATCAACCTCGAAAAAAATCTGTATTGGCTACGAGTGCCCGGGCGTCTCCGTGGGCGTTCAGGCAGTATATCTTGATGTAGTTAAAGTTTGGTAGCGGGATACATGTACTACCAGAGTACAACCTGCGAAACTTAAAACACTACATCCCTAGCATCGGATTTATTCACCCTTCAAATGCCAGTAATGACTATAAAGACTTTTCGGATATGCCATAGGCTAAGATTGAGTGGAATCTAACAGAAAATGAAATATACAGTCTATCTCACAGAGTCGCCAGTGTTAGGAATTGGAGAAGACTCTTGGCAATATTCGCCCCTGACCGTATATACATATCGTGATTTATTCGCCCCTGACCGTATATTCGCCCCTGACCGTATATACATATCGTGATTTATTCGCCCCTGACCGTATATACATATCGTGATTTATTCGCCCCTGACCGTATATTCGCCCCTGACCGTATATACATATCGTGATTTATTCGCCCCTGACCGTATATTCGCCCCTGGCCGTATATACATATCGTGATTTATTCGCCCCTGACCGTATATACATATCGTGATTTATTCGCCCCTGTCCGTATATTCGCCACTGACCGTATATACATATCGTGATTTATTCGCCCCTGACCGTATATTCGCCCCTGACCGTATATACATATCGTGATTTATTCGCCCCTGACCGTATATACATATCGTGATTTATTCGCCCCTGACCGTATATTCGCCCCTGACCGTATATACATATCGTGATTTTGTTAAAGGTTTCCAATGAAAATTAATAACTTTACACCTATACTTGTATATTTTAACATGAACGGGTGTAGTTATGTTGATATAAAGTCGATCTCCTAATTTCGACAACTGCTTTTCTGAAGAGAGCCACGGCATATATCAATACAACGGTATCGGAATTGTCATGCATTATTCACAATAATTAGAAGACATGTTCGCGGATTTAAACCGAACCGTACTTTCACAACGCTTGGGGGAGATGTATGGGACACACTAAAAGTTGTAGTCCGAGTCCAACCCGAGCCGGTTAAAAGGTGTAGTTGGGAATTCCAAGAATAATGTTGATTTTTGCTTTGTGATAAGTTATGCCAATTACAAATAGACAGATAATTTGTAAGTCATATTTTATCGACATTTTTCCCTCTGCAGCCCACCAAAATTTGTATTCGGAGACAGCCGAGTCAGCCGCCAGTTCGTTAATTATGTGATAACTGATCATTGTGATTGTTAGGATTATTATGTTGGCGGCTCAAATTAATGGATTTTTTTATTCCGAGGTGAGTGTATGAAACATTTAGTGAAATAGACTCCAAAGTACTGTTTATACACTATACATTTACTTCTTTTTACAAGTGAGATCATATCATGCACATGAATGTGTTTTGTTAAAGATGTCGCAGCTGATTGTAAAAGTATGTGATAATTAAAGAATCGGTGGCTGACTCGGCTGTCTCCGATTACAACTTTTAGTTTTAGAATAAAAAATATCGATAAAAGTTGAAATAAAGAGTTACAAAATATCTGTTTATTAGTGTTTAATTTATTTTATTTTATATGTGATTGTCATAGCTTATCACAAACCAAAAATCAACATTATTGGCCTTATAATAACGACAATAAACGAAATTGAAAGTTTCAAATGCACCTTGTACCGCCTTCGGCCTCGGACTACAACTTGTAATGATCTTTAATGTTCTACTACGCAAACGGCTAGACACTATAACGAGGATAATAGTGGGAGTATTTGTGATTCTCGAAACCCTTGCACTTAATTTGCTTCGATTGCTTATCGACCAATCACACGCTATTACGTTGTGGGATATACTATATAAGTTTGAGTGAATTAACAATAAAATTAAATCCTAAATATCTTAAATTCATGCTACCACGAATTTGATTCACGCTTCCTTCCTTCCGCGTTCCGTCTTCTCTACTGAAGCTGAAGGTGAGTCAATAAATTGTATACACATTCGAGCCACAACACACACGCTATAGGTAAATTTAAACGGGCGGTAAATAGTTGCAGGTTGGTATATAGTGGCAACTGGACTTTATGTCGGAGTGTCGAATTATAATTCGTGGTATATATAGGTAACTTTTTATTCGTGTTTTTTTAGAATATAATTTCTGTACTCCAAATTTCGACCGATGGTTCAGATAATTGGGATTGTGATGCCAAATCGATACTATATTATATCGATTTTACAGGCATTCAAATGGATTATTTTAAACAGATAAAATGATTGTTGGAGTTTTCCTTCATATAACTCTCTCAAATCGCTTTTCGTCAGTCAGAAAGCTCGTGTCGTAAGCAAATATCTATATCTATATCTATATCTATAACGCATTAAGCTCGTTCGTGGTATGATGGTAAAAATGATTTGCTATAGGGTACTGTGTCGAAAAATAGAATACATGACATAAACGGTAATTATAGTTTTCACGGGACGCATGCTCCAGTGTATAGCAAACAGAGAACGCACGATAGCAAATAACTGAATCAGTATTTACTGACGTATAAATAAATACATCTTGTAAATGTTGTTTTCGGATAGTATTGGATGTATACGTATTTTGCAGACCGAATAAGAAATTTTGTCTTTGTCAAATGGAACCACAATAAGCCAAGGTTCCTATAAAGAAGCTAGAAAAGCGTCATTTCCCCCAACATGTTATCAAATATACGCCAATATATACATATTTTTGTGGGATACACCAGGGAGTTCAGGATTTTTTTTTCGGACACTAGGCGCAAAAACAAAACTGTTCCGCCCTCTGGGTACCCACCACCTCCTAATTTTTATTTTTGTCGATTCTGGGATAGGGACACACCCCTCCAAACTGCTTCAAATGACTATTTTACTCAGTTTTCCTGATCTTATCCAATCAATGTTCCGTATCATGATTATACAAGCATTCCTACTTTTTTTTACCAACAAGACTATAAAGTTTCAAAACAATGCTCCAATAAATGTGGGTTGTAGGGTGTGCTGATGGATTGACATTTGAAATCCATGATGGCTGCTGGTGGCCATGTTTGTTTTAAACACATTTTGAGGAAAAATGGAGGCTCCCATCTAGAGGTCACCTCGAAGATCCATATGAAGTTTGGTGACGATTTGGACGAGAAATGTGACCTGTGACGTCTGCTAAAGGATTTGGTCATACAAAGAGTAAAATTCAAGATGGCCGCTGGCAGCCATATTTTTACAAAATTCGGGGAAAAATTGCAGGCACCCATCGAGATGTCACATTGAAGATCCGTATGAAGTTGGGTGATGAGGGTAAGCTCTGCAGGGTGTGTTAAAGGATTTACTGATGCAAAGAGTAAAATCCAAGATGGCTACCAGCGGCCATATTTTGCACCAAAATCATTCAAATTTGACAGCTCCCATCTAGAGGTGGTCCTAGACCCATATACGGAATATCGTTGAAATCAGTCAAAGTTTGTTTTAGCACCTTTGTTTTATTTTATTATGGATTTTTGAATAGTCTATTTTTATTTGAAGGGTTCGGTGAAGCGTTTACATTTATTTGAAGAATCTATTATGGTGTCATTTTATTTCATTTATATCAGGTTGAATAAATGATTTGTAATAGAACTATTTAAATCTGAGCCTTTCCATGTCAATGTGCATTGATAGATCTTTGAAGAAAACATTCAGCAAGTTGACCTTTTTATTACCCGTTGGTGTCATCCCTCATTATTAACTGATGGTGAACTCAAACCCCCTATATATAGAGTTAAGTGTATACCTATTACACAATAGAAACATTCTTAAATCCATTTGTCCCATTATTTTGAAGAAAAATAACTCGAGGAAAAAATTTACAGGGCCAGGAAAAAAATGTGTGCCGTGCTGCTGAAAACACCCACCCACCCCACCTAGTGTTTGGAAACAAAATTGCAGACCCCCCCCCCCCTGGATACACGCTCATAAATGTCTCCTATTGGATTCAGGGCCACAGTATCATACGGTAAGAACAACGATATTTCATATATTAACATGCAGTATAACAGTACGTTGTTGAAATATCTTATTTTCACAAATTTTCAAAGCAATATGAAGGCTGAGTGAGTTTCATTGAAGAAGAACTAAGTGGTTTAAACAAAAATTGAGGTGGCGGATCAATGGCCAAATGAATAGCGTTCTCAAATTACAAATTATAATATCCTAGTGTTAGAGGGTGACCTCCCCGTCGTAGAATATGTCCGTCCGTATGTCTGTCTGTCCGAATTTTCCCCCCATACTGCTGTCCGAACCTATTTTCACGACGATATGTTGCAGCATATATGTACACTCTTTTATATGTGTTTTGACTGTGACCCGCGCCATCCAATGGAATAACGGGTATAAGTCCACTGAGGGCTTATTCCAGAATCAAAAAGTCCAATATGAACCAATGCCAATACGTGACCCGCCATATCAAATCCAGTCGGAAGTCGGGATTTTTTTTACCCTGTGCCAATGCATTCTCTTATATATGCGAGTCGGCCATATGTCGCCTCGCATATATGTAAGAGAATGCATTGGCCTAACAATTTTTTATCATTTTTTTTAAATAAATGTTTCTTACACTTTTTAGGACATAAAATAAAAAACATCCATTACCCTGCAGGGAGCCCCACACATATATATAAGCTTATAGAAGAGTGTCGTCTGCTCATGTTTGTCTGGGGCTCTGCATGGGTGAAATTATAAAATTGTTAAAGAATACAAGAAAATATTATTAAAATTGTAAAAAATTGTTAGGCCAATGCATTCTCTTATATATGCGAGGCGACCTATGGTCGACTCGCATATATAAGAGAATGCATTGGCACAGGGTAAAAAAATCCCGATTTCCGACTGGATTTGATATGGCGGGTCACATATATAGTTCAAATATGAACTTATTTGCACGAGGATATATTGAAGAAGCATAAAATGTATATATATATAAAAGAGTAGGATCCGTGTGTCATGTGGGCGAAACACACAGGGGCCGCAAGGGAGTCTGTTTCAGCTAGTAACTATTTATATCCACAAAACTATGTAGACATAGTAATTTACGTGTAGTTAGATCGGATGGTGTACCTTTAATGATTGGCCTTATTGAGATTATTATACATAAATAAAACATTTATATGAAAGGCAATATATTTTGTCTAAATTATCTGACTTTTGTATACAAATATTGTGAACACCGGGTGGGGGGGGGGGGGGTCTAGACAAAAAATGCAGACACGAGGCCCAAACAATTTTTTTTCAGACCTCAAGGTACCCACCACCTTCCTGCTTAGATTTTTTCCTCGGCTAAATTTGGGACCTACCACCCCTCCCCTTATCCCATATTTGACACTTTTTAAAGTGTGCTTTACTACTGTTTTTATTAGGAATACCATCCCAAATGTATTTCTTGTGTAATCTTGTTTCCAATCCTGTCTCACTACCTATTTCACAAGTCATTAAATATATGCGCCATCCATATTGTTGACTATAAAACAAATGGCGTGAAACAATTATTATGTGCTTAAGTCAGTGAGCGTGAACAAATTCTCATTTCTTATAGAATTGGCCATGTATCGATAGGAATACTTTATTCTGTGAAACAAACTATGCATAAACCTGTCTAAACGCCATATCTTCCTAAATATAATTTTGAGCGTGTTTACATACATGTAACACAGCGTATATTTCGAATATAGCATGCTTTTTACGCGATATTTATTATTGGTATAAGAACAAAATCTGTCTATATTTTAGTATTATTTTTGTTTATAGCGGTTTTGCCAAATATGAATATTTTAACAGCATTGCCCAACACGAACGCTGGTCGTGCCTTTAAATTGAATGTCACACTCGACTAGTAATGTGCTACCAAACAGTATCAAAATATACTGTCAAAATGTCGACGGAAACACCCGCGGGCTCTCTCAGCCAATACAGTATTTTACCGGTTTTGGTGGGTTAATAACACCGACCGTGGACGCACCAGCAAGGCAATATTTGAATGTCACACTCAGGTGGTATTTCGCTACCATGCACGCAACATCAAACTATACTGTCCGAAACTACAATTCAATTCAATTCAATGTATTAGATACTCTCATCGTATAACAATACACATTGAGAAGAAATGTGTCAGTGCATGCAATTCACAATGATATGTATGAATATATTGGGAATTAAACGGGGTTTTTGTGTATTCATAAGAAAGGTTGTTGTAATTTGGCAGCCATGTGCATATATTTCGTCAGGGGATGGGGTGGATTGGGGGGGGGGGTTAACAGGAAGACACCCGGGCTCTCTTAGCCAATATCGGCATTTGCGTGATTAATAATATACAGTTATCGCCCGCGATTGAGTGAGACACGGGGATTTGTCGCCCGCTCGAGACCTGGAATGTCACCCGAGGGCCGTCAGGCCCGAGGGTGACATTCCAGGTCGAGAGCGGCGACAAATCCCCGTGTCTCACGAAAACAAGGGTGATAACTGTTTTGTTATCTGACAATGGAGTACACACGAACCTCCTTAATAGCAGGCATAAATGCGCGCATATATTATTTAATCCAGTTCGAAAAGTTAATTCTATGTTGGAATCATGGCTATTTAGAAAATAAAACATTCATAATCTGGATTAATTAACAGACCCGTCATTTGCGCAGATATTCTCCGGTCAGTTTGCTGGTTGCATTGTGGAAATCGGTTCACGGAAAGAGGAGTAAAGCAATTTGGAAGTTGAGTAGCCATGCAGCGAAATGTTCGGTTTCGTTTCAAATGAGCGCGAAGACGCCGACAGACGTGTTAATTTCCAGAATGCTAAAATGTGGAACTAACACGTTGTATAGTAGTGCAAAAAGAAATTGACATCTGTCACAGATCGTTACGCAACATACGGGTATTCTCTGAAGTCTGATGAATGTATTGAAGAAAAGAAATAATCAATTGATAAACAGCAAAGAGTGGCCATTTGATCTATAGTACATACACGTAGTTGTAACGTATGTACATCGTATGTGCAATTGTCTGCAGCATACCAACTACATAATAAGGTTTATCTATTTGTCCCACGGTCTTTATTATTGATATAAAAAGGTCCAATGTGAATATTACACCTTATAACAGACATGTGTCTATGATAACACCATTATACATAGCGTGCTTTAATTGCAAATAAAAAAACACACAATTATGCAAATTAGCAAACACCACAGTTCGCGGTTGTTATGAAACAGTGGGGTTTATAAAAACAGTGTTTTTCGAAAATATCAGAGAGCTGTCAGAGAATCTCTGCGCGGTGAGTTCTTCGTAGTTCTATGTTTACTGGTAACAGCTGAGCGGTCAATAACTGAGACAATGTTACCCTCGAGGGTAATATGGTGATTTATCGCCCGCCATGTGACGCACTCTCAGCCAATCAGAAGAGAGGGAAATGGGATGAAGGATAACAACATCTGTTACATCGGCCGTGGATGCGTGAGTGTGACCATAGTTGAATGTCACACTCTCGTAGTATTCCACTACTGTATCAACAAACATCAAACTATACTGTCGAAATGTTCACGGAGACACCCGGGCTCCCCGGGGCTCTTGCGGTCAATACGTATTTTACCAGTTTTTGAGGGGTTAATAACATCGGCCGTGAACGCGCCACGAGTCAATATTTAAATGTCACACGCATGTAGTATTTCACTACCACACAGCATAAAAATACACTGTCCGAAATCACATAAATACACTGTCCGAAACCACATAAATACACTGTCCGAAACCACAAAAATACATCGGGCTCTCTTAACCATAGGTCGCCTCGCATATATAAGAGAATGCATTGGCTTAACACATATATGCGAGGCGACCTATGGTCGACTCGCATATATAAGAGAATGCATTGGCACAGGGTATAACTGTAACTATCACAATGTGGTCAAGGAGCCGGTTCCAATGATATCCATATTTGTATGGTTCTATTGAGACAGACCGAAGATATTTTAGGCTGTTGAAGCTTTATTTGGCCGGTTTTTCGCCGGTTTGTTGGGTAAAGGGTTAATAACACCGGTCATAGACGGACGAGCAGGGCAAATAATCTTCTTGGTTGCCCACAGGTAATGTGCCACTACTATAACGTCGAGATGTAGGAATCACTGAACTAAATGGTTTCCCATAAAAGACAGTAACTTTTCAGCCAAATTCACTGCATTGAAGCCTGCAGTCCACTCCAGTGATATTTACCCAGCTAGACTGACACCAGTTGATCACGAAAATGCAAGAAAAATCATAGGTCATGTGTTTACTTTTAAAAATAAATCCCCAAGTGTACGACAGGGCTATCCCACAGCCAAATTTTATCTGTAAAAACCCAGAACAACATCAGCTAGTTAAATAAATTTCCCAGTCACAAAAATCCATTCACCCATAAATTCACTGCAGTTTAAATTATTTAGATATTTACACATCAAATAAACAAGATTTCATCCTTTAATAACGTGCCACATGTATCGAGTGAAGGGCATTCCACCTCCAAACTCCATGCAGCGCCCTCTACGTTAACACTGCGATATAGCACTGCCAAAAGGATGGTACTTTGCGGACCGATACATCTATTTTTACATATCGTCGGAACTATATTTAGTCCCCTATTATCTTATTTTGACCACCACAAGTTTGCAATAATGGTAATTATTTCGGTATTGATAAGAACAATATAGACTGACCCAGATATAGATAATTTTAATCCTAAAACATAAGAACTAAAAACACGTAAGAAATCCTTACCAAATGTCATTATGACAGTGATATCTCAGCGGAGCGATGGGAGATAACTCTGCCTGGAGTTTGCCTCACCTCTAGGATTCCACGGTGCACTCGATCACTCCCCGACTCTGGAAACATTTAGCTTCCTGATTCATGTAGCGCCAATGGGCCAGTGGGGCTGAAGGGGTCACTCTCACACAAAAAGTGCACACAGGTTTTGAAAATGTGCTGAAGGGTACACGGGTTTTGAAATCTCGTTCTAAATGACATTTAGTTTTTATACCCCCCGCAACGAAGTTATGGGGGGGGTATACTGGAATCAACTTGTCCGTCCGTCCTTCGTCGGTCCGTCCGTCCGTCGGTGGACACAAATTTGTCCGGAGTTTTTCTCAGTCGTTTTTGATCAATTTCCGTGAAACTTTGCACAGACATCAACCACCATGGAAACCTGTGCACCTGTGATAATGACGTTTGTCGGACCTTTTTTTTGTGGAGTTATCCCCCCCCCCCTTTTTCGACTTAGAAAATTTTCGCAACATATCCGAGCTTTTATTCCTACATTTTTAGGTCAATTTGTTTAAAACTTGGCACATATATTTAGTACCATGGGAACCTGTGCACCTGCGATTATGACGTCTGTCCGATATTTTTTGGTGGAGTTATCCCCCTTTTTCGACTTAGAATTTTTTTGCAACATGCATAGTTTTGTCCGAGCTTTTATTCCTACATTTTTAGGTCAATGTTTATTAATCTTGGCACTGATATTTAGTACCATGGGAACCTATGCACCTGCGATTATGATGTCTGTCGGACATTTTTTTGTTGAGTTATTCCCCTTTTTCGACTTAGAACATTTTCGGAACATGCATAATTTTGTCCGAGCTTTTATTCCTACATTTTTCAGTCAATAGGTTTAAGATTAGGGTTAGGGTTGTACACCTGCAATGGGAACTGTTATTTTATTCTTTTAACTAAATGTTTACTGACATCTGAAACATCTTAGTATTTTAAAAACACGGGGGGTATCCTTAGTCCCATTGGGACAGTCACACCTCTAGTTGTATCTGCCATGATTTATATTAGAGAATAATTTATTAAGTTCCAAATAACATTAAAATGAACTGAAAACAAACTGCTGATGGGTGCCAGACTTTTAGAAACACAATTAAAGTAACTCTGTTAGTGCCGATCACAAACCATGTGTACCCTTCAGCACATTCTGAAACCCTGTGTACCCTTCAGCACATTCTGAAACCCTGTGTACCCTTCAGCACATTCTGAAACCCTGTGTACCCTTCAGCACATTCTGAAACCCTGTGTACCCTTCAGCACATTCTGAAACCCTGTGTACCCTTCAGCACTTTTTTTTTGGTGAGAGTGACCCCTTCATGGCCAGTGGGGGTTCTCCCGGGCAATAATTAGTCAGACCGGTCTATAGGGTGAGCAGCATAGACATTCTAATATCGAGAAAAGAATGAAACACGTCCTCAAAGGAATATTCACATGAGCAACATTGGCTAGCCGAAGAATCATGGCACCCATAGAAGTATCATGACATTAGTATTCGTTTGTTCCACTTGACACACACTATCAGCACCAGAATAATTAACACTGCAGTGTTAATGTCTTAGGATTATGTTTGGGACACTTTAACCTCGGTTCCTTCGCACTGATGGTGTCTTGATATTTCCCATGGCGCCAAGCCTCTAATAGGACACTTTGTTCTTTCGTGTAATTGAAGTCTTGTTGCCATAATGCATGTCTATAAGTCTATATGAATGTAACCGTTAATTATTTCAGAACCATTTAATTTTCAATTATAATATCATATTTGACTCACCCACTTACTCACAACTTGTTCTCGACCGATGACCAAGAACCTTATATAATTATTATTCAGGTTGAGGACGTGAACCGTCATTATTTGCTGGCATCTTGAAGGAAAATACATATCAAAAACGATATACAAATGGACAGGAGGAGGACCAGCGGCTCCATATACCATATAAGGTAAATTGATTTATAAAAATATATACATATATTACAGGTGTTAACATAATCCATCGCCATTTATACATATATACATGTATAAATAAATAAATATAATTTGTCGCGCAACTTGGGTGTTATCAGCGAACACCTGCACTTTTGGAAACATAACCTTATATTTTAAACATATTGTTCACGTGCCAGTCATTGATATATAATGTGAAATTGTAAGACCAACAAGCGCTTAACCCTTTACCCAACAGAAGGGCCCTGTGCTAATGCATTCTCTTATATATGCGAGTCGACCATAGGTCGCCTCGCATATATAAGAGAATGCATTGGCTTAACACATTAAAAATTATAAAATTGTTAAAGAATGTAAGAAAAAATGGTAAAAAGTGTTAAAAAAAGTTTTTTTTTAGGCCAATGCATTCTCTTATATATGCGAGGCGACCTATGATCGACTCGCATAACTGTAACTATCACAACGTGGTCAAGGAGCCGGTTCCAATGATATCCATATTTGTATGGTTCTATTGAGACAGACCGAAGATATTTTGGCCGGTTTTGGCCGGTTTGTTGGGTAAAGGGTTAACCAGTCGGATTAAAAAGCTCTTCATATTCGAGTTTTTGAAAAACAAACGCTCCTTTTTTTTAAATTGAATTGAATTTTATAATTTATGTTTTTTTTACCGCTATGAAATGATGGAAACCTAACGTGGCATAAACTCGATCTATGTCGACCAAAGAATTTCATTTTGTAACTGAACAAAATATTATTAATATTATTAACACAAGGAGTGTTTGTGACTTCTATGCGAAAAATCGAAAATAGCTGGAAAAATGGCAATGACTATGACACGTTTATAATAGAATAGAATAGAATAGAATAGACTAGAATAGAATAGAATATGTATTGCAATACACAAGATATATAGGCAGTTGCAGGTAACATAATAAGATAAAACTTAAAACATGTAAATAGTAATACAAACGAACATAAATTGTGTTCAATATCACTGTTAGATGCAAAACATCGTCATTCAACGACCATCATGATCTCATCAGGTTAATCTCTATAATATGTGACCCGCCATATCAAATCCAGTCGTAAGTCGGGATTTTTTTTACCCTGTGCCAATGCATTCTCTTATATATGCGAGTCGACCATATGTCGCCTCGCATATAAGAGAATGCATTGGCTTAACAATTTTTTATCATGTTTTTTAAATAAATGTTTCTTACAATTTTTAGGACATAAAATAAAAAAAACATCCATTACCCTGCAGGGAGCCCCACACATATATAGAAGCACATAGAAGAGTGTCGTCTGCTCATGTTTGTCTGGGGCTCTGTATGGGTGAAATTATAAAATTGTTAAAGAATACAAGAACAAATTATTAAAATTGTAAAAAATTGTTAGGCCAATGCATTCTCTTATATATGCGAGGCGACCTATGGTCGACTCGCATATATAAGAGAATTCATTGGCACAGGGTAAAAATATCCTATCTTCCGACTGGATTTGATATGGCGGGTCAAATATACTAAACTTTCAATGACCCCCTTCTGAGAAAGAACAACCGAATCATGTTGCATACGGTATTTATAATCTTTACATCATCATTTCTCATAACCGTTTGAAATTTGTCACTATCTCTCATTTTTTTATTTTTATGTCAGGGTATATAAAGCCTGTAGATCACAGGGGCGTGTCGTTAACACGAATAAAATATAAATTAAAAATATATCAGTTTAAAACGAGCACGCTACATTAAAACGTGAGCTCGTTTTAATCTGATATATTTTTTAATTTATATTTTACTGATGTTAACGACACGCCCCTGTGCTATATATCGACATTAAAGATGCATATCCGAATTAACGCTCCTAAATTTCTATTTATTTGGCTTCGGGGGTAAAACATATTTGTTTCGAGTTGAGGAACCCACCCATCAAAGCTCATGCAGTGTGATCAGATATAGATTTTTTAAGTTTATTATTTCTCGACATGTGCAATTATTTATGCCCAGAAAAACGTCGTCAAACGAACGATCTCGAAAAAAAATTGCGGATGAAGATTGATAACTCTAAAACCAAGTGGTAATATGTCCAAATTTCGTGATACTCAAGTGATAATACGGCCATATTTCGATGAACAAAATGTTGATAAATAACACGTTTGGGGAAATTTGATACCATAATTGACAATGAATAGCATTATTTTGTTGCAATTAATATATTCTGATAACTAAAGCGTAGTTTGAAGAAAAGTTGTAGTTGTTGTTGTAGCTTGATGATATGGGGACCGTCTGATCGGATTGAGTACCTTTAAACACTTTATGCCTACATTTATATGCAAGCTCTGTTTGTAACCACTTGCGTGCCATATAGCATGAATTGCCGTTACGCTATACGTTATATAAAAGTCATAACCACTCACATGTGATATAGCTTTCACCTATAGTATGAGCGTTGTATGGACAAGGATTCCAAGACCATACATGTACCTAACTCTCCAGACCACCTATACTTACGCGAAGTGTCTTCCGTACTGTAGAGCAAATTCGAATATAATAGTCCCTTCTTCAGCACCAAGACAATACACACTCTAACCACTTACGTGTGATATAGCATCAGTCCACGGTTGTTCTAAGATAAAATTTACTCTAACCACTTACGTGTGATATAGCATCAATACACAGTAATTTATGGCATAGTGTTTCAGTTTCACTGCTTCACTATCTGAATTATATTTCATTTTCCAAATTTATTTATACAATATGGCATTATGTGCAGGCTATTATTTATCTCTTCTTATTGTTGTTTGTGTGTGTGTGTGTGTGTGTTTTTTTTTTTTTGCTGAGTTTTTTTTTCTCTTATCTGTATTATATTTTCTCTTAGTACTGTTTTTTTTTCTATCTGTGAGTTTTATTTTTAGGTGCGCAATCTGTCTCTCTTATTTGTTTTTGTTTGTATATACATTATGGAATATATATGATCATGGAGCATGTAAATACCAGTAAAGCTGTATATACTCCTATGATGGGGGTCAATAAACACCTATTACTTACGTCACTGTGCATATCGATAATTAGGGCATAATTATGCTATAAATAGAGGATCTCACATGAGTTTCTATTTTATACGGAATTTATCAACCGAGTTCACTAAATTCGATTTGAGCATAGGTTTACCAAGGCTCAAACTGAATTTAGAGGACGAGGTTGATAAATTACGTATAAAATAGAACGAGTTTTAGATACCTTTTATCACATGATCAAATAAACGCGAAACAACAAGTATTCATCGAAAACAACAATCATAAACTTCAGTAATCGCAAGTCATTTAAATAATGTCGTGACGTCATCGCACGCGCTAATATTACACGTGTGTCTTACCAATAATTATGAAGCTGGTTTTGTGGGTTAATTATGTGATAAATATAGTTTGGGCAAGGCCCATCTGAACATCCAAATTTTGTCTTCATAATTTGGAATGTATAATTATGCAATGTGTCGTCTGCCAATTTGGGGATATATCGAAACTAAACTAAAAAAAATGAAAATTCAATTTTGTGAAGTTGCTAAAGAAGCTAATAAACCACAGGGGCCTGTAACGCGCTCCGCTGTCCGCCCCCCTTTTGCGCTGCCCATATACGCCGCTGCTATATACGCGCCTGCTTCACGCTAATGGTAGTATAATAGGACAAGGGTAACTGTAGAAATTCACCTTTTTAACATCCCTCGGCAATTGGACAACTTTAGGCCATTCACACCAGTAATGCCACAGATATAACAACGGATGTATCGGCGAAGAATTCATCTTTCAATCAATACCACAAACTCCCATCAAAACCATTCATATACATAGAATTTGATAAATTTATAACCACAGAATATTGTCTCCGAAGACCGTAAATTTTCGGATTGATCCGGCTCAAAATACAATGGACGGTTTTGGCCGGTTTGTTGGGTAAAGGGTTAATGCATGGTTTGGGGTATGCTGCTGTGAAAATGTGAAAACAAACGATGTGATACGTTATCATTAAAATAATGTATATCTTCCTTATAAATGTTTTTCTCTAGAATAAAACTGAACATTACCCACCAAAGTGAACAAATGTATATTAACAAACATATAATCAATCTGTTTAGCAACAGTATTGACAAGTGGCACTGTATGTATATGTGTTAGTCTATATTATCTTTTAGTTTTCAAATTGTCGTATATATGCGTTTTATTTTGGGGCTTTTCTGTATGAGATATGAAGGATAGAGGAGAGAGCCAAAAACAGTGAGAGAGAAAGAGAGAGAGAGAGAGAGAGAGAGAGAGAGAGCGAGAGAGAGAGAGAGAGAGAGAGAGAGAGAGAGAGGGGAGGGGGTCGAGAGAGAGAGAGAGGGGTGGTAGAGAGAGATAGAGGAGCGTAACTATGGGTAGAGGGTATCTTTTTCTTTTTGCGTTCATGTCAACATTTAAGTAAGTCTCACAGAGGATGCTTTAGTTATTTATTTACTTTTAGTATGTTATATAGTATATACATGTATGTGTGCATATATACTTATACTTATATATGCACACAGGGTGTTTAAACAAGATACAGTTTAATCTGTGAAAATACTTTCAGATGCTCTTAATGGTTTTAATCTTCCATGAATTTTAATTATTATTATTTTTTTTTAAATATATTTATTGAATAACAATTGAACATACGAACATAGCATATATATGCGAATACACGTTACATCTAAACAATGTATTAATAAGCAGACACACTCCTATCGCTCTGTCTTGGGCTCTCTACAGACATACCAGCTTCGATGCGTGGATTGCATATATACAATCCCGACTGAGGCCACATTCACAAACCGGGATACCCTGTCAGGGAAAATACGCAGAAATTGACTTACATGTCAATGATTTGCTAAATATGGAGTATAAACTACGAGTATGATTTTCAGTCACTGCCGTCTACTATATATTGGACAATTCCGAAGCCTGGAAATATATATGTGCTCATGGAATTTTATAGATTTTAGGCATACCATGTAAAATAATTTTAAGGGTCAACCGTGTAATCGGTATTTGTGTTTAGTATCTAAAATCATATGTTCTAATGCTAAAAGAATATACATTAAGAATCCAAGATTTATTGTTCATATGTGCAGAAATTAGCTTCTATTTTACGAATCGTGTGGAAATTTGGCGTGCAATTATTTGTCGAGGTGTGTGAACGTAGCCTTAGTCCCGTGGGTGAAGGTCGGCTGTATTCGTGGCGACCCAAGGACGGCTATGACTAGTACGAGTAATATAATATTAGTAATAATAACACTGAGTGTAATAAGAGTAATTATTGTGAATTTTCTTTCACGGCAAATTTGAGCAAGAACCAGTCTTTTTCGAACTGTTCCAATTTAAATTCACGGTGTGCATTATATTTTTCACATTTATATCGAAAGCGTAAATCTCCTAGAAATGACGAAATTGTTAGTTTGTCTGGTATGAATTTTGTTCTATGGGTATATTGTTTTACTAGGAGCCAGAATAAATTAGTGGTATAGTTTTCATTTACACAGCGGGACCCAATTATATCACTGAACTTTAATTATAGGTTTAGGGGTATGAAATAATGTCCAGTAAGGTACTGTTTACACATAGCCGGTGAGCGATCTAAGCGGCGAACCCGTTAACCGGCGAAAGTTACTGCAGAGTGTTTACACATCGCCGGCGAAGATACGCATATATTCATGTGTCTCCTTTACTTGTTAATAGTTTTCCTTTTAGTTCTCACTAAACTGGAATGTGATATTGCTGTACACCTGTAAACATCTAGCCGCTTCCTGCTAGAGCTATGGTTTGGGCAGTTTAGCGAAGTGAAACATTTTAGAAATGGAAATGCCGAAATTATTAATATCCACATTTTCCGTTTGTACATTATACAATAAAATATGTTTTTCATTGTATTTGGTCGTTCACCATGTTCATGTATACAGGGCCGTGGCGATGGGGGTGTCTCATCCCAACTTTAATCAAAATATTCAAAAGCTGGAAATTTGACATCAACAATATGTTGAAATTGTTCTCGTAGTTTGATTTTCCAACAATTTATTAGCGGTGATTTTTTTTAAACCAACATTTGCTTATTTTTTTGCCAAATTATTGGACTGAAATGGCCATCAGTTGAAAATGATCCAGCATTAGAGGTGTGTCAAGTTTGGAAAATGTCCAACAATTGGAAATCTTAAGGCAATTCTGGATGCTATAGATTTTGCAATTTTCAGGGTTCTCACACCTGGCCATAACCATGTCGGTCGATAATATGTCTTGGTCCCGCCCCCGTTGTCAGTTAAACAGCTATCTAATTTAACCGAATAAAATCGGGTTTCAAGTTGCTTGACGTCAGACCACTAAACATGTTAGGATTGGGCAATTTCCAGGTTTAGACACAGGTTCAGATCTAAAGGAAATCGCTTAATACGGGGCCGCCTTGGGGATTACTGTGAGTGGAAAGTTAGATTAAAGCCCAACGGGGTGCGTACATGGATTTATGCGAACTTGTGAGTTTGGTGATATTCAAGGTTTGGTGCAGTTGGAAATTCCAAAGATGAACAGTCCCACACCTCCAAATCAGGCCATCTAGACCGTCCCTGTGTACATATGTCCTCGGCGCACTCAAATTTAGATTACTGAACTAATTGTCCATTAAGTTTGAATTCATTGAAACGTGCCATCCCATTTCTTCCAAATATATGAACATACATGTACACGAACACACACATTTAATTCCCTCGAATGCGCAACAAATGTACCATGCACAAGCAGAGTATGTGTACCATCACCAGTTAGTGTTTATAATAATAGCTTATGCTCAAGGTGCGTGACCACCGATGGACAGCTGATTAGAGACAATCAAACTGACACACTGACCCATATACACAGGCGAAAAAAGCGGACTGATCTATCAGCTCTAACAAAAGATTATTGCTCGAGTTGATTGCTGAAAGGCAATCATCCGTGGTGGCAAAGATCTAACTTAAATGCAGAGCGAATTAGAATCTATACGACAACAAGTTGCTTGTATTAAATAATTTAATCCAGAAAATGAAAATCGAATAGCTGCATACTCGGATAGATGTAATTCTTAACCGGCGAAGTATAAACACTCTATTGTTGTCGCTAACCGGCTAAAGCGAATAGGATCTTATCCGGCTAATGTATAAACAACCCCCTAAGTCTATGTTCATGCACTGGCAAGTTTGCACGGCATTCTTTTTCATGCATTTCGGTATATAAAAAGCTGCAGTGTGACAGCAACCGAATGCAAAAGGGATTATAAAATGCATATGTGACCCGCCATATAAAATCCAGTCGTAAGTCGGGATTTTTTTTACCCTGTGCCAATGCATTCTCTTATATATGCGAGTCGACCATAGGTCACCTCGCATATATAAGAGAATGCATTGGCCTAACAATTTTTTATCATTTTTTTTAAATAAATGTTTCTTACAATTTTTAGGACATCAAATAAAAAACATCCATTACCCTGCAGGGAGCCCCACACATATATAGAAGCATATAGAAGAGTGTCGTCTGCTCATGTTTGTCTGGGGCTCTGTATGGTTGAATTTGTAAAATTGTTAAAGAATACAAGAAAAAAGTATTAAAATTGTAAAAAATTGTTAGGCCAATGCATTCTCTTATATATGCGAGGCGACCTATGGTCGACTCGCATGTATAAGATAATGCATTGGCACAGGGTAAAAAAAAATCCCGACTTACGACTGGATTTGGTATGGCGGGTCACATATGTATCACAGCTAACTACACGAGGACATAAAAACTATATGTAGCTCCATATAGTAACGATGCTATCGAAATTTGTTTGTAAAGAGCATGCAATTATTTCGCAAGAATCATGCAATCATACATGTATTTTAATGCCATTTGTCAGAAGCACCGTTATACATGTGGAACTGCTGAAATTTTACTGCTCATGTTATTAGCTTTGGTAAATATCCATTGTATATGCATGTTGCCGTTGACATTCTAGGAGAGAATGCCCGCAAATAAATGGCATGCAAACTTGCCAGTGTATAAACGTACCCTAATGGAAATCAACAGGAGCTCCGGTCACCGAGAAATATTTTCTTCCAATTTGCCATGAACTGGGACAGGATTTGTTATCATTTCGGGAACATTGCCTTATTTAACAAAAATCTATCTTTCAAAAACTGTTGTAGTGTAATATTGGTAACACCAAATGTTTCTCCTGTGCGGGTGTTAAATATTCGTCAAGCGCTGATTTTGAAGCAATAAACTTCGGTTTGTAGAAAAGTGTGCTGTTTTCAGCTGCTATAGATCCGTTCTGTGTCAAGATATTTGAATCCATTGCATGTTCAGGTCAATGCGTACGCTTCCCAACTCCCAATGAAAGAGCATCTTTTTCAATGATGCATATATATATAGCTGAGTTGTTTGTGGTCGTGGCTAAGGTAATCGCAGTCCGGGCTAGACGGGGTTGCCGTGGGTTCTAACCCAGATACGGGCAACAATCGCGACCAATTTTCAAGCTAAGCTTGGTCTGAGTTGAAAGAGTTTCAATTGATGTCCCATTTCGATCGATATACGCACTGTTAAAAATATCCGTAATTTTACGACTCAATGTGCTAGTAATTTTGCTACCATATCACATTTGCTATAACAATACGGAATGTTCGTAAAAATTTGTTACGGATATTATTTAATATGAAATTGATCTAAATTAACGAAACTTGCGCATAAATTCCAATGACACAATGGCACATTGCATTTTTTTCTATAAAAGTTCACCGCATACAAGATTAAGTACTGACATATTAGGCTACACTAAAATATATGCCATAAATGTTATGGTATTTTACCGGCAGCACAGTCGCCAGTAATATACCATGATTGGCATGAAATAAAGTCTTCCTATACCGTATATATATTTAACGGCTATACCGCAAAAATTACTGTGTAATGTATTTTGAATTTGAATTTGAATACTTTTTTTTTGTATGAACTTTTCCAGTCTCCGGCGTGCAATTGTCCAAACACTTACATGTGCACTTGATGTCTTGGTGCATATTAGTCACATCCCTGTAATTGTATCCCAACACTATTGATCAGTAACAGTCACAGATAGTTAGATTTAATATTCCATCATCACACTATTCGTGTGTTGCAGTTACATTCATTTAGTTTGTAGAAGCACCCGCCAGTTAATTATACAATGTAGTTGTTGTTGCTAGTGGCCGAATATAGAAAACTATATTATTTATGGGTAGTTGCCATTCTAAATGAAAATAATCATTAAATGTCACGAATCAAGAATAATTAAGCATATCATGATATTGAAACTTGATATCACGGATAGATGAACTGCACTTTTGAAAACAAATATATTTTACAGAAATTCTTGGTACCAGAAAAAAATTACATTTTAACTATTTATCATGCCATAAAAGTAAGGTAAATGAGATTATAATTTCCAACGGTTTAATGGTTCTTAAATATTGTGTCACAATAATCGATTGTGCCAAATTTCAAAAGAAATTCCTGACAGAGTTTTCGAAAATCCATTTTGAAATACCAGGAAATTTTGGCAAAAACGTGCGACTGACCCGTAAACAACACGACCAGATTTCCCATATACCGGAGATGATTATATATAAAGTTGGCAGAATTCGAGGACTTAATATATTTTAATCAATGTCAGTGTCCCTATACTTGGCCCTCTCCCCCTACCCATCCCTCTCCCCCTACCCATCCCTCTCCCCCTACCCATCCCTGACTCGAATGGCACACATTTGGCGTCTTCAACCCACTTGATTAAATTTAATCGTTTCATGGGGGATGATTATACATAAAATTGGTGTTCATCGGCGCATTATCATTATGATACATATGAAGCCTCATCTCATAGAGACAAGACAATAAGCAATAGATAGGTTATTGGAGTTTTGTGTAAAATGATTAATTATTCTAGCAGTTCTTGGTACCGAAAAGGAAAAAAAATTAATAATATTTTTTACCACTCAAATGTATTAAAATCCATTGTTTTTGTTGTATATGCAAACTTGCCAGTGTATAAACGTACCCTAATGGAAATCAACAGGAGCTCCGGTCACCGAGAAATATTTTCTTCCAATTTGCCATGAACTGGGACAGGATTTGTTATCATTTCGGGAACATTGCCTTATTTAACAAAAATCTATCTTTCAAAAACTGTTGAAGTGTAATATTGGTAACACCAAATGTTTCTCCTGTGCGGGTGTTAAATATTCGTCAAGCGCTGATTTTGAAGCAATAAACTTCGGTTTGTAGAAAAGTGTGCTGTTTTCAGCTGCTATAGATCCGTTCTGTGTCAAGATATTTGAATCCATTGCATGTTCAGGTCAATGCGTACGCTTCCCAACTCCCAATGAAAGAGCATCTTTTTCAATGATGCATATATATATAGCTGAGTTGTTTGTGGTCGTGGCTAAGGTAATCGCAGTCCGGGCTAGACGGGGTTGCCGTGGGTTCTAACCCAGATACGGGCAACAATCGCGACCAATTTTCAAGCTAAGCTTGGTCTGAGTTGAAAGAGTTTCAATTGATGTCCCATTTCGATCGATATACGCACTGTTAAAAATATCCGTAATTTTACGACTCAATGTGCTAGTAATTTTGCTACCATATCACATTTGCTATAACAATACGGAATGTTCGTAAAAATTTGTTACGGATATTATTTAATATGAAATTGATCTAAATTAACGAAACTTGCGCATAAATTCCAATGACACAATGGCACATTGCATTTTTTTCTATAAAAGTTCACCGCATACAAGATTAAGTACTGACATATTAGGCTACACTAAAATATATGCCATAAATGTTATGGTATTTTACCGGCAGCACAGTCGCCAGTAATATACCATGATTGGCATGAAATAAAGTCTTCCTATACCGTATATATATTTAACGGCTATACCGCAAAAATTACAGTGTAATGTATTTTGAATTTGAATTTGAATACTTTTTTTTTGTATGAACTTTTCCAGTCTCCGGCGTGCAATTGTCCAAACACTTACATGTGCACTTGATGTCTTGGTGCATATTAGTCACATCCCTGTAATTGTATCCCAACACTATTGATCAGTAACAGTCACAGATAGTTAGATTTAATATTCCATCATCACACTATTCGTGTGTTGCAGTTACATTCATTTAGTTTGTAGAAGCACCCGCCAGTTAATTATACAATGTAGTTGTTGTTGCTAGTGGCCGAATATAGAAAACTATATTATTTATGGGTAGTTGCCATTCTAAATGAAAATAATCATTAAATGTCACGAATCAAGAATAATTAAGCATATCATGATATTGAAACTTGATATCACGGATAGATGAACTGCACTTTTGAAAACAAATATATTTTACAGAAATTCTTGGTACCAGAAAAAAATTACATTTTAACTATTTATCATGCCATAAAAGTAAGGTAAATGAGATTATAATTTCCAACGGTTTAATGGTTCTTAAATATTGTGTCACAATAATCGATTGTGCCAAATTTCAAAAGAAAATCCTGACAGAGTTTTCGAAAATCCATTTTGAAATACCAGGAAATTTTGGCAAAAACGTGCGACTGACCCGTAAACAACACGACCAGATTTCCCATATACCGGAGATGATTATATATAAAGTTGGCAGAATTCGAGGACTTAATATATTTTAATCAATGTCAGTGTCCCTATACTTGGCCCTCTCCCCCTACCCATCCCTCTCCCCCTACCCATCCCTCTCCCCCTACCCATCCCTGACTCGAATGGCACACATTTGGCGTCTTCAACCCACTTGATTAAATTTAATCGTTTCATGGGGGATGATTATACATAAAATTGGTGTTCATCGGCGCATTATCATTATGATACATATGAAGCCTCGTCTCATAGAGACAAGACAATAAGCAATAGATAGGTTATTGGAGTTTTGTGTAAAATGATTAATTATTCTAGCAGTTCTTGGTACCGAAAAGGAAAAAAAATTAATAATATTTTTTACCACTCAAATGTATTAAAATCCATTGTTTTTGTTGTATATACAATGAAGATTGTGATATGAGAAACTAAGATATTTTGCCAGATAGATCCAGAGAAATTCTTTGTTGAAGATTTCATGCATTTTTGTTTTGGACTGGATTTATTCAAAACGTGCGTCTCCCTCTTAATTATCATTAATTTGAACCAAAAAAGTATTCACTTCATTATTCGGCAGGTGAAGGTACATGTATAATCTTCAAGTACACCAGTACAGTCCCGAAAATAGTCGTATATTCTATACAAACGGACAATACGACTTGGGGGAAATTTCAAAGGCCGCACGACCCCATTCAAAAGTGGGCAACGGAAATCGTTCAAGGCTTGCCTCTATTATCTTACGACTCCGTGCTTTTGGACTTATACGCCCCTTCGACATGAACATTTGCATGTGTATATAATTACCTAAGACATTCACACTTCCACACGAACTATAATGTCTGCCTAAATGTGCTATTCATTCGTGTCGAATGACCCAAGAAGAGCCGTCGCCAGTATATAAATTGTATAGATTAATTGGTGTTATAATTATACACAAAATATCGCGTGAGTTCAAACATCAATTATCATTACGATAGTACAGATGTAATAATAGTCCAGGTTTCAGTTTTCAATAAATATAATGTTCTTTTTTATATATAGTGGTCCAGTTAATTTCATAAGTGTACATGTAGTGAGTGAACAGTTCCCATGCACCTGCGTATAAGTCGAGCTGAACTTGATCAGGTGTACGATGCCTTTTAACCTTTTATATACTGAATACTCATTGACGAGTAACTCTCTTAGGAAATGTTCAGATAATAAGTTCACCATATATTGGTCGACAAATAAAGGAAGTCATTCTTTTAAAGTTTTAGGCCTCATAGTCTAGTCCTTTATGACAGGGAAGAGTCGAATCACGGCAGGTCGGACAGAAGTGCCAATACCAATATATACTATACCATTATAGTCTATATAGACTATACTCTATATAGACTGTAAATTACTAAGATACCAATATAGACTATACCATTATAGTCTACATGTATATAGACTATACTGTATATAGACTGTAAATTACTAAGATACAAATATTGACTATACCAGTATAGTCTAGACTATACTGTATATAGACTATACCAGTATAGACTATACCAGTATAGTCTATATAGACTAAACTATATTACTAAAATACCAATATAGAATATACAGTATAGTCCATATAGACTATACTGTATATAGACTATATCAGCATAAACTATACCAGTATAGGTCTATATGTACTATACTGTATGTTAGACTATCCTGTATACTGGTATAGTCTATATTGGTATTTTAATAATTTCCCCCAGGGGCCTGTGCTATTCACCACTGTTATTCTGTATCTGCTTAAATGACCTCCAAAGCTTCTTGACACACGAAGGCTTATTGGGCTCAGACAAATTTCTTTCTAGTTGGAAAATATATTTGTGTTTGAAACTGTTTGTAATACTTTAAGACAAATAACGCAAAATTCATATACGATAGAAAGGAACTAGAAGTAGTTAAAAATTCAGTTACCTCGTGATAGTTCTTGCTAAATCCGGTTCATTATCTGAAGCAAAATAATACTCCCAACTAAAGCAATGTTCTCTGAAATGTCTAAGACAAGAACTCACTGCTTATCAGTCAAAACTCAGATTGAATTATTTAATCTATAAGTAGTATTATACGGATGTGAAATGTGGGGCTTCGGTAATAACGATATCCTTGAAAATATTCACAGGAAATTCATTAAACATATTTTGAAACTTAAACCATAAACACCAAACTTCATGATCTATATATGGCGAAAGCAGAAGAGTTCCGATTGACGTAAAAATTCATTTCACAATGGGGAAGTATTGAGCTAAAATAATGAAAATGGAAGCAGATACACTAAAAACCTATACAACTTAGGTAGAACATTTCATAATAATTCTCTGTCTAGCTTTCTGTGGATAAGAAAGATCCGACATATTCTCATAAATTGTGGTCAGGGACACCTCCTACAAAATGATCATCTGTCTTTTCCAGAAGCAATCTTAGAGCATGAGAAATGTAGTTTGATTAGCAAGTTTACAGAGCGGATAATTGGCAACACGACTTTTAACCTTCAATATAGTGAATACTCAAGTTTGCACGCTATGCTTTGCAGGCATTTTGTCGTAGAAAACGATATGGTGCCAGAATATGAACGGAAACAAGCATATAAGATGCACCTGTACCACAGCTATATAGTAGCAATGCTACCGGAATTTGCATGTAAATAGCATGGAATTATCTCGCAAGAATAAATCATACAGGTATTTGAAGGCAAATTCCAGTAGCACCGTTACAAGTGGAACTACATAAATTTGACTTCTCATGTCGTTAGCTTTGGTAAAGGTACATGCTTATGATGCTATGATGCTATCATAGCTATGTGCATGTTTCCGTTCATATTCTGGCACCATGTAGTTTTCTATGACGAAATGCCCGCAAAAGCATACCGTGCAAACTTGCCAGCGTATGAACATACTCTTAGACCTACCAAGTGGAGGTAAAATATATCGCATATTCAAGCATGACATTAAAGACATATTACGGACTTGTTCGTGTTCGGGTGCGTGAAACTGATAAGTTAGTTCTCTGGCGTTATGCCAACCTGGTGGGAATATAGCATTCTAGTAACGTCGCCGGAAATTTCAAAGAAATCGACCACACCATACCATAGACAACATTGTCTGAACTACGCTCAATTGTAAATATTTACATCTGGATTGGGAGGCAACTATGGGCGATAAACATAAACAAATGATTTCGTCATCGAGAATCATTTCATTTAATTAATATATCAGAATGCCGATGTTTGTGTTGTCAATTTGGATTAATATTTGTAAAAATAATTAATTTGAGCAAGTGTATTCTTCATTTCTATTTGATCACCCAACACACATCAATTAAACTGTGAATAATATTTTACTTGATGACCTTGTCGTCACTTCGAAGTGATCCGCCCCTAATGTAATTATCATATTCAAATACATTTGCTCTTTCTAAGCTATTAATCAGTATTAATTCATGGGGAATTTCTGTAGAACATGCTGTGCAACGGGTGTAATTATTGGCTGGTGTTTTGTGTTGAAATTTGACAATCAATGGACTAATTTGGGAACTATTCCTTTGCGACGAACTGTGACGTAAGACTGTGTAAGTAGACAGAGCTCAGCTGTGGTTATGTGGTGCATTGATTGGAGGTGATTATGTGAAAAAGTATTGTTGTAAATGATGAATATTGAGTGCATGGATACCGAAAATTATCTCAATCGTGACCGAAACAAATGCTTATTTTGCTCGCGAATATAACATTTTTTATGGCACACCAATTGTGTATTTGTGCGAAATACATAGATAGAACGACACAAGTGTGTGAACTGATTGACGTTATTGCACGAGTTTGTTGTGACGCGAATGTAAAACGAGAACCGGACGACAAACGAGTGCAATAACGTTAAAGGTACTCAATCCTATCAGACGCTCCTAAATTTACTATTTATTTGGCTTCGGGGGTAAAAAAAATTTGATTCGAGTCGATGAACCTACCCGTCAACACTCAGAGTGACCAGATTTCGAAGTTAATTATTTCAATTGTTTCTAGCCCAGAAACTCGTGTTCAAACAGGTTCAAACGGACGTTCTGGCAGATAAAGATGGATAACTCTAAAATCAAGTGGTAATAATAACCACTTAATTTTAGAGTTATCCATCTTTATCTGCCAGAACGTCCGTTTGAACCTGTTTGAACACGAGTTTCTGGGCTAGAAACAATTGAAATAATTAACTTCAAAAATCGATATCTGATCACTCTGAACTTTGACGGGTAGGTTCCTCGACTCGAATCAAATATTCTTTACCCCCGAAGCCAAAGAAATAGTAATTTAGGAGCGTCTGATCGGATTGAGTACCTTTAAAGTGATGTGAAACACTCCGTAAGGGTGATCAAATATAAATGGAGAATAATCTTGTTCAAAGTAGTAATTTTTACAAATATTATATATCCAAATTGACAACACACACCGTCATTCTTGTATATTAATTAAATGCAGTGACTCTCGGTGGCGAAAACCAAGAGTTTAGTTTATCGACGATAGATGCGTTCCGACTCGAGTAGTAAATATTTACAATTGAGCGTAGGTCTGACGATGGAGTGGTACGTCGATTTGCTTGAGATTTTCGGAGATGTTAATATAATGCTATATTCCCCCAGTTGGCATAGCGCCTGTATACTAACTGATCAGTTTCACGTACCCGAACAAGTACACAATATGTCTTTAACATGTTCACACAACTGTGTTGTTCTATGTTTATTGCACACTCTGAAGATTGCAGCTTGTGACATACTAACATTTAGGTCGATATTGTTGAACAAACGTGTGCTTAATGTAGACTAAACCCAATAATTTAGACATTTTCTGTTAAAGTTGACGTCGCCAGTGACGTTATTGACGTAATAGGTTTGTATTGTTCAAGAATTTTTTTATTGAACGTTTTAATTCTGCTGTATATTGCTGTATTTCGCGCAAATAAGCCATTGGGTGCGCAATAATGTTCACAATAAAGCAAAACACAGAAGCATTCAATACGTTCAATAAAAAATTGGCTATTGTTCTTGAACAATACAAACGGATTACGTCAACAACGTCATTGGCGACGTCAACTATACTAGAAAATGTCTTCTCTGAATTATGAGCTATAGCTTACATTCTACGCATACTGTTGTTCAATTAAATAAAACAATATCGACCTAAATTTTAGTAAGTTACAAGCTACAGGAATCAGGGAGCTAAATGTGTTCTAGAGTCGGGGAGCGAGTACACCGTGGAATTGCTAAAGGTGAAGGTAACTGAAGAATGACCTTCACCTGATACACGCGACACGCTATTAAAGGATGACATCGCGTTTATTTGATTTGTACATAATATCTAAATAATTTAAACTGGTGAATGAATGGGGGAATGGATTTTTGTGAGCGGGAAATTTATTTAACTAGCTGCTGTAGTCCTGGGTTTTTCCAGATCAAATTTGGCTGTGAGATAGCACTGTCGTAGACTTGGGGATTTATTTTAAAAAGTAAACACATGACCTATGATTTTTCTTGCATTTTCGTGATCAACTGGTGTCAATCTAGCTGGGTAAACATCACTGGTATGGCCCGCAGGCTTCAATTCAGTGAATTTGGCCGAAGCGTTAACACTGTAGCCTATGGGAAACCATTTAGTTCAGTGATTCCTATATGCAACCTTCAGAGTGTGCAATAAACATAGAACAAGACGTTACTGCACTCGTTTGTCGTCCCGTGAGGTAAAACTCGAACCGCCTGTTCTTGTTTTACCATGATCATCGCGTCACAACAAACTCGCGCAATAGCGGTTAGTAGTTCACACACTGTGTCGTTCTAATTGTGTCTCGGTTATTCATGCATGATATGTTTTCCGGTATCCACTCAAAAACATAAGATATCCTCAATTTATCAGCCTATTTTATCCATCCAAAATTAAGTAGGTATAATTAGGGTTGAAGGGGTCACTCTCGCCTAAACAAAAGTGTGCAAGTAAGGCGCCCATCAGCAATTTGTTTTCAGTTCTAATAATAATAATAATATATCCATTTATTAACGCATTCTACAGGTACACCACGGGGAGCATGATCGAACATGTTTATGGTCTAAGACTACAGGAACATGTTCCAGCATGGAGTAAGAATAGGACCTCGGTAGTCACTGCCTGGAGTAAAAGTCTTCATAAAAGTGGGAGGCGAAATAGATAAACGCTTAGCCAAAATTTATTTCTCATCTTTTCTGTCACGATATAGCCTTAGTTGTTGAAAGTAACATTAAACACCAATTAATCAATCTATTGCTCCCAGAGGACACGGTACTATAGTTTTCACTGCTCAAAAGAAGTATCCTTTTCAACGCATGGATGGTGCGAAACGGACACACAACGAGCGACCTTGCTCAAGTAGGGTCAAAACTTGGTGCGAAATGTGAACAGCGTACAATCCGACAATTGCACTTCAATCAATTCGGATAAGCCACCGCCAGCGGAAAACACATATACAAGCCAGCAAATGACTCAAACAAACACAACTTTCAAAAAAAACATATATAAACACAAGATTGACTCGGGAGAGGGGAACGACCGGTGATATGTACATGTATATCTGTTCAACTTGCTTTTGGTAGTCATGTTGCAATGCCATTATTCTTCATTTATTTGTTAGTGTAATAACCAACGGGAGAGGAGGTACTCATAAGTGAGTCAGCACGTGTCCTACAATCCCATTGACTATAAACATGTATGTATCATTTCCTATGTGTTATTGAATTTAGACAAATAAATATGTATATTTACATACTAAGTGTGATTATCACTAAATCCAGCATTCCGATTGGTCGGCGCCCACGTGGCTAGTTGCAATTATTTCTCGGTGAACGCGCAACAGCTCATAACTGCAGCCTCATAATTACATCGACGCGTCATAGGTTTGGGACAGACGAACGCGTAATGTTTTGGGCGCATCTGGACTCGCGCAGGTTGACTTAATAAATCATCTGGTTTCAATATAAAGAGAAATTGTTCATGTTAACTTTTGCCAAGGGTGCTATGGGGTATTTTGGGCTGGTTTTGTCACGATACACTTTTCGATTTAAATACATTTACAAAAGTGGCTTTTTCGCTAAATGTATATAAATATTAGGATTAACTGTCATGTGGACTGTTTTTATGGAGATGTAACCGTGAGGTAAGTGGTCATAACTTGTATGTAAAACCCTTCGGTTTTTACACAAGTTATGACCACTTACCTCACGGTTACATCTCCATAAAACAGTCCACATGACAGTCAATCCTTATTTAAACTAGCGGCGGGTTACGAAATCGTCTCGCTGTGTTGACAGCGAAGGCCAGCCCGACGCGATAATCCGTAGCTCCATTTAATAATTATTCTAGCAGAAATCGCTCCAGACGTAAATATGACAAAAGTCCTGTGTAGTGTACATAGTATTTGTTTACAGTGAGAGTGATTACTTCAGCATAATAATAGGTTCAGCTGAGCCATGTCCGTTTAATGGCCTACTTCCCATAAAGTGAAACATGAACTTCGAGCACTTGAGCCAAACGAACTACAAGTTGCGCATTATAGCGGTTAGTTCAATGGAAACGCTGCTTACTAATTATGAAAATAGTCAAGTGGTGACTTTGCCCGTTGGAAAGGCGACGTTAATTATATACCGCGCCTTTGTCGTATTAAATATTTGTATAAATAACAATTAGGTGACATGTTGTTTCTATTTATGCAATTATAATCCATTAGGTATGTTTGTTCTTGTATAAAGGAACTGAATTATGTTGGCATTGACCTATTAGTAACATTAGTTTATGAGTGCTAAAAGTCATTCACCAATACACAGGTATTCTACTTGAATTCAAAAGCGTTAAATATTCGCGACGTAGTTCAAACATGTTCCCTCTGTCAATTTAGTGTGATATTGAAACCGATAGTGAGAGTGCATCTATTGATGGGTGCTGTTCATTCCTAAATAAGTTTGTTTGAAGTGCAGGGACGTGTCCACTTTGAAACTTCTAACTGCAACTCTTTTTGTTCTCTCTCTTTCGATTGATTGTTTATTCCAGTCATTGTCAAACAAACGGAACATGGAAACCACACCTTCAACCACACCATACTCCCAGGTTCGCGAAAATCCCCCCATGGGTTGCAACTTCCTAACTGTACCTCAAGCTTTCCATTGTCCCAGATAATATGAGTATACGTGCACCCCAATCCCCGTCGTCGAGTCCCTGTGACCGGCCTTAATAACGTACACATGAAATGTCCAAATAAACCGAAATTGTGCCATGCAATATAAGTACGTATACCCCAACCCTATATCGCTGCGTCCCTACATATGACAATTCTTGAGAACATGCACGTGAAATTTTCACCGCGTCCCTACAAGTGACCAGCCGTGAAAACATGCACGCTACGTGTTTAAACAGACACGACAGTGTCCGTATGCACTTTAAGTACGCACACCCAACCCCTATATCGTCACGTCCCTACAAGGCTGAGTGTACATTACAATTAACTTCCACACAAGGAATGGCGTGCATGGGTTTTCATAAGACACAAGCACTGTGGCCACTAAAATCATCCTAATTTGACACCACACGGTTCGGGTTGTTCGCTTCATTGCGGAACACATAATCGGCGATGGCGACATATCGGGGGTTAATTGCCAGGATGTGTTGGGCAATATTCCTTATTTCTCCGCAAATCTAGTCGACGTTAGTTCCGCTATACCTACATGTATGGGGTTCTTGTTGGTATACGATTGCGACAATATTGAAATTCTGACAAGTTAGGGGTTAATGGCGGTACTTCTGCGGTCCGGGATGGTTAGCTTCATCGCGACAAACAAATAGCGATGTCGGCATTTCGAGTGTGAATTGCCTGCCATGGTGCAAATGTAGTCGATGGTAGTTCCGCTACATATGTGTATGGAGTTCTTACCGGTACGATGGCGACATGGGGTCTGAAAATAATGTCAATGCAGATACCATATTGGAATTATGGCAAGTTAGGGGTTAATGTCGCCACTTCTGCGTGACCGCGGCTCCAAATAGTGCGTCTATGGGTTTTCATGAGATCTCGCACTGTTCTGGTCTCTAAAATCCCACCTAAACGCCCGTGGCCGGTCTGCGCTGATCCGGATCCTAGCTGTTCCGGTCGGTTTTTAGTCATGGGTCCCTGCCAATGTATTTGGGCTGGTATTATCGTCTGCTCATATTTCCTGAACAATCCTTCAAATGAATAATAGACCATTCCAATGTATAATTTATAATTGAATGGGAGAATCAATTTAGTATAGAAAGGGTTAAATTCCCTGGTCAAAATCGTTGGAGTGTTCATGTCCATGGCTGATGAGGTTGATACATGCAGGTCAAAAAGTTCCCAATATCTCAGAATATCTCTGGTTGCAGAACTGATAAGAACGGAGAGACACACATTATAAGAAGTAACGGAGGTATTAGAAACTTAACCACATACCCCCATTTTTCATCGATAAATGGGGAGGGGGATATATTGGATTGACGTTGTCTGCCTGTTCATGTGTATGCCTGCCCGTCCCGGCATATATCTCAGCAATGGGTTATCTGATCTGTATGAAACTTGGTATGGGCATCGCCATCATGACTGCTTTCAGCAGATGGTTAGAAGGAACTAAATAAGTAGAATTACGTCCCTTTCAATTTTACACCCAATCTCGAGTTCTGCGAGTTCAAACAAATTCTGGCACGCGATTGGCGTATAATATCTCAATTAAATTTACAAATTCAAAAAATATAATACCCATGGCATGTATAAATGTGGGTTTTCCCTAGTCTGAAATGCGTTCGTGTCCAAACATTGACGGGAGAATAAGGCTGGGTATTTGCTTTCGTCAGCAGTTCAAATGTTGTGCAAAAAGTGGGGTAGTGTGGAAAACGTGTGCTGAAAAAAGTGTGGCTCAGATAGTTGTCACACTTGACAAACGATGCGGGAAGAGATAAGCTTCACGAAATTTTAAATTTCGTGCAATTCGTATGTAGCAAATTTTGTGGGCGGGGCCAAACGTTAACACGGAGCAATTGGAAAGCATTTAATTCCTTCCAACCAGACGAACAAATGACGTTGTTCGCGCTTTTAATTCTAGAGTTATCCTGATTTGTTTGGTTTGGAAATCTTGCATTTTGTCTATCCGCGCAGATATCTCAGCTATGGGTTATCTACGGCAGCGTGGAACCGCCACGATCGTTTATTTTTTCAGAAATCGTAATCTGTTTAAACAGATTACTAATCTGTTTAAACAGAATACTAATCTGTTTAAACAGATTAGTAATCTGTTTAAACATATTAGATTACTTAATCTGTATATACAGATTAGTAATCTGTTTAAACAGATTAGTATTCTGTTTAAACAAATTACTAATCTGTTTAAACAGATTACTTAATTTGTTTAAACAGATTACTAATCTGTTTAAACAGATTACTAATCTGTTTAAACAGATTACTTAATCTGTATATACAGATTAGAAATCTGTTTAAGGGAACATTCCGTTTTGCGAAATTATGTTTTGAATAGTGGATATCACCATTTAACTGGGAGATATATAGCTTCATCTGAGGAAGAAACGTTCATTTATGGTCTGATTTGATTTTGTTTAACCATGGTGTTGTAGCTTTGTAAGCTTACTACATGTGCTACATATACACAGTAAAGAGGCCCATCGACCTCCAGATGAGATGGAACTATACTAGTGGGTGGATGTTCTCGAAAATTGAGTGAGCAAAAGCAAAAGCACTATTGAAAAAATTCGCCAAAAAATATTAAATGGTTTGATCTGGGAAAACTGATTGACAGCGGGTGGATAAATACTCCTGCTTCATGTGGACATACACATGCGTTATTCGTTGTCTGTTTTACGATGAGAAACAAACATATCCCCATATCATATACGTGAAAATGACTTAACCATTTTCTCGGTTTTGGCGATACCCTCGGTTTTGGCGATAGCACATACTCGGGGTGTGAACGGGACCTATTTAATAACGCTACCCGGGTCAAAATTCACACATATACACATTTTCAGCCCCGATGGTTCAGCCGTTTGGTCGCCAATAAACGGACAAACAAATAAACGAACAACAACGTTGAGTTTTATTAGTATAAGATTAGCCCCATATGTGTACGGCCATTTAAGGGTATATGGCCTGAAATTCCTTAAATGGACGGGCCTAGTTTTTCATATATCCATATAACGAGTATACAAACTTAATAAGCCATATTCAAGTTATATTTTGCTACACTAAGAGCACCGGAGACTTCTTGTTTAACATTTTGTTCTTGCTCTGAAAAGTATGATGGTATTCTGTTTCTGTTTTCTCGTTACCACAGACAACATTATATCTGATAGTGAGGATTGGCTGTGATCCGGTTTTTAGTATTGTGTATTTCAGTGGTAGATATCTGGCACCCGACTAATCATTTGACAATGAACACACACCGTGTTCTTCCAATTCCTCCGATATTGGTGACTGTGAATGATGATTTATGGAAGTCAATTTCCACATTAGTATTCCATTATTATTTCAATTTCCTAACAAACCCTAAACATCCGTACACATATGATCACAATGTGCTATGTGTGGAACACGTGTGTGCCTTCTCATCTGGAGGTCGATGGGCCTCTTTATTGTGTCTATGTGGCACATGTAGTCAGCTTACAAAGCTACAACACCATGGTTAAACAAAATCAAACCAGACCATAAATGAACGTTTCTTCCTCAGATGAAGCTATGCAATAAATGGTGATATCCACTATTCAAAACATAATTTCGCAAAACGGAATGTTCCTTTAAACAGAATTCTAATCTGTATATACAGATTAAGTAATCTGTTTAAACAGATTACTAATCTGTTTAAACAGATTAGTATTCTGTTTAAACAGATTAGTAATCTGTTTAAACAGATTAGTAATCTGTTTAAACAGATTAAGATTTCTGAAAAAATAAACGATCGTGGCGGTTCCACGCTGCCGTAGTTATCTGATCTCAATAATATTTAGAATGGAGGTTCGCCGTTATGACTGGGTTCAAACTATTACACAAATTAATGACGTTGCTTGCCTTATCTTTTTAGTTTAAAATGTAGACTCATTCCTGCCCATGTTTCAATTTGGCACCGTGGGTATATGCCAGCACCAGAGGTGCAACTACTTATTAAATCAGTTTAAATGCCCACTTAATTTGCGAACCCACTGATAACATCATCTTAAATATATGCCATATTTTTACCATTTGAAAGAGGAAGCTCCAAAACATTGTAGTATCAACTTATTCAGTGTAATAAAATGTGAACATGTTGTTTGTGTTGTGGTCCAATATACTGACGTGTATTTGTGCTTTAGTTTCATCTTGTTTGTACTGCAAAGTCTATAGTTTTCAAAGGAAGGAGAATAACTCTATATCTTAGTTTGAAATATATTTGCATTCTGGGAGCGAGACGGGGGAAATGTTTAAATGATTTCAGCTATTTTCTATTACTCTATGGGCACATTCTGAGACAAAGACGCTCCAAATGGTGATGAATTATAGTATTTTAATCATATTTGATGTCATATATTGTTATTAAAATCGTATATCAAGGCACTATATAAATAACAAAATCAGTGACTCGAAAATTAAGTGGGTCTTTAAGTTTAGTACGCTTTCGAATGCAAAATGGTTTACAAATCAGACGGCAATCGGTCGACCACACCTCGACCGCGATAGAATATGAAATTCCATGACTTCTGCTATTAGCCACGTTCAGCCACTCGTACGTGTAATTTATAGCGTGTGTTACTATGATGTTGCTATATGGAGATGCATATAGCTGGAACAGTCAGTTGCTTTTACGACGCCAAACATACACGTTTATAGATATCGACCAACGTATATAGCAACACTTGTAAATAGGCAGGTTCACGGTGGGGAATCACGTGGTTTCGAGTTGATGAGTATCACGCATTCAAAATGGCCGAGTTCATCGAAAACGTGACCAGAAACGACGAAAAGGGTAATAAACTAAGATATGACATATTACATAATATTTTGTCTAATCTATTTTTCAAACAAACTGATACCTCATTTGTATCCAAATTCACATTTTTTTGCGCTAAAATGCTGACCAAAGTTGTCAGTCGAAGGATTCTCCAAGATGGATGGACTTGTGTATTCCACGCACCTTCGACTGGCAACTTTGGTCAGAATGTTATAGAAAACCACCGAGTATTTCCAAACAAATAAGGTATCAACTTGTTTCAAAATTAAACTAGCATATGCTCGTAATAGTCAAAATGATATGCTTTGTGTCAGTTCCTCATCAATTATGTATTTGTGCGTTATTAACCCGTTGTTTCTTTAATGAGGTGAACATCGTTAGATATCACATTTTTTTCTTTACGTTTTAACATAGGAATTGGGGAAAGAAACTTATGATCATATAATAAATATGCTTGCAGTATCCTTAGTTCTTGACATCCGTGTTGACGTACAAACGTGTAACTCGTATGCCCTAATTGTTAGTTTATCATATAAGAAAATAAGGAAGTTTGGTACTAAATAATGTATACTGCTTGAGTACCGCCAAGCTTTAGCCTATAACCTGACCTGATGTTTTGACACGTCGTTTTATTGCACGAAGCGATCGCCGCTCAACGAATGTGTATAGACGATCGAAATTGTTTTGATTTTGCCTTGCAACCCGAACATATCATAAAACGTTGTGTAAACGTGCAGCAGGGCGATTTCCTGGTGAAAATAACCGGCTGTGCAGTGATTTTTTTTTTTTTAAACATATTTTATTGTAATATAATATTACACAAGGGATCGGGGCACAAGTTTTAACAACTTAAATCCGCCCCTCTCCCATATACATTTTAACAAATACAAAGTAGATGACGAACATAACATATATACAGGATGATGTATGGTGTGGTTGTGATTCTGTCAGTCCTATCCTGCTTTTGAAATTTCATCTGAGGTAGTCAACATTTGTAACGCAAAGGAGGATCTCGCCTATATTTGTTAGCGGAGGGGGCCTAATTAAAACGTTTCGTTGATGAAATGTATGAATAAACAAAATGGAAAAGAATTTCATTGCGTCGATTCGATTCTGATGATATCCCTGTGCAGTGATGCGGCCTGGGTCATGTCATGAATCTCTACTCTGGCTAACGCCCGTAGAGATCCTATTCCACCAGTACAAAACCTTGGAACTTTTTTAAAATTTGACAGGGAACCTTATAAAGTCGAAAAATTAACACAGGGAATATATTTCTTTGTTATTTAATCTGTTCCTTTGTATATGTAACGTGTTTGTAGGAGCAATATAAAGGTTTATACAACTACACGAAATACAGTGAGATAAACGCTCTTTATTCATACCATATCAGGAATATATTAACAAAGAACGCTCTTTTAGTTTCGTGTTGAACGCTTATCATCTGAAGTTCTGCATATCTTTGAGTTTCAATAAATGTTGTCGACCAAGCTCTTCGAACCTCTCTGTTGATGTTAGAATCCCATCTTCTTCGAGTAGTAGCTCCGTCACCGGTGTGTATATTAGGCAGCATATCTTCGAGTAGTAGCTCCGTCACCGGTGTGTATATTAGGCAGCATAAGGTCAAACAATCCTGATCACTGTGACATTTATTCTCATTTCTATACCTCTTACACATTGGGGGGGGGGGGGGGTTTCACATTTCTTAGCTGATTATGTGTAATATATAGAGTCATAATTATATTACGCCTAGGCGTAAATCAATTACGCTTAAACGGACATGGCTCATTCGAACCCTAAAATGTATGTATACGTAATTCGAGAAAAGGGGTCTCAAAACATGCATATGCAAACTATTCCAGAGCTAATTCGTCGATATAGCGCAAAATGGCAGGTTGTAAAATAATGTTCGGGACCCGAACATTGAGATTTTGTTGTAATTTTGATGACTTGAATGCGTCTTTATGGGACATATATTGGTCGTAGAAAGGTAGTTTGGGTATTTATCTACCTATTTTGATGCCGGGAAAATTTCAAAAGCGAATATTATTTGGTGTATTTTGGAGCGCAAACCGCCATGTGGCTTGACGCGAAGTTAGCTAATAAATGTGAAAAAGGCTAAAATGTCTAAATACTGCGGATGTCGGGATGCATTCCAATCTCGGTTATGAAGTAAAGCAAATCTCGGTTATGAAGTAAAGCCTAGAATTCAGTGAGTTTGAAAGATGAATGGCGAGGTTAACCATGATATCATACATAGGTTTGTTCAAAACGCTTTGTTTTAGCTATGAAAGATTGAGTAATGCGAAAAAGAGTAGTGTTCTTGTGGTTTGATATACCTTTAACCCCATATAAGAAATGATTTGCTTCTAATGATTGAAAGCCATTAATACTTAGATTTCGATAGAAGTCAATTCTCTGATCTATAAATAAAGGGCATACATAGTGATTGGCGTCTTCAATGTCTAAGTTACATGGGCATATAGGCGAATCGGATATGTGATTATCAAACATATCCGAACGGAGATCACTACAATGATTCCGGATTTTACAGTGTATTGTATAAATTTTCCTTTTTCCTGTATAAAAATAAGAGGGGGTTTGTTATTGGGTCTATAATCCCTAAATTGGCTACCATCATATAGAAAATTGAATGGTTTTGGTTTTGTAAAAGGCTCAGAGGGAAGGATTGTTTTGTAATAATTTAAACTGTTGTTGACATGCAGATGTCACATTTCGTAAAAATGGGTTTAAGACTTTATGTTTTATGTATAGGACTGCTGGTACATGCTTATTGGATCAATGTTGACTTGAATATTATATATCGAAACAGCAGAATTACTGAGAAAGAAGAAGACATTGATAACCACTGCCGAAGTATATTAATAGTATTGAAAGTGGAATATATGTTCAATAATATCATTTAACACCCCCGTGCCTCTGACATGAAATGATATGAATTATTGCTTGGAGTAGCTTTTAAAATAGGCCATCGAAATAGCTACACAGCTGGGCTACATGTACAGGTAAAATATAATCATGAGTGTCTAACTACATACCGTGTTCTCGCGTCACTACTGGGTATATCATACTCAGAAATGACCCAACATGTAAGCCGATAAGCAGGGGCGTAGCAAGCAAAATTTATTGGGGGGGTATAACCATTCATCGCAAAGCGATGACCCGACGCCGAAGGCGTCGGTGGGGGAGAGCACAAGAGGGGGTCGCCCCCTCTCGATGGGGGGGGGGGGGGGGTCCGGGGGTTCTCCCCCGTGAAAATTTTCTGACATTGGAAGCTTAAAGTGGCTCTCTGGTGGCTTCTGACCCATCTAACATTGTTTTCCCACCCACTACATTATCATATATTAGATCAACATTCTTATCATTTATCAATTGTAATTTCATAAAATGGTAGGCCGATTGAAAGTGTAATGAACAAATAGGTATATGGGAATTCATGTTGTGTTATTATCTAGTCATTAATGCTGTGAATTACTCCCATAACTGGGATCAGATATTCAGAAAGTAAATATGTCACAAACAACCATGAGAAAGTAGACTACATGGATACACTCATCACCATGGGTATGTATCGTGGGGTATTTATCGCGTGGGTATGAATAGTGTGGGTATGTATCGTGGGTATGTATAGTGGGTATGTATAGTGGGTATGTATCCTGGGTTATGTATAGTGGGGGTATGTATAACGTGTGGTATGTATTGTGTGGGTATGTATCGTGTGGCTATGTATAGTGTGGGTATGTATAATGTGGGTATGCATAGTGTGGGTATGTATAGTGTTGGTATGTATAGTATGGGTATGTATCGTTTGGGTATGTATCATGGAGGTATGTATGGTGTGGGTATGTATCGTGGGGGGTGTGCATTGCCGCGATCGTCGGCGATACTTCATTAGTTTGCCAAATATTTTTACTAACCTTTGGAAAATATTGGGGGGGGGGGGGGGGTAAATACCCCCCTTGCCCCCCCCCCCCCCCGGTTCCTACGCCCCTGCCGATAAGTGATATAATTCCAATTTCTTTCCTAATTAATCTTTGATAAATATGTTGATTGGTGATAAATTGCATCACACATTTGTTCCGTGCCCGAAACCACCCACCACATCCTCAGTGTGTGTGAAATTTCCCCGGGTGTGGGGTCAAAATAGGTCGAGAATATGCGAGTCAAAAGAAAGGCATTCAAACGAAACAAACAAAAAGCGTTCGTTGTTAATATATTCCTGATATTGTATGAATAAAGAGCGTCCGTTATTAATATATTCCTGATATGGTTTGAATAAAGAGCGTTTCTCTCACTTCCGAACGCTACATGATGTTAGAGGTTCAAATAAGTTATGCCCGTATGTTGATCATGTCATGAATCTCTATATACTCTCTCAACGCCCGTAGAGATCATACTCCAACAGTTCAAAACATGTGAATTGTTTGATATTGTGACAGCGAAGTTTATAACATTGGAAAAAAATAGTTCAAGTAATATATTTCTTATATATAGTTAATATATGTATGTTCACTGTAGGTGAATAATAACATAAGGACACTGTAATAACGAACCAAAGTCGGGCGCTTTGGGTCACAGGTCCCCAGAAAGGTATCCAACTCGGCGGGGCATAATTTGTTATAATGTTTTTCAAAGTCCACAAACAGGTTCAAAATACACAAAAATAATGTTTGTTACATAAATGCCTCATATATAGGTAGACAGATTTTTTTTTACTCTTAGTGGTGCATGCCCACCAACCACACGCATTTCGTGATGATAGATTTCATCTGTAAATATGGATATTGGAATTTAAGAATATATTTAATTAATCTGAATTAAGGGGTTTGAAAATTGTATTGTTTGCATTTCATCCAGGAAAAGGAGTCTTATGTACAATTATAATTCAATCAGGGTGTTCTATTATTCTAAATCTCGCAATCTGATTGGCCGAGAGCACTAAGCACTAGCTCGCCGATTTATATAAGGATCCAAAAGAAACTGAAGATTTCCCCAATGAGGATTTATCTTCGTGGATGCATGTCGTGAATGAATGTATACATAAAACTGAGCAGTGGATACCAAATTTACCAAATGTGAGGTTACCAGCTCCAAATACGGGTCAAGTTCTAATATTATTTTGGTTTCCTGGTGATAACTTTAGCTTTTGTAATCAGATTGTTTTTAAATTCAACTGAATTTCTTGGTATTTGATAAGTGGTTCAAATTTCAGAAGACAAAAGCCAAGTTTGAATTTGGTCACGGTGCGATGAATTTTGACAAAGTTACAAAAAAGCTACCCTTACTAAAAGCCACGTTTTCGGGGGACACGTGGTCGTCGACCTATTATTCATGTTTTATTGCGACATTGACTCATAAAGGAGCTGGGACCATATTATTAAGGAACAAGTATTGACAAAGGATATGTTCAACGAGTTGTGAATTAAATTTATCAAACGCGTTTCATAAAATCTTATATCCCAACACAACGAGTGTTGTGCCTTTTTCACAAATAAATCAAAACATCAAAAGAAGAAGCTGCAAAATGTGTACATTTACAGCGTTGGCTGAAACGCTTCACAACCGTATGTGAAGGTATTGCGCGCTCGGGTTGGCGATGGAAAATATAGTCCCCCAATCTGCCTCTTTGGCTTTGTGTTTCTTTTCGTTAGTGCAGCACGGTTGGACAAGAATGTAACTTTAATGAATTACAAAGCAATCATTTTGCATTGTCTGGTGTTTGTTTCATGCGCGGTTTTTTTTAAATAGTATTGAGGGGGAGACGAACGTTTTGCATAAATCCAGCTAAAAATGGGAAGAGATTTTCAACAAAGAATTTCTCTGGATCTATCTGGCAAAAAATCTTGAATTTCACATATCATCTTCATTGTATGTAGATTCTGACAATTATTTAAAGACAACACAAACAATGGATTTCAATACATTTGAGAGGTTGAAAATATTAATTTATTTTTGCCCCTTTCGGTACCAAGAACTGCTAAAATAATTAATAATTTCACACAAGACTCCACTCACCAAATAGCTTATTGTCTTGGCTCTATGAGAGGAGACTTCGTTTGTATCATAATGTTGAGTTAGATTTTTAATTGCATAAAATAGCATCATGCCCCCATGTATTATTATGAAGATTAACCCTTTACCCAACAAATCGGCCAAAAACGGCAAAATAAAGCTGCAACAGCCTAAATTATCTTGGGTCTGTCTCAATAAAACCATACAAATATGGATATCATTGGAACCGGCTCATTGACCACATTGTGATGGTTACAGTTATGCCCTGTGCCAATGCATTCTCTTATATATGCGAGTCGACCATAGGTCGCCTCGCATATATAAGAGAATGCATTGACCTAAAAACAATCTTTTTTTAACACTTTTTACCATTTTGTCTTACATTTTTTAACAATTTTATAATTTTTAATGTGTTAAGCCAATGCATTCTCTTATATATGCGAGGCGACCTATGGTCGACTCGCATATATAAGAGAATGCATTGGCACAGGGCCGATATGTTGGGTAAAGGGTTAAAGCAGTCACAAATATTCCAGCTCAATGCTAACGAATGCTAGTATGCAGTGCGGTCCACTCAAGCACTCAAGGGAGCAATCAACTGGAATTAGGCCACAGTATTATGAGATATGGGTGTCAGCTTTATCTTTGTTATTTGCCCATGATACACAACTCATCTCAGCACAATTGTTTAGTGATCAACATACATGGCATGAAAATCCTCAAATATTGAAAATTAAATATGGGTAGTTGCCTTTCTTAATGAAAATAAGCATTAAATTTCACAAAGAGAAATAATCATGTCTCCAGTCATGATCTTGAGATATGATATCATGGATATATGAACTGCACTTTTGAAAAAAAAATATTTTACAGAAGTTCTTGGTACCTTAAAACAATGAAATTTTATATTATTTTCATGCCATAAAAGTAAAGTAAATGAAGTTATAATATCCAATTGGTCGACGGTTCTTAGATATTGTGTCACAATAATTGTTTGTACCAAATTTCACAAATCCATTTTGAAATACCAGGAAATTTTGGCAAAACATGCGTCTGACCCTTAATCCGCTTGAATCAACGTAAAGACGCGTCGCGCGGTTATTTTCTTGGCGCGGTGCTATTACGCCTATTCATAACTTGTGACAGATAAGGAAATGTGTAATGGCCTTTGTAATGTTATAATAGGGGTTTCATGTGATATATCTCTTTAACCCGATACGATTCGAGTATCGAGTATTGGTTTCCCTTATTAGTTTATTATTTAGTAAATATCTCTGATGTGCCTTTCTGTCCTATTATAAATAATGTTCAATGTGTTATCTATTTTACTGGATTTAACAATTATATACTACATACTCATTGACGAGTAGTTCCAATATGTCGTTTGTTGAACTTATTAGCTGAACATCTCCCTCCAATGAATATGAATTATTCTGCTCTTGTAGTATCTGTTTTTATGTTTGTCGTCTGCTTGTATTGCCTGAACACCCCCGGAATGAGTAGTAGACCAGTACAGTGTATACGGTACCTATATAACTGAATGGGGAAAACCATTTAATATATAGAAGGAATAAAGCTACTCATACTCTCAAAGCTTCTAATTAAAGTGATGTGAAACACTCCGGTATGGTGATCTAATAGAAATGGAGAATAATCTTGTTCAAAGTAGTTATTTTTATAAATAGTATATCTAAATTGACAACACACACCGTCATTCTTATATATTAATTAAATGTAATGAATCTCGATGGCGAAATCATTTGTGTTAGATTATCGTATTGCGTCCCGAATCGAGTTGTAAATATTGACAATTGGGCGTAGTTCAGATTATGTTTTCTATGGATTGGTATGGTCGATTTCTTTGAACATTTTGGGGATGTTAGTAGAATGCTACATTCCCCAGGTTGGCATAGCGCTTGAGTACTAACTTAACAATTTCACACACCCGAACAAGTCCATAATATGTCTTTAATATGTAGAAGGAATAAAGCTACTCATAATCTCAAAGCTTCTAATTAAACATAACAGGTGTTCGTTTGTGTCACGTTTCGGGGGGGGGGGGTATGTATATACATATATAGAGGAAATGCATTATAAATGGAGAATGTATGCTTTGTGAAGTGGTCTCTTTATGCTTTCGGGGTTTCATTTTTGGAGTGGAGCGGAAAGAGAGCATGGTCATGAGATTCTCGTCTCTGATGGTGAGTTCCTCCACTTCCACAGCATTCCACAACTTTATTGCCATAGGGAAGAAGGAAAATGTGTAGACATCTACCCCAGCAAACGTTAGATGGTACTTCTGCTGGTGGCCTCTCGTGTTGGCTGTTGTCTTTGTGATGTAATTGTCTTCTGGAATATCAATGGAGCCATACACTACTCGATGGAACATCACCATGTCTGCTATGTATCCGCGTCTTTCCAGTGATTCCCATCTCAGTTGTTTATTCATGGCGTGGGTGTTACTCTTCCAGTTGCAGTCGTTGACCACCCACCTAGTTGCCCTATTCAGCACTTTCTCTTGATCGTCGATGTTTACTTTTGTATGTGGGTTCCACACACATGCTGCATAATCAGTTAATGGTCGAACCATGGCCTTGTATAGCATTTGTTTTTTACTTCTGATTTGCAGTTGCCGATGTTACGCAGTAGAAAAGCACAGGTTTTGTTTGTGATCTTTACCGTTTGGCTGATTTAAAAAAATAGAACTATTGTTTCCAACCACCCTTTGAAATGCGGCATTATCAATATTGTTCAGAAGTCATGTCCAGTTAACTGTAAATACATCAATTCCAGCTGCAAGGATTTAGCATAATGTCCATATCAAAACAGAAGACGAATTTGGAACTATGACGCACGTGTCCCCTAAGCCCCTGACCATATATGGATACCATCTGACTCTACTAAATCAGAGAGGTAATCCCTATCGACATGTGATGTCCTCAGAAAAATACATTCAGTCGCCGGATAATCCATTTCGTGTTTTGATTATGTTATTTAGGGAAGAGCTAATTAATTGATCACAAAGTCGGCTTGACTGTCACGAGCTTAGAGAGAGAGAGAGAGATGTTTATTCCTCCAAACATGGAGACAATATGATACAATATATACATACACAAATAAACCGTTGTCATATATACACAATACAATTTAACTTTAGAAGGCTCATTTGAAGTCATTAATTTTACTCAAGTCCACCAAACGGTGTCCGTGTGGACATGACTTAATTCCTCAAGTACCAAATACATCAATTCCAGCTGCAAAGATTCAGCATAATGTCCATATCAAAACCGAAGACGAATTTGGAACTATGACGCACGTGTCCCCTAAAGCCCCTAACCATATATGGGTACCATCTGATTCTACCAAATCCGAGAGGTTATACCCATCGACAGGTGATGTCCTCAGAAAAATACATTCAGTCGCCGGATAATCCATTTCGTGATTTAGCGAAGAGCTAATTAATTGATCACAAAGTCGGCTTGACTGGCACGAGCTTAAAGCAAGCTACATAATGAATTAATACACTGAATATAAATAACCTGATTATCGTTTTGTCACCGCTCGCTTGCATGAGTATGAGACAATTTTCTAGCTTGGGATGTCAGAGTCTATTGGATATACAAAGAGGGCACCTTTCAATATACGACATACCCCCCGCTGGTTCATGCCGGTGTGACGCTTTCTTGATTTTATCTGGTGCGTTATCTTGTCATAAAGGCAAAGCTGTGGGAGATATATGTTCCAAATGCACACTTGCACATTAGGTCCCATTGTGATTATAATTGAACAAAATACTGTATAAAATTCTGCGTCGCCGCTCATTCATCAACGCGCGTCTCTGCTCTAAAAAACGGACAGAGTAAGCGGGAAGGATTATCTTCCAAATATGGGGTAAGTCAATTGATAATTATAGTAATCTCATGACCATCATATAAAAGTAAGTTCTCGATAATATGGGCTGGCGGTATTCAACACAGATATCATCTTTGTAAGTTCTCGATAATATGGGCTGGCGGTATTCAACACACATATCATCTTTGTAAGTTCTCGATAATAGGGGCTGGCGGCATTCAACACACATATCATCTTTGCAGTATACTTTTCTCGTCATAATAGCACCGCATTAACACGTTCACTGCCGACGTTCATTAAATTACATGCAAAAAGTACGCGATAACTCGTAGTCGACAGTAAACATGTTAAAGACACACATTCACTCGCAGGGAGTAAATGTGCAAAAAAAATATAAGTCGGTAAAAACATCACAACTATGAAAAGAGAAATAGATAGACATTGTTCTTATGTTCAAAACAACGAAGTGTTGAAACCATTGTTATGTAAACAAAACTTGTACAGTGGTTTGTCAACACAGATCGCTAATCGCATAGTAAGTTCAAATATACTAGTCTACATATGATTTTCATAATATTTTAATGCTTTCACATTTTTTCCAATGTTTACCATTAAGTTTTGATAAAACTTTGGTATCTTATTGGACTGGTTTCTGTGCGCACGCATTGACTTGTTCACAAGAGATATGGAAAATAATAAGAAATTACCCACAATTCGTGGCTGATATTATATCATATTATAAAAGTGACCATATAACCGATAGGCAGCACCCCCAAATGGAGAGCCATTGACGTACACATGTATATGCCTATATGGGCTTGTGAGTGTGCGTGTGTACATGACCCTATGGTGGGCATTGGTGTCTTCGGATATGTCATAAATGATGACGCGAAACTTTTGTATATATATATGTTCTTTCCATATCTAAATGTCGAAAGTGATTTTTTTTACTTTGTCTATATGTATGAATTTGATCGGTAATGCCACTGTAACAGTAATGTTAACATATCAATGTTTTCGATATGCGAAATCTCGTTATCAGAGTTATTAATAATGAAAAAAGAACAACGACGATCTATTTTTACATTTTACATACTGACAGCTGTTGTTTTACAACCTTTTATAAAATGTATTGTTAGTGTGCATGAATCGACATCGCAGAGCTTTACACGAAATACTAATGCATGAACTCCATATTCTTTGAAATGACTTCCTGGGGTGAAAGAAAGAGGGTTTCAATGCTATGCACATAAATGCGCAGTGATCTAAACTTCGACAAATATGAAAATTACATTTCGGCTCAACCATCATGTAGTTGTGGTCATCCATGTGAAGACGCTAACCATTTTTTCTTCAGTTGTCCTTGGTACGCAGACTCAAGAGAACTTATGTGGGTAAGGTTGGATGAACTTATTATAACCCCCGCAACGAAGTTATGGGGGGGGGGGTATACTGGAATCAGCTTGTCCGTCCGTCCGTCCGTCCGTCGTCTGTCGTCCGTCCGTGGACACAAATTTGTCCGGAGTTTTTCTCAGTCGTTTTTTGATCAATTGTCGTGAAACTTGGCGCAGACATCAACCACCATGGGAACCTCTGCACCTGCGATTATGACGTCTGTTGGTCTTTTTTCGTGGAGTTATCCCCCCTTTTTCGACTTAGAAACTTTTCGCAACATGTATACTTTTGTCCGAGCTTTTATTCATACATTTTTCGGTCAATTTTTTTAAAACGTGGCACAGATATTTATTACCATGGGAAACTTGTGCACCTGCGATTATGACGTCTGTCCGACATTTTTGGGTGGAGTTATTCCCCTTTTTCGACTTAGAATTTTTTTCGCAACATACATAATTTTGTCCAAGCTTTTATTCCTACATTTTTCGGTCAATAGGTTTAAGATTAGGGTTATGGTTGTACACCTGCAATGGGAACTGTTATTTTATTATTTTAACTAAATGTTTACTGACATGTGAAACATCTTAGTATTTTAAAAACAGGGGGGCATCCGTAGTCCCATTGGGACAGTCACACCTCTAGTTGTATCTATCGTCTCGGAAAAAGATCTCCTGTTCGACATCCCGCACTATAGTGAAACAATAAATACGCGCATTTTCGAGACAGTCTATTCATTTATTTCTTCGACAGACCGCTTCTCATAAATGTTACCCTACCCCCTACCGCGAGACCATAGCCACTCCAAACATATATAGCATGCAGCATCCACTTTAAACACAAATTTTGAACCTATCTCTTAATACTTTTATTAGCAGCCGAATGCCAGAGGAGAGGGGCTCTGATAAGTTCCGCAACTTGTGCTCCGATCCTCTGTGCCCACACAACTATCTATGTCTATAATAATATGTGTAATTTGTATATACATTTGTGGGTCACAATAAATATGTTCAATCAACGCCTTTATGCTATACCATACCCGGATAAAACCAACACCATACCCGGATAAAACCAACACCATACCCGGATAAAACCAACAGCGAACCATCTGTAGTGTTACGTATTGTTTAAAGGTACTCAATCCGATTTGTTGATTCCAAGAACAACATTTTGTTAAATGCCGCTTCAGTTATCATAATCGAGTCATTGCCCCAAAATAATGCTAACCACAGTCAACTATAGTATAAAATTGCCAGAAACCTGTTGTTCAACGAAATTTTGCCGGTTTTGTAAAATATCTTGCATAAAAAAGCCACTTGATTTTAGTTATTCATTTTCATCCGCAATTTTATCCGATGCCGTCTTCTCGTCGGCTGTTTACTGGGCCACTTAAAATTATCGGTGAAGAAAAATAGTATATTTAAAACATCGATATCTGGTCACTCTGAGATTTGATGGGTGGGTTCTTCGACTCTAATCAGATATATTTTTTTATCCCCGAATCCAAGGAAATGGTCATTTAGGAGCGTTAATGCATCTTGAACCCTTTCTACACTGAATGGATTCTCCCACGCAGTTATAAGAGTATACATTGGAATGGTATATTATTCATTTGGAGAGGTGTTCAGGTAATAAACCAGACAATTTACAGACATAAAAACTGATAATACAAGAGCAGAATGATTCATATTCATGAGTGGGAATTTTTTTTGATAATAAGTTGAAATTGTTATCTGAACATTTCCTAAGGGAACAAATCGTCAGTGAGCCAATATAGGCTTAATTTGTAGCATGAAGATTGCATGCTGCTTTAAATATATATAGGTTATGCTGCCCCCTCGTATTGTTAAGTGTACTTATTATGCGTGTCAATTCTTAATTGGGCGTTGCTTCGCCGTGAAATTTATATTTGAGCCAGTTGAGCCACGAGAAAGGCACCATAGACCACCCAAACGCCCCGCGAGTCACAATTGTGTTTCTGTGACATTCAAGAATCCTGAGACAAATAACAGGTAAATGTACCATAAGAACAACTAGTAATTTCTAGAGAATTTGTTGTTTTTTTTAGACCAACTGTGGGATAAAATGTTTGGTCTGAAATGGCCATCAGTTTGACAGTAAAGGTACCAACCCAAGGGGGTGTACACGTGGATTGTTGGTTCAAGGGGTGCATTTTGAAATTTCAAGGTGTACACCCCAACAGTGACCCTCTAGCCACGTCCCTGCTTTACATACAGAGAAAATGACCAACAATAAGCCTTTGGGTGGCTGCCAGATTGAATTGTTTCTTTCAATGTTACTTTTTTTAGTGTCATGTGTGCTTCATTAAAATGAATGACTTAATGAGGTTTACACTGAGGTCCGTAATATATATAAGTTCTGAAGTAGTCTGCACCATTTGGTTCCATTGATAATTTTTAATCGATCCCATTCATACCATTTAAAGAACGACGGTGATTTAAACCCGACAAAGGCTCGCTTTTGTTACATCCTGTGCCTTGTATTATAAAATTACAAACACGGTGATTTGATCCGCACAGAAAGTGTCCCGTACTATACTACCTCGACAGTGTAACCCTTCCGTGACTGGAGCTTCCTGAAATGTTGTGAAAACCCTGTGCCAATGCATTCTCTTATATATTTCCGGGTCTCCCATAGGAGCCTCGCATACATAAGAGAATGCAGTATTACCTTGACCTTGTAAGCCGTGCTGCGACTTCTTATAGATCACCAGACTCTAGTACTTGCTAATACTATCGACCAATAAAGAAGGAACAGATAGAACATGCGGACATTCTTCTCCAAATGCAAATAAACTAAAACATAAATACATTTGAGCTTTGAGGTCTTCCTCTGAAACTTTAAATTAAAGGCCCACTTAATTTTCGAACCACAGGTCACATATATGAAACATAATTATGCCATATTATATACAATTTGAAAGAGGAGGCTCCAAAACTTTGTATCATCAACTTATCCCGTGTACTAAACTGTGAACATGTTGTTTTTGTTGAGTTATCGGCGTGTTTTTGTGCTTAAGTTTCATCTGTTTTGTTGTGCAAAGTGTATTATATTCAATGGAGGGAAATAACTCTAAATCTTAAAGATAGAGTTATTGCCCTTCCATTGGAAATAATTTTTAGTTTGCATTCTGGGAGCCACAACGGGGGAATCTCTGAGGGCATCTTCTGAGACACAGACGTCTAAAATGTTGTTGAATTATAGTATTTTAATCATATTTGATGGCATAGATTGTTATTAAAACCGTCTATCAAGGCACTATAAAAAAATAATCGGTGACTCGAACATTAAGTGGGCCTTTAATGCAATACATGTACATCAATATGAATATATGAGTTTGGCTATCTAATCAGGGCCAGCAAATGCAGTGCTCCCTTTTGAATTTATTAAAGTTCCTCAGGTTGTTTTAGTCTGGATGTATGTAAATTGTAAATAAATTATTTTAATATTAATAATATTTCTTCATCTACTGATGACAGCCTGTCACAGCAGCCATGCTAATTGAGATATTGATCCAAGCTGATTGAAACCGGGGTATATTTGTTCCATTTCTCCCAAGAACTTGTCTCTCAGGACTCTCTTTAACTGTTTACATTCTGATAAAAAAGTGTACATCGGATTCCGTATCCACATTACACCAGAGCTTACATATTCTATCGTTTTCGTCCAATTTTATATATCTGCCTCGCTCGATCTCTAAGTTATGGGCATTTATTGGTATATAGTTTAGTCATGAGAGTTGTTGCCTTGTGCGGGACTATAAACTTCGGTATATATGGTTCAAATTTGATATCGTTCTTAAACAGTTGATAGGTTCTTGAATTATTGCCATATGTTTTGTTTGTTCTATATACCATCTTGCAGTTCTTTTCTCCATTGGTACTCCCTGGAAGTCACATTCCGGACATGCATAAGTTAGACAAAGTATAATGTTCTTTATTGTCTCAATTATCAGGAATTTTAGACTTAACAAGGAACGCTCATTATTGTTCCATTCGCAAAGTGAAGTTTGATGTGTACAATTTTCTAGATCGTAGATGATCGCATTTCCAACATACGTATACATGCACCAATGTACAGAGACACGTCCCCGTAGTATACAAACGGTTGTGCTTGTCGGCACATCATTACGTTGCTTGTCAGCACATCATTACGTTGCTTTCCTTTTCATTAATTTCATAATCTACTAACTCTTTCATTATGCTCTGGAGATAAACAAAAATATAATGGAGAATAATTATTGATAAATATGTAATTACTTAATAGATCACATATGTTTGTTCGAGAGCTTCATTCATAACTATATATATTGTTTGTATACCTCATAAAATCATCTGTCACGCATACTAATTCATATAGTGATAATTGGTTCATGCTTTCAATTCCAGGTTGACGTGCCAAATTATTTTGTTCAATTTGTCACGCATTAGCCATGCGACACTCATTGATTACGTAGCATATATCTCTTCGCGCCAATACTTTCAACAACAGCAACAATTTCTATGAAACTTGAAAGAAAACTTCTAATTTCGCCCGCCAAGCGCACACAAACTACCAATTCGGATTATGCCAATAGCGGGGAAACTATTATCCAGTAGTGACACAGAGATTGGGGATGAGACCCGGAAGATTTGAAAGCCAGTCAGCCCTCTCCTACAACCCACTTTGATCATGTAATGCAACTGAAGAGCGCATGTAAAGATTATGAGTAAATTAATGTCTGCCTATATACAGTAGTTGTTTGCCTATACTGTGTATGGGGTGTGTGCCACCACAACAAGAAGCAAAGCTCTGCTGATATGTACGCTATCACGTATGTTGATCAAAAGGGGTGTCCATGTTTCCAGTTAAAGATGCTTAACCCGAATTAACGATCCCAAATTACTATTTCTTTGGCTTCGGGTGTAACACATATTTGATTCGAGTCGAGGAACCCACCTATCAAAGCTCAGATTGACCAGATATCGACTTTTGAAATTTGTTATTTCCCGAGATATGTAATTTTTGGCGGCCTGGTAAATATTCGTCAAGCAGAAGGTCTCGGATCAAATTGCGGATGAAGATGGATAACAGTATAGGCAAACACCTACGATACCAAATTACTATTTCTTTGGCTTGGGGGGTAGCACATATTTGATTCGAGTCGAGGAACCCACCCATCAAAGCTGAGCTTGACCAGATATCGACTTTTGAAATTTGTTATTTCTCGAGATATGTAATTTTTGGCGGCCTGGTAAATATTCGTCAAGCCGAAGGTCTCGGACCAAATTGCGGATGAAGATGGATAACTCTAAAATCAAGTGACTTTCTGTGTTAGATATTTGACAATCCGGCCAGATTTCGTTGAATTAATGTTGATAAATAACACGTTTTGGGCAATGTTATACTATAGTTGACTGTGCATTATTTTTGGTCAAGTAATCGATTCTCATAACTGAAGCGGCATTTCAAAAAATGTTGTTGCTGTTGGGATCTGATGAAATGGGAACAATCGAATCGTCCCTTTCAGTGCCAGGTCCGATTTTTGTATCAACCCATATACCCTGTGCCAATGCATACTCTTATATATGCGAATCGACCATAGGTCGCCTCGCATATATAAGAGAATGCATTGGCCTAACAATTTTTCATCATTTGTTATTATTTTACAATTTTAATCATTTGTTCTTATATTCTTTAACAGACTTATTTTGTAGGTTTAGTGCCAGGGAATCTTACATTTTTCATGGGCATCAAAATTATTACTATGAATACTTGGTGATAGTTTTGAGTTATAACATGCCCCTAAGGTTTTATTCAGTTTGTTTTTAAATTCGCTATGTTAAGCATACCCCAAAAATAATTCAACAAATTTTTTTATTTTAGGGCCGATTTTACAGACCGTAAATTAGGGCCGATGAGATCGGCCCCTGGCACTCAAAGGGTTAAGGGTCAGACGCACGTTTTGCCAAAATTTCCTGGTATTTCAAAATGTATTTTCTCTAAATCTATCAGGAATATCTTTCTGAAATTTTGTACAAGAGATAATTGTGATACCATACATACGAATCATTGGACAATTGGTTATTATAATCTCATTTACTTTACTTTTATGGCATGAAAAATCACTGTGTTCAGGTACCGAGAACTACTGTAAAACAGATTTTTTTCGAAAGTGCATTTCATATATACATGATATCATATCTGAAGATCATGAGAGGAGACTTAATTTTTCTTGATTCATGAAATTAAATGATTATTTTCAATCAGAAAGACAACTACCATAAATATTTTTTTATTATTGAGAATTTTCATGCCATGCTTGTTGGTCAATGAAAAATTGGGCTCAGTTGAGTTCTGGGTCATGAGTTCATAACAAAGTTAAATCTGACCACCATATCTCTTAACACTGTGGCCTAACTTCTGTTGATTGCTCCCTGCTTGAGTGGACAGCACCACATTTGAACATTTGTTTTCATTGGGCTGACATATTTGTGACTGCTTTATTCTTCATTATAATACATGGGGGTATGATGCTATAATATGCAATTAAAAAGCTAACTCAACATTATGATACAAATGAAGCCTCCTCTCATGGAGTCAAGACAATAAGCTATTTGATGGTTGACATGTTGTTTGAAATAATAAATTTTTCTGGCAGTTCTCGGTACCTAAAGGGACAAAAACAATACAAATATTTTCTACCTCTCAAATGTATTAAAATCCATTATTGTTATTGTCTCTTTATAATTTCTCTGATACTATATACAATGAAAATTATCATATGTAAAATTCAAGATTTTTCACCAGATATTTCCAGAGAAATTCTTTGTTGAAAATCACTTGCCATTTCTGGCTGGATTTACTGTGATTTATGCAAAACGTGCGTCTCCCCCTTAAGACAATGCTAGCACTTTAGCATCTGTGTTGATCTCTATTTCTGTGGACTATATATATATATACTTTGTTCTCTCAACATGGTACGGAGACAACGGAATACATAAAACAATACTTACCCCGTGTCAAGTGCGGGTGGGCGCTGGTCAACGTAATTAGTTAATTAATCATATTCAAGTTAATGTTGCAATCAGGACGTGACACGGGGTTTGACACATAAGAATATATAATATGCTATGGCAGTTTACAGGCTGCCGCCCTGTGAGGTGGAAGCTACCTGATTTATCCTGGAGAACATATTGCTACGAAAGTTTGAATATCTTTGATCATTGCACGTTTTCTTTAACACAGATGGTCGTGTGCTCCTTAAAAGCATTTTCAATTTACCAAAACTGTATGTACTTTTCGAAACAACGGGAAATAATTATTCCCTCAACTCGGAGAAGATTTGGGCAATAAATCATGTAGTGTATTTCATCGCCGATTGTATTCAGATTGCACAAGGTACATGCAACTCCTCGATATCACTGATTGGAAATTCACAACTTTTCATTCAATGAAGCTCATTTGGTAATCTACCAGGTTGGGCGTTGAGTTTTAACCCGATGAGAATGGTGTGCATTAGCAAAACAGTGCAGTTGTGCTCGATGAATACAATTACTTGTTAATGACAGTTACTTTACAGACTGTTATAAAAAAAAATGTTATTTCACAGAAATCCACGTTGAAGACCTTGTGTCCCCTTAAAGTGATGTGAAACACTCCGGTAGGGTGATCAAATAGAAATGTAGAATAATCTTGTTCAAAGTAGTAAATTTTACAAATAGAATATCCAAATTGACAACACATACCATCATTTTTATATATGAATTAAATGCAGTGACTCTCGATCGCAAAATCGTTTTCGTTTGTTTATCGCCGATAGATGCGTCCCGAATCGAGCAGTAAATATTTATAATTCAGCGTAGTTCTGACGATGTTTTCTATGGAGTGGTACGGTCGATTTGCTTCAAATTTTCGGCAATGTTAGTAGAATGTTACATTCCTCCAGTTGTCATAGCGCCTGAATACTATCTTATTAGTTTCATGCACCCGCACAAGTACATCATATGTATTTAACTGGTCTCTCGGACTCAAAATCGTTATTTTACAGAACCGAGTCTATACGGCCAATGCTGATATAGTGTGTCTGTCACTTGCAGAATGAGGTTCACATACGGTGAATTTAGTAATGCTACCCCACACAGTGGGCTAGCATCACAAAATTCACCCTCTGGGGACCTCATTCTACATATAGGCCTCATCCTCTGGGAAGTATCTATAAAGTGTCAAATCAACAATGTTTTAGTAACTTTTTCTATACCCTATACCCCATATTTGTAGAAGATAAATTGCATTATCGAAGTGACTAATGGCTGAACATCACCAACTTCGACTGGGGAACTTCAATTTGATCAATTACATAACAGTTGAGGCCTAAGCAGAATGAGGTTCCCAGAGGGTGAATTTGATGACGCTAACCAATCGTGTGGTATAGCGCCACTAAATTACCCTCTATGGACCTCATTCTGAAAATGACAGGCACACTATTTCCAGGCTTGTGACCAGCAAGCTCAGGAAAAGGATCCGCCATCTCAAAGGAGGTGGTTAAAAGTTGCTAATTGTGAATGAGAATTCTCCACTCAAATCTCCGGAACAAAAAAGTTCGAGAGATGCATATGTCCCAGCTATAGAATATGGAATTTATATTGATTTGGAACTTGTTCCATTAGACTCTTGGTGTATTTATTCTTTTTAATTTTATATTTATTTTTCAAAAGTAGGTCAAGTGATGTAATTTAAAAAAAAAAAACATTCTCAGAAATAAATTTATAGCAAAAATTGATAATTTACCTAGTCATCCTGTCCGCTAAATCTTGTATGACTAGTTAAACATATGCTTGCTTTAGTTCCCGAATGACTGCTTCATATATAACTTTTACTCCGAAGATTCACATGGAAATCCCCATTCATAATAGGTCCTCCCTCTTAACCGTCCAATAGTACATTATTTTCTCTCCTTTTGATTTCAGTACTCCAGATAGACCTGACAATGTCACTTTCGATAGCATCGGAAGTGGAACCGATCTCAATATACAAAATGACAGAATCAACAACAGAAGAAGCTCCACCCCTGCATTGTCGAAGTCCCGACGACAGCGTTCCCAAGACGACCAATTAAAGAACGGACGGCCCGTCAGCCCTCTGATACAGTCACGTGGTGGGGGACAAAACAACACAGATGACCCGATTTCCATCTCTCGGCGACACTACACTCACGATGACATTGAGAATATGTACGCAAAAAACCGAGATGGGCAGTTAACAGGGTGCAGAAGGGTTTTATCAAAATTAAAATGCAACAAGCGCCGGGCGTGGAAGTGTTTAACATCCGTGTTGCCGATCATCGGAGTGATAAAAAACTACGACGTTAAACAGTGTCTGGTCCCCGATATGCTTTCGGGAATTTCCGCCGGATTCATGCAGTTTCCGGAAGGACTCGGTTTTGGCATTCTAGCAGGATTGTCGCCAACTTACGGACTTTACACGACGTTCTTCCCAGTTGTCGTGTATTTGATTTTTGGAACTTCTGCACATGTGTCTTTTGGAACAAATGCCATTCTCTCAATTTTGACTGCACACATAATACGCATGGAATTTGGACATACGTACACGGATCATTTTGAAAACGATACATACCACAATGTCTCTTCAATGGACGACGAACTGTTGTCTGTCGATCTGGAAGCAAAAGCGGCATTAGCAGCCATGAGTAGCGCCGTTGCTGGATTTCTTCTTCTCGGGATGGGGATACTTCGGCTTGGTTTCGTCACGAACTATATGTCGAGCTCGTTCATTGGAGGATTCACCACAGCAGCTGCAGTCTACATTACCACAAGCCAGGTCGGAAAAATGCTTGGAATCAAAGTTAAACATTTCACGGGAGCCGGACAGCTTATTAAGGAATATATCGAGATCTTCAACAACATTGACCATACAAACGTTGCTACGTTGATTACGTCACTCATATGTTTAGCCATCTTACTCTTCGTTGGCGTTTTTATAAACGAGCGCTATAAGAAAAGTTTACCCTTTCCTATTCCGATGGATCTTATTATAGTGGTTGCAGGGACAATGGTGTCTTATTTTGTCGATCTTAAAGGCCATTTTGATATAAATATTCTTGGTACAATTCCAACAGGGATGCCAGCACCTTCGATTCCGTCTTTCGAACATGCAGGGAAATACGCTAAAGAATCTGTCACCATCGGCATTCTTGCATTCGCTATGACTATATCAATGGCCAAACTGTGTTCTAAGAAACATGGCAATGACATCGACGATAGCCAGGAACTTGTTGCTTATGGGCTGTGCAATGTCGTGAGTTCGTTTTTCTCGTGCTTCCCATCATGCACCGCGCCGCCAAGAACGATGATTCTAAATGGCATGAAGGCAAAGACGACCTTGAACGGAATTCCGACAGCGATTCTCATGCTTCTGATTCTTCTCGCTATCGGCCATCTATTCGAGTCACTTCCGGTCTGCGTCCTGGCAGCCATGATTGTTGCTTCAATGAGAGAAGTGTTAGTGCAATTTAAGGATCTCAAAAGACTCTGGCGAATAAACATTTATGACTTTGTCATTTGGATTTCCACATTCCTCATAGCAATTCTCGCAGATTTGGAGATCGGCCTATATGCCGGGATTGTCATTTCGGTATTCACCTTGATAGTTCAGAACCAGTTATCAAACAGTCATTTGATTGGACAACCGGAAGAAGACCAGGTTTTCATCGATCAATCGTCGCGCCCGACAGTGAAACATATTGACGGTATTAGAATCTTCAGATTCAATGCTCCGCTGTATTTTGTAACTGCTGAAGGATTCAAACGTCAACTATACAAAAGTTGTTTGAATGCACGGTCAAAGAAAATAAGGAAATCAAGCAACAACAACAACGATCCTGACAGGACGGACTCGACAAAAGAGAAGATAACTCACATTATTCTTGATTGTTCTGCTTTCAACTACGTCGACGTTTCTGGCTTCGAGGCTCTGACGCAGGTTACCGAGAACTATTCGAAGATTAACGTCAAGGTGTATGTTGCTCGATGCCCAAAACTCTTTGTGAAAACTCTCGATCGTGCAGGGTTCTTTGAGAAATTCCCGCGAGAGCATATATTTTATGACATAAACGATGCTGTTCTCGCAGCTTCTGGGAAAATCTCGGACAATGTCATCCACGCAGAGTTTGACATTGACGTTTTCGAAGACATGGAAATCATACCCAGCAGAGTTCGCCGAAAGACAATTTTCTTCTAGTGCATATGATATTTCAAAATTGTTGGGTCACACGTAGATCATGCCATGAATCTCTACTCTAGCTACGCCCATAGAGATCATATTCCACCAGTTCACATCCTGGGAACTTATTGATGTTTAGACCCGTTCTGACAGGGAACTTTACAACATTGAACAAACAAGGCAGTGAATATATTTCTTTGTTAGTACTTCCTCAATAATCTACTTCACATTATAGGGTGTGGTCCCAGTTCGGGATTGCATGCTTTTCTGTGACTTTTTTGAGCAGATATTAATTGCCCAGGAAAAATACCAAAATTGTAAGCGACGAAAAGCAAAATCGCTCACAAGGTCACTTAAATCATGCAATTTCGAGTTGGGACCTTCACCTACAGTGAATTATATTATAAATGAACAGATAATAACTAAGAAATATATTCCCCGCGTTATGTTTCGGCTTTTTAGCTCAACTTTACTTGTAAAGTTTAAGCTATTGCCATGGCTTGGTATCCGTCGTCCGTGTGTGCGTGTTTGTGTGTGCAGGTAGTAGCTTCGGATCATTATGAAATTTGTCATGGCTGTTGCCATTGACATATAGATTGGAAAGAGTCATTTTGGTGTCATTCGGCAAAACAACATGGCCACCAGCGGCAATATTGGATTTAAAAATTCAACCATTAGCACGGGCTACAGGCCGTACTGTTTGTCTGATCACCATGTAATTTGTCATGGATGTTAATATTGACATGTAGATGGGAACGAGTCACTTTGGGGCCATTCGGACATAAAACATGGCCGCTTGCAGCCATCTTCGATTTTACTCTTTGCATGACTAAATCCTTTGGCACGGGCTACATGTCGTACCTTTGGTCAGATCATCGTGAAATTTGTCATGGATATAGACATTGACATGTAGATGGGAACAAGTATTTTTTGGGCCATAAAACATGGCCGCTTGGAGCCATCCTGGATTTTCTCTTTGTATGACTAACTCATTTGGGACAGACTACAGGTCGTACCTTTGGTCGGATCATTATGAAATTTGTCACAGCTGTTGATATTGACATGTAGATGGGAACGAGTCATTTTTTGGGTCATTCGGCAAAATACATGGACGCCAGCAGCCATCTTGGATTTCAAAATTCAATCCATTAGCACGGGCTACTGGTCGTACTGTTCGTCTCATCATCATGAAATTTATCATGGATGTTAATATTGACATGTAGATGGGAACGAGTCATTTTGGGGTCATTCGGCTATAACACATGGCCGCTGGCAGCCATCTTTGATTTTACTCTTTGCATGACTAAATCCTTTGGCACACCCAACAATCCACTTCCCTCATTCGATCATCACCAAACTTCATATTGATCTTGATATTGATCTACTAGATGGGAGCTATTAAATGTTTTGATATTCATTGGAAAACATAGCCGCCAGTGGCCATCTTGGATTTTATTTTATATATATCTCTGCATGTTGATAATCTAGTATTACTTAGACATTTCAACTTTCCGCACGCGTAATCACTCCATTGCCTCTAACACTTGAAATTATTCCCTTTCAAATTTGAGCTACAGTGTCATTGACACTTTCGTTAAGCGGTTCCCTGTCAAAACTTCACAAAAAGGTCCCAGGTTTTGTACTGGTGGAATATGATATCTACAGCCAGGGTAGAGATTCATGGCATGATATGGGGTCAAACGACCTGGTGGTGCATGCGGGCGTGAACATGTGCTATATCTCGCCACTTCCCCGATTGTTCATGTTGAAATAGAAGTCAAACCTGTACATAGTCTTTACTCTTTACATATTATTAAAATTTTATTTTAACCAAACGTGCATGTATTTGTTCTGTGACCATTATATGCCAAATTATTAATTAGTCTCACACTTTCGTAGACAATTACTCTCGGGGTCAAAATGAGCATACGGGCGGAATAAGAGTCCATGTTGGATAATTGTGACCCGCCATATCAAAACCAGTCGTAAGTCGGGATTTCTAATACTGAGTAAACACATAAAATATAAAAAAAATCCGAAAAAATATGATTATTTTTTTTGGACACATTTGTATATAGTTTTACTCTGTCGACATAAAGTAGCATAAAGTGAAGTTTATTAATGTGCTTTTGTAATTTTGACTTAGAGTGGTGTATATTTATTAAGAATTAGCTAAGTTGTTTGTCCTTAAATGCGATTATCTCTGATTATCTCTGGAATCGGTTTATGCTGACATTCAAAATCCTATAACTTTGGACCGCAACAACACAATCATTAAGTGTGCGACCTATGTAAAGATCTTATCACACTCTATAACATGCAGCACGTAACTCAAATAAAATATTTTTCGACTTACGACTAGTTTTGATATGACGGGTCACAATTAAGAAAAGCCATAAAGCCTTTAGAGATATTCCGCTTGTAACTTGTGACGTGTAGCTTGTAAGGTAAATGGCAGCATGCGACGGCGACAATTATTACGAAATAACTCAGTCAACTGCATGCAATTCGGGAACATCTAGTTACATCAAATTTTAACAAGACTTTGGCAGTATATTAATAAATGTCATTACAAAAGGCATAACTATGTAGACGTTGAAGGAAAAAGAGCTTGTGGCAATGACTACACGTCATAATCTACAGGCGAAATCTCTATAATGAAGAGTACGAGGCGGAACAACAGGACACGATGGTCACATAATATATACCACCAGTACAGTATGTTACATACGTGACCCGCCATATCAAATCCAGTCGGAAGTCGGGATTTTTTTACCCTGTGCCAATGCATTCTCTTATATATGCGAGTCGACCATAGGTCGCCTCGCATATATAAGAGAATGCATTGGCCTAACAATTTTTTATCATGTTTTTTAAATAAATTATCATTATACCATCAAGTCGAGAACATTTCAGAGTAAGCATCAATATCAAGTTGTATGAAATCACAAGGTGAGAAGAAAGCTAGAATGGATTGGGAGTTTGGGATCAGATTCAGAACATGTTACGTTATCATAGGAGTTACAAAACATGTTACGTTATCATAGGAGTTACAAAACATATTTCCAGCGACATGTCGCACTTACTTTGGCTCAAGTAATTATGGTATGCATGCTGCAGTATAGCCACCAGAAGGACCCAATTATTACAGGTACTCAATCCGATTCGACGGTCCCCATATCATCAGATTCCAACAAGAACAACAACAACATTTTTTTTAAAGCTGCTTCAGTTGTCAGAATCGATTAATTGCCTAAAAATAATGCTGACCACAGTCAACTATAGTATAAAATTGCCCAAAACATGTTATTTATCAACGTTTTGTTCAACGAAATTTTGTCGGTTGTCAAATATCTGACACAAAAAAGCCACTGGATTTTAGAGTTATCGATCTTCATCCGCTATCTTGTCAGATAAGTTCTTCTCGTCGACAGTTTACTGGGCCATTTATAATTAAAATAATAGATTTCAAATATCGATATCTGATCACTCCTAGCTTTGATGGGTGGGTTCCTCGACTCGAATCAAATATTTTTTACCCCCGAAGCCAAGGAAATAGTAATTTGCGAGCGTTAATTCGGATTGAGTACCTTTAAGGGGTTTCCACGCCTGAGCTATGTCAGGAGATTGACATTTTAGATGGACCTACACAGAAAACAACTACTTAATTGTTAAAGTGATGTGAAACACTCCGGTAGGGTGGTCAAATAGAAATGGAGAATAACCTTGCTAAAAGTTGTTATATTTTACAAATAGTTTTTTCCAAATTGACATCATACACCATAATTCTTATATAAGGATTAACTGTCATGTGGACTGTTTTTATGGCGATGTAACCATGAGGTAAGTGGTCATAACTTGTATGTAAAACCCTATCTCCATAAAAACAGTCCACATGACAGTTAATCCTTATATTTATATACATTTAGCGAAAAAGCCACTTTTGTAAATGTATTATATCGAAAAGTGTATCGTGACAACACCAGCCCAAAATATCCTATAGCACCCTTGGCAAAAGTTAACAGGAACAATTGAAACCCGATGATTTATTAAGTCAATCCTGCGCGAATCCAAATTCGCCCAAAACATTACGCGTTCGTCTTTCCAACCCCAAATGACGTATTAATGTTGTTATGAGCTTGCAGTTATGAGCTGTTGCTCATTCACCGAGAAATAATTGCAACTAGCCACGTGGACGCCGACCAATCGGAATGCTGGATTTAGTGATGATCACACTTAGTATGTAAATATATATTAATTAAATGTAGCGACACTCGATGGTGAAATCGTTTTCGTTAGTGTATCGCCGGTAGTTGCGTCCCGAATCGAGAGGTAAATATTTACAATTGAGCGCAGTTCAGACGATGTTTTCTATGGAGTGTTTCGGTCGATTTGCTTGAGATTTTCGGTGATGTCAGTAGAATGCTACATTCCACCAGTTGGCATAGTGCCTGAATACTAACTTATCAGTTTCGCGCACTAGAATAAGTCTTTAAGCTAGTGCACCGCATGAAGGAATCTCTACTGTCTGAAGACATGTACATCAAGCATATTATATAGCAATACAAATGTAAAAAAGATGACTTTAATCATAGTTTTAGGAAGGGATATGTTGGGGAAGGGCGTTCTCGGCAAGTATACAATAACTGCAAATGAAAAACTGCCATAAAAACGTATGTGATTTGAACTAGTAAACGACAATTTACTACTGCTTCAGTACTGCTTCAAGAATCTCAACTTTGTTAGGTATGTGCTAGAAAACGTTGAGAAGCCATTACCATGAACTGTTACATCAAGGAACTAGCCCAATGTTGGTTTGCAGGTCAGTCCATGCACTCAACCTGTGATCAACAATAAGCCACCTTGTCAGAGATAGCTGGTAACCTGTGATCAACAATAGGCCACCTTGTAAGAGATAGCTGGTAACCTGTGATCAACAATAGGCCACCTTGTAAGAGATAGCTGGTAACCTGTGATCAACAATAGGCCACCTTGTAAGAGATAGCTGGTAACCTGTGATCAACAATAAGCCACCTTGTAAGAGATAGCTGGTAACCTGTGATCAACAATAGGCCACCTTGTAAGAGATAGCTGGTAACCTGTGATCAACAATAGGCCACCTTGTCAGAGATAGCTGGTAAGCTGGGACTTTGGCTATGGGCCTATGACCTAAAAATTAGGCTAAAACTCATCTCAGCCCAAAGGTTTATATCAATTCTTGCAAAATTAATGTTCCCAATTTTCTAGCAAGCACACCTAATATAATGTTGAGATTATAAGCAGTATTAACCCTTTACCCAACAGAAGGGCCCTGTGCCAATGCATTCTCTTATATATGCGAGTCGACCATAGGTCGCCTCGCATATATAAGAGAATGCATTGGCTTAACACATTAAAAATTATAAAATTGTTCAAGAATGTAAGAAAAAATGGCCAATGCATTCTCTTATATATTCGAGGCGACCTATGGTCGACTCGCATATATAAGAGAATGCATTGGCACAGGGCATAACTGTAACTATCACAATGTGGTCAAGGAGCCGATTCCAATGATATCCATATTTGTATGGTTCTATTGAGACAGACCGAAGATATTTTAGGCTGTTGAAGCTTTATTTGGCCGGTTTTGGACGTTTTGTTGGGTAAAGGGTTAAACTAACTATAATTGCCATTCGAGCCTGTTACTAGTTCAGATCATGTACTTTTATTATCATGTATTCGTTTCCACCCAATGTGTGTACTTGCTGCATGAGAACGCTCTTCCCAAAATTTCCATTCTAAAACTATGATTATTTGACATGTGTATTGTTATGTACTATGCTTGATATGGTCTTCATATTGCATCGATTCCTTCATCTGATGTACTACTGGTCCATCTAAACTCCACCACCTGACATATAGCTCAGGCGTGGAAACCCCTTAACTAAGCATGGGCCCAACATTAAGCACCATACAGGGTGGCATGATTTACAAAAATATGCAATAAGCTAATTGTGGATACTAAGAGTATATAGGTGTACACTAAGGTGAATTCCGTTAATTGTGATGATGAGATCAATAGACTGGTTCAGCCACAGGTATGTGTAACTTGTAACGTGTGCTGCCGTTGCCAAGAGAAATAAAAGGTCAGCTGACCACAGTGTCCCCCGAAAACGTGGCAAGTCGATGCCGCTTTGTTGAAGAAATTTAAAAAATGTTGAAATTTTCTAAGTCGAAAAGGGTTAATAACTCCGTAAAAAAATATTTTTTCCGTCATCTATATACATCTTGCACATCTCCAATATGTGGGTAACAATACTCTAAAGTTTCAAATATCTACGATCAAAACTGTAGGAGGAGTTGATTACACCACGAAGGTACCCTCATACAGAAGATTATAAAACATGTTGAAATTTTCTAAGTCGAAAAGGGTTAATAACTCTGTCAAAAAAAAAACAATTGCGTCATCTATATACATGTTGCACATCTTCAATATATGGGAAACAATATTATGAAGTTTCAAATCATCTCTAGGATAAAAGCTGTAGGAGGAGTTGATTACACCATGAAGGTACCCTCATACAGAAAATTATAAAAAATATTTGAAATTTTCTAAGTCGAAAAGGGTTAATAACTCTGTCAAAAAAATATAATTTGCGTCATTTATATACATGTTGCACATCTTCAATATATGGACAACAATATTCTGAAGTTTCAAATCTCTGGGATGAAATCTGTAGGAGGAGATGATTACACCATGAAGGTACTCAAAAGTGTGACGAACGGATGGACGGACGGACGGACGGACCCCGTTTCTATAGTCCCCCAAAAATATTTTTTTCGGGGGACAATAATAAAATCTTCTGATAATGGATTGAGCTATCAATGTTGTGAAGACAGAGCACTTCCATTTATATCGTTATTCATAAAAGGCCATTCGCCCATCGATCCGACCAATATATGCATGGGACCATCTCATTTTGTACTCAACAGAATATTTGCAACAAATGAATGAATTTGAGCCATGGATTAGTGCCAAATACACGCGTGTGCTCTATGAACGATGCTCTAAACAGGGTAATTATAATGAAAATTAATTTATGACTCGGAGTTGTCTTTTCGTGCTTTAACCCTTTACCCAACAGAAGGGCCCTGTGCCAATGCATTCTCTTATATATGCGAGTCGACCATAGGTCGCCTCGCATATATAAGAGAATGCATTGGCTTAACACATTAAAAATTATAATATTGTTAAAGAATGTAAGAAAAAATGGTAAAAAGTGTTAAAAAAAGATTTTTTTTAGGCCAATGCATTCTCTTATATATGCGAGGCGACCTATAGTCGACTCGCATATATAAGAGAATGCATTGGCACAGGGTATAACTGTAACTATCACAATGTGGTCAAGGAGCCGGTTCCAATGATATCCATATTTGTATGGTTTTATTGAGACAGACCGAAGATATTTTAGGCTGTTGAAGCTTTATTTGGCCCTTCTGTTGGGTAAAGGGTTAATATGAAACGATCGCGGAAAGATATTAAAGGCCCACTTAATTTTCGAGTCACCGATTATTATTTTTTAGTGCCTTGATATAATATCAACAATCTATGCCATAAAATATGATTTTAAACTACTATAATCCGTCACCATTGGAAACGACTGTGTCTCAGAAGATGCCCATAGAGAAATAGAAAACAGCTGAAATTATAGAACGATTCCCAGAATGCAACATAATTCAAATGTATTTTAAAGATCATTAGAGTTATTTCCCCCTCCATTGAAAATAATACACTTTGCACTACAAAACAGATTAAACTTAAGCACAAAAACACGTCGGTAACTCAACAAAAACAACATGTTCACAGTGTATTACACCGGATAAGTTGACAATACAATGTTTTGAAGCTTCCTCTTTCAAATGGTACAAATAATATGCCATATAATTTATATATGTGATCTGGGGGTTCGAAAATTAAGTGGGCCTTTAAATTGCTTGAAGCCAATTAAGCGTATCGCTTGTCGCATTGCGGCCTCTTGTTTTCGCCACCCAACTATAATTTACAAACTTCGCTAGACGTTGGCCGATTTCTATAAACATGTAGGTTTTGTGCCGTAATATAATTTGACTGCCCCCCCCCCCCCCCCATGTGCACCTCCAAGTTTTTAACCCGTTCATGACTGGAGCTTCCTGAAATTTTGCAAGAACCTGTGCCAATGCATTATCTTATATGGATATATATATATATATATATATATATATATGCGAGTCACCCATGGGGAGCCTCGCATATATAAGAGAATACTTTGGGCTAACAATATTTACCTTGACTTTGTAAGCCAATGCATTCTCTTTCATTTGCGAGCTAGGCTCCCTGAGGAGCATGTATAAGAGAATGCACTGGCACATGATCTTTAATGCTGCACCGATCAGTTCCCACCACAAAAGGATTAAAACCGGTCACTGGTACAGCCAGATTTTCGCGGACGATCACATTCGTAGTTATAGTTTTTCTCATCTCGTTGTTTTCATGATCACATGATATGTGTGCTTACGTTTGCAACCGAAACAACGCCGTCAAACACATGTACTCGGGAAATGTCCATATATAATGTCAGGAATAAAAGTATTTGCACATCAGTTCCCCATTTTCGCAGCTCAATTATGCAACATCGTCCTATTTCGATACCGGTAAAACTCAAAAGCGAATATTAATTATGTGTATTTTGGAGTGCAAACCGCCATGTGGCTTTATCTCACAGTGTTAACTACCTTTCTACGAGCATTGACATGTCAAAGGAAGGCGCATTGTAGTCAATATACATGTATACCCCAAGCAAATACTATGCCATTAATTTATATTCGTTGAAATTCTTGAATTTGAATTTGAATAACGAGCGACTGTCGGAAAGATGTTGCGTTGGCTTAAAGGGGTACTGTACACTAAATCCGGCAATTTATGGGACCATTTCCTTTCATACTCAACATAATATATGCAACAAATGAATGAGCCACTTATCCTTTATTACTTACTTCTGAACGCTGCTATGAACAGTAATCATAAAAACCCAAATAATTTAAATGCAATGGGCATGTCATCTGTTTTGATAGAACAAACTACCCCGCGGGCGTAATTGTATTAACTTCGGATGTGAAGCAAGCATTGGAAGACACCTATATCCAGACATGGCGAAATTCCTTGATGATTTCAAATAAGTGCGCCTTTTATAGATTAATCAGACAAGATTTTAACAGACTAAATTATATGTCGGTAGACAGTAATAAAGTTGTGGTCCCTCTTGTAAGATTTAGTACCAGAAACCATCGACTGCCAGTCGAAACTGGTCCATGGACAGATACCCCATACAACGAACGATTGTGTATTATGTATGTAAAGATGCAATAGGGGATGAATTTCATTTTATTCTATTATGTCCATGCCTGAATCAACTTAGATTTAAAGTGATGTGAAACACTCCGGTAGGGTGATCCAATAGAAATGGAGAATATTCTTGCTCAAAGTTTGTTTGTTTGTGTTGCGTCCCGAATCCAGATGTAAATATTTACAATTGGGCGTAGTTTTGACGATGTTTTCTATTGAGTTGTATGGTTGAATTCTTTGAAATTTTCGGCCAAGTTAGAAGAATGCTACATTCTCCAGGTTGGCAGAACGCCTGAATACTAACTTAAAACAGCAGGACCCACCAACATCATAGCACTTCTGCAGGACCACTTGACCAGGTGTGATACTTTCCATCAAATGTCGAAAAACAAAAAATAAAATGAAAAATTGCTTTGCGTTGTCACTAGATATATACTCAAACATTCCATCAAGACATGATGTATTATTCTACGGTTTGTAAATATTGAGTAATCTTGTCTTGAAAATTAACACTGAATTCTCCAAATAAATGTTACCACTTTACCTCCCTCTTAAAGGCACGTGAGGCCTTAGTTGTCGAAAATATTCATATTTGTGTCCAATCACCGTAAATAGAAAAACATTAAAACGCATACAGTTTCGTTCATATATACCATGACCATCGCGTAAACAGCATGTTATCATAAAGATTTACTATATTTTACCTAAGCAAGAGCCTGATTGTGTTACAGAAGACAGCACAATGGTGCTGGCTAATCACACACAAATGGCATAAACGCTCTTTATTCGTTCCATATCAGGAATTCACCCACAAAGAACGCTCTTTTCACATGATACCCACCGCCAAGGCCAACCGTACCTTTAACTCATGTTCATTATAATTACCACTTTGTTTACGTCGTGCAAAGAGCACATGCGTGTATTTTGAACTAATCCTTGGCTCAGATTCATTCACTTGTTGCATATATTCTATTGGGTATAATAGGAGATGGTCCCATAAATTGCTGTATTTGGTGTACACTGCACCTTTAAAAAAAAGCCACCGGTCAAATAAAGCTACCCAATTCGGGGAACGTGCGGCCTAGTTTTTAAAATGTCCTGTAATTGAGTTGATAATCGGTGAACCGATTGACACTTCTGGGAGAGATTGCTGCACTTTTAACAAGTGCGTGGGTTTCCACTTCAGGGATACTTTATGAATAGACTCAAGTCAAGTCGCTCAACTAAATGACAGCCGAGTGGTATGACCTGTTCACCTCACTCAATGGGGAGTAGAGATTCAATAATCTGATTATAAATTAAAGACATGTTATGGACTTGTTCGGGTGCGTGAAACTGATAAGTTAGTACTCAAAATGAGTTCGCCATCGAGATTCATTGCATTTAATTAATATATCAGACCGCGGTGGGTGTTGTCTATTTGGGTTCATTATTAATTCGTAAACATAACTGTTAATCTGTTATACTCCATTTCTATTTGATCACCCTACAGGAGTGTTTCAGATCACGTTAGTTATTTATTCTGGATCAACACTGAGAATGTGTGTAATTGGAAATTACCATGTGTCATATGAATAATGATTTCAACCATAATAACTTTATAATATATATGAATATAATGAATATAATTTAACGCTGGTCGGTCGTCTACCACGAAAACAGAATTCACAATTTAAGTGGTATCGATAATAAACTATGTGTTTTAAATAAACAGAGAATTCCCGGGACACACTAAAAGTTGTAGCCCGAGTCCCTTTCGGGGAAAAAGTTGTAGTTGGGGATTTAAAGTTGGTTTATTATCCTTAAGGCTGGATACACACATGCATGTAATCTCTGTAATTATCGTGTATTTGGCGTTTTACATGGATCATACAGACCATGTAATATGTGTCCGTTGACAACCCAATCATTGCGGCTATGTTTGACCACAGTGAGCCAAGCTCTGAGCGTGCAGAGAACCGTTGACTGAACGAAGTCGTCAGGCCGCTTAGAATAACTGTTCGCGCGATAACCCAAATGTTGGACTTTCTGTTTAAATCATTGTCAACATATCTTGAAAAGCCCAAAAGAAAAACTCGATTCCACCATCAGGAAACATTCAGACGCATTCATGCAGGCCCAAATTACTTCAGATATTCCTTCTTCCCTGCCACTGCAATTCTCTGGAATAACCTAAACCCTGACCTGGTCACACTCTCAGACCCTGACATGATCAGAAAGGGTGTGTACCAGCATATCAAATAATTGGCTCAAATTATCATTCTTTTAACCTAGTGTTTTTATCTCTCTTCTGTAACATAAAACCTATAAACTTTATTCTCCTATCTCACTGTCATCTCCTTTCTGAACAAACGCTACCTCTATTCTGCACAGACGCGCACTGGATATAATACTCGATAAGGGGGTCTCCAGTAACGATAGATAGATAGATAGATAGTCTTCTCTTGATTTTTATACCGATGATGGCCCCAGGAGTTCCCCAACCCATGGGCTATGATTCCCAACATGGGGGCAATATTATCAGGATTTCCTGGCGCAGGGGCTAAATATGACACCCGACTTGGGGCTATATATGATCCCGAAAGATACCAGACGGAGTGGCTAACTCTGAGCTATTTAAGTAAAACATATATTGTACCTTCTTGCCCAGATTATTCCGACCGATACATTCAACTAAGTCACTTAGCGATTTGAAGCTTTCGAAACCCCACGCCAAGCAAGCATCATGCATGGTCGAAAATGTTCTATATCAAAACTGTATACACCAGATGTGTCGCTTCTGGTGATGTGCATTAATAAAATGTCAGATATCACACAGAGTTAACTAATTTCCACATTCGTAAGAGAAGACATGTTTTGGACGGCCTTAAATGTCCTGATAGCAGAGAGTTTGATTTCGCTTATGACTACTCACTTGTCTGGCCTGGTAACAATGAACCGCTCGCGCGCAGGTGATTAATGTTGTCAATTATTGGTGTGGCCATGTAAAATACATGTATTTTACATACAGAGATTACATGCATGTGTGTATCCACCCTAAGGGTCAGACGCACGTTTTACCAACATTTCCTTGTATTTCAAAATGGATTTTCAGGATTTTTGTTTGTAATTTGGTACAAGTGATTATTGTGACACAATATTTAAGAACCATCATATCATTTAGTTCGACGTTCGATATTCGATATTTAAAAAAAATCAATTTTCGTTTTATACATGAGCGGTGCGCTATGAGTCCAATTCGTGTTCTCCCACTGAAACTTCGTGGGTAATTCCGCACTTTTCCTGTTTTCTAAACCATAGCTGGACTTAGAAATTTTACACTTACACGACATATAGCTGTAGAGGGCGTAGGCTGGTTGACGGGGCCGATTGAGCTGAAAAAAGCACATTATCTGCTAATAATAGAAATTGATTTAGGTAGATAGTTTGCTTAGAATCGCCTCATTTTCAGTCGAAAATGTGCTGAAAATGATGGCGTTTTAGTCACATTATGGAGTCATAATGAGGCAATTCTAAGCAGATTATGTGCGGATAATGACACAAATAAGCCAACTCACGACTTTTTCAGGTGTACGCTCTTTAACTGCGTTTTCACTGTGGCCCGCGCCATAAACGAAATAACGGATATGACTCCATGCATTATCTGCTTATTTCAGAATCAAATAATCACATTATGTAACTATTTCACATTATAGGTCGAGTATGTGCGTATTTCCGCGAGGATATGTTGCGAATACCATAGCTGGACTGAAAATATCGGCTAACATATCGAAGAAAAAAAAATTCGCAGAAAAATTTGATAGCACAAGCAGACTTATATAGACATAATTCGTGCTCTCAATTCACAAATTTTCCACTTTTTTTTCAGCTGAAAGTTTATTTCACGTTCAATATTCATTCGATATTCATTCGATATTCGCGTGAAGTTAGATCGACGTTCGATATCCGCACTTAGAAAATTTCGTGTATGCATGAGGGGTGCGCCATGAGTCCAATTCGTGCTCTCGCGCTGAAACTTCGTTCGAAATTCGGCGCTTTTTCTGTTTTCCAGACTATAGCTGGACTATAGCTGGACTATAGCTGCAGAGGGCGCACGCTGTATTGAAGGGCCGATTGAGCTGAAATTTGATAATTATAGTCACTCCCATGTGAGAACTGCACATGCCAATCTACAAGTCTTGCTCATGACATGGTCGGCGTCATGCGTTTTCAATATCGAATACCATAGATGGACTGAAAAATTCGGTTATCGTATCGCAAAAAACAATTCGCAGAAAAATGTATTGCACAAGGAGACTTCTATAGACCTAATTCGTGCTCTCCAACTCACAAATATTCCACTTTTTATTTTAACCTGAAATTTTATTTCACGTTCGATATTCATCCGATATTCAGATATTCATGCGAATGAAGTTAGTTCGACGTTCGATATTCGCCACTTTGGATATAAAACGAATGTCAGTGGGATATTCGATGTTCGATAATGAAAAAAGCCTGATCCACAATTTGTCTGGAATGTTAGTTTACCTGCACTTTCTGTACCTATCCCGTGCAAGTGAAAATGTTCCAAGTCCAGCTAAAATTCTAGGAAAAGCACGGAATTTCGGACCATATTTCAGTGGGAGAGCATGAATTGGACTCATGGCACACCCCTCGCGCATAAAACGAAAATTATCTTAAAAAAATTTTGTTTTAACATTTTGAAATGTTCTAAGTGCCAAATATCGAATATCGAACGAATATCGAACGTCGAACTAACTTCACACGAATCTCGAATGAATATCGAATGAAATATCGAACGTGAAATAAAATTTCAGCTAAAAAAAGTGGAAAATTTGTGAGATGGAGAGTACGAATTCAGGTCTATAGAAGTCTCATAGTGCAATCAATTTTTCTGAGAATTGTTTTTCGATATGTTAGCTTAAATTTTCTGTCCAGCTATGGTATTAGATATTCAAACCGCATGACGCTGACCATGTCTGGACTAGATTGACATGTGCAGTTCTCAGATGCATGGGAGTGACTATAATTATCAAATCAGCTCAATCGGCCCGTCAATACAGCTATGGTCTGGAAAACAGGAAAAACGCGGAATTACGAACGAAGTTTCAGTGGGAGAGCACGAATTGGATTATCGCACCCCTCATGCACAAAACGAATTTTTTTTAATTTTCTTAGTGCCCAATCTCAAATATCGAACGTCGAACTAAATTCACACGAATTTCGAATGAATATCTGAATTTCGAATGAATATCGAAAGTGAAATAAAATTTCAGCTAAAAATAAAGTGGAAAATTTGTGAGTTGGAGAGCACGAATTAGGTCTATAGAAGTATCCTAGTGAAATAATTTTTTCTGCGAATTTATATTTTCGATATGTTCGCCGAACTTTTCAGTACAGCTCTGGTATTCGGGCTGCAACATATCCTCGCGGAAATACGCACATAATCGACCTATAATGTGAAATAGGTACATAATGTGATTATTTGATTCTGATATAAGCAGATAGTGGAGTCATATCCGTTATTTCGTTTATGGCGCGGGCCAGTGAAAACGCAGTTAAAGAGCGTACACCTGAAAAAGTCGTGAGTTGGCTTATTTGTGCTATTGTCCGCACTTAATCTGCTTAGAATCGCCTCATTATGAGTCTATATACTGTGACTAAAAACCCCTCACTTTCAGCACATTATCGACTCAAAATGAGGCGATTCCGACCAGACTATCTACCTAAAACGAACTTCAATTATTAGCAGATAATGTGCTTTTTTCACCTCAATCGGCCCGTCAATATAGCCTGCGCCATCTACAGCTATATGTCGTGTAAGTGTAAATTTCTAAGTCCAGCTATGGTTTAGAAAACAGGAAAAGCGCGGAATTTCGCACGAAGTTTCAGTGGGAGAGCACGAATTGGACTCATGGCGCACACCTCATGCATAAAACGAAAACAAAAAAAACAAAAAATTATTTGCTGCCGAATATCGAACGTCGAACTAAATTCACACGAATCTCGAATGAATATCTGAATATCAAATGAATATTGAACGTGAAATAAAATTTCACCTAAAAAATGTGGAAAATTTGTGAGTTGAAGAGCACGAAATTAGGTCTATAGTGTCCTAGTGCAATCAATTTTTTTGCGAATTTTTTTTTCTCGATATGTTAGCCGAAATGTCCAGTCCAGCTATGGTATTCGCAACAATATACTCGCGAAAATACGCAGATAATCGACCTATAATGTGAAATAGGTACATAATGTGATTATTTGATACTAAAATAAGCAGATTATGGATGTATATCCGCTATTTCGTTTTATGGCGTGGGCCACAGTGAAAAAACAGTTAAAGAGCGTACACCTGAAAAGTCGTGAGTAGGTTTATTTGTGTCATTGTCCGCACATAATCTGCTTAGAATTGCCTCATTATGAGTCGACAATGTGACTAAAATGATAAGCAGATTATATACCTAAAAGAATTTCTATTATTAGCAGATAATGTGTTTGTTTTCGAAAGAAGAGGCTGGTATTCAAACGCAGTTAAAGACACGGTTGGCCTTGGCGGTGGGTATCCTGTGAAAATATCTCCACCCGTTAAAAACCGCCACAAACGGAAAGAACATCAAAATGTAGATAGACTTTGTCCGTATACAAATAAGAAATATCGCATAAACACTATGTTGTGGTCATATGTTTGACCATGGTTTGTAAACAAAAGCGTAAAAAGTTACTTTTCTGGTGTTTGTTTATATTATGATGGTAAACACAAAGAGCGTTCTTTGTTGTTGAATACCTGATATGGAACTAATAAAGAGCGTTTATGCCATTTGTGTGTGATTAGCCAGCGGCATTGTGCTGTCTTCTGTAACACAATCAGGCTCTTGCTTAGGTAAAATATATTAGGTCTTTATGATAACATGCTGTTTACGCGATGGTTATGGTATATATGAACGGAACTGTATGCGTTTTACTGTTTTTCTGTTTACGGTGTTTGGAACAAATATGAATATTTTCGACAATTAAGGCCGCACGTGCCTTTAAAGAGCGTACACCTAAAAAGTCGTGAGTTGGCTTATAAATTTGTGTCATTGTCCGCACATAATCTGCTTAGAATTGCCTCATTATGAGACCGTAATGTGACTAAAATGCTCTAATTTTCAGCACATTATCGACCCAAAATAAGGCGATTACCTAAGCAGATTATCTACTGTAAGGAGATGTATTTTAAAAATATTTCCAAACTTTATATTCACAAATATCTCGGGAAAAGGTTAATAAAACCCGGTCTTACTCTCACACCTTATTTAATAGGTATTCCGCTTCAAGGGGTGTTATATATAATAACTTCATATTCAGTAATTGTCGATTTATAAGTGCAAATCACTTTGCGGTCGGCAATGTTTTGTTTTCTCATGGGCGCCGCCATCTTGCCGTAGTTTCAGCTTCGGCGTTCTTGGTATCACTTCATCGTATCCTCACATAAAATATGACGCATATTTATCATACATAAAAATCACTCATATCTAAATGATTTCTAAATTATGCATACAAATTATGTATCATTTATTGATTTTTGGTTATGCTATTGATGTTTTAACTACGCATTATTTCTTCTGCAAAGAGAAATCTCGCAGAAGTTAATTGTTTCATTGGTTCTTAAACTCTGCAGAATTTTCTAGCCTTCTCATTGGCTCAAAAATCTTGCAGAATTTAAAAGGTATATTAACCCCTGAAATTTGACATTCAAAGTTCTGCATCAGTTATAATTTCTTGATCATCTATAAAGTTTTCATCTTTCCATTTGCATTTAAATGTTTCATATCATGGATATCATAAATTTAATATATTAAAATATAAATATTCAATCTCATCAAATTATCCACTTAATATTTATTTATTTAGTTAACAGTATTCAATATTTCTTCATCTTCTAGACATTACAAAACAGACATCAAATGGCCTCATACTCATTTCATATTCATAAATATTTTATTAAAGTAATTCATAGTCAAATATTCTAGTCATAAACATGGATTCTACACAATTTTCCACATACAATACATACGGAGCAACTCGGGTTCACAGTTTCAAACTGCAAGTTAGTCAGAAAGCTATAAAAGTAAGGAAATCCACATTTTCATTTTTCACAACGAGTGTGTACCGAATGGAACAAACTACCTAACTATGTAGTTGAATCACCAACATTGACCCATTTCACCGAAACTTTGGACTTTCATCTATCCGAACATAGATTTACCCACGACCTAGAAGAATAACCCACCACTATGCACCTGAAGACTCCAGTGCGATCCAAAGACATTGAAATTGAGTATCCTCTATTAATCATTTATTTATTTTTAAAATTGAAATAATAAATCCAAATTGGATTTGTTTCAATAAATTATATAAAAAAAAGAAAAAAGAAGCTTGTCATCTTGCCAGTCTCGGAAGTTGGGGAATACCACATGTGGGTGTGCATACCACTTGGGCGTGTCAGAAGTGGGATCTCATGTCAGAACTTATTTCAGGTGAAATCCAGAGGTACGAACTCAGGTAAAAAAAAATTTGTTATTTTCTTATTGTTGTGTTGTAAAAATGTTATTGTGATTGTGAAACTTAGACATTACCACTAGTAGGTGTGGTCTGCGGCCAGGCTGTAACTATATAAAAATGGCTGGTGGAAAACATGTTAAGTCAATGCGAAGGCGGGCGCGTACAGTTATGTCAGACATATCTGATATAGATGAAACTGACACAGAACATAGAGGTGTATCTGATAAAGAGGAAACTGACACTCGTCATAGAGGGAAACATGGCGACTACGATGGTCGACAAGAATTTTTTTATCAGACAGATCATATAAATCCAATCCAAGAGGACCATGTGAATGGGGATAATGTCGAAACAAACCATGAGGTAGATGAGAGTGTAAGGGGAGACTATCCAAATCAGAGTCCAAATTACCTAATGAGGGAGGTCCCGATGATTGTTTCAGAATCGGTCCAAGTTGCAATGAGGGAAAATTCACATGATATAACAGGGGCGGTAAAATCAGTGGTTAGAGGTGTACTGAGTGAATCAGACCTATTTGGGGATCAAGGCCGTCGGGCCTCATCAAATGCGAATATGTCTCAGGAAACCATATCTGGTATCAAGAGAAAGAGGGAAAATAGGTATTCCCGGCATGTACTCCCCGATGACAGCTCATCGGAGGGAAGTGAGTCAGAGTCAACACTCAGTGGACAGTCCGACAGACTGCCGGTAGTTCCAACTTATAGGAAACCGACCAAACTACCAGCTTTCACAGGAGGCGAGGCCTGAAAGGTGTGGTCAAACAGATTTGAGGCTATAGCCAACAGACAGGGTTGGTCTGACGAGGAAAGGTTAGACGAACTATTACCAAAACTACAGGGCCCGGCAGGTGACTTCCTGTTTGGGCAAATCCCAAGGGGGGACGTCAATAATTATCCAGCCCTGGCCACATAACTAGAGGGGAGATACAAGGTCATAGATACTACGAAAACCTATGCGGAACAGTTTTCAAAGAGCAATCAAAAACCATATGAACCGGTCGAAAAATATGCGGCAGAGTTGAAATCCCTCTACATCAGAGCTTATCCAAATAGGGAAAGAACCAATAGGAAAGAGGATCTATTAAGGATGCTCCTTGATGGCCTTAATGGCGACAAAGCCAGATTCCATGTGGAATTCGCTAAAGGGCCTACAGATATAGACGAGGCAGTGGGTTTCGGTGTGAGGTTTAATGAGGCGAAAACAAAACGATGGCTTCTGATGCATATGAACCATACCATGAAAGACAAAACAGAAAACCAACTAGGGTGGTAAAATCTAGCGAAGACGCACCTAAGAGGGATGCTTCACACGGTGGTGCACGAAGCTACTAATAGAGGACACGTTTATTATCAGCGCGTGCGATGACGTCACGGCGTTCTTCAAATAACTTGCGATCGCTGTAGTTTATGATTGTTGTTTTCGATGAATATTTCGCGTTGCTTCGGGTTTATTTGATCATGTGATAAAAGGTATCTCACACTCGTCCTATTTTATACGTAATTTATCAACCTCGTCCTCTAAATTCTATTTGAGCCTCGGTAAACCTCGGCTCAAATCGAATTTAGTGAACTCGGTTGATAAATTCCGTATACAATAGAAACTCATGTGAGATCCTCTATTTCTCGGCTTGCACCCAACCTCAGCAAGAAACGACAAAATAGATTATGTCTCTAACCATGCGTCGAATGGACCAGTTAGAAGCTCGGATACAGAGCAATTCAAAACCGAATTCAGAGGATACAAACAAAGCCAAGAAAGGGAACTGCTTCATATGTAACAGTCCTGAACATTGGGCAAATCGGTGTCCTAAAAGCCAAGCCAAGCCACAGAGAGGTGAATTTTTGTGGCTATCAAGGAAATAAAAACAGAGGACGGATTAACCATGCCGAGAGGACCAGCATATAAATGCACGAAATGCGACTATAAGGATGAGCTGGAGAGGGCCAAACGCCACTACTTGATTAAACATGTTGAAAAGGACCAGGTACCATTTTTGTGTAGACTGTGCGCCTATCGGGCTATTATTAGAAAGGATTTCATAAAACACCAACTTGACTATGAGATGCATATTAAACGCATGCGAAAAATGGAGAAGTTGGTGAAGATTGACGACGATAGCTACATGGTAGAATCGAAGAACCCGGACATGGTATTTAAAACGACGGCGTTGATCAAATTGGACAAGGAGGACAGTAAGAGGGAATGGCAACAGAGGAAGAATGTGAAAGTCAGATATGTCGTCTCTGTGCCGTCAACAGCCATAAAATCAACTGTTGGCGAGGTTATAAACCAAGTAAAGTGGTGGAACCAAGTAAGGTGGTGGAACCAAATAAGATGGTGGAATAAAGTAAGTTGGTGGAACCAAATAAGGTGGTGGAACAAAGTAAGGTGGTGGAACCAAGTAAGGTGGTGGAACCAAATAAGGTGGTAGAACAAAGTAAGGTGGTGGAACCAAGTGAGGTGGTTAAACCAAGCAAGGTGGTCGAATCAAGTGAGGCTTTTCAAGAGACCCAGGTGGAAAGGACCGTTACGAGTGAGACGGTTTTCGAAAGTCGTATGGACTTTGATAACTTCCCGGACTTCTCATCATTAGTATGCGAGACAAATGAGTCACAGACTTTTTTAACCAAATACATAGAAGAACTAGATGGGTTGAACCCAGTGCCAGTGAAATCGACGTCTGAGGTCCAGACAGAGGCTATTATGGTATCTGACAAGGAGACCAATGTTCTTTCATTAAACATGGAAGTAGCATACCTACGAGCCAGGGTTGATGGGTTGCAAAAGAGGTTGGACGAGTTCGAGGGGAGGAACCCCGTAAAAATAGCTCTTTTTCCAAAAGTGCAGTTCATATGTCCATGACATCATATCTGAAGATCGTGAGAGGAGACTCAATTTTTCTTGATTCATGAAATTTAATGATTATTTTCAATTAGATAGGCAACTACCCATAAATAATTGTCCATATTTGAGAATGTCCATGTCATGCCAGTTGATGAATGAAAAATTGGGCTGAAACGAGTTATGGGTCATGGCTTCGTGACCAACTTAAATCTGACCACCATATCTCTTAACACTGTGACCTAATTCCATCTGACCATCATATCTCTTAACACTGTGACCACCATATCTCTTAACACTGTGACCACCATATCTCTTAACACTGTGACCACCATATCTCTTAACACTGTGACCATCATATCTCTTAACACTGTGACCACCATATCTCTTAACACTGTGACCACCATATCTCTTAACACTGTGACCACCATATCTCTTAACACTGTGACCACCATATCTCTTAACACTGTGACCACCATATCTCTTAACACTGTGACCACCATATCTCTTAACACTGTGACCACCATATCTCTTAACACTGTGACCACCATATCTCTTAACACTGTGACCACCATATCTCTTAACACTGTGACCACCATATCTCTTAACACTGTGACCACCATATCTCTTAACACTGTGACCACCATATATCTTAACACTGTGACCACCATATCTCTTAACACTGTGACCTAACTTAAATCTGACCACCATATCTCTTAACACTGTGACCACCATATCTCTTAACACTGACCACCATATCTCTTAACACTGTGACCACCATATCTCTTAACACTGTGACCTAACTTAAATCTGACCACCATATCTCTTAACACTGACCACCATATCTCTTAACACTGACCACCATATCTCTTAACACTGTGACCACCATATCTCTTAACACTGACCACCATATCTCTTAACACTGTGACCACCATATCTCTTAACACTGTGACCACCATATCTCTTAACACTGACCACCATATCTCTTAACACTGTGACCACCATATCTCTTAACACTGACCACCATATCTCTTAACACTGTGACCACCATATCTCTTAACACTGACCACCATATCTCTTAACACTGTGACCACCATATCTCTTAACACTGACCACCATATCTCTTAACACTGTGACCACCATATCTCTTAACACTGACCACCATATCTCTTAACACTGTGACCACCATATCTCTTAACACTGTGACCTAATTCCAGGTGACTTATCCCTGCTTTAGTGGAGCACACTGAATATAATTAAATTGTTTTCATTTGGGCTGGAATATTTGTGACTGCTTTATTCTTCATTATACATGTAATATATTGGGGTATGATGCTATATTATGCAATTAAGAAACTAACTCAACATTATAATACAAATGAAGCCTCCTCTCATAGAGCCAAGACAATAAGCTATTTTGGTGAGTGGAGTCTTCTGTGAAATTATTAATTATTCTAGGAGTTCTTGATACCGAAAGGGACAAAAAAAGGATATATATCAAATGTATTAAAATCCCTTGTTTTAACGTCTCTTAATCATTTCTCAGATTCTATATACAATGAAATTGATAATATGTGAAATTCAATATTTTTCGCCAGAGAAATTCTTTGTTGAAAATCTCTTGCCATATTTGGCTGGATTTATGCTGGATTTATATGCATCTCCCCCTTAATATATGTCCAAAAAAAAACAAAAACATTTTTGGTTTGTGATAAGCTATGCCAATTACAAATAACATATATCTAAACAATTTGTTAGTCCTATATTCAACTTTTACAGTCAGTTTTCGTTCTGACACCCACACAAAGCTGTAATGTGAGTCACCCGAGTCAGCAGCCGGATCAGAATGTGGGTTTCAGAACGAAAAATTGCTTCTGTTGCTTCAATATATGTTTAGTTGCGCGCACTCAATTTCTCTTGTTAAACAGACTGGTTCTTGGTCGAAAACTGCGAAAATATGAAAACGTTGTAACTTGAACCACAAGCCGCATAACGTTCCCTCGTGACCACCCCGGTATCCGAAGTGTGTTAAGCGGAGGACCGGGTTATAGCATACCCTCCTAACGTATACAGTTACACTGTCGGGGGTCATAATTATTCCATGATTGCTGTCGCACTTGTCCACATGATCATGTATAATTTGATGCAGAATCCCGTCTAGGTAATTGTAATGGAAATTGGGAAATTATGTTATTAAAGTATCACAAGCATATCTGTTATCTCATTCATTTTACAAATCAAATGCCATGGACTGTATATAAAATAAGTATGTTAACCATTTCTTTACTAAATACTCATTGACGAGTAGTTCCCTTTATATCACGGCGCCACATGCCTGCCGCCTTAGTGGAGTAATGTGATATACGTATATTTTATTAGCAATTTACCACCTGCATCACGGTTTTCGTTTGACAGTTATAGCCGACTAGTTATGACACAGAAAACCTGTAATTTTGGCAGTCAATCAAGTGCTCAATCCTGTCACTTGCCCAGTAAATATATTCTGCTTAAAGGGGTACCGTACACTGAATCCGGTCATTAATGGGGACCATCTCATGTTATACGCAACATAATATGCATATTATTTGAAATAATTTGAGCCATGGATGAGTGAGTGAGTGCAAAATACACTCCAGTCATAAAGTCATTTTCATTATAATTACCATGTTGTTTGCATCGTCCATAGAAAACATGAGTGTATTTTGCATTAATCCATGGCTCAAATTCATTCTTATATTCTGATGAGTATAATAGGACATGGTCTCATATATGTGACCCGCCATATCAAATCCAGTCGTAAGTCGGGATTTTGTTTACCCTGTGACAATGCATTCTCTTATATATGCGAGTCGACCATAGGTCGCCTCGCATATATAAGAGAATGCATTGGCCTAACAATTTATTATTATTTTTTATTAATAAATGTTTCTTACATTTTTAGGACATAAAATAAAAAACATCCATTACCCTGCAGGGAGCCCCACACATATATAGAAGCATATAGAAGAGTGTCGTCTGCTCATGTTTGTCTGGGGCTCTGTATGGGTAAAATTATAAAATTGTTAAAGAATACAAAAACAATTATTAAAATTATTAAAAAAAATGGTAGGCCAATGCATTCTCTTATATATGCGACGCGACCTATGGTCGACTCGCATAGAATGCATTGGCACAGGGTAAAAAAATCCCGACTTACGACTGGATTTGATATGGCGGGTCATATATATGGTCGGATTTAGTATACAGTCCCCTGTAAGGACACGAGAACTTATAACTATCCATTGAACAAAGAACTTCAAAAGCCGAAACATGCAGGATCAGCTAGTGCTTCGGCTTCCCGCATTGCACTTGTATTCTCACATATCAGATTGTTCCGACTAAATTCCTTCATCCAGATATTATGTACGATTATATATATAGAAATATTTCAAAAGGAAATTTGTCGGCAACTCCGCACATATTCAAATTGCATCGATAACAATCGCAAACTAATTGTAGTACGTTACGCAACAAAAACGAAATAACCTATTTTTGTTAAGGTTGCATCTTTTAGTACAATTATATGATAATTATGGTTCTCTCGGTTTTTTATGTTCCGGAGCATATTTAGCATGCATCCGCGACACAAATTAAAGATATGGGCGGCGTTGGCGGTGGGTATATAAAATATTCAGCTCCGTCAAAAACCGCCAAAAACAGAAAGAATAGTAAAATATAGACAGACCTTGTTCTTATACCAATCAGAAATATGGCATAAACAGTATGTTATTGTCAAATGTTTTTCCTTTGTTATGTAAACAAAAGCAAAAAACATTACAGAACCTGGCTTTTGTTTAGATCCGGATATGGTAAACATAAAGAGCGTTATTTGTTACTGTTTTCCTTATATGGAACTAATAATGAGCGTTTATATCATTTGTGTGTGATTAACCAATAGAATTGCGCTGTGTTATGTAAACAGAAGCTAAACGTTTGTAACACGAGAAGTTCTTGTTTACGTACACCATCGTACGTCTTGGCGACAATATACTATTTACGCGCTGATTATGTTTGGCATATGAACAAAACTATAAATATTTTAATATTCCTTCCGTTGATGGCGATTTGAACAAATATGAATATTTCTGCAACGAACACCGCCCTTACCTTTAACTCATCTTCTGCATGTGGTATATATCAGATCAAAAGGCATTTCAGTTATGCACGACACGCATCATCTTATCTACTCGAGTGTATGCTTGCATAAATGCAGCGTTCGATACACTTCACGCAAGAATGACCCACCATCTATCAGATATTTGATTAAATCGCGATATATACATATAGCAAACACTTAATTTTATCAGATCATGGTGTGCGTGAGAAATATCACGTAAGCTTCTATATTGCCAACCAGCGAACATACTCTTGATTCAAATTGAAGATGAAACCAACATAAAAACGTTTGGAACATGAATGTCGTTGCATCATTAAGTCGCTGTTGTTTAGGCTTGAAACATGAATGTCTTTGCATCATTAAGTCGCTTTTGTTTAGGCTTGAAACATGAATGTCGTTGCATCATTAAGTCGCTTTTGTTTAGGCTTGACACATGAATGTCGTCGCATCATTAAGTCGCTGTTGTTTAGGCTTGAAACATGAATGTCTTTGCATCATTAAGTCACTGTTGTTTAGGCTATACATACCCATATTTCCACCTGATACCCTCAAAACACATCAGCCCAGGCACATTAGGTTTCACTAGGGAAAAAGATCGGGAAAAGATGATTTTTTTTCTCCCAGGAAGTCATAAGAACATGTTTATCAACAACGTAGCAAAAGTCCCCTAGAATCCAATGTTGAGTTTTAAATATATCTTGATTGTTTTCGGAATGGTTCAAATTCTGAAGCATCAGGCCATATGCGAATGAAGTTAGATGTGTAGATCAATTAATTCAAAATTCATAATACATTGAATATATACAAACAATGCTTAGTCGTGAGCCATATAAGTGGAATATCTATCCCAAAATGGACAAAATCGAGAATGACAACACGCTCGAATTATGTGAGGAAGAATGATTGCAGGGTATGCGAGAAACATTTGATCAGAGATGTACGAATTCTCTCTAATATATCTCTCACGAGAGAGAAAGCGAAAGCGCAAAGCAACGGAACAATAACGCAATATTTTCTGCACTATATATCTTGAATCGTGTGATATATGAGTAAAATAAACTGCTAATTGAAATTTAATAGCGATGAATTGATTCTGTGAAGTTTTCTTGAAGCAGAACTATATGTGCTAATAGCAGTCTCACGAATGTGACCGGACATCGTTTCTTTTGATATATATACCATCAAACCTTTCAAAATCTACTACTTTGGAAGAGGATGAGAAATGTTTCATATATATAATGGGTGAAATGTGTACATACATTCTACTGTCAGTGTCTTAACATAGTAGTCATAGTTGCTTCCGATCAAGTAACAAAACACTAATATTTCGTTTTTATCACAAGAATGCATGGTGGTATACTACGAGCGCAATTTATCAAAACACAAAGGAGTACCATGTGTATTATACTGTCTTCAAAAAAATATAAACTTGACCAAAATTGCCTATATACTCTGTGACAGCTAGAGACTGTCTTTATACCTAGAATAAGTCCCATGGACACACAACCATAAAATAGCAACAATGAATCAATGGTCAACGCCGAAATAACATCTTAATTAAGCGGTGATCATCTGATATTTTGCACAAGTACATGGGTGGTATTGGTAAGATATTTTCAAACAACAAGATACTAAAAAAACTAATATTGTACATTGAGTAATATCATATGCCAGTTGCAAGTTGCCGACTGAAGTAATTTGAACAAAATTGACTACTATAAGACACCGGTGTTTTGTAAAATGTAGGACGTACTGTCTATTTGATCTGGTGAGATGGTGTGTTAATCTTTTGAAGAGATGGGAGTTTCTTGGCAGTATAATAAAGCTGCTTTCACTGACATGCATGCGGCTGACGCGTGGGGCTCAACATTTCAAATCATTCATATATGACTGGGGTTGCGGCTGACTCAGTTAAACGTAACCGATTTCAAATCTTTTTGAAATCGGATGAGTTTAACTGCGTCAGCCGCAACCCCAGTCATATATGTACGGTTTGAAACGTTGCGCCCATAACCCGTTGGCCGCACGCGTCAGCCGAATGTCTGTGAAAGCAGCTTAAGCATTGCAACAAACGTGTACGGTTTATTATCACGGACAGTGCTGAAATTTCCAGAAATGTAACACTATTTATTCCGCCATGATATGCATTTAACTTTCTGCGTTACATTCAATGATTCAATAATTAATCATCATGCGGAATGAAACTACCACACGCTTTGTGGCGAAACATTACTTCGTGTGTTGCATGCTAAAATTATTATGTTTTTGGGCCCGACTGTATACTGAAAAGCCTAAGTTTTAAAGACGTGTTTGCATGACTTGCGTTGCAGTGACCGATAAGTCCTCCAGAGGGATCTGTTTTAATGCTCTGTGAACCGTTAAAGATGTTTGACAACAGATTTGTACATTAACAATACGTACTTTCCCTAGTAGGTGGTTATACAATATGTTGCTTTCGTCGTGTCATGGCTTCGTATTGCGGCCACTTTGACAGCCATTTCATGGCCGCGATTGTATTCTTCTGATGGTGTAGTTGTCAGCTGTGTCCTCGTCGGCGGCTTTGTCGTTCGCTTTTGCAATGACAGCGGCGATCATTTCATGATCCCAGTCGTCTATGGATTATGTTGGCGTATATGTTTTTCGACGGTGGATAGCTTCTTGGTGATCTCTGATAAAGGAATCTCATCGTCTGTGTCGTCGTCGGCGTGGAAACTCGTCTATGGGAAGCTAGAGTTGTTGAAACATTTAATGATGGTCGATGTCGATGTCTCTTGCCAATTTTGTTTTAATGTAATACCTTGTCATTTTCAGATTTAACGTGCTTTTGGACACCTTACAGATAGAGAAAGACATTTTGGTGGAATGATTGAAAGCAAACAGTATATATGCAATCCAATCCCAAGCTATTGCAATATGAGCTGCATTTTTTTCACTATATCCTGTGTTTAACATTTGTGACGCTGAAATTAAATGTGAAGAAACAGCGAAATTTTTGGGTATCGACATTGATTATATATATTCTGAAGTTTGACATATATATCTTAAAGATATGTCTTAATGCATCACACAGCTTGAACCATCTGTCCAAGATTACAAACTTCCATACATTAATTGTAATCTGATCTTAATGTTTGTCCCTTTGCGTGGCAGAAGATTACAAACTTCCATACATTCGCTGTAATCTGATTTTAATGTGTATCCCTTGGCGTGGCACTTTTTGAATACTTTCTTGTCTCAATCAGGAATTAACATGAAATAAGAGAACATGAAAATGAAACTACAACACACTTTCTAGTGAAACATTACTTCGTGTATTGGATTCCAAAATTATTATGTTTTGGCCCGACTGTAAACAGAAAACCCGAACTTTTAAAGACGTAAATCAGTGGGTTTGACTTGCGTTGCGGTGACCTATAAATCCTCCAGATTCACTAATTAAATGCAATGACTCTCGATGGCGAGATCATTTGTGCCTGTGTATTGCCGATAGATGCGTCCCGAATCCAGATGTAAATATTTACAAATGAGCATAGTTCAGATGATGTTTTCTATGGAGTGGTATGGTCGATTTCTTTGAAATTTTCGGCGATGTTAGTAGAATTCTCTATTACCCAGAATGTGAGTGGCGATCATTTCATGATCTCAGCCGACTATGGATTCTGTTGGCGTGTGATTGTCGAAGTCTATGATGTTGTCGATGTCGGTGATGGATAGCTTCTTGGCGATCTCTGGCGAAATCGTTGGGTATGACCTTGACTATATATATACTCTGAAATTTGACATACATATCTTGAAGATAATAATATTATGTCGTAAGGCATCACACAGCTTGAACCATTTGTCCAATATTACAAACTTCCATACATTCATTGTAATCTGATCTTAATGTTTGTCCCTTGGTGTGGCACTTTTTGGATGCTTTAATGACTCAATCATGAATTAACATGAACCGATGTACACTAATTGCAAATAGTTGTCATTACCTACGTCGTCATTCTCATCGTCGTCATCATCATCATCATCATCAACATCATCGTAATAATTATTATCGTCAACATGAGCATCGCCTTCATCATCATCATCATCATCACCATCATCATCATCATCGTCATATCTCTCCACATAACCATCGGCATAGTAGTCGTCATCACCACCACCATCGTCACCATCATCACCATAACAACAACAACAACATCGTCCTCACTATTGCATCATCGTCTTTATCGCCGTCGATTCATATATAGCATGTTATCATATCTCATTGAATCTTATCCAGTGCAGTGAGGAAAGTAACAAGAAACTTGAAGATGTCCAACTTCGAGCTGTATGATTTATTAATAATGACAACTCGTCATATAAAGACCTCCTCAAAGCCAAAGTACCATGCACTACCAGGTAGTGCGAAGACTAAGGACTATGGTTATTGAAATAGTTGTAGAATTTTAAATCATATGTGGCCTACACGTACATGTCCTTACATTTAAATAGTTTGTTGGAAAAACACCAAATATAGTTTTCGGTATCCAATTTCAGAGGGACTCAGATTTAATATTGTGACATAATATGGTAAAAGGTACTTCAAATATACTGTTCCAACCCCCTGGGACGGCCTTCGTATACATATGAAATAAAATTTGAATAATTTTAAATCCTTGATTATGTCATGTGATGGCCCGGAATGTCGTTGCAGTGCCTGTCAATAGCAGCCTATTGTTATTTGTCTGACATACATGTATATAGATGGAGAGTCTAAACTACTGGATTGGAGTAGGTGGCAAATGAAGCCACTGCAAGCATTCCAGAGCACAATACAGAGGAATTAATACAGAGGAATTCTTTATTTTTTTTATTTTTTTAGAACAGACTCGTAGCCTAACATAAACAACTTAAAATCTCGCTCTCTGTCAGCCAAAATAGGTGGGTGATTTGTAACTCAGTATATGGTTTTGTACACTCGTTAGAACGTCATCGTAACGTCATCGCGGAAGGCTGCAACGAAAATTCGCTCCGGCTCCGCCGTGAAATTATATATTGTATATAATTAAATGGGTAATTTCTAAATCTCGAATCTGGACTTCGGGGATAGTCATTAAAGTCAAAATGGAGATGGACACGGATAAGCACGAGCACATGGATGGTAATGAGACAGAGCCGAAATCTGATCTTAGTGAGGAATCTCCGGAAGAATGGGAAGATCAAGATGCACCTTCAGATTGCAGACATGAGGTAGTTAAAGACTATAACCTAGACATTAATAAAGTGGTTGCAAGAAAGTCAGGTATGTTAACTGAATTGTATCAACTTGACGTTAAAGACAAAGGGAAATGTATTACTTTGACATTGGACACAATACAGTTCGAGAAATACACAGAAGGATTAACGCATAAATATTGGGACTCCGCTAAATGTGTCGAAAAAGAAGGTTCAGTTTGGAAGTGCGTATATGATAAATCTACTGATAGGAATTATGTTGGAGATGTCATAACTGTGCCAAAAACAAAATGTTCGAAAATTACTTTGCACACATACAAGACTCAGAATAAAGTTATGATACAAGGTTCAAAAAAGGCTGTAGAATGGTGGATTGAAAACCATCTTCCAGAAATTTATCAGAAAGGATTTAATGTAACATCGGATGAAGAAGTTACGAAACTTAAAAATGCAATCGCTTCCAAACAATTATCTTCTATGGCACTGGATAAAACAACGGTTGTTCACATTACACCAGCAGTTAAGTCACAGTTGTCAGGATGTGGACAAATGAGACTTCACTATACGACACCCAGGAGGCCTGGCATCAGAAATACTACATGTGTTGGCACTTCGACTCCCGTCTTCATGTAAAAATGTGTACCTTCCGTCGACAGTCGGTAATCTCTTTTCCACAACCTTGTTAAAAAAGTCAGTGGATGACTTAAGTATATGTGTCGAAGAGAATAATTTATCTAAAATAGAACAGGACAACAACACGGATCAGCTCATAAATGATTTACGTGCTCAAATGCAGAACTCAATGAAAGTATACACAAACGAATTGAATTCTAAAATTGAAGACCTCGAAAAGGAAAATTCAAAGCTAAAATCGGAAATCAATAAACAGAAGAAAGAGTTCTCTTCTAAAATAGAAGATGTGAAAAGGGACAATTCTTCACTGAAAAATGAACAGAAGAAATTGCGCAGCGAGATGATTGAAATGAAAAAACAACAGAAAAAAATTAATGAAGAAAATGTTGAACGTTCGGCGAATGGAACGGTGAACGAAAATAAAGTCGAAAAACTCATCAGCACGATTCTTAACCCGCTGGCATCTCCTTTCAACAGTGATGAAATGTTGAGTGAAATTAATACTCGAACTGACAGTCAAACTTTAACATCACAACTGACCGCCAATAACCGTGAAGTTATTGTATCACCGCGTCCAAGAGAAAGACATACTGTATCCTCTTTAAGAAAGCTGAATACTTTTGACAGACACCATTTTCAATATGCAAAGCATATGCCCTTGCACTTAATTGTTGGAGATTCAGTTGTTGGTGGAATTAATCCCCTGAAGATGTCAAAGAAACGAGAACGAGTCAGTACGATTGTGACACCCGGTCAACGGATTACAGAGCTTAATGCGTGGCTCGAGGGAGACTTGCAATTTCAAAATGTTGGAACAGTAACGATACATATTGGTATCAATTCGTGAAGGAATGGTATCTCAACCAGCGCCAGTGATTTGGAATCACTCGCTTCAAACATCAGATCTCAGTTCCGTGGAGCAGAAATAAGGATTTCTTCCATTCTTCCAACAATGCATTCGGATGTGATCAACGAGATTGTTTATGATACAAATTTGCAGTATCAAAACATGTGCAGAAAGAATGGATTTATATTTGTTGACAACTGTTTAACATTCCTTTCACACGGCAGGATTAGAGTAGATTTGTTCAGAGACAATTGGCACCCAAATAGAGATGGTTCTAAAGTTCTGGCATTGAATATCAAATACCCCCAGGAGGAAATGAATGAGATCGCAGTGGAGAGATGTGATGATGATACAGTGATGGATCGGCGTGCAAACTTTTTAGGGGAACACCGGCAGATGTATCGGGAAATGCGTCCCAAGACATCATCTGTGGCGACCAGATCAACTGAGCGAGACACGGGTACTGGTAATGAGATGGGACTTGCCTTCGGACATCGGAATATCAATTCCTATCGACACGAGAATGTTCGTCAGAATGAAGAACAGTGTTTTCAAAGTGTTAGAACAGATGAGCTATCTTTTTGTTCACAGCAACTAGCACAAATTCTGAAATACATTAATAACCAACATAAACCTCAGTAGGTCACTTTTTTAAATACATGTATATGCATATATCATATATCTAGATTGTTTTATTTATTTACAATATTACCGTACTAACAAATCAATTGCGTAGCAGTATAGTCGCATAAATCTATTATGCGTGGTAACACGATTTATAATATACGTTTATGATTCGTTTACGATAATAATTGCGCGGCTATATATTGGTCCAATTATATACGCAAAATGGTATAATTGTTTTGTTGAAACAGCGTCTGGATACTTAAAATTAACGAGGTAGACTAGTGTTGAAACGATGGTCTAAAGAGTTTAAAGATATATACAATGTGACTGGAATATATGCCTATTTCAATTTTGACTTTCCTATCTAGACTATTCCCGACAGTCCTTTTCGAATATCGTTACCTATATATATATACGCATATGAGCTCTCTTTCGCAAAACCATAGCCGTCGGCGGAAAATTGCATATACTGCCTGGAATGCGCAAGGCTTTGTGAATAAAATTACCGATGAAGATTGCCGAAAGCATTTAGAAAAATATGATTTTATAACGATATCAGAAACCTGGCACCACTCTGTGGATGATATAGAAATGCCAGGGTACTGCTGCTTTGATCTTAGTAGAGGGTCAAATAGTACAATCAGAGGAGGAATTGCCTTTTATTGTAAGAATAAGTATAAGTCTTCTGTAATTAGAGTCTTGAAATTAAATCAATACGCAATATGGGTTGAATTTTGTGGCAGTATCTTCAATATGCAATCGAATGTAGTATTTATATCCATATATATTCCTCCTGCGAACTCGACTTTCTGGGCTCATAGTAGCAATTACGATTCCGTGTACGACATCATTGAAACACTTTTAAAAGATTGTAAGTCGGACGACTTTGTTATCTTGGGAGGGGATTTTAACTCGAGAACAGCGAAACGGCCGGATTATGTTACAGACGATTGCGATAGGTATGGCCCCCTTCCCAATACGTATAAAGTTGATGAAATCGCTGCACGAGAAAGTTTAGATGATAAAGTAAACCATTTTGGGCGACAACTCCTCTCATTATGTAAAGCTGCGTCACTGCGTATACTCAATGGAAGAACACCCGGCGATTCTTTTGGGAACTTTACGAGTTGTCAATATAATGGGTGCAGTGTAGTCGATTATATTATAGTGTCAGAGAAATATCTATCGGACGTGTCCTATTTCTGTGTCAAAAATCCAAATGAATTTTCAGATCACAGCCAACTTGCTGTTCACTTAGAATATTTTCAAGAGAGTAGAAATTGTGATAACATGTTTATATATGAATATACTGTACCGAAATATTCATTGAAATGGACTAAAGATAGTGCAAACAAGGCAATAATGACTGTTAACAGCAAATGTTTCCAAGACGAATTATCGAGGTTAAGAGTATCGCGTTATGAAGAAACCGCAAATGACACAGAAAAAGCTGTAACTGACTTTACGGAACTTCTTAAAAGATTGAATAAGTCGGCATCCAAAACTGTAAAGAATGGTAAAATTAAGCAATATAAAAAACGTAGGTGGTTTAATGATAAGTGTAAAACACTAAAATGCATAATGCAAAAAGCTGTGCGCGAAATGAGAGAGCAGCCGCTGAACAAAAGTTTAATTGAAAAATTTTGCGCAGCCAAAAAAGCATATAAAAGGGAAACTAAATATAGAGCTAAATTATTCCGACACAAATTTGCAATAGAACTTGAAAACATGGAAACGTCAGATCCGAGTGAATACTGGAAGTTTATTAAAAAAATGAGAGATGATAGTAGGAAAGATAACGACGATCTTGATCCAGACATTAGTGTTAAATTCTTTAATGATTTATATTGCAATAGCGCTAATCGGGATAAAGATACTTTTATATGTAAAACAGACAAACCTAAGATCATTTGCGATCTCAATAATGATGAAATTTCGACCCTGGAAGTAATAGGCGTTCTGAAGAGTTTGAAAAATAATAAATCTCCAGGCAGTGACGGGCTGCGGAATGAACTATTGAAAGCCGTCGGACCGATTATGGCACAAGATTTAACAAAGTTGTTTAATTTGGTTCTGAACTCTTCATATTATCCTACATGTTGGAGCGAGTCCACACTGACACTTATCTATAAAAAAGGTGATCGTCACGATCCAAACAATTATAGAGCTATAGCTTTGAGCAGTTCTATAAGTAAAATATTTAACAAAATAATCAATACACGAATTTCCAAATTTTTGGATGATAATGATATTATAAGTGATAATCAATATGGATTTAGAAAAAATAGAAGCACGATTGATAGTGCGTTCATTTTAAAATCGCTAACTACTAAGTATCTGAAAGAGGCAAAACCTCTATATGCAGTATTTGTAGACTTCCGTAAGGCATTTTATACTGTCCACCGAGAGACAATGTTTACTAAATTGAAACATGTTGGTATCAATGGCAATATTATGAAAACTATTGAATCTATGTATGCGTCAAGTGCTTATTCGGTACGAACTAGCCAAGGTTATGGGCCTCATATGATTTCAAATATTGGCGTTAGACAAGGATGTATTATTTCTCCCACAATTTTCAAAATATTTATTGATGACATTAGCGCCGAATTTGATGATTCGTGCAAACCGGTTAAAGTTGGCGAAAAATCTCTAAGTCATATGCTATTTGCAGATGATCTGGTTATGCTATCTGAAACTGCTGAAGGTATGCAAAGATGTTTGAATAAATTGGAGAATTACAGCATAAGGAACAAAGTAGAAGTGAATCTTCAGAAAACTAAATGCCTGATATTCAGGAAACGAGCAACAAAAAAACTAACTGCCTTTAAATTAAGCAACACTCCGTTGGAAACAGTTAAGGAATATACCTATCTTGGTATTAAATTTTGTGCGAATGGAAAATTTTGCAAAGCCCAGATAGATGTTAACAACAAAGGGTTAAAAGCAATGTATAGTTTAATGTCATCCTTGCGCAAACATGAAATTTTCTCAGTAAGCATTTGGTGTAAACTATTTGACAAGCTGATAAAACCTATCGTTTTATATGGTTGCGAAATATGGGCATCGCATATTAATATTAACAAGCTCGAATCTATTCCATGTGAAATTACACATGTTAAATTTTGTAAATCAGTGTTGGGTTTAAATAGAATGGCGTCTAATCACGCGACAAGAGCAGAATTGGGCAGATTTCCGATAGCACATGATGCGATAATGAATGCTGTAAGATATATGCTTAAACTGTCTGAAAGAAAACCGAATATGTTACTTCAGAATTCTGCCCAAATATGCGAGGAATATATAATTCCACCGTTTTTGGCAGAAGCACTTCACATGCCAAAAATAAGCGATTTAGAGAATAACCTATCGCTGGAATATCTCAATAAAGTCCGGGAAGAATTAAAATGCGTTCATATTCTAACGTTCAAAAACGAAATATTCGATGACAACAAGAAAAATGGTATGAATAAATTAAGAACGTATCGTTGTTTCAAAGAACAATATGAAATTGAACCATACTTACTCCAAATTACTAATTTTTATACGAGATCGTGTTTCAGTAAGCTTAGAGTAAGCAATCATAAGTTGCAGGTAGAGGTTGGGCGACACGCTCAGCCAAAAATACCTTACGAGAAACGCATATGTAAAAAATGTGAAGCAAATGAAATTGAAACGGAAGAACACTTTATAATGAGATGTGAAAAACATAACCATTTGCGGAAGAGATTTTTCACTGAAATAGGAGTTCACCAACCAATTTTCGTAAACTTTGATGAAATAGAAAAGTTCATATTCCTCATGAAGGCTGAACACCCGAGTATATGCAATCTGATCTGTAACATGGTTCGGCAGTTTTCCGCAAATAAATGAGAATATAGTGTTGAGTTACAAATACATGTTATATATATATTTTATATGAAATTGTCTTGACTTGTGTTTAAATTATCTGTATTATGACAACTGCCCCGCGTGGGTGTATTATGTCAATAAAAATGTTATGTTATGTTATAGATACCTCCAACCAGCCCATTTTATATATAAATTATTAAATAAAGGAAAATGCCACAACCACTTTAACATTTCATTTAAATAGGAGAATCTCATTTTGGCTAACCGTTAAAAGCATTCCAAAACCTAAGAAATATGAAATTCAAGCAAATTATAAATTCAACTTCCTTTTACTGGTAGCGGTAACTGAAATTATACTCATGTTTCTGGTGTGTTTTTTAATTAAACAGATATTTTAAATACTTGGTAATTAAATTTTAACTTTTAAAAATTAGGTATTCTAATCTATGGGATAATTATTTTAACTCCTATAAATTTGAAATGATTGTGTGTTTAATTTGTAAATTGTTTTATAGTGGATCAAAAGCTCTTCGATGATCAGAGCTTGTGTTTGTATAATGTTTTACCTCCGACTTTTAAATATAATTTATCTATCTATCCATGTTACGAGCTGCTTTCAAATATGTAAAATATGTAATTCCCATTGTATGCCTACGTTTCTCGCAATATTAGTCATGTCTGCGATCAAGTTATGAAACACGAATATTTCACTTCTATCACCAAAATGCATGGGGATATACTTTGAGCGCAATTTATAAAAACATACAGGAGTGCCAAAGACTAGTTTCTATAAATTAATTTCACTCGCATATGCATGGCTATCCAATTTGTTGCTTTTGTCGTGGCATGTCATGGAGTTGCGGCCATTTTGACAGCCATTTAATGGACGTGATTATATAGTCTATATTGGTATTTTAATAATTTTCCACAGGGTCCTTGGTCCAGGTGTCCTCTATTCACTCCTATTTCAACAATATAATTTCTCATATAATGACTGATTTCGATATTTATATTTTCCTCGGTATCGAATAGGTCGAACTACCTTTCTACAGGCATTAAACGACAAAAATACGCATTGATGTCATAGAAAATACAAACAGCAGCCATGTGCGCGACATGGACCAGAAAAGAGCGTTCCGTGTTAGTCAACTCCTGATATGGTAGACATAAAGAGCGTTTGTTTCACTTCTGCGCGAAAATTTTCAAACAGCTGGAAAATGACTGGTCGACTGCGTGTTACGAATGGTGGTAATTTTAATTTATGTTCATATTTTATAAGCGCAACATTAGAAAATTTGTAATACGTTGGGTGCCAATATGAATGGGACACTCTCGCCAAAAGAAGTGCTGAAGGGTACACAGGGTTTGGAAATATGCTGAAGGATAAACCGGGGTTGTGCTCGGCACTAACATCGTTACTTAAATTGTGTTTCTGAAAGACTGGTGCTCATTCGCAGTTTGTTTTCAGTTAATTTTAATGTTCATTGGAACGTAAACAATTATTCTCTAAGAGAAATCATGGCAGATACGAAAACTAAACGTCATATAGAACGACATTTCAAACCATGTGTACCCTTCATCACATTTTCAAAACCTGTGTACCCTTCAGCACTTTGTTGGTAAGAGTGCCTCCTTCAGCTCAAGTAAATATACGCCAACGATATACGCCAACGCACATGAACGAACCAATCCAGTATCGAAATAAAAGGCCGCTCGGCCACAGTGTCCCCCGAACCGGTGGCTTCATTTGGAGTGGAGGCTTTGTAGAAGTATACTATATGAATACTTCACTTGTGCATTGTCTCATTACTGACATGCATACAAATAACCCAATCTTTAAAAAAAACTCTTAAAGTCAAAATATAACCTCAAATTGGCACAAAATGATGAAAATTACAAGAAAAAATGAATTTTCTAAGTCGAAAAGCCCATAACTCTGAGGAAAATCATCGGATCATACTCAAATTCGAACTTGACCTGTATTTTGATATCAGTGACTCACAAAATGTTTTTTCAATTGAGCAGTCCAAACTTGAGTTATCATCCGGAAACCAAAGAAAAAAGAAGAAAATTGAATTTTCTAAGTCGAAAAGTCCATAACTCTAGGAAAAATCATCGGATCAAACTCAAATTAGAACTCAACCTGTATATGACTGATGCACATAAAAACGGTATTTGCAATTAAAGGATCCAAACTTGAGATATCATCCGGAAACCGAAAAAGTTAGAAAATTTCTTAGTAAAACAAGTAGAAAAGGGCCATAACTCTCGCAAAAATGGGGGGAGTAAACCCATATTCAAACTTGACCTGTAAATAGGGCTGATAAACTCACATACCAAATTTGGTTCAGATATGATCACACAAACTGAAGTTATCATCCGGAAACTAGAAAAATTACAAGATTCTAAGTGAAAAAAGGGCCATAACTCTCGCAAAAATGGGCGGAGCAAACCCATATTCGAACTTGACCTGTATTTTGGTCTGATAAACTCACCTATGTAATTTGCTTTTGATCTAATAGCCGAAACTAAAGTTATCATCCGGAAACCATTTCCGGACGCACGGACGTACGGACGGACACCGGCTATTTTAATAGTCCCCCGAATTATTTTTTTCGGGGGACAATGACGGTGACACGTCGTAGTAAATGTAACAACGTCGTGACCATTCGGCATGCGTCGTGACGTCTCAATTCGTTGTTGGATATTCTAGGCTCGATTAATTCGGTCAATTATTATCTCAGTTTATATGGGAGGCCAAATTCACATTTATTAATAATTGTGCTTCGGCGCAATTGAAAATTAATTGCGCTTCAGCGCAATTAATGTTATATATATGGCTAAACCCTCCAGTTAATTAATGAATAAATCCAATAGAAATTAATTGGGCTTCAGCGCAATTATTTTCCCATATATGGGAACCGCCAGTTAATTAATGTAATAACATATCTATTCAGGGGTGTAAGCTTGTAACAATAATTGCGCTTCAGTCGGCCTCCCATAAGTTCAAGAAATATCATCTTAAATAAACCCATAATGTGAGTATATATTGATTATTTTGTTTTCATTGCCATCATGACGTTTACTAAAGACTTACTACGATTGGCTGCGACGATGATCAGTGAGATGTAAATCGTGCAATGCATGTCTACTCTGTCTAACGCCCGTAGAGATCATATTCCATCAGAACAAAACCTTGGAACTTTTTGAAGTTTTGACAGGGAATCTTCTAAAGTAGAAAAATTACGCGGCGAATATATTTCGTAGTTATCTGTTTCTCAATAATGTACTTCACTGTTGGTGAAGGTCCCATCTCGAATTTTCACGATTTAAGTGACTTTGTCTGACTTGGTGAGCAATTTTGCTTTGCGTCGCTTGCAATTACGGAATATCTGCTGGGTAATTAATTCGATATTTATTGCGATATCGGCTCTCAAATGTCAGAGAAAATCATGAATTTTGAGTTGGGACATTCACCTACAGCGACATCCATTATTAAGGAAGAGACATGTGACAACCAAGAAATATATTCCCCGCGTAATAATTTCGACTTTTATAAGTTTCCTTAATCAAACATTTCCAAAGTTATGTCATAGGCCATAGGCCTACTGGTGGAATATGATCTCTACGGGCGTTAGCTTGAGTAGACATTCATGGCATGATCTAAGTGAGACAATGAGTAGTTTCTCTGAGTATAATCCTATATTTTGGTGAACCATTCTACCATAACAAAAAATATCTTATTGAATCAGTCAAAATATATAAACAAAGAAACAACAGTTCGATCTTATCAGTGTCATGTGATGAAATGTAACTACTCTAAAAACAAATTAAAACACGTGGCGACAAGAAAGCATATTAAAGGTTCGTGCCTTTAATTTAAATGCAAGATTCATATGATAATAGTAAAGTCTGTAGCAAAAATGATACCAATCCAAATTTTTTATTTTATTTCTGAGTACTGATAACGAGAATGGCTTTAATAAAAGTTTAATTGTCAGAATTCGAAGTTATAAATAGTATATATACTGTTTAATATGTACGTGACTGGAGGGTGTAATTTCTCGCAATTCGCTATTAATGACTTTTTTTTTCTTCAGAATTCGAAGTTATAATAGTTTATACTTTTTAATATACGTGAAGGGTGTAATTTCTCGCAATTCACCATATAATTATATTGTTTTAACATTTATTTACAACCTATGATGTCTCCGGGGTTTACGTTGATAATTATGGCTCTATGCTGTAGACTAGAGCGGAATGCGATAAGTTGACCTGGAAAATATATACACAAGTCATGCAAGTGATGACATTGCAGCCAAGTTCGAACAGTGAGACATTTGACAATTTCGTAGACACAAACATTTAAAGATATATAATGTACTTATTCGGGTGCGTGAAACTAGTAAGTTAGTATTCGGGCACTATGCCAACTGAAGGAATATAGCATTCTAGTAACATCGCCGAAAATTTCAAACAAATCGACCTTACCAATAATCCACAGAAAACATGGTCTGAACTACGCGCAATTGTAAATATTTACTTCTCGATTCGGGACGCAACTATCTGCGATAAGCTAACGAAAACGATTTCGCCAACGAGAGTCACTGTATTTAATTAATATATAAGAATGGCGGTGTTTGTTGTCAATTTCGATATAATATTTGTAAAAATTACTACTTTGAGCAAGATTATTCTCCATTTCTATTTGATCACCCTATCGGAGTGTTTCACATCACTTTAAGTCACAACTCTTTTGATTATTTGTGACAAGATGACTTATAACTTAAATATAAGGTCAACATCCACCATTTTTATCATCCAGAAACGAGAGGCCGATCACGATCGACAGATGTTTAACCCATACCTTGACGATAGCGATTAGCTATAACTGATAATTTGTCAAAGATATGATCACAGGAATCCATATATCAGTAGCCAAATTGAAATCAAAAGCTCAAATAATCTGTCTTAAGATGGGTTAAAGTATTTGGGGTGGGGAGAAGTAGTTTTAAATCTCATAACTCTGTCCCTATATATTCACCCAAAGACCTCTCACTGTGAGATCCAACGGTTTAGTGATTTTGGAGGACATGTTTAGGAGTTTAAGTTAACTCATTGGAAGCAAAAGTGATAAACCCATATAGACGCCAATTTTGACCTGCCAGATATTTAAAAATTCATTCACTTCTAATGCGGAATTATAATTTGTTGACAAGCCAGACTGCTTAGAACAACATACATGCATGGGCTTCTATCACATATTTAAATTGTACTTTAATTACCCCCCCCCCCCCCCATTCTCCCAGTTGTTATTTGTTTATCAAAGATGTCAGACAGATATGATCAGATCTGACCTGTATAATAATTAATTCTTATATTGTTAGGTACATGCATATGGGATGCCAAATTGACATTTAATAAATAATTGAGCTTAAGCGCAATAAGAGATTCCTTATTGCGCTTAAGCGCAATAAGAGATTCATTATTGCGCTTAAGTGCAATTAGATCTTCCCTTATTGCGCTTAAGTGCAATAAAGGATTCCTTAATGCGCTTAAGCTCAATTATATATTAAATGTCAATTTGGCATCCCATACATGCAATATTAAGTGTTTCATAACAGGGTGTATGGTTTAAAAAAATATATGTAGTTTATACAATACAAAAGCATTATCTATATAAATGTTATACAGACATAATATGAAGAGGATGCTGGCCCCTATGACCCCTAAATCGAAACAGATTACCATAGTTCATATAAAAGAAAGTAAGTAGCCCTCAATCAAATGGTTTCACACATTACAATGTTTTACAAGTGGCTTGGACACTAGAATCCATAGCCTTCAATGTTAATCTGTTAAGCACTCTGTGGTCCCTAAAATGCAATCAACCATGACAATATGAACAAATGGGAAAATAAGGTTCCTGGAAATATTAACAACATCTATCATCTTGGTTTTCAAAACAAGGCATCACTTACAATAACCATGTAGATGTATCTGCAGTGCCTGTGCCTATTGCATAGATAAATCAAATTGGCTATCAGCCATTATTTTAATTTCACATTGAAGCACGTGCCTGAAGGGTTAATATATTTGTCAAAAGTCAAATAATCAGTCAATACCAAAATCAATAGAAGTTACTAGTGTGCAAAGATAACCATATATAAGAGATATTAGGAAGAGGCATTGTACACTATAGCATATGTCTATGGGAACCTTGGAAAGGGTTAATTATTTCTAGGCATATCAATGGGATATAGAAGACACTTTATATATAGGTGAGGCACCCCTTATCACACCCTGTAGTGTAGTGAAATTTCAAGAATAGGAGAAACAAGAGTTTCATGCGGTCATTAATCAAATTTGACAGATGCCAGCTGTGTTGTTTATCTTTGACTTCATCTAACCAAAGGCCAGAGCTCTGTACAATACCGGTATGTCATCACTCAATTAATAACAAGATTTCACTTGGAATGCAACAACTATGAAATGAATTCTCATATACTCTGGATATTGGATGTCCATAATGGTAGTTTATTGATATCATTATATTGCATGCAACTATTGCAATAAAATCTTCATATTTTCAAAACAGGACATCACACCTAATTATAAATGGTACAAAACTGAAACAAATAAAAGTGTCAATGACATTTTTTTTTTCAATCCAATTTTTTTTTATTATTATAAAAGTAAAATTTATAAAAAAAAAATTGTTAAATTGAGCATGGAGAAGTTTTTTTTTTAATTTGGTTTTCAAATTTTCTTTCTCGAAAAAGGGTCATAACTCCTTTAAATTAAATCGCATTAAACACATATTCAAACTCAATCTGTATTTTGGGCTGAGAGACTCACATACCAAATTTGGTTCCAATCAGATAAAAATTGTTTGAGTTATGGCAGCATGCGTGATTTCTAACGTCGAAAAAGGGCCATAAGTCTGCAAAAAAAATTCGCATCAAACCCATATTCGAACTCGATCTGTATTTTGGGCTGAGAAACCCATTAAAAAAATTTGGTTCCGATCAGATAGAAAATGTTTGAGTTGTCGCATTATGCGTAAAGTGTCTACAGACAGACAGACGGACGGACAAACGACGAGTGGTCAATCTGAACGTCGACACTCATTTAATAAACGAAGTGGCTAAAGAACGGTATATACCGCTCTTCAGTACTGAGGGCTAAATAATGGTATACCGCTCTTTAGTGATGAGGGCTAAAGAGCGGTACGGATTATAACGTTATGTGTTGGCGCAATGCGCAAAATATCTTGGCAACGCACGTGCCGCTCATCCAACCTGGACCGCTCTTTTGCACCGAGGGTTAAAGAGCAGTATACCGTTCTTTAGCACCAAACGCTAAAGAGCGGTATACCGTTAATTAGCGTACATGTATCAGGCCCATATAGCTAAAGCGCGGTATACCACTCTTTAGCGTTTGGTACTAAAGAGCGGTATACCGTTCTTTAGCCACGGCCTTTAATAAATACTCATTTACGAGTATACTTCACTTGGATCGAATTATCATCAGAATATTCCCCACCACTTGTATTATCTTGTTCACCTGAATGTCATCTGCTTATATTTCCTAAACATATAGGTCATTACAATTTGTACTTTTCGAACTGACGAGCTAATCCATATACCATAGAAGTGTTATAGTATGACGTAGTCAGATCTAGACCTTGTTATATAATCACAAATGAATCTCACATCTTTTATGTAATCCACAGAAAAGGAGCTTATTCGAGTGGTAGAATAATTATAAAAGAAGAGAATCGAAAGAGAGAGAGAGAGGGAGTGGGGAACAGGAACGAGTCAACAGAGGCAACAGCGAGAGGCAGAGGAGCGTAAGACACTACCTCCCATTACACATAACATCAGTATTCTTTCACAATTCTTAAAGTGATTTGAAACATTATGTTGGGCTCACAGCGAATAAACTTGCTCAATGCATATATTTCAATATATATTTTTTTTAATTTCCAGCACACAAGTTCATTCGGGTTGGGTCTCTATATAGGTTTTTTTTATTCTGAAGGTTCTCTATTCCCAAGGTTTTTATTTCGACGGATCTCAATTATGAAGTGTTGCTGTTCCGAAGTTTTCTATTATGGGCATATTTATTCAGAAATGCATCAAAATTTGCATGCTACCCCCCCCCCAAACCACACATGGATTTAACTATACTATTACAATGTACATTATAGTATTATCATAGTACATTAACGCACCCCATTCTAATTTCCAATTGTTCCAGATTTTGGTTTATAAAGGTACTCAATCCGATTCGATAGTCCCCATATAATCAGTTTCCAACAAAAACAACATTTTTTTAAATGCCTCTTCAGTTATCAGAATTAACTGCCCAAAAAATAATGCCAACCAATGAAATATGGCCGGATTGTCAATATATCTAATGCCAAAGCCACTTGATTTTAGAGTTATCCATCTTCATCCGCAATTTGGTCCGAGACCATCGGTTTGACGACTTTTTACCAGGCCACCAATAATGCTGAATTGGTCATTGTCGCATGGTTTCAAGCAAAAAGACACACATGATCTCTTAAACGTGCAAAAAGACACCCAGGGTGTTCCAAACCAGGATCTCAAACTCTCACCAAACAACAGGAATTTAGATTAGTGAGTCGTCTGCTATTTATTAAAGGTACTCAATCCAATTAGACGCTCCTAAATTACTATTTCTTTGGCTTTGGGGGTAAAACATATTTTATTCGAGTCGAGGAACCCACCCATCAAAGCTCAGAGTGATCAGATATCGATTTTTGAAGTTTGTTAATTTTTGGAGATGTGGACCAGAACCACGTGCTCAAACGGACAAATTGCAGTTGTAAGTTGGATAACTCGAAAATCAAGTGGTTACTATTAACAATAATAACCACTTGATTTTAAAGTTATCCATCTTACACCCGCAATTTGTCTGTTTGAGCACATGCTGCCAGTCAGACTCAAAGCGGACGGTATATGGATGCCCATTTAAATTATGTTGATATTTCACTCTGATCCCAGACAAATAATTATTATAATAATATTAATAAACAGCAGATGACTAATGTAAATTCCCATTGTTTGGTGAGCCTTTGAGTTCCTGGCTGTTTTCTTGCATGCTTGTGACATCCTGGGTGTCTTTTTGCTCGAAACCATGTGACAATGACCAATACATTTTTTTCAAAAATTGATATCTGATCACTCTGAGCTTTGATGGGTGGGTTCCTCGGCTCAAATAAAATATGTTTATCCCTGTGGCCAAAGAAATAGTAATATTGGAACTTTAATCGGATTATGCATCTTTAATAGCAGGAAGACAGAATAGGTTTAAAGATGCATTATCCGAATTAACACTCCCAAATTACAATTTTTTTGGCTGCGGGGGTAACAAATATTTGATTTGAGTCGAGGGAATCCACCCATCGAAGCTCAGAATGATCAGATATCCATTTTTGAAATTTGTTATTTCTCAAGATGTGTAGCTATTGGTGGCCTGGAAAAAAATTGACAAGGCGACTGTCTCTGACAAAATGTAGGATGAAGATGGATAAATCTAAAATAAAGTGGGTTTGGATATTAGATATTTGACAATCCAGCCATATTTTGTTGAACAAAAATGTTGATAAATAACACGTTTTGTGCAATTTGATACCATAGTTGACTGTGGTTAGTATTATTTTTGGGCAATTAATCGATTCTGATAACTGAAGCGATATTTAAAAAAATGTTGTTGTTGTTGGAATCTGATGAAATGGGAACAATCGAATCATATGCAGTACCTTAACCCTTTCAGTGCCAGGTCCGATTTTTGTATCAACCCATATACCCTGTGCCAATGCATTCTCTTATATATGCGAGTCGACCATAGGTCGACTCGCATATATAAGAGAATGCATTGACCTAACAATTTTTCATCATTTGTTATTATTTTATTATGAAAACATGGTGACTGCATGACTGAACAGAATAAGGGATATAGCTGGTGGACCCGACTTCGTCCGGGCTGTTTCCCCTCTGCTTTTCGGCGAATTGTGCAATTTGACATTGAATTGTCCATTTTGAAGGTCAAGGTCAGGTGGGGTCACGATTTGACCCGTCCAAAACACTGCGCGGACAAAAGTACCCGACAAAAGTACCCGTCGAAATCCATCCGGTTTTACCCGATTTGACCTTGAATTGGTCCGGGCTGTTTCCGCTCTGCTTTTCGGCGAATTGCGCAATTTGACCTTGAATTGTCCATTTTGAAGGTCAAGGTGAGGTGGAGTCACGATTTGACCGGTCCAAAACACTGCCCCGACAAAAGTACCCGACAAAAGTACCCGTCGAAATCCATCCGGTTTTACCCGATTTGACCTCGAATTGATCATTTTGAAGGTCAAGTCGGGGTCACGACTCGACCCGTCCAAAACACTCAGTGGACAAAAGTAACCCCACGTATCAAATTTCGTCGAAATCCCATCAAAATTCGCGATTTGACCTTGAATTGACCCGATTTCAAGGTCAAGGTCACGTCGCACGGGCAAATGAATAGGCTTACGACACTCCCCATACGAAAGTATCCCTAGACACTATTTTTTATCGAAATCCCGTGATACTCGGGCGTTTGACCTTGAAATGACCCGATTTCAAGGTCAAGGTCACGTCGCACGGGCAAATTAACAGGCCCATGCCACTCCACAGCCGAAAGTACCCCCACATACCAACTTTCATCGAAATCGGTTTGGTCGTTTTCGAGTCCATCGCGAACACACAGACAGACAGACACACAGATCTTCCAAAAATATATAATAGACTAGCCGATGAGCCCGACGTTGTCCGGGCTATTCAAAAACCAAATTTCAAGTCGATAGCTCTACCCGTTTCCGAGATCTGGTCTGCGCATGCGCTGCACGGGCTCGCCAATACGACGTTGACGACCGCCTGGTCAAACTACATACACGTACCAAGTTTCGTCCCGATCGGTCAACCCGTTTTCGATTGTATAAATGACATACATACAGACAGACAGACAGACAGAGGTCTTAAAAATATATAGGAGACTAGCTGATGAGCCCGACGTTGTCCGGGCTATTCAAAAACCAAATTTCAAGTCGATAGCTCCACCCGTTTCCGAGATCTGGTCTGCGCATGCGCGAAGCTGGCGTCGCACGGACTCGGCGACCCGATAAAATTCGTATCCGGGGCAAGATACATTCACATAGCAAATTTCAAGTCAATAGCTCCACCCGTTTCCGAGATCTCGTCTGCGCATATGAAAGACAGCACAACACGCATTTTTTGTTTTTCATGAATTAATTCATGGTACCCGTCCCTCAAAGATGGATCCGATGAAAAATTCCCCTGTTCCTAGGACATATATGACACAACAACCAATTCTGCCTTTTTAATCGAGATAATTGCATTCCGCGTTTCGTTTTGCATCCGTATTTTACGCATGGGTAGCCGTTTAGCAGCTTCGATTGTAATAAAGAGCGTTAATCCTTAACACCTCCGAATATGGTAATATAAAGATCGTTGATGCCTTAACCCCCGAAGTGGCGTTTGCGGTGATTTTGATGATTGGGAGTGGAGAATCGGTGCTCAGAGCTTGTCCAAAATGCGACGTCGACGATTCCCGTGGGTTTTTACACTTATATACGAAATTTGGTCTCGATCGGTCAACCCGTTTTCGATTCTATAAAGGACATACAGACAGACAGAGGTCTTCCAAATATATATGAGACTAGCAGGTGGAACAGACTTCGTCCGGGCTGTTTCCCCTCTGCTTTTCGGCGATTTGACCTTGAATTGTCCATTTTGAAGGTCAAGGTCAGGTGGGGTAACGATTTGACCCGTCCAAAACACTGCCCGGACAAAAGTACCCGACAAAAGTACCCGTCGAAATCCATCCGGTTTTACCCGATTTGACCTTGAATTGATCATTTTGAATGTCAAGGTCAGGTCGGGGTTACGACTCGACCTGTCCAAAACACTCAGTGGACAAAAGTAACCCTACGTATCAAATTTCGTCGAAATCCCATCAAAATTCGCGATTTGACCTTGAATTGACCCGATTTCAAGGTCAATGTCACGTCGCACGGGGAAACGAATAGGCTTACGGCACTCCCCATACGAAAGTATCCCTAGACACTAATTTTCATCGAAATCCCGTGATACTCGGGCGTTTGACCTTGAAATGACCCGATTTCAAGGTCAAGGTCACATCGCACAGGCAAATTAACAGGCCCATGCCACTCCACGGCCGAAAGTACCACCACGTACCAAGTTTCATCGAAATCGGCTCGGCCATTTTAGAGTCCACCACGAACACACAGACAGACACAAACACACACCCAGATTTTCCAAAATATATAATAGACTAGCCGATGAGCCCGACGTTGTCCGGGCTATTCAAAAACCAAATTTCGTATCCGGGTCAAGATACATTCACATAGCAAATTTCAAGTCGATAGCTCCACCTGTTTCCGAGATCTCGTCTGCGCATGCGCGAAGCTGGCGTCGCACGGGCTCGGCGATCCGATAAAATTCGTATCCGGGTCAAGATACATTCACATAGCAAATTTCAAGTCGATAGCTCCACCTGTTTCTGAGATCTCGTCTGCGCATGCGCGAAGCTGGCGTCGCACGGGCTCGGCAACCCGATAAAATTCGTATCCGGGTCAAGATACATTCACATAGCAAATTTCAAGTCGATAGCTCCACCTGTTTCCGAGATCTCGTCTGCGCATGCGCGAAGCTGGCGTCGCACGGGATCGGCGATCCGATAAAATTCGTATCCGGGTCAAGATACATTCACATAGCAAATTTCAAGTCGATAGCTCCACCCGTTTCCTAGAACTGGTCTGCGCATGCGCGAAGCTGGCGTCGCACGGGCTCGGCGACCCGATAAAATTTGTATCCGGAGCAAGATACATTCACATAGCAAATTTCAAGTCGATAGCTCCACCCGTTTCCGAGATCTTGTCTGCGCATGCGCGAAGCGGGCGCCGCACGGGCTCGCCAATACGACAACGTCAACCGCCTGGTCAAACTACACACACGTACCAAGTTTCGTCCCGATCGGTTGAGAATCGTGACATACAGACAGACAGACAAACAGAGGTCTTCAAAATATATATGAGATGAAAGTTGTTATTTCTCTTCTTAAACTTATTTGTTTTTTTGTTATTTTGTATGATTGCTACCTGCATTACCAATTGTTTGTTTATACACTTTTGTATAATATAAAATATGACCAACCACATTTGTCTCAATCATTCCGACAGTGTTACTTGCCCCAATGTTTGGGTTAAAGTGATGTGGAACTGGAACTCTCCCCTGGGGTGATGGGGATACCGAATTTGGAGCAGTTGAGTTTATGTCTATTCATTGTTGCAATTCTTCAGGGACGTGGCTCGAGGGAGGGGTTTCCACCATGATATTTCCAAATGAGTTTCATGTCTTTCAATGGGCATGGCACTTGACCCGAGAAATAATTGAGTGGGACCATCTAATGAAATAGAAGTTGCCATTTGTTTTTAATTTCAATAACAAAAGATATATTTTTTACATTTTAAACTCAACTTGGCCCACAGCAAACATTTTTTTACCCGATTGATCCCGAACATCATATGGCTCTCTGGGTTGACTTCGAGTATTAAACATTTCAAGTTTCACTCGCACAACTAAAATGTATGACATTAATTATTATGTACCAGGGGATTGCCAGTCAAAAATGGCGAGTCTATACATGCTCTTTTTTACGTTTTGGTGTGCATTTTTTATCGTTTTCATAGCTTAATGAGACAAAATTTAATTTAACCTTTCAGGAATTTTATACCCACCCACCCTGACTTTGAATACAATGTATACTTTCTTTAAGAAAAATGAAAGTGTCAATGACACTGTAGCTCAACTTGGAAAGGGAATAATTTTATGTGTTAAAGTCAATGGAGTGATTAGGAATGTGGATAGTTGAAAGGCCTAGTTATGCAAAGAGTAAAATCTAAGATGGCCACTGGCAGCCATGTTTTTTTGCCAAATGACCCCAAAAAGACTCGTTCCCATTTACATGTCATTATTAACATCCACTACAAATTTCATGATGATCTGACAAATGATACGACCTGTAGCCTGTGTCAAATGATTTAGTCATGCAAAGAGTAAAATCCAAGATGGCTGCTGGCAGCCATGTTTTTTGGCCAAATGACTCCAAAATGAATAATTCCCATCTACATGTCATTGTTAACATCCGTAACAAATTTCATGAAGATCTGACCAAAGCTACGACCTGTAGGCAGCGCCAAAGGATTTAGTCATGCAAAGATATAATCCAAGATGGCTTCTGGTGGCCATTTTTTTTGGCCGAATGACCCCAAAATGACTCGTTCCCATCTACATGTCAATATTAACATCCATGACAAATTTCATGATGATCAGACGAGCAGTATGACCTGTAGCCTGTGCCAATCAATTGAATTTTGAAATCCAAAATGGCCGCTGGTGGCCATGTTTTTTGCCGAATAACCAGGGGGGGCCGGAAAAAAACTGCAGACACAGGGTGGAAAAAACTGTTTTCTTCGGTTTGGGTACCCCCCCCCCCCCCAAACAGCAAAAACTGCAGTTTTTTTCCACTGACCATTTGCCCACCCCCCCCCCCCCCAGAAAAATCAAATCTACCCCAGCCGGACAACAAACTCGGTTTGACCGGAAACCGAAAAAAACACCAGAGCATACAATTCACGAGAAGGTGCTTGGTAACTTAGTTTAGATTATTACACTGATTATTATGACTAAAATGGTCATTGTCTACCAGTAGAGCGCAGATTTGTACCTCGTGATGTCATGACATGTACAAACATGTATATTGGTGATCGCAACGCTTTGTATGCAATTTAAAAAATGTCAACTAGTCATTACCTCGACTTTGAAAAAGATGCAAATGAGATGAGTGAGATACCAGCATATAACTGTTTTCTGATACCATTGGAGGAGAAATTGTTTAATACATGGGATAGTTCTGCAGTAAAAATTTGCCAGATAAGTGATCGCAGGGTAGAATTCTGCATTCGACCGCTTTTTGCCGCCGGTCCGGTCCACTATTTTACTTCAGTTATAATAAACTATCGCGAATATTATTGCGTATTTGCCGTCATATCAATTAGCAACGATGTATTAACGCATTCAAGTGGTTAATATCTATTAAAAGTTTGATGCCATGAAAACAATGTATAGATGTACTTTGTACACGTCACTGTCCGTATAATGTATTAGTGTAACACTGGCCAACACTATGTAGCACCCTATCAATGCGACAAACATGCAACTGAATGAGTATGGAACTATTTGTCATAAACATTGTAACATGGCATCAACTAATCAATTTGGATGGATATCGAATCGAGTATTCTATTGTTTTTCACAGTTATAATTATCGAAGAAACATGCAAACCACATTACATAGTACATACACAAGACAGTCACATTAATCCAATAGTAGTTGTACTTAGGTATATAACTGTAATTGTCAGGACTATACAATCAGCCATCACAATCTCCAAGACTCCAATATTAATGTAGTAGTCATATTAGTACACATTTGTATAATTGTCATCAGTATAGTTATTTCGTTTAAATTTCAATTTAATGAAAATAGGTATGATACGAATCATGCACACGATCAGTTGAGTGCCATGTTAGATTGGTTATAACACATTCTGGCCCTAGCTATATATCTGTCCAATGCATTTAATTAGTGCATGTTCGCATTACTAGAAATACTATTATTGTGCATCGTTCCCAGTATATCCCACCAGAGACAGACAATGATGCATACAATTGGCAAACAATGTAAGTTTTAACATATATGGACTCATTGCAATCCACTGCACTCAGTAACCTTATAGTTTGTACTATACAGAGTAAAAACTTTGAGAAAACAGAGAATTCATTAACATATAGCCTATTATAGGTGGACCGGACCGTTTTGGACCGGTCCAGGCATGTGTACCGGACCAGAATGGCCTGAACCGGACCGGACTGGACCGCCTTGGCAGTGGACCAGACCACCCAAGGTGGTCCGGTCCGGATCACAAATTCGACTGGTAGACACTGACATAGTCGGCATTATTAAGAGGGTTAATGGGGTCAATATCACATGTAAACCAAGACAGTGGTTATCCAAAATTGTTTTAGGTGGATTATACTACTCATGTATATATGATTTGGATATTAAGGTTAATCCATATTCTATAAAATGAGAGAAAATTGAAGTTGTGAGTCTGAAAATACATATATGGAAAAAAATTACATGCAATTTTTTTCCCACAACCCCCCCCCCCCCCCCCCCTAAATGAATAAGGAAAAAATTTACGTGTAAATTTTTTACGCCTAGGTACCCCCCCACCCCCCGGTACGTTGTGTCCCACAGTTTTTTTCCGGCCCCCCCCTGGAATAACCCCAAAATAACTCGTTCCCATCTACATGACAATGTCAACATTCATGACAAATTTCATAAAGATCGGACCAAAGGTAAGACCTGTAGCCCGTGCTAATGGATTGAATTTTGAAATCCAATGGCCGCTGGTGGCCATGTTGTTTGTCCGAATGACCCGAAAATGACTCGTTCCCATCTACATTCCAATTTCAACAGCCATGACAAATTTCATGATGATCAGACTAAAGGTACGACCTGTAGCCCGTGCTAAAGGATTTAGTCATACAAAGAGTAAAATCCAATATGGCTGCTGGCGGCCATGTTTTTTTGCCGAATGAGCCCAAAATCACTCGTTCCCATCTACATGTCATTGTTAACATCCATGACATATTTTATGATGATCAGACCAAAGGTACGACCTGTAGCCCGTGCTAATGGATTGAATTTTGAAATCCAATGGCCGCTGGTGGTCATGTTGTTTGTCCGAATGACCCGAAAATGACTCGTTCCCATCTACATTCCAATTTCAACAGCCATGACAAATTTCATGATGATCAGACTAAAGGTACGACCTGTAGCCCGTGCTAAAGGATTTAGTCATACAAAGAGTAAAATCCAAAATGGCTGCTGGTGGCCATGTTTTTTTGCTGAATGACCCCAAAATGACTCGTTCCCATCTACATGTCATTACTAACATCCATGACAAATTTCATGATGATCAGACGAGCAGTATGACCTGTAGCCTGTGCCAATCAATTGGCTGCCGGTGGCCATGTTTTTTGGCCGAACAACCTCAAAATTACTCGTTCCCATCTACATGTCAATATTAACATCCATGACAAATTTCATGATGATCAGACGAACAGTACGACCTGCAGCCTGTGCTAATGGATTGAATATTGAAATCCAAGATGGCCACTGGCGGCCATGTTTTTTTCACTAATGAACCCAAAATGACTCATTCCCATCTACATGTCAATGTCAACAGCTATGACAAATTTAATAATGATCCGACCAACGGTACGACCTGTAGCCCATGCTAAAGGAAATTGTTGAGGCATCACGCACACACACACGCACGACGGACGACAAAGCCATGGCAATAGCTCAAACTTTACAAAGTAAAGTTGAGCTAAAAATAGGTGTCACCGATAATGATGTAACTGTGCCACTCCTGATCTGAATGTGGCTTTTCTGAGTTTATACGATTCTGCTGAACACCAGTGAACTGCCGTTCTTTTCAAATGGGATTTTGAACTGATGACGGGTAGTCAAACTGTGTCCTGGAGCCGTTTTAAGTATAATCACTCAATTACACATCCCATGCACAACCTCCAACCAATTTACTTCGTTTTAATTGAGTTACAATGAGCTCAATCAAATCTGCTGATCTGCATTTTAGTATGTAAACTGCTGATCAGCAGCTGATCAGCAACTTTGGGTTTTCAGGCACTTGACACATTACGAAGGAAAAAAGATCGTATGTATGGCCTTTGGGAAACATATTCTATTGCAGAGTTTCTTTCAGCATTGTGAAATTTGGCGAACAACAGGATGTGGTCCAAATTTGGGCTCAATTGGATGTGTGGGTAAAAAGTTGTAAACTGTGACACAGTTACAGATGATAGTTTTTATATACATGGATCCTCTCCCCATGTTGAGCTACGGTGTCATTGCCAATTTCATTTCTTGCTCATATTGGCTGCGCTGAGGTCATTTTAACTTTAATGCGTTTGTCCACCTACCGGGTGACAAAAATATGGTCCCAACATTTGCCCCAAGTGAAAACCCCAATTTTAATGACTCCATAAAAATTCATCACTAAAAAGAATAGTAAAAACAAACAACACTAGATTCATATCATAATAATTTATATAGCACAATTTCATAAATACATTTTCATCACATTCATCCCACATTCAAGAAATGTATGTAGCTGAATATTTCACCTCAAGCAGGACAACAAAGACTCAGTCCCTTTGAAAAATAAATCTATTAACCACATACTCCAATGGCACAACGTAATCAACTACTCATGTGGCTACATGGCCCCCTACCAAGCCTGAAAATAGTGTGCCTGTCATTTGCAGAATGAGGTCCCCAGAGGGTGAATTTAGTGATGCTATCATGCACAGCAGGCTGGCATCACCAAATATACCCTCTGGGGACCTCATTCTGCTTAAGCATCATCTTCTGGGAAGTATCTATAGTCTCATTTTAACATCACTTTTAGTTACTTTTTCCCCTTCTGGGAAGTTTCTATATACCGGTACATGTACACTAATTTGCAAAAGATAAAATGTATAATCAAGGTGACTCATGGGTGAACATCACCAACATCAATATGATCCTTGGTTTCCCATAGCAGTTTAGGCCTAAACAGAATGAGGCTACCAGAGGGTGAATTTGGTGATGCTAGCCCACTGTGAATTATTTGAGTATAACATTAATGAATATTGATCAGTGAAAATGCGATAATTTGTTGAGTATATAAGAGTGTGTTACATGACTATTTTCCCATTTGTTTTTTCTGCTTCATACCAAGACTACAATAACATGACATTGATTACAAGGGCAGAAAATGTGACAATAATAGTGTTTGTTTCCTTTTTAAATTAGTCATCAGAGACCGCAAATCAAGTTGGAGGACATTGCATTGAAAACAATGTTGATTGCATATAAAATCAGCAAGGGATTCCCTGCGAAACAAAATTTAACAAATTTTATAGGCTAAGACTACCTTAACCTTTTTAATGAACAAATGTTCTGTATGAAATTCATAGTTTATATTTGTATTTGTCAACATGATTAATTATTATGCCTGTCATACCATAAAATCTAAATTCAGAAATAGTTAGAATATTCCTAAATTTATCAACAATTTTTCCAATGACTATCACAAGTCTGGCTTTGACTGTTAAGCATGTTTACATATGTTTGGACTCAATTGGCCTGATTCGCAGACCGATGTGATCTGTTTCATATCTGTGGTAGTTCTATCTGAATTGTATTGGACTGATTCGCAGACCGATGTGATCTGTTTCATATCTGTGGTAGTTCTATCTGAATTGTATTGGACTGATTCGCAGACCGATGCAATCTTTTCCTATCTCTGTAACCTGTAAAAGAGAACCAGTACATCGTCACAACATGAGATGGCAGAGATTTAGCAAAGGATGAGTAGTATGTGGATGGGACATAGGGAAGTGGATGGTAGCGTGATAGTGTAATTTCAAGTTATTTTACTAGAAATATTAGGAATTTTTGTTAGTAAGGCCCCCCCATTAAATTAAATTGTAATTCAATTGAGTATTTGTCACTAAAAACAAGCATTCTGATTGGACGAGAGCGGCTAACTTCAGTTTTCGATTCACCGACATTGGCCGCTTCAGCGTGCATCGAATCTGAATGTAGCATGGTCAAATTTCATCGGCACAGAACGAGTAGCGAAATGAGCACACCCACGCGTTGTTGTCTATAGATACCGTTCATCGGCTGCTTCAGCGTGCATCAAATCTGAATGTGGCACGGTACAATTTCATCGGAGCAGAACGGAGTAGCGAAACGAGCCAACCCACCCCACAGGAAATGATTACGGAGCAGTGTTCCGAGTAACGCAATGAACAAACCAAACAATTTGTGCACGGTGACAACGGCAAAATGAAAGTCTTGATTCGTGTCATGAAAATGACTAAACGATACTTTTTATACAGTTTTTTTTGCAAATTCCTTGCTAGATTGAATTACAATGAAGATAAACGTACCCTGTTTCGTTGTACATTCTGGGATTCGAGCATGAAAACAGTTTGTGAACTTGCCGGCAAGTTCACAAACTGTTTTCATGCTCGAATCCCAGAATGTACAACGAAACAGGGTACGTTTATCTCCTAAATATCTGTGTTCTCGGTAAATTGAATCTCAATTTTGAGATGCAGAGAGAGGCTATTTATTTATATTTTTCTAAAAAATCTGGAAAACATGCTCCATAAACAAAAATAAATTTTCAAATCCAATATTTATAACAGAAAATATTGAAAACAAAAGTGTCAATGACACTGTAGCTCAACTTGAAGCGGAGATAATTTCATGTGTTACAGTCTATGGAGCGATTTGGGATGCATAAAGCTGAAATGTCTAAGTAATACTAGATGTGATCATGAAGAGATATATATAATTTAAAATCCAAGATGGCCACTGGCAAAAACAAATTATGGCTCCCATCTAGAGGTCACCAGAAAGGTCCATATGAAGTTTGGTGATCGGATGAGGAATGGACTGTAGAGGGTGCAAATGATTTGGTCATGCAAAGAGCAAAATCCAAGATGGCTGCCAGCAGCCATGTTTTTCATCGAAACATTTTCAAATTTGATAGCTCCCATCTAGAGGTGATCCTAAACATGCCTCTATATTTTCAAAACAATTCTACAATAAATGCAGGCTGCAGGGTGTGCCACTGGATTCAAATTTGAAATCCGAGATGGCTGCTGTCAGCCATGTTTTAAAAAAAAATTTGGTGACGATCGGATGAGAGATACGACCTGTATGGTGTGCTAATGGAAATTGTTGATGGACAGACACACAGATGCCAACCCATGGAAATAGCTCAAACTTGACCTCATCAAGTTGAGCGGTTGAGCTAAATATGATTGACGAGGCCTTTTTTTTTTATTTCAGAGAGGGAGGGGCTTGAGAAAACGGATGTTTATTTTTTTGGCCTATACTATATCAAATTATTTGGCTAGTTTTTTTTATCGACTCTGAACAAATTAAGTCATCTATTTGTGCAAATGACTATTTTAGTTACTTTTTCAGAAGTGAAGCTGAACAAATTATTACAATATTTTTATCTTAGATATCTAATGACAATAATGAGGGTATAATATTAACCAACTGCACTATTTATTCAGTTCAACATATAAACTGATAACTTCTTTATTCCATACTCTATGAGATTCTTACAACCCTTGTCCAATTAAGATCTTATTAGAGTTATAAAATGCACAGAGATGACAACAAAAGACCGCTTCAGTCATCAGAATTGATTAATTGCCAAAAAATAATGCTAACAACTGTCATAGTATAAATTGCCCGAAACATGGTATTTATCAATATTTGTTCGACGAAATTTGGCCTTGTTATCAACACAAGGCCTCTTGATTTTAGAGTTATCCATCTTCATCTGCAATTTGGTACGAGACTGTCGGCTCGTCAACTTTTTCTGGGCCACTAATAAGTATCAATGGTGAAAAATAATAATTTCAAAAATTGATATCTAATAACTCTGAGCTTTGGTAGGTGGGTTCCTTGACTCGAATCAAATATGTTTTACCCTTGAATCCAAATAAATAGAAATTGAGGGGCGCTTCATCGGATTATGCATCTTTAATATATTTCCATATTCAACAGTACTGGACTGGAATTTCCAAGTCTTAAAATAACGAAACTCCACCTTCATGGAATAGTACCAGTTCTCCCGGCAGTGTTCTATGGAGTACTAATGGAGAGGGGGGCTGCTTGGAGTTTGAACAAGAGAATCGCTAGGGCATGGCAAAATACGCATGTGGTATTTTCAACAATGGGCTATAATTCAGGTGAATATTGGCAGGCAGAACCCAAACCTGAACTTGACCTGTATTTTGGGCTAGTAAACCCACATACCAAATTTCATTCCATTCAATTCAGACTTACTAAAGTTATCAGTCGGAAATGAAAATTAAATGCAAATTCCTACAAAAAAGGCCGTAACTCTGGTGATAATTGGCAGGCAGAACCCAAATTCGAACTTGACATGTATTTTGGGCAAGTAAAGTCACATACCAAATTTCAATCCAGACTTACTAAAGTTATCATCCGGAACGAAAAAAGCAGACCAATAACATAATAGGTTATTTTTTTTCAAGACAGGCATTTAAAAATGACCTGCATACAACTCAACAAAGGAGTAGAGATGTCTTACCTGTGTCGCACGACAGACTTGTCCTTTGTATTCCGGCAGATAACAGGCTCCACTCAGAGGGCATTTTACTACAGGTTTACCTCTGGATAAGAAATGTAAAATATTTAATCATTAAGAGCTGATAACAGTAAAGACGTATTGGTGTCAGTGAGCATCTTTGGTCCTAGACTTAGTTCCTCTGTGTTTACCACTAGGCACACTATATTTATAGCAGGTCTTTAACGGAAGAATAAAGGTAAAAATTTTATAGCTATAAATTTTTTGGGCATTTTGGTCAATTTATTAAAATAAAAGCTAAAATCGGTTAACCCGTTCTCTACTGAATACTTTTCGATGAGTAGTTGTCCCCTAGGAAATGTTCATATATGTCATTTGTTGAACTTATTATCTGAACATATCCCATGTCATCTGCTTTTATACCCTGAACATCCCTACAGATGAATAATAGACCCTTCAAATGTAAACTTTTATAACTGAATGGGAGAATCCAATAAGTAAAGAAAGGGTTAATATTTCATTTTATTTAGGCTTGAGTTTCTTTTCCAGCATTTATCCATATATTAGAAGGTGATGGATAAATAATATCATCCTCTTCAAAATTTGTTGTTGGAGAAAATATGCTACTATGTACTGCTCTCAATGACACTTAAAGATGGTCTATCTCTTCCTAAACATGTTTAATATAGTTTCCTGGGTATAAAGTAATAAATATGAATCGATGACACCCGTCCGTAAACACTTTTATCAATTGATATTGATTTTATATCGTTATTTTCTTATATAATGCGATAATAAAATGAGACATATTTTCATTACTATTTTTAGATAAGAGTTATATCGCGCATGGTATGCTCCGAATAAACGCGAGCCATAAAATTACCCTAATTGATTGTATTCTAGACCAGAAAATTCGAAATAAAATCAATATTAATTGATAGAAGTGTTTCAACACAGGGGTCTTCGATTCATATTTCTTATATTATACCCAGGAAGCTATATAAATCTTGCTATAGGAAGATATAGATCATCTTTAAATAAGTATGGATGATAATATTACTGTATTAACAGACAAATCAGTCCTTTACACAAGTGGAATGGTGCGAGAGTAACAATTTGTTCCCTTGATTTCAATGACAAGAGCAAATTGCACAAAAACAAAGATATGATGTATTCAATCTTCAAAATAAATTTTTTAATAAGATATAATTGGCTAAGTCATTTAATTATAACACAATTTGAAAGCTTTCAACTCTGAAAATTCATTCAACTTTAGGTTTGGAGTCACTTGGTCTTTGAATGAACGAGAGCAATTTCACCCGTCTCATGTAAAGGACTGACACATGGATTCATTGGTTCACTGCTCTGCATGTTGATAATCAGAACAAACCTGTATATAGCCGTGTAAGATGCAGCACATATATCAAATGGATTGTGTTCGTCGTATACTAGCTGGTGTTCATCAATAGGATTCTTTTCACAGGCTGCCATGATCTTGCGTGTCTGTAATAATACATAGATAATGTACATTAGGCCATATAAACTTAATAGTTTGTTTCTCAGGGATTTTCTTTTTCAAAGTGATGAGGGAGGCAGTTATTTATATTTATTATTTTTTTCAAATTAATTTTGTGGTGAGGCAGGTATTTATATATATAATATTTATCGGAGTCCCATATTAAGGAATAATACTGGATATGGACACTATAGTGAAACAGGACAGCTGACCATCATATAATCCCCTTAATTTTTTAATAAAGATTGGTATAAAGTTGTATAGAGGAGACAGTTTAAGATGAATGGTTTCTTTCAAATCAAACAGTGCTGTTTTTATTTCCTTCCACAACTCAGCTTTCAGGAAAGGCTGCTCAAGCGTTTTCCCCAACTGCTCGGTGAAATCCATAAGCTTCAGACTGTCTAGTCGTGGCACTCCATGCTTTGACGTTTTGGGGTCATTATAGCCAAAGAACTTGCGAAGTGATTCTGGATCATGATACGCTCTATCTTCTAGTTTAGAAATGTGTGGCCCCACATACCACAATGCATCACAAACACTAGATACGAACTGTCGACCGACACTGTCCAGACTATCCCGTCGGAAACCAACTTTTTTTCTCCTGCAACCAATCAATGAATGAGTTGGTTAACTCATCACGTTTATTTTTTACATTGACAGTTTTTGGCAAAACCATCTCTTTGCCACTGGTCATCATCATCGATAACACGTCATCAGTTACTTTCACATTGGCGGCCGGTGGAACATCGTTTCCGATTACAATTTTGAAGTATCTTCCAAATACTGCAATCACCTCAGACACTTTTATTTCAGGAGAAAGTTCGTCAAAATCGCCGGTTTTTGTTCTCCCCACCGCTACCGTAAATTCACCGATGCTTGCACCGTCAACATCTTTCGTTTTCTCAGTATAATCCTCCCCCATTTGACGAACGGATTTCGACTTTTCGACAGATATGATTGTCCAACATCGGTCACCGATAGAAATATTGACCAACGTAGCCATTTTGATCTTGTCACTAACCGGAAGTTATCGCCCTTGGTGAATGTAAATTCCGGTTAGCCGGATAGATTTGCACTTTACGTATGTAAACTTTTAAGAAGAATTATTCGGGCCGGGGTGGTTTGGGACATGCAGTATTTAAATATTTATTATTTTATAGGTGCCAATAAATAAGGGGGAGGCGCAGGTTTTTGGGGGACGCGGCGATCCCTGAGAAACGAACTATTAAGTGTGTATGGCCTTATGGCTACCAAACAATCGTGATATTATGCGAGTAAAGGAATATTTGAACTCATAGATAACAAAGAGGCTGGACCATGGTTGCTGGGATACCCCCATGGTCGGAAACCAAATTGTGAAAAAAAATGTGATGAATGAACAAATTACTTGACAATTCTAACAAATGACGGATGGAAATCCAACATTTTCAGATAAACAAGGAGGGATAACTCTTGAACGAACAAGAGGTGTGACTGTCCCAATGGGACTAAGGATACCCCCCCGTGTTTTTAAAATACTAAGATGTTTCACATGTCAGTAAACATTTAGTTAAATTAATAAAATAACAGTTCCGATTGCAGGTGCACAACCCTAACCCTAATCTTAAACCTATTGACCTTAAAATGTAGGAATAAAAGCTCGGACAAAATTATGCATGTTGCGAAAATGTCGAAAAATGGGACGAACTCCACAAAAAAAAGTCGGACAGACGTCATAATCACAGGTGCACAGCAAGCCTTGAAATAATTATTGACATGGTGCCTGTCAAAATGACAGACACCAAATGGATGGTGGCTGTCATTTTCTGGGCGGTGTCTGTCAAAATTATGTGCTGTCAATTGTTCTCATATCTTATTTTTATGTGATAAATAATGCTGCAATACCATGTAAAATAATCTTCTGTGACCTTCAAAAGTGACTCAGTGTTACTGCTACAATCATGCTTTGTTTTTAATAGAAATTTGTCGATCCATCAACCCAAGATCTATTAAAGTCCTTTCAAATTTCAATTTCCTTGACTTCGGGGATGCTGTATTTGCATTTTAAAGTGGATAACAACCCCCTTCTTGTCTGCCTCGAATTGCAACCACTGAATAATTATAAGGTAGTGCTCTGGCAATTCGGAAATCCATTTGTGAACTGTGGTTACTTTTACTGTTCAACCAGTGATCCCCCGCCCTCGTTTCATTATTTCATGTCATTAAATACAGCTTTAAACGGCCGTACATCTATCGTATTGCTAGACAAGGAGTACAGGCATTTTTTGTTTCTTAATTATTATTTAAAAATTGTATAAATGACCTTGATTTAAAACGGAAGTGTTAAAAGGTGAACGGTAAGCCAATAATTACGAACCGCACTTAAAACGAAACGAAACTTCCAAGTTGCTGACGCGATTAAAGAACAACGCGATATCTGATATAGTCATAAGAAACTACACGATACATTAACGTATCTAATGGTTTTGTTCTGTCCAATCCAGATTTGCAAAAATAAATTGATAGAAATGACTTATCCAGTTATATTTTATCTGATGGGATCATGGGAGTAGAAATATGCTGTCGGACAAAATGTCCAACCAGACGCAAATTGTGTCGGTCAAAGCTGCTTTGGCGACTGTCATTGACCGTGACCGACCACTTATTTCAAGCCTTGGTGCACAGGTTCCCATGGTACTAAATATCAGTGCCAAGATTAAAAAACATTGACATAAAAATGTAGGAATAAAAGCTCGGACAAAATTATACATGTTGCGAAAAATTTCTAAGTCGAAAAAGGGGGCATAACTCCACCAAAAAAAGTCCGACAGACATCATAATTGCAGGTGCACAGGTTCCCATGGTGGTTGATGTCTGTGCCAAGTTTCATGGAAAATGATCATAAAACGACTGAGAAAAACTCCGGACAAATTTGTGTCCACGGACGGATGACGGACAAACAAGCCGATTCCAGTATACCCCCACAACTTTGTTGCGGGGGGTATAAAAATGTGAACAACGTCAATGAACCCTCTTTTGAAAGCCGTCCTGATTCCAAACCTGCATACCAAATTTGTGGTGGGAGGATGGGCGAACAGCCAATGTAGTCTGTGTTAAATGTGTCATTACTGGTTTGAAGGTTTCATTATTTTACAAAACTGGGAAAGTTTACAAAAAAGTGAACAATTTGGATATGCAACAGCATATTTGTATTCAGTGAAGACTAACTCTGTGTTATTGGTTAAAGGAAAATAGCTCAATTTCTGAATTCTGTCATCTGCGCTTTCAAGATATTTTTTTCAAACTGCTACTATAACTCTTTTTCTATTTCAAATATTTCTCAACTCTAACATAGCTCTATCAGGTGGAAGAAGCTTATTTACTGACATTCACTCCATCATGGGTTGAAAATGATCATTTTGATTCCAAAAATTGGTAAAATTAAGCGTTTTGTGTGTGCAAACCAAGGAGCATAACTCAGTGAATAATTTTACGAAGAAGCTAAAGTACAGACATATGATTACGCCTACAATTTAAAACATGCTTGATGGGACCTATGCCAAAGATAAGGGCTCAGCATAGATTTGAAGTACATTACCCCCTCCTAGGTTGGAAAAAATTTATGGAAGTCGTGTATTGCTACCTCAGACAATTTTTTTCTTCTGAATCAATGAGGGAGGGAGTACTGTATTTTTTTTTTTTTTTTTGTGTGCACATCATAAGCATGGATTATGATAGCTTCCTTGTCTAGTAATTGTCAGAAAATGTAGAGGGAACTTGTTATGCATATACACTCATTTAATCTGATATAAAAATTACATTGTGCAACTGGTATGACCTATATTGGGATTATCTATAACGCCCCTGACTATTCATAAATGTTGTCTATAAATGGACACCTCTCCATTGCAACATGTGATCCTAAATTTCCTACAGTGCCTTCCAATTGTTCTGGAGTCACATATGTGGCATGCTTGGTAGGTCATGCACTTAACACTATGATTGGTATTAGTTAAGCACATGTACATTCCATTCTATTGTGTTCTACATCTCTTACTGTAATTTTTTATCTTCATAACAATGAATGCCATTTTTTGCAGAAAAAAACCCCGAAATATTAGGGGGGAAACCTACTTTTTTGAGGTGTTTAATTATTTTATTTGTTTATTTGTTGAAATTATAAGTGGACAAAGAATATCCATTAATTACCTGTGTTGATACATCTGGTTTGGGGCCTAGCTCTAATAATCGTCGGGCGAATGTTGCCGCTGTTTTGTAGTTTTTCATTTTGAAGAAGAGGTTAAGAGCTGTTCGTAATGTCAATATTAAATGCACTGGTTGTAATTTGCAATGTGTGAAGTAAGCAGCCATCTGAAAGGAAAATAATAAGAGGTTATAAAGAACCAGAATGTGTGAAGTAAGCAGCCATCTGAAAGGAAAATAATAAGACGTTATAAAGAACCAGAAAAAAACAATCAGAACATACACATTTTTTGTAAAATTTTTTACATACAGTAAAACCTGTCTTGAGAGATCACCGTCAACGGCGACCACCTGCTATTTCCGACCGCATTTCCTGTTCACCGACTGGTTTATTCTATATATCACCTTCAATGTGCGACCACCTGTCAAACGCGACAGCGACCACCTAATATTTGGTTCAAACACGAATTTCACCTGCATTGAGAGACCACCCCAATTTATTAACGAAGAAAGAAACATAAACGTCGGTTAAACTATGCAGTATTGCACGTGAAAAGACACAAGTTTGATACAAGTTACAACCGGATATGAGTGATCGTCTTCATCAATTTATCTAACCGCTCTGGTACCTCACTATACAAATGTGTGTATACTGTTAAACATTAAATGCTAACTAGACACAAAATCCTCTCTGATGGTCCCAAATGTCGCATCCACAAATAAAAAAATATGAAAGTCGTTGAGTTAAGAGTTTGAAGTTTGAACAAGCCCGTGTCACATAATATTAGTAAGCGAAACCGAAAGTACAAAATACGAAATTTCCGATATGACAAATGGACTCGTCTTAACGTTTACCTCAGACATAAATGGACACGTTCTGTGTGCGTGCATAGTGCGACTCAATGTTATTCGTGTATGCGTGGTATTATCTGATATTTAATTGGCTTCAGACTGGAGGCCATTAACAAATTGGTCCATATTTGTTTTGACAAATGATTCAATCAGCCCGTTGGAGAACAATTAATTAATATAATGATGGATTATGAGGGATGCCCAAACTGTGAAAATGGTTTTAGTGGATGCGTGTCCCGCGGCTTACTTAATGTAAATAATTAAAATATACTCGTGGTGTTGTATAAAAGCATTTGATAGTTTGTAAGTTCTTAAACTTCAATCATGGACCGTTTTTCTAAATATGTAACGCCACAGAAAAAACGTTTAATTCTCACTCTTGTTATTATGAGATTATATCTTTGTGCTTTTTGAATAGCTGATCCATGTTCTAATCAATAATCTTACAGTACATAATTTAACTTTTTTGGTATACCACTCTATTGGAAGACCACCTGTTTTGAAAATGGGTGGTCTCTCAAGACAGGTTTTACTCAGTCTGGGTGAACGTCGACTCTACATTTGAAATCTAGAGTCTGGAGCTAATGTCGCCAAAACCATTTCTATTCAGCGAAGGGCTTCCCCAAAATGACGTCACGGATTTTTAAAAATACATCGATGATTGAGAGGTGTCCCCACGTGTTATTTGTTGTGCTTCGCAATAACAATGGCCGACTCATCAACCCCTAGAAGGCCTGTGTCGCGACATAAACTTACAGAAGATAATATTTGTCGTGTGTGCGACTATTCTTTTTCGGGAGATGAACTCGCCGCATCAACGGGAAAGCTGCATCCGAGAGCAAAAAATAAGGTCGTCATCAAAAATGATGCTTTAGAACTATTTAAAAGCATAAAATTAAGTGATTTCCTCGGTGTTTCAGATGACTTTTTTACGACAAATAATTTGATTTGCAATCCATGTTACAATAAAGTAAATCAAATACACAGACATGAGTTCTATTTATATTTATGGGAGGCCAAGTTGGTACCATACGCAGGCCTATCTATCAGGTCTAGCACATCCTTCAAATTAATCCGAATCATACCGAATATATAATTTCGAAGCCATTTTTTCTGTCTCTGTTGTATTTGCAAGCCTCGCTTTCGATCGGAGAAATACCGACGAAATTCCGCTCTGTATATATTTAGAGGGGACATTATGGGACAGTCTCCGCCCACTAACACTTGTTTATTAACCCATAACGGTTTCATTGGACGGAAATTAATTTACGCAATCAATCAGATTACGGAATCCCGAGGACTTGGAAATGAAATAGCGATGTTATCCGTCAGACCTAATATTCAATGTTGTTATGAATATTTAGGAATGAGTTTACTTAGACTGGGTTTTACTGTACTTCAACAATTTTTATTATCATTATTTAAATTTTTTCTTACATTCTTTAACAATTATAAAAAATAATATAAATTTGTTAGGCCAATGCATTCATGTATACATGTGAGGCGACCTATGGTCAACTCGCATATATAAGGGAATGCATTGGCACAGGGTTTTCACAAAAATTCATTAAATCATCCTGTAATTAATCAAAGTTAACTTTCAGCCTAGCATTTGGTCACATTCCAAAGATCGAAATCTGCTTAATACATACTAATGTTAAGCCCACACAGGGTATCTGCCCATTTCTGGTGAATGAATTCAAGGAGTTTCAAGGAGGTTCCAGTAGTCAATTCAAGGATTTTCAAGGACTGCCCCGACAATTTTCAAGGAGTTTCCAGGAACCAACTGTTGAACATTTAATACATGTGATACCACGTTTTCCACCATAATTTTAGCATTTTTAGCTTTTTAGGCCTTTATGGGTAATTGCATTACCATAATTTAAATTAATGGGAACATTTAACTAATACATGTAGTGTGATGACAGTAGAAGTTGAAGTACTAGAACTTGAAGAGGTGTTTTCGATACGAGCAGATGTTCCCGGGCGGGCTGAGGTTGGTAGTACCGGTTGTACTAGTGATCTAACAGCTGTGACACTGACAGTTTGGGCTGCTTGTGGTGCTGGCTGCATAAGACTGGCAATGGGTACAGTCCCCTGGATTTCAATGTCATTTTTCTGGTGCTTCAAACTTTTTGCATGTGACACCAGGGCACTTTCGCCCATGTTTGCGACGTCAAATATTTTCTTGCATAACTGACATCTAGCGTTATATGTGTTGTTCTCAACCGCCTCCACCCATTTGAATTTGGCGCCCCATTGCGTCTGGTATTTGCATTTACCACCGGGCATGTTATTTAAAATACTCGTAAACAGGAAATGAAGGTCATCGGAAGCGGATGTGATTTTTTTGTTTCGGTTTCGTTTTTGTTAATTTGTACGTTTTTATGTAAAACACGGGTTTCTAATGTCGAATGTATATATAATATACAAATTACCTCAATCCGATACAATAAAAATACACTAATTACGCTACCTGGGTTTGAAAAGCTCAGAACTATTTTTTATCGTGTTCAATTTTATGATACTTCATAGGGGGGTCACATAATTGAAATAGACTCGCGAGTATTGGTGTTTTGCGGGAAATGGAGTTACATCCCATGCTTCATTGGGGGGGTCACACAATTACAATTGACTCGAGATAATTGCCGCCAGCGGAAATTCAAAATGGGGTTACTTCCCATATACCAACAACGCGTTCGGAACTAAACTATCTATATTTATTGACTCCCGATGAATCGATATACCTGGGTTTAAGGGCTACATAGAATTCCAGGGTTTTCAAGGAGTGGGCATTCAATTCAAGGGTTTCAAGGGCCCTGGAAAATTGATTTTCCAAATCAAGGAGTTTCAAGGAATTCAAGGAGCCGCGGATACCCTGCCACACAAAGTAAATTTCCCGTTTCTCAGGCCTGTGCGCGTGGTCCCGGGACCACATACTAAAACATTTTCATTTGCATTCTGTCTGTCAGGGAAAGATTTAATCAGTATGAAATAATAGTGGTACATTGCATGGTCTTATAGAGACACTATGTTCTTTTCACCAATTTGTTAGAAATTAGTAACGCCCCACATAATGTTTGGAACTTGAAATTTTTAAGAAAGAGCATTCCAAATCACTGACAAAAATTTGCCTTTTTCTTGTAGTAAATGGCTTTACAATGAACAGCTGGGTTGGTTGGTTGTTTACCTCACATTGTCTCTTCTGTTCTGCGAGGTCTCCTTTGGGTAAATCCTTTCTGTATATCTCCATAGACAGACCAACAATGTACTCTCTGCATATCTCAATTAGCTGCTGTGCCTGGAATAACAAAATCATACGTCAAAACTCAAAAATAAAGCCCCTTATACAGCTACCTTATATGCATAAATCATACTACTAGAAGAGTAGTGATTGTATTGATATTGTGTTTAATCCAACTACACTTGCAATAGAAACAAATTGAGACAGGGCCCTGTGAACACCTACACTCAGTTAATTGAGGGTATCTATCAGCCAATTATTAATCAACTATATACCCATATCAAGATACAACAACAAGCCTTGAAATAGTGTGTCTGTCATTTGCAGAATGAGGTCCCCAGAGGGTGAATTTAGTGATGCTACCCCGCATAGCAGGCTAGCATCACCAAATTTACCCTCTGGGGACCTCATTCTGCTTACAACTCAGCATAATGAGTTTCCCAGAGGGTGAATTTGGTGATGCTACCCCGCTATGTGGGGTAGCATCACTAAATTCACCCTCTGGGGACCTCATTCTGCAAATGACAGACACACTATTTCAAGGCTTGAACAACAACATTTCTTCAAAATATGCTTTAGTTATCAGAATCGATTAATTGCAACAAAATAAGGCTAACCACTGTCAACAATGGTATCAAATTTCACGAAACGTATTATTTATCAACATTTTATTAAACGAAATATGGCTGTATTATGACTTGAGTATCACAAAATTTGGCCGTATTACCACTTGATTTTAGAGTTATCCATTTCATCTGCAATTTTGTCCGAGACCATCGGTTTGACGACTGTTTTCTAGGCCACAAATAATTGCACATCTCGAGAAATAACAAACTTAAAAAATCGATATCTGATCACTCTGAGCTTTGATGGGTGGTTCCTCGACTTGAATAAAATATTTTTTAACCCCGAAGCCAAAGAAATAGTAATTTGGGAGCGTTAAATCGGATAATACGTCTTTAAGCGGTTGCCTGCATCTCTCCAAATGTTATTACCGAATGGTCCCAAATCATTGAAATGATATGACAAGTACACAGACAAGATAATTGATTTTCAGGAACGTCAAAACTATTAATTCATGCAAACCCCAGCGTGATGCCTGGCAGCAAGATACACATTTGTTATGAAGGGGTTGACAGGAAAACAGCCTTAACCATTTCTTGACGGGAGCAACGTAAAGATCATGTGCCAGTGCATCCTCTGATATATAAGGTAAATATTGTTTGTTAGGCCAATGCGTTCTCTTATATATGCGAGGCCCCCTATGAAATTTTGCGAAAACCCTATTGCAAATAAGTGACAATCAATGGAATAAATCCGAATTGCGAAATTGCCAATGCATTCTCTTATTGGGAGCCTCACATATATAAGTGAATACATTGTCCTAACAATATTTATCTTGACCTTGTAAACCAGTGCATTCCCTATGAGAGACTCACATATATAAGAGAATGCACTGGCACAGGATCATTAATACTGCACCAGCCCGGCTCCCATGATGAAAGGGTTAATATAATGCAGTAGTGTTCCCTTATTGCACATAGCATTGGATCACCCACATAATTCCTGTTGACCATATCATAAATACTTCATCAATACCTAAACTACTGACCAAGTGTGTGTGTATATATATACGTGTGTGTATATGTTTTCTAGTGCTAGCGTTTGCACTGTCACAACATCATTCTACATATAATATATTCCACTTAATGGGTGCATACATTTACAGGGGAGCTATTGTCAAGCAAGGGCATTGCGTTTGCTGACTCTTTGGGGAGAGAGATTCTTCTAAGCGAATCCAACTCCAACTAGAGTTCCTTTTGTAATTGTATGCAACTGCTTATGGAGTGCTGTTGTGACAGTGCATCCTAACGTATGTATGTACGGCTGTGTGTGTGTCTGCGTAATGTGTTAGATTGTATATGCGTACGGGTGTGGTCGAGAGGGTGTGTGTTGTCTGTTGATGTGATATGTAAGCTCGTGTTCATGTACATACAATAATAATGATATTCTTTTCCTCTGTAGTTTGTTCTCTTGTCTGTCTTTTCATTACTTCTTGATTGCTAACTGTATTTATGTTACATTCATGTACCCTATGTCTTTTGTTAAATCTTCAATACTGGAGGCAATAAAGATATATATAATTCCTGTTGACCATATCAATGCTTCATCAATCACTAAACTACTGACCAAGTTTCCATTTATACCTGAATACTGAACTCAAGCCTTGAAATAGGGTGTCTGTCATTTGCAGAATGAGGTCCCCAGAGGGTGAATTTAGTGATGCTACCCCGCATAGCGGGCTAGCATCACCAAATTCACCCTCTGGGAACCTCATTCTGCTGAGGTGTAAGCAGAATGAGGTCCCCAGAGGGTGATTTTGGTGATGCTAGTCCGCTATGCGGGGTAGCATCACTAAATTAACCCTCTGGGGACCTCATTCTGCTTACACCTCAAGGCTTCACTGAACTACATACCTCTGCAATCTCTTGTTTATTGTCGACTACCAACAACGGAACACTTAGCAGAATACTCCTGAATTTGTCAGCAGCCTCTTGGAATTTCCCGCCCGTCGTCATTTGATATGCCACTTGTAACTGCTGTACTAGAGTGTTGAGTTTGAGACCGACTGCTGGTGTGCCACCCCTGGCTCCTGATTCCTTCCTGTGAAGAGCGAGAAACAAAATGATTGAAAAAAGCTCTGCTTCATACGATATGATCCTCATGAAGATAAACATTAAAGGGGTACTGTACGCCATTTTCAATAAATTCCTGGTAATAACAACAAACTAATATCGATAATATATAGAAAACTAGGTAATTTGAGTCAAAGATGTATTCTGTAAACGTTCATTTTAATAGGTTATCTTAAAATCAAAGTTATTAATTTGATATAAATTTAATGTAACTTCGTACTCAACAGACTTTCAAATAATGGAAATCTGGTTACCTCATTCTACGACTCAGAAACTTTAGAAACCAACAACAACATTTGAGTACAATATCCCTTTAAAAGCTCTTCCATGGCATATGATATATGTGGCATTGCCTAGTTAGAATACATGACGCATTGAATGCCTGCAAATGGCATTCAAAACAAACAAAATACACAAATCAATTTTGACCCCCCTACAGGCTGTTCTAATTTGGTCGTGTGATTTGTTCAATTAACATGTAACTGATCAGGTAATGTCGACTTTAGAGTGAACAATATAGAATATATCAATCAACTACAGAAACATATTCAGATGAGGCAATTTCTAATGAAGAAATAGTTAACCCTTCCATGACTGGAGCTTCCTGAAATTATGCGAAAACCCTGTGTGCCAATGCATTCTCTTATATATGCGAGTCTCCCATAGGGTGCCTCACACATATAAGAGAATGCATTGGCCTAACAATATTTACCTTGACCTTGCAGGCCAGTGCATTCTCTTCTATATGTGAGGTTTCCTATGGGAACTCGCATATATAAGAGAATGCACTGGCACATGATCTTTAATGCTGCACCAGCGCAGATCCCACCATGAAAGGGTTAATAAAGAAATAATTGTTACCAAACTAGATCTCAAAATTTTGCATAACAGATCTTCGGTGAATGATTGATTCCACATCAAAACTTACATCAGGTGTGTTAGTTAGAAAGGGGCACATATTAACTCACTTATCTCTTCCACCCACAAGTATTTGTCAACAAAGTCACAGTACTGACAATAATAATAATAATAATAATAATAATGACCAGTTTTCAAGCCTTGAATTAGCGTGCCTGTCATTTGCATAATGAGGTCCCCAGAGGGTGGATTTAGTGATGCTACCCCGCATAGCGGGTTAGCATCACCAAATTCACCCTCTAGGAACCTCATTCTGCTGAGTTGTAAGCAGAATGAGGTCCCCAGAGGGTGAATTTGGTGATGCTACCCCGCTATGCAGGGTAGCATCACTAAATTCACCCTCTGGGGACCTCATTCTGCAAATCACACGCTATTTCAAGGCTTGCCAGTTTTATATACCGATTAACCAAGTACATGCTCCAACAAAATACGATTTATTTTCCGTTAACCCTTTACCCAACAAACCGGCCAAATAAAGCTTCAACAGCCTAAAATATCTTCGGTCTGTCTCAATAGAACCATACAAATATGGATATCATTGGAACCGGCTCCTTGATCACATTGTGATAGTTACAGTTATGCCCTGTGCCAATGCATTCTCTTATATATGCGAGTCGATCATAGGTCGCCTCGCATATATAAGAGAATGCATTGGTCTTTTTTTACCATTTTTTCTTACATTCTTTAACAATTTTATAATTTTTAATGTGTTAAGCCAATGCATTCTCTTATATATGCGAGGCGACCTATGGTCGACTCGCATATATAAGAGAATGCATTGGCACAGGGCCCTTCTGTTGGGTAAAGGGTTAACTAAGGAAATGTTCTACTAACCAGTTCCGATGTGGATTGCCAAACAGAGGTGTTACAGATGGCATGCCTTGGTAACATGTTCTAGCTCTCGAGTGAGTTTGAAGGAATAACTGTTTGTATGTGTCAAAGTGCACCACTCCTATCTGGTCGTGTAGCAGCTGTGATAGAGAAAAAAAAGTCTGTTAAAGGCCCACTTAATTTTCGAGTCACCGATTATTTATGTTTATTTATTTATTTTTTTTTTTATTATATATTTTTATTCAGACCAAATCATTTATACAGTACACATTGTAGATACATTATCTCAATAAACTTGTTAGACTAAATTAATTAAAGCATCATTGTCTCATATTGTCTGGGATTTTTTTTTTCTTTGGGGGGAGGGGAGGGGATTGGGCTGGCTTGAACTTGAAATTATCAAGAAATGTGTTGTTTCTTTGAATGTATGTAATTTATGTTTATAGTGGTATGATGTACGGTTTTAATAAGAATCTATGCCTTAAAGATATATTATGTACTTATTCGGGTGCGTGAACCTATTAAGTTAGTATTCAGACTAGTGATGCGGACCGGACTGGACCACCTTGGGTGGTCCGGTCCACTGCCAAGGCGGTCCAGTCCGGTCCAGTCGAGGCCATTCCGGTCCGGTACACATGCCTGGACCGGTCCAAAACGGTCCGGTCCACCTATAATAGGCTATATGTTAATAAATTGTCTGTTTTCTAAAGTTTTTACTCTGTACGTATAGTACAAACTATTAGGTTACTGAGTTCAGCGCATTACAATGTGTCCATATATGTTAAAATTTACATTATTTGCCGATTGTATGCATCATTATCTGCATCATTATATGCATCATTACTGGGAACGATGCACGATAATAGTATTTCTAGTAATGCGAACATTCACTAATTAAATGTATTGGACAGATATATAGGTAGCTATAGGGCCAGAATGTGTTATAACCAATCTAACATGGCACTCAACTGATCATCGTATGCATGATTCGTATCATACTTATTTTCATTAAATTGAAATTTAAACGAAATAACTTTACTGATGACAATTATACAAATGTGTACTAATATGACTACTACATTAATATTTGAGTCTAGGAGATTGTGATGGCTGATTGTATAGTCCTGACAATTACAGTTACATGTATACACCTAAGTACAACTACTATATATATACGATAATAGCATAGTGTTTGAGATGTGTTTTAAATCTCAATGAGTTAGAAGTATGATTTTTCGTGAGGCTCTGCCGAGCGAAAAACATACTTCTAACGAGTTGAGATAAAACACATCTCAACACACACTATGCTATTGTCGTATTTATCTTATGCCAACTGACACTGTCATTTTTGGTCAAATTATGCCTAATTTATGGCAGTTTTCAGACAAAAACGACCTACATTTTGGTCATTTCGAAGAGCAATTCGCGTTACGCATGAATACGCATTTACAGTACATGTGATGAGGTCGCGAATTTATGGAACATTGGGGTGATTTGTCAGCAACAAACAAGATATAAGTCCTGATTTAATATGAATCCATGTACATAAATCGGAACAGTGAAATTCTTTCAATAACATATCAATGTTCTCAGACAAAAAGCAAAGACATTCAAACTGATACAGTTCAGAATTCGTTAGATTGAAAATAACCATGCAAGTTCTGAGAAAAGTGTACATCGTACATTTTGCAAATTTTGTGCAGTGCAAGCTGTCTAAAATGACGGGAATAGAATAGTAAAAGTTTAAAATTTAGTCCTATTTGGGACATGTGATCATGTTTCATCGAATGCGTAGCTACATTACTATTTATTCAACTTGTTATATGCATAAATTTATTCGTTTAAACCATTCGAAACGCCGGAGTAAATGTGATCCAATTTCGAGGCGAGAGTTTTTGTTGATACGTCACCAAGGCAGCAACGTCGTGAGGTGAAAGGTCACATTGTGCATAGTCCTTTCTTGAGGTTTAATACACATAATTATGTAAGATATAGCTAAAATTTAATACACGGTATAACATCAAACCGGTATAAGATCAAATACTATTGGATTAATGTGACTGTCCTGTGTAACGTGTGTGTGTACTATGTAATGTGGTTTGTATGTTTCTTCGATAATTATAACTGTGAAAAACAATAGAATACTTGATTCGATAGTTATCAAAATTGATTAGTTGATGCCATGTTACACTGTTTATAACAAATAGTTTCATACTCATTCAGAAATCGGTGACATCAAAGCACTTTCATTATAAGGAAAGTGACATGTACAACGTACATCTATACATTGTTTTCGTGGCATCAAAACGTTTAATAGATATTAACAACTTGAATGCGGCAATACATCGTTACTAATTGATATGACGGCAAATTCGCAATCATATTCGCAATAGTTTATTATAACTGAAGTAAAATAGTGGACCGGACCGGACCGGCGGCAAAAAGCGGTCCGGTCCGATCCAGAGACACCCGGTCCGGACCGGGCCGTGGTCCACCCCTGGACCGCAGACCGGACCGGTCCAAAACGGTCCGGTCCGCATCACTAATTCAGACACTATGCCAACTGGAGGAATATAGCATTCTAGTAACAACGCCGAAAATTTCAATCAAATCGACGTTACAACTTCATAGAAATCATTGTCTGAACTACGCTCAAATGTAAATATTTACTACTCGATTCGGGACGCATCTATCAGCGATAAACTAACGAAAAAGATTTTGCCATCGAGAGTCACTGCATTTAATTAATATACAATAATGGTGTGTGTTGTCAATTTTGATATAATAATTGTAAAAATTACTACTTTGAACAAGATTATTCTCCATTTATATTTGATCACCCTACCGGAGTGTTTCATATCACTTTAATGAATCTCATGAAAATGAGGGTTGATGCTTAACAAGGTAATATATTATGAAAAGTTGCACTGAGTGGAAAATTATTTGTAAGCAGACAGTCAGATGCATCAACATTGTACATGTATGAAAGTTGAAACAGTAAAATATGATTAAAATTTGCAATATGACAATACTAATGACAACTTAATAGTAGCTTCCATGATGTAGATGAAAGCACGTGCATTTATATTGTGATAGACATGAAATCTGAGCCGATTAAGAAAAAAAAGACAGCTAGGCAACACATCCCCGGAATAAGGTGGCTTTATTTGACCTGAGGCTTCTTTAGAAATGAAAAATTTGATTCTGTAAACAATAAATGAATCAAACTTTGGTTCCCACTGTCTATGCTGTTTACATATTTGATTAGATACCAGAATAATAATCGGCAAATCTATGTTGAAAAAGGGCCATAAATCAGTCAGAAATGGTATCATATAATCATAACTTGAGTTATCGTCCGGACAACAAAATAATAGGCAAATTTGAAGTAAAAAAGGTAATATCTCTGCCATAAACGGTCGCATCTGATCCAAATTTGAACTTGATTGGTACTTTTTGAAGGCCACATACAAAGTTTGATCAAATTTTGTTGAATACTATTCAAGTTATTATCCAGACGTTTTTGAATGGACATGCAGACGGACGGACACCACTCATTTCTATAGATCCCCAAAACAAAAATTGTTGGGGGGGGGGGGGGGGGGGAAAGACAACAAAACTGTCATCGGATGTAGGACCTTTATGGAACTTTTATGCAATGTGGTGTGCGAATATAAATCAGCTAAGAATATTACTGTGCAAATTTTAATATGAATAAGGTATTAACAACAGAATAGTAATTGTTCCTTCAACTGATGTCAAAACAATAACAAATGTTTTAATGCTTTGTACTCACCCTCATAGCAGTCTCAAAAGAACCAGCAAGAACATGATCGACGGGAAGCTGAGAGTTGTTACACCAGACCTGAAATGGAACACACCAATGTTCATTACCAATTAACGTCTGTATTTATTATGACCCACAGGTAATCAATCCCCTTGCAATTTGATCCAGTACAACATTAACTGGTAGATATCGTGAATTATAAAAGCATAGAAGAGCGCTGAAAGAGCTCGATTGCTGATAGTGGTGGACTCTGAACAAATTTCCTAAACATTCATCTCCAAGCCTTGAAATAGCGTGTCTGTCATTTGCAGAATGAGGTGTAAGCAGAATGAGGTTCCCAGAGGGTGAATTTGATGATGCTAGCCCGCTATGCGGGGTAGCATCACTAAATTCACCCTCTGGGGACCTCATTCTGCAAATGACAGACACCCTATTTCAAGGCTTGTTGCTGATAGCAGTTGACTCTGAACAAATGTCCCAAACATTCATCCTGCAGCAGATTATCTAATCTAATATATGTGACTCGCCATATCAAATCCAGTCGTAAGTCGGGATTTTTTTTACCCTGTGCCAATGCATTCTCTTATATATGCGAGTCGACCATAGGTCGCCTGGCATATATAAGAGAATGCATTGGCCTAACAATATTTAACAATTTTAATAATTTTTTCTTGTATTCTTTAACAATTTTATAATTTCACCCATACAGAGCCCCAGACAAACATGAGCAGACGACACTCTTCTAGATGCTTCTATATATGTGTGGGGCTCCCTGCAGGGTAATGGATGTTTTTTATTTTATGTCCTAAAATTTGTAAGAAACATTTATTTTAAAAAAATGAAAAAAAATTGTTAGGCCAACGCATTCTCTTATATATGCGAGGCGACCTATGGTCGACTCGCATATATAAGAGAATGCATTTGCACAGGGTAAAAAAATCCCGACTTACGACTGGTTTGATATGGCGGGTCACAAATATCACGATTTAAACCTTGCTCATTCTGTAAATCCATTTATTTATCCAGAAACAGGAAAAAGTTTGGATCTGAACAGTTTTAGCTTTTTCAAAGTCAAATTTATCCATCGTTGTAATAGTCAAAACCTCAATATCATACACCACACAGAGGTCCACCAATGAAATTCTACTTCCCACATAGTATTGATATAAAGCATTTTGAATAATAAATTGTTACCTGTGATTGGCTGGTTCCTTTCGTTGGAGGAACAAAGTAGCCTTCTTCCCCAGAAGATGGTGTTGGTCCAACATCCTGTAAAATGTTGTTTACTGGTTTAGAAGTGAACAAAGCAAATTCGCATCAAAATTAGGCAAATATATAGGAATTCTCTATATGTATGTATCTATATATATCTGCTAACAAGACGGAAACAAACATTTAAAAAAAAATATTTTAAGATTTGTCTTCCATCGTAGCAATGATTGCTAATAAAACATACTTTAGGTAGTGAAAGATTAATACAGCAAAACCTCTCCAAACCGGACCCTCTAAAACTGAATCCCTCTCCATACCGAACAAATTGTCCGGTCCTGAATTCACCCAAGTGCATTCTCACTAAAAATTACCTCTGTAAACTGTAACCTCCATATTCCAAACATCGGACAGGTTTTTATGTCCATAATTGAGCAAACACATGTATTTTTACCACTGGAAACAGAACGTGTGTTCTATTTATTATTGACATTATTTATCCCCTAATTTGCAGAAGATAAAATGCATTACCGAGATGACTAATGGGTGAACATGACCAACTTGAACTGGGAAACTTCAATCTGCATTTGCAGCCTTGAATGATACAATTTTGATATCTTACCAAATCAGGTGGCAGCTCCAGATCATCATCAACATCCCAGCCAGCACCTTCTGTCGACTCGGCAACAAGATCCTCATCATCAAATCCACCTCCACCACCTTAAAAACGTAAGAGGCTATACATCATAACAAGCAAGATTATCTATATCTATATTTGCGAATGTCTGTCTGTCTGTCTGTCTGTGTTCTATAGAAATTCACAGGGGACCATCTAGATGATGCCAAAGGGGTCTACTAGGAGTAGCTTTTTACGAGAAAGATAATGGTCGGGGTTAGAATTTTCTAAAGTGACGCCGATGTTGTCGGGGGCAGTAAAAGGGGGAGGGGCAGAAAAAACATTTGTCGCTGATTGCCACCAAACTTATATATAATCATCCCCATAATATGAGGAATCTAATGGCATGGTTTAAATATGGCAAAAGTCGCGCCGTTCGCGTCAGGGGTGCCCGGAAGGGGGGGCAGATTTTTTTCTTCTGTCGCCGATTGCCACGAAACTTACATATAATCATCCCCATGATATGAAGAATCCAACGGTGTGGTTTAAATATGTCAAAAGTGGCGTCGTTTGAGTCAGGGATGAACGGAAGGGGAGAGGGGCACCAAAATTAATAAAACTAATTTTAGCGCCGATTTCCACCAAATTGATATATATTCTTCTTCATGATACAAGGAATCTAATAATGCGATTTAACAACGGCAAATTGTTGTTTTTGGATGAGAGATTGGGAGGGGGTGGGCACTAAATTTGATAATAAGTCGCCGATTGCCACCACACTTATACAAAATCATCCCCATGGTATGAGGAGTCTAATGGTGTGGCTTTTATCTGTCAAATGTGGCCTCATTCGAGTCAGGTTGCATTGAAAGGGACAGGGGTACCAAAATTGATGCACAATTTTTTTTAACGCCAATTTCCACCAAATTGATACACGTTCTTATCCATGATACGAGGAATCTAATCGTGATTTAAAGACGCTATAGTGGTGCTGTTTGGGTGAGAGGTGGAGAGGGGAGGGATTGACACCAAATTAGATAAAAAAAATTGTTTAGTCGCCGATTATCACCAAACTTATAAACAATCATCTTCATGATATCAGGAGTGTAATCGTGTGGTTTAAGGATGTCACAAGTGGGTCATTCGTGTCAGTGGTGTATAGAGATGAGAGGGACACAAAAAATTATATCTATATGTTTAGTGCCGATTTCCACCAGATTGATACATATTCTTCTCCGTGATACGAGGAATCTTATCGTGTGGTTTAGATACACCAAATTGGTGCCCTATGGGTGAGAGATATGGGGACCTTAAATTTGATACGAATTTGTATACTCGCCAATTTTCACCAATTTCATATATATGCATCTCTAATCTCTAATGAGTCTTAGTGTGTGCAGCTTGAGTCCGAAATAGGGACGGGAGGGTCACCAAAACTGATACAAAATATTTTTAGTACCAATTACCATCAAATTCAGACACGTTCTTATCAAATGATACAAGAAATAAAATCGTGCTGTCTGTCTGTCTTTTTGTTTGTCTGTGTGCGTTCTATATATAACTTCACGCGGTACAATCGAGATGGCACCAAGGCGTTCTAAGAGGGGTAACTTTTTACAAGGAAGATAGTGGTGCGGGTTAAAATTTTCTAAAATGACGCTGTTGGTGGGAGGGGAAATTTAAAAAATATGGTGAAATAGTTTTGTCGCTGATTTCCACCAAACGAATACATAATCACCTTCGCAATATGGCGTTGTTCGAGTCAGCGTTGCATCAACAATTGATTTAATAAACCAAATTCCACCAAATTCATACACGTTTTTCTCTAATGATATACCATGAATTAAATCACATTTGGTGTCGTTTGCGCCACGGATGGCGAGCGGATATGCACTATCATTGATAAGATTGCTATTCGCCGATATCCACATATAAGTTATATACAGTCACCAGGCCATCTCCATGTCATTTTAAGTAGTTGGGCGTTCACATTTCACAATCCCGACATATGGTGACCCACATTAGTCACTTGAACAATTATATCTTCTTAATAGTCATATTTATATGGGAATGGCAATCAAGGCATTCACACAATGAGCTAGCAAAAAGAGATAACTAGAAGAAGCATTAAACGTATATTTATCATTCCATTGAAGAGATACATATATTCGTGCAAACTGAGAGACCTCGAACCGTCAGAGGATTGCATATATATAATAACAAAATTTAGTCTGTTCCATTCAATACAGTTTCCACAAAAAGTTACAATTTGTCAAGAGATATGGAAGGCCTGTTCAAAAATAGTGGTCAAAGTGTGCAGTCAAATATAGTTTCTTCTGATATACAAGAAAATGCAGTTAGTAGCACAAGACTTTTCAGGATCCTACCAATACTGACATCTGACAAGGGTTTTAGAACAGACTCATCGACTGACATAAACAACTCAAAATCTCGCTCTGTGCCTGGCACATGTATCTCATATATGTGCGCAGCAACATTTCGTTTAAACTAAGAATATGTAGCCAATATATAGCACCATGAACAGAGGAGCACCTGGAAATTTCTTTGAAACATCTGTATCTTCATGGAGATATGATAGCCAGGTGTCCTCGAGATCTTAGTCCAACCCACTAGATTGATTGATACATCTCAATATGTAAAACCCAATTATCATCTTTTATCGAACTAATGTGTTTATGATGTTCATGTATCATATTATAACGTCTAATGTATACGCAGTTGTAAATAAATAAATACTTCATTATTGGTGGAACGGATTAATCGCGATAAACAGAATGACAATTGACAAGGTGAGCCACTACTTATATTCCATGACTGTAATAATCATGTTTTGTGATGCTATTTGAATATACAATTTATGAGAAAACGTATAACACTTTAAGCAAGAGCATTCTCTATTCCCAACAAATATCCACAGCATACATTAACCTGGGCAACGCCGGGTAACCCTGCTAGTAGGCTATACATCGTAACCATCAAGATTATAGTTTATACATCATAACCAGCAAGTTTATAGGCAATAAGTTATGCAAACAAGTTATAGGTTATATATCATAACCATCAAGATTATAGGCAATAAGTTATAACCAACAAGTTATATGTTATACATCATAACCATCAAGATTATAGGCAAAACATTTTAACCATTCAGTTTATATGCGATAAATAATAACCGGCAAGTTTATAGGCTATACCATATCTTGTGATGTGTAAACTAGGGGTGCCACGATTAATCGTATAATCGATGAACCGTTGATAAAGCCGATAATCGATTACCATTTCCGTCGTCGATTAATCTGCGTTATTTATTTCTGACGTTGGAAAATGCCGGTTATTGTTGAATACCCTGATTGTTTTTCACAGTATAATATACAACCGAGGGGTTAACAACATTTGATCATGTATCAAAGAGATTCCGACAACTTGAGTACTACTAGTATATGTTGCAAACAGCCGGCAGTTCATTTGATGACATGGTTACTCTTCGAGTCATTGTATATTCTTCAAATTGCATGGCACCATGATGGCGACACTGCAGCTTTGAACTTATGCCGACATCGTTGTATATTTCTACAAGAAAGGCGGCACTACGTCTTTGAAATGGACTGAATGCCCTCGCCCTTGAATCTCATTGGACCAAAGGGGAGTTGATTGACATTCTCTCGATATCAGGGAACCTACGGCATTTTAATCAGCGATATTCTCGGCGGTGTCATTTGCAGCAAGTATACTTTGTTTGTATAAGTATACTTAGATGTTACTAGTACAGGCTATCGCTTATAGTGTGGTGACTGCTAAATGAAATTAACTATTACCAAATACTTATTTTTTTATGAGTCCTGAAATTTGCGGGCAGGGGCCCACCTTTGTAATTGTTATCCATGCTCTGGAAGTTCGCTGAAACTTATAGTTTCCATAACATTAGATTCCTTTTTTTTAGGAACCACCGTCAGTCCGTCGTGCATTCCTACTTTTATATTGCTTGTATGTTTGGCTGTTAAATTAATCGCTACGTTCGTTCCAATGAACTCACAAATATTATAACCATGACATCGCCGAGAACTGTGCTTGTATTGAACACATTGTGCTCATTAGTCATTACCGGTGGTTTATGATGCAGCGAAAGCAGTTAACCAGCATCCAGCCAATATGGCAATAGGCCATATTACGGAATACTTCTACTGATGTTATTATTATTATGTACGATTAATCGATTATAGTCGATTATTGACGACCGATTATCGATTATCAAAATAAATAATCGTGGCACCTCTAGTGTAAACTGAATAAAAGACGAGTTCCTTTTAGCTTACAACCATTAAGTTTATAGGCAATAAGTTATAACAACAAGTTTGTATGCCATAAATTATAACCAGCAAGTTTACAGTCAAAAAATTAAAACAAACAAGTTTACATGCAATAAATTGTAACCGGCAAGTTTACAGGGAAAAAATTAAAACAAACAAGTTTATAGGCAATAAGTTATAACCAACAAGTTTATAGGCAATAAATTAAAATCTGCAAGTTTACAGGCAAAAAAGTTATAACAAACAAGTTTATAGGCATCATTGCTTTTTTCATTAACCCTTTACCCAACAGAAGGGCCCTGTGCCAATGCATTCTCTTATATATGCGAGTCGACCATAGGTCGCCTCGCATATATAAGAGAACGCATTGGCTTAACACATTAAAAATTATAAAATTGTTAAAGAATGTAAGAAAAATGGTAAAAAGTGTTAAAAAAGATTTTTTTAGGCCAATGCATTCTCTTTTATATGCGAGGCGACCTATGGTCGACTCGCATATATAAGAGAATGCATTGGCACAGGGCATAACTGTAACTATCACAATGTGGTCAAGGAGCCGGTTCCAATGATATCCATATTTGTATGGTTCTATTGAGACAGACCGAAGATATTTTAGGCTGTTGAAGCTTTATTTGGCCGGTTTTGGCCGTTTTGTTGGGTAAAGGGTTAAGGTCATGGGTAATTAATTATGCAGTATATAAATATCATGCTTCTTGAAAACAAAATTTTGTCTACAAAATGTTCTAATTAATGCCCAGACTATGGTAGAGATGATGATTTTATAGCTGCACTGGTACAGTTTACACGTCACAAGATATGTCTATCTGAAACTGACTGATAACCTAATTGCTAGACATACATGACAAAACAAGCTTTCTTATGTTGGAATATAATACTTCATGAAAGAATCTAACCTTCATCCATGATGAGCTCAGCATCAGCTCCCCAGCCCTCTGCTCCATGATCCTCCTCAGCGACGGCCATCGACGACGGCTTAGCTGCAAAGCAAGACATGAATAATTATAGATTGATTGATTGATTGATTGGGGGTTATTGTCGCTTTAGCCACTAAGGCCATATCACGACATTGCCAGTTTTAGTGGTGGAGGAAATCCGCACAATTGCGACTAACCTAACAGTGATTTCAATGGCTGATAAACTCGTCAACCATGTGCGGCAAACCACCGACCATCGGCGAGTAACTGGCAACTCCACCAGATAACGATTTCGAGTTACAAAGTCCACGATGGAAACATGTGGATTTGAACCCTTATCGCCAGCGCTGGAGGGCGAAACGGCTTGGAGTGGTACCCCTAACCGATTGAGCCACCGAGGCCCCTTTAATAATTATAGAGAAGTGTATGGGAAGGGAATATAAATAATAGAGCAGCCTGCTCCGTGATTCTCATCGATGACTGCTTAGCTGCTAAACAAAACAAGATAAAAACAAATGTGAGGGAGAAATACATCCATGTCTCACATTGTCTGCTTACTTACTGGAAAAACAAGAGGTGAACGTGTGGGTATATTTCATTCTGAGTTATCACTGACATAATTTGGTTTGAAAATTAACATGCCTTCCGCAGTCATTCTGCTGAAATGAAGTGAAATTTCACTCCTGTCAGTAGATTCAGCAAGAATAACAAAAGTAAATGGCAAGTTATCTCATACGGCTCCAAGCTAATGTGGGATAGCATCACTAAATTCACCTCTGGGAACCTCATTCATGACAGGCACATTAAACTCAGGCTTGAATGGAGCGATGACCATATTGCCATTACAGGCTTTCAAGGCCCAGTGGGAAGCCTGTCGAATCGTCTGTTTCACGAGGAATCCGAAACATTTATAACGTGACAACCTACCACTTTGTGTGCCCATTGCTCCCTCAAATATTCCCTTTGAGACTGTGAGTAGTGGCCAGTTACTCTCCTGTTGACTGATAGGTGGAGGGGGTTGTAGCAACGCAGCCCGTGGGTACAGATCGGGTATCCTCTCATTCTCCGCAAACGATTCTTTCAATTGTTCTGCTTCCTCCTCAACACCACAAGTGGCTGCAGTCAGGTAAGCCAGAGATTCTGTAATGTAAAATTAAAACTATAGCACTGTTCAATGTTCATAAGGTCATTATTACCTAGATTATCATCCCCCTCCCTAATATGTCGGCCCACACATGATTGATTTATTTTTGTTATGTACTTATGATCCTCCCACTCCCATAGTCAAATATAGTTTTGCTCCTGTTTCAGTTAACTTCGCAAATGTCAGTTAGGTCTGTACGATGTTAAAATCTGTTTTAAAGGTACTCAATCCGATTTGATGGTCCCCATATCATCAGATTCCAACAAGAACAACAATTTTTGAAATGTTGCATCAGTTATCTGAATCGATTAATTGCCCAAAAATAATTCTAACCAACAAATATAGTATAAAATTGCAACAAATCTGTTATTTATCAACATTTTGTTCAACGAAATTTTGCCGGTTTGTCAGGGTTTGTCAAATATCTTTCACAAAAAAGCCACTTAATTTTAGAGGTATCCAATGCCCATGCCCATAGGGAGCCTCGTATATATAAGAGAATGCACTGGCTTACAAGGTCAAGAGATATATATATCGCAAAATTTCAGGAAGCTCCGTCATGCCTAATGCGATTAATAAATTTATAACCAGAAAGTTTAGCCAAGTAAATTAAGTGTGTCACATGCCCAATTTTCTCGCACGTTAAGTGAGTACTCGATTGGGAGTCAACAGATCATGTCACTGTGCAAGGGAAACTTAAGACCAACTTAAGAGTGAACAACTCACTTTGCCCACATCCTATGAGAATCTTAGTCTAACAACTCACTTTGCCCACACCCTTTGAGAATCTTAGACTAACAACTCACTTTGCCCACACCCTTTGAGAATCTTAGACTGAACAACTCACTTTGCCCACACCCTTTGAGAATCTTAGACTAACAACTCACTTTGCCCACACCCTTTGAGAATCTTAGACTGAACAACTCACTTTGCCCACACTGTTTGAGAATCTTAGACTAACAACTCACTTTGCCCACACTCTTTGAGAATCTTAGACTGAACTCACTTTGCCCACACCCTTTGAGAATCTTAGACTGAACAACTCACTTTGCCCACGCTGTTTGAGAATCTTAGACTGAACAACTCACTTTGCCCACACCCTTTGAGAATCTTAGACTGAACAACTCACTTTCCCCATGCTGTTTAGGAATCTTAAGACTGAACAACTCACTTTGCCCACGCTATTTGAGAATCTTAGACTGAACAACTCACTTTGCCCACACCCTTTGAGAATCTTAGACTGAACAACTCACTTTGCCCGCACCCTTTGAGAATCTTAGACTGAACAACTCACTTTGCCCGCACCCTTTGAGAATCTTAGACTGAACAACTCACTTTGCCCACACCCTTTGAGAATCTTAGACTGAACAACTCACTTTGCCCATGCTGTTTGATAATCTTAGACTGAACAACTCACTTTGCCCACACTGTTTGAGAATCTTAGACTGAACAACTCACTTTCCCCACACCCTTTGAGAATCTTAGACTGAACAACTCACTTTGCCCATGCTGTTTGATAATCTTAGACTGAACAACTCACTTTGCCCACACTGTTTGAGAATCTTAGACTGAACAACTCACTTTGCCCACACCCTTTGAGAATCTTAGACTGAACAACTCACTTTGCCCATGCTGTTTGAGAATCTTAGACTGAACAACTCACTTTGCCCACGCTATTTGAGAATCTTAGACTGAACAACTCACTTTGCCTGCACCCTTTGAGAATCTTAGACTGAACAACTCACTTTGCCCGCACCCTTTGAGAATCTTAGACTGAACAACTCACTTTGCCCACACCCTTTGAGAATCTTAGACTGAACAACTCACTTTGCCCACACCCTTTGAGAATCTTAGACTGAACAACTCACTTTGCCCACACTGTTTGAGAATCTTAGACTGAACAACTCACTTTGCCCACACCCTTTGAGAATCTTAGACTGAACAACTCACTTTGCCCACACTGTTTGAGAATCTTAGACTAACAACTCACTTTGCCCACACCCTTTGAGAATCTTAGACTGAACTCACTTTGCCCACACCCTTTGAGAATCTTAGACTGAACAACTCACTTTGCCCACGCTGTTTGAGAATCTTAGACTGAACAACTCACTTTGCCCACATCCTTTGAGAATCTTAAGACTGAACAACTCACTTTGCCCACACCCTTTGAGAATCTTAGACTGAACTCACTTTGCCCACATCCTTTGAGAATCTTAGACTGAACAACTCACTTTGCCCACACCCTTTGAGAATCTTAGACTGAACAACTCACTTTGCCCACACTGTTTGAGAATCTTAGACTAACAACTCACTTTGCCCACACCCTTTGAGAATCTTAAACTGAACTCACTTTGCCCACACCCTTTGAGAATCTTAGACTGAACAACTCACTTTGCCCACGCTGTTTGAGAATCTTAGACTGAACAACTCACTTTGCCCACACCCTTTGAGAATCTTAGACTGAACTCACTTTGCCCACACCCTTTGAGAATCTTAGACTGAACTCACTTTGCCCACACCCTTTGAGAATCTTAGACTGAACAACTCACTTTGCCCACACTGTTTGAGAATCTTAGACTGAACTCACTTTGCCCACGCCCTTTGAGAATCTTAGACTGAACTCACTTTGCCCACATCCTTTGAGAATCTTAGACTGAACAACTCACTTTCCCCATGCTGTTTGAGGATCTTAGACTGAACAACTCACTTTGCCCATGCTGTTTGAGAATCTTACACTGAACAACTCACTTTGCCCACACCCTTTGAGAATCTTAGACTGAACAACTCACTTTGCCCACACCCTTTGAGAATCTTAGACTGAACAACTCACTTTGCCCATGCTGTTTGATAATCTTAGACTGAACAACTCACTTTGCCCACACTGTTTGAGAATCTTAGACTGAACAACTCACTTTGCCCACACCCTTTGAGAATCTTGATCCTCTCATGAACATCCCCGAGGAGTATCGCACACTGGAACTGTCCGCTAGTGTCCTTCCTGATCTCAGCTAAAACAACCAAAACAACGAGAATTTTTAGCAGTTTAAAAATAAAATATAAAAAATGTTGTCATAAATGATATGAAATTTTCAAATTGAGATGGCTGTTATTTGAAGTGATTTCAGCTGCATAGGGATAATGTCAGTAAGAATATGCAATATATTTCATATCATGACTATGTTTATCATTACAGCCAGAATCTGGATTAAAAAAGCGATATAAATTGACAGTAGCGTGAAGAGCCGTTTTTTGTAATTCGAAACAGACTAGAGCAAACGTTAGCTGATAGTTAAAAAAAAAAAAGATCTGTTCAAATTTTCGGTTCAAATCAGTTCAAATAGTATCAAACACTTGGAGAAGCGTTCTATTTATTACATCATCATTAAGTAACCCGATTATCATAAGCAGTAACAATAATTTCTGGGATGGTTGCATATACTCTCGAAACCACTTACAAATTTTCATCATCTTCCTGAGTTTGTCTAGATTTCCCGTTATTAGGTAGAGGAAGGAGAGTTTGTCGAAGTTCTTAGTTCTCTGATAGGCCATCTCTACCACTTGATGATTTCCTTGTAGTAAGGCTGCTTCTCCCAGTTTCTCCCAACATGTCGGATTATCAAGAGCCCTGGCAGCTTCCAAAGCAACCTGGAGTTAAATATAAAGTGTGTGATTATTCGCACCCGTGACTATTAAAAATGATTTAGTCATGCAAAGAGTAAATTCCAAGATGACTGCCGGCGGCCATGTTTTTTCATCAAAAATCATTAAAATTTGATAGCTCCCATCTAGAGCCGATTCTAAACATGCCTGTGAAATATAAAAAACATTTCTTCAATAAATGAAGGCTTATGAAGTTTGGTCAAGTTGAGCTATAAACACTCTTATCTCTTCATTCAACAAACTCTTTTTAAAGACAAGTATGCCTTAGGCTAACAAAATAGTTCCTGTGTTCAGGGTAACCCACCCGCCCCTCAACATTTTATCTTTTTTTTTTTCTTCAAATTTTCCTCCGAATCAATTTTTTTAACTTAAAATATGCGACCGGAATGTAGCAACCGGAATATGCCGTTGCTTTAAAAGCTAGTGAACAACAGTCATAATTCGGTCATTTAATGCAGCTGAATTCCCTAAATTGCCTTAGGAAGTGACCCACCTTCCAGTCCCTGTACCATCTGACACCAAGAACAAAAAGCTTGCTCTCCAATTCCTCAAAATAATAATTTTTTGAACTGACTGTCAAAATGACAGGCACCAAATGGATGGTGTTGGTCATTTCAAAATGATGCCTGTCAAATTATCAGATGTACTGTATGAGACAGTATTTAAATTTCCAATCGACTTATTATTCATCAATGATGCGCAAATTTTATTGAGCGTCCAATTGCCACCTAGGAAAAACACATGTTATTTTTGTTTTCAAAAGTTCAAAAACTTTACGTCGATTAATAAATACACATGCAATTCAACATAATTATGTTCACTATGAATTGATCTGAAATTAAAAAAGAACTATTTTTGACTTTTAATGTCCTATTTGGCCAGAAGTGGCTCCTTGGACAGATAGATTGTTTAAAAAATTGCATTGGACAAAATGTCTGACAAGATATAAAAGTGGACTGGACATAAGCAATTTTTCGTCGGGCAATGACCGTGACCGGCCATTTATTTTTAGCCTTGATGGCAGAAATAATGAGTGAGAAAAATAAAATGAAATAAAAGAGTTTTAAAAGATAAATATACCTCTATATTACCACACTCCAGAGCTAATCCAAAGCGAGTCTTCTCATCCTTGACGAAATGGAGAGCAACTTCAGGGTATCCCTTCTTCTGGAGATATGAGATGATGGACTGTCCAACAAGCTTGGCATTCCTCACCATTCTCAGCACCTGAATACAGTATTACAAAAACATTAGAACCATTTGATTACTGAATAAATTCCTGCAGGGATCAGCCTGGAGGTTTGAAATTGGGGAAAGTAAAGTCTACCCGTTTGGTTATTAGGGAGAAGTGGGCTGTTATCATGGAGAAGTAACATTGGCTGAAGTTTAATTGACACCCCCAACAATACCCCTCTATGATTCAATAAGAATTATACAACATATTAAAGATACCATTTAGAGACCATTTATAAAACCAATATAGTGAGTAAGAAAACCATCATATTCAGAAAATATAATTGAAATATCCTGTTGGGAAATATGCAAACTGGTATATCAGAGCGAGTAGTCACTTCTCCATGGGACAAAAATAGGGATAAGTGGCACATTTTAGGGAGACGATGTCTCCCAAGTCGCCTCCAGGCTGATCCCTGAATTCCCTAATCATACAGGGAATCAAGACTTTTTTATGAGAATCAAAATGAGAATCATGATTCTAATTCTCGTCGGATTTTAAGGCCTGCAATTACAGGTGTGCACACAGGTTCACATTACAGTAAATATATGGGTCATGTTTCATAACAATTAATCAAATGAAAGTGTCAATGACACTGTAGTTCAACTTGGAAAGGGAATAATTTCATGTGTTACAGTCAATGGAGTGATTAGGAATGTGGAAAGTTGAAAGGCCTAGTTATGCAAAGAGTAAAATCCAAGATGGCCACTGGCAGCCATGTTTTTTTTCCGAATGACCCCAAAAAGACTCGTTCCCATCTACATGTCAATATTAACATCCATGACAAATTTCATGATGATCAGACGAGCAGTACGACCTGTAGACTGTGCTAATGTATTGAATTTTGAAATCAAAGATGGCCACTGGCAGCCATGTTGTTTTGCCGATTGACCCCAAAATGACTCGTTCCCATCTACATGTCAATGTCAACAGCCATGACAAATCTCATAATGATCTGACCAAAGGTACGACCTGTAGCCTGTACCAAAGGATTTAGTCATGCAAAGAGTAAAATCCAAGATGGCTGCTGGCGGCCATGTTTTTTGGCCGAATGACCCCAAAATGACTCGTTCCCATCTCCATGTCATTGTTAACAGCCATGACAAATTTCATGAAGATCCAATCAAGGCTACGACCTGTAGCCCGTGCCAAAGGATATAGTCATGCAAAGAGTAAAATCCAAGATGGCTGCTGGTGGCCATGTTTTTTTACCTAACGACCCCAAAATGACTCGTTCCCATCTACATGTCAATATTAACATCCAATACAAATTTCATGATGATGAGACGAACAGTACGACCTGTAGCCCGTGCTAATAGATTGAATTTTGAAATCCAAGATGGCCACTGGCAGCCATGTTTTTTTGCTGATTGACCCGAAAATGACTCATTCCCATCTACATGTCAAATTTCATAATGATCCGACCAAAGGTATGACCTGTAGCCCGTGCTAAAGAACATTGTTGACGAATCATGCACACACGCATACAAATACACACGGACGACAAAGCCATGGCAATAGCTCATACTTTACAAAGTAAAGTTGCTCATACTTTACAAAGTAAAGTTGAGCTAATAATGAATGAATAAACTTGAAACAAAATTATGTACCTTGTATTCTGCAAAAAACCATGGGACATTGGGCAGGGTATAACAATAAAGCTAACCTCATCATATTTCCTGTTGACTAAGGCAAGTTTGAATTTGTACTCTGTTGGATCAATTGTGAGATTTCTTGGACGACATTCTCGGTCCAAGCAGTATACACTGTTTCCTTTGACTCTTGTGATGTAGATAGGAAGATCTAACGTTCGGATGATACCGTGGTCTCTGCATAGACAACAGAAAGTCAGAATTAATAATAATAATAATAATTTATATTATATAAATGTAAACCACATGTAATCTCTAAAAGGGTTTACAAAGTTAATATAGGCACAACACGTGTGATAAAATATATAAAGCAAGTAATTTAAAATAAATACATAACATGTAAGACCATCTGCATGTAATTGTTGACAGTTTAAAATAATATATATGGCAAAGGAAACAGTTTCATGATGTGAGAAATAGATATAAATCAGTGGGAAACGTATTTTTTTGGGGAAGAGGTCTGAAACAATGTGCATGCAAGTATTAAAACACTGAGCCGTAAGAAATGGAATTAGTTAAGATAACATGAAAGCGGATATTAAAATAAATAAGAAAGAAGCAAAACTTACTACTACCACTAGTCAAATGAACCATAGGACGTTGGAGAAAATAAGATTAAACATAATTTACTACATCAGGATTCATCAGTGACTATGGAGCACACTTTGTAATCTGTATAACAAATCTCATGCTTCAACTAGAAAAAGAGGCCGCTTCCTTCTCACATAAAGCTCCATAAAACATCTGTATTTTATTCTCAATAAGCTGATTAGATGAGTATTATGGTAGGCACGGAACATTAATTCACATAATGATTTACAATCTTTTATTAATTTCATATGATTATCAAGTTTGGGCTTTCCATAAAAAGAAAACAAATAAATCTTGCGAATATCAGCACCACTTACCCATTAGTTAGTGCATATTTGATATGGTTACTTGTTGTATACACAAACACACCACACTCGTCCCATGCTCCACTCTTAACTTTGATGTTTTCATGAATTGTGCACAAATTCTCCAACTTTCTGTTGCAGATGGCAATCACTGTAATGAGAAACATATTGGTTCAGGGTAATTTAGCTTACATTAGGTTTGGGCACATTCAACTTAAGTACCTAGAATGAACCTTGGAGTAAATGTAAATATATTTATTACATGACTATTGATTTTCTTCTCTATATACTGTTATAATAGAGCGATCATTTCTCTGACTATCGGATCAGCTACAGTTAGATCCGATGTCATACAAGCCTGAGTTTAGTGTGCCTGTCATTTGCAGAATGAGGTCCCCAGAGGGTGAATTTAGTGACGCTATCCCACATAGCGGGCTAGCATCACTAAATTCAACCTCTGGGGACCTCATTCTGCTTAGGGCTCATCTTCTCTGGAAAGTTTCTTTATCACCAAATTTCTATAGAAACTTCTTCACATAGATTCTTTAAAATTTCTTTTTTAGTTTAGTTTCTCTATATCCCCAAATTGGCAGACAAACACATTGCATAATCAAGGTTCCCAATGGGCGTACATCACAATATTCACCATTTGGGAACTTCAATCTGAGTCAATGTCTCCAATAGCAGATGAGGCCATGCAGAGTGAGGTGCATAGAGGGTGAATTTGGTGATGCTAGCCCACTGTGCGGGATAGCGTCACTAAATTCACCCTCTAGGGACCTCATTCTGCAAATGACAGGCACACTAAACTCAGGCTTGATGTGATACCACCATCCTCTATCTTAGGGATTGAGAATGCGCTTAAAGACATATTATGGACTTGTTCGGGTGACGAGAAACTGATAAGTTAGTATTCAGGTGCTATGCCAACTGGATGAATATAGCATTACACTAACATCACCGAATCTGAAGCAAATCGACGTACCATTCAATAGAAAACATCATCTGATCTATGCTCAATTGTAAATATTTACTACTCGATTCGGGAAGCATCTATTGGCGATAAACTGACGAAACGATTTCACCATCGAGTCACTGCTTTGAATTAATATCTAAGAATGATGGTGTGTGTTGTCAATTTGGATACAATATTTGTAAAAATTACTACTTTGAACAAGATTATTCTCCATTTATTTTTTATCACCCTACCAGAGTGTTTCACATCACTTTAAAACAGTTGTTTCTGATAATCGCTTATTTGCTTCTATTCTAATCTAACACTATTTACCTGGCTTTTTGTCAATCAAATGTTATTTTGGTTTAATATATCATGTGAGTCTATTAACAATAAACCTATTATCACTACAGTGCATTTATCTGGTTGTCACTTCATGTCTTGTTGAAGAGGTCTGATCGCTGGATCAGACTCTACACATGTGGCCTCTTCAACTCGACGTGACAATACAGACAATTTATTATATTCCTATGTGTGATTTACCTTGATTTCTCAAGTTATTATAAATGATAATATCACAAGTAAATTATGTCACTTTATTAGCGCGTTATGCATTCATATACGCGCTCCTGAAATTTAAGCATCAAAGGTATAAAGTTGGAATTATTCAGATTTCTGGTAAAGCAGATGTTTATTGTGGATTGTAATACGACCTTGCCTAAACCTACATACAAGGCTCATCCTCATTGGTCAGTATCCTGTATTCCCAATGAGACACGACCGTCATTTTGTGGTACAATTCTAGATATTCTGAATTGAACCACAAAAAAATGTGGTACAATCAGTGAAATGCTGCTAATGCCTCAAACTTTCGGAAGTCAAGCCACACAGGCATTGGTTATTGTCATGCTATAGACTGAAGAAAGAGACATATAATGAATACCTACTGTACTATACTGAATTTTATTTAAGATAGAACAAAAATAAGTCTTAACTGAGTTTTTTTTGCCGAAAAGGCAATGAAAAGGGGTTGCCGTTCAATAGTGACATAATGTTTGACGTTAACAGTTCTAAGAGAAGAACTGTTTGGTGGAAAATCATACCATGCAGAGCTAGAAACTGGGCTATCATATAGCAGGTTGAACGTATGTCACTAAAATTTCGACCAAAACATACAATCGAATTACAAAAGAAATAAATACACTACTCCGCTTCACGTCGTCCTACAATCAGTTTCTTTGTGGTCAAATTCTACTATACACGCCAATGCATAGTGTATTTATTTCTTAAATATAATAAAGAGAATATGAAAGTGTCAATGACACTGTAGCTCAACTTGGAAAGGGAATAATTTAATGTATTACAGTCAATGGAGCGATTAGGAATGTGGAAAGTTGAATGTCTAATACTAGTTTATAGACATGAAGAGAAAATTAAAATCCAAGATTTGTCCGAATGACCCCAAAATGACTCGTTCCCATTTACATTCCAATTTCAACAGCCATGACAAATTTTATGATGATCAGACTAAAGGTACGACCTGTAGCCCGTGCTAAAGGATTTAGTCATACAAAGAGTAAAATCAAAGATGGCTGCTGGCGGCCATGTTTTTTGGCCGAATGACCCCAAAATGACTCGTTCCCATCTACATGTCACTATTAACATTCATGACAAATTTTATGATGATCAGACTAAAGGTACGACATGTAGCCCGTGCTAAAGAATTTAGTCATACAAAGAGTAAAATCCAAGATGGCTGCTGGCGGCCATGTTTTCGGCCGAATGACCACAAAATGAGTCGTTCCCATCTACATGTCATCGTTAACATCCATGAAAAATTTTATGATGATCAGGCTAAAGGTACGACCTGTAGCCCATGCTAAAGAATTTAGTCATACAAAGAGTAAAATCTAAGATGGCTGCTGGCCGCCATGTTTTTTGGCCAAATGACCCCAAAATTACTCGTTCCCATCTACATGTCAATATTAACATCCATGACAAATTTTATGATGATCAGACGAACAGTACGACCTGTGGCCCATGCTAATGGATTAAATTTTGAAATCCAAGATGGCTGCTGGCGGCCATGTTTTTTGTCCGAATGACCCCAAAATGACTCGTTCCCATTTACATTCCAATTACAACAGCCATGACAAATTTTATGATGATCAGACTAAAGGTACGACCTGTAGCCCGTGCTAAAGGATTTAGTCATTGCTGGTGGCCATGTTTTTTGTCCGAATGACCCCAAAATGACTCGTTCCCATCTTCATGTCATTGTTAACATCCATTACTAATTTTATGATGATCCGACCAAAGGTACGACCTATAGCCCGTGTCAAAGGATTTAGTCATGCAAAGAGTAAAATCTAAGATGGCTGCCAGCGGCCATGTTTTTTGGCCGAATAACCCCAAAATTACTCGTTCCCATCTACATGTCATTGTTAACATCCATGACAAATTTTATGATGATCAGACTAAAAGTAGGACCTGTAGCCCGTGCTAAAGGATTTAGTCATACAAAGAGTAAAATCCAAGATGGCTGCTAGCAACCATGTTTTTATGCCGAATGACCCCAAAATTACTCGTTCCCATCTACATGTCATTGTTAACATCCATGACAAATTTTATGATGATCAGACAAACAGTACGACCTGTGGCCCGTGCTAATGGATTAAATTTTGAAATCCAAGATGGCCGCTGGCGGCCATGTTTTTTGTCCGAATGACCCCAAAATGACTCGTTCCCATCTTCATGTCATTGTTAACATCCATTACTAATTTTATGATGATCCGACCAAAGGTACGACCTGTAGCCCGTGCTAATGGATTAAATTTTGAAATCCAAAATGTTTTTTGTCTGAATGACCCCAAAATGACTCGTTCCCATCTACATTCCAATTTCAACAGCCATGACAAATTTTATGATGATCAGACTAAAGGTACGGCCTGTAGCCCGTGCTAAAGGATTTAGTCATACAAAGAGTAAAATCCAAGGTGGCTGCTGGCGACCATGTTTTTTTGGCCGAATGACCCCAAAATTACTCGTTCCCATCTACATATCATTGTTAATATCCATGACAAATTTTATGATGATCAGACTAAAGGTACGACCTGCAGCCCGTGCTAAAGAATTTAGTCATACAAAGAGTAAAATCCAAGATGGCTGCTGGCGGCCATGTTTTTTGGCCGAATGACCCCAAAATTACTCGTTCCCATCTACATGTCAATATTAACATCCATGACAAATTTCATGACTATCAGACGAACAGTACGGCCTGTAGCCCGTGCTAATGGATTGAATTTTGAAATCAAAGATGGTCGCTGGTGGCCATGTTTTTTGTCCGAATGACCCCAAAATGACTCGTTCCCATCTACATTCCAATTTCAACAGCCATGAAAAATTTCATGATGATCAGACTCAAGGTACGACCTGTAGTCCGTGCTAAAGGATTTAGTCATACAAAGAGTAAAATCCAATATGGCTGCTGGTGGCCATGTTTTTTGGCCGAATGACCCCAAAATGACTCGTTCCCATCTACATGTCATTATTAACATTCATGACAAATTTTATGATGATCAGAATAAAGGTACGACCTGTAGCCCGTGCTAAAGGATTTAGTCATACAATGAGTAAAATCCAAGATGGCTGCTGGCGGCCATGTTTTTCGGCCGAATGACCCCAAAATGACTCGTTCCCATCTACATGTCATTGTTAACATCCATGACAAATTTTATGATGATCAGACTAAAGGTACGACCTGTAGCCCGTGCTAAAGAATTTAGTCATACAAAGAGTAAAATGCAAGATAGCTGCTGGCGGCCATGTTTTTTGGCCGAATGACCCCAAAATTACTCGTTCCCATCTACATTCCAATTTCAACATCCATGACAAATTTCATGACAATAAGACGAACAGTACGACCTGTAGCCCGTGCTAATGGATTGAATTTTGAAATCCAAGATGGCCGCTGGTGGCCATGTTTTTTTTCCAAATGACCCCAAAATGACTCGTTCCCATTTACATGTCAATGTCAACATCCATGACAAATTTCATAATAATCGGACCAAAGGTACGAACTGTAGCCCGTGCTAAAGGAAATTGTTGACGAATCACGCACACACACACGCACGACGGATACCAAGCCATGGCAATAGCTCAAACTTTACAAAGTAAAGTTGAGCTAATAAATCACTTGATTGAACTGGTGATGTGAAATAATTAATACGAGGCAGGGACTATTATGTAAAACACTTGAGTATGCTCTCGTGTTTGTATAACATCCCTGCCTCTCATGAATTATTTAAGTTCACCAGTTCAATTAAGTGATTACTCTCTCTCATGTTTGTACAATGTCCCTGCCTCTCATGTATTATTTAACTTCACCAGTTCAATTAAGTGATTACTTTCTCTCATGTTTGTACAATGTCCCTGCCTCGCATGTATTATTTAACTTCACCAGTTCAATTAAGTGATTACTCTCTCTCATGTTTGTACAATGTCCCTGCCTCTCATGTATTATTTAACTTCACCAGTTCAATTAAGTGATTACTCTCTCTCATGTTTGTACAATGTCCCTGCCTCTCATGTATTATTTAACTTCACCAGTTCAATTAAGTGATTACTTTCTCTCATGTTTGTACAATGTCCCTGCCTCGCATGTATTATTTAACTTCACCAGTTCAATTAAGTGATTACTCTCTCTCATGTTTGTACAATGTCCCTGCCTCTCATGTATTATTTAACTTCACCAGTTCAATTAAGTGATTACTCTCTCTCATGTTTGTACAATGTCCCTGCCTCTCATGTATTATTTAACTTCACCAGTTCAATTAAGTGATTACTTTCTCTCATGTTTGTACAATGTCCCTGCCTCGCATGTATTATTTAACTTCACCAGTTCAATTAAGTGATTACTCCCTCTCATGTTTGCACAATGTCCCTGCCTCTCATGTATTATTTAACTTCACCAGTTCAATTAAGTGATTACCCTCTATGTATATACCATATTGTCGCAAACACGTTTCAGCTTGATTATAATTGTTTCAATACTACAAGTCCTCAGTGAGGTATTGAGATTATAAGTATGTTCGTGAATGTATGTATGTCCTTATAAATTCTGGAGATAAAAGTTTCCCAAAATTGGGAAACAACAGAGGTCAATATGTTAAATAGCAGTAGACATCTTACCATGCTTGCTGAGAAGGGTTACATGGGACATGTCGTTGGACCAAACCACGCTCTTCACTTTGGCAACCTTCACAGTCGCAAGAGTTCTGAAAAGAAATAATGTGATAATTTCCAGTTTCTCAGGCCCTTGAGCATGGTCCAGAAACCTTGGACATACAATTGTTTTATTTGCGTTTCATACGTTTGAATTTTTTTTTTATTACACTACTATGTGCGATTTCCGTTGAAAACACCATTAATTAAAAATGGTAATGCCACTAGTGAATTATGTCATTTCTCGTGACTTCATTGACGTTATGCCGCTTACTGATCTAGATTGAATTTTCTATGGTTGATCTTTCTCCACATCGAGACTTTCATGCATTAATTCTGGGTGTTTTAATCATATTTGGCAAAGCACATTAATGCAGAAGTGTAATAAATAGAGTAATCAATTAGTTCCGAGAATTATGTTAAATAATTCACCCAAGGCGAGAGACCTTTTGTAAGAAACTTGTGCGCGTTATCGTTTCTTACCATCGTCTCTCGCCTCTCGTGAATTATTTAAAGTAATTCTCGAAACCAATTGATTACTCTCTATATAATCGTTACAAAATAATAGCGGTATGTTTATACAACTTACTCCGAAATGAGATCAAACATACCCATTTAAAAATGTGTCAATAATAATCTATGGCTGAAATAAATCATAGGGAGTCTATCTAACATTTGTGGACATTGGTTTGGGTAATAATTGACACGGGCATGAAATCAAGACCTAGTCGATCCAGAGGTGGAATACTTCATTGGCATGTGCCCCATAAATTAAAAATTAAATTAAAACTGCACAATTAGGCAAAACAAAAAAAGGGTTTTGATTCTCGGGCATAGCCGCGTCTGGAAAAAAGGCCCGCGTTGAAGCATTTTATTACGATTTTCAAATTGACCGATGCTGTCAAATGATAACACGAAAATGGGAAACTAGAAAAGAGAAATTAGTTATGTTTCAAACATCGAATATGATAGACATTCAATGGTGTATGTGTTGGTATTCAACAACAGACACTAGGCAACGATAACTAACAGGTATATTGTCACCACAAGCTGCCCAAACCCCAAGTTTATTAAGTCAAATGTGTTTCCGTGCTGTAAACAATAATGATTTCCAATTTCGGGAACGCAAACCGGAAAGAAATATGGTGCGTATTGGCGATGTGTATGCTGGTTTAATTTAATAGTATTTGAAGTTTTTATGGCTAGCATGTATAGTTACTAAAGTATAGATGGATAAATATCAAAGTATAGATAGATATAAAATGTATAATCCCAATTTAAACTTTGATTGTTTTAGTTCCGTTTCCGTCTTTGTTGTATTCCGTGTTTAATATACCCAGTAACAGAGAACGAGAATCGAACGGACCTCAAACAAATCTGTCCATGCGTATTCTCTTTAATTAAGTTTAAATTCACCGATGTTACTGAATATATTTGGCAACAAATTTATCCGAGAGCACCATTGTATAGTGTGCAAATATATTTTTAATCGTTGTATTTTGGCTTGTTGGAAATAAAGCGTGATCCATAACTGAAAAATCGTAATTTTATTCCCAATGATTCAGTGATTTTAGAAATTAGAGACACTCGGTAGTCGGTGTCAAGGCCGTTAATTGTGCATAGATGTTCTAAACTGTGAATACTACCGAAAGGGTGTGTCTTTGAATGCAGAAAATCAAGAAACAGGTAACTGAGGTGTGGCAGATGCAAACTAAAATTAAATGCAACAAACAGTAGAAACAAAAAGTCTATGACATTTAAATAAAAAATATGAAGTGTTTTCCATGTTACTGACATTGAAAAAAATCTCCCTATTTTTCACTGAATCTCCCTATTTCTGAGGACAAATCTCCCTATTTCCAATTATCAAAGTAAACAGGTCTGATATAAATAGATATATACTATAAGAAGGTACATACATATATCAAATATACCAACAATATATATATGATGTACGGGTAGTATAATGTGATAATTGGTCATTCTTTATAGTGGAATACATTAGTTTATATCAAAACAATGTTCTCCTTAGATTTTCTTAACCTGGGAAGGTATAATAACCCATGCTAACTATGGGCATTATCCCCATAATAAAATTTAAAATAAAAATAAAACCCTCGCTCCCTCATCGATTCTCAAAAAAAATTGCCCGAGAATCAAAACCTTTTTTTTTTGGCCTTACATGCATTTAAATTTTTTGGCCTGAGAGTGTGTGGCCAGAGTTATGTTGAGCTGGGTAAGTGAACCCTTGCAAGCAAAGCAGAATGAGGTTCCAAGAGGGTAAATTTGGTGTCACTAAATTCACCCACTGGGGACCTCATTATGCAAATGTCACACACACTATTTCAAGACTTATAATGTGAGCTCCTATGAACTAACCTTTTCTGCTGCACATCAAACAAGGTAACACAGTCCGTTTCTTTGATCAGGATACAGCCGGTCCCAGCATAGAAGATATCTTCACAGTTTGGAGTCTGAATTTTCTTGGTGATCTCATTTTTCAAATTCTTGATTATTAACTGCAAACAATAAATTTTAGTTAAAACGTTACCAAAATTAAATGTGTATTGAACATTATGAAGTGAAATAGTGTAAATTTGTTGACCCTTGTTCTCAGTCAACTGACGTGTGAAGAAACACACTTGAAAGGTTCAGTTATGAATATGTGTCACATGTGGGTCTATAAACCATAATAATTCTTGTGCCAAAATGGAAAATATGGCAATGGGACAAAAATTATGATCCCTGCATGTTTTCATAACTTGTATCACAGTTGCTAGGGACCATATTAAGTGCAATATTAATAATGGAGAGACTGTTCTGTTTGAAATTAGAACATAGTTACACAGAGCATAGAATTATCATTTGACATTTTTCCTGTTCTGCGCACATGCTATTTTATTAATATTACTCTCACATATACTTACAGTTTGTGTTCTGTCCAAAACGGCGAATCTGTTTCTAGCCACCCAAACAGCAGTCAGTCCCGAGGAGCGCTTGCCTTCAGGAGCTGGAATTGAAAATAGGGAATAATTTTCGTAGGTTTCAGGGAATACTAATAATAGTTGGTTTCCATATGGCACTTATCCCATGAGGCCCAAAGTGCTTACTTATTATACCAGCTGTGAGCCTGTGAGCAATAACGAATCTGATGCATGCTGCCATTCTATAGGTGCACAAATAGAGTGACGAGACATGTACATACACATCCACATGATCTTACTCAGATATAACGGAGCAGTCAAGTGTTGCTTCAGGGTTAAAGATTGGTGCGAAACTTGAACAGAGTACAACTCTGATATTTATAAATAATTTTTAAAAAGAGATCCTGAATGTCACCACATGTGTTTAATGATTATTCGTGATACATGTGTATCGTCATTCTTTATAAAGAATCATATCATGATATGCTTTATCAGATGAATCATGATGTTCATATTCCCACTAAGTTCCTTTGTGGCTGTGAGTTGTAAATCGAACATTCAACACTATAAAATAGTGCCCAACTAGAGCTTAAGAATAAATTCAATTGTTTCAGAGTGACCATATCCGCTTAGGCATGGAATGGTATTTTATTAGAAAAGAGAAATGGTATTATCATTATACCAGGCCACCATTCATCACTGCGGGCTAAAATTGAAATAATTTTTTAACTCTAATTGAATAGCGATACGCACATCGTAACGTGAGCAAAAATCACGGGATCATATCGTAGCAGGGATGTATTGCTACAGCCCTAGTGGAAATGCTCCATTCCATAAATAAAGAACCTTGACTTATATTTATGTACTTTTATTGCTCACTATTTTTTGCCAGGGAACTGTTCATGGTGGGTGTATTTATACTTCTACTAAGATACTCACCATCTGGGTTCTGTGAATCTGAATCTTTTGGAATCTGATAGAGATCATAGGTGCTATTTTCAACAGTGGAGGTTCTCTGCAAAAGAAGAAAACATTCATGGAAATTACAACATGGCTCTACCATTGGATAATAATATATTGGAAAACTAGCCAATAACTGCGAACAACAAGGTGAGTAATCAGAGCTGCAATATTTGAGTCATTGATAAACACATTATTATCATAACTGCCCTTGTTTACCTGACAATCGTTCTTGGACGATTATTTTTACTGGATGAAATTCATGCCCATATGATCCTTATTTAGCCATGTTTGTTCTTTAATTTTTGACACACAATTTTTGACACATCAAAACTTGCATGATTCTACATTGTGATATTAAACAGTCATAGAAGGATGCTACTCCAGTACTGACTATCAGAATGGTATTGTAATATTAAACAGTCATAGAAGGATTCTACTCCAGTACTGACCATCAGAATGGTATTGTAATATTAAACAGTCATAGAAGGATGCTACTCCAGTACTGACTATCAGAATGGTATTGTAATATTAAACAGTCATAGAAGGATGCTACTCCAGTACTGACTATCAGAATGGTATTGTAATATTAAACAGTCATAGAAGGATGCTACTCCAGTACTGACTATCAGAATGGTATTGTAATATTAAACAGTCATAGAAGGATGCTACTCCAGTACTGACTATCAGAATGGTATTGTAATATTAAACAGTCATAGAAGGATGCTACTCCAGTACTGACTATCAGAATGGTATTGTAATATTAAACAGTCATAGAAGGATGCTACTCCAGTACTGACCATCAGAATGGTATTGTAATATTAAACAGTCATAGAAGGATGCTACTCCAGTACTGACCATCAGAATGGTATTGTAATATTAAACAGTCATAGAAGGATGCTACTCCAGTACTGACTATCAGAATGGTATTGTAATATTAAACAGTCATAGAAGGATGCTACTCCAGTACTGACTATCAGAATGGTATTGTAATATTAAACAGTCATAGAAGGATGCTACTCCAGTACTGACCATCAGAATGGTATTGTAATATTAAACAGTCATAGAAGGATGCTACTCCAGTACTGACCATCAGAATGGTATTGTAATATTAAACAGTCATAGAAGGATGCTACTCCAGTACTGACTATCAGAATGGTATTGTAATATTAAACAGTCATAGAAGGATGCTACTCCAGTACTGACTATCAGAATGGTATTGTAATATTAAACAGTCATAGAAGGATGCTACTCCAGTACTGACCATCAGAATGGTATTGTAATATTAAACAGTCATAGAAGGATGCTACTCCAGTACTGACCATCAGAATGGTATTGTAATATTAAACAGTCATAGAAGGATGCTACTCCAGTACTGACTATCAGAATGGTATTGTAATATTAAACAGTCATAGAAGGATGCTACTCCAGTACTGACTATCAGAATGGTATTGTAATATTAAACAGTCATAGAAGGATGCTACTCCAGTACTGACCATCAGAATGGTATTGTAATATTAAACAGTCATAGAAGGATGCTACTCCAGTACTGACTATCAGAATGGTATTGTGATATTAAACAGTCATAGAAGGATGCTACTCCAGTACTGACCATCAGAATGGTATTGTAATATTAAACAGTCATAGAAGGATGCTACTCCAGTACTGACTATCAGAATGGTATTGTGATATTAAACAGTCATAGAAGGATGCTACTCCAGTACTGACCATCAGAATGGTATTGTAATATTAAACAGTCATAGAAGGATGCTACTCCAGTACTGACTATCAGAATGGTATTGTGATATTAAACAGTCATAGAAGGATGCTACTCCAGTACTGACCATCAGAATGGTATTGTAATATTAAACAGTCATAGAAGGATGCTACTCCAGTACTGACTATCAGAATGGTATTGTGATATTAAACAGTCATAGAAGGATGCTACTCCAGTACTGACCATCAGAATGGTATTGTAATATTAAACAGTCATAGAAGGATGCTACTCCAGTACTGACTATCAGAATGGTATTGTAATATTAAACAGTCATAGAAGGATGCTACTCCAGTACTGACCATCAGAATGGTATTGTAATATTAAACAGTCATAGAAGGATGCTACTCCAGTACTGACTATCAGAATGGTATTGTAATATTAAACAGTCATAGAAGGATGCTACTCCAGTACTGACCATCAGAATGGTATTGTAATATTAAACAGTCATAGAAGGATGCTACTCCAGTACTGACTATCAGAATGGTATTGTAATATTAAACAGCCATAGGATGCTACTCCAGTACTGACCATCAGAATGGTATTGTAATATTAAACAGTCATAGGATGCTACTCCAGTACTGACTATCAGAATGGTATTGTAATATTAAACAGTCATAGGATGCTACTCCAGTACTGACTATCAGAATGGTATTGTGATATTAAACAGTCATAGAAGGATGCTACTCCAGTACTGACCATCAGAATGGTATTGTAATATTAAACAGTCATAGGATGCTACTCCAGTACTGACTATCAGAATGGTATTGTAATATTAAACAGCCATAGGATGCTACTCCAGTACTGACCATCAGGATGGTATTGTAATATTAAACAGTCATAGGATGCTACTCCAGTACTGACCATCAGGATGGTATTGTAATATTAAACAGCCATAGGATGCTACTCCAGTACTGACTATCAGAATGGTATTGTAATATTAAACAGTCATAGAAGGATGCTACTCCAGTACTGACCATCAGAATGGTATTGTAATATTAAACAGTCATAGGATGCTACTCCAGTACTGACTATCAGAATGGTATTGTAATATTAAACAGCCATAGGATGCTACTCCAGTACTGACCATCAGAATGGTATTGTAATATTAAACAGTCGTAGGATGCTACTCCAGTACTGACCATCAGAATGGTATTGTAATATTAAACAGTCATAGGATGCTACTCCAGTACTGACTATCAGAATGGTATTGTAATATTAAACAGCCATAGGATGCTACTCCAGTACTGACCATCAGGATGGTATTGTAATATTAAACAGCCATAGGATGCTACTCCAGTACTGACTATCAGAATGGTATTGTAATATTAAACAGTCATAGGATGCTACTCCAGTACTGACCATCAGAATGGTATTGTAATATTAAACAGTCATAGAAGGATGCTACTCCAGTACTGACCATCAGAATGGTATTGTAATATTAAACAGCCATAGGATGCTACTCCAGTACTGACCATCAGAATGGTATTGTAATATTAAACAGCCATAGGATGCTACTCCAGTACTGACTATCAGAATGGTATTGTAATATTAAACAGTCATAGAAGGATGCTACTCCAGTACTGACCATCAGAATGGTATTGTAATATTAAACAGCCATAGGATGCTACTCCAGTACTGACTATCAGAATGGTATTGTGATATTAAACAGCCATAGGATGCTACTCCAGTACTGACCATCAGAATGGTATTGTGATATTAAACAGTCATAGGATGCTACTCCAGTACTGACTATCAGAATGGTATTGTGATATTAAACAGCCATAGGATGCTACTCCAGTACTGACTATCAGAATGGTATTGTGATATTAAACAGTCATAGGATGCTACTCCAGTACTGACCATCAGAATGGTATTGTAATATTAAACAGCCATAGGATGCTACTCCAGTACTGACTATCAGAATGGTATTGTAATATTAAACAGTCATAGAAGGATGCTACTCCAGTACTGACCATCAGAATGGTATTGTGATATTAAACAGCCATAGAAGGATGCTACTCCAGTACTGACCATCAGAATGGTATTGTAATATTAAACAGCCATAGGATGCTACTCCAGTACTGACTATCAGAATGGTATTGTAATATTAAACAGTCATAGAAGGATGCTACTCCAGTACTGACCATCAGAATGGTATTGTGATATTAAACAGCCATAGAAGGATGCTACTCCAGTACTGACCATCAGAATGGTATTGTAATATTAAACAGCCATAGGATGCTACTCCAGTACTGACTATCAGAATGGTATTGTGATATTAAACAGCCATAGGATGCTACTCCAGTACTGACTATCAGAATGGTATTGTAATATTAAACAGCCATAGGATGCTACTCCAGTACTGACCATCAGAATGGTATTGTGATATTAAACAGCCATAGGATGCTACTCCAGTACTGACCATCAGAATGGTATTGTAATATTAAACAGCCATAGGATGCTACTCCAGTACTGACCATCAGAATGGTATTGTAATATTAAACAGTCATAGGATGCTACTCCAGTACTGACCATCAGAATGGTATTGTAATATTAAACAGCCATAGGATGCTACTCCAGTACTGACTATCAGAATGGTATTGTAATATTAAACAGTCATAGAAGGATGCTACTCCAGTACTGACTATCAGAATGGTATTGTAATATTAAACAGCCATAGGATGCTACTCCAGTACTGACTATCAGAATGGTATTGTAATATTAAACAGTCATAGGATGCTACTCCAGTACTGACCATCAGAATGGTATTGTAATATTAAACAGCCATAGGATGCTACTCCAGTACTGACTATCAGAATGGTATTGTAATATTAAACAGCCATAGGATGCTACTCCAGTACTGACTATCAGAATGGTATTGTGATATTAAACAGTCATAGGAGGATGCTACTCCAGTACTGACTATCAGAATGGTATTGTAATATTAAACAGCCATAGGATGCTACTCCAGTACTGACTATCAGAATGGTATTGTAATATTAAACAGCCATAGGATGCTACTCCAGTACTGACCATCAGAATGGTATTGTAATATTAAACAGTCATAGGATGCTACTCCAGTACTGACTATCAGAATGGTATTGTGATATTAAACAGCCATAGGATGCTACTCCAGTACTGACTATCAGAATGGTATTGTAATATTAAACAGTCATAGGATGCTACTCCAGTACTGACCATCAGAATGGTATTGTAATATTAAACAGCCATAGGATGCTACTCCAGTACTGACTATCAGAATGGTATTGTGATATTAAACAGCCATAGGATGCTACTCCAGTACTGACTATCAGAATGGTATTGTAATATTAAACAGTCATAGGATGCTACTCCAGTACTGACCATCAGAATGGTATTGTGATATTAAACAGTCATAGGATGCTACTCCAGTACTGACTATCAGAATGGTATTGTGATATTAAACAGCCATAGGATGCTACTCCAGTACTGACTATCAGAATGGTATTGTAATATTAAACAGTCATAGGATGCTACTCCAGTACTGACTATCAGAATGGTATTGTAATATTAAACAGCCATAGGATGCTACTCCAGTACTGACTATCAGAATGGTATTGTGATATTAAACAGTCATAGAAGGATGCTACTCCAGTACTGACTATCAGAATGGTATTGTGATATTAAACAGCCATAGGATGCTACTCCAGTACTGACCATCAGAATGGTATTGTGATATTAAACAGTCATAGAAGGATGCTACTCCAGTACTGACTATCAGAATGGTATTGTAATATTAAACAGCCATAGGATGCTACTCCAGTACTGACCATCAGAATGGTATTGTGATATTAAACAGCCATAGGATGCTACTCCAGTACTGACCATCAGAATGGTATTGTGATATTAAACAGCCATAGGATGCTACTCCAGTACTGACCATCAGAATGGTATTGTAATATTAAACAGCCATAGGATGCTACTCCAGTACTGACTATCAGAATGGTATTGTAATATTAAACAGCCATAGGATGCTACTCCAGTACTGACTATCAGAATGGTATTGTAATATTAAACAGTCATAGGATGCTACTCCAGTACTGACTATCAGAATGGTATTGTAATATTAAACAGCCATAGGATGCTACTCCAGTACTGACCATCAGAATGGTATTGTAATATTAAACAGTCATAGGATGCTACTCCAGTACTGACTATCAGAATGGTATTGTAATATTAAACAGTCATAGAAGGATGCTACTCCAGTACTGACCATCAGAATGGTATTGTAATATTAAACAGCCATAGGATGCTACTCCAGTACTGACCATCAGAATGGTATTGTAATATTAAACAGCCATAGGATGCTACTCCAGTACTGACTATCAGAATGGTATTGTAATATTAAACAGCCATAGGATGCTACTCCAGTACTGACTATCAGAATGGTATTGTGATATTAAACAGTCATAGGATGCTACTCCAGTACTGACCATCAGAATGGTATTGTAATATTAAACAGCCATAGGATGCTACTCCAGTACTGACTATCAGAATGGTATTGTGATATTAAACAGCCATAGGATGCTACTCCAGTACTGACCATCAGAATGGTATTGTGATATTAAACAGTCATAGAAGGATGCTACTCCAGTACTGACCATCAGAATGGTATTGTAATATTAAACAGTCATAGAAGGATGCTACTCCAGTACTGACCATCAGAATGGTATTGTAATATTAAACAGTCATAGGATGCTACTCCAGTACTGACCATCAGAATGGTATTGTGATATTAAACAGTCATAGGATGCTACTCCAGTACTGACTATCAGAATGGTATTGTAATATTAAACAGCCATAGGATGCTACTCCAGTACTGACCATCAGAATGGTATTGTAATATTAAACAGTCATAGAAGGATGCTACTCCAGTACTGACTATCAGAATGGTATTGTGATATTAAACAGCCATAGGATGCTACTCCAGTACTGACCATCAGAATGGTATTGTGATATTAAACAGTCATAGGATGCTACTCCAGTACTGACCATCAGAATGGTATTGTAATATTAAACAGTCATAGAAGGATGCTACTCCAGTACTGACCATCAGAATGGTATTGTAATATTAAACAGCCATAGGATGCTACTCCAGTACTGACCATCAGAATGGTATTGTAATATTAAACAGCCATAGGATGCTACTCCAGTACTGACCATCAGAATGGTATTGTAATATTAAACAGTCATAGGATGCTACTCCAGTACTGACTATCAGAATGGTATTGTAATATTAAACAGCCATAGGATGCTACTCCAGTACTGACCATCAGAATGGTATTGTAATATTAAACAGTCATAGGATGCTACTCCAGTACTGACTATCAGAATGGTATTGTAATATTAAACAGTCATAGGATGCTACTCCAGTACTGACCATCAGAATGGTATTGTGATATTAAACAGTCATAGGATGCTACTCCAGTACTGACTATCAGAATGGTATTGTAATATTAAACAGCCATAGGATGCTACTCCAGTACTGACCATCAGAATGGTATTGTAATATTAAACAGTCATAGGATGCTACTCCAGTACTGACCATCAGAATGGTATTGTAATATTAAACAGTCATAGAAGGATGCTACTCCAGTACTGACCATCAGAATGGTATTGTGATATTAAACAGTCATAGAAGGATGCTACTCCAGTACTGACCATCAGAATGGTATTGTAATATTAAACAGTCATAGAATGCTACTCCAGTACTGACCATCAGAATGGTATTGTAATATTAAACAGCCATAGGATGCTACTCCAGTACTGACCATCAGAATGGTATTGTAATATTAAACAGCCATAGGATGCTACTCCAGTACTGACCATCAGAATGGTATTGTGATATTAAACAGTCATAGGATGCTACTCCAGTACTGACCATCAGAATGGTATTGTAATATTAAACAGCCATAGGATGCTACTCCAGTACTGACTATCAGAATGGTATTGTGATATTAAACAGTCATAGAAGGATGCTACTCCAGTACTGACTATCAGAATGGTATTGTAATATTAAACAGTCATAGGATGCTACTCCAGTACTGACCATCAGAATGGTATTGTAATATTAAACAGCCATAGGATGCTACTCCAGTACTGACCATCAGAATGGTATTGTAATATTAAACAGCCATAGGATGCTACTCCAGTACTGACCATCAGAATGGTATTGTAATATTAAACAGTCATAGGATGCTACTCCAGTACTGACCATCAGAATGGTATTGTAATATTAAACAGCCATAGGATGCTACACCAGTACTGACTATCAGAATGGTATTGTAATATTAAACAGTCATAGGATGCTACTCCAGTACTGACCATCAGAATGGTATTGTAATATTAAACAGCCATAGGATGCTACTCCAGTACTGACTATCAGAATGGTATTGTAATATTAAACAGCCATAGGATGCTACTCCAGTACTGACCATCAGAATGGTATTGTAATATTAAACAGTCATAGAAGGATGCTACTCCAGTACTGACCATCAGAATGGTATTGTAATATTAAACAGCCATAGGATGCTACTCCAGTACTGACTATCAGAATGGTATTGTGATATTAAACAGTCATAGGATGCTACTCCAGTACTGACCATCAGAATGGTATTGTAATATTAAACAGCCATAGGATGCTACTCCAGTACTGACCATCAGAATGGTATTGTAATATTAAACAGTCATAGAAGGATGCTACTCCAGTACTGACTATCAGAATGGTATTGTGATATTAAACAGCCATAGGATGCTACTCCAGTACTGACCATCAGAATGGTATTGTAATATTAAACAGCCATAGGATGCTACTCCAGTACTGACCATCAGAATGGTATTGTAATATTAAACAGTCATAGGATGCTACTCCAGTACTGACCATCAGAATGGTATTGTAATATTAAACAGTCATAGGATGCTACTCCAGTACTGACCATCAGAATGGTATTGTAATATTAAACAGTCATAGGATGCTACTCCAGTACTGACTATCAGAATGGTATTGTAATATTAAACAGTCATAGGATGCTACTCCAGTACTGACCATCAGAATGGTATTGTAATATTAAACAGTCATAGGATGCTACTCCAGTACTGACCATCAGAATGGTATTGTAATATTAAACAGTCATAGGATGCTACTCCAGTACTGACTATCAGAATGGTATTGTAATATTAAACAGTCATAGGATGCTACTCCAGTACTGACCATCAGAATGGTATTGTAATATTAAACAGTCATAGGATGCTACTCCAGTACTGACCATCAGAATGGTATTGTAATATTAAACAGTCATAGAAGGATGCTACTCCAGTACTGACCATCAGAATGGTATTGTAATATTAAACAGCCATAGGATGCTACTCCAGTACTGACTATCAGAATGGTATTGTGATATTAAACAGTCATAGGATGCTACTCCAGTACTGACCATCAGAATGGTATTGTAATATTAAACAGCCATAGGATGCTACTCCAGTACTGACCATCAGAATGGTATTGTAATATTAAACAGTCATAGAAGGATGCTACTCCAGTACTGACTATCAGAATGGTATTGTGATATTAAACAGCCATAGGATGCTACTCCAGTACTGACCATCAGAATGGTATTGTAATATTAAACAGCCATAGGATGCTACTCCAGTACTGACCATCAGAATGGTATTGTAATATTAAACAGTCATAGGATGCTACTCCAGTACTGACCATCAGAATGGTATTGTAATATTAAACAGTCATAGGATGCTACTCCAGTACTGACCATCAGAATGGTATTGTAATATTAAACAGTCATAGGATGCTACTCCAGTACTGACTATCAGAATGGTATTGTAATATTAAACAGTCATAGGATGCTACTCCAGTACTGACCATCAGAATGGTATTGTAATATTAAACAGTCATAGGATGCTACTCCAGTACTGACCATCAGAATGGTATTGTAATATTAAACAGTCATAGAAGGATGCTACTCCAGTACTGACCATCAGAATGGTATTGTAATATTAAACAGTCATAGGATGCTACTCCAGTACTGACCATCAGAATGGTATTGTAATATTAAACAGTCATAGGATGCTACTCCAGTACTGACCATCAGAATGGTATTGTAATATTAAACAGTCATAGAATGCTACTCCAGTACTGACCATCAGAATGGTATTGTGATATTAAACAGCCATAGGATGCTACTCCAGTACTGACTATCAGAATGGTATTGTGATATTAAACAGTCATAGGATGCTACTCCAGTACTGACCATCAGAATGGTATTGTGATATTAAACAGCCATAGGATGCTACTCCAGTACTGACTATCAGAATGGTATTGTAATATTAAACAGCCATAGGATGCTACTCCAGTACTGACCATCAGAATGGTATTATAATATTAAACAGTCATAGAAGGATGCTACTCCAGTACTGACCATCAGAATGGTATTGTGATATTAAACAGTCATAGGATGCTACTCCAGTACTGACTATCAGAATGGTATTGTGATATTAAACAGCCATAGGATGCTACTCCAGTACTGACTATCAGAATGGTATTGTGATATTAAACAGCCATAGGATGCTACTCCAGTACTGACCATCAGAATGGTATTGTGATATTAAACAGTCATAGGATGCTACTCCAGTACTGACCATCAGAATGGTATTGTAATATTAAACAGCCATAGGATGCTACTCCAGTACTGACCATCAGAATGGTATTGTAATATTAAACAGTCATAGAAGGATGCTACTCCAGTACTGACTATCAGAATGGTATTGTGATATTAAACAGCCATAGAAGGATGCTACTCCAGTACTGACTATCAGAATGGTATTGTGATATTAAACAGCCATAGGATGCTACTCCAGTACTGACCATCAGAATGGTATTGTAATATTAAACAGTCATAGAAGGATGCTACTCCAGTACTGACCATCAGAATGGTATTATAATATTAAACAGTCATAGGATGCTACTCCAGTACTGACCATCAGAATGGTATTGTGATATTAAACAGTCATAGGATGCTACTCCAGTACTGACCATCAGAATGGTATTGTAATATTAAACAGTCATAGGATGCTACTCCAGTACTGACCATCAGAATGGTATTGTGATATTAAACAGCCATAGGATGCTACTCCAGTACTGACCATCAGAATGGTATTGTAATATTAAACAGTCATAGGATGCTACTCCAGTACTGACCATCAGAATGGTATTGTAATATTAAACAGCCATAGGATGCTACTCCAGTACTGACTATCAGAATGGTATTGTAATATTAAACAGTCATAGAAGGATGCTACTCCAGTTCTGACCATCAGAATGGTATTGTAATATTAAACAGCCATAGGATGCTACTCCAGTACTGACCATCAGAATGGTATTGTAATATTAAACAGTCATAGGATGCTACTCCAGTACTGACCATCAGAATGGTATTGTAATATTAAACAGCCATAGGATGCTACTCCAGTACTGACTATCAGAATGGTATTGTAATATTAAACAGCCATAGGATGCTACTCCAGTACTGACTATCAGAATGGTATTGTGATATTAAACAGTCATAGAAGGATGCTACTCCAGTACTGACCATCAGAATGGTATTGTAATATTAAACAGCCATAGGATGCTACTCCAGTACTGACCATCAGAATGGTATTGTAATATTAAACAGCCATAGGATGCTACTCCAGTACTGACTATCAGAATGGTATTGTAATATTAAACAGTCATAGGATGCTACTCCAGTACTGACCATCAGAATGGTATTGTAATATTAAACAGCCATAGGATGCTACTCCAGTACTGACCATCAGAATGGTATTGTAATATTAAACAGCCATAGGATGCTACTCCAGTACTGACTATCAGAATGGTATTGTAATATTAAACAGCCATAGGATGCTACTCCAGTACTGACCATCAGAATGGTATTGTAATATTAAACAGTCATAGAAGGATGCTACTCCAGTACTGACCATCAGAATGGTATTGTAATATTAAACAGTCATAGGATGCTACTCCAGTACTGACCATCAGAATGGTATTGTGATATTAAACAGTCATAGGATGCTACTCCAGTACTGACCATCAGAATGGTATTGTAATATTAAACAGCCATAGGATGCTACTCCAGTACTGACTATCAGAATGGTATTGTGATATTAAACAGTCATAGAAGGATGCTACTCCAGTACTGACCATCAGAATGGTATTGTAATATTAAACAGTCATAGAAGGAAGCTACTCCAGTACTGACTATCAGAATGGTATTGTAATATTAAACAGTCATAGAAGGATGCTACTCCAGTACTGACCATCAGAATGGTATTGTGATATTAAACAGCCATAGGATGCTACTCCAGTACTGACCATCAGAATGGTATTGTAATATTAAACAGCCATAGGATGCTACTCCAGTACTGACCATCAGAATGGTATTGTGATATTAAACAGCCATAGGATGCTACTCCAGTACTGACTATCAGAATGGTATTGTAATATTAAACAGCCATAGGATGCTACTCCAGTACTGACTATCAGAATGGTATTGTGATATTAAACAGCCATAGGATGCTACTCCAGTACTGACTATCAGAATGGTATTGTAATATTAAACAGTCATAGGATGCTACTCCAGTACTGACTATCAGAATGGTATTGTAATATTAAACAGCCATAGGATGCTACTCCAGTACTGACCATCAGAATGGTATTGTAATATTAAACAGTCATAGGATGCTACTCCAGTACTGACCATCAGAATGGTATTGTAATATTAAACAGCCATAGGATGCTACTCCAGTACTGACCATCAGAATGGTATTGTAATATTAAACAGCCATAGGATGCTACTCCAGTACTGACTATCAGAATGGTATTGTAATATTAAACAGTCATAGGATGCTACTCCAGTACTGACTATCAGAATGGTATTGTAATATTAAACAGTCATAGGATGCTACTCCAGTACTGACTATCAGAATGGTATTGTAATATTAAACAGTCATAGGATGCTACTCCAGTACTGACTATCAGAATGGTATTGTAATATTAAACAGTCATAGGATGCTACTCCAGTACTGACTATCAGAATGGTATTGTAATATTAAACAGCCATAGGATGCTACTCCAGTACTGACTATCAGAATGGTATTGTGATATTAAACAGCCATAGGATGCTACTCCAGTACTGACTATCAGAATGGTATTGTGATATTAAACAGTCATAGAAGGATGCTACTCCAGTACTGACCATCAGAATGGTATTGTAATATTAAACAGCCATAGGATGCTACTCCAGTACTGACCATCAGAATGGTATTGTGATATTAAACAGCCATAGGATGCTACTCCAGTACTGACCATCAGAATGGTATTGTAATATTAAACAGCCATAGGATGCTACTCCAGTACTGACCATCAGAATGGTATTGTAATATTAAACAGCCATAGGATGCTACTCCAGTACTGACCATCAGAATGGTATTGTGATATTAAACAGCCATAGGATGCTACTCCAGTACTGACCATCAGAATGGTATTGTAATATTAAACAGCCATAGGATGCTACTCCAGTACTGACCATCAGAATGGTATTGTAATATTAAACAGTCATAGGATGCTACTCCAGTACTGACCATCAGAATGGTATTGTGATATTAAACAGCCATAGGATGCTACTCCAGTACTGACCATCAGAATGGTATTGTAATATTAAACAGCCATAGGATGCTACTCCAGTACTGACCATCAGAATGGTATTGTAATATTAAACAGTCATAGGATGCTACTCCAGTACTGACCATCAGAATGGTATTGTGATATTAAACAGCCATAGGATGCTACTCCAGTACTGACTATCAGAATGGTATTGTAATATTAAACAGCCATAGGATGCTACTCCAGTACTGACCATCAGAATGGTATTGTAATATTAAACAGTCATAGGATGCTACTCCAGTACTGACCATCAGAATGGTATTGTAATATTAAACAGCCATAGGATGCTACTCCAGTACTGACTATCAGAATGGTATTGTGATATTAAACAGCCATAGGATGCTACTCCAGTACTGACCATCAGAATGGTATTGTAATATTAAACAGCCATAGGATGCTACTCCAGTACTGACCATCAGAATGGTATTGTGATATTAAACAGCCATAGGATGCTACTCCAGTACTGACCATCAGAATGGTATTGTAATATTAAACAGCCATAGGATGCTACTCCAGTACTGACCATCAGAATGGTATTGTGATATTAAACAGCCATAGGATGCTACTCCAGTACTGACCATCAGAATGGTATTGTAATATTAAACAGCCATAGGATGCTACTCCAGTACTGACCATCAGAATGGTATTGTAATATTAAACAGTCATAGGATGCTACTCCAGTACTGACCATCAGAATGGTATTGTAATATTAAACAGTCATAGAAGGATGCTACTCCAGTACTGACTATCAGAATGGTATTGTGATATTAAACAGTCATAGGATGCTACTCCAGTACTGACCATCAGAATGGTATTGTAATATTAAACAGTCATAGAAGGATGCTACTCCAGTACTGACTATCAGAATGGTATTGTGATATTAAACAGCCATAGGATGCTACTCCAGTACTGACCATCAGAATGGTATTGTAATATTAAACAGCCATAGGATGCTACTCCAGTACTGACCATCAGAATGGTATTGTGATATTAAACAGCCATAGGATGCTACTCCAGTACTGACCATCAGAATGGTATTGTGATATTAAACAGTCATAGAAGGATGCTACTCCAGTACTGACCATCAGAATGGTATTGTAATATTAAACAGCCATAGGATGCTACTCCAGTACTGACCATCAGAATGGTATTGTAATATTAAACAGCCATAGGATGCTACTCCAGTACTGACCATCAGAATGGTATTGTGATATTAAACAGTCATAGGATGCTACTCCAGTACTGACTATCAGAATGGTATTGTAATATTAAACAGCCATAGGATGCTACTCCAGTACTGACTATCAGAATGGTATTGTAATATTAAACAGCCATAGGATGCTACTCCAGTACTGACCATCAGAATGGTATTGTAATATTAAACAGCCATAGGATGCTACTCCAGTACTGACTATCAGAATGGTATTGTAATATTAAACAGTCATAGGATGCTACTCCAGTACTGACCATCAGAATGGTATTGTAATATTAAACAGCCATAGGATGCTACTCCAGTACTGACTATCAGAATGGTATTGTAATATTAAACAGTCATAGGATGCTACTCCAGTACTGACTATCAGAATGGTATTGTAATATTAAACAGTCATAGGATGCTACTCCAGTACTGACTATCAGAATGGTATTGTAATATTAAACAGCCATAGGATGCTACTCCAGTACTGACCATCAGAATGGTATTGTAATATTAAACAGCCATAGGATGCTACTCCAGTACTGACTATCAGAATGGTATTGTAATATTAAACAGCCATAGGATGCTACTCCAGTACTGACTATCAGAATGGTATTGTAATATTAAACAGTCATAGGATGCTACTCCAGTACTGACTATCAGAATGGTATTGTAATATTAAACAGTCATAGGATGCTACTCCAGTACTGACCATCAGAATGGTATTGTAATATTAAACAGTCATAGGATGCTACTCCAGTACTGACTATCAGAATGGTATTGTAATATTAAACAGTCATAGGATGCTACTCCAGTACTGACCATCAGAATGGTATTGTAATATTAAACAGTCATAGGATGCTACTCCAGTACTGACTATCAGAATGGTATTGTAATATTAAACAGTCATAGGATGCTACTCCAGTACTGACCATCAGAATGGTATTGTAATATTAAACAGTCATAGGATGCTACTCCAGTACTGACCATCAGAATGGTATTGTAATATTAAACAGCCATAGGATGCTACTCCAGTACTGACTATCAGAATGGTATTGTAATATTAAACAGTCATAGAAGGATGCTACTCCAGTACTGACTATCAGAATGGTATTGTAATATTAAACAGCCATAGGATGCTACTCCAGTACTGACCATCAGAATGGTATTGTGATATTAAACAGTCATAGGATGCTACTCCAGTACTGACCATCAGAATGGTATTGTAATATTAAACAGCCATAGGATGCTACTCCAGTACTGACCATCAGAATGGTATTGTGATATTAAACAGTCATAGGATGCTACTCCAGTACTGACCATCAGAATGGTATTGTAATATTAAACAGCCATAGGATGCTACTCCAGTACTGACTATCAGAATGGTATTGTGATATTAAACAGCCATAGGATGCTACTCCAGTACTGACCATCAGAATGGTATTGTAATATTAAACAGCCATAGGATGCTACTCCAGTACTGACCATCAGAATGGTATTGTGATATTAAACAGTCATAGGATGCTACTCCAGTACTGACCATCAGAATGGTATTGTAATATTAAACAGTCATAGGATGCTACTCCAGTACTGACTATCAGAATGGTATTGTGATATTAAACAGTCATAGGATGCTACTCCAGTACTGACCATCAGAATGGTATTGTGATATTAAACAGTCATAGGATGCTACTCCAGTACTGACCATCAGAATGGTATTGTAATATTAAACAGCCATAGGATGCTACTCCAGTACTGACTATCAGAATGGTATTGTGATATTAAACAGTCATAGAAGGATGCTACTCCAGTACTGACCATCAGAATGGTATTGTGATATTAAACAGCCATAGGATGCTACTCCAGTACTGACCATCAGAATGGTATTGTAATATTAAACAGTCATAGGATGCTACTCCAGTACTGACTATCAGAATGGTATTGTGATATTAAACAGTCATAGGATGCTACTCCAGTACTGACCATCAGAATGGTATTGTGATATTAAACAGTCATAGGATGCTACTCCAGTACTGACCATCAGAATGGTATTGTAATATTAAACAGCCATAGGATGCTACTCCAGTACTGACTATCAGAATGGTATTGTGATATTAAACAGTCATAGAAGGATGCTACTCCAGTACTGACCATCAGAATGGTATTGTGATATTAAACAGCCATAGGATGCTACTCCAGTACTGACCATCAGAATGGTATTGTAATATTAAACAGTCATAGGATGCTACTCCAGTACTGACTATCAGAATGGTATTGTAATATTAAACAGTCATAGGATGCTACTCCAGTACTGACTATCAGAATGGTATTGTGATATTAAACAGTCATAGGATGCTACTCCAGTACTGACCATCAGAATGGTATTGTAATATTAAACAGCCATAGGATGCTACTCCAGTACTGACTATCAGAATGGTATTGTAATATTAAACAGCCATAGGATGCTACTCCAGTATTGACTATCAGAATGGTATTGTAATATTAAACAGTCATAGGATGCTACTCCAGTACTGACCATCAGAATGGTATTGTGATATTAAACAGCCATAGGATGCTACTCCAGTACTGACCATCAGAATGGTATTGTAATATTAAACAGCCATAGGATGCTACTCCAGTACTGACTATCAGAATGGTATTGTAATATTAAACAGTCATAGGATGCTACTCCAGTACTGACCATCAGAATGGTATTGTAATATTAAACAGTCATAGGATGCTACTCCAGTACTGACCATCAGAATGGTATTGTAATATTAAACAGTCATAGGATGCTACTCCAGTACTGACTATCAGAATGGTATTGTAATATTAAACAGCCATAGAAGGATGCTACTCCAGTACTGACTATCAGAATGGTATTGTAATATTAAACAGTCATAGAAGGATGCTACTCCAGTACTGACCATCAGAATGGTATTGTGATATTAAACAGCCATAGGATGCTACTCCAGTACTGACCATCAGAATGGTATTGTAATATTAAACAGCCATAGGATGCTACTCCAGTACTGACCATCAGAATGGTATTGTAATATTAAACAGCCATAGGATGCTACTCCAGTACTGACTATCAGAATGGTATTGTAATATTAAACAGCCATAGGATGCTACTCCAGTATTGACTATCAGAATGGTATTGTAATATTAAACAGTCATAGGATGCTACTCCAGTACTGACCATCAGAATGGTATTGTAATATTAAACAGTCATAGGATGCTACTCCAGTACTGACTATCAGAATGGTATTGTAATATTAAACAGCCATAGAAGGATGCTACTCCAGTACTGACCATCAGAATGGTATTGTGATATTAAACAGCCATAGGATGCTACTCCAGTACTGACTATCAGAATGGTATTGTAATATTAAACAGTCATAGAAGGATGCTACTCCAGTACTGACCATCAGAATGGTATTGTAATATTAAACAGCCATAGGATGCTACTCCAGTACTGACCATCAGAATGGTATTGTAATATTAAACAGTCATAGGATGCTACTCCAGTACTGACTATCAGAATGGTATTGTAATATTAAACAGTCATAGAAGGATGCTACTCCAGTACTGACCATCAGAATGGTATTGTGATATTAAACAGTCATAGGATGCTACTCCAGTACTGACTATCAGAATGGTATTGTAATATTAAACAGTCATAGGATGCTACTCCAGTACTGACTATCAGAATGGTATTGTAATATTAAACAGTCATAGGATGCTACTCCAGTACTGACTATCAGAATGGTATTGTAATATTAAACAGCCATAGAAGGATGCTACTCCAGTACTGACTATCAGAATGGTATTGTAATATTAAACAGTCATAGGATGCTACTCCAGTACTGACTATCAGAATGGTATTGTGATATTAAACAGTCATAGGATGCTACTCCAGTACTGACTATCAGAATGGTATTGTAATATTAAACAGCCATAGGATGCTACTCCAGTACTGACTATCAGAATGGTATTGTAATATTAAACAGTCATAGGATGCTACTCCAGTACTGACCATCAGAATGGTATTGTAATATTAAACAGCCATAGGATGCTACTCCAGTACTGACCATCAGAATGGTATTGTAATATTAAACAGCCATAGGATGCTACTCCAGTACTGACTATCAGAATGGTATTGTAATATTAAACAGCCATAGGATGCTACTCCAGTACTGACCATCAGAATGGTATTGTGATATTAAACAGCCATAGGATGCTACTCCAGTACTGACTATCAGAATGGTATTGTAATATTAAACAGTCATAGGATGCTACTCCAGTACTGACTATCAGAATGGTATTGTAATATTAAACAGTCATAGAAGGATGCTACTCCAGTACTGACCATCAGAATGGTATTGTAATATTAAACAGTCATAGAAGGATGCTACTCCAGTACTGACCATCAGAATGGTATTGTAATATTAAACAGTCATAGAAGGATGCTACTCCAGTACTGACCATCAGAATGGTATTGTAATATTAAACAGTCATAGAAGGATGCTACTCCAGTACTGACCATCAGAATGGTATTGTAATATTAAACAGTCATAGAAGGATGCTACTCCAGTACTGACTATCAGAATGGTATTGTGATATTAAACAGCCATAGGATGCTACTCCAGTACTGACTATCAGAATGGTATTGTAATATTAAACAGTCATAGAAGGATGCTACTCCAGTACTGACCATCAGAATGGTATTGTAATATTAAACAGTCATAGGATGCTACTCCAGTACTGACTATCAGAATGGTATTGTAATATTAAACAGTCATAGGATGCTACTCCAGTACTGACCATCAGAATGGTATTGTGATATTAAACAGTCATAGGATGCTACTCCAGTACTGACTATCAGAATGGTATTGTGATATTAAACAGTCATAGGATGCTACTCCAGTACTGACCATCAGAATGGTATTGTAATATTAAACAGTCATAGAAGGATGCTACTCCAGTACTGACCATCAGAATGGTATTGTAATATTAAACAGTCATAGGATGCTACTCCAGTACTGACCATCAGAATGGTATTGTAATATTAAACAGCCATAGGATGCTACTCCAGTACTGACCATCAGAATGGTATTGTAATATTAAACAGTCATAGGATGCTACTCCAGTACTGACTATCAGAATGGTATTGTAATATTAAACAGCCATAGGATGCTACTCCAGTACTGACTATCAGAATGGTATTGTAATATTAAACAGTCATAGGATGCTACTCCAGTACTGACTATCAGAATGGTATTGTAATATTAAACAGTCATAGGATGCTACTCCAGTACTGACCATCAGAATGGTATTGTAATATTAAACAGCCATAGGATGCTACTCCAGTACTGACTATCAGAATGGTATTGTAATATTAAACAGCCATAGGATGCTACTCCAGTACTGACTATCAGAATGGTATTGTAATATTAAACAGTCATAGGATGCTACTCCAGTACTGACCATCAGAATGGTATTGTAATATTAAACAGTCATAGGATGCTACTCCAGTACTGACCATCAGAATGGTATTGTAATATTAAACAGTCATAGGATGCTACTCCAGTACTGACCATCAGAATGGTATTGTAATATTAAACAGTCATAGAAGGATGCTACTCCAGTACTGACTATCAGAATGGTATTGTAATATTAAACAGTCATAGGATGCTACTCCAGTACTGACTATCAGAATGGTATTGTAATATTAAACAGTCATAGGATGCTACTCCAGTACTGACCATCAGAATGGTATTGTAATATTAAACAGCCATAGGATGCTACTCCAGTACTGACTATCAGAATGGTATTGTAATATTAAACAGCCATAGGATGCTACTCCAGTACTGACTATCAGAATGGTATTGTAATATTAAACAGTCATAGAAGGATGCTACTCCAGTACTGACCATCAGAATGGTATTGTAATATTAAACAGTCATAGGATGCTACTCCAGTACTGACTATCAGAATGGTATTGTAATATTAAACAGCCATAGGATGCTACTCCAGTACTGACCATCAGAATGGTATTGTAATATTAAACAGTCATAGGATGCTACTCCAGTACTGACCATCAGAATGGTATTGTAATATTAAACAGTCATAGGATGCTACTCCAGTACTGACCATCAGAATGGTATTGTAATATTAAACAGCCATAGGATGCTACTCCAGTACTGACTATCAGAATGGTATTGTAATATTAAACAGCCATAGGATGCTACTCCAGTACTGACTATCAGAATGGTATTGTAATATTAAACAGCCATAGGATGCTACTCCAGTACTGACCATCAGAATGGTATTGTAATATTAAACAGCCATAGGATGCTACTCCAGTACTGACTATCAGAATGGTATTGTGATATTAAACAGCCATAGGATGCTACTCCAGTACTGACTATCAGAATGGTATTGTAATATTAAACAGTCATAGGATGCTACTCCAGTACTGACTATCAGAATGGTATTGTAATATTAAACAGTCATAGGATGCTACTCCAGTACTGACCATCAGAATGGTATTGTAATATTAAACAGTCATAGGATGCTACTCCAGTACTGACCATCAGAATGGTATTGTAATATTAAACAGCCATAGGATGCTACTCCAGTACTGACTATCAGAATGGTATTGTAATATTAAACAGCCATAGGATGCTACTCCAGTACTGACCATCAGAATGGTATTGTAATATTAAACAGCCATAGGATGCTACTCCAGTACTGACTATCAGAATGGTATTGTAATATTAAACAGTCATAGGATGCTACTCCAGTACTGACCATCAGAATGGTATTGTAATATTAAACAGTCATAGGATGCTACTCCAGTACTGACCATCAGAATGGTATTGTAATATTAAACAGCCATAGGATGCTACTCCAGTACTGACTATCAGAATGGTATTGTAATATTAAACAGTCATAGGATGCTACTCCAGTACTGACCATCAGAATGGTATTGTGATATTAAACAGTCATAGGATGCTACTCCAGTACTGACCATCAGAATGGTATTGTAATATTAAACAGCCATAGGATGCTACTCCAGTACTGACTATCAGAATGGTATTGTGATATTAAACAGTCATAGGATGCTACTCCAGTACTGACTATCAGAATGGTATTGTAATATTAAACAGCCATAGGATGCTACTCCAGTACTGACCATCAGAATGGTATTGTAATATTAAACAGTCATAGGATGCTACTCCAGTACTGACCATCAGAATGGTATTGTAATATTAAACAGTCATAGAAGGATGCTACTCCAGTACTGACTATCAGAATGGTATTGTAATATTAAACAGTCATAGAAGGATGCTACTCCAGTACTGACTATCAGAATGGTATTGTGATATTAAACAGTCATAGGATGCTACTCCAGTACTGACCATCAGAATGGTATTGTAATATTAAACAGTCATAGAAGGATGCTACTCCAGTACTGACTATCAGAATGGTATTGTAATATTAAACAGTCATAGAAGGATGCTACTCCAGTACTGACTATCAGAATGGTATTGTGATATTAAACAGTCATAGGATGCTACTCCAGTACTGACCATCAGAATGGTATTGTAATATTAAACAGCCATAGGATGCTACTCCAGTACTGACCATCAGAATGGTATTGTAATATTAAACAGCCATAGGATGCTACTCCAGTACTGACCATCAGAATGGTATTGTGATATTAAACAGCCATAGGATGCTACTCCAGTACTGACTATCAGAATGGTATTGTGATATTAAACAGTCATAGAAGGATGCTACTCCAGTACTGACTATCAGAATGGTATTGTAATATTAAACAGCCATAGGATGCTACTCCAGTACTGACCATCAGAATGGTATTGTAATATTAAACAGCCATAGGATGCTACTCCAGTACTGACCATCAGAATGGTATTGTGATATTAAACAGCCATAGGATGCTACTCCAGTACTGACCATCAGAATGGTATTGTGATATTAAACAGTCATAGGATGCTACTCCAGTACTGACTATCAGAATGGTATTGTAATATTAAACAGTCATAGAAGGATGCTACTCCAGTACTGACCATCAGAATGGTATTGTAATATTAAACAGCCATAGAAGGATGCTACTCCAGTACTGACCATCAGAATAGTATTGTAATATTAAACAGTCATAGAAGGATGATACTCCAGTACTGACTATCAGAATGGTATTGTAATATTAAACAGTCATAGGATGCTACTCCAGTACTGACCATCAGAATGGTATTGTAATATTAAACAGTCATAGAAGGATGCTACTCCAGTACTGACCATCAGAATGGTATTGTAATATTAAACAGCCATAGGATGCTACTCCAGTACTGACCATCAGAATGGTATTGTGATATTAAACAGTCATAGGATGCTACTCCAGTACTGACTATCAGAATGGTATTGTAATATTAAACAGTCATAGGATGCTACTCCAGTACTGACCATCAGAATGGTATTGTAATATTAAACAGTCATAGAAGGATGCTACTCCAGTACTGACCATCAGAATGGTATTGTAATATTAAACAGTCATAGAAGGATGCTACTCCAGTACTGACCATCAGAATGGTATTGTAATATTAAACAGCCATAGGATGCTACTCCAGTACTGACTATCAGAATGGTATTGTAATATTAAACAGTCATAGGATGCTACTCCAGTACTGACCATCAGAATGGTATTGTAATATTAAACAGTCATAGAAGGATGCTACTCCAGTACTGACCATCAGAATGGTATTGTGATATTAAACAGCCATAGAAGGATGCTACTCCAGTACTGACCATCAGAATGGTATTGTAATATTAAACAGCCATAGGATGCTACTCCAGTACTGACTATCAGAATGGTATTGTGATATTAAACAGTCATAGGATGCTACTCCAGTACTGACTATCAGAATGGTATTGTGATATTAAACAGTCATAGAAGGATGCTACTCCAGTACTGACCATCAGAATGGTATTGTGATATTAAACAGTCATAGAAGGATGCTACTCCAGTACTGACCATCAGAATGGTATTGTAATATTAAACAGCCATAGGATGCTACTCCAGTACTGACTATCAGAATGGTATTGTAATATTAAACAGTCATAGGATGCTACTCCAGTACTGACAATCAGAATGGTATTGTAATATTAAACAGCCATAGGATGCTACTCCAGTACTGACAATCAGAATGGTATTGTAATATTAAACAGTCATAGGATGCTACTCCAGTACTGACCATCAGAATGGTATTGTAATATTAAACAGTCATAGGATGCTACTCCAGTACTGACAATCAGAATGGTATTGTAATATTAAACAGCCATAGGATGCTACTCCAGTACTGACTATCAGAATGGTATTGTAATATTAAACAGTCATAGGATGCTACTCCAGTACTGACCATCAGAATGGTATTGTGATATTAAACAGTCATAGGATGCTACTCCAGTACTGACCATCAGAATGGTATTGTAATATTAAACAGCCATAGGATGCTACTCCAGTACTGACTATCAGAATGGTATTGTGATATTAAACAGTCATAGAAGGATGCTACTCCAGTACTGACTATCAGAATGGTATTGTAATATTAAACAGTCATAGGATGCTACTCCAGTACTGACTATCAGAATGGTATTGTAATATTAAACAGTCATAGGATGCTACTCCAGTACTGACCATCAGAATGGTATTGTAATATTAAACAGTCATAGGATGCTACTCCAGTACTGACAATCAGAATGGTATTGTAATATTAAACAGCCATAGGATGCTACTCCAGTACTGACTATCAGAATGGTATTGTAATATTAAACAGTCATAGGATGCTACTCCAGTACTGACTATCAGAATGGTATTGTAATATTAAACAGTCATAGGATGCTACTCCAGTACTGACCATCAGAATGGTATTGTAATATTAAACAGCCATAGGATGCTACTCCAGTACTGACTATCAGAATGGTATTGTGATATTAAACAGCCATAGGATGCTACTCCAGTACTGACTATCAGAATGGTATTGTAATATTAAACAGCCATAGGATGCTACTCCAGTACTGACTATCAGAATGGTATTGTGATATTAAACAGTCATAGGATGCTACTCCAGTACTGACTATCAGAATGGTATTGTAATATTAAACAGCCATAGGATGCTACTCCAGTACTGACTATCAGAATGGTATTGTAATATTAAACAGCCATAGGATGCTACTCCAGTACTGACTATCAGAATGGTATTGTAATATTAAACAGCCATAGGATGCTACTCCAGTACTGACTATCAGAATGGTATTGTAATATTAAACAGCCATAGGATGCTACTCCAGTACTGACTATCAGAATGGTATTGTAATATTAAACAGTCATAGGATGCTACTCCAGTACTGACTATCAGAATGGTATTGTAATATTAAACAGTCATAGAAGGATGCTACTCCAGTACTGACCATCAGAATGGTATTGTGATATTAAACAGTCATAGGATGCTACTCCAGTACTGACCATCAGAATGGTATTGTAATATTAAACAGCCATAGGATGCTACTCCAGTACTGACCATCAGAATGGTATTGTGATATTAAACAGTCATAGGATGCTACTCCAGTACTGACTATCAGAATGGTATTGTAATATTAAACAGCCATAGGATGCTACTCCAGTACTGACTATCAGAATGGTATTGTAATATTAAACAGCCATAGGATGCTACTCCAGTACTGACTATCAGAATGGTATTGTAATATTAAACAGCCATAGGATGCTACTCCAGTACTGACCATCAGAATGGTATTGTAATATTAAACAGTCATAGAAGGATGCTACTCCAGTACTGACCATCAGAATGGTATTGTGATATTAAACAGTCATAGGATGCTACTCCAGTACTGACTATCAGAATGGTATTGTAATATTAAACAGCCATAGGATGCTACTCCAGTACTGACCATCAGAATGGTATTGTAATATTAAACAGTCATAGAAGGATGCTACTCCAGTACTGACCATCAGAATGGTATTGTGATATTAAACAGCCATAGGATGCTACTCCAGTACTGACCATCAGAATGGTATTGTAATATTAAACAGCCATAGGATGCTACTCCAGTACTGACCATCAGAATGGTATTGTAATATTAAACAGTCATAGGATGCTACTCCAGTACTGACCATCAGAATGGTATTGTAATATTAAACAGTCATAGGATGCTACTCCAGTACTGACTATCAGAATGGTATTGTGATATTAAACAGCCATAGGATGCTACTCCAGTACTGACTATCAGAATGGTATTGTAATATTAAACAGTCATAGGATGCTACTCCAGTACTGACTATCAGAATGGTATTGTGATATTAAACAGTCATAGGATGCTACTCCAGTACTGACCATCAGAATGGTATTGTGATATTAAACAGTCATAGAAGGATGCTACTCCAGTACTGACCATCAGAATGGTATTGTAATATTAAACAGCCATAGGATGCTACTCCAGTACTGACCATCAGAATGGTATTGTAATATTAAACAGTCATAGGATGCTACTCCAGTACTGACTATCAGAATGGTATTGTAATATTAAACAGTCATAGGATGCTACTCCAGTACTGACTATCAGAATGGTATTGTAATATTAAACAGTCATAGGATGCTACTCCAGTACTGACTATCAGAATGGTATTGTAATATTAAACAGTCATAGGATGCTACTCCAGTACTGACTATCAGAATGGTATTGTAATATTAAACAGCCATAGGATGCTACTCCAGTACTGACCATCAGAATGGTATTGTAATATTAAACAGTCATAGGATGCTACTCCAGTACTGACTATCAGAATGGTATTGTAATATTAAACAGTCATAGGATGCTACTCCAGTACTGACCATCAGAATGGTATTGTAATATTAAACAGTCATAGAAGGATGCTACTCCAGTACTGACCATCAGAATGGTATTGTGATATTAAACAGTCATAGGATGCTACTCCAGTACTGACCATCAGAATGGTATTGTAATATTAAACAGTCATAGGATGCTACTCCAGTACTGACTATCAGAATGGTATTGTAATATTAAACAGTCATAGGATGCTACTCCAGTACTGACCATCAGAATGGTATTGTGATATTAAACAGCCATAGGATGCTACTCCAGTACTGACTATCAGAATGGTATTGTAATATTAAACAGCCATAGGATGCTACTCCAGTACTGACCATCAGAATGGTATTGTAATATTAAACAGCCATAGGATGCTACTCCAGTACTGACCATCAGAATGGTATTGTAATATTAAACAGTCATAGAAGGATGCTACTCCAGTACTGACCATCAGAATGGTATTGTAATATTAAACAGTCATAGAAGGATGCTACTCCAGTACTGACCATCAGAATGGTATTGTGATATTAAACAGTCATAGGATGCTACTCCAGTACTGACCATCAGAATGGTATTGTAATATTAAACAGTCATAGAAGGATGCTACTCCAGTACTGACCATCAGAATGGTATTGTGATATTAAACAGTCATAGGATGCTACTCCAGTACTGACCATCAGAATGGTATTGTAATATTAAACAGTCATAGGATGCTACTCCAGTACTGACTATCAGAATGGTATTGTAATATTAAACAGTCATAGGATGCTACTCCAGTACTGACCATCAGAATGGTATTGTGATATTAAACAGCCATAGGATGCTACTCCAGTACTGACTATCAGAATGGTATTGTAATATTAAACAGCCATAGGATGCTACTCCAGTACTGACTATCAGAATGGTATTGTGATATTAAACAGCCATAGGATGCTACTCCAGTACTGACCATCAGAATGGTATTGTAATATTAAACAGTCATAGGATGCTACTCCAGTACTGACTATCAGAATGGTATTGTAATATTAAACAGTCATAGGATGCTACTCCAGTACTGACTATCAGAATGGTATTGTGATATTAAACAGTCATAGGATGCTACTCCAGTACTGACCATCAGAATGGTATTGTGATATTAAACAGTCATAGGATGCTACTCCAGTACTGACCATCAGAATGGTATTGTAATATTAAACAGTCATAGGATGCTACTCCAGTACTGACTATCAGAATGGTATTGTAATATTAAACAGTCATAGAAGGATGCTACTCCAGTACTGACCATCAGAATGGTATTGTGATATTAAACAGCCATAGGATGCTACTCCAGTACTGACCATCAGAATGGTATTGTAATATTAAACAGCCATAGGATGCTACTCCAGTACTGACCATCAGAATGGTATTGTGATATTAAACAGTCATAGAAGGATGCTACTCCAGTACTGACCATCAGAATGGTATTGTAATATTAAACAGCCATAGGATGCTACTCCAGTACTGACCATCAGAATGGTATTGTGATATTAAACAGTCATAGGATGCTACTCCAGTACTGACCATCAGAATGGTATTGTGATATTAAACAGTCATAGGATGCTACTCCAGTACTGACCATCAGAATGGTATTGTGATATTAAACAGTCATAGAAGGATGCTACTCCAGTACTGACTATCAGAATGGTATTGTAATATTAAACAGTCATAGGATGCTACTCCAGTACTGACTATCAGAATGGTATTGTAATATTAAACAGCCATAGGATGCTACTCCAGTACTGACTATCAGAATGGTATTGTGATATTAAACAGCCATAGGATGCTACTCCAGTACTGACCATCAGAATGGTATTGTAATATTAAACAGCCATAGGATGCTACTCCAGTACTGACCATCAGAATGGTATTGTAATATTAAACAGCCATAGGATGCTACTCCAGTACTGACTATCAGAATGGTATTGTAATATTAAACAGTCATAGGATGCTACTCCAGTACTGACCATCAGAATGGTATTGTAATATTAAACAGTCATAGGATGCTACTCCAGTACTGACTATCAGAATGGTATTGTAATATTAAACAGTCATAGGATGCTACTCCAGTACTGACTATCAGAATGGTATTGTAATATTAAACAGCCATAGGATGCTACTCCAGTACTGACCATCAGAATGGTATTGTAATATTAAACAGCCATAGGATGCTACTCCAGTACTGACCATCAGAATGGTATTGTAATATTAAACAGTCATAGGATGCTACTCCAGTACTGACCATCAGAATGGTATTGTAATATTAAACAGCCATAGGATGCTACTCCAGTACTGACCATCAGAATGGTATTGTAATATTAAACAGCCATAGGATGCTACTCCAGTACTGACCATCAGAATGGTATTGTAATATTAAACAGTCATAGGATGCTACTCCAGTACTGACTATCAGAATGGTATTGTGATATTAAACAGTCATAGAAGGATGCTACTCCAGTACTGACCATCAGAATGGTATTGTAATATTAAACAGTCATAGGATGCTACTCCAGTACTGACTATCAGAATGGTATTGTAATATTAAACAGCCATAGAAGGATGCTACTCCAGTACTGACCATCAGAATGGTATTGTGATATTAAACAGTCATAGAAGGATGCTACTCCAGTACTGACCATCAGAATGGTATTGTAATATTAAACAGTCATAGGATGCTACTCCAGTACTGACTATCAGAATGGTATTGTAATATTAAACAGCCATAGAAGGATGCTACTCCAGTACTGACTATCAGAATGGTATTGTGATATTAAACAGTCATAGAAGGATGCTACTCCAGTACTGACCATCAGAATGGTATTGTAATATTAAACAGTCATAGGATGCTACTCCAGTACTGACTATCAGAATGGTATTGTAATATTAAACAGCCATAGGATGCTACTCCAGTACTGACCATCAGAATGGTATTGTAATATTAAACAGCCATAGGATGCTACTCCAGTACTGACTATCAGAATGGTATTGTGATATTAAACAGTCATAGGATGCTACTCCAGTACTGACTATCAGAATGGTATTGTAATATTAAACAGTCATAGGATGCTACTCCAGTACTGACCATCAGAATGGTATTGTAATATTAAACAGCCATAGGATGCTACTCCAGTACTGACCATCAGAATGGTATTGTAATATTAAACAGCCATAGGATGCTACTCCAGTACTGACCATCAGAATGGTATTGTAATATTAAACAGTCATAGGATGCTACTCCAGTACTGACCATCAGAATGGTATTGTAATATTAAACAGTCATAGGATGCTACTCCAGTACTGACCATCAGAATGGTATTGTAATATTAAACAGTCATAGGATGCTACTCCAGTACTGACTATCAGAATGGTATTGTGATATTAAACAGTCATAGAAGGATGCTACTCCAGTACTGACTATCAGAATGGTATTGTAATATTAAACAGTCATAGGATGCTACTCCAGTACTGACTATCAGAATGGTATTGTAATATTAAACAGTCATAGGATGCTACTCCAGTACTGACTATCAGAATGGTATTGTGATATTAAACAGCCATAGGATGCTACTCCAGTACTGACCATCAGAATGGTATTGTGATATTAAACAGCCATAGGATGCTACTCCAGTACTGACCATCAGAATGGTATTGTAATATTAAACAGTCATAGGATGCTACTCCAGTACTGACCATCAGAATGGTATTGTGATATTAAACAGCCATAGGATGCTACTCCAGTACTGACTATCAGAATGGTATTGTAATATTAAACAGTCATAGGATGCTACTCCAGTACTGACCATCAGAATGGTATTGTAATATTAAACAGTCATAGGATGCTACTCCAGTACTGACCATCAGAATGGTATTGTAATATTAAACAGTCATAGGATGCTACTCCAGTACTGACCATCAGAATGGTATTGTAATATTAAACAGTCATAGGATGCTACTCCAGTACTGACCATCAGAATGGTATTGTAATATTAAACAGTCATAGGATGCTACTCCAGTACTGACCATCAGAATGGTATTGTAATATTAAACAGCCATAGGATGCTACTCCAGTACTGACCATCAGAATGGTATTGTAATATTAAACAGTCATAGAAGGATGCTACTCCAGTACTGACTATCAGAATGGTATTGTAATATTAAACAGCCATAGGATGCTACTCCAGTACTGACCATCAGAATGGTATTGTAATATTAAACAGTCATAGGATGCTACTCCAGTACTGACTATCAGAATGGTATTGTAATATTAAACAGCCATAGGATGCTACTCCAGTACTGACTATCAGAATGGTATTGTGATATTAAACAGTCATAGGATGCTACTCCAGTACTGACCATCAGAATGGTATTGTAATATTAAACAGTCATAGGATGCTACTCCAGTACTGACCATCAGAATGGTATTGTAATATTAAACAGTCATAGGATGCTACTCCAGTACTGACCATCAGAATGGTATTGTAATATTAAACAGTCATAGGATGCTACTCCAGTACTGACTATCAGAATGGTATTGTAATATTAAACAGCCATAGGATGCTACTCCAGTACTGACCATCAGAATGGTATTGTGATATTAAACAGTCATAGGATGCTACTCCAGTACTGACCATCAGAATGGTATTGTGATATTAAACAGTCATAGGATGCTACTCCAGTACTGACCATCAGAATGGTATTGTAATATTAAACAGCCATAGGATGCTACTCCAGTACTGACCATCAGAATGGTATTGTAATATTAAACAGCCATAGGATGCTACTCCAGTACTGACTATCAGAATGGTATTGTAATATTAAACAGCCATAGGATGCTACTCCAGTACTGACCATCAGAATGGTATTGTGATATTAAACAGCCATAGGATGCTACTCCAGTACTGACTATCAGAATGGTATTGTAATATTAAACAGTCATAGGATGCTACTCCAGTACTGACCATCAGAATGGTATTGTGATATTAAACAGTCATAGGATGCTACTCCAGTACTGACTATCAGAATGGTATTGTAATATTAAACAGCCATAGGATGCTACTCCAGTACTGACCATCAGAATGGTATTGTGATATTAAACAGCCATAGGATGCTACTCCAGTACTGACTATCAGAATGGTATTGTAATATTAAACAGCCATAGGATGCTACTCCAGTACTGACCATCAGAATGGTATTGTGATATTAAACAGTCATAGGATGCTACTCCAGTACTGACCATCAGAATGGTATTGTAATATTAAACAGCCATAGGATGCTACTCCAGTACTGACCATCAGAATGGTATTGTAATATTAAACAGTCATAGGATGCTACTCCAGTACTGACCATCAGAATGGTATTGTAATATTAAACAGCCATAGGATGCTACTCCAGTACTGACTATCAGAATGGTATTGTAATATTAAACAGCCATAGGATGCTACTCCAGTACTGACTATCAGAATGGTATTGTAATATTAAACAGTCATAGGATGCTACTCCAGTACTGACTATCAGAATGGTATTGTAATATTAAACAGTCATAGGATGCTACTCCAGTACTGACCATCAGAATGGTATTGTGATATTAAACAGCCATAGGATGCTACTCCAGTACTGACCATCAGAATGGTATTGTGATATTAAACAGTCATAGGATGCTACTCCAGTACTGACCATCAGAATGGTATTGTAATATTAAACAGTCATAGGATGCTACTCCAGTACTGACTATCAGAATGGTATTGTGATATTAAACAGTCATAGGATGCTACTCCAGTACTGACTATCAGAATGGTATTGTAATATTAAACAGCCATAGGATGCTACTCCAGTACTGACTATCAGAATGGTATTGTAATATTAAACAGTCATAGAAGGATGCTACTCCAGTACTGACCATCAGAATGGTATTGTGATATTAAACAGTCATAGGATGCTACTCCAGTACTGACTATCAGAATGGTATTGTAATATTAAACAGTCATAGAAGGATGCTACTCCAGTACTGACCATCAGAATGGTATTGTGATATTAAACAGTCATAGGATGCTACTCCAGTACTGACTATCAGAATGGTATTGTAATATTAAACAGTCATAGAAGGATGCTACTCCAGTACTGACTATCAGAATGGTATTGTAATATTAAACAGCCATAGGATGCTACTCCAGTACTGACTATCAGAATGGTATTGTAATATTAAACAGCCATAGGATGCTACTCCAGTACTGACCATCAGAATGGTATTGTAATATTAAACAGTCATAGGATGCTACTCCAGTACTGACCATCAGAATGGTATTGTAATATTAAACAGTCATAGGATGCTACTCCAGTACTGACCATCAGAATGGTATTGTAATATTAAACAGCCATAGGATGCTACTCCAGTACTGACCATCAGAATGGTATTGTAATATTAAACAGTCATAGAAGGATGCTACTCCAGTACTGACTATCAGAATGGTATTGTGATATTAAACAGCCATAGGATGCTACTCCAGTACTGACCATCAGAATGGTATTGTAATATTAAACAGTCATAGGATGCTACTCCAGTACTGACCATCAGAATGGTATTGTAATATTAAACAGTCATAGGATGCTACTCCAGTACTGACCATCAGAATGGTATTGTGATATTAAACAGTCATAGGATGCTACTCCAGTACTGACCATCAGAATGGTATTGTAATATTAAACAGTCATAGGATGCTACTCCAGTACTGACCATCAGAATGGTATTGTAATATTAAACAGTCATAGGATGCTACTCCAGTACTGACCATCAGAATGGTATTGTGATATTAAACAGTCATAGGATGCTACTCCAGTACTGACCATCAGAATGGTATTGTAATATTAAACAGTCATAGGATGCTACTCCAGTACTGACCATCAGAATGGTATTGTAATATTAAACAGTCATAGAAGGATGCTACTCCAGTACTGACCATCAGAATGGTATTGTAATATTAAACAGTCATAGGATGCTACTCCAGTACTGACCATCAGAATGGTATTGTAATATTAAACAGTCATAGGATGCTACTCCAGTACTGACCATCAGAATGGTATTGTGATATTAAACAGCCATAGGATGCTACTCCAGTACTGACCATCAGAATGGTATTGTAATATTAAACAGCCATAGGATGCTACTCCAGTACTGACCATCAGAATGGTATTGTAATATTAAACAGTCATAGGATGCTACTCCAGTACTGACCATCAGAATGGTATTGTGATATTAAACAGTCATAGGATGCTACTCCAGTACTGACCATCAGAATGGTATTGTAATATTAAACAGTCATAGGATGCTACTCCAGTACTGACCATCAGAATGGTATTGTAATATTAAACAGTCATAGAAGGATGCTACTCCAGTACTGACCATCAGAATGGTATTGTGATATTAAACAGCCATAGGATGCTACTCCAGTACTGACCATCAGAATGGTATTGTAATATTAAACAGTCATAGGATTCTACTCCAGTACTGACCATCAGAATGGTATTGTAATATTAAACAGTCATAGGATGCTACTCCAGTACTGACCATCAGAATGGTATTGTAATATTAAACAGTCATAGAAGGATGCTACTCCAGTACTGACCATCAGAATGGTATTGTAATATTAAACAGTCATAGGATGCTACTCCAGTACTGACTATCAGAATGGTATTGTAATATTAAACAGTCATAGAAGGATGCTACTCCAGTACTGACCATCAGAATGGTATTGTGATATTAAACAGCCATAGGATGCTACTCCAGTACTGACCATCAGAATGGTATTGTAATATTAAACAGTCATAGGATGCTACTCCAGTACTGACCATCAGAATGGTATTGTAATATTAAACAGTCATAGGATGCTACTCCAGTACTGACCATCAGAATGGTATTGTGATATTAAACAGCCATAGGATGCTACTCCAGTACTGACCATCAGAATGGTATTGTAATATTAAACAGCCATAGGATGCTACTCCAGTACTGACCATCAGAATGGTATTGTAATATTAAACAGTCATAGGATGCTACTCCAGTACTGACTATCAGAATGGTATTGTAATATTAAACAGTCATAGAAGGATGCTACTCCAGTACTGACTATCAGAATGGTATTGTAATATTAAACAGTCATAGAAGGATGCTACTCCAGTACTGACCATCAGAATGGTATTGTGATATTAAACAGCCATAGGATGCTACTCCAGTACTGACCATCAGAATGGTATTGTAATATTAAACAGTCATAGGATGCTACTCCAGTACTGACCATCAGAATGGTATTGTGATATTAAACAGCCATAGGATGCTACTCCAGTACTGACCATCAGAATGGTATTGTAATATTAAACAGCCATAGGATGCTACTCCAGTACTGACCATCAGAATGGTATTGTAATATTAAACAGTCATAGAAGGATGCTACTCCAGTACTGACTATCAGAATGGTATTGTGATATTAAACAGTCATAGAAGGATGCTACTCCAGTACTGACCATCAGAATGGTATTGTAATATTAAACAGCCATAGGATGCTACTCCAGTACTGACCATCAGAATGGTATTGTAATATTAAACAGCCATAGGATGCTACTCCAGTACTGACCATCAGAATGGTATTGTGATATTAAACAGCCATAGGATGCTACTCCAGTACTGACTATCAGAATGGTATTGTAATATTAAACAGTCATAGAAGGATGCTACTCCAGTACTGACCATCAGAATGGTATTGTAATATTAAACAGTCATAGGATGCTACTCCAGTACTGACCATCAGAATGGTATTGTAATATTAAACAGTCATAGGATGCTACTCCAGTACTGACCATCAGAATGGTATTGTAATATTAAACAGTCATAGGATGCTACTCCAGTACTGACCATCAGAATGGTATTGTAATATTAAACAGTCATAGAAGGATGCTACTCCAGTACTGACCATCAGAATGGTATTGTAATATTAAACAGCCATAGGATGCTACTCCAGTACTGACCATCAGAATGGTATTGTAATATTAAACAGTCATAGGATGCTACTCCAGTACTGACCATCAGAATGGTATTGTAATATTAAACAGTCATAGGATGCTACTCCAGTACTGACCATCAGAATGGTATTGTAATATTAAACAGTCATAGGATGCTACTCCAGTACTGACCATCAGAATGGTATTGTAATATTAAACAGTCATAGAAGGATGCTACTCCAGTACTGACCATCAGAATGGTATTGTAATATTAAACAGCCATAGGATGCTACTCCAGTACTGACCATCAGAATGGTATTGTAATATTAAACAGTCATAGGATGCTACTCCAGTACTGACCATCAGAATGGTATTGTAATATTAAACAGTCATAGGATGCTACTCCAGTACTGACCATCAGAATGGTATTGTAATATTAAACAGCCATAGGATGCTACTCCAGTACTGACCATCAGAATGGTATTGTAATATTAAACAGTCATAGGATGCTACTCCAGTACTGACCATCAGAATGGTATTGTAATATTAAACAGTCATAGGATGCTACTCCAGTACTGACCATCAGAATGGTATTGTAATATTAAACAGCCATAGGATGCTACTCCAGTACTGACCATCAGAATGGTATTGTAATATTAAACAGTCATAGGATGCTACTCCAGTACTGACCATCAGAATGGTATTGTGATATTAAACAGTCATAGAAGGATGCTACTCCAGTACTGACTATCAGAATGGTATTGTAATATTAAACAGCCATAGAAGGATGCTACTCCAGTACTGACCATCAGAATGGTATTGTAATATTAAACAGTCATAGGATGCTACTCCAGTACTGACCATCAGAATGGTATTGTAATATTAAACAGTCATAGAAGGATGCTACTCCAGTACTGACCATCAGAATGGTATTGTAATATTAAACAGCCATAGGATGCTACTCCAGTACTGACCATCAGAATGGTATTGTAATATTAAACAGTCATAGGATGCTACTCCAGTACTGACCATCAGAATGGTATTGTAATATTAAACAGTCATAGGATGCTACTCCAGTACTGACCATCAGAATGGTATTGTAATATTAAACAGTCATAGAAGGATGCTACTCCAGTACTGACCATCAGAATGGTATTGTAATATTAAACAGCCATAGGATGCTACTCCAGTACTGACCATCAGAATGGTATTGTAATATTAAACAGTCATAGAAGGATGCTACTCCAGTACTGACTATCAGAATGGTATTGTAATATTAAACAGCCATAGGATGCTACTCCAGTACTGACCATCAGAATGGTATTGTAATATTAAACAGCCATAGGATGCTACTCCAGTACTGACCATCAGAATGGTATTGTAATATTAAACAGTCATAGGATGCTACTCCAGTACTGACCATCAGAATGGTATTGTGATATTAAACAGTCATAGGATGCTACTCCAGTACTGACCATCAGAATGGTATTGTAATATTAAACAGCCATAGGATGCTACTCCAGTACTGACCATCAGAATGGTATTGTAATATTAAACAGCCATAGGATGCTACTCCAGTACTGACCATCAGAATGGTATTGTAATATTAAACAGTCATAGGATGCTACTCCAGTACTGACCATCAGAATGGTATTGTGATATTAAACAGTCATAGGATGCTACTCCAGTACTGACCATCAGAATGGTATTGTGATATTAAACAGTCATAGGATGCTACTCCAGTACTGACCATCAGAATGGTATTGTAATATTAAACAGCCATAGGATGCTACTCCAGTACTGACCATCAGAATGGTATTGTGATATTAAACAGCCATAGGATGCTACTCCAGTACTGACCATCAGAATGGTATTGTAATATTAAACAGTCATAGGATGCTACTCCAGTACTGACCATCAGAATGGTATTGTAATATTAAACAGCCATAGGATGCTACTCCAGTACTGACTATCAGAATGGTATTGTAATATTAAACAGCCATAGGATGCTACTCCAGTACTGACCATCAGAATGGTATTGTAATATTAAACAGCCATAGGATGCTACTCCAGTACTGACCATCAGAATGGTATTGTAATATTAAACAGCCATAGGATGCTACTCCAGTACTGACCATCAGAATGGTATTGTAATATTAAACAGCCATAGGATGCTACTCCAGTACTGACTATCAGAATGGTATTGTAATATTAAACAGTCATAGGATGCTACTCCAGTACTGACCATCAGAATGGTATTGTGATATTAAACAGCCATAGGATGCTACTCCAGTACTGACTATCAGAATGGTATTGTAATATTAAACAGCCATAGGATGCTACTCCAGTACTGACTATCAGAATGGTATTGTGATATTAAACAGTCATAGAAGGATGCTACTCCAGTACTGACCATCAGAATGGTATTGTGATATTAAACAGTCATAGGATGCTACTCCAGTACTGACCATCAGAATGGTATTGTAATATTAAACAGCCATAGGATGCTACTCCAGTACTGACTATCAGAATGGTATTGTAATATTAAACAGCCATAGGATGCTACTCCAGTACTGACCATCAGAATGGTATTGTGATATTAAACAGCCATAGGATGCTACTCCAGTACTGACCATCAGAATGGTATTGTAATATTAAACAGTCATAGGATGCTACTCCAGTACTGACCATCAGAATGGTATTGTAATATTAAACAGTCATAGGATGCTACTCCAGTACTGACCATCAGAATGGTATTGTAATATTAAACAGTCATAGAAGGATGCTACTCCAGTACTGACCATCAGAATGGTATTGTAATATTAAACAGCCATAGGATGCTACTCCAGTACTGACCATCAGAATGGTATTGTAATATTAAACAGCCATAGGATGCTACTCCAGTACTGACCATCAGAATGGTATTGTAATATTAAACAGTCATAGGATGCTACTCCAGTACTGACCATCAGAATGGTATTGTAATATTAAACAGTCATAGGATGCTACTCCAGTACTGACCATCAGAATGGTATTGTAATATTAAACAGCCATAGAAGGATGCTACTCCAGTACTGACCATCAGAATGGTATTGTAATATTAAACAGTCATAGAAGGATGCTACTCCAGTACTGACTATCAGAATGGTATTGTAATATTAAACAGCCATAGGATGCTACTCCAGTACTGACCATCAGAATGGTATTGTAATATTAAACAGTCATAGGATGCTACTCCAGTACTGACCATCAGAATGGTATTGTAATATTAAACAGTCATAGGATGCTACTCCAGTACTGACCATCAGAATGGTATTGTAATATTAAACAGCCATAGAAGGATGCTACTCCAGTACTGACCATCAGAATGGTATTGTAATATTAAACAGTCATAGAAGGATGCTACTCCAGTACTGACTATCAGAATGGTATTGTAATATTAAACAGCCATAGGATGCTACTCCAGTACTGACCATCAGAATGGTATTGTGATATTAAACAGTCATAGGATGCTACTCCAGTACTGACCATCAGAATGGTATTGTAATATTAAACAGCCATAGGATGCTACTCCAGTACTGACCATCAGAATGGTATTGTAATATTAAACAGTCATAGGATGCTACTCCAGTACTGACCATCAGAATGGTATTGTGATATTAAACAGTCATAGGATGCTACTCCAGTACTGACTATCAGAATGGTATTGTAATATTAAACAGTCATAGGATGCTACTCCAGTACTGACCATCAGAATGGTATTGTAATATTAAACAGCCATAGGATGCTACTCCAGTACTGACCATCAGAATGGTATTGTAATATTAAACAGTCATAGGATGCTACTCCAGTACTGACCATCAGAATGGTATTGTAATATTAAACAGTCATAGGATGCTACTCCAGTACTGACTATCAGAATGGTATTGTAATATTAAACAGTCATAGGATGCTACTCCAGTACTGACCATCAGAATGGTATTGTAATATTAAACAGCCATAGGATGCTACTCCAGTACTGACCATCAGAATGGTATTGTAATATTAAACAGCCATAGGATGCTACTCCAGTACTGACCATCAGAATGGTATTGTGATATTAAACAGCCATAGGATGCTACTCCAGTACTGACCATCAGAATGGTATTGTAATATTAAACAGCCATAGGATGCTACTCCAGTACTGACCATCAGAATGGTATTGTAATATTAAACAGTCATAGGATGCTACTCCAGTACTGACCATCAGAATGGTATTGTAATATTAAACAGTCATAGGATGCTACTCCAGTACTGACCATCAGAATGGTATTGTAATATTAAACAGCCATAGGATGCTACTCCAGTACTGACTATCAGAATGGTATTGTGATATTAAACAGTCATAGGATGCTACTCCAGTACTGACCATCAGAATGGTATTGTAATATTAAACAGTCATAGGATGCTACTCCAGTACTGACCATCAGAATGGTATTGTAATATTAAACAGCCATAGGATGCTACTCCAGTACTGACCATCAGAATGGTATTGTAATATTAAACAGTCATAGGATGCTACTCCAGTACTGACCATCAGAATGGTATTGTAATATTAAACAGCCATAGGATGCTACTCCAGTACTGACCATCAGAATGGTATTGTGATATTAAACAGTCATAGGATGCTACTCCAGTACTGACCATCAGAATGGTATTGTAATATTAAACAGTCATAGGATGCTACTCCAGTACTGACCATCAGAATGGTATTGTAATATTAAACAGTCATAGAAGGATGCTACTCCAGTACTGACCATCAGAATGGTATTGTAATATTAAACAGCCATAGGATGCTACTCCAGTACTGACCATCAGAATGGTATTGTAATATTAAACAGTCATAGGATGCTACTCCAGTACTGACCATCAGAATGGTATTGTGATATTAAACAGCCATAGGATGCTACTCCAGTACTGACCATCAGAATGGTATTGTAATATTAAACAGTCATAGAAGGATGCTACTCCAGTACTGACTATCAGAATGGTATTGTGATATTAAACAGTCATAGGATGCTACTCCAGTACTGACCATCAGAATGGTATTGTAATATTAAACAGCCATAGGATGCTACTCCAGTACTGACTATCAGAATGGTATTGTGATATTAAACAGTCATAGGATGCTACTCCAGTACTGACCATCAGAATGGTATTGTAATATTAAACAGTCATAGAAGGATGCTACTCCAGTACTGACCATCAGAATGGTATTGTAATATTAAACAGCCATAGGATGCTACTCCAGTACTGACTATCAGAATGGTATTGTAATATTAAACAGCCATAGGATGCTACTCCAGTACTGACCATCAGAATGGTATTGTAATATTAAACAGTCATAGAAGGATGCTACTCCAGTACTGACCATCAGAATGGTATTGTAATATTAAACAGCCATAGGATGCTACTCCAGTACTGACCATCAGAATGGTATTGTAATATTAAACAGTCATAGGATGCTACTCCAGTACTGACCATCAGAATGGTATTGTAATATTAAACAGTCATAGAAGGATGCTACTCCAGTACTGACCATCAGAATGGTATTGTAATATTAAACAGCCATAGGATGCTACTCCAGTACTGACCATCAGAATGGTATTGTAATATTAAACAGTCATAGGATGCTACTCCAGTACTGACCATCAGAATGGTATTGTGATATTAAACAGCCATAGGATGCTACTCCAGTACTGACCATCAGAATGGTATTGTAATATTAAACAGTCATAGAAGGATGCTACTCCAGTACTGACTATCAGAATGGTATTGTGATATTAAACAGTCATAGGATGCTACTCCAGTACTGACCATCAGAATGGTATTGTAATATTAAACAGCCATAGGATGCTACTCCAGTACTGACTATCAGAATGGTATTGTGATATTAAACAGTCATAGGATGCTACTCCAGTACTGACTATCAGAATGGTATTGTGATATTAAACAGCCATAGGATGCTACTCCAGTACTGACCATCAGAATGGTATTGTAATATTAAACAGTCATAGAAGGATGCTACTCCAGTACTGACTATCAGAATGGTATTGTGATATTAAACAGTCATAGGATGCTACTCCAGTACTGACCATCAGAATGGTATTGTGATATTAAACAGTCATAGGATGCTACTCCAGTACTGACCATCAGAATGGTATTGTAATATTAAACAGCCATAGGATGCTACTCCAGTACTGACCATCAGAATGGTATTGTAATATTAAACAGTCATAGAAGGATGCTACTCCAGTACTGACTATCAGAATGGTATTGTGATATTAAACAGTCATAGGATGCTACTCCAGTACTGACCATCAGAATGGTATTGTAATATTAAACAGCCATAGGATGCTACTCCAGTACTGACCATCAGAATGGTATTGTGATATTAAACAGCCATAGGATGCTACTCCAGTACTGACCATCAGAATGGTATTGTAATATTAAACAGCCATAGGATGCTACTCCAGTACTGACCATCAGAATGGTATTGTAATATTAAACAGCCATAGGATGCTACTCCAGTACTGACTATCAGAATGGTATTGTAATATTAAACAGCCATAGGATGCTACTCCAGTACTGACCATCAGAATGGTATTGTAATATTAAACAGCCATAGGATGCTACTCCAGTACTGACCATCAGAATGGTATTGTAATATTAAACAGCCATAGGATGCTACTCCAGTACTGACCATCAGAATGGTATTGTAATATTAAACAGCCATAGGATGCTACTCCAGTACTGACTATCAGAATGGTATTGTAATATTAAACAGCCATAGGATGCTACTCCAGTACTGACCATCAGAATGGTATTGTAATATTAAACAGCCATAGGATGCTACTCCAGTACTGACCATCAGAATGGTATTGTAATATTAAACAGCCATAGGATGCTACTCCAGTACTGACCATCAGAATGGTATTGTAATATTAAACAGCCATAGGATGCTACTCCAGTACTGACTATCAGAATGGTATTGTAATATTAAACAGCCATAGGATGCTACTCCAGTACTGACCATCAGAATGGTATTGTAATATTAAACAGCCATAGGATGCTACTCCAGTACTGACCATCAGAATGGTATTGTAATATTAAACAGCCATAGGATGCTACTCCAGTACTGACCATCAGAATGGTATTGTAATATTAAACAGCCATAGGATGCTACTCCAGTACTGACCATCAGAATGGTATTGTAATATTAAACAGCCATAGGATGCTACTCCAGTACTGACTATCAGAATGGTATTGTAATATTAAACAGCCATAGGATGCTACTCCAGTACTGACCATCAGAATGGTATTGTAATATTAAACAGCCATAGGATGCTACTCCAGTACTGACCATCAGAATGGTATTGTAATATTAAACAGTCATAGGATGCTACTCCAGTACTGACTATCAGAATGGTATTGTAATATTAAACAGCCATAGGATGCTACTCCAGTACTGACCATCAGAATGGTATTGTAATATTAAACAGTCATAGGATGCTACTCCAGTACTGACTATCAGAATGGTATTGTAATATTAAACAGCCATAGGATGCTACTCCAGTACTGACCATCAGAATGGTATTGTAATATTAAACAGCCATAGGATGCTACTCCAGTACTGACCATCAGAATGGTATTGTAATATTAAACAGTCATAGGATGCTACTCCAGTACTGACTATCAGAATGGTATTGTAATATTAAACAGTCATAGGATGCTACTCCAGTACTGACTATCAGAATGGTATTGTAATATTAAACAGCCATAGGATGCTACTCCAGTACTGACTATCAGAATGGTATTGTAATATTAAACAGCCATAGGATGCTACTCCAGTACTGACCATCAGAATGGTATTGTAATATTAAACAGCCATAGGATGCTACTCCAGTACTGACCATCAGAATGGTATTGTAATATTAAACAGTCATAGGATGCTACTCCAGTACTGACTATCAGAATGGTATTGTAATATTAAACAGTCATAGGATGCTACTCCAGTACTGACTATCAGAATGGTATTGTAATATTAAACAGTCATAGGATGCTACTCCAGTACTGACCATCAGAATGGTATTGTGATATTAAACAGTCATAGGATGCTACTCCAGTACTGACTATCAGAATGGTATTGTAATATTAAACAGCCATAGGATGCTACTCCAGTACTGACTATCAGAATGGTATTGTAATATTAAACAGCCATAGGATGCTACTCCAGTACTGACCATCAGAATGGTATTGTGATATTAAACAGTCATAGGATGCTACTCCAGTACTGACTATCAGAATGGTATTGTAATATTAAACAGCCATAGGATGCTACTCCAGTACTGACTATCAGAATGGTATTGTAATATTAAACAGCCATAGGATGCTACTCCAGTACTGACTATCAGAATGGTATTGTGATATTAAACAGTCATAGGATGCTACTCCAGTACTGACTATCAGAATGGTATTGTAATATTAAACAGTCATAGGATGCTACTCCAGTACTGACTATCAGAATGGTATTGTAATATTAAACAGTCATAGGATGCTACTCCAGTACTGACCATCAGAATGGTATTGTAATATTAAACAGTCATAGGATGCTACTCCAGTACTGACTATCAGAATGGTATTGTAATATTAAACAGCCATAGGATGCTACTCCAGTACTGACTATCAGAATGGTATTGTAATATTAAACAGTCATAGGATGCTACTCCAGTACTGACTATCAGAATGGTATTGTAATATTAAACAGCCATAGGATGCTACTCCAGTACTGACTATCAGAATGGTATTGTAATATTAAACAGTCATAGGATGCTACTCCAGTACTGACCATCAGAATGGTATTGTAATATTAAACAGCCATAGGATGCTACTCCAGTACTGACTATCAGAATGGTATTGTAATATTAAACAGTCATAGGATGCTACTCCAGTACTGACTATCAGAATGGTATTGTAATATTAAACAGCCATAGGATGCTACTCCAGTACTGACCATCAGAATGGTATTGTAATATTAAACAGTCATAGGATGCTACTCCAGTACTGACTATCAGAATGGTATTGTAATATTAAACAGTCATAGGATGCTACTCCAGTACTGACTATCAGAATGGTATTGTAATATTAAACAGCCATAGGATGCTACTCCAGTACTGACTATCAGAATGGTATTGTAATATTAAACAGTCATAGGATGCTACTCCAGTACTGACCATCAGAATGGTATTGTAATATTAAACAGTCATAGAAGGATGCTACTCCAGTACTGACTATCAGAATGGTATTGTAATATTAAACAGTCATAGGATGCTACTCCAGTACTGACTATCAGAATGGTATTGTAATATTAAACAGTCATAGAAGGATGCTACTCCAGTACTGACTATCAGAATGGTATTGTGATATTAAACAGCCATAGGATGCTACTCCAGTACTGACCATCAGAATGGTATTGTAATATTAAACAGTCATAGAAGGATGCTACTCCAGTACTGACTATCAGAATGGTATTGTAATATTAAACAGCCATAGGATGCTACTCCAGTACTGACCATCAGAATGGTATTGTAATATTAAACAGTCATAGAAGGATGCTACTCCAGTACTGACCATCAGAATGGTATTGTAATATTAAACAGCCATAGGATGCTACTCCAGTACTGACCATCAGAATGGTATTGTAATATTAAACAGTCATAGGATGCTACTCCAGTACTGACCATCAGAATGGTATTGTAATATTAAACAGCCATAGGATGCTACTCCAGTACTGACTATCAGAATGGTATTGTAATATTAAACAGTCATAGGATGCTACTCCAGTACTGACTATCAGAATGGTATTGTAATATTAAACAGCCATAGGATGCTACTCCAGTACTGACCATCAGAATGGTATTGTGATATTAAACAGTCATAGGATGCTACTCCAGTACTGACTATCAGAATGGTATTGTAATATTAAACAGTCATAGGATGCTACTCCAGTACTGACCATCAGAATGGTATTGTGATATTAAACAGCCATAGGATGCTACTCCAGTACTGACCATCAGAATGGTATTGTAATATTAAACAGCCATAGGATGCTACTCCAGTACTGACCATCAGAATGGTATTGTAATATTAAACAGCCATAGGATGCTACTCCAGTACTGACCATCAGAATGGTATTGTAATATTAAACAGCCATAGGATGCTACTCCAGTACTGACTATCAGAATGGTATTGTAATATTAAACAGTCATAGGATGCTACTCCAGTACTGACTATCAGAATGGTATTGTAATATTAAACAGTCATAGGATGCTACTCCAGTACTGACCATCAGAATGGTATTGTAATATTAAACAGTCATAGGATGCTACTCCAGTACTGACTATCAGAATGGTATTGTAATATTAAACAGTCATAGGATGCTACTCCAGTACTGACTATCAGAATGGTATTGTAATATTAAACAGTCATAGGATGCTACTCCAGTACTGACCATCAGAATGGTATTGTAATATTAAACAGCCATAGGATGCTACTCCAGTACTGACCATCAGAATGGTATTGTAATATTAAACAGCCATAGGATGCTACTCCAGTACTGACCATCAGAATGGTATTGTAATATTAAACAGCCATAGGATGCTACTCCAGTACTGACTATCAGAATGGTATTGTGATATTAAACAGTCATAGGATGCTACTCCAGTACTGACCATCAGAATGGTATTGTAATATTAAACAGCCATAGGATGCTACTCCAGTACTGACTATCAGAATGGTATTGTGATATTAAACAGTCATAGGATGCTACTCCAGTACTGACTATCAGAATGGTATTGTAATATTAAACAGCCATAGGATGCTACTCCAGTACTGACCATCAGAATGGTATTGTGATATTAAACAGCCATAGGATGCTACTCCAGTACTGACCATCAGAATGGTATTGTAATATTAAACAGTCATAGGATGCTACTCCAGTACTGACCATCAGAATGGTATTGTGATATTAAACAGTCATAGAAGGATGCTACTCCAGTACTGACCATCAGAATGGTATTGTAATATTAAACAGCCATAGGATGCTACTCCAGTACTGACCATCAGAATGGTATTGTAATATTAAACAGTCATAGGATTCTACTCCAGTACTGACTATCAGAATGGTATTGTAATATTAAACAGTCATAGGATGCTACTCCAGTACTGACTATCAGAATGGTATTGTAATATTAAACAGCCATAGGATGCTACTCCAGTACTGACTATCAGAATGGTATTGTAATATTAAACAGTCATAGGATGCTACTCCAGTACTGACTATCAGAATGGTATTGTGATATTAAACAGCCATAGGATGCTACTCCAGTACTGACCATCAGAATGGTATTGTAATATTAAACAGTCATAGAAGGATGCTACTCCAGTACTGACCATCAGAATGGTATTGTAATATTAAACAGCCATAGGATGCTACTCCAGTACTGACCATCAGAATGGTATTGTAATATTAAACAGTCATAGGATGCTACTCCAGTACTGACCATCAGAATGGTATTGTGATATTAAACAGTCATAGAAGGATGCTACTCCAGTACTGACCATCAGAATGGTATTGTAATATTAAACAGTCATAGGATGCTACTCCAGTACTGACCATCAGAATGGTATTGTAATATTAAACAGTCATAGAAGGATGCTACTCCAGTACTGACCATCAGAATGGTATTGTAATATTAAACAGTCATAGGATGCTACTCCAGTACTGACCATCAGAATGGTATTGTAATATTAAACAGTCATAGAAGGATGCTACTCCAGTACTGACCATCAGAATGGTATTGTAATATTAAACAGCCATAGGATGCTACTCCAGTACTGACTATCAGAATGGTATTGTAATATTAAACAGTCATAGGATGCTACTCCAGTACTGACCATCAGAATGGTATTGTAATATTAAACAGTCATAGAAGGATGCTACTCCAGTACTGACTATCAGAATGGTATTGTAATATTAAACAGCCATAGGATGCTACTCCAGTACTGACCATCAGAATGGTATTGTAATATTAAACAGCCATAGGATGCTACTCCAGTACTGACCATCAGAATGGTATTGTAATATTAAACAGTCATAGGATGCTACTCCAGTACTGACCATCAGAATGGTATTGTAATATTAAACAGTCATAGGATGCTACTCCAGTACTGACCATCAGAATGGTATTGTAATATTAAACAGCCATAGGATGCTACTCCAGTACTGACCATCAGAATGGTATTGTAATATTAAACAGCCATAGGATGCTACTCCAGTACTGACCATCAGAATGGTATTGTAATATTAAACAGTCATAGGATGCTACTCCAGTACTGACTATCAGAATGGTATTGTAATATTAAACAGTCATAGAAGGATGCTACTCCAGTACTGACCATCAGAATGGTATTGTAATATTAAACAGTCATAGGATGCTACTCCAGTACTGACTATCAGAATGGTATTGTAATATTAAACAGCCATAGGATGCTACTCCAGTACTGACTATCAGAATGGTATTGTAATATTAAACAGTCATAGAAGGATGCTACTCCAGTACTGACCATCAGAATGGTATTGTAATATTAAACAGTCATAGAAGGATGCTACTCCAGTACTGACCATCAGAATGGTATTGTAATATTAAACAGTCATAGAAGGATGCTACTCCAGTACTGACCATCAGAATGGTATTGTAATATTAAACAGTCATAGAAGGATGCTACTCCAGTACTGACCATCAGAATGGTATTGTGATATTAAACAGTCATAGGATGCTACTCCAGTACTGACCATCAGAATGGTATTGTAATATTAAACAGCCATAGGATGCTACTCCAGTACTGACCATCAGAATGGTATTGTAATATTAAACAGTCATAGGATGCTACTCCAGTACTGACCATCAGAATGGTATTGTGATATTAAACAGTCATAGGATGCTACTCCAGTACTGACCATCAGAATGGTATTGTAATATTAAACAGCCATAGGATGCTACTCCAGTACTGACCATCAGAATGGTATTGTAATATTAAACAGTCATAGGATGCTACTCCAGTACTGACCATCAGAATGGTATTGTAATATTAAACAGCCATAGGATGCTACTCCAGTACTGACCATCAGAATGGTATTGTAATATTAAACAGTCATAGGATGCTACTCCAGTACTGACCATCAGAATGGTATTGTAATATTAAACAGTCATAGGATGCTACTCCAGTACTGACCATCAGAATGGTATTGTAATATTAAACAGTCATAGGATGCTACTCCAGTACTGACCATCAGAATGGTATTGTAATATTAAACAGCCATAGGATGCTACTCCAGTACTGACCATCAGAATGGTATTGTAATATTAAACAGTCATAGGATGCTACTCCAGTACTGACCATCAGAATGGTATTGTAATATTAAACAGTCATAGGATGCTACTCCAGTACTGACCATCAGAATGGTATTGTAATATTAAACAGCCATAGGATGCTACTCCAGTACTGACCATCAGAATGGTATTGTAATATTAAACAGCCATAGGATGCTACTCCAGTACTGACCATCAGAATGGTATTGTAATATTAAACAGTCATAGGATGCTACTCCAGTACTGACTATCAGAATGGTATTGTAATATTAAACAGTCATAGAAGGATGCTACTCCAGTACTGACCATCAGAATGGTATTGTAATATTAAACAGTCATAGGATGCTACTCCAGTACTGACTATCAGAATGGTATTGTAATATTAAACAGCCATAGGATGCTACTCCAGTACTGACTATCAGAATGGTATTGTAATATTAAACAGTCATAGAAGGATGCTACTCCAGTACTGACCATCAGAATGGTATTGTAATATTAAACAGTCATAGAAGGATGCTACTCCAGTACTGACCATCAGAATGGTATTGTAATATTAAACAGTCATAGAAGGATGCTACTCCAGTACTGACCATCAGAATGGTATTGTAATATTAAACAGCCATAGGATGCTACTCCAGTACTGACCATCAGAATGGTATTGTAATATTAAACAGTCATAGGATGCTACTCCAGTACTGACCATCAGAATGGTATTGTAATATTAAACAGCCATAGGATGCTACTCCAGTACTGACCATCAGAATGGTATTGTAATATTAAACAGCCATAGGATGCTACTCCAGTACTGACCATCAGAATGGTATTGTAATATTAAACAGTCATAGGATGCTACTCCAGTACTGACCATCAGAATGGTATTGTAATATTAAACAGCCATAGGATGCTACTCCAGTACTGACCATCAGAATGGTATTGTAATATTAAACAGTCATAGGATGCTACTCCAGTACTGACTATCAGAATGGTATTGTAATATTAAACAGTCATAGAAGGATGCTACTCCAGTACTGACCATCAGAATGGTATTGTGATATTAAACAGCCATAGGATGCTACTCCAGTACTGACCATCAGAATGGTATTGTAATATTAAACAGTCATAGGATGCTACTCCAGTACTGACTATCAGAATGGTATTGTAATATTAAACAGTCATAGAAGGATGCTACTCCAGTACTGACCATCAGAATGGTATTGTAATATTAAACAGTCATAGAAGGATGCTACTCCAGTACTGACCATCAGAATGGTATTGTGATATTAAACAGTCATAGGATGCTACTCCAGTACTGACCATCAGAATGGTATTGTAATATTAAACAGTCATAGGATGCTACTCCAGTACTGACCATCAGAATGGTATTGTAATATTAAACAGTCATAGGATGCTACTCCAGTACTGACCATCAGAATGGTATTGTAATATTAAACAGTCATAGAAGGATGCTACTCCAGTACTGACCATCAGAATGGTATTGTAATATTAAACAGTCATAGGATGCTACTCCAGTACTGACCATCAGAATGGTATTGTAATATTAAACAGTCATAGAAGGATGCTACTCCAGTACTGACCATCAGAATGGTATTGTAATATTAAACAGTCATAGGATGCTACTCCAGTACTGACCATCAGAATGGTATTGTAATATTAAACAGTCATAGGATGCTACTCCAGTACTGACCATCAGAATGGTATTGTAATATTAAACAGTCATAGAAGGATGCTACTCCAGTACTGACCATCAGAATGGTATTGTAATATTAAACAGTCATAGGATGCTACTCCAGTACTGACCATCAGAATGGTATTGTAATATTAAACAGTCATAGGATGCTACTCCAGTACTGACTATCAGAATGGTATTGTAATATTAAACAGTCATAGAAGGATGCTACTCCAGTACTGACCATCAGAATGGTATTGTAATATTAAACAGTCATAGAAGGATGCTACTCCAGTACTGACCATCAGAATGGTATTGTAATATTAAACAGTCATAGAAGGATGCTACTCCAGTACTGACCATCAGAATGGTATTGTAATATTAAACAGTCATAGGATGCTACTCCAGTACTGACTATCAGAATGGTATTGTAATATTAAACAGTCATAGAAGGATGCTACTCCAGTACTGACCATCAGAATGGTATTGTAATATTAAACAGTCATAGGATGCTACTCCAGTACTGACCATCAGAATGGTATTGTAATATTAAACAGTCATAGAAGGATGCTACTCCAGTACTGACCATCAGAATGGTATTGTAATATTAAACAGTCATAGGATGCTACTCCAGTACTGACCATCAGAATGGTATTGTAATATTAAACAGTCATAGAAGGATGCTACTCCAGTACTGACCATCAGAATGGTATTGTAATATTAAACAGTCATAGAAGGATGCTACTCCAGTACTGACCATCAGAATGGTATTGTAATATTAAACAGTCATAGAAGGATGCTACTCCAGTACTGACCATCAGAATGGTATTGTAATATTAAACAGTCATAGAAGGATGCTACTCCAGTACTGACCATCAGAATGGTATTGTAATATTAAACAGTCATAGAAGGATGCTACTCCAGTACTGACCATCAGAATGGTATTGTAATATTAAACAGTCATAGAAGGATGCTACTCCAGTACTGACCATCAGAATGGTATTGTAATATTAAACAGTCATAGAAGGATGCTACTCCAGTACTGACCATCAGAATGGTATTGTAATATTAAACAGTCATAGAAGGATTCTACTCCAGTACTGACCATCAGAATGGTATTGTAATATTAAACAGTCATAGAAGGATGCTACTCCAGTACTGACCATCAGAATGGTATTGTAATATTAAACAGTCATAGAAGGATGCTACTCCAGTACTGACTATCAGAATGGTATTGTAATATTAAACAGTCATAGAAGGATGCTACTCCAGTACTGACTATCAGAATGGTATTGTAATATTAAACAGTCATAGAAGGATGCTACTCCAGTACTGACCATCAGAATGGTATTGTAATATTTTGAATAACTCACTGTGCACAACAGGACTGCATTCTCAGCTGGATTATATGACATGCAAAACACTGGAGTCCTTGACCCTCTGTAAAAAGAACCAAGAAATGTGAATATTTAGAACCAATAAGAAATTCAACTAATGCATCAAGGTTAAACAAGTTCCAACTAAAACATATTTTATGTGATGAGAAAATGTCTGAGTTGGTCAGTGGTCTGGTCACCCGAGAAAAAGTGACTATTATGAATTTCAGTTCAATTTAAATCCATTTTCACAAATATTTGATTCCGCTAACACCAATATCGATCAATTCCAACTTCTTATCCTTGTTTGAATACCAAGATCAGGAAATATGTCCAGTTGACTATAACTGTAATTAATTCTTACAAATTTCAATGAGGGTGAAAAAAAACTAGTCAAATGAACAATCATTTTTTTTATTACTGTCAAGTCTGGAAATAGTGTGTCTGACATTTGCAGAATGAGGTCTCCAGAGGGTGAATTTGATGATTCTAGACTGCTGTGTGAGGTAGAATCACTAAATTCACCCTCTGGGGCTTTTTGGTGACCTCATTCTGCAAATGTCAGAGGTGACTAATGGGTGAACATCACCAACTTCAACTGGGGAACTTCCACTGATCCTAGGTTTTCCATAGAAGTTGAGGCCTAAGCAGAATGATGTTCCCAGAGGGTGAATTTGGTTATGCTAGCCCACTGTGCGGAGTAGTCACTAAATTCACCCTTTGGGACCTCATTCTGCAAATGACTCGTGTCATAAATTCATTTTCATTATAATTACCATGTTGTATGCACAGGGTTTTCAAAAAATTTCAGGAAGCTCCAGTCGTGGATGGGTTTAACTTCTTATCAATGAGCATTGAATTATCAAACAGCAGATGACAATAACAAGAGTTATAAAAAGAGGACTATGAAGTGTAGATGCTTACGCTCTGAGTTGCATGATAGCTGTATCCTTTGAAGAATTAAAATCCAGTTTCCTGAGGTATTTGTCTTTTACATAGTACAATGTGTTCTGATTAATAGCGAAGGCAGGTCGTTCTCTCTCAAGTTTAAATATGATCATCCCACTGTCATGTCCTGAAAATCAATAAAAGATGTCGTAGTTAAAGATGATAATTTTAATTAACGCTCCCAAATTTCTTTGGCTTCGGGAGTAAAAAATATTTGATTTGAATCGAGGAATCCACCCATCAAAGCTCAGTGATCAGATTTCAATTTTTGAATCTATTATTTTTCACAACTGGTACTTTTAGGCTGCCTGGCAAAAAGTTGACGAGAAGATGGTCTCGGACCAAATTGCGTATGATGATGGATAACTCTAAAATCAAGTGGCTTTGTGTTAGATATTTGACAATCCGGCCAAATTTTGTTGAACAAAATGTTAATAAAAAACAGGTTTTGAACAATTTTATACTCTAGTTGACTGTGGTTAGCATTATTTTTGGGCAATTAATCGACTATGATAACTGATGCAGCATTTAAAAAATCTGACAATACAGGGACCATCGAATCGATTGAGTATCTTTAATGTCGCATTATTTACTAACATACACTGCTTAAATGCTGCAGAAAAAAAACAAATTTGGTCTAAACCATCCAAGAAGGCTGTCGGAAGTCAGACTTCAAAATTTAAACCTGACCAAAACCAAAGTGATGATTGCCACTTACAATTTGGCAGAAAATATATTATATATATAAAATTTAAATAAATATAAAATACTAGCCGATGAGCCCGACGTTGTCCGGGCTATTCAAAAACCAAATTTCAAGTCGAAAGCTCTACCCAGCCCGACGTTGTCCGGGCTATTCAAAAACCAAATTTCAAGTCGATAGCTCGGCGACCCGATAAAATTTGTATCCGGGGCAAGATACATTCACATAGCAAATTTCAAGTCGATAGCTCCACCCGTTTCCGAGATCTCGTCTGCGCATGCGCGAAGCTGGCGTCGCACGGGCTCGGCGACCCGATAAAATTTGTATCCGGGGCAAGATGCATTCACATACCAAATTTCAAGTCGATAGCTCCACCCGTTTCCGAGATCTCATCTGCGCATGCGCGAAGCTGGCGTCGCACGGGCTCGCCAATACGACAACGACGACCGCCTGGTCAAACTACACACACGTACCAAGTTTCGTCCCGATCGGTCGAGAATCGTAGATTTGTATCAATGACATACAGACAGACAGACAGACAGACAAACAGAGGTCTTCAAAATATATATGAGACTTTTCATTCATATAGACATTATTTAGTTTCATTTGAGGAAGGTAAGATATACTAAATCTAAGCATCAATTTTTCCGAGATAAATAAAGATCTATAAACATTATATATACCTGCTGCAAATAAATTTAGTGTTGGGTGAGCACCGAGGACCCAGAATCTGTCATGTTCTCTCCTAAATGTCTGGACACCAGTCCTGAAAAATGTTTCAAGAGTAAACATTAGAAAACCACATTCAAGCACTGTATCATATTATTTTAAGGTAAATTCAATACTTAACAGGAGCATCACTAGGGTGTCGCAAAATATGCCTGTGGTAATCCCAACAAAGGGCCATAACTCTCGTTAAAATTGGTGGGTGGAACCCAAATTCGAATGTGACCTGTATATTGGTCTGATAAATACACATATCAAATTTTATTTTATTCAGTTCAGACTTACTAAAGTTATCATCCGGAAAAGAACATTTAATGCAAATTCCAACAAAAAGGACTGTAACTCTGGTTAAATTGGTGAGCGGAAACCGAATCTGAACTTGACCTGTATTTTGTGCTAGTAAACACACATACCGAATTGATTACATTCAGTTGAGACTATCTAAAGTTATCATCCGGAAACCAAAGAGAATGGAAGGACGAGCAGATGGACCAATACAAGCCTTGAAATAGGGTGTCTGTCATTTGCAGAATGAGGTCCCAGAGGGTGAATTTGGTGATGCTAGCCCGCTATGTGGGGTAGCATCACTAAATTCACCCTCTGGGGACCTCATTCTGCAAATGACAGACACCCTATTTCAAGGCTTGGACCAATAACATAATATGTCCTGTTTTTTTAAAAACAGGCATATAAAAACAAACAAACATATTAATCATTCGTCAAATGGCAGGTAGGTCTACACACATCAAAGAGAGATTTTCCCAATCTGTCATTTTTACTTCTATATAATAATCATGCTATAATTATATTACTTTTAATCACCTTTTACTCATGTCCCACACTCTGATACTTTTGTCCTCGGAGTTACTGATGATAAGTTCTTGTCGAGGATGGAAGAGAACACAGGAGACGTTGTTGTAGTGTCCACGACAGGTGTCAACCTCCCATGCTTTAGCATCTGGAGCAACGAAACATTAATAAATAAAACCAAATTTCAAAAGTAGAAATAACTCAAAATATGATGCGGAATTATTAAGTAAAGAAAAATTGCCTAACTTTGACAAAATTCATCGATTCTAGATTAGAATTTGACCAGTATTTACATGTGAGTAATCTACAAATGAATTTGAAAAGAATTCAGACATCAGACATCTACTTGACCCATGTTATAATTATATAAAGCAAAAAGCACACATACAAATACTTTATTTAATTAATTATTACTGAAGAAATCATCAATAAGACAATTGTGGCAGACATTCAAACAAATGGAAGGACTCCTGGTAGTTGGAATCAGTGTAATATTTAACACAAATAATCAACTCACCATTCATCCTCCACAATTTTATTTGTCTATCATCTGCTGCCGAGACAACCAATGGCAGAGTTGGATGGAAGGATGCCCAGTTAACACCTCGATCGTGCCCCTCCAGCACATGCTTCACGACGGCATCAGATGTTCCAAAAAGGTCTGTCTGGTTAGGGTTCCTACTTCTGTCATCTAAACCACTCGGGCCTGGCGACACATTCTTCTTTCTCAATCCTAGAAACACAAACTTGGATTAGTGGAAAGAATGAATTTGGTTGTTGGCGCTGGATCAGACCTGTTTTGAAAATGGCAATCCAGGAGATTTTTGCAGGAGGTTATTATGCTCCTAAATTTGTTCTCTAAATTCCTGTCACTGTCATTGTCCGACAAAAAATAGCCTATGTCCAGTGCACTTCTGTATCTGTCGGACATTTTGTCCAACGCAATTTTTTTTAAACAATCTGTATCTCTGTCCAAGGAGCCACTACTGGCCAAATAAGACATTGAAAGTAAAAAATAGTTCTTTTTTAATTTCAGATCAATTCAGAGTGAATATAATTATGTTGTTTGTCAATTGCATGCGTATTTATTAATCGACGTAAAGTTTTAGAACTTTTGAAAACAAAAATAACTTGGGTTTTTCCTAGGTGGCGATTCGACCCTCACTAAAATGTGTGCATCATTGACGAATATTAAGTTGATTGGAAATTTAAATACTGTCTCATACAGTACATCTGAAAATTTGACAGGCACAATTTTGAAATGGCCAACACCATCCATTTGGTGCCTGTCATTTTAAAGGCAGTAAATTTTTTTTATTTTGAGCCTTGGTGCCATTGCATTATCTTATATATGCGAGTCTCCCGTAGGGAGCCTCGCATATTTAAGTGAATGCATTGCCCTAACAATATTTACCTTGACCTTGTATGCCAGATAATTCTCTTATATATGCAAGGCTCCTTATGGGAGACTCGCATATATAACAGAATGCAATGGCACAGGATATTTAACTCTTTCACTGCCATGCAGCACCACAGACATATCTGCCACTGCCAAGCATACTATACAAGTACATGTAGCATATTGCTGCTAAATACATATGGATTGGGTATTTCTCAATAACTTTTGTATCTGCCAAGCTATTTTCATGAAACTTGGTATGCATGTAGATATTGGTATGGGGAATCGAAATCACACCCCAGTCCACCATTGTCACGTGACCACAAACAAGATGGCCACCACCCCAAAATATAAGAAAATTTCAGTATTTCTCAATAACTTTTGTATTTGTAGAGATATTTTCATGAAAGATAACTTAAATTGGTATGTAAGTAGGTATCAGTATTGGGAATAGAAAATATGTTCTAGTCCGCCAGTGTCACATTTCACGTGACAACGATCATGTGACCACAAAACAAGATGGCCACCATCCCGAAATATAAGATAATGTAAGTATATTGCTGCTAAATACATATCGATTGGGTATTTCTCAATAACTTTTGTATCTGTAAAGGTATGTTCGTGGAACTTGGTGCACAGATAGATATTGGACTTGCGAATTGAAAACACTTCCCACTCTGCCAGTGTCATGAGACCGTGACCCTCATGACTGTGGCCACATGATCACAAAACAAGATGGCCGCCACACCGAAATATAAGGAAAATGCATTATTTCTCAATAACTTTTGTATATGTAGAGATATTTTGACGACATTTGGTATGTAAGTTGCTGTTAGTATTGAGAACCGAAAACAAGTTAGTATATTTCTGCTAAATAAATATATTATTTGGGTATTTCGAAATAACTTTTGTATATGCAGAGGTATATTCCTGAAACTAGCTATGCAGGTAGGTAATATTGGTCTCTGTGGAATGGAAAACACTTCCCATACCAGGAGGGTCATGTGACCACGACCACTTAATCACAAAACAAGATGGCCGACATCCCGAAATATAAAAAAAATAAACCGGGAGTGTCTCGTTACAAAATTGATTACATCACGTACAGTGTTTTCACAGAATAATATAAAGTTAATTCCCATGGATTGATGTTACGGGACGAAGATGTCAGGATTCGACTCAAGTCGCGATCGGCAGTGTATGGGTAATTCGACTCAAGTCGCGATCGGCAGTGAAAGAGTTAATGCTGCACCAGGGTTAACTTATTATCTGAACATCCCTACTAATGTACAAATGAATCACATCTGAAATTTGCAGGACGAGGTCCCCAGAGAGAGAATTCAGCTATGTTACACCACACAGCGGGCTAAAATCACCAAATTCACCCTCTGGGGACCTCATTCTGCTTAGGCCTCATTTTCCCTGCTGTTCAGTTTCTATATCCCCTAATTTTCAGAAGATAACTTGCATAATCGAGGTGACTAATGGGTCAACATCACCAACTTCAACTGGAGAACAACTTCATTTTGATCCTATGTCTCCCATAGCAGTTGAGGCCTAAGCAGAATGAGGTTCCCAGAGTGTGAAATTGGTGACACCAGCCCATCATGCGGGATAGCAACACTAAATTCGCCCTCTGGGAACCTCATTCTGCAAATGTCAGACACACTATATCCAGACTTTAAAGACATATTATGTACTTATTCGGGTGCGTAAAACTGATAAGTAAGTATTCAGGTGCTAGGCCAACTGGAGGAATGTAGCATTCTACTAACATCGCCAAAAATCTCAAGCAAATCGACCTACCACTCCATAGAAAACATCGTCTGAACTACGCTCAATTGTAAATATTTACTAGTCGATTTGGGACACATCTATCGGCAATAAACTAACGAACATTATTTCGTCATTGATAGTCACTGCATTTAATTAATGTTTAAGAATGACGATGTGTTTTGTCAATTTAGATATAATATATGTAAAAATAACTACTTTGAACAAGATTATCCTCCATTTCTATTTGATCACACTACCGGAGTGTTTCACATCACTTTAAATGAATTTAGGATGAGAGCTGAATGGGAGAATGAGTGTAATCACCTGAGATATCCCAAACTCTGACAGTTTGATCCAGTGATGAAGAGACGACCAAATCGTCTGAAGGGTGGAACTGTGCACACATAACATAGTGGCTGTGTCCAGTCAACACACTGAAAACAGAGAATATTGTGAGACAGAACTTAACAGAGTATATATAAAATAAAATATCACACCTGGTCAAGTGGTCCTGCTAAATTGCTTTAATGCTGGTAGAGCAAACTGATGCTGTTAAGAAAATGTACCCTAATTTTTTTCTAAAGTTGTCATTTTTGTGGTGTTTTGCCAATCTGAACTAATGGTAAACTTGTAGCTCCCCAATATCTTCCACTGGATATTCTTCATGACATGGTATACCAGTACTAACAATTTAGTTTACTCTAGGATAAAACGGTACAGGAAACATGCAAAACATTTCAATTAAAGAAAGTGGAGCCTTATCAGGTGTGAATTTTAGAAAGGTTTTGGAGTAAAGTCACTATAAGCTTACTGGCAAACATATGAAATAAATCGAAATTTGAATATATATAGTGTACAATACTAAATCATGTGTAACTCATAATGGTACGTACCACACACATGATCTTGACTGCCAGTTCCATAATCTGATAGTTTGGTCATCGGATGAACTGAGAATCCAAGGATACTCCTGCAGAATATAAATATGTCAAATAAGTAGATATCAGTTTTAACACTTCCATGACTGGAGCTTCCTGAAATTTTACAAAAACCCTGTGCCAATGAATTCTCTTATATATGCGAGTCGCCCATAGGGCCCCTCAATTATACATTAAGAGAATTCATTGGCCAATATTTACCCTGACCTTGTAAGCCAGAGCATTCTTATATATATGTGAGTCTAGGGAGACTCGCATATATAAGAGAATGCACTGGAACTGGATCTTCAATGCTGCACCAATGAAGCTCCCGTCATGAAAGGGTTAATAACTGATTGAATCTTTCAGTGATCGGGATATGTAACCTAATGTTAGTAATCTTCGGCGACAGAATAAATAAACATGAAATCTCAAGTAATACTTCTATCCAATACGTGAACTTCTTCAGGATTCAACTTCATAACTAAATTCTTCACATGTTACATATCGTCGCCTTACAGTCAAAAGGTCGTAAGTCGGATTTTGGACAAAAACGGATTAACTCGTGAAAATACTTTCCCGCTAAAGCTTCACCTTGTGTCAAAACGTCGTACCTCTAGCTCAATCGGAACCTTGTTGTTTGTCATGTGGCTATTTTGTCGTATACCGATTTGTGACGTCGTGCTCCAGGCAAAACGTCGTAACTCCTACACACCATAAGCACGTGTGCTACTGTCGCCGGGAAAAGCTTAAAATTCGGAAGGAATTCAACAAAATTCAACCTGACAGGTATGTTACCTTCTTATAGTACATGCAATGCATCTTAATGCATAGCATAATAGTAGCTACATTCACCAATTAGCAAACGTCGTTAAAAAACATGTTCTCTCTTCCAAATATCGTAATTTAATTCCAAAATTTAGGTTCTGTGACAGTGTCAGGTAATCATTTCTGGATATTTCCAGTTACGCATTGATAAACACTGGTTCGTGGCGTGCTATAGCGATAATTATGTTAGATACGACATTTTGCATTAACTTTACTGTTCACCTCATGTCGAGACTTTCGAGATACTGCCTTTTGATGTCTGGTCAGAAAACAGTTTTTTGTCTCTCCTGAAAAGTGACTGAAATCTACTTACGACCTTTTGACTGTAAGGCGACGATATGGTATGTATATATATATATATATAAACCTTCCTTCTAACAGATCCATTTGAAAAATTAATCAATGATGCAAAGGTTTCCACACATTTTTTATGAAAAGCAAAGACAACTGTGATAAGTGACCGTAAAACTGAAAAATGTCATGACTATATTAATTATTTTTCTCAAATGTTGAGCGTTTAATACATTAACTTAACTTCTAGTTATTATAAGTATAAAGTATCCACAGCTTGACACAAACACACTGTAGACTTACATGATGGAAGTATGTTGTTCTGATATAATCCAAGTGCCCAAGTAAGGTGAACTCACATCTTCTTTTCTTATGATCCCAGACCTGAAAAAACAAGGGTCAATCATAATAGTTCTTCACAAGTGATACATACTCTTGAGTGCCTACATGTACGATTATTAAAATCGAGGTAAAATTCCCACCTGTATGATCGTTATTTGGCCCTGTATGTTTATTAAATTAACCAAAGGAAATAATTCACCAATTTTAAATTGTGTTATTCATAAAGAAATGAACTCTGATTGTTGACAAACAGTTTTCAGCACACTGCATATTCACAGACCTGGCTATCCATCGAAACTATTTCTGTCACATAGCATCAGTAAACCAGTCAGATAGTGCGTTTTGCGGGGATGTATGGTACTAATATTTCCAGTCTGTATGTTTATTCCACCCTGTACTATTATTCAGTTACGTGACATTTTCCAACCTGTACTATTATTCCACCCTGTACTTTTATTAGGCACTCAAGAGTAATTGGTTACGGCAATCAGCAATGCCGAAGCCATTTGCTAAAGCAAACTGGGCCAAGACAAATGGTTGCCGTAGCATACTGCCAAAGCCAAACAATGTGAACAAGAGATGGACTGTCGTCCGGTGCATACCCCCTCGTGGCATACCGCCTCGTGTGGGCATATCTATAACTTATGAGAGCTATACTCAGACAGATGGACCCAAACACCAGCATTTTCATATAAACAAAGATGAGTAACTATAGAACAATAAAAACAAAACAAACATTTGAATGTGCCATTAAATGTCCTCATAGTGGTGAACATCCATACAAAATTTCATTGAGATCCGAGCATTACTGTTCAAGTTATGAACTGAACAGACATTGGATGGACCAAACAACAAACATTTCCAGATAAACAAAGATGAATAACTCTAGAATGGAAAAGCAGAACAGAACAATGGAAACCTCTTTTTAATGTCCTCATAGTAGTGAACATCCAGACCAAATTTCATTGAGATCCCAGCACAACTGTTGAAGTTACGACATGAAGAGACACCAGACGGACCAAAAAGCCAACATTTCCAGATAAACAAAGATGTATAATTCTAGAATGGAAAATCCGAACAAAACAATGGAAACATCTTTTTAATGTCCCCATGGTAGTGAACATCCAGACCAAATTTCATTGAGATCCCAGCACAACTGTTGAAGTTACGACATGAACAGACACCAGACGGACCAAAAAGCCAACATTTCCAGATAAACAAAGATGAATAACTCCAGAATGGAAAATCCAAACAAAACAATGGAACCCTCTTTTTAATGTCCTCATAGTAGTGAACATCCATAACAAATTTCATTGAGATCCCAGCACAACTGTTGAAGTTATGACATGAACAGACACCAGACAGACCAAAAATCCAACATTTCAAGATAAACAAAGATGAATAACTCTAGAATGGAAAATCCGAACAAAACGATGTAACCCTCTATTGAATGCCCTCATAGCAATGAACAGCCATACAAAATTTCATTGAGATCCGAGCACCACTGTTCAAGTTATGACATGAACAGACATCGGACGGATGTACGCACGCACAGACGGACAGGTGCAAAAAAGTATACCCCCCCTTTTTTTTTTAAAAGGGGGTATAATTAAGAGGGCTGTAAAAAAAGATCTGTATGACAATTGATACATGGTCATTTCAATAAGAAATGAGAATTTGTTCCCACATTTGAAGCAATGAACACTCCCACTGATATATATATATAATAATTGATACATTTAATAGTTATATGTACTAGTAAACGCATTAGATGGAGGCCTCAAAATATGGTGCTGGACATTTGCAGAATGAGGTCCCCAGATGGTGAATTTAGTGACACCTCCCAGCACAGCAGGCTAGCATCACCAAATTCATCCTATGGGGACCTCATTTGCTATGGGAGACCTGGACACAGATTTAAGTTCCCGGATGTCGCAGACGGTGATGTGCACCCATTGGGCACCTCGATTATGCATTGTGTCATCTGCCAAATTGTCGATATAGAGACAACTAAACTTTTAAAAAGAAAAAGAAACTTTCTAAAGAAATAGAAAAATACGATAATACAGATACTTTACGAAAGATGAGGCCTCAGCAGAATGAGGTCCCTAGAGGGGGAATTTACTCAATTTAGTAATGCTAGCCCGCTGTGGCAATATGAGCATGTTTGCCAAAGATGTCCAATGCAGTGTACATTCAAATGAGAGCAAGCAGAGTTTAAACAAATGACATTTTCATATCATGAAGTTACAAGTCTGACAAGCCAAACACCAGACTACCACATCACTAGCTTTAATACAATAGACCAGATATGGCCTGCAAAATCAGACATGAGCAGGGCCATTAAATAAAATTCACAATACTCAGATCTCAATTCCTGGATAGATAGAAACTAAAACTTATATTGGCAAATGACTTCACCTTTATTTTGTAGTCGTCACCTCCAGAAACGAATAACGGCTGCTGGCAATGGAAGTGAATACCTCGGACAGGACCTTGAAACAAAACATATCAAACAAACTTAAGAAGCAAAAGAGGTTTAAAATCATGACTGTCTGCAAGAAAATAAATAAAACATTTTTCAATTGCATATTTTAGTTTTTTGGTAGCCATTTGAAGAACTATTTTTTTGGAGGAAAAATCAACATAAAACAACATAATGTCTGAAAAGTGCCCAAGTCCCTAACCTATGTTGTTACGAAAGCGTGTGTATGGTTTTCGTCAGAGACTTTTTCAATCCGAAAACAATATCTTAAATGCAATATGTTGATCTGATATTATTTTAAAATCATCTCTTAAAATATTGGAAATATTTGCTGTATATTTAGGTGTAATTTGTATAACTGTTATTTTGCATGAACCATATATAACCATATGGGTGAATTATGCCTGAATTAAACAATTATACATATAAGAGATGAATCAGTATTGAGAGTTTATTCTGCCAGATTATTGCAAATGTGATTGAATAATATTTATTTTGCTTTATGTTGTTTTGGTCCTTCACAGGATAAGTCCTGCAAATGGCTACAAAAAACTTAAATATGCAATGAAAAATATTTGCTAATGATTTTTTCCTTCAAATTGATAGTTTGAAATTGAGATTTTTTGAAAATTCATGAATGGGGAGCCTTCTTAAATCAGAATATTTTTTAAGTATGGTATATAAATAAGAGCGTAGGTCACATGTAAATGTTAGACAAAAACGATTCTCTGGAATAATTTATTGCTCCTTGTATACAGTCCGGAACTTTGCACATTACATAAATATAATGATTTCAAAATTTGAGGTCACCCGAAATAAACTTGACAAGTTTGGTGGTGACTGATCAGATCAGAAACAGCCCGCCCATAGGCCATGAAAGAATTGTTGATATACAGAAATATGTATGTGCCAATCAAGGTACAACAGGCAGAGAATACTAATATTTGGTCAGCAGCTCTAATTCATGTTACATTTATAATCATTTATAAGAATATTCCACAAGGGATATATATACATGTATGTAAATAACGGTAATTCTTAGTAATTTTGAGTAGTATAGAATTGGTGAATTGGATAGAGTAAGTCTTGAGTATACTCACCATCATGCTCATCAAACTTGTCAATCAGGGTGCACATTCGATAGTCCCATAGCTGGATAACACCATTGTGCAAACTGGCTAAAACCCATGGCCTCTTTGGATGAAATGATAGGCCTGTAAAGAAAATGAAAGTGTCAATGACACTCTAACTCAACTTGGGGAGGCGATAATAATTATATGCTGAGCAGTCAATAGCATTAAAAAAATTTCAGTAAATTAATTTCATTTAAAACATTTCTCCGCTATATGCGAGCTGCAGGGTGTGCCGATGAATTCAAACGTGAAATCCAAGATGGTTCCAGGTGCCCATGTTTTTTAACAAATTTCCGAAGACCAATAACTTGAATAAGCAGGTCTGGCTCATGTGCAAATCTGACTAGATAGTCAGATTTGCACATAATGTGCAAATCGAGCTATACAGTTTTGGTATGAAATTTTATATTTCTACCAGATACCATTTCTTTTGAAATCAAATTGGTTATTTCTCAATCTTTTGACAACAATTGATGACGGGGACAATCAGTTTCCAAAATAAAGTGATTTTATGGTGTGTGAAGAAGATTTACAAAATTGTCTCAAAGTAATCATAAAAAGTACATTTTCGGTTAAAAGAATTATTCCTGCTGGAAAATATTGAATATACTCATAATCAATATATTGAAATCAAACATTAGGTGACAGAAATAGCTATGATCTTTGTACTTATAAACTCTCTTTGATTATAAACTGATATAAGGCCAAAAAAAATAAAATTATTTGTTCCCTATTAATACGGTGCCAAAAAATTCCAGGTAGGTAGGTAGGGATTTTGTTTTTTTTTGGTAATATTTTTTTATTTTTTCCCCGAACAGTTAAGTACATTAATGCTTACTCTTTATACTTGTGTTAAGGCTGTCCATGTATATTGCAAGTAAACAGTTAATGTAGCACAATAATATGATAAGTATTGTAAATGTGAACAAACAAATGCCACCCAGGCACTCAATTATGCAGCTCTCTTGTAATTATTCTCTCAGTTTAGATTGTGGTGGCACATCTTTCTCAGAGCACAATATTGACATATCAACAGGCCCAAGACATACACTATTACTTTATAATAACATAACTTGTATGATATTAATTCAAACCTCACTTAAATATTTGGTCATACACCTCAGGACCTAAGACACATATCTCACATGCACCTCAGACACATTGCACAGGGTGTAAATGTTCCTCAGACATCCCTCAACTGCACTGAAATATAAAGTCCCACACCACACTGAAAATGGTACCACAGGCCACACCTTGACTGAGGTACCACATCTCAGCATTCAAATTGGCATATGCATTCTTGTAAGTTTTATATACTAAAACAAACCAGTAGATAATTTCATGTGCTTTTTAGTGCCCAACCCAGAAGGGTGTTTGATATGGTAGACATGCAGTCATCTTTATACTGTCTGTATACATACTAGTAACTATGCCTGAACACTATGAATTCTTGATTGACTGGGGAGAGGAACTTTAAATTCTGATATAGAAAGTCTTCTACATGTATATTGCTCTCTAGCAGATAAGACTTCTTCCCATAAGACATGGGCAGCCCTGGGAATTAACAGACCTTCTCAAAATAAGTGGCCCTTTTAACGCGGTCCTCAACGTGGTCGTAACGCGGTCGTAACGCGGTTTTTGCGTTGATAACGCGTTGGTGATAAGTTATGACCGCGTTGACAATCAACGGACCGCGTTGAAGTTTAACGCAGACTGCGTTGAAGTTTAACGCAGACCGCGTTTACGTTAAACACGTTGCGCTAATGATCAACGCACAGTCGCAAACACGTTTTCAAATGTATATGTTTTGTTTTTAAATATTTGATCAGGACACATAAAGAAACTGAATTTCAGTGATTTAATTCTGGTGAGAAAAACAGAATTTAACTGAATTATTAAACTTATATATACTACTAGTACGGTAAAAAGTAAGTTAATATTTACCATACATGTATGCTTGCCAATACAATAGCGGACAATTACTGAAACATGTAACGTCTCTTCGAAGCAAACATTGAGTAAGTTTATTTCATCATCGTGAAAGCGACACGGCCTCATTGAGTGATCATTGTGGCACACGATGTCCGCTAGCCAATCAAAACAGACAAAGTTATGCTTGCACGTGTCCAGTCGAGAATTCTGTGTTTGTGTGTTTATAAGCATGATTTTAATTGAATTTCACTGATACGGAAAGCCACGCGCTTTTACCACATCGATACAATAGAAGACACAGTAAACAATGCGTAAAATATGAATGTACTGACCACTCGGCTTCCGTATTTCTTCTTCTCTTAATGGCAGATCAGTATATACATTCGGCAAACGATTTCTCGTAAATCGATGCCAATGGTTTAATTATCTAGTCGAACAAGACATCAGGGATGGATCCAGGGATTTTTTGGGGACACCTGTTTTGGGACCATGATATGCAGAAGGCATATCCCGAGGGCCGTAGGCCTGAGATGGGGGTAGGTATGGAAGGGGGTCGCCCCCTTCCTTAGGTGCAGCATTAAAGATCCCGCATAAGAAAATGCACTGGCTTACAAGGTCAAGATAAAGGCCAATGTATTATCTTATATATGCGAGGCTCCTTAGATGGGAGACACTCATTTATATAAGAGAATGCATTGGCACAGGATTTTTGCAAAATTTCAAGAAACCCCAGTCATGAAAGGGTTAAAATATTTCTCACTGGACACTTGATTAAGCAAATAAAGGCTCTATATCAACTGTATATTGATGATTTGCATTGCATATTGTTGAATTATAATAGAAGATTTCCTTCAAAATATAGAAAATTCAGCTTTAATAAAACTATCCACTTGCAATTTGGGGACATTTAGGCCACCAGAGTTTGGGCGCCCAAACCTGTAACAGGTATCAAAAGAGCCCTGGATCCTTCCCTGCAAGACATTGTAACATTGTGTCCTTAACCTTCAGAAATATATTCAAGGTAAATTAATATGCAGAAGCGGCAGTTTTATAAACACAATTCGTAAGTTCAAAAAGAAGTTTAATAATTCTCCTAAAAGTGTTAATCAAATTGCCTTTGATCGCGCCACTGCTGTTTTAATTACTTGTACGGAAGGGGTTTCTGTGAAGCTTGACGTGGGGTCTAACTAATGAATGTAAATTCGCAATGCGATAATTTAATGCATGTGTTGAACTAAGTAAATGAACTTAAATCACATTAAAAATTTAGCTCGATTTAGCTACGTGAGCTCAATTGAGCTATTTAGCTCATTTGGCACCTGTGCCCGACCTGATTGTCACTGTCACGTGTCTTCTTTTTTTTACTCCAATCTGTAAAAATTACATCACTATGTTTGTGAGCCTATTTTATGGGAAGACAAAACTCACTAAAGAACGCCGATTCGAATATACACAAGAAGACATCTGCTGACAGTCAAAATAATGAAAATTGAAGTTAGAACAGAAACTGAGAAAATAATTTTTTTATCAAATTCTCAGCAAGTTGCGTCTTCACTTCTTCGTACCGGTAACTGATTACGCATACAATACATACCTTTTACTCGGGCCGATTTGGTTTCGAACTTTGACAACATCTCGGTGCGTGTCACATATAATGTCTGGCTGCCACAAATGTGGTAAATTCTTGTTTTCCGGCTTCTCAAAGAAAGCCGACAGCTCAAAAATATTGACGTGGAAGTAAAATGGCGAATGATGACGTAAATTGTAATTTTGTACTTGAGTTATTCCGTACCGCGACTCGATTCAGCTGACAACACAATATTATTGCATGAATAACATTCATGGATTCATGCGTTAGGTCCAATAATATATATCAATTGTTTCGTTATTGGATCAATAATTTTATATTTTCCTACTTAAATTTTATGTTATAATTTCAGACTAACAACTACATTACCGGGCTACTTTGAAAATATGTTTTCGTTTTCAAAGTTTTGTTTGTTACTTTTACATACCAAGTTGTATGGGATGCCAAATTCACATTTAACAATTAATTGCGCTAAATGCAATCAATTGCGCTTAAGCGCAATTAATTGAGCTTAAGCGCAAATAATTATGCTTAAGCGCAATCAATTGCGCTTAAGCACAATTCATGATTATATGTAACTAAACACCCCTAGTGAATAAATAGGTTTATCCATAACTTAACCTTAACTCCTATTGACATATCACCTCTTGTTTTCATAGATTTGGATGGGTTAAGGGGGCTAGCCCAATTTCTTTATCAAAATGGCTGACACCTGTTTTAGTTGTAGCGACTCGTGATAGCATTATATTATCTTCGGTATATATTAGTTGGGGCTACTCGCAATAGCATTATATACTTTCTGTATTAGTCGGTGCGACTTTGATTTTCTAAAATTTTCGAGTATACAGGCACCATATGAGGGAAGCAAGCCCTCGGTGACACCACATTCACACTATATGACCATGGAAATCAGGGCCGTAACTTCCCCAAAATATTGGGGGGGGGGGGGGTATCGCTTCTTTGCCCGACGTCTCCACCAAATTGCCCGATTGTTCTGGGGTTCTACCTTCTCCCCCGACCCCCCCCCTCCATTGAATTATGGGTACTGTCTACAGACGTTGGCCTATTCCAGAGACTAAGGCATGGAGCTAATGAGCTCCATATAAATTTGGATCACTTTCAACATCTCAAGATGTTCCCAGTAGAGAATAGGATAATTCAAAGAAAATTGATACTCATGAAAAAGATCTATGATAATAATGGCCCAAATTACCTCAATTCTATGTTTACCTTAGCAAATACTTCCCATGACACAAGATCTGGAAAATTCAAATATAATATCCCCCCCTGTTGGACCATTTGGTTCGAAGAGTTTTATGTATTCCGGCATTAAATGCTGGAATAATGTTGTAAAGTATTTAGATCATTCATGTAAGGAGAAACAATGGAGATCCCACATCATTGATAGAATCTGGATAGATATCAAGCATCTATAAATACTTTTGAAATAAGTTTGAATTATAAGCAAATCCCCCTTGATTGATCATTTTTGGCATTTGCATCGTGTATATAGTTGGAAGCAATTTTCATGGTGTGGTCGAGGAGTCATGTGATCTGAGGTCAGCAGGGTCCACAATGGAAACAAATTGGCTACGCCAGCTTTTTGTGCAACCCTGTTGGCTCTAGATCTCGTGAAACTTGTCCCACTCTGTGAAATGTCACACTGAATCTGTTTATACTTATTTCATTACTGATTCCATTTATACTCTAGTCACATCTAGATTCCATTTGCAACCTCATATAACACATATACATATTATACCTATTCTTACTCTGTTACAATGTTTCATGATTCTAGTGCCAATAAACTTATCTTATCTTATCTTACCTGACATACCCTTTCAGCACTATATCAATAATATATGAGATTAGAAAACAATGCGTGTACTCACCACGATAAGATAAATTCTTTTGAACTTAAAAGGAATCCTTGGAATATACACAGGCTGATTATGAACAATAACACCACATACTTCAAAAGTTAGAATACATGTATATATTTTTACATTGTGAATGGCAGATCCAATGAGAATGTATCCATGATGAATATACTGGAATATTTTTAATTGTGCACTGTTAAACTAAATCAGTTACAGACTTTATATATATAGAGAGCATATTACTAATTATTCGCCAATCTTAATTCGCCTATCTTACATTTCACTTCCGCAAACTTTACATTTAACTTTGTGTACATGAATGCTGCTGTTGGGCAAACTCAGACTCCAGGAGCACTATTTTAAAATTATGTCGGGCAGTTTTCAGAAACATCGATTGCAACTACAGGGCTTTGTATGAACAAGTTACACTGTCTTTGCCCGACGAACTAACTACCTGGATATTTGGGGGGGGGGGGGGGGGGGGGGGGGGGTTGTGACACCCCCAACACCCCCCCAGGATTTACGGCCCTGATGGAAATACTATAGATTTGTGCAAGAGATGCTGATTTAATAAAAAAAACTAGAGCTCGAGGACTGAGACACCAAAGCTCCAGGAATGAGACACCAATATTTTGGAACAGGGATGCTGATGATATGAAAATAGGGTTTTTTCCCGGATTTAAGTCAATAAGTAAACCATATGAGGTAAGCAAGCCCTCATGCAGTGACACCACATGCATGCTATAGTATATGATCATAGTAATGGCCCAAATCTGTGCAAAAATACATTAAACAAGACAGTCAATGACTGGGGTCGCTCACCAGACTGCAAAGACTGATAAGACTGGGACTCTGGAGACCAAAACAGTGAGCACTTTTCATAATCACTTTAAAAGAAGTAGATTTAAACAGGATATGTGGCTAGAGAGACTTCAAGTATGTAGCTTGGTAAAAAACCACCTTGAAATTGCCAACTGTACACTACTGATCACCCCCCTCCTCCAGCTCAACAAGTCCCCTCCCGACCGGGATCCAGACTCCCAAGTCTTAGGTTGGAATTTCACAACCGACACCTCAAACTTTCTCAATTGTTGGAAATTTCCAATCTCACAAGCGCCTTTTTCTAAAACCATTTAAACATGTTTGAAGCCCAATTATCCATGGACCCAAAACACAATACATGTATGTCAAACCAATCAGTCAGGTGGTTCCAAGGTAGATGTTTTAATGAATTTGGTATTTCTATGATTTTATTGGACACAAAAGTGTTAACTCCCCATAGACTGCCATTTCTTGACAGGTTGAGCTCATTTTAACAAATCTGTATCTCAGTCACAAAAGGATCTTCCTGATTCCTCCATACTATATGTAAGCTAAATTGTCCAAAATCCCTTGAGAAGACATTTTAAGAATTACTATAGAGACATATAGTTATGTCCCTGGTCCCACCCTTTTAACCTGGTGACCCCATCTGAATAAATTTGAATCCCAGACACCAAAGAACCCTTCATACATATCATAAATATCAGTCAAATAGACCTGATTGTCCTTGTGAAGGAAGCATATTAAGAGGGAAACTGTCCTTCGCTTGGCCCCTATTTGACCAGGTGACCCCATTAAAAAAATCTGAATTGCAGTCAAGGAAGAACATTCCATTCTATATAAGCCAACTAGTTCTTGCAAACATATTTTAAGAATTACTATGTAGTGAAATAGTTAAGTCTCTTGCTCTGCCCTTATTTGACTTTGTGATCCCATTTTCACAAATCTGATAAGGATAAAAATTAAGTTCCCCAGTTGAAGTTGGTGATATTCACCCATTGGGCACCTCATTTATGAATTTTATCTTCTGCAAATTAGGGGATATAGAAACTTCCTAGAAGGGAAATTTAACTAACAACAATGTAAATTTGATACTATAGATACTTCCCAGAAGATGAGGCCTAAGCAGAATGAGGTCGTCAGAGGGTGAATTTGGTGATGCTAGCCTGCTGTGCCGGATAGCATCACAAAAAGCGTGTCTGTTCCTACATTGTGTATGCCTGGCCTCAAGCAACACAATGTATTATACAACAAGCCTTGAAATAGTGTGATAGTGTGTCTGTCATTTGCAGAGTGAGGTCCCCAGAGGGTGAATTTAGTGACGCTAAATTCACCCTCTGGGGACCTCATTCTGATAAAGTCCTCAACTGCTATGGAAGACCTAGAATAAAATTGAATTTCCCCAGTTGAAGTTGGTGATGTTCACCCATTGGGCCCCTCAATTATGAATTTTATCTTCTGCAAATTAGGGGATATAGAAACTTCCTAGAAGGGAAATTTAACTAACAACAATGTAAATTTGATACTATAGATACTTCCCAGAAGATGAGGCCTAAGCAGAATGAGGTCCCCAAATGGTGAATTTGGTGATGCTAGCCTTGAATCAAGCTTTGAAATAGTCTGTCTGTTATTTGCAGAATGAGGTACCCAGAGGGTGAATTTAGTGAGGCTATCCTGCACAGCGGGCTAGTATCACTAAATTCACCCTCTGGGGACCTCATTCTGATAAGGCCCTCAACTGCTATGGAAGACCTAGAATAAGATTGAAGTTCCCCAGTTGAAATTGGTGATGTTCACCCATTGGGCACCTCAATCATGAATTTTATCTTCTGCAAATTAAGGGATACAGAAACTTCCTAGAAGGGACATTTAACTAACAACAATGTAAATTTGATACTATAGATACTTCCCAGAAGATGAGGCCTAAGCAGAATGAGATCTTGAGACTCTAGATACTTCCCAGAAGATGAGGCCTAAGCAGAATAAGGTTCTCAGAGGGTGTATTTGGTTATGCTAGCCTGCTGAGTAGGATAGCGTCACTAAATTCACCCTCTGTGAACCTCATTCTGGCTCTGCCAGGCACTCTTTGAGAAAATGAAATTAATCTGATTTTAATGACCACTGAGTGATAATATAAACAACAAGGGTGCTTCATTGATAACACCATTAATCTCATTTAAATTATGGATGACATGAATACACTCCCTGGGTACTCTGTCTAAGGCTGCAGAATCTTTATCTCTCTATCTGCCTTGCCATGTCTATCAGTTCATAGGCGAGTTGCCTTGTAATGGGAATTTAAATAAATATACTTTATTTACCTGTGAGTTAGGATATGAGATAGGGTGGAATGCTGTTGGTTGGGGTGGGGTTCTGGGTCATGTGGGGGGGGGGGGTGATATATTTTTTTTGTATGTTAAATTGATCAAGGAGTTCCTGAATTTTTTATTATTTTTTGGGGAATTATGGCCCTGGCTCCACCACTATTTGACCCAGTGACCCCATTTGAACAAATCTGAACCCCAGTCATTCAATGACCCCACATACCAAATATAAACTAAATCGGCTTAATGGTTATTGACAAGAAGTCGTTATAAGAATTACCAAGGAGGAATATAGTTATGGCCCTGGTTTCGCAACTGTTTGACACAGTGACCTCATTTGAACAAATATTAATGACAGTCACCTAGGGAACATCCACCCCAAATATGATCAAAATGCAAAAATGTAATTTTTTGGTTTTTAGAGTTATGTCCCTGGCTCTGCCCCTAATTGACCCAGTGACCCAATTTGAACAAATCTGATTCCCAGTCACCCAAGGTCCCTCAGTACCAAATATAAGCTAATTCGGCCCAACATTTTTGTAGAAGAAGTCATTGTAAGAATTACTATGAGTTATGGCCCTGGTTTCTCAACTAATTGACCCGGTGACCTCATTTGAACAAATCTGAACACCAGTCACCAAAGGACCCTCCATACCAAATATTAGCTAAATCGGCACAATGGTTATGGACAAGAAGTTGTTGTAAGAATTACTGTGGAGGAATAGAATTATGGCCCTGGTTTCGCAACTATTTGACCCAGTGACCTCATTTGAACAAATCTGAATGAGAGTCACCTAGGGAACATCCACACCAAATATGAACCAATTTGGTATGATGGTTTCAGAGGAGAAGATGTTTTAAAAAAAAGTTGACGGACAGACGGACAGTCGGACGGACAGACGGACGACGGACGAGGAGTGATGACTATAGCTCCACCGGAGACTTTGTCTCAGGTGAGCTAAAAACATCATATACAAAATTACTAGAGTTCCGGGAAGGAGACATCAATTCTTTGGATATAGGGATGCTGATATGTAATTAGGGATTATCATTGTTGAACACATACTCACAGTTGACTGTTGAGTACTCAGGCTAATTAAAACAGGTTAAAATTAGCCCAATGCTCCTCTTGTGTTGCTAGGTGATACACCAGCTCATGCCAATAGTTTATGTGTAGGTTAGATAGTAGTCACAATTACGCTTAAGCGCAATTAATTGCGCTTAAGCGCAATTCATTACACTTAAGCGTAAATGTCCTATTTGTGCTTAAGCACAATATGTGGTATTTGCACTTAAGCGCAATTGATTGCGCTTGCAATTATTTGCGCTTAAGCGCAATCAATTGCGCTTAAGCACAATTCATTATTAAATGTGAATTTGGCCTCCCATACAGTTGCAACATAAAAACTGGGGGACTGATGGGGTCCTTTGTTTGTGACTGTATATATATGTCCAACTGTTGCCTTATTACAGCGTAGAAACTTAGATTATTCACGCCGTTCAAAGTAGCCCCTAATTGGTCTACTTTGAAAACTGGAAATATAGAGCATTAATTGCACAACGCCTTTCTCTGGAGGCCTAATATGTGGGTAACAACTTTGAAATATGCAATAACACTGTCCAGACATACAACTGTGAACATTGCCATCGATGGGAAATAATCGTTATTGTGGCTTATTGGCGGGAACACTTTCTGATGTTTGCACCTGCATGGGAACATGTTTCGAAACTTGGTTGAAAAAAAATCAAAAAAATCAGGCACTTTAATTTAGCGTATAAGTGAGTCAGAATTTTCAGCTTTCTCGAATACACTGCATGGGTCAAAGTGAAAACTAACAACTTTAACCTGATATACTCACTCAGTGTATTGTGGAGGATGAGTTAAACTTTCCTAAAAAAATTTGTTTCTTTGTGGACATATTGCAAATTAATTGGGAAAAAAGTATTATTATTATTAATTATGGGAAAAAAACGAGAGGCGGAAGATGTTAACCCATCCCTTGGCGATAGTAAATTACTATGATCGGAATCATAAATGAGAGTTTTGATGTTGAATTATAGAGTATACTGTTATGTACTATTATAGACAAATGTACATAACACAAATTATTGGAATTTATGGGTCACACTCGCCTTTATATAAGAGAATGCAGGATCTGTAATGCTGCACCACCACAGCCTTGGGTTAAATGTGAAAAAGGTGACCTGGACATGGAACACTTGGGTCAAGAGAGTCCAATTTAAGATTACAATGATAATGTGTCAAATTCTACCAACACCCATCAAGATAAAGACACCTCACTGCTGACCCATTAATATCAATTATATAGCAGAGCTGTCAACAAATCACAGGCATTGTTTACATTGAAGGCTGGCATCTATTAAACCAATAACATTTATAATGACCTCAGACCATCTGTAGAGTAATATACTCAGCTGTGCCATGAAGCACAGATGTTCTAGTCTACTGTTAATATCATGTGATGTGTATTGTTGAAACTTTTTTTTAAATTAGATACCATAGCTTTCTTTATCTGCACATTGGCATAATAGACATCAGAAAATAATATAGCCTTATCACTAGCTAAGTAGTCCAAAGGCATGGGATGGAATTGGTGAATTGGGTTTAAAGTCACTCCAAATAAATTTACCAGTACATAACACAAGATTTTGGACCAATTTAAACCAAATTTGGTGTGGTGACTCTGGGTACCCTTTGCAGAGTTATAATGGTGTTTTGTTAACTTGAAAATATTTGTATTTTTTTTAATTATTTACACAAAAATATTTTATTATATTTAAAAAAAAATTATTTAATTTTTAATTTGAGCAAGGAATTCAATCTAATTTTTTTTTTTTTCAAGAGTGAATATATTTATAAAAAAAAGGGGCCATAACTCAGTTAAAAATAGTCAGATCAAACCCATATTCGAACTCGATCTGTATTTTGGGCTGAGAAACTCACATACCAAATTTGGTTGCGATCAGATAGAAAATGTTTCAGTTATCGCATTATGCGTAAAGTGTCTACGGACAGACAGACGGACGGACGAACGAACGACGAGTGGTCAATCCGGACGTTGACACTATGTTTACCATACTATGGTATGGGTAAACATAACAACTTACGCTAACTGAGAGCGATGGTGAAATCTGTTTCCCCGCCGGTGAGCCGCTAAACACAGGGCCAACGTAACGCCCAATCTGGGTGCAAGGAGTGTGTTCAATCCGTAACGATTTCCATTTAAGAATAATCATTTGGAGCATATATATAAACATCCATCATCGAATGAGATGATGCAGTTAAGCTAGCACTCTATAATACATGACGTATATCCGCCGTGATCATGTTTAAGATACACATGTGTCATCAGAAACGACTATAAGAACTTAAATGTATACCGTCATCATGGTCATCACAACCAAGATGAAAATATCTTTGTCATGCAGTTTTGAATTTGCGCAGCTATAGGCCCGAAAATTTAAAGTGCACGAATTCAAAACTGAGCGAAAAATAGTACTGCGTGAATTTAAATACGAGTAAGGTATGTGTAGGATAATCACTAAACTGTTGGATATTCGAAAAAATAATTCACCGATGCGAAGTCGGAAATATAATTCACCGAGACGAAGCCGAGAATTTTTTGGTCGAATACCCAACAGCGAGGGGAATATGTGACTTAAACATCAGCCACTTGGGTCATGAAATCCACATACCTCGTGTCAAATACCACTAGATTTCTGGATAAAGTAAGTTCAACTATATAAGTATGAAATGCAGCGGGACGTCTGTGTGTCACGCAGTCGTTTTGACTACAAACTTATAGGAAAACACTCCATTGTATATACGTCCCCATCGCGACGAAGATAAATATGCAGTGGCAGATTTTACTATATTTTAGAGCCATGTACTGGTATATATAGGATAATAACGACATACGATGAATATATTTACATAACTGTATACCAAGTAATACCTTTATATATACATGTATACCAGTCATCAAATAGACACGCTGCAGCAATAATGCAATTTGCTTGGCACAGCGATATTGCCATACTTTGCATGATACCATTGTGAGTTGATCGAGCCCTGACCTGAGTGGTGTGTTTGATGAGTCGCCATCAATTCAGTAGTCAGACCACTGGCCCGTGCATATTCACTCAGTGTGGTCCACTAGATCGCAAGCGTGATCACGGGGTGATTATGAACATTTACGAGCGATTGCGTTAGACGACAATTCAATGTGAGTGAGGTTATTCGGACCAAGGCCCTGGAAAGCACAGTAAACTGACGGCTCATACAAGCAGACACAAGTGCCTTATTTCCACTCTAGCCACGCGAGTCAGATGACTCGAGTTTGAACAGGGTAATGTAATTAGGTTTTATGGTCCTCTGTTTCAAGGATTTTTGTGAAGTCAATCACCAGCTGAGTGAGTATATCAGGTTGTTAAAGTAGTTGGTTTTCGCTGTGACAGTGTATTGTGGAGGATATGTTCAACTTTCCTCAAAAACTCGTTTCTTTGTGTGGTGCAAGATGGACATTTAGCAATGAAGTGCAATTTGTCCTCAGTTTCAGGCAAATCTGGCACATGTTGTTTTGTTACATTATGCCTGTATTTAATCCTATTTGATTGTAATAGGTAAATGTCAGTCATGAGCCATACTTTAATCACTGCCTTTCATGATGCCACATGTGAATGTTTCGATGTTTCCCATACTGGATGTGGTTTACTGGTAAAGTCATCTTGTAGTTCTCTTATACTTGGTGTGGTTCTACTTTTATATTTATACTCATTTTGCATATGCCAATATATTGATGGACTTGTTTTGTTTTTACACATGGCTTTATATTCCTCTTCTTCTGATCTGCTAATACACCGTAGTGTTATGCGGTATTATTAGTGGGTCAGGTCGATCATATTTGTGGATCAGATTACTTTCAACTATTAACCAGCTGTTGATGTTATTGTCGGAGTGCTAATTGATACTCTACAGTGTCATGACTAAATGTAACTACTGTGCAATTCTGTTGTATATATAGTTTTAGTTATGGATATCCGCATGGAAGTACCAATTCAGAATTGGTCATTCTTTAATTACATACCAAAGCATCCATAATGGGGAATATTATTTGAGTGGATTCATGGTCATGACAAAGCCACATATTTTGACATGTTGTTCTACCAACATTTCGTCGTCATTTCAAACCGGCCGGCCAATGGCCAACTTCGGTGAAACTGTTCAACAGTTAGTTTCTTAATTGAATCGAACAACAGTTAGAATTCAAACACAATATAACATGAGATTGTTTGTTCTGACGCTTTAATTTTCGGCATGATATATAAGTGTAAAATTGATATTATACCATTTGCTCTGATATATAATATAGTGTGATATATAATTCTCACACGTGATTGGTGTGAATTTTTTTGTTTTAGACTTTTAGACCAAAAGTTAATTATTTCATACTTTCAGCTAACTTTGTGGAATAAAATGCCCATCAGTTGGAAAACAATTCACAACAGTTGGAAATCTTGCACCATTATTTGGTAACTTCCAACATTCCCAATGGGTGGTGCTAATAGAAATTCCATGACTTGGGGAAACCTTAGATCAAGGGGGAGGGGTGCACTTGAAAAATACCGAAGTGGACACCTCCCCCAACAGAGACCCTCTATAGCCACGTCCCTGGGCCATCAGACCCCTTCTCTGGGGCCTCTATAGCCACATTACGGAGTTCCTATCAAGCTCGTAATAGGAGACAATGCAATACCCGATCACAGATGATGTTTTCTTTGTGCCCAGATAATTTATACCTATATAGCATTATAAGGTTAACTTGCAGGAGCTTGTGTTAAATTTCCAACGACTAAAACATTGGAGTTACCAGCTGAAAATTAATTTATCTATTTATTTTCTTTACCTCAAATTCCATATATAATGATGCCTGGTTCGAACTGGATTTCCCCAGCACGTGTCATCACAAATGTAAACACACAACTTCTTTCACGCGTGATTGGCATGGTATTATAACTTGTCTATTTTCATGCATAAAACATGATTACTGAATCGCGAAGAAGTGCATGTATACCTTAGTATCAACATGTCAAGTATCACAAGAAAATTTTCCAATTTTTCGTCTTTTGTTCCGAGAATCATTTCTGATCACCAAAGCCACTGCTAACCACGACCTCCCACTAGTTTGTTGCGGCATCTGTGCAAGTCCATATATAATTCCAGTGTATTTTAGCTGGGCAGGCAACAATTCGAGGTTGAGAAAATAGATAGATTTCAAAAATCTAAATCTATTAAATAGCTCTGAGCTTTGAAGGGTGATTCTACTCAAATCAATCATCTTTCACCTGAAGTCGAAGGAAAGGTAATTTAGGGGCGTTAGAGCGAGCAGGTTATCTTTAAATTCACAAATACTAGATTTGGACATTTCTAACACTTGGGTGCGAATGTCTGCCAACTGTTGGACCAACCAGGCCATTTTTTAGCCCAATTTCCCAGTCAGCCGAAGATCACAGTTGTCCATGGTCCCAGAGAGTCAAAGTCATAGTTAGCCAAGGTTCCAATTAGCCAGAGTCACCAGTTATCCAAGGTCCCAGTTAGATCAAGGTTGCTGATATTTATTACACCTTGAGAGGAGCCGTGGAACATCAGGCATGTAGGGGATCCAGCTTCTTTGCCCTCAACTATGCTGAATTGGTCATTTTTGCAGAGCTACGTGCATAAAGTTATCCAGGATATCTCAAACATGAATAAAGTCACCCAAGATCTCCCAAACGTGCATTTTATCACACAGGATCTCCCAAATGTATACAAAGTCACCCATCACATTAAACCCCTCCATGTGTTTAGTTTACATTGCAGCCTGTCAATTAATGAAATACAATTTTTATTCTGTATGAGTTACCACCCCTGGTCAAGTGGTTCTGCTAATTTGTTATGATGTTGAGGGTCCAGCTAAATTGCTATGATGCTGGTAGGGGTTGATGGTTGAGAAAAAGCCAGCGCCTGAATGAAACATTCAAGAACATATATATGATTGCACTGCTGTTTGCAAAATGATGCAAATAGCCATCTTGATCAGAGTCCATTTGCAACAACTAATACAACCAGTATTCAAATATGTCGTATAATATATGTTTTGACTGTTTGACACGCATTAATGCTTTTTCAGGATATGTTCAGACTAACCGCGAAACTGACAACTTTACAAAACAAGACAGTCAATGACTGTGGGTCGCTCACCAGACTGTAAGGACTGAGAAGACAGGGACTCTGAAGACTACAAGAGTCAGTACTTGACAGAATCACTTAAGTTCTAAACATGGACATAGCTGGATGTTCTCAAATGAGCAGGGCTCTTCGCCTTGAAATTTCTAATTGCACATCACTGACAAATTTCCAACCTCTTACCTTTTAAAGAGGACAACCATACCACAGTACTAAGTTCACAAAAATCACTTTGTACATTCCTCTTAGGTTGAATTTTAAGACTGGTACCAGCTGTACTTCAAGCTTTCAAACGTTTGATAATTACCAACCTGACACCCCCATAAAGTTCAAATTTGTGGCCAATTCAGTCTAACAGTTTAACCTGAAGTAGAAACATATGGACTGATGGTTTAAAAACATACATGTTAGAAAATCAAACCAACTACGAGAACAGTTCTAACTTATTTTTGGTGTGAACATCTAATCTACAACTAATTTAGTATCGGGCATGAAATTTTTAAAATAGGGGGTCAAATCTCCACCCCTCCCCATTGCCCCCACCCAGGCTGTCTAGAAATGAATATTATTATACCAGTACCAAACAGCGTAGAGGAGAGTTAAATCTCTTATCTCTGCCCCTATTAGAACAAATGTGAATCCTCATCTATGAGATCCATTCATCTAGTAATATCAATATACCCCCCAATTTTCTTTGAAAAATCAGGGTATGATTTCACCTGGATAAGTGCTGGTTAAGAAACTAATATTGGAACAGCCGAGTCTGTATTTAGTGTCTGACCTTTGCAGGTGAATTTAATGACAATATTCCGCAAGGTGGACTAACGTCACCGAATTCACCCTCTGGGGACCTCATTTCCTAAAAATGACCCCATGAACAAATCTGAACCCCAGTCACCCAAGGCCCCTCCATACCAAATATAAGCTATATAGGCCTAATGGTTCTTGAGAAAAAACTGTTTTAAGACTTACTATGGAGGGAAAGAGTTACGGTCCTGGCTTGGCACCTACATGTATTTGATGTGATGAACTTAATTGAACAAATCTGATTGTGAGACACCTAGGGAACATGCACACTGAACTATATAAACACATTCCGTCTTTAATATGGAGAAGAAATCAATTGTTGATAGATGGATGGATAGACATCTCAACAGGCAGACGGATGGAAGCCTGACAGATAGAAGACAAATTTAATCCAATATATACCCCCCCCCCCCCATTTTTCTTTGAATATTAGTCGTATGATTTTCATCTGGATAAGTGGTGATTAAAAAAATAATATGAAATGGCCAAACCTGAATTTAGTATGTCTGACATTTGCAGAATTAGGTCCCAAAAATGTAGATTTAATGACAATATTCTGTAAGGCAGGCTAGCATCACCAAATTCATCCTCAATCTGATTAGGCCTAAATGGCCAATAAAACCAAGGAACAGATTGAAGTCCTACAGTTGAAGTTGGTGATACACACTCATTGAGCACCTCAATTATGCATTTTATCTTCTGCAAATTAGGGGGACATTGAAACTGAACAGGTGGAAAAAAGTGACTAAATCAATGAAGTCCTACAGTTGAAGTTGGTGATACACACCCATTGAGCACCTCAATTATGCATTTTATCTTCTGCAAATTAGGGGGACATTGAAACTGAACAGGTGGAAAAAGTGACTAAATCAAACTGTCAATTTGATACTTAGGATACTTCCCAGAAGATGAGGACTAAGCAGAATTAGGTCCCTGGCGGGTGTATTTGGTGATGCTAGCATGCTGTATGGGGTAGCAACACTAAATTCACCATCTGGGGACCTCACTATGTAAATGTCAGACACACTATTTCCAGACTTGAAGAAATCAAAGCCATTCACAGTATCATTGAATGTCTGTCATCACCTAACCAGGGAGCACCAGTTTGTTGTTAAATTGCTACAGATATGTTTAGATTAGAAAAATACATGTCATCTGGCTAGTTTATATAATTAATGACCTGTGCCTTTACATATATATATGCCTCTGTGGTGAGAAGAGGTATTAAATTGAGAGGTGATATGGCTTGGAAGGGATGTTGGTTGATGGCAGGGTTGGGTCTGGGCCATGTGGGAGGGGGTGGGTGGGGGAGGGTGGAATGTTTCCATAATTTCATTAAAGAGTAAAGTTTCATAACTCTGCAGATGTTATAATGGTGTCACTTTTTTCAAATTTTAAAACCATGTTTAAAAACAAAAATTGTCCCAGAAGATGAGGCCTAAGCAGAATAAGGTAATTGAGGGTGTATTTGGTGATGCTAGCCTGCTGTATGGGGTAGCAACACTAAATTCACCATCTGGGGACTTCATTCTGCAAATGTCAGACACACTATGTCCAGGCTTGGAGAAATGAACAATGGACTATTCCTATTTATTCTTGTAGACTCTGGTAGAATAGTTGTTTAGCTAATGTCATGTCTTGTAATGACAGATGGTAAACTGGTCTGAAGCAAGCAGTCTTCAGCAAGAGTATCAGGTAACCACACTATGATAAATTGGCTTTTTCAATAATACAGGCTTCAGTGTTCTCTTAAAAATTAATAGTGCATAGCAAAGAGGTGTGAATTATAAAGGGCCATAACTCTGATAAAATATATCGGATCAAACCCATATTTTAACTTGATCTGTATATAAGTGTCAAAAATTCATATACCAAATTTGGTGTTGATCAGACGAAAAATGTTTGAGTAATCCTGTCTTGGATGAATTCTATATCAAAACAAGAGTGAAAGGGGTTAAATAAACAATACCAAAATCCATACAGATGAAGAACATGCTAAGAAAAATCTAGGTAAGAAATATGAGGCTGTGATGTGTCCTAAACAAAACTTAAAGGTCAAAATGCAAAAATTATTTTTTTTGTTTTTAAAGTTATGTCCCTAGCTCTGCCCCTATTTGACCCAGTGACCCCATTTGAACAAATCTGAACCCCAGTCACCCACGGTCTCTCTGTACCAAATATAAGCTAAATCGGCCAAATATTTTTTTTAGAAGAAGTCATTGTAAGAATTACTATGAGTTATGGCCCTGGTTTCTCAACTAATTGACCGGGTGACCTCATTTGAACAAATCTAAACACCAGTCACCCAAGGACACTCCATACCAAATATTAGCTAAATCGGCCCAATGGTTCTGAACAAGAAGTCGTTGTAAGAATTACTATGGAGGAATAGAGTTATGGCCCTGGCTTCGCAACTATTTGACCCAGTGACCTCATTTGAACAAATCTGAATGAGAGTCACCTAGGGAACATCCACACCAAATATGAACCAATTTGGTCTTCCGGTTTCAGAGGAGAAGATGTTCAAAGAATTGTTGACGGATGGGCGGATGGACGGACGGACGACGGACGAGGAGTGATGACTATAGCTCCACCGGAGACTTCGTCTCAGGTGAGCTAAAAATAACGGTACTTTTTCTTAACAGCAGCAGTTTGCCCTGACGGCATCATAGCAATTCAGCAGTACCCAACCGCTTCATAGCCAATTATGTGACAGATGAACAGGGTTCTGAGGTCCTGGGTAACTTAAGCACAATTGGGAGATCCTGCGTGACTTTATGCGCATTTGTGAAATCCTAGATGACATGCACATAGCCATGTGACTGAACATTTCAGCTCAAATGATGCATGAACAAACACATAATTTAAATTGGGAAAGGTTCTCTTCTGAAGGTTGTGCCCCCTTGCCATTTGGGGAGTAATGTCCCATGTTGGTAACTACATAACTATATTGGACACCATATTGGCACAGTCAACTCCAAGCCAGGTGTTAGATGACTTGGATGCCAATTACAAATGGTCTCACTGAGGCCAATATAAAAAAATTGCAAAATTTACATCCCGAACCTATTTTTAGTCCCCTCCTCAATTGTTTTTGTTTTGCATATTTTTTATGGAATTTTTTATTCTCATAACTTAACTCTTTCATGACGAGAGCTGTGCTGAGCAGCATTAAAGACTGTGTGCCAGTGCATACTCTTATATATGCGAGTCTCTCATAGGGAGCCTCACATATATAAGAGAATGTGCTGGCTTAGAAGATCAAGGTAAATAATGTTAGGCCAATGCATTCTCTTATATATGCGAGGACCCCATGGGCAACTCAAATATATAAGAGAATGCATTGGCAGAGGGTTTTCGCAAAAAATCAGGAAGCTCCAGTAATGGAAGGGTTAATCATCAAATTCTATTTCAATGATCCATTAATCAGTCTATTTTGATCAAATTGGACAATCTAAATCACCTTGCAATATATAAGATAGATACTGCTTCAATATCTAGAACTGTCCATGGCCATTTATGTTAGGAAGAATAAAATATAAAAAATAAAATTCGCCCTCCCGCCCCATTTTTCTAAAAAAAGTTGGATGTAAATCTAGCAATTTATTTATATTGGCCTAAGATACAAAGGCTCGGATGATTTAACAATAAAACAAGACATGTGAAAACACCAGAATTTATATCCACAAAAGCTTCTATAAAAATAATATATAGTTAATAATTTAAAAGGGTTGATTAAAGTATACACCTATCAGTAATCCTAGGGGGTCCATGAGTAATCCCAGGGGATCCATGAAGTTTTTGATACAAAAATTTGGGACTGGGCTTACATCTGTGAGCTGTAGCTAAACATACATCACACTTCCGGAGAATAAAAGGAAGACACACAGTGAATACTTCAGACCTGATTGGAGGTGTAAAGGGCTGACACATTCTTTCAACAGAGAGAACAGCATAAGAGTAAAATTATACACATTTTAGTTTGTGGAGAAACACATTGGACAAAATAATAAACATAATTTGTTTGTATTTTGTTGTGTCCTATTTAGATATATATTGTAAATATAAAAGGAAATATATTTGTTTGATGTGCAGTCACCACTGATATATGCATGAGTTTTTGTCATCTGATACAGAGTTAATAAGCTGACATCAATGAACTCATCCTCTTTTTTTGAGAGTAAAATATAAACTGGGCTTATTCTCGCTGACAGGACTACGATGGGTGTATACAGTAGATGACAGGAAGCAACCTATAATTTAAGTGGGTTGATATTAGTGAATGGAAGCAACCATTAAATGATATCCAGTGGAGATTCATGGGATGATCCTCTCATGGGGTGATCCTCTCATGGGGTGATCCTCTTTGGATCACGTGGGAACATGGATGTCTTTCTGATGTTGTCGAGTCCGAGATACAGCATGCACACTCTTTCCATTCCTGAAAGATAAATCATTGCTCACATCAGAGTGTCTTGCTAAAGATAAATCATTGCTCACATCAGAGTGTCTTGCTAAAGATAAATCATTGCTCACATCAGAGTGTCTTGCTAAAGATAAATCATTGCTCACATCAGAGTGTCTTGCTAAAGATAAATCATTGCTCACATCAGAGTGTCTTGCTAAAGATAAATCATTGCTCACATCAGAGTGTCTTGCTAAAGATAAATCATTGCTCACATCAGAGTGTCTTGCTAAAGATAAATCATTGCTCACATCAGAGTGTCTTGCTAAAGATAAATCATTGCTCACATCAGAGTGTCTTGCTAAAGATAAATCATTGCTCACATTAGAGTGTCTTGCTAAAGATAAATCATTGCTCACATTAGAGTGTCTTGCTAAAGATAAATCATTGCTCACATCAGAGTGTCTTGCTAAAGATAAATCATTGCTCACATCAGAGTGTCTTGCTAAAGATAAATCATTGCTCACATCAGAGTGTCTTGCTAAAGATAAATCATTGCTCACATCAGAGTGTCTTGCTAAAGATAAATCATTGCTCACATCAGAGTGTCTTGCTAAAGATAAATCATTGCTCACATCAGAGTGTCTTGCTAAAGATAAATCATTGCTCACATTAGAGTGTCTTGCTAAAGATAAATCATTGCTCACATTAGAGTGTCTTGCTAAAGATAAATCGTTGCTCACATTAGAGTGTCTTGCTAAATTTTAACAAATTTTTTACCTACACAAAGATGTACTCGCAGTTCCAAGACAAACTTTTTTTACTGTGTATTTTAGATTCTAGTGTATAATAATATAACATATACAGTAATGCCCTAAATAATTGACTCCTTAACCACAGCAGAATTATGAGTAATTTTTCAGGATTTAGTTAGAAATATGGCTTGTTGCCATTCATCGGAAAGCTCTAACTGAGAGCTTTCCGATGAATGGCAACAATCCATATTTCCGACTAAATCCTGAAAAATTACCCATAATTCTGCCGTGGTTAGTCGATTATTTAGGGCATTACTGTACAGGTCTGGTAATTATAGCTACATTTGACTATCGTAAAACAATATTTTACCAATTGTCACTGCATGTAAGCATTACCATGAGTTGTTGTAAGCAAGCCTGCAAATAGCATGTCTGTCATTTGCAGAATGAGGTCCCCAGAGGGTAAATTTAGTGATGCTATCCCACACAGCGGGCTAGCATCACCAAATTCACCCTCTGGAGACCTCATTCTGCTTAGGCCTCATCTTCTGGGAAGTATCTACAGTATCAAATTAACATTGTTTTTAGTTTTCCCTTCTGAGAAGTTTCTATATCCCCTAATTTGCAGCAGATAAAATGCATAATCGAGGTGCCCAATGGGTGAACATCACCAACTTCAACTGGGGAACTTCAATCTGATCCTAGGTTTACCATAGCAGTTGAGGTCCTAAGCAGAATGAGGTCCCCAGAGGGTGAATCTAGTGATGCTAGCCCACTATGCAGGATAGCGTCAATAAATTCACCCTCTGGGGACCTCATTCTGCAAATGACAGACACACTATTTGCAGGCTTGGTTCTAAGGGGTATTATGTTGTTACAACTTATGAAATCACTGCCGATGTCATTACGGTTGCACCAGCTTGCGGATTATCCGAGAAGCATAGCTAAGCATGTGCATCTGTTTAGAAATTTGTTATGCTATGTAATATGGGCTCGGATCCATCCACTTGTCAGGAAAAAGTAACAATGTTGGAATATTTTGTTAATTATACATAAAAATGGCAAACTATATTAACTTACTAAGGCCTAAAAAATATATACGTTTGTTTCCGCTAACCCGACCGACCCTATTTTGAGATTTTTTTTTTTAAATATCTAAATCTCTTATATTGGAAGAAAACCAACAATGATATTTTTTGTTGTTGGTAATTAAAACAAATTAGGCATAATTCCATTGTAATTTGTAACTATTATTAATTAATTCGTTGGAATTACCGGTAGACGAGTGTGCAAGACCTACTTCCGGTATCGTTTCGTTATGAAATTGTCAATGCGTATGAAATAACTGCGGTACGTTTTTTCATTCAAAATTTATTTTATGTATGATGCAGCTTTAAAAGATTTAAGCGACGAAATTGAAACTGCTAAAAAGAACCAAATAAACAAAATGTGTGAAAGGATTTCTAAATCAGACAATAAAGACTTCTGGAAAACAGTTAAATCAGCTCTCTACACTCAACCTGACAACACAATTCAACCCATTCAGCTGAGCAATGGAACAACTGTATTTGAAGACGATAAAATTGCTGATCAATTAAAATATGTCCACATTGATAGGCTTCACGCTAACACATCAAATTTTGATCGTTCTTGGGAAGCAGTAATAAATAAACAAACTGATGACTACATTACTTCTCACAATTTAACTGACGACATTACCAATGCAGAAAATCAAGATATAAGTGAATCGGAAGTGGAAACGGCCATCCATAACATGGACAATTTCTCAGCACCAGGCCCTGATAAAATACACCCAATGATGATAAAAAAGGGGGGCGAAACAATGGTTAAAGCTTTAACTGTCATGTTCAACATATTCTGGTCCTCTGGTTCTATCCCCAACAGCTTTAAAGAAGATAATAAAATATACATTAAAAAACCGGGAAAAGATTCATATCACAAAGAGAAAGCCTACAGACCAATAAGTTTAAGTAGTATTGTGGGAAAATTGATGGAACGAGTCGTGACAACCCGTCTAATTTGGAAATCAGAGAGCAACAAGTGGCTCGATGAAGGTCAATACGCATACAGAAAATATAAAAGTACAACACAAGCCCTTCTTGAAATCACTGAGTTCGTTTCTGGCAATCAACAGTCCAACACACACTCAATTATTACATTCATAGACTTTGAAGGAGCCTTCGATTCTGTTATGCGCAGAGGCATTGTTTACAAACTCTTGGAGCTAGGTTTGAAAGGTCGCATAATGAAATACATCACAGACTTTCTTTCTAACAGAAAAACAAAGAACATTGTTAATAATTTTCAAAGTGACCTAATTAATACTTCCATTGGAGTCCCGCAGGGTTCGGTCATTAGCCCAATTCTCTTTGTATTGTATATATCAGAGCTAGGCGCAGCCACCAATTGTAAAATTGTCAAATACGCGGATGACGTCACTGTAATCAGTTCTGCACAATCCCTTAGTAGTGCTGAAGACACAATGAATGATAGTCTGAAATCCATACATCGCTGGTGTAATAAGTGGCACATCTGCATCAATACTGACAAAACTGATTTCATGCATATTCAACCAAAAAACTGTGCAAATCAGGATAGTTCCCTATCAATTCAGCTTGACAAGGGTTATCTAAAACAAGTACCTTCAAAAAAACTTCTCGGTATCACCATAGACAGAGATTTATCATATAAGGAACACGTTGATATAACCATAAGCAAAGCTGCAAGTGCTATGAACAGGATAGGCCAACTCGTAAATCCTACCGGAGTGAGTACGGAGAAAGCCATAAAACTATATAAGGCAGTTGTTATTCCGATCCTAAGTTATGGATTCCCAGTATGGTGCACAATAAATGATTCTCTGTTAAACAAACTTGAAAGTGCACAAAGATCGGCTTTGATCAGAGCGACTGGTGCTCTGTCTTCTACAAGTACTGTTTCTATGGAAGTGATAACAAACACTACACCTCTAACTCTTATACTAAAAGAAATAGCCGCCACCGAATATCTCCGCATCCTTCGGAAAGCCGACAACTCTCAATTAAAACTAATGTTAAACAATGCCATGCTATTTCCCAACAAAAACACTCCCATGGCAAAACTCTATTCCTTTGGAAAATATCTGTTGGGTAACAAACTCGGCTCTATAGAAAAAGAACCAATATATCTCCCTGAAAGTGACGATTTCTGCACTTACGCCATCTACTCAACTCCTGAAACTGTACCAAACTCTAGTAATACATCTCAAGCAGCATCTCTAGACATCGAAAGTAATGATAACTGTAAATTCCTACAGAGCACAGGTGGAAAAGACCTGATTATTTTTACGGACGGATCAGTGCTAAATAATGGACACAGTGGTTCTGCTGCCGTTATATACACTAGTGGCCTACTCAGCGATCCGGTTATCATAAGTGAACCTGTTCAATCTTCTGATGACAGTCTCAATGCTGAACTTTATGGACTAAGACTGGGTCTAATATATGCCAAATCATTTGTCATAACAAAAAAGCTATCTGTAGCAACCATTGTTATCAGTGACTCAAAAAGTGCGTTACAGACAATATACAATCGAGACTATTATAAAGGTCACATAGATCACACTCGTGCATGTAACTCTCTAATAAATGATATTTTCAATGAAACGGGATCCAGGGTTATTCTGAAATGGATGAGAGGTCATACTAACATTACGGGTAATGATTTGGCAGACATTGCAGCAAAAGAAGCAGCTTCTACTGTCCCGCAAGCTTCTTTCACAGACCACTCTAATCTGAACTCTTTCAAAGAACACAAAAATGCAATAAAGGACTCTGTTAAATGTAAGTGGCAAACCTCGTGGGACCTTTGTAAAACTTCCCAGCACACTCAAGAATTGTTTCCAATAACTGGTATGAAGCCTACCAAATTCTCATTCTCTGACAGAGCCACGGAGGTGAAAGTTAACCGACTCAAGTTAGGTCACACTCTCCTAAATGAGCATATGTTCAAAATGAATCTTGTAGCCACACCGAAATGCTCTTGTGGTGAACAAGGAACTATACTACACTACATTCTCCACTGCAGCTTAAACCAAGGGTACAGGGACATTCTGTTTTCTGATCTCACCGAAAGTCCGCAACTCCAGGATTCTATAAATGACAGCGGCAAATCAATAAAACTTCTCCTCGGACAATGCGAAGGTCTGTCAGCAGATACAGAACTTCTTCGACATAAACTTGTTCACAACTTTGTCAGATCTTCAGGCATCAGTGTCTAAACAATGATATTATATATGTATATAACTCTCCCTTACCAGATAGAAGACGTCACACATACAGAGTATAGCACCTAGTGAATACAGCACCAGCAGTTAATGCACCAGTGACATTAATCAGCTACAGATGATTATGATGCCAACAACAACAACAACAAAACAATCTATGATCCGAGAATGGGTTAATCCATTAGTTATTGATGACTTCACCACTACAATATAAATACATTAACTATTTAACCACAGCATAACATTTATTTCTACGAACATTTCATATTGGTACGTTGAATAGTGTCAAATAATGATCAAGTTTCCTATTTTCGTGGTACATATACATCGTTTTTATCATACAGTCACAATGGGCTTGATTCAGTGCAGCTTTAAACCTTCAGGTCTAACAAATATAGGGTTTCCACTTATCTAATTGAATTCAATTCAATTTTATTGAATTTAGAACAAATATTGTTTAAAAAGCAAACTTGTTTTTCAAACTTCAAAGTTATTATTTTTGTTTTTTTTAGAAATTAGAAGCTCGGTGACTCAAACCAATACACGTCCTCCCAAAGCCTCAGTAATTCATCTTAGAAGATTCCTCCTAGCTACTTAATTCAGCTTGGGCTATTTTTTTTGGACAAATGTTTACAAACAGTCAGTTTCATATTTTTACCAAAAAATTCCACCACATACTATTATTCCGCACGTATGTTTATTGGGCACTCACGAGGATTGTTGTATGCGCCGCATGCACCGGAATACGTCTGCAAGCGCCGCCCCCCCCCCCCCCCCCCCCCACACAGTAATAATATACGGTATATATATAAGCCCACCCACCAGCCCATCCCACCACCCAGTGTCTTATGCGCCTGCGGCTATGGGAATATGCGCCGCAACCGCCCACAATAATAATATATAATGTATCTTATGCGCCATAGAGTGTCTGCAATGGCCCACAATAATAATATATATAAGCGTCCGCGCCCACCATCTCATCCCACCACCGTGTCGCATAGTGTCTTATGCGGAATGCTAGTGACTTCGTCCCAAAATGGCGACCTCATTCCGATTTTATGGGATTTTACGAGATCACCGACAAGTGGGACGAGGTCACCTTTTCGGGACAAAAATTGGTGGGACGACAAATGCAGTGGGACGAAGTCACTGGTCACCCTTATGCATCTGCGGCCCCGGGAATATGCACTGCAACTGCCCACAATAATGTGGGGAGTTTTATGCAGAAGTGAAACCTGCGTTACGGACATGTTATAAAACAGATAAAATGAACGTTATTGTCCCATTTTAGCTTTGTTATATCTCCCTGAGATTGTGTTTTTGTTTTATCTTTATGGGCTAAGCAAATTAGCAATAATATGGCCTGTAATGTCTAAAATTTCCTTAAATATGACACAGTGAATTGCATCCTGAAAGAAAAAAAAAAAATTTAAAAAAAGAAGAAGTTTTGCCTACCTACCTACCCAATTTTTGTTCAGTCCGTTAGCGGAAACAAACGTATAATTTTGTTAGGCCTAAGAGTAATCAAACCAGGTTCTTGTATGATTAAATGATTGTTTGTTGGGATTGGGTTATCCTTCTTCAATCGCCATATGTAGCTATAATAGCTACATGTGGCTAGTGTAGCTATATTTGGAAATTGCCAGACCTGATATATATAAACATTTATTTCATCTAGTTTTTGATGATTTAGAGGGCCAACAATAATGGTTGGGTTAATTTTTCACTGAAACAATGACATAGTTTAGTATTTATAAGTCTATTTTCACCCCCGTGTACGTGGTATCGCCAAAACCGAGGGTATTGCCAAAACCGAGAATATGGGAAAGTCATTTTCACGTATATGATATGGGGATATGTTTGTTTCTCATCGCAATACAGACATCGAGCATCGTATGTGTATGTCCACATGAAGCAGGAGTATTTATCCACTAGTTGTCATTTAGTTTTCCCAGATCAGACCATTAATTGTTTTTTGGAGAATTTTTTCATTGGTGGTTTTGCTTTTGCTCACTCAAATTTTCGAGAACATCCATTCACTAGTATAGTTTCTGGATTTCCACGCTTCCAAAACAAATGCCGGTATATAGTTGAATCTGTCAATGAAGCATAGGATTTGACAGAATTTAAAAAATCCTTGTCGTTCTCAATATCCGCGCGATATGAAGGGACCACTGTCGGTCCAGAAAGATGCGAACGGCACAGATGAAGATGCGACCAAACGCCGAGTTTCTGTGCAGTAAATATGCGTATTACTTAAGGAGTTCTGATGAGTTTTCGAGTGTTTTTATGTGTATCTGAGACTGATCAATTGGACTGCGAATGTCATCTGAAATATGAATCCATAACATATTCGAAATATTGTGTGCATATATATTATGAATGTGTTTCAATTGAAATTAATTGAACATCCATCTCATCATTCAGATTTGCGATCTCAAGAACGTGAATGAAGGATAACGCGATGCCTTGATCACACGCACGTGAATGCTGCCGTTCGCATGCATGCAGCTAACCGGTTATTCGTTTAGTATTAACATGCTTGGAGTTTGTATATAGACCACACATTCCGGACGACACGCTACGGTGTATCAACGATTTGTTATAATCATGTTTATTTTACAGACTTTATGACTCGTTCCCACTCGAGTAGACCGTTACGAGACAATGAAACCGAATCATCTTATGGATTATACATACATCGTATTGCTCCAAATTATGCAATTTTTTAAGTGTCATCAGATAAAATTGTAACGATTCTATGTTAACACACTAAGCATCCGAACATATATGTACACACACACAACAAAGTTACTGCTATTTATAATAAACACTTCACTGTGGAACATGTGTATACTGCCATGATTGTCATGTGCACATGTAAATTGCACTATAGTTTACAACTTTTCTAATTTAGCCGTAGGACCACATATTTAGTGGGCATAATATTTACCCAAGACTTCATTATGTTATCGTATAGGTTGCATATACTATAATTTATATGTATGTTTAACCGAAATGAATCTTATGTTATCAGGGTCTCCGTCCTGAGTTTGGTTTATGGTTCTAACCAAAATTGTTATGGATGTTCAGCGTCAAGTCGCATCTGACTTTCCCTAACGCTTCGTCTATGGGCACAATTTCCAATGGCGCATCTGATTCTGACATGGTGTTTCATAATACTAAATTCGAGATGCCACAAAATATCCGCGCAACACATAAGGGACCGGATGAATTGACTGATTAAGGGATTAATTATAATTTAATTAAGCCTTCCGCGCCCGGTGATTTTATGCGGACTGGCTGTTTTTGCTTTGTTCACAGACAGAGATAATTGTTGCGATTATAGCTCCACTCGTGCAAACATTCACGAGACCCAATGATGAGTATAACGTGTCATGCATCATAAATGTATTTGTCTTCAAGGAGAGTATTTGTTTTGTTGGGGGGGGGGGTCTTAACCTCTGTCAAACCATTCAACAGAGAAAAATGGATACCATGGCACACGGTGGCGGTCAAGCGAGCAATTTCCAATGATAATTCTTATACAAAACATCACAGGAAAAAAGATAAATATGTATACGTGCTCTATCCGCGAACATACTAGGCTACATCCGAAGATAACATGTGCTGTCTTTTAGTCGGCTAATTCATCCACTCGGTTATAGGGATGTGACAGTGGTGTGTTGGTGCAACATAACACTTCCCCAGATATATATATATATATATATATAGCTTCATATCTGGTCTGGTTTGATTTTGTTTAAACATGGTTTTGTACATACACAATACAGAGGCCCATCGACATCCGGATAAGAAGGCACACACGTGTGCCACACATAGAACATTGTGATGATATATGTACGGATGTTTAAGGTTAACATAGAATCGTTACAATATTATCTGATGACTCTTAAAAAGCCAGAATTGCATAATTTGGAGCAATACGAGATATGTATAATCCATAAGATGATTCGGTTTCATTGTCGCGTAACGGTCTACTCGAGTGGGAACGAGTCATAAAGTCTGTAAAATAAATATGATTATAACAAATCGTTGATACGCCGTAGCGTGTCGTCCGGAATGTGTGGTCTATATACAAACTCCAAGCATGTTAATACTAAACGAATATCCGATTAGCTGCATGCATGCAAACGGCAGCATTCACGTGCGTGTGATCAAGGCATCGCGTTATCATTCATTCACGTTCTTGAGATCGCAAATCTGAATGCTGAGATGGATGTTCAATTAATTTCAATTGAAACACTTTCATAATATATATGCACACAATGTTTCGAATATGTTATGGATTCATATTTCAGATGACATTCGCAGTCCAATTGATCAGTCTCAGATACACATAAAACACTCGAAAACTCATCAGAACTCCTTAAGTAATACGCATATTTACTGCACAGAAACTCGGCGTTTGGCGCATCTTCATCTGTGCCGTTCGCATCTTTCTGGACCGACAGTGGTCCCTTCATATCGCGCGGATATTGAGAACGACAAGGATTTATTAAATTCTGTCAAATCCTATGCTTCATTGACAGATTCAACTATTTACCGGCATTTGTTTTGGAAGCGTGGAAGTCCAGGAACTATACTAGTGAATGGTTGTTCTCGAAAATTTGAGTGAGCAAAAGCAAAAACACCATTGAAAAAATTCGCCAAAACAAAAATTAATGGTCTGATCTGGGAAAACTGATTGACAACTGGTGAATAAATACTCATGCTTCGTGTGGACATACACATACGATGCTCGATGTCTGTATTACGGTGAGAAACAAACATATCCCCATATCATATACGTGAAAATGACTTTCCCATATTCTCGGTTTTGGCGATACCCTCGGTTTTGGCGATACCACGTACACAGGGGTGATTTTAGGCCTAAAAAAAGAATAAATTCTCGGACACTGGAGCATTGGATAAAATGGCCCATGTTGACCGTTTTTATTCCCACCATGGAATCGGAATTTTAGAATTATGAAAATAGGTGATATGGGGCAGTGACATAACAGCGTCAATGTATAATCATATAAATGACTGAAACCTTTAAGTGTACAGGTTAATTAATGGTGTGGTGTTTATAGCCAACTACGATTAAGGCTGAAGTATGGATGTTCACCGGTTCGAAGAACAAACACTTTGAACAGGAAGATTCAGAACACAAGTTGGATTTTCCAAGAAATGTAAATACGAAAACGGAAAGGAGGCCGGAAAGATATGCGACATCAATACCGGTACTGCATTTAAAAAAAAATACTGTGTTCAATGTTCCCTGGATACATATTCAAGTTTAGAAGTTGATCAAGTTTTCTCCACACAGCTAACAATATGCAGCTCAATACCAGCCCCAGTATATTGAAGATTACCATTACCTCTTTGTCATAAGCTGAAGATAGGGGCCTATATAATATGTGACCCGCCATATCAAATCCAGTCGCTAGTCGAGATTTTTTTTACCCTGTGCCAATGCATTCTCTTATATATGCGAGTCGACCATAGGTCGCCTCGCATATATAAGAGAATGCATTGGCCTAACAATTTTTTACAATTTTAATAATTTTTTCTTGTATTCATTAACAATTTTATAATTTCACCCATACAGAGCCCCAGACAAACATGAGCAGACAACACTTTCTATATGCTTCTATATATGTGTGGGGCTCCCTGCAGGGTTATGGATGTTTTTTATTTTATGTCCTAAAAATTGTAAGAAACATTTATTTTAAAAAAATGATAAAAAATTGTTAGGCCAATGCATTCTCTTATATATGCGAGGTGACCTATGGTCGACTCGCATATATAAGAGAATGCATTGGCACAGGGTAAAAAAATCCCGACTTACGACTGGATTTTATATGGCGGGTCACATATATTATACCTCAGGGTTGAATTAAGTCTCAGTCAAAAGCAGAGTGTTTGATTTTAATATGAACCTACCTATTCCTCCTCCAGCGTGTGGTGGAGCTCCATATTTGAACGAGTCAATGTAGGATCGGATTTTCTCTATGTCTGCAATAAACAAATTAAGAACATTTAACCCTTTAATAACTTAATCGATTTTCCCATTTAGTTCTAAAAGCTATATATTAACCCTTTGAGTGCCAGGGGCCAATCTCATCGGCCCTAATTTACGGTCTGTAAAATCAGCCCTAAAAAAAAAAAAAATTTAAAAAAAAAAATTCAGATTGTTTTTTTTTTTTTTAGTTTAATTTTTTTGGGTTATGCTTAAGCATGCTATAGCGAATTTAAAAACAAACTGGATAAAACCCGTGGGGGGCAGTCGGAAATTTTTTTCAGGCACGTATGATGGGGTGGGTGGGTGTCTCTTGGGTCCAAAAAGCATTTTTTTCCATATGCCAAATTTTTTTTCCATTCCTGCTATTGAGTCTTATTTTGATGTGTTTTGAACAGAAACGGGTCATATATAGTTAATTGTAATGCTATGCTACATATAGAGGTTATCAGAAGTTGGATCAGTTGCACAATGGCCAACAATAACCCAAATTCAACTTGATAGAACTAGAAACTGCGCTATTGGAAAAATAAAATTTAATCAGGATTCCATCTACTGATACAACAAAATAAGAATAACTATGCAGAACTCAGCTGAAAATAAGTAATAAAATGAAAGCACACTTGACCATATGTGACATGGAAATAAAGATATAATAAATAATGGAATAAAATAGACTTTTGACAACGTAAAACATAAAATCTTAACAAATAAATTGAAGGCCAGCCAGGCCAGCTTGAACAATTTCACATTGTTTTCCATGTTAATGTGGATCAGCTTGTAATGTTAATCACAGTAACGAAGATTTTATCGTCACTGATATCGTGAGCAAAAAAAGAAGTGAAATTGGGCTATCCATCCATATTATTCCCAATTGTTACGAAGCCTATTACTTCAGGCAGTGGCTACCAGCCTGCCATTACACGCTATAACATGTTTCCTCAGTTCTGGTTTCTGAGATGCCCCAAGAAGAGTAGCGCGGTTATATCATGGTTATGTTTGGTATTAGCATTATTCTTCAAACTGGGATGAACTGGGATGAACAGTTGTATTTCCACATGTGTTGATAAACAATTTGATTCCAGCAATACAGTAATGCCCTAATTAAACGACTCCATAACCACAGCAGAATAATGAGTAATTTTTCACAATTTAGTCGGAAATATGGCTTGTTGTCATTCATTGGAAAGCTCTCACCGAGAGCTTTCCGATGAATGACAACAAGCCATATTTCCGACTAAATCCTGAAAAATTACCTATTATTCTGCTGTGTTTATGGAGTCGATTAATTAGGGCATTACTGTATATCACATAGCAAATATCAAAATATCAAATAATCTGAAATTTGTTGTACCGGTACCATGTATTATGTAGAATACTCAAATGTGATTATGTGACTAGATCATGTGACTATATATTATGAAAATGAATGTTAATAAAAACTTTGGCACTCTGTCTATATATCCCTTGAAATGTGATTATGTTGACACATTTCTTGATTAATGACACTTATATAATAAATTCAAATAGTATCGTTATCTCATTATGCACTGTTCTATTCAAATATCGCGCAATAAATTATGATAATGCAGGATAATCAGCTATTTGGTTGCTCAATTGATAATTTTCTCAAATTTAGGGGGGTGGGTGTCCAAAACTGACTGGAAAAAACTTCCTGAAACGGAAAAAAAAAGGGTGGGTGTCCAAAATTGCCTGGAAAAAAAGACCGGAAACGGAAGAAATTGGGTGGGTGGGTGGTCCGAGGCCGGAAAAAATAAAAATCATCATACGTGCCTGGAATTTTTTTCCGACCCCCCCCCCCCCCCCCTGTGGGGGGATGTTATAACTCAAAACTATCACCAAGTATTCATAGTAATAATTTTGATGCCCATGAAAAACGTAAGATTCCCTAGCACTAAACCTACAAAATAAGTCTGTTAAAGAATATAAGAAAAAATTATTAAAATTGTAAAACAAATTGTAAAAAATTATAATAAATGATGGAAAATTGTTAGGCCAATGCATTCTCTTATATATGCGAGGCGACCTATGGTCGACTCGCATATATAAGAGAATGCATTGGCACAGGGTATATGGTTTGATACAAAAATCGGACCTGGCACTCAAAGGGTTAAACTCTGGTAGGGTGATCAAATAGAGATGGAGAATAATTTTGCTCAAAGTAGTTATTTTCACAAATTTCACAAAAACAGACAACAGACGCCGTCATTCTTATATATTAATTAAATGCAGTGACTCTTGGTGGCAAAATCGTTTTTGTGAGTTCATCTCTGGATTGTTGTGTCCCAAATCGAGAAGTAAATATTTACAAATGAGCATAGTTCGATCAATATATGGTTTCTATGGAGTGGTACGGTCAATTTGCTTGAGATTTTCAGCATTGTCAGAATGCTATATTCCTCCAGTTGGCATAGCATCTGAATATTTACTTATCAGTTTCACACACCCGAACAAGTCCATATTATTTTTCTTTATCCCTTTCATGACAGGATCTGTGCTGGCGCAGCATTAAAGATTATGTGCCAGTGCATTCTCTTATATATGCGAGTCTCCCATATATACGAGAATGTACTGGCTTACAAGGTCAAGGTAAATATTGTTGGGCCAATGTATTCTCTTATATATGCAAGGCTACCTATGGGAGACTCACATATATAAGAGAATACATTGGCATAGGAATTTCGCAAAATTTTAGAAAGCTTCAGTCATTAAAGGGTTAATAGATTCCATATGGTCAAGTACCCATGTCACTAGAAAATGTTTGTATGACAATACGTCCTGTCACTAACCTGTGGCCATATTGGATCAACCAGGTCCGGTTCCGTGGTTTTAATGCTATAGGTCAAAGTTCTGGAGTAGCATTCCATATATGGAAGCCATGAATAATTTAAAAGCTCCATATATGGAAATGCTACTCCAAAACTTTGACCTATAGTACTAAAACCACGGAACCGGGGGGCTGGAAGAATCTCTGGAACCACGGAACAGACCTTGATGAATCCAATATGGCCACGACCCAGTGATCTCGATTATATGAAAAGTGCACCTACCTATGTCATGGTGCTTGGCACGCTCTGTTAAGTAATCAGGGTCGTGTATCCTCTGTGCTCCTGACAGAATTTCTTCTCCTCGCATGAACATGTCATACGAATTGGAATATTTCTGTAGAATAGAAAGATAATGTGAACACCATACTCACTGATACAACTTGTAACACACAGAGGGTATTACTATGAAGATAGGCACACAACTAATGGGTATGATGATATTCAATTTCATGCTACTATTTTGATATAATTTGATATATACATGTACTAGCGATTACTTTGTTCAGTACTTCCTACTAAATAAAATTTGTATCCAATTTGGGGAAACGCTACCATAATTTTTCAGTTATGCACATAAGCCAGTCTGATAAATATTCAAACTCTGTCTCATTTCTTTCACATACATCTGACAACAATGGTACTCTAACTGATTTCATGGATGAAGGGGGAACACCATTTTGTGAAAACTCATTAATATTCATGTGTCCAAATAAGGTAATGTTTATAATTGCGATCCACACATAGACCTACACACGTGCGCCTGAAGTCATGTAAACAATGCAAGAGTGGCCACTTTTCCTCCAACCTATTTTTGTGCAAAGAATGCGCATTTCAATATTTGCTTCACTATATACATCATACAAGTTTCACTGTTCTGATGCTACATAACAAAGAACTATGAAATGAAAATATAGCAATAAAACACTATAATAAATATTATTGAAATGTACTGCGGTCATGTTGTGCCATCTCCTTTTTCGAATACTCTACAACCGTAGTAAACGATCCTTATTTCAAATAATCTACAACCATAGTATTAAACAATCCTTATTTGGCATGTGACATAATTATCCATGTTAGGAGAAAATACGAACTAGATTTTGAATATCTTTGCAAATACAATTTTATTATGTATTCTTGTTCTGTCTGACCATTCCGCAATTATGAAGTAATGTACGATTTGATTTTGAACATACAACATTTGATAAGTTAAAATGTGCAATGATAATGCATAGCTTATTCAATAACTTCATGAGAGTTCAGTCAAACATTGCGGGTGTGGCTTGTGTGAATAAGTGAATATAATTGATTTTGCAGGAAGCTATTGATTTGTCAAGCAACGTATCCATCGATGTGCAATTTCATTAGCACAATTCCTCCCCATTTGAAATAATCTATTCGATGGGAGTACCTATACCTAGATGTTGATTTTAATGAAACCATGTGCATGGCATCTTCGGTTTGAATTCTGTTGCATTCTTGGAGCCATAATGGGGGGAATCTTTCTATGATTTCAGCTGTTTTCTATTTCTCTAGGGGCATCTTCTGAGACACAGACGTTTCAAATGGTGATGAATTATAGTATTTTAATCATATTTTTGGGGATATATTGTTACTAAAACCGTATATCAAGGCACTATAAAAAAAAATAATTGGTGACTCGAAAAGTAAGTGGGTATTTTAAGTGTATTTCCTGACTACAACACTGACTACAATGGTGGAATTATTTATTATAAAGCTCTTATATAAATGGGCTTTTGTATTTCATAAAATTATTGGATCACAGAAAGGTGATGTTGGGGTGTAAACTGAACTTCAGCCATTTTGAATTCTTGATAACAGACCACTTCTCCTTAATAAGCAAATAGAGAGAAGTTAAGTCTCCTTATTTGAAACTTCTAGACTGGTCCCTGAACTGAACTAGCACAAATTAGGCCAGATGAAGTGACTAGAGAGAATAATAGTACAGTGAACATCAATACAGATATACTATATACCTGGTCAGTAGGATCTGGCATTGTGTAGAATGGTCGTACAGCCAATGGATACTTATCAAGGATGTAGTAGTCTGTGTCATACTGTCAATGATTAAATATTCATACTGTTATGACAAACACAACAATCAGAATAAAAGGTCAGCAGACCACAGTGTCCCCCGAAAACGTGGCAAGTCGATGCCGCTTTGTTAAAGAAATACAAAAAAATATTGAAATTTTCTAAGTCGAAAAGGATTAATAACTCCGTAACAAAATAATTTTTCCGTCATCTATATACATGTTGCACATCTCCAATATGTGGGTAACAATACTCTGAAGTTTCAAATATCTACGATCAAAACTGTAGGAGGAGTCACCATGAAGGTACCCTCATACAGAAAACTATAAAAAATGTTGAAATTTTCTAAGTAGAAAAGGGTTAATAACTCTGTCAAAAAATAATTTTTCCGTCATCTATATACATGTTGCACATCTCTAATATGTGGGTAACAATACGCTGAACTTTCAAATATCTACGATCAAAACTGTAGGAGGAGTTGATTACACCATGAAGGTACCCTCATACAGAAAATTATAAAAAATGTTGAAATTTTCTAAGTCGAAAAGGGTTAATAACTCTGTCAAAAAATAAAATAAATCTCTAGGATGAAACTGTAGGAGGAGTTGATTACACCATGAAGGTACTCAAAAGTGTGACAGACGGACGGAGCGGAGCCCATTTCTATAGTTCCCCCAAAAATAAGCTGTGGGCACTACATATTTATAGTAATACTATCACATCGGGAGCCTTTATTCAGTGTCGGAGGCCACTGAGGCCCCTTTGTGTGTTAGGGGGCCTGTCTGGCCCGTGTGTGCTTTGCGCACATGACCGACATATCCTACTCTTTTATATATAATGATCATATTATTATGCTACTTCAATATATCCTCGGGCAAATAGATTAATATTTGACCTAAATATTGACATTGGTTCATATCAGACTTATTGGGTTCTGATATAAGCCCATAGTGGACTTGTACCGGTTAATGGCCATTATTATGTTGAATGGCGCGGGCCAAAGTGAAAACACATCTATAAAGAAATATGCCCATAGTGAGCATATTTGTTTTTTTGTTATTTATTTAATTAAATGTTTTTAAATCAAAATTTTGAAAAACTAATGCCGTTATAACCTCCACCAGGGTGCCCCGAGTCACGACACAAAATTCGGTCTAAGGGTCTGGGAGAAAATTCCGAACAGACAGACGGACAGATCATTCTTTTATATATATAGATAATCTTCAATTTGAATTAACACAATCACTGCCGACTCTGAGTTATCTTGTACCTTTGCATGTAACTGAATGGGCGTCGGCAGTGATCGTGTTAAATGCTGCAACCACTCAACATGTAAAATTATTAAACAAAGCAAGAACAATTTACCAATACATGTATTGCTAAAGAGGGCTACATCACTTTTTAAAATTTTGTTTGCTAATATCTTTGAAATGAGATAAAAGGTGATAAAGTGGATTGGTGCCAAGCTGTATGTATTTTCCCAGGCGTTATCACTGGTACCATATATTAATAAGGCCATGGAAAGTCAATTTCCTGTTTCTCAGATCCAAAAGCATGGTCCCCGAGACCCTGCGCGTTAAACCTTTGTATTCACGTTTTAAATGTCTAAACAAATTATAATTGGTATGAAAAAATTGCGGAATTATTTTTTTATACTTTGAACTGAGAACGAACATACCTGTTTCCCGATTCAAGTTTCCGATTCATACACGACTGTTGTGATGAATTGTGTCTGCAAACTCAGCAAAAAATTGTCAATGATACGTTACTGCAACTATCAACTAACTTTTACAAACAATAATAATAAAAGAATCGACTAAAAGTCGTTCTTGTTCATCCCCAGTGGTTGGAGGGTTCGTAGAGTGAAAATCCACTGTGGTTAAGCTGTGTCACTGGTGACATCAGAGAGTGAAACACTCGAGGCCATATCTGAGTGTTAAAGTTAACTTTTATGAACATTTGTTTGGGAAATAATGGACACGGGCAACTGATATTAAACCCAGCGATAGCCAACCCAGGGATGGAATGCTTTGTTGTCTTGTGCCAAGTAATTAAAAATTAAAACCCTGCTTGCACTCTTTTCAAATTGTTTTGACCTGAGAATTGGAAATTGACTTTTCCTGGCCTAAATGGAATTGTATTATTAATATAAATTATCTTATGATCAGAATTCATTTTATGGCTGTTTTTGACAACAGCTTCATTGCTAGTGAACCAGTGTTCGAGCTGTCTGTGGCCAAATTGGCCAATGGTCATTTTTTTTCGAAATTGGCCAATAATTGTTTTTTTTTTTACCCCAATCTGAAAGCTAATACAAAAGCGCTGAATAGATTTAGGTGACGAAAATGGGGTTTCGAACTTCGGAAATATCGTACCATGAGAACCCAAATTTAGTTTGTAACAGGAGCATTGATTGAATGGTGATGGCTTTAGGCTGGACTATCTATTGCATTAATTATTACAATTATATAGAATGTTAGTTGCATTGATGGCCCAGCCATTTCTGACTATGATTTCCACCGTGGTCAGATGAAAACTGGTCGTATATTGCATAAACGAATATTGACTTACTTGAATTGATCTTCTTTAACATGTGACATAACGCATACCTATATCTTCTATAATATTATGTTTTTAAAGTTGTTTTAATTATATTTTTATTCTCTGAGCAACAAATAAAGTTTTCAAATTTCAAATTTTCATTTGGCCAAAGATTTTTCGGACCAGCACAAACATTGTAGTGAACAGAGAAACATATATGGACATCAGGCTTGAGATGGGGTAACTAATGTCATAAAGTAATTTTTGGTCTTACTTTTGCTTTAACTAGCCGCCCGAGGAATTTTTCATTTGGTGTGCTCAGATCATCTTCATCTCCCATCTCTATGCCATTCTCTCTCAGCATTCTTACACCCTCCGGGAAGTCAAGCACCAAACTGAAAAATAAATTTAATCATTTAATAAATATAATTCACTGACTCATGATTGGGAGGAAAACATAACCATAAACCTAGCTTCTAAAACATACCGATAAATCTAGCTTCTAAACATACCTCTACATCTAGCAATTAAAAATTGCTTTAAAAGCATAAAAGGTGTAGTTTTCACATTATCAGATGCATGTATGTAATTGCGAAAAGGTTCTCGTCCCAATGACTGACATCTCTTCTACAATCTAGAGCAAGATCTAAATGTGGATTCTGAACAAACACTTTTAATTTGGGTACTAGGATATAATATTTAAATGCGTGTTACAAACTAATCTGGATTTCGGGTAACTTTACATTCAATTAATATTTTACATAATATTTGTTGGAAAATATAATATATGATCTATTACCTCAACATATTGCAATCTAAAGTCTTCAACAAACGGCCCTCATGTAGCAGTAAGATAATTTTCCCAGTTAAAGATACACCCTATTATTATCGTTTATGAAATACTTGCTTTTGCTAAACCCCAATTGAAAACAATACAAACGTATGCTTGGAACTCACCTTGGTTCAAGAAACTTGAATGGCTCAGATGGGAACTGTTTCCTTATGGTACAAATTTCTTCATCAAAGCTGGAAAAGATTGATAAGATTTCCGGTTACCATATTGTGATATCAATTAACTGGACATTTCACGAAAAATCACTGTTGTCTAAAATCAAGCCTGCAAATAGCGTGTCTGTCATTTGCAGAATGAGGTCCCCAGAGGGTGAATGTAGTGATGCTATCCCACACAGTGGGCTAGCATCACCAAATTCACCCTCTGGAGACCTCATTCTGCTTAGGCCTCATCTTCTGGGAAGTATCTATAGTATCAAATTAACATTGTTTTTAGTTACGTTTTCCCATCTGGGAAGTTTCTATATCCCCTAATTTGCAGAAGGTAAAATCCATAATCGAGGTGCCCAATGGGTGATCATCACCAACTTCAACTGGGGAACTTCAATCTGATCCTAGATCTACCATAGCAGTTGATGGCCTAAGGAGAATGAGGTCCCCAGAGGGTGGATTTAGTGATGCTAGCCTGCTATGTGGGATAGCGTCACTAAATTCACCCTCTGGGGACCTCATTCTGCAAATGACAGACACGCTATTTGCAGGCTTGTCTAAAATTAAATGTGGCATATAATCTTCAAACCTCATGTTGAACATAGCAATTTCTTGCGTTGTCACATTCCAGGGATATATCAGATAAACAAAGAAGGATAACTCTAGAATGGAAAATGCAAATGTCATTAGGCATCAAATTCACCCTTAATGTCAAACCAACATATCTGTAATAAAAGTAATGTGGATCCAATGTGACTTATGAAGACATGGGACCTACATCCATAAAATTTGATCTAACCCCGGTCTCTGAGCACTGGCATAAAACTTTATTCAACAGGGTTGGTGTTTACATGCAATATACAGTAATCGGAAATATGGCTTGTTGCCATTCATCGGAAAGCTCTCAGGGAGAGCTTTCCGATGAATGGCAACAAGCCATATTTCCGATTAAATCCTGAAAAGTTACCCATAATTCTGCTGTGTTTAAGGAGTCGATTACTTAGGGAATTAATGTACATGTGATGTTATATAAAAACAATGACTTGTAAACATGTGTTATATAGTTACATAGTGTTATATAGTTACCAGGGTATAAAATATCAGATATGAATCGAAGACCCCTGTCCGGAAAACAGAGCTGCCAGAGCATAAGCTAGCAAGCAGATCATTTATCCCACGGGGTGCTACATGTATATATTGGAAGGGAAAACCCACATTGGCTATAAATAGATATGACAGTACTGCATATATTCAATCACGTACTGCAGTACATGCAGAGCGATATGGAAATCAAGACAATCAATTAGCCAGCTTCTATTCCTCACTTCACTAATTGTCAACTGAGATAATGCCTTTGTTTGTCCTAAAGGGACGAGTATATGCTAAAGCATCGGAACAAAGCCCATCGAGATTGAGGGGGGGAACTATTTCGTCTGGCGTCAGGTCACATGGGTAATCACACGGACATCATACAGCCTTTTCGTCAGAACAATCGCTCGGATCAGTCGACAATTATTTAGCGTCCCACCCTCCTGCCCAGTTTTCCTCCTTCCGTTTTGGGGGAGGCATCCCTGATGCTAACAGCTATGCTTAGTGTCTTTCAGGACTAGATAGGTGATAGTTGCCAGGACTCTGTGGTTGGCGCTTGGGTGGTACCAAAAAAGGGCCTTCACCAATGACAAGAAAGCTGGAGGTCCATAAACACGTTTCCGACTACCTGTTGCTTTAGTGATTAATAAATGGTAGTCATTAAGGCAAACCTGTCTTGTTATTAATAACAACCCGGTGGGGTAAATGCTTCTATTGATTAATATTATATTTTGAATATTTTCTGGTCTAACAACATGTGTTTTTTAGCTAACGAAAAATAGCGGTTACTTTTAACAGAGACCAGAAATTTTAATGTGTAATTTCGTCACAAATAAACGTTAATTAGACTCATTATCACTTATAACTATGGAATAAAACAATACAAAGAATCAATCTGGGACATTTGACGTTCAGAGCATAGCTATGGGAACACCCTAATGAACTTTATCGATATATGGTATCGCCTGAGTTGTCTGTTCTAAAAATAGAACAATAATGTGTCACATTTAATCGTTTCATTTTATAATAAAATAATCGAAATAAGATCAATATTAATTGATAGAAGCATTTCCGGACATGGTCTTCAATTCATATATATTATTTTATACCCACGAAACTATTTCAAAATTGTTATATGAAGAGATAATCCATCTTTAAATGGAGATTTATTTTTTATACAAATGTGTGTTGTCCACTTTTGCCATGAAGACTTGTCATATGAATTGGGATGAGCAGTATTTATAAGTTTATTTATTTATGACAGGCTAAACATATGCTTGAGGAACAGGCTTTTTAGGGACGAGGATTTTCCAGAGAAACGAACTATTTTAATTATCTGGCCTTATTGTGAAGCAAACAAGCAGTCGCAGATGGCGGTATCCCCCGCCGAATTGTGCAGTTGGGGAAGTGCATTCTCAATAATGTTTGCGTTCTCAGTATGTGCTAAACTAGAGGTGGGATTTTGTCCAAAAGCCTGGCTTGCGAACTCATTTTAGGTACTGGTCATGGGAACGAATATACCAAAAATCTTTTAAATCCGTTGACATTTGTGGAAATGAGCCCTGTGACGTCGTCCATTTGCACACAAAATAATAAACAAAGTCCAATAACTCTGCTGAAAATATCTGGCCGGACCTGGTTTGCGAACTCGTTCTAGATACTGGTCATGTGAACTCATATACCAAAAATCTATGAAATCTGTTGACATTTGTGGAAATGAGCCCTGTGACGTCGTCTATTTGCTATTTGGTAAATTCAACAAAAATAATAAACAAAGTCCAATAACTCCGGTAAAAATATCCAGCCGGACCTGGCTTGCGAACTCATTCTAGGTAATGGTCAGGTGAACTCATATACCAAATATCTTTGAAATCCGTTGACATTTGTTCAAGTTATGACTCTTACAAATTCGGGACAGACAGACTACGGACGGACGGAACAATTTACTATATCCCCCGCAAATTTTAAATTTGGCGGGGGGTAATTATAACTTACTTGTCACGCAATCCTTTGAATATACTGATAAACAGTTCTCCAATGGATTTTACAACTTCATGGTAGTGGAATTTGAAGGCCATTTCCAAATCAAGACCAACAAACTCTGTCAAGTGCCGATGTGTGTTTGAGTCCTCAGCTCTGAACACTGAAATAGAAGATGATAGAATACAAGTCAGAGACTGATATAATTCACATCGTCAAAATTTAACAGCAAGGGAATTATTGCAGGACGATGCCAAGCAAATTTATACATTCATTTTTTGTGGTTTAAGTTGGTCACTTTTGTATTTCGCCTGGATTATTTCATTGAAATTATAATGAGTGATATGCAGATTTGGGGTTTGGAAATGTGTTTTATTACATACCCAATGTTGTGTTCTCACTAAATGCAATGGCTTTCAACTGTGTGGTAATTAGAGCGATCCTGATGTATTTGGTGTGAGGCAAGCTACGTCATGACATTGATACAGGCAACATAACGAAAAAATTTGTGATGCAAAACAATGACTTTCATTGAAAAAACTTATTAAAAAACAATTTCATTTGTGATTGGGGTATGTAATAAATATAGAGCAATACATAGATAGGACGAAATTATCGCACGAGATTTGTTGGCGGAGCGATACCTCGACGCAGTCCCGCACGAGAGGTATCGCGTTCTGCCAACAAATCTTGTGCGATAATTCGTCAAAATCCAGACACTAATGCGGTTCTATTTTTATTACATATCTCCGTATCATAGTAAATTGACTCACAATCTAACATCTCCTGGTACAGAAAATGTGAATTTAATTGAGTTTTAACACTGAATGAAATAGTTCCGTCGACAGATTGCACTAGTGCAATTCTGAGAATTATCACACGCCTGGAAACTCGTGCAATCATGCGAATTACATTGATAGATATGTAATAAAGATTGGGATGGGTAAGTTATTATCACACTTTCAGCTCTTGTGGTATCCTTCAGAGAAACACTGCTGTGCGATAATCACATCCCCGTCACAAAACTGTGTGGCTCCATCTATCTACAATAGTCCAGTTTTGATCTAAGTGTGGTATAATTTTCCACCAGAAGGCTTTTTCTTGTAATTGTAACATCAATAATTATGTCACTATTAAACAACAACTCCTTTTCTTTGTCTCTTTTGCAAGCTTTTCAGTTTTGTACTGCCCATTTCTGTCAGTAAATAGCCATTGCAACATGATTTTAGCTAAATCAAGTCAATTTTTGGCAAAATTATTTTCATTCAATTATGGGAAATTAATTCGGTCCAAATGAACACTAAATATTCACATTTTTGTCTTGTTCACAAGCCTTGAAATAGTGTGTCTGTCATTTGCAGAATGAGGTTCCCAGAGGGTGAATTTAGTGATGCTACCCCGCATAGTGGGCTAGCATCACCAAATTCACCCTCTGGGAACCTCATTCTGCTGAGGTGTAAGCAGAATGAGGTCCCCAGAGTGTGAATTTGGTGATGCTACCCCGCATAGCATCACTAAATTCACCCTCTGGGGACCTCATTCTGCAAATGACAGACACCCTATTTCAAGGCTTGATAGCAGTTTGAAATACAGAAGTAACTGCACAATATACAACAGTGTTTCATGTGGAAATATCTCACCTGCACCTACTGTGAAGACCTTGTCGAAGTCAGCAGCGATGGCCATTTGTTTGTAAAGTTGAGGAGACTGTGCTAGGTAGGCATTTGTCTTGAAGTAACTGACAGTGAAGACATTGGCCCCACCCTCTGATGCAGCTATAATTAGACAAAAATGTTTACCATGAATAAACAAAATTGAAAAAGAGCTGATTATATATTTTAACAATTTCTAATTCTCTCGCATCATTCAAACTTAATTATTTTTCTTCATTAATGTTCTGATTTACGGTGGCTTAATTCGAAAGATGTCTTATCATGGCCTGTGAACAAAACATGTAGCAGCCCTCAAAATTAGGAAAAATGTCCCATGGCAAATTTAGTGCTGTGGCCTGTTAAGATTCCACATGTTGCCATGTCATTTGCCACGGCATTGCTTATTTTGACAGCTTCCATCTAGAGGCAACCTAGAATATTCATTTAAAGTTTGGTGACAATCGGATGAGGGACTTATTGGAGGATAGGAATCCCTCTGCAATTGGAATATCTGTCGTCAGCTTATATTTTCTAAACATCCCACCAGATGAGTAACAGACCAGTCTAATATATACTTTTATAACTGTTGGAGAATCCATTTAGTAAAAAGAAAATAAGGAATATTGCTGCACTCACCAAGGCTGAAAATACGGTGCCAGACATGTGCAGAATGAGGCCACCAGAGGGTCAATTTAGTGACTCTACCCCGCACAGGGGCTAGAGTAACCAAATTCATCCTCTTGGGACCTCATTCTGCTTAGGCCTCATTTTCTCTGGAAAGTATCTTTATTATCAAATTAACAAGTTTTTTAGTTTCTTTGAAAACTTCTTTAGAAAGATTCTTTTTCTTTTTTATTTAAAATTCTCTGTATCCCCAAATTGGAAGACGACATATTGCACTATCGAGGTGACCAATGGGTGCACATCACCATCTGGGAACTGAAATATGTGTCTAGGTCTCCCATAGCAGATGAGGCCATGCAGAATGAAGTCCCCAGAGTATTGGTACCCTTATCCAGCTGTGCTGGGTATTGTCAATAAATTCACCCTCTGGGGACCTCATTCTTCAAATGTCTGGCATCATATCTTCAGACCTGGTACTCACCTGAGATGATTTTAGGTCCTGGTACTCACCTGAGATGATTTTAGCATCTGGTACTAACCTGAGATGTTTTTAGCACCTGGTACTCACCTGAGATGAGTTTAGCACCTGGTACTCACCTGAGATGATTTTAGCACCTGGTACTCACCTGAGATGATTTTAGGACCTGGTACTCACCTGAGATGATTTTAGGTCATGGTACTCACCTGAGATGATTTTAGCACCTGGTACTCACCTGAGATGATTTTAGGTCCTGGTACTCACCTGAGATGATTTTAGCACCTGGTACTCACCTGAGATGATTTTAGGTGTATGAATTTCAATAAAACCCTGTGATGTGAGATGATCTCTGAACAGTCGACACACTCCTGCTTCGACCTTGAAGATCGCCTGATTTGTTGTTGTTCTCAGGTCGAGGATTCGGTTGTCGAGCCTTGTATCCTGATTCACCGTCGCTAACTCCTGACAATCAAGATTAAAGTGATGTGAAACACTCAGGTAGGGTGATCAAACAAGCCTTGAAATAGTGTGCCTGTCGTTTGCAGAATGAGGTCCCCATAGGGTGAATTTAGTGATACTATCCCGCATAGCAGGCTAGCATCACCAAATTCACCCTCTGGGGACCTCATTCTGCTTACACCTCAGCAGAATGAGGTTCCCAGAGGGTGAATTTGGTGATGCTAGCCCACTATGCGGGGTAGCATCACTAAATTCACCCTCTGGGAACCTCATTCTGCAAATGGAGAACATCTTGCTCAATGTAGTTATTTTTACAATTATCATATCTAAATTGACAACACACACCGTCATTCTTATATATATTTTTTGGGTATGCTTAAGCATGCTATAGCGAATTTAAAAACAAACTGGATAAAACCTTAGGGGCATGTTATAACTCAAAACTATCACCAAGTATTCATAGTAATAATTTTGATGCCCATGAAAAACGTATGATTCCCTGGCACTAAACCTACAAAAATACTGAAAGAGTTAAAGAATATAAGAAAAAATTTATTAAAATTGTAAAAAATTGTAAAAAATAATAACAAATGATGAAAAATTGTTAGGCCAATGCATTCTCTTATATATGCGAGGCGACCTATGGTCGACTCGCATATATAAGATAATGCATTGGCACAGGGTATATGGGTTGATACAAAAATCGGACCCGGCACTGAAAGGGTTAAATGCAGTGACTCTTGGTGGCGAAATCGTTTTTGTTAGTTTATCACCAATAGTTGCTTTCCGAATCGAGAAGTAAATATTTACAATTGAGCGTAGTTCAGACGATGTTTTCTATGGAGTGGTATGGTCGATTTGCTTGAAATTTTTGGCGGTGTTAGTAGAATTCTACATCCACCAGTTTGCGTAGCTCCTGAATACTAACTGATCAGTTTCACGCACCCGAACAAGTCCATAATATGTCTTTAATTGGTTAGTTTATTTTCCAGTGAGAATTGGCATTTTATGCCAATCATGCCATATCACCATTATAATAATTATTTTTCGTTTAAGTGAGGGGGGGGGGAGAGAAAGAGAGAGAAGAGAGGGAGAGGGAGAGAGAGAGAGAGAGAGAGAGAGGTGAGAGAGAAAAAGTTGGGAGTGCCAGTGCCCCCCTCCCCAGTGCCATCTCGTAGTATTATGTCAGTATATGTTTTGTGTTATGTATACAATACTACATGTACATAATATACATAAAAATTGAATAAATAATATAAAAAAATATATATATATAATCAGGTCAGGTACCAGCCTAGAGGCGACTTGCGGAACATCTTCTGCCTAAAATGTGCCACTTTCTCCGTAATTTCTCCGTAAATAGTGGTTTGAGAAGAGGAATAGTCGACGAGCTGCAAGGACCACTATTTTGGCATACCTTACTCGTATTTAAATTCGCGCAGGACTATTTTTCATGCACTCATCGGTGCGCGAATTTAAAACTGAGCGAAAAATAGTACGACTTCCAAGCTTAATCTAAACCAGAGTCCATAGGAAATACAAGAGGACTGTGTTGCTGAGTTTACATATATTATGAACGGTTGAATAGACAATTATACGCCTATACAGCATGTAAGCATATATTGCATTCGGCCAACCGCTATATATCAAGACCATTGCTCACAATGCCAAGTGACAAATCATGGTAACATAGACATTGTTGAAATGTTTGCATAAGACATATTATGCAAACATTATGATGTATCTAGTTACTAGTTTATTGTCTACACGATGTAAATCCGCCATGATGGCGTTTCATATACACATATACTATCTTCAACACTGACAAAGAAACAAAACTTTCATCAGCTCCAAGATATACGAAAAATATCACAGAAATATTACGAAAATATTTTGGTCAGTTTTGAATTCGGGCATTTAGGTGGGCGAATTTAAAGTGCGCGAATTCAAAACTGAGCGAAAAATAGTACTGCACGAATTTAAATACGAGTAAGGTAGTCAACAACAAAACATGCGTTATTGGTGTGAATTCTCACACAATTTCTGAGTTTTATTGTGTCACAATTTTATTTGCCGCAAACTTTGGAAATCTCGGATTTTACAATTTACAGCAATCTTTTTGGCGATGGCAGGAGAGTATAGCTATGTTATTAGTTACAACAAACACAATACCATCATGGTTCATGTATTTATTGATATAAATCAGTCGTTAACAAAGACATTTGGCAAAATTTCAGAAGTTAAAATGTCTATAAAATGAAAATGGAAAAGGAAGTTATCAATACCATTCACTGGCTCTAAATTATTAGGACTGTCCGCAAGGATAGCTATGATCGGACACTTGTAAGATCATTAAAATTAAAATATGCAAGGTAAATAGTTTCAGATTGGCCGTGTCTTCAGAAGGCAATCCGATTGCGCGAAATGAGTCTGTTACTATAAATAGCCGAAGAATAGTAGGTGAGTAGGAATCCTACCGGGCTACTATCGGAATATAGTATAGCAGTGTGAAGCCAATCAGAACGAGGAAAGTCATGGGAATATATAATATCCCAAGGATAACATACATCTGATGTGACTGGTCGAGAGGCATCTTCTATTAGCAGCGGTAACCTTGGTGACGCAGCACTGATAACCCACACCTACAAGAATAGTATGAATAATCATAGGCGACAGAACACCATTAACAAATTCTATACTAAATGGATTCTCCCATTCAGTCATAAAAGTACTGTAAGTACAGCCCTGTTAACCCTTTACCCAACAGAAGGGCCCTGTGCCAATGCATTCTCTTATATATGCGAGTCGACCATAGGTCGCCTCGCATATATAAGAGAATGCATTGGCTTAACACATTAAAAATTATAAAATTGTTAAAGAATGTAAGAAAAAATGGTAAAAAAAGATTTTTTTTAGGCCAATGCAATCTCTTAATATATGCGAGGCGACCTATGGTCGACTCGCATATATAAGAGAATGCATTGGCACAGGGCATAACTGTAACTATCACAATGTGGTCAAGGAGCCGGTTCCAATGATATCCATATTTGTATGGTTCTATTGAGACAGACCGAAGATATTTTAGGCTGTTGAAGCTTTATTTGGCCGGTTTTGGCCGGTTTGTTGGGTAAAGGGTTAATTAGCATCAGCTATCGGCTGAGCCGAGGCGAATTCAGAGGCAAAAAGAAATTTAGTCGGCTATTTTTTGGCTCAGGCAAATAAATGATATTAAGTAAATAAAGTTATATATATACATTTTGTATTGTATTGTTTTTTGTATTCATGTTAAAAAATATGTAATACTATGAATATACTGTTACCAAAAATATGAATAAATTATAAAAATAAAATCGCGCAGTACTATTATTTTTTGCAAAATTGAAACAAATTACTGCAGACATTGTCTTAGTTTCACAATGCCGAAGTCTGAAGACGGGGAAAAAATTCTTTGTTGAATGTCAACGACTACTGAAATAACATTGATTACACATGTATCTTGATAAACAGCAATTTTATTAAAGCCAGACCCAACCAAGGTCTGTCATGGATGATAATAGGCCAAGTTCTAATTGTGAACTGAACTTATACTAGTACAGTAATGCTCTAAGTAATCGACTTCTTAACCACAGCAGAATTATGGGTAACTTATCAGGATTTAGTTGGAAATATGGCTTGTTGCCATTCATCGGAAAGCTCTCGGGGAGAGCTTTCCGATGAATGGCAACAAGCCATATTTCCGACTAAATCCTGAAAAGTTACCCATAATTCTGCTGTGATTAAGAAGTCGATTACTTAGAGCATTACTGTATGTGTAGAGCATGCAACTACATGTATGTGGATCCTAGGCTTTTTAGCCAAGTTAATTTTTTAGCATAGGCAAATTTTTGCTAATTATCAGGGCTGAAAGTATACATTGGAATAGTCTTTTATTCATTTTGAGGGATGTTAAGGATATATGAGCAGATGAAACGGACAACAAAAGTGCTGAAAAATTCATATTCATTGCTGGGAAATGTTCAGATAATAAGTTCAACAAACGACCATAAGTTTTGTTGAACTACATGTCCAAAGGAAACTACTCATCAATGAGAGTTAAAGTGAAGAAGCAATTATCTTCAATTCAAATTTAAACCAATTTGTTAAGGTTCTGATTTATTTTTCAGACCAACAGAAGTAGAATAGTCCAGTATCACCCATTTATCAATGGTACTAACTCAATATTCAAATAGTACAAATCAGCATTTTCAATAGACCCCTGTGATTTTACTTCTAAAATGCTGACAATGTGAACACGTTGGTGTTGTCACACTTGTTATAGATATATACAAGGGTGGGTTCGAATTCCTTAGCATCTGTAAATAATAACTTGAAAACATGTATAAAACCTGTTGCATGTTTTATCTGACTCTAAATTAATAGTTGATACACCCAAATATATACAGTAATTTCAGAAAAAGAGGTACACCATCTTTAACCCTATGAGTGCCACGGGCCGATCTCATCGGCCCTAATTTATGCTGTGTAAAATCGGACCTAAAAAAAATATAAAATAAATTTTTGTTTTTAGAATTGTTTTTAGAATTTTGGTTTTTGGGTTGAATTTTTTTGGGTATCTTAAAGGGGTACTGTACACAGGGATAGACACATTTTTGTATTTACTCCCATTGAAATAACTTTCAAGTTAGATTGTGTTCGTGTTATATGAGTTTCGTATAAACCTAATTTAGCGAAGAAAATATTGATCTTGGAAACAAAAATATTACGATTTCAAACTACGCGCCATGTTTTTGACCTTCACCGGAGAAGACTCAGGTCGCAGGAAGAACCGGAAGTTCACAGCTTCAATTGATGCATCCAATCTCTTCCATCGAACAATCTCACTCCGTATAAAAATACTTGACGCTTCATGACTCTTGTTTATTTCTCCTTTTTCCGATTCGGTTATAGCGGGCCTTTCTTTTGCAGGTAACATGTTATGTGTGCAACTCAATAATGTTCGTGAACGGCCGTCGATAAAAGACACGCAACAGATACTATTTCAAGAACGGTAACTCGTACTGGCATAATTCTCCATTTTATGACTCCAGCCATAAATTAATTTATATTAAATAATTCAATTTTACTTTTGTGATGGACTGTTAACCGGAACGTTTTCAGTAGACATCGTCGACTCAAATTAGTTATTTTAAAATATAATATTGATATTAGATCGTTATTGTAACCGGGAATTTATTGAAATTGGGGTACAGTACCCCTTTAAGCATGCTATATCGTATTTAAAAACAAACTGGTTAACACCTTAGGGGCATGTTATAACTCAAAACTATCACCAAGTATTCATAGTAATAATTTTGATGCCCATAAAAAACATAAGATTCCCTGGCACTAAACCTACTAAATATACCTCTAAGAAATAAGAAAAAATTATTAAAATTGTAAAAAATTGTAAAAAATAATAACAAAAGATGAAAAATTGTTAGGCCAATGCATTCTCTTATATATGCGAGGCGAACTATGGTCGACTCACATATATAAGAGAATGCATTGGCACAGGGTATATGGGTTGATACAAAAATCGGACCTGGCACTCAAAGGGTTAAAACTTTCAGATTCATATTACAATGCAGAAATTCAGTTCGAAGTATGGTGTTGCATACATACACAGAACGACACGATGTGTAAATGGGTTTGTTGATACGGCACGAGTGCTGTCACGAGAGGATAGAACGAGAGGCACTTGCGCCTCAAGTTTTATCCTTCCGTGACAGCACTCATGCCGTATCGACAAACCCATTTACACATCGTGTCATTCTGTGTTTATTACACGCTTCGCGTACTAGAATCCGTGCATTAAAAATACAGGATTATAAGGTTTATTTAGGCACATACAGGGCGTGTTTGTCATGTGTGATGATTCTTTTATTTAAATAGTTCCAGTTTCATGGTTGAGGCAAACGCCATGTATGTCATTTTACGTCAACAAGATGCGTGTCATTCTGTGTTTATTACACGCTTCGCGTACTAGAATCCGTGCATTAAAAATACAGGATTATAAGGTTTATTTAGGCACATACAGGGCGTGTTTGTCATGTGTGATGATTCTTTTATTTAAATAGTTCCAGTTTCATGGTTGAGGCGAACGCCATGTATGTCATTTTACGTCAACAAGATGCGTATGGAACATACGTTCCATACGGATTTGTAAATATAGAACAGCAATAACACTGTACTTCTAGGAACAAGCATGTAATAAAATGATTAAACTAAAATTCCTATAGACTGAACATTATTTAATTGAGAAGGACTGCTAACGCCTACCTGTTCAACATGAATTCCTATAGACTGAACGTTATTTAATTGAGAAGGACTGCTAACGCCTACCTGTTCAACATGAATTCCTATAGACTGAACATTATTTAATTGAGAAGGACTGCTAACGCCTACCTGTTCAACATGAATTCCTATAGACTGAACGTTATTTAATTGAGAAGGACTGCTAACGCCTACCTGTTCAACATGAATTCCTATAGACTGAACATTATTTAATTGAGAAGGACTGCTAACGCCTACCTGTTCAACATGAATTCCTATAGACTGAACATTATTTAATTGAGAAGGACTGCTAACGCCTACCTGTTCAACATGAATTCCTATAGACTGAACATTATTTAATTGAGAAGGACTGCTAACGCCTACCTGTTCAACATGAATTCCTACAGACTGAACATTATTTAATTGAGAAGGACTGCTAACGCCTACCTGTTCAACATGAATTCCTATAGACTGAACATTATTTAATTGAGAAGGACTGCTAACGCCTACCTGTTCAACATGAATTCCTATAGACTGAACATTATTTAATTGAGAAGGACTGCTAACGCCTACCTGTTCAACATGAATTCCTATAGACTGAACATTATTTAATTGAGAAGGACTGCTAACGCCTACCTGTTCAACATGAATTCCTATAGACTGAACATTATTTAATTGAGAAGGACTGCTAACGCCTACCTGTTCAACATGAATTCCTACAGACTGAACATTATTTAATTGAGAAGGACTGCTAACGCCTACCTGTTCAACATGAATTCCTATAGACTGAACATTATTTAATTGAGAAGGACTGCTAACGCCTACCTGTTCAACATGAATTCCTATAGACTGAACATTATTTAATTGAGAAGGACTGCTAACGCCTACCTGTTCAACATGAATTCCTATAGACTGAACGTTATTTAATTGAGAAGGACTGCTAACGCCTACCTGTTCAACATGAATTCCTATAGACTGAACATTATTTAATTGAGAAGGACTGCTAACGCCTACCTGTTCAACATGAATTCCTATAGACTGAACGTTATTTAATTGAGAAGGACTGCTAACACCTACCTGTTCAACATGAATTCCTATAGACTGAACGTTATTTAATTGAGAAGGACTGCTAACACCTACCTGTTCAACATGAATTCCTACAGACTGAACGTTATTTAATTGAGAAGGACTGCTAACGCCTACCTGTTCAACATGAATTCCTATAGACTGAACGTTATTTAATTGAGAAGGACTGCTAACACCTACCTGTTCAACATGAATTCCTATAGACTGAACATTATTTAATTGAGAAGGACTGCTAACACCTACCTGTTCAACATGAATTCCTATAGACTGAACGTTATTTAATTGAGAAGGACTGCTAACGCCTACCTGTTCAACATGAATTCCTATAGACTGAACGTTATTTAATTGAGAAGGACTGCTAACACCTACCTGTTCAACATGAATTCCTATAGACTGAACATTATTTAATTGAGAAGGACTGCTAACGCCTACCTGTTCAACATGAATTCCTATAGACTGAACGTTATTTAATTGAGAAGGACTGCTAACACCTACCTGTTCAACATGAATTCCTATAGACTGAACATTATTTAATTGAGAAGGACTGCTAACACCTACCTGTTCAACATGAATTCCTATAGACTGAACGTTATTTAATTGAGAAGGACTGCTAACACCTACCTGTTCAACATGAATTCCTATAGACTGAACGTTATTTAATTGAGAAGGACTGCTAACGCCTACCTGTTCAACATGAATTCCTATAGACTGAACATTATTTAATTGAGAAGGACTGCTAACACCTACCTGTTCAACATGAATTCCTATAGACTGAACATTATTTAATTGAGAAGGACTGCTAACACCTACCTGTTCAACATGAATTCCTATAGACTGAACGTTATTTAATTGAGAAGGACTGCTAACACCTACCTGTTCAACATGAATTCCTATAGACTGAACGTTATTTAATTGAGAAGGACTGCTAACGCCTACCTGTTCAACATGAATTCCTATAGACTGAACATTATTTAATTGAGAAGGACTGCTAACGCCTACCTGTTCAACATGAATTCCTACAGACTGAACGTTATTTAATTGAGAAGGACTGCTAACGCCTACCTGTTCAACATGAATTCCTATAGACTGAACGTTATTTAATTGAGAAGGCCTGCTAACGCCTACCTGTTCAACATGAATTCATATAGACTGAATGTTATTTAATTGAGAAGGACTGTTAATGCCTACCTGTTCAACATGAATTTCAATGTCAATGCATACAATGATTAAACTAAAATTCCTATAGACTGAACGTTATTTAATTGAGAAGGCCTGCTAACGCCTACCTGTTCAACATGAATTCATATAGACTGAATGTTATTTAATTGAGAAGGACTGTTAATGCCTACCTGTTCAACATGAATTTCAATGTCTTGCTGGGAACATGATTCAACCAACTGATCTACTTTTCTCACGTAACCTTCTACGTCAATAATTGATTCTTTATTGATGCTGAAAACAGATGTGGTCACATGAAATTAATCATGACAATGAAATTATCATTTACCATTATTGAGAAGCAGACAATTGAAAATTCACTGCTTTTTTAAAATTCAGTATAAATTAATGTCACATTAGACAGAGAAGTTAGCTGTGCATATGGTTTTATTCATTTATTTCGATGTTGATAACAGACAGAAAATTGACTGTTTTGTATTTATTATAATTTTAACATTAAACTATGCTTTTCATTGTACAATACTCTGATGTCTGGAATAAACGTGCATGCATGTTTATTAAATTTCAGATGATTTTACACCCTGCACGTTTATTTAATTTTGTGTATTGCACTACTAGTGGTAATTTTGGAAGACAGGTCTTGACAGGCCAATTTTGTTTTTTCCCCCCAACAAATCTTGATCGAGTGTTGTGGAATAAAATCCTGTAAGTGTCAATATACGAGTATTATTATTGACCGGGAGTCGCATGTTGAGTGGGAATTTAATTAATGGTATATAAGAAGCAGTAATACCACAGTAGTACTAGACTACTAGTATCACCTTGAAACAGAACCTCTGTTTTCAAAAGCATATTAGGACTAGTATGTACTAGTATCCATGATCCATCCCCACTCTATTTGGTCAGGTACCCATTCAATGCAACTGGTAAAGTGCAAGACTGTATTTCGATGAAAATATCCACCCTGCACTTATATTCCAGTCTCTACTTATATTAATTCTGGTTGGTTTTTCCACCCTGCACTTATATTCCAGACTGCACTTTTATTCCAGACACGAGAGTACTCTTGACTGAAATACAAACACTCACCCGGCCACAAACTTCACCATTTGCTTGCTAACTGATGATCCCACGGCAGCCAGAGCTTGAATGCTCCATTTCTGTTGCCTCAACATGAAGAAGCATTGTTTGCCTGCAGGGATATAGATGTTTCTCATATAAACTAAACTACCTGGACAGAGTATATCAGGGGTCTAAATGTACAACTCTCTCAAACTGCCAATTGGTGAAACACTTCAGGAATTTTAGGCACATTTGACATTAGGCCACACATTAGAAATACATTTTTCGATTAAACACCCCTAAATTAATATTTCTTTGGCTTCGGAATAAAAAATATTTGATTTGAGTAGAGGAACCCAGTCATCAAAGCTCAGCGTGATCAGATATCGATTTTATAAATCTGTTATTTCTTGAGATATGTACTTTTTGAAGTTTTTTCCGCCTGTCAAATATTTGCCAAACCAACCAAATTGCGCAAGAGGATGGATAACTCTAAAATCAAGTGGTAATACGGCCAAATTTTGTGATAATCAAGTGATAATATTTCGTTGAACAACATGTTGATAACACGTTTTGGGAAAGTTTATACCATAGTTGACAGTGGTTAGCATTATTTTGTTGTAATTAATTTATTCTGATAACTAAAGCGTATTTTGAAGAAATGTTGTTGTTGTAACTTGATGATACAGTGACCGTCTGATCAGATTGAGTACCTTTAATATCTCAATTATTCTCATTTTTCCCAATGCTATTATGACTGTAGAACAGCTTGGTGAGAAGTCTTATACAAACTGAAACACTTTTGATATTTAAAGAGATTAGTGCCTTCTTTAGACATAGATTATGGTAGTATGCCAGTATGGTAGTCTTTACTGCTTTTATTTTTAATTGTGAGGCCAAGATTGTATTAATTAATTATGAATATACCAATTTGTCCAAAGCATACATGTCCTGGAAAACCACTAACATAATGGTTGCTTACTCGGCCAGAAAACATGGGGAGCTGAGAATAAGTTTAAACCTGAGCTTAAAATATCATTCTGAAGCAAATCAGATATAACTGAGAATATCCTGCAAATTATATGACCGAGATACTTTATATGCATTGCTTCAAAAGAGTATACATACATGTACTATCAAAAGTTGATATTTTTAACACAAAAACTAAATTTGTGTACTTTCAGTATAAAAGTTGTCAACGGGTTGGTAAACCAACTAATTGAATAGGTGTAACCGTATAGAATAAATGTCCATCTCAATTTACCTACTACAATGTAGTACAATTTCTCGAAGAAATGTCACCATGCTCTTCTGAAGAGAAGAATGTTGTGCCCCCTGTCACATATGGACTTGCTTAACTCTTCCATGACTGGAGCTTCCTGATATTTTGTGGAAACCCGGTGCCAATTAATTTCTTATATATGCAAGATAATAGAATAGATTTGCTTAGCAATATTTACCTTGACCATGTAAGCCAGAGCACTCTCTGATATATGCGAGGTTCCCTATGGGAGATTCGCATATAAAAGAGAAAGCACTGGTGCAGGATCTCCGTTGCTGCACCAGTGCGACTCCTGTCATCAAAGGGTTAAAATGTAGCTTACTCTGCACATATAATCTATGTTTACTAGATTTGAGACTTCTCTATCTTAGCTTGATATAAAATGTCAGATCAATTATAAACTTCAGCAGTTCATGGCGAGAGTTGGGAACAAGTCTAAAGGTGGGTGTGTGGGGGAGTTCCGCCTCTTTACCTTTAGCTCTACTTGTTTGTAGACGAGCCCGTAACCAAACTTTTTTGTCTGCAATTACCGGAGTGAGATCCTTAAACTCTGTGTAGCACCTGTCAAGTTTTTCTGTAGACTGTATTAGTGGGAAAATACCATAACAACCCTTTGCACAGTCCTCTTCTGACTCCATTGCCTGAATCCAGAGAACAAATACATGGATCAAACAGGGAAAGGAACCTGGAGTAGATTACACCACAAAGTTACCTAAAATGCCAAATGGAGAATAACAGAAAGAACTCTTCAGAATAATGGTAACATGCTAAACTTTAACCCTTTGAGTGCAGGTTTTTTTTTTTTGGGTATGCTTAAGCAAACTATAGCGAATTTAAAAACAAACTGGTTAAAACCTTAGGGGCATGTTATAACTCAAAACTATCACCAAGTATTCATAGTAATAATTTTGATGCCCATGAAAAACGTAAGATTCCCTAACCCTAAACCTACAAAATAAGTCTGTTAAAGAAAATAAGTAAAAATTATTAAAATTTTAAAAAAATTGTAAAAAATAAGAATAAATGATGAAAAATTGTTAGGCCAATGCATTCTCTTATATATGCGAGGCGACCTATGGTCGACTCGCATATATAAGAGAATGCATTGGCACAGGGTATATGGGTTGATACAAAAATCGGACCTGGCACTCAAAGGGTTAAGGAAACACAACTGTTTCTTTTAGGGCTATTAACATAGGTGCATCAAGATGCTGTGTTAGTTGATGGATTTAATTGCCAGGAAAAAAACTCAATACAATAATGAAAGTGAATTGTCTGAAGCAGAAATATGAACCATTATTACATACACTTTTATCCTCATCAATTTCCTGTTTTCTTTGAGCCTTCTTAGCTGCCTTCTCAGCTTCCTTTTGTTGCTTTTTCAGCCCCTTTTTAGATATAGGTTTACCATCAGCACTGGAAAACAATAGCAATTTTTATATTCTCTGATCCATAGCAGGTTAGCATCACTAAATTCACCCTCTGGGGACCTCATTCTGCTTAGGCCTATTTTCTTTGGAAAGTGTCTTTATTTATATCAAATTAACAAGTTAATTGGTTTCTTTATGGTAAATTATCCAAAACAGATTAATTTTGAATCTCAAAAGGTACAGCTATGCTCTAATTAATCAACCCTCCTTAACGAGGTTGACCACGGTACCGGTATTACCGCGGTACTCAACCGAGTTCATACGATCAACCGCGGTCAATTAAGCCACCGCGGACCATGGTACAGTAATGCTCTAAGTAATCGACTTCTTAACCACAGCAGAATTATGGGTAACTTTTCAGGATTTAGTCGGAAATATGGCTTGTTGCCATTCATCTGAAAGCTCTCGGGGAGAGCTATCCGATGAATGGCAACAGGCCATATTTCCAACTAAATCCTGAAAAGTTACCAATAATTCTGCTGTGGTTAAGAAGTTGATTACTTAAAGCATTACTGTACCATCTCACAATCCTGGTTAGACCGTATTCTTCATTCATCGCAGAAGTTGGTCAGTGACCAACTTTGTATGTTGAATAAACTGTAAACAATTTTGAAATGTTTAGTGTTTAGTTAACTTGAAAATAAAGATACCCCTGATGGTGTAGACGTGAATTGAAAATGGCGCCGGTCGAACGCTGATGTGTTTAAATTTTTTTAGATTGAATTTGGCCATTATTACGGATGCAAAAAAAATTAAACGCGGTGGTAATTTGCTTGGTTATCACAGTAAGATTACTGATGGATACCATATGTCAACTGCTAGCATTTTCGGTGATACCATTTGACTGTGGTTGACTGGAGGTACGACCGCGGTCATTACTGGCCTACAACCTTGTTAAAGAGGTTGATTAATTAGAGCATGATGATGATAGTTATGTACATGTACATTTATAGATGTATATAAAGCCGTGGTGAGTTGTTGAGTTTATTGTTTGTTTGTCGATGTGATAGTCATATCCAACTAATGAATGTAAATTCCTATTACGTTTTTCATGATAGTGTCCAAAATTGACAGAGGCATGTAAATCACATATCGATCTATGATAAACGAAACAAGCAGTGGCAGATGGCGGTATCCCCCGCCGAAATGTGCAGTTGGGGAAGTGCATTGTCAATAATGTTTGCGTTCTCTGCCGAAATGTGCAGTTGGGGAAGTGCATTCTCAACAAGAGGTGGGATTTTGTCAAAAAGCCTGGCTTGCAAACTCATTTTAGGACTGACATTTGTGGAAATTAGCCATATGACGTCGTCCATTTGCACTAAAAATAATAAACAAAGTCCAATAACTCTGCTGAAAATATCCGGGCGGACCTGGTTTGCGAACTCGTTCTAGATACTAGTCATGTGAACTCATATACCAAAAATCTTTGAAATCCGTTGACATTTGTGGAAATGAGCCCTGTGACGTCGTCAATTTGCACACAAAAAAATAAATAAAGTCCAATAACTCAGCTGAAAATATCGACTTCGAACAAGTTCATCTCAACGATGGCGGTCGCACATGGGTCGATTCGAAGTCTCTGGGTGAAAATGGAGATGTGTTCTCTTTAATATTTACAAGCTGTATAACCACAGACTACAATCGATGCAATCAGGTTCCTCTTTCGGTGTCCGTTTCGGAGTTATATCGTCCGGTTTGATAGCACAAAATACACTGTTTTCGAATGTCATTCTCTTTCTCAAGAATTGACAAGTTACTGAATCCGATTTTTGGCGCATTAATTAGAATGGTTTTTCGTCACAAGAACAAAACAATGATCGGATTGCCAGATCACAATTTTACTGGGTGCATACAAAATTCAAGATGTGTTGATAAAAATCTTATAAATGTTGTCTCACATTCAATTATGTGATTTAATCGCTCGTTTCATATATATAAAACCCAGAAATATCATTTACATCTAAATATTAACTCAAGTAATAGTTCTCTTCCCCATAAACATGCAAGATTTGCGATCGAAAACTCGGAAAGTTTGTGCTGATTGTTAGCAAGTGCAGGGCTTTGTATTTTTTTCCATACATATAATCGCAATTTACAACAGATATAAAACACAAAATGAAGCCCATGGAATGACTTTGCATGAACAGGATGTTGTATTGTGGTATGTTAAGATATATTACATATAGAATACCTTTACTTTGTCCATAGTATGCACAATTTGAATTCCACATGCCATGCATGATTAACTAACTGATAAGCTACATACTATGATATAGATACCAACACTAACTAGTAATCAACAGAAAACCGACTTGCCACTTCAAATTTTCTGGTTACAAAACGTCCAACAGAACATCGAAAATGGGCCTGTGATAACACAAAATTTCCATTCATGGGGTGTAAGGTCCACTCATGGGGTGTTAGGTCCATTCATGGGGTGTAAGGTCCACTCATGGGGTGTTATGTCCATTCATGGGGTGTTAGGTCCATTCATGGGGTGTAAGGTCCACTCATGGGGTGTTAGGTCCACTCATGAATATTCCCAGCTCAAAATTGTGCTTGGTTTCAGGGGGTGTGAACTTCAGTTTGAAATAGGGTCCTGACATTTCCCAACAAAGACCCTGAAGCCAACTAATAAATTACTCATCTCTCCCCCGCGCCCCCTAAAATGTTAACTGTCAACTAATAAATTACTCATCTCTCCCCCTAGTCCAAGTCTTCTCGTACTAAAACTAGCTAAGATTTTGGGATGGAGATGCTAGCATCTCCATCCCAAAATCTTAGCTAGTTTTAGTACGAGAAGACTTGGACTACTCTCCCCCGTGCCCCCTACAACAACTCATCTCTCCCCCGCATCCCCTACAATGTTAACTGTCAACTAATAGGTTATTTATCTCTCCCCCATGCCCCCTACAACTCATCTCTCCACCACTCCCCCTACAACGTTGACTGTTCCCCGCACCCACTACAACATTAACTGTCCACTAACAAATTACTCATCTCTCCCAAGTGCCCCCTACAACGTTAACTGTCAATTAATAAATTACTCATCTCTCCCCCGTGCCCCCTACAACTTTAACTCACCTCTCCCCCGTGCCCCCTACAACAACTCATCTCTCCAATGCGCCCCCTACAACAACTCATCTCTCCCCCGCGCCCCTACAACATTAATTCATCTCTCCCCTGTGCCATGCGGACATGTAAACTGTTATCTGTTTTATATGTTTCCCCTCAATATATCAGTTTAATCACCACTTTGTCGGTTGCTCTGGGTCATTGTATGGTGTTTGATGGTGGTTAGGCATGCCCACACGAGACCATAAAAAAATAAAATGAAAAAATAAAATAAATTGAAAAGCCTACCACCGCCCCTATTTTTTTGGGCTCGTTACAGGAAACACGCATTCATTTTGTTTTGGCCTAATCGGTCGTCAATAATCTACTATAATCGATTAATCGTACCTAATATTAATAACATCAGTGGAAGTATTCCGTAATATGGCCTATTGGCTGGGTGCTGGCCGCCTGGTTAACTGCACTGTCACTGGTTGTTTGAGGCATCGGCTGATGTAATTTTTACGTTAATAATAAAGTGCATCATAAACCACTGTTAATGACTACTCAGTCTCATGGGATCCAAATAAGGCCTAAGAAAAAAAGATGCTTGTTTCCGCTAACCCGACCGACCCTATTTTAAACCCCCGACCCTAAACTTTTTATTGCCATTGCAAAAAAAAAAAATGGACCAAAAACAAACACAATTATTTCAATTTTTTTTTTTTTTTCAATTTAGGTCCCAATTCATATCATAACAAGATGCAAAACATTAATATATTTATATATATTGCCATAAGAAATTTAAGTTTACAAAAAGATTTAACAGTTGGAATCATACTATACTGTAAAGTATGTTTGGCTTTATCTAGCTTTCATCTGTGAAAACTTCAAATAGTTTGAGTTCAGGTTTGTTATCATTCAGCCTTCAGACTTTCAATCAAATACAGTACAGGAACATTAACAATTTGATCATATGAACCTGGTTATCCGGTGGGATATCATAATACCAAATGAAAAATTAACATAGAGATTAGTACTATAAATAGTAATTACTAACTTAATAGACATTGTTTCTGTACTACATGTAGTATATTATGTATGTGTCTCACTTGAATTTTATAAAATAGCCTATTATATGAATTAGAGTGATAATGGTAAGTCTCATTTCAAGCAGGATAATCATAGTCCATTGAACCAAAATATATCTGACAATATCTTATAAGCATTTCCAATCCATACATATAAAACAAGAGATCGAATGTCGATCGGTGCATACCCTCTTAGTGCATACCGCCTGATGTGGGCATATCTATAACTTATGATTGCTATACTCAGACAGATGGACCCAAAAAATCAGCATTTTCATGTAAACAAAGATGAATAACTATAAAACAAAAAATAAAAACAAAACAGTTGAATGTGCCATTAAATGTCCTCATAGTGGTGAACATTGATACAAAATTTCATTGAGATCCGAGCATTACTGTTCAAGTTATGACCTCAGAACAGACGTCGGATGTACCAAACAGCCAACATTTCCAGATAAACAAAGATGAATAACTCTAGAATGGAAAAGCGGAACAGAACAATGGAATACTCCTCATAGTAGTGAACATCCATACCAAATTTCATTGAGATCCCAGCACAACTGTTGAAGTTACGACATGAACAGACACCAGACGGACCAAAAAGCCAATATTTCCAATTAAACAAAGATGTATAAGTCCAGAATGGAAAATTCGAACAAAACGATGGAACCCTCTTTTTAATGTCCTCATAGTAGTGAACATCCATACCAAGTTTCATTGAGATCCCAGCACAACTGTTGAAGTTACGACATGAACATACCCCAGACAGACAAAAAAGCCAACATTCCAGATAAACAAAGATGAAACACTCTAGAATGGAAAATCCGAACAAAACGATGGAACCTTCTATTTAATGTCCTCATAGTAGTGAACATCCATACCTAATTTCATTGAGATCCGAGTACTACTGTTCAAGTTATGACATGAACAGACATCGGACGGACAGGTGCAAAACAGTATACCCCCCCCCCCCTTTTTTTGTTAAAGGGGTATAAACAATTTCCAAAGTTATGCTTGAGAAACTTGATCAAATTGACTTCTCAGTAAAATTCAAAATACTGACTCTGCCCTAGATTAGCTCTAAATGCAATGGATTTTCACAAATTTTCCAGGGTGAGAACCCCCACCATCAGCAGGGGGGGGGGGGGGTCACCCCTCCCAAACCTTCCTCCGCTCAGGCCTTCAGGTTATGCCTTTGGCATATCATTGCCCAAAAACAGGTGTCCTAAAAAAATACCTAGATCCTTCACTGAATGCGGAGGAGAAGGTGGTGTTCTGAAGCCATTATTAAGAGATCGGTACAAGACGCCTTGAAGACGGTCACTCCAATATGTGAACAGTGCAGTGGTGCTGGATTGACTCCAGTTGTTGCCAGACCATATGGGAAATATTATGATTATCAAAGACAATATTAGTATATAGACTAGTATATATGTAAATATTAAAGCATATGTAAGATTGAATTGGAGTTTATAGTTTCTCTGTCATCTGGGTTAACATGAGTGGGGCTTAGAAGTGCATAGTTTGGGTTATTGACAAGTATTATACAGTTATTCTGAAAGATACTGAAAAAAAAAATTAAGCCTACCTACCTACCCTAATTTTTTACAGCTCGTTAGCGGAAACAAACGTATTTTTTTGTTAGGCCTAAGCATACCCATATGTTTATTAATTTTTGGAAAAGTTGCCGCCCTGTATGGTGCTTATTTGGGTCCGTATGTTTATTTAAAAAGTGGGATTGTAAAGAAGTTTATAATACAGGCCTATCAGAATTGTTGGAGCCTTTATTCAGATCAGGAACAGATAATCCAAACATATTGCTTGAAGTCTGTTTTGTAACTCCTATTACAACAAACAGTGCATAATTTTAGAAATATATATGATTGATCTTATAGCATTTCAGATAGTCTTGCTTCCATGTTGGAAATTGCCACCCTGTACTGTTATTCCGCCCGTACTCTTATTTGATTTAGCAGAATTGTCCACCCTGTACTCTTATTCCGTACCGTATGTTTATTTGGACCCCAAGAGTAATGAGCACAGTGTATTGAATACCAGCACAATTCACGGCGATGTTATGGTTATAATATTTGTGAGTTCATTAGAATGAATGTAGCAATTAATTTCAGTGTTATGAATAGCCAAATATACAAACAATATAAAAGTAGGAATGAACGATGGACTGCCGGTGGTTCCTAAAAAAAGGAATTGAATGTTGCGGAAACTATAAGTTTCATCAAACTTCCAGAGCGTGGTTAATAACAATCACAAATGTGTGCTCCCACCCGCAAATTGCAGGACTCAGAACAAGCTAAGTATTTGATAATAGTCAGTTTCATTCAGCATTCACCACACGATATGTGATAGCCTTTACTAGTAACTTCTAAGTATACTTATGCAAACAAAGTACACTCGCAATTACATTGCGGAGAACATCGCTGATTAAAATGCCGTATATATTGGTTCCCTGGTTTTAGAGAGAATGTCAATCAACTTCCCATTGGTCCAATCAGATTCAAGGGCGAGTGCATTCAGTTCATTGAACACAGTTGACACATTTCAAAGACATAGTGCCACTTTTCAAGTATAAATATACAACGACTTCGCCATGTGTTCAAATCTGCAGTGCCGCCAATTTGTAGAATATACAACGACCTGACGAGAAACCATGTCGCATCATCAAATGAACTGCCGACTGTTTGCAACATATTAGTAGTACTCATGTTATTGGAATCCATTTGATACACGATCAAAAGATATTAACCACTCGGTTGTAGATTAATCTGTGTAAAACAAACACGGTATTCAATAATACCCGGCATTTTCTGACGTCCGAAATAAACAATGCAGATTATTCGATGGTAATCGATTATCGGACTCATCAACGGTTCATCGATTATACGATTAATCGTGGCACCCCTACCCAAAATCTTTGAAATCCCATTGACATTTGTTCAAGTTAGGACTCTTACAAATTCGGGACGGATGGACGGACGGACAGAACCCATTCCTATATCCCCCGCAAATTTTAAATTTGGCGGGGGATAACTAGTCCAACAAATTAGACTATTCGGATTAATACATATTTTAATATTTGGACATTTACGATTGTATTAATCCTTCTAAGGCCACATAAATGTCCAAATATTAAAATAGGCCTTAATCCGAATCGTCTAATTTGTTGGACTAGGGGATAACAAGCTATATATAGCTCATTTTGGATGTGTGATGTTCTGCCCAACCTGTTAAATTTTCCATATGGTCTATTCAATGTATTTATTTTCTGTAATGTATTTATATGCATATTATACACTATACAGTATAAAGCTGCCCATGTTATCAAAATCATTTAAGGGGATGGCAAAGTTTGGTCAAGATGGCCACCGCGGATTGCACCCTAACTCCAGATGATCAATAATTACTCACCGGCCATAGAATGGATAAACTTCATATTTTTCACACATAATAATCAATAATAAACAAAGATCTTGTCATTAGTAGAGAAATTTTAGCTGTTAGAATTTACTCGCGGTAGAGTGACAAAAAATCATGTCCCCAAACGGCGTTTCTCCAGTTCCAATGGTTAACTTTTTGCACAAACTGAACAGTCAAAATGGTCCTATAAGAATCTGGCTAGAGACAAGGAGACATCATTTTGATGAAAAACAAGAACTTTCCCAAATACCCTGCCTGTGAAAATAGTACTGTCATTCTGAATAATGGCAAAATGTCCTCCATTTGCATTGTTTACAATCTTAGGAACTATTTTTCTTGGTATGGGAGACCATAATATCCTAACATTATTTTGCGATAGCCGATACACATGCCATGGGGGCGGGGCGGCCATGATTACAAACAAACTCATCCGTCAATACTAGAATACGATTACGAATGGAAATCGATCAGTATAGACAATCGCGCATGGGATCAAGCTTTTGATTATGCCCATCAATATATATGGGTTATAAGCTATATGATTGTACCTGATAACCGACAATTTCTCAATTAATTTACATTAAAATGTCATTAAACGTATTTTTCTCCACAATGTTTTTATCCCAGTGCACCAAAATAGAATTGACCGGAAGTGAACTCGCACAAGGAGTCCATCGTAAAATATGACATATTTCGTCAGAATACGGTACTTTCCTATTCATAAATATGTTTTTATATAGGCTATTTGATTTTAGAATAATACAATATTCTGAAACATGTAAGTTTTCTATTTATGTGATTTGCGTAATAATACGACATCTTGTAATCTCGCTTTCGACTATAGACTGGAAATTCTAAAAATAAAATATCAACATTTCCATCTGTAAAGTTGTTTAAACAGCACAAAACTGCATAAATCGTGGGTAATAAAGCAACTAAATTAATTCCAACAACTTAAATAAACTGAAAGCATCGATTTCATATCATAAACTTTCTTGATTGCAGGATCGAATTGCTTTTCTGGTCGATTTTCATGTACCTGCCGCGAATTAAAAAATGACAACAACATCATGAACATGTGTTTACAATAGAAATATGGCGACTGGCTCCCAAGAAAAACTGACACGTTTTAGCGGACGTTTTTCAAACGATACAGTGAACATTAATCGAAAGCATAGCTCCTTGGCTCTTAACGGTATGTCACTTATCATAATGGGCTGCCTAATGATACTGTTGAAGTTATAGTTTTTCACATTTGAATGCCAAAACAATGGCATAATATTGCAGATATACTCTGTTTCAAAGTCATTTTTCTGGTACAAAAAGCTTTTTAGCTCACATCTATTCGTGGCACCTCCTTTAACGATATATGCTCTATATATTATCTTCATGTTGTTATCTCTATTTCTGCCTGCTTTTATGTGAAAAATACCAATTTTGTCAGCCCGTTTCCAGACATTTTTTATGAAACAGACTTTGCCATCCCCTTAAAAGGTACGAAACGCGTTCTGGTACGAAACGTCTGACGATCATACTAATACTGAACACGTGTGCATTGCTGCCTCAAACAATGAAGTTGATACTCAGTAGACAATTAGGTTCACAGAAAAAATGTATCGATACTTACCCTAATGTCACTTCATCTTCGTTTTCCTTGTTCATTCTGATGAAATACGAGGAAATACAGGTGCAAAAATGATGCAATTTTTAACCCGGAAATGACAACTGTACCGAAACCTGTTTAATTACACCGGAAATTGTTGATTCGGTGTGACGATTTTCAGTAGGTTACAAGCAACTAATTATATAGAGTTACGCTTCTTGAATTTGTGTGGGGAAACTCGAGTCAGCATAAAACAAAATCTGGCTGCTGATTGGTTGATTATCATTGAGAGAAATATCCCTAATCGGGAACAGAAAATCATAGCCTACGTAAATATGGCGATCGTGTATGTTTAGATGTCCAGGAAGAGTCTGGTGGTGTCCAGAAGTTACGGGAGGGGTCTGGGTATTTTTATGCTGCTGATTTTTGTGCAGTAAATTGGGTAGTTGTGGAAATGCAAGATTATTGTTTGAAAACAATACCGAAAAGTGCGCGTTTGTTGTCACAGACTGGTGCAGCGGATGACGTTCTAAGGAAAATTGACCACTTGAAGTTCAAATAGGCTTAACCCATGGCCGGCGGGACTTTTAGTTAACACTGTCGCCTATGGGAAATAATTAGTTGTGTGTAACCAGTAGCCCACCGCTTGCGGAAATAACTTAAAATAGCGACGTTAAAAGAGAAACGGGTGTGTATAAGTCAGTTGAGACGTATTCTGAACGCAATAACAAATAAAAGATCGATAAAATACGTGAATTGTTTTAGGATATAATGTCCTGTCGCTGGACGGTGTCGGAGTCCCAACCCCAATTATGTTATCGCGAGTGAGTAACGTGTGGGTGGGAAGTGTGGGTGGGTGCGATTGGGTTGTAAAAAAAAAGGTACATGTATAATGTTGAATTTTTTTAATTTTTTTTTTTATTTTTGTGACCCACACCCCAAGAGTGCATGCATGTATTTTTCCGGGAAAGGACGACTCAGACAGTACAGGAAACAACTCGCACCTACGGTGATTTCCTGTCAGATCTCGGACACCCACCCTCCTTTGGCACCAATGCAAGGTCAATTTTGGGATCCACCCATTACCTTTTGATAGCAACAATGAAAACTGATATTGTGATTAGGCTGACAAAGGGAGTGAACACACTCCATTTGTACTAATCGTTTGGATAAAATGTTCATGCTAACATTAGCTCAACGCAAAAAGAGGCAGCATGGCTATTCGATATCTATATATGTCGCCGATAATTAATAGTGGTGGTATTTAATACCATCACAGTATAGGCTAGAGGATGTGCAAGGTCCTGGGTTCGGTAACCACTGGTCATAATAATGCCACATTAATCGAAAATCTTATCTTTTCATACACATTACACGAATCAATAAATAACTGCATGGAACTTGACACATATGGCTTGAATGTCTTACATTCAGTTAGCCTATATGTATACACCATTCACAATCATATAGCCTATATCTGACGACCTTACGGTTGGTATGCTGTGTAAGTCGGATCTTTGGGAAATCCAAGCAATCTTTCGTAGTCACTTGGACGCAATTGATCCATCGATCATTCATCCAAAATGATATACAGAGCCGACATATGCATGTGGGTATCTATATATATACACAGCCTTATGCTGAATAAATCACTCTCATCGGTTTTCTGTGATAAAGTTACCCAGGTTCCTAAATTTGTGATAAAGTTACCCAGGTTGGAGAGCATTGTGATAAAGTTACCCAGGTTAAGCATGTCTCACAGTATCAACTCGATTTAAAAGTGACAGCGGTAAATATTGTTCAGTTTTGGCAAACTAATAGCCCTTATTAATCATAAATTAAGATATATTAGTACTGTAGTTCGTCATTTTGATCGCAAAAATCAATAATTTGTTGCTAAACAAGAATGTTATTAACCTGGGTAACTTTATCACAATCCTCTCCAACCTGGGTAACTTTATCACAATTTCAGGAACCTGGGTAACTTTATCACAGAAAACCGGTGAGAGTGACCTAGTATTCAGCCAAACTTATGGGGCGACGTTCCTCTATTTAACCCATATTTACAGATATCTTCAATTCTTTTACATATATCTCCAATTCATTTGAAGATATCTCCAATTCAATAAGAGATATTCCAATTATTATGCAGATATCTCCGAAAATATATATGAATTTAATATTTTTTTTTAAAGTTGGCATTGTAACCACACTAGTTTATTTATATCCTATATCACTAAATCACTAGCAGATATCTCCAAATCTTCATGATTGACATATATCTGATAATTCAGCTAGCATATATATGTTAAATCATTAGGAGATATATCTCTAAATCACTAGCAGATATCTGTACGTAGATAGGGGATAAATAGAGGAACGGCGCCCCGTACATATTACTGCTGGAGGGATCAGGCCGCGGTTATTACGTTTTAAGATTTTTGCAGCTTTCGAGCAGGAACCAGTCCATTCAACAAGATACATCGAGTGCGCGCAAATAAACAGACACGAGAGTCGCAAAAACAACGACAGACGGCAGCTGGGAAGCAATTTTCATTCACTAAGCGCAGTTATATCAACATTGAGACGAAAATCATTCATTAAAATGTACTTTTATTTCCACGAACTAGAAATTTAGACAGACTGTTGCAAGCTGCAAAACAGAGTTCAGTCCCCTCGCTACACGTAGGGGACTGAACTCTGCATGGAGCTTGAGACTGTTGTCGAATTTTGCGCGATAGACTGGTCCTTGCCCTTGTTCGCCGAAAACGAAAAATTGAAAACGTAGTAACTTGACCCTTTACGCTGATGGGATATATGTACTTGGCACTATAGTAGAACTATACACACATGTATATATGACACACGACGCTGTATTGGAGTAATTGTGATAAGCTGTTCCTGCAAGTGTGTGGTAATTCTGTTCTGGCGTTTCTCTTCCAAAATAGTAACATTAAAGACATATACTGTCATATTTTAGTGACATAATTATTCCAGTGTTTGATAACTATAGATCAGTAGTCACACAATGCTGACTTGATAAATATGCGGGAGTTAGATTGCCAACGAGAGGTACCGCAAATAATCTGCATATCAGAATGGTTATATATGGCTGTATAGGTTGCACACCGAAGCAGGAAAACCACCAAGGGAAGAATAACATATGCAATAGCTGTGTCTATTATTTATCACACAACACGGCTACAGTAGATTCGTGTTCTATGAATATATTGTATTCAAATAAATCAGATAAAAACAAAACACTGATAAAAGATAAAAGTCTATCCTTGGTGGATTTGTTAAATTTTGTAGTATACGATTGATAATGTATAATCTATCTATAGATCTATAATTCATATATTGTCAAAACATTTGTTAAATGTTCATATATGTTACATGTATTAATTAGGATTGGAATAAAATATGTTTACATCATAATCCAATAATCCATAATGAATGTGGCATGAAATTTTACTCCGGTTTTGATTCCGTTTAATATGAAACAAATATATAGGGCGATTTTATTCATGGGGATATCGAATTTTGTTTCACTGAGCTATATATAGGAGAACTTGTATTTCCAGCTTTTCCAAGTCTTCACGGTCAACAACAGCTTGTGATTTCCGTTGGGTTGATGCTGTTTTTGGACAGAGTCCCTCCCCATTACTCTTCTATACAGGCAGGGATGTGGCTAGAGGGTCTCCGCTGGGGGGGTGTCCACCTTGGGAATTTCCAACTGCACCCCCCCCCCTTGAGTCGGAATCACACCAACACAACTTTTTGCATAATTCCATTTGCACCCCCCCCCCCCCCTTGATTCTGAATGACAATTTTTTGCATAATTCCATTTGCACCCCCCCCCCTTGTACCTCATGCTCAGGCCTAATTTCCTATATATTCATAACCCATGCTTCTATTTTCCCAGTATGAGAACATTAAGATATTTTAACCTGAAAATTGCCCCCAAAAAAACAACTAGTGATCTAATTCCAGACAAATGCACACAGCTACCGACAACAGACCAGGAAACACCGGCCGACCATGGTTGTTCGGCCCGGTGTGAGAAAATTTTGAAAACTATACAAGAAAATCGCAAATCCTAGCATCTAGACTGGCCTCAACTGAAGCTTTCCTAGTGTTGGAAATTTCCAACCTCATGCTCCCCCTCAGGTTGGAAAATTCTTCAACTGATGACCATTTATGTCTACAAGTTTGACCAAATGTAGTAAAATATTGTTTTGCTAAACTAATTAGCAGTTTGTATTGGCCATGTGGATGGGACAATGACACACCGGGCCGACCATGGTTCGGCCCGGTGTGCGAAAATTTTGAAATCTGAACAAGAAAATCGCAAAATCCTAACATCTAGACTAGCCTCAAGCCTTCCTACTGTTGGAAATTTCAAACCCTACACCCCCACTTAGGTTGGAAAATTTCCAACTGATGACAATTCCAATGACAATGTTGACCAATTGTATGACAATATTGTTTTCTTAAATTAACTAGAAGTTTTTGACTGGCCACGGGGGAGGGGCCAGGACACAAGCTTTACAAGTGTTGGAAATTTCCAACCTGTCACCCCCTAAGGTTGGAAAATTTCCAACTGATGACCATTTCTGTCAAAAATTTTGACCAAAAATAGGAACATATGCAAATATTGGTCGAAAAACAATAAATTCCCCCCAATAAATTGTTTTATAATCAAACTACAAGTACATTTTCAACCTATTGTTGGTGTGAAATTTCGTTGTGGCAGGTATGAAATTTCCAACTATTGAAAATATAGCTCTCTGCTGGGGGGGGGGTGAGACACCCCCCCCCCACACCCCCCCCCTCTAGCCACATCCCTGTATACAGGACTTTATGCCCAGAATCGTGGACGGGAGTTTTCTGGCTTGTATGTCATAGGATTTCATTTTTTTTTTCAATGTGTAAAGATTTCATTTTAGTATGATTTTGGTGATTAAGTTGAATAGTAATTGTGTTACTAATGTTAAATAACTAATTGTGCTAAAAAATTGAAGAATTTCAATGTTTTTGTTTTGTTTTTTTTGTCCAGAAGTTACGGAAGTGGTCTGGATATGTTTATGCTGCTGATTTTTGTGCAGTAAATGGGGTAGTTGTGGAAATGCAAGATTATCGTTTGAAAAAAATACCGAAAAGGGCACGTTTGTTGTAACACACTTGTGCAGCGGATGACGTTCTAAGGGAAAATTGACCACTTGAAGTTCAAATAGGCTTAACCCATAGCCGGCGGGACTTTTAGTTAACACTGTCGCCTATGGAAAATAATTAGGTGTTAGTAACCTATAGATACGAAGCTTAGGTACATTAATTAGTATTCATATATTACTATATTTAGATCATATTTATGCATACAGTCGGCGTAGAAACAAAAACATGAATATCCCGATTATTCGTGACATTCAAGTTAAATGTTCAATAATAGAAAAGTATACTGTGACCGGTTCATTCAACATGAAGTTAATCAAGGTGTATCTTTATTAATAACAGTATACAGTACTATCAAAATCAGAAGAAACATGTGGCCCTGGGTACTTATCTCCCAGCGCTGTGGCAAAAAACAAATTGACAATGCATTCTTAAACCCAAACCTGTGGCGGTTTTTCATCCAATGCACCGAAGCTTCATGCCATGTACCAAAGCTTATTGACGTGTCATAACTCCAGGAATATACCACCATAGGACATCATATGGTACGTTGAATGGTCACCAGAAACCCGGATATTAATAATTTCAGATCATAATTAGCATCGCATTATCCCATCGAGGAATATGTCATAATGACACACTATATTACACCTACTATATAACTGCTCCCTCCCTGACACAGGGCTACATATAAGAAGTTTATCGATGTCTACTTAATGAGAGTATACAGTTCCGTCAAAATCTGACCTCGCATCGTTAGCCCCAAATCTGTGGCGATTTTTCATCCAATTTACCGAAGGTCACCATAAACTTCGATATCAGTCATTTCAGACCGTAACTATCATGGAATTATATATTAACCCATGGTGTAATTATGTCAAAATGACACACTATATTACATCAACCCTATATGTTAAACTGCTTCCTCCCGGACGCAGTGATACATACAAGAAGTTTATCCATGTCTACTTAATGAGAGCATATAGTTCTGTCGAAATCTGGCGAAAAATGTGACCTTGCATCATTAACCCCAAATCTGTGGCGGTTTTTCATCCTATGTACCGAAGCTTCGTGACATGTACCGAAGCTTGGTGACGTGTCAGAACTTCTAAAATATACCCCATCGGGACATCAAATGGTATCAAACGTTGAATGGTCACCATAAATCTCGATATTAGTCATTTCAGACCATAATTAGCATAGCATTATATATTAACCCGTCGAGAAATATGTCAAAATGACACACTATATTACACCCACCCCTATATAACTGCGTCCTCCCTGACACAGACTGCATATAAAAAGTTTATCCATGTCTACTTAATGAGAGTATACAGTTCTGTGAAAATCGGGCGAACAATTTGGTCTATAAATCCCGTAGTGTGACACATTTAATATAGACCAAAACAATAAACACCTTTCAACCCAAAGATAGTTACATTTTAATTGAAAAAAAGGTCCAAACATGAAAAGTTAATTTTTGCCGATATTTAAGTCAAGTTTTTGAGAGAAAAGTCCAATATTTTTGGTGATGTCAGTGGTGACAATAGTAACAATAAACCATGGTACATCAGACATGTTAGTATTCAATGTATAGAAGGCAGAATAGCTAATTTTGTACATCATCCACAACTTTTAATCGATTGCAGGACACGCTGGGGCAATATTTACCATTTTCCATATTTTGGCAGCTATTTTGAGCCAAAGTAATAATTTTGGTTCCAGTGAGTTGGAATATTCATAGGTATAATCATATGCATCAATTACATTACAAAGTTCTGTTCATTTCTTGTTAAAATATGCCTATAATCCCAATTGTGATTTTTTTGTGAAATTTTATACCGCGTTCTGTAAATTCAAATTTTGAGGGAACGGAAGGGGCTAGGACCCCCAAAAAGTGCATATTTATTGCCCCTATGATCAGTTATTATACACAATACAAAATAAAGTCGCATTACTGAACCAGTTCCAAACAGCATGAATCGATCTAGAAGATATTTGTATAAAAAGTCATATTTTCAACTTCCGGCGGCCATTTTGGTGGCCATCTTGGATGGTGAGTTTCAATTTTGCCCCAAAAAAGATACATTATGTCATAGCTTCACGAAAATATATACATTTGTATACATTTTACAAGATTTTCACCGCTATAATTTGCATAAAACAGACTTAGGATCTGGTCTGAAAAACGGCGGCCATGATGGACGCCATTTTGTCTGGAGTCTATAGGGTCACTTTTTTTTTCTTGTTAACATTGCTTAAAAGTTGAAGGACATAATAAGGAACAAAATGAGTGGGGAGAAGTTAAGTCCCATGGGGTGCAAGGGTACCCATATTAGCTCCCGGACTACTAGTAGTACTATGACGTCGTCGGAAAATTCTTTCATTTTCGGTCGTCGGGTAGGTCAATAAAAACACGTTTTTCGCCAATTAAGCTACAAATTCACCACTGCTATCATGGATTTTCGTAATCTACATATATTTTACTACAAAATTAGACCGGATAGCACTTGTCCGTCAAAATGAGCAACATTTGTTATTTCTTGGGGTCGATCTCCTGGACTACATGTTGTGTTGATCAAAATCTTTAATAATATATCATCAAAGAACATAAAAGAACATAATCACTATTAACAATTTCGGGACAACCCGCCCTCATTTATCGGGACAACCCGCCCCAAAACAGCATAGGGGCGGGTTGTCTCGGGGGCGGGTAGTCCCGTTCCCGTGTATATCACAGGTTCGTTAAATGTCACAGCAAGAAGATTTATAAGTAAACAAACCCTTGCTTTCGAGATAATTTCAGAAAATGCATGCAAACAATACATTAAAGGCACGTGCGGCCTTTGTTGTCGAAAATATTCATATTTTTTCCAATCACCGTAAACAGAAAAACATTAAAACTAATACAGTTTCGTTCATATATACCATGACCATCGCGTAAATTATGTCTTACCTAAACAAGAGTCTGATTGTGTTACAGAAAACAACAGCATGCTACTGGCTGATCACACATAAATAGCATAAACGCTCTTTAATAATTCCATATAAGGAATTCGCCGATAAAGAACGCTCTTTATGTTTACCATCATAATATAAACAAACACCAGGAAAGTAACTTTTTATGTTTTTGTTTACATAACAATGGCCAAACATATGCCAATACCATACAGTTTATGCGATATTTCTTATTTGTATACGGACAAAGTCTGTCTACATTTTGATGTTCTTTCTGTTTGTGGCGGTTTTTGACGGGTGGAAATATTTTCACAGAATACCCACCGCCAAGGCCAACCGTATCTTTAAATGATCTTATCATCACACTTTACCTTTTTCTATCAAGGTAAATGATATATCATATTGAAGAATATTAATCGCGGAAATGTCTTATTATAAAATCACATTCATGGGTTCACATCAACTCCCAGGCTCCATCTGTACATGTAGTACATCTTTTGAATGAACGCCAACCGATATCCCAAGTTGTTATGGACAGAGAAGACTTGATCTACATCCCCTTCAAATATATTTCCAAGACGCCAGGTAGATTTAATTTGCACCACAAAGGACATTGGGTTGGAAGCCTACACTCATGTGGCTGGTGGTGTCCCAATTGATGGCAATTTCAGTCAACATTCTTGCACCGAGACATGTATATAATATGTATATAATATGTGTATATATCTTCATATCCTTTTGTAAATATCATTCTGTATTTCTCAATATTCATTTGCAATCATGAGAATAAAGCATCAATCAAAAACCGAACATCTCATATATATTTTGAAGACCTCTGTGTGTTTGTTTGTCTGTCGGGTGGAGCTATCGACTTGAAATTTGCTATGTGAATGTATCTTGCCCCGGATACGAATTTTATCGGGTCGCCGAGCCCGTGCGACACCAGCTTCGCGCATGCGCAGACGAGATCTCGGAAACGGGTGGAGCTATCGACTTGAAATTTGCTATGTGAATGTATCTTGCCCCGGATACGAATTTTATCGGGTCGCCGAGCCCGTGCGACGCCAGCTTCGCGCATGCGCAGACGAGATCTCGGAAACGGGTGGAGCTATCGACTTGAAATTTGGTATGTGAATGTATCTTGCCCCGGATACGAATTTTATCGGGTCGCCGAGCCCGTGCGACGCCAGCTTCGCGCATGCGCAGACCAGATATCGGAAACGGGTAGAGCTATCGACTTGAAATTTGGTTTTTGAATAGCCCGGATGAATAGCCCGGACAACGTCGGGCTCATCGGCTAGTCTCATATATATTTTGAAGACCTCTGTCTGTTTGTCTGTCTGTCTGTCTGTCTGTCCTTAATACAAATCTACGATTCTCGACCGATCGGGACGAAACTTGGTACGTGTGTGTAGTTTGACCAGGCGGTGGTCGTTGTCGTATTGGCGAGCCCGTGCGACGCCCGTGCAGCGCATGCGCGGACGAGATCTCGGAAACGGGTGGAGCTATCGACTTGAAATATGGTATGTGAATGTATCTTGCCCCGAGTACGAATTTTATCGGGTCGCCGAGCCCGTGCGACGCCAGCTTCGCGCATGCGCAGACGAGATCTCGGAAACGGGTGGAGCTATCGACTTGAAATTTGCTATGTGAATGTATCTTTCCCCGGATACGAATTTTATCGGGTCGCCGAGCCCGTGCGACGCCAGCTTCGCGCATGCGCAGACCAGATCTCGGAAACGGGTGGAGCTATCGACTTGAAATTTGGTATTTGAATAGCCCGGACAACGTCGGGCTCATCGGCTAGTCTCATATATATTTTGAAGACCTCTGTCTGTATGTTTGTCTGTCTGTCTGTCTGTCATTAATACAAATCTACGATTCTTGACCGATCGGGACGAAACTTGGTACGTGAGTGTAGTTTGACCAGGCGGTCGTCGTTGTCGTATTTGCGAGCCCGTGCGGCGCCCGCTTCGCGCATGCGCAGACGAGATCTCGGAAACGGGTGGAGCTATCGACTTGAAATTTGCTATGTGAATGTATCTTGCCCCGGATGCGAATTTTATCGGGTCGCCGAGCCCGTGCGACACCAGCTTCGCGCATGCGCAGACGAGATCTCGGAAACGGGTGGAGCTATCGACTTGAAATTTGGTATGTGAATGTATCTTGCCCCGGATACAAATTTTATCGGGTCGCCGAGCCCGTGCGACGCCAGCTTCGCGCATGCGCAGACCAGATATCGGAAACGGGTAGAGCGATCGACTTGAAATTTGGTTTTTGAATAGCCCGGATTAATAGCCCGGATTTTGAATAGCCCGGACAACGTCGGGCTCATCGGCTAGTTAAGTATATATAATGGTTGACAAATTTCAACTGAATTTCCAGGTATGAAACACCTTTGTTGCCTGCATCGTCCATGCATGCTGAGCGAGAGCTGGTTACTAAATCGCTTGTCCCATAGTTTATGGAAAATATGTACAGAATTATTATCTACACGCCGCACTCAGAATGTACTTGTAACTTTAAATCACATGCTTATGCTATTTGGAGGTTGGTCGACTCTATAAAGGCACTCGGCGACCGTAAAATATCCTTGATATGCAATCTCGTTCGGGGTTGTGTCATAGTGGTAATGTCCCCCTTCACCATTCTCGTTGTAGCCGTGGAAGTGTTCAACTCGCAGGTCAAATCCCTGAAAAAGAGGAATATCTTTATATTTATTGAAACACTTTAAGTGCGCTGTTGACTTCAACACAAAGTTTTAAGGACCGTTAATTGGAGTAGAGGGATATTTTGTTCTTCAAATGATGACATTGGCAAGTTCATGTGATTATTTTCACAAATGGATACCAGTCCCCCATAGAAACCACCGACTCAGATAAGCTTCTCGCAAACTTGCCCACGAAGGTGCACTTATAATACCGGGTAACCCCCACCCCTTTGGTAGGATAACAAATCCGCGCTTATCGGAAATAGAACCATCTTGAACGGCATATATATATATATATATATATATATATATATATATATTTTGAAGACCTCTGTCTGTATGTATGTTTGTTTGTTTGTTTGTTTGTCTGTCTGTCTGTCTGTCATTAATACAAATCTACGATTCTCGACCGATCGGGACGAAACTTGGTACGTGTGTGTAGTTTGACCAGGCGGTGAACGTTGTCGTATTGGCGAGCCCGTGCGGCGCCCGCTTCGCGCATGCGCAGACGAGATCTCGGCAACGGGTGGAGCTATCGACTTGAAATTTGGTATGTGAATGTGTCTTGCCCCGGATACGAATTTTATCGGGTCGCCGAGCCCGTGCGACGCCAGCTTCGCACATGCGCAGACGAGATCTCGGAAACGGGTGGAGCTATCGACTTGAAATTTGGTTTTTGAATGCGACGCCAGCTTCGCGCATGCTCAGACCAGATCTCGGAAACGGGTAGAGCTATCGACTTGAAATTTGGTTTTTGAATAGCCCGGATGAATAGCCCGGACAACGTCGGGCTCATCGGCTAGTATATATATATATATATATATATATATGTGACTTTTATGCTACCAATGAACAGCTGCCTCATAAAGTATAGCGATGATATTTACCGTCAGTTTGATATACATATATTTATATACTAACCGGATCATGAGAGACTATTTCACCCAGGCATACAAGAGGAGCACTCATTTCGTAGAACTTTAACCAAGAGTCAACCTTCTCCTGTGTGTCCAATGGAACTTCCGAGAAATCGGGCTGTAAACATGCAAGATCACAACGTGTTACGTTTGGGTCCATATTAAGTACCCGAATATTTATTGAATTTTTTCTCCACGGGCATCTCACTAAATCATCAATTCTCCCCAGTATATAACACACATGCAATGATAGTATCGGGGAGCCTCTACCAGTCGTCTGATGCATGGAATCGTGGGGGAAAAGTTTCAACAGAACCACAAATTAAAAATTTAGTCGATTAAACCTTGGTTTCTAATAATATAAAAAATGTGGCCCTCACTATATATGTATGTAAGCTTAACTAGAATTAACTGTTTAATTGATTTTATGTTTTATGAAAAATTCTGAGAGCTTGGTCATTCCTTCCCGAAATCAATTTGTTATTTATTACATATCATTGGTCCGATACCAAAACAGGTCCCCGGGTCCAACAAATCATACATCGAAATTACAAAAGAAATTAATGTTATCTTATATATGCTTGGTCCAATTCCGATATGGCTATCAGTTTCCAGTAATTCAACATGAGGTTAATAACCGTAAATAAGACTCACCATGATATGAAATTTCGCCTTCCCACTCTTAATGACGAATGCTCCTCCAAGCCCCACGGGTTTTGTGCCATAGTTTGCGTTCAAGGTTTTCCGCATTGAGGACATGAAATTTTCTTCGCCCGTCCGTTGCGCGGCTTTGACGTGAATCACCTGAAATGTTTTCGACGAGGATAAAAATCGATATTTTAATGGCGACTACAACAGGATTATCATATGTTTAACTAATATACTGTTCATTTCATTCCAGATAACTGTGGTCATTGTTTGAGACTGATATTCATGATCTAGCAACAATACAGTTTAATGAACAAATAGACATCGTTCTTATTTATGACCACAGAATCGTTTCTACAACTCCGATAAAACCGACTCGCCAACAACTACGCTACCATGCCTGCAGTACAGTGTCCAATCGCCGGCTGCGCATACGTAACAGAGGACCTTGATGCTGTAATAGTAGCTGCTCTAATCACAGCCCACAGTACAACGCATGTGCCAGTACCCACTTCCATCGCTAAAGTGGAGAAAGTGAAAAGGCCTACAATATCTGCAGCAGGTACCAGCGAAGAATGGACATACTTCACGGCACGCTGGACAGAATATGTCGAAGCCACCAAAATTACCGGTCAGGACAAAGTTGTGCAGTTGTTAGAATGTTGCGACGACCCACTCAGAAAGGACCTAACAAGATCAGCTGGCGGCAGCCTGACAAATAAAACTGAAAATGAAGTCCTCGCCGCCATCAAAAGACTAGCTGTCCGAGAAGAAAACACCATGGTTGCTCGTGTGACGCTGCATAACATGCGACAAGACCGAGACGAAGCAATTCGTAGTTTCGGTGCACGACTTCGCGGACAAGCCAGTGTGTGCAAATTCCTAATGGACTGCCCAGGATGTGCACATGAAGTCAACTACACGGAAGAAATACTCCGTGATGTTCTTTCGCGTGGACTCGCTGACCCGGATATCCAACTCGACCTTCTCGGTGACAAAAACCAAGATATGACTCTGGAGGAGGTCTTTCAGTTTGTTGAAGCCAAAGAAGCAGGTAAACGCTCAGCTTCTCGCCTCCTGGATTCCCATGCAGAAGCCGCTCGTAGCTCGTGGCTCGTACAAACACAACAAACAGTCTGACATGAAGGACAAAAGTGACACATGTTCATACTGTGGAAAACGAGGACACGGCAAAAACTCTCCGGCCCGCGTTCGTAAAACACAGTGTGCAGCATATGGTCATCAATGTCAACTCTGCAATCGGGATCACCACATGGAATGTGTCTGCCGCAGCAGAGACAAGCCGAAAGTGCAAAAACCCGCTGCTTCCAGCATGGTTGAATGTGATGGTGCAGTCTTCGATACGTTATGTTCCGCGAGTAATTCTCAGGATCGGGATCACCAGCTGGACCACCCGAAAGTGCAAAAACCCGCTGCTTCTAGCAAGGTTGAATGTGATGGTGCAGTGTTCAATACGTCATGTTCCGCGAGTGATTCTCAGGACAGAAAAAACGACAAGACCATCGCCATTGAACATCACGTTTACGACACACTTTCGGACGCTTGGTTCAGGAAAAGGTCGAAGCCTCAGCCATTCGTTGAACTCAAAGCAAAAGTCCTACCATCAAACTACGTGGCACTTGGATTCACAACTACCTTCCGACCCAAGACAGCTCTTTTGTCGGCAATGGCAGACACAGGATGCCAGAGTTGCCTAGCTGGCATTAGAGTCATTCATCGCCTTGGGCTGCGACAATCCGACCTAATTCCTGTCACTATGAAGATGCACGCAGCCAACAGTAAAAATATCAGGATCATCGGTGCCACCGTACTTCGACTGTCGGGTGTTAATGGACAAGGACAATCTGTCGAAACTAGACAAATGACTTATGTGACGGAGTCTTCTGACAAACTATTTCTCAGCAGGGAGGCATGCATCGACCTTGGTATCATTTATACCACCTTTCCCATGGTAGGCGAAACACACAACCTGTCAACTACTGCCAACGCCGTGAATAATCATGCAAATGGGTACACCGACGTTATGAACAAGAACGGGACATCAGCGTCATGTGACTGCCCACGACGTCAGCTACCACCACCGCCACCAACCAAACTCCCGTTTCCTGCAACTGAAGAAAACAGGCAGAAGTTGCACAACTACCTCCTGAATCACTACAAATCTAGCACGTTCAACATCTGTGAACACCAGCCTCTGCCTCGGATGGATGGACCACCTATGCGGTTAATGGTCAACTCGAATGCAACACCGGTTGCTTACCACACGCCTATTCCTGTCCCACTTCACTGGCGAGATCAAGTCAAATCAGGACTTGACCAGGATGTAAGGCTAGGAGTACTGGAACCAGTCCATGTGGGCGAACCGGTCACATGGTGCCACAGAATGGTCATTTGTGCTAAGAAGAATGGGATGCCACGCCGCACTGTGGACTTTCAACCACTTAATGCCCATGCTACACGAGAAACGCACCACACACCATCACCATTCCACCAAGCGAGATCGATCCCACGTGGTAAAAAGAAGACAGTATTCGACGCCTGGAACGGATACCACAGTATTCCAATCCATGAACCAGACCGTCACCTGACTACTTTCATTACACCATGGGGAAGGTACCGCTACAAGACTGCACCTCAAGGCTATATCGCTTCCGGTGACGGCTACACCAGACGTTATGATGAGATAGTGTCAGACTTTCCAAACAAAACAAAGTGCATCGACGATGTGTTGCTCTGGTCTGATTCAATCGAAGAGAGCTTCTTCCAAGCAGCAGAATGGCTTGACATGTGTGGTAGACACGGCATCATCCTAAATCTTGAAAAATTTGAGTTTGGGCGAGATGTTGTGGAATTTGCAGGCTTTGAGATAACATCTGACAATGTTCGACCCTCCATGAAGTATCTGCGTTCGATCCTGGACTTCCCGGCACCCAAAAACATCACAGACATCCGCTCGTGGTTCGGCCTAGTCAACCGGGTATCATATGCATTCAGCATGACTCAGAAGATGTTACCATTCCGTCAATTTCTGAAACCAGGAACGCCATTCAGATGGGACGAAGGCATCGACAACTTATTCGAGGAATCGAAAACGATGATCGTCCGCGAAATAGAACATGGTGTCAAGATCTTAGACAAGAACAGACCAACATGCCTGGCTACAGATTGGTCGAAGGATGGCGTTGGCTTCTGGATGCTTCAGAAGCACTGTAATTGTCCGAACTCAGAGCCCTTTTGCTGCCCTACTGGGTGGAAAATCACGCTTATCGGCAGTCGGTTCACACACGCAGCTGAATCAAGATACGCACCAGTCGAGGGTGAAGCCCTAGCAGTCGTCGATGCACTCGACAAAGCCAGATACTTCGTACTAGGGTGCAAGGATCTTATCGTTGCGGTGGACCACAAACCCCTGCTTAAAATATTCGGTGATCGATCCTTAGAAGACATCTCCAACACACGGCTTCGAAACCTAAAAGAGAAGACTCTCCGATATCGATTTCGAATGGTTCACATTCAAGGAATTAAACACCATGCCGCTGATGCATTGTCTCGACATCCCACTGGCGACCCCACTAAATTGCGACTGCCAGATGACACTGACGACACCGATGCAGTTAATGTTGTGCTGCCTTCATCTTTCCTCGCTGGAATCCGCTCGCCAACCAGAAATGTCAACAACCTAGAGGAATGTATCGTGTCAGCCGCTGTGTCAGATATTGACTCGCTTGCGATCAAATCGGTGACTTGGGACAGGATACGTACCGCGACAGCCAGTGACAACGAAATGCACAAACTGATTGGACTGATCGAAGCTGGCATCCCAGACTCTAGGCCTGAATTTCCTGCTCCATTGCGTGATTACTTCCAGTTTCGTGAAGACCTCTACACTGTTGATGGGGTACTACTCTACAAGGATCGTGTAATTATACCACCGTCCCTTAGACAGGAAGTTCTAGCTGCACTACATGCCGCACACCAAGGGGTAACGTCAATGACTTCTAGAGCTGAATCTTCAGTATTCTGGCCAGGTATCACTCCAGCAATATCAGCTGTCAGAGCCACATGTAATCACTGCAATCGAATGAGCCCATCACAACCAATGGCACCACCAACACCGCTGACATCACCAGACTACCCATTTCAATGTGTCTGCGCAGATTTCTTCCACTACAAGGGGTGTAATTATCTGGTTGTGGTCGATCGATATTCCAACTGGCCAATTGTGGAAATGTCGACTTCTGGTGCATCTGGTCTCATTACTTGTTTGCGGCGCGTATTCGTAACTTTCGGAATTCCAGATGAATTGTCATCCGATGGCGGACCAGAGTTCACTTCAGCAACAACAAGGCAGTTCATGAAAGACTGGGGCGTACACCATAGGCTCTCCTCTGTCGCGTATCCGCACAGCAATTGTCGCGCAGAAGTAGGAGTAAAAACCATGAAACGCTTAATTACTGACAATACTACCGTAAATGGTGACCTCACGACCGACTCATTCCAACGCGCTCCAACGATGAAACTGATGGATCAGCCTTTTACTCGGTGTGTCAGGGGCTATACTTATACACAAAGTTAACTTCCAAAGTGTGTGCGGATAGGGCGGCGTATATATATATATACGACCGATTTTCGATTTTCAAAGTATATTGGCAGAATGTAAAATGTATGCACATCCGATCGACATACACTCTTATCACAAATGTGTATAAATTCTACACAATATGTGTTACATTAATTTTGATCTTAAACAAAATTATTTAGAAATGACACTTGACGTATATGTGTCGGTGGAATTTCCTCAAGATTGAATACGAGTGAATATGTGAGTGTATCAGATATAATTATTAGATGAAACGTGTTCTATTGGAGACACAAAACTCGTAAAGGCTACCACAGAACAAAAAAAATGGCAGCAGCTTTAAAATGTATTATACACTGTTTTGTGTCAAAACTGAACAGCAAATAATTGTGTAGCAAAACGTTTTAAAGCTGCTGCCAGATTTTTAATATGGATCTACTAACTATGGTATACTCAGATATTCACTCATATATTCATGCAATGTTGAGAAAATTCCACTGACACATATATGACATGTGTCATTTATACACAGTTTTGTTTTAAATCAAATAGTATATAATTTAACACATTTGAATATGGTTACATAGCTATGGATACTTTAATTTCGAATTTAATTAATAAAGTATAGGTGACATAATGCGGGCATGCCAGAAACTAGTCGTTCGAGAAATCAACTGTCGAAGAGCCAAAATGCTGTCAATTTTTAAAAAGAAAAAATCCCGACTCACCATATAGTAATACAATACATGAGTGAGAAGACATCGTGTAAGTACCTTTCCTGGTAGACCTCTTGAACATAACAGATTTGCCATCAAGCAGAATTCCGAAGACGAACTCTTTTCCAGAATGCAACTTCCGTCCTGACAAGAGAAATCATTTTTGATTTTAGTTCTTTGCCCATTTGCCCAAGAAACTATACGGGTGCTTTGAATCCTTGCATGTCAGAAATAACGATTTAGAATAAGAAAATTCGGTAAAATTATTTTGCTGTTAGTATATAAAGTTCTTTACATGTACATAATTAAGTTCCAAGATTATTCCGCCACCTATTTATAATCAGTAAATGCACAATGAAGCAGGTCAGCTCACGAATTCACAGAACGTGGTTAAATACATGTAATTCTCGTGATAATTCACTGCAGTTTTCTTTGAAAACTTATTGGTCAAATTGGAGGCTGTCTATACACACTATTACAATGGCAAATTGTGTCAGAAAGTAATACTTCAGGAATATACACGTTCGCCAAAAGTATGTGGATTGTGTATGCCCTGCCCACAAGAATACCAGAAACTAACATATTTTGAATGCTAAATTGCTAATGCTATTAAATCCAAATACATATATACAAGGCAGCAATGGTAGGTAAACCTCACTCACCTCTAGGCTCACTTTGGAGATTCGAGTCTTGTTGGTAATTTTCTCTTCACCCGAAGCCAACTTCGCATTTGCCATCATCTACATATAAATTAGTGTTAACTTGTTTGCTATGTATATACGATTTTCAGTTTTAGTTTATAGTTTACTAGTTGGGGTACCCGGCGTTGCTCGGGTTAATAGTGTGTGATTTATTTGTGGCCCCTTAAATAATTATTAGTCATCGATCTGGGGCAAAGAGCACCTATTGCACGACTCTCTCTAAAGTTACACATATATTTTAAGTTGACAATAAACGCTCTTTATTGCTAATTATTATTGCCCCTTTAAGTCATTTGTGGTCAGCAGAACATATCCCGTGGCAGTTCCCGAGTCATTTTACTTGTGTGCACCAATTTTCCCCACATATCGTCTGGGCCGATAATAAATGCTCTTTATTGATCATGTAACTTATCATCATCTGAGGTCAACAGGCCTATCCCATGAGAATCCCTTGGTCTGGTAACCCATCTATACCAATGTTCCTACATATCTTCTAAGCTCACAAGGAACGCTCTTTATTGCTTATATTTGCCCTTCGTGTCATCTGAGGTCAACGGCATATATATCTCATAACACGCTACGGGTCAATTTATCACCGTGTTTCAATTTAAATTTCATCGACCAGATTGCAACCATATTGTATACTACATACATCATGACAGTGTTCAAACCATGCAGCTATAGCGGTTAGCGGTGTGGTAACGCCACAATTTACGAGTTTGTTTACTACATACATTGTGACAGTGTTCAAACCATGCAGCTTTGGGGTATAACGCCACCTTAGAGTTTTCACGAATGTGTGTATAGTAAGCTGCATTCTCGATCTAATATAATGGAAGTAAATGGAAAATTCCTTCGTTCCCAACAATTCAAGTCCAGGTTGTCCATAACATTCGTATTATTCTTATATATGCACAGAATGTGCGTAATGGGAAATCAGTTCTGAACAATACCTCACTATTAACTCCAATGATGTGACAGGGTCCGGCGCCAGCACCGATCATCAATGAACCGGGAAGTTCAACCGATTCGCCGATATTCTCAAAGCAGTATTTCTTGTCTCGTTGAGCTAGAGGAAGTAGGAACGGAGGTCCTCCAACATCAGCTAGCCTAGGATCTCCACACAAACCTGTTACAAAGAAAATATAGACATTCGCGACGTGAACATCTACCATGCAGTGGTGCCCGTACATGATGTGGTGTGATGGCGTGAACTTGCCATCAGTATTGAGACATGCATGGTGATGATTTTTTTCAAATTATAAATCTTAAATAAATCAGAAAACACTGTCAAGTTCAAGATTCCAAAATCCGATTCGATGGTCGATGTCCATATCATTCAGATCATACAACGGTATCGCCTGAAAAGACGCTTTTGCGATTAACACCTGACTAGGTTGATTATACCGTCCATCGAACAGTGACCATATTTACCGTATTATATATTGCCAGAAACGACAGAGAGCTCGTCGTTTTACATTCCGATAGAACCAGAAACTCCATGTCAGAGTGAAATTTGTGAACGCACATTTACTGTACACCCCACAGGTGGCGCATCGAATACAAATATAACATCACCTTAAATTCCAAACATGCACACTGCTCACTCGTTATTGAGATTCGAGGGTAAGAAACAACACATATGAAACAAGAAGTACCACCTGAAAGATAGTAATGTTATATACCGCTTTAAACTTCAGCTTTTGGAAATACAATTAAATTATATCGCATGTTCATAATCGGATAATTAAGTTTCCGAGAGTACACGTCGCTATACGTGACCATATTTATATACCTTCTGTCGCGAGAGAAAATGGTGGCAGGCGCAAATCCGGGCAGTCGACAACATCAACACTGACATCTTGGAAGTTCTTGTTGAGGCCTTCCTCCAGAACTACAAATTTGAAGAAAACATGAAGTTTCGTGCAGTGTCACAAATTCGAATAAGTGATATCACAAAATTAGAGCCCGAGGCCGCCATCGCACGCCGCCGCCGCCAGCCATTGGCCACAAGCTGCCGCCAGCCCTATTATCTCTAACGCCAGCCACAGTAGAAAATCTCCGCCGCCGGAATTGTAAAATGGCTGAGCCGTGTGCATGGGCTTATATGTCAAGCACAACTGTACTGTGAATCGCAAAGAACTAAACCGCATTGCCTAATATTGGCATACTCGCATGGATACGGCATGGTTGTTATATTATCAGAACACCGGGCCCCTTAATGTGGAATAGACTATCCCAATGCATGCTTTCATATACCGGTAACTGAATGGGCGCATCCATTCGGTATTGAAAGGGTTAAAATATAAATTGTTTATATCGACAACACCCATGCAGTCTCAGACATCGCTGGCATTTGTCAATATATACACACAAGAAAACTAAGATGCATGCATCAGGTCGGCCGTGAACTATCTACCATAGAATTGTTGTAGCTATCGATTATACATTTTGAAACACCTGTCTGTATGTATGTATGTATGTATGTATGTATGCGTGAATGCATGTGTGTATGTGTTATAGACTCTAACACTGCTCGAATTTGGTATTTAACGTGTCAACTTGACCTCGCTCATAGCATGTTTCTGGACCTTGACCGATCCGACTAAAAATTTGTGTGTAGGACTACTTCGATCCCGGGAGCAATATGGACGGGTCCAATTTCACGTGGGACCATGTTCTCGAACGTGCTGATATAGGCATGTTTCTGGACCAATTGAACAATAGTTTGGCCAGACGCTGTATATACTGGGTACTGTCCAGATGGAGGCGATCACAAAAAAAATCCCTAACTAGCCCGAACGAAGTCGAGTACATCAGCTAGTTTAATATATATTTTGGACATTTGTCTGTCTGTTTGTCTGTTAGCTATGGCCGGGAAAACTGCCGGACAGATTTGACGAAATTTGATACCTAGGGGAAATTATTTCCAGGGAGTATTTTGGACGGGTCAAATCTTGATCCCGACCTGACTTTGACATTCAAAAAGATCAATTCAAGGTCAAATCTGGTAAAACGGAAGTATTTCAACGAAATTTGATACCTACTGTTACTTTTGTTCCAGGGGTATTTCGGGTGGGTCAAATCATGACCCTGACCTGATCTTGACATTCAAAATTGTCAATTCAAGGTCAAATCGGGTATAAAGCCGGGCGGATTTCGACGGGTACTTTTGTCGTGACTTTTGTCCGGGGAGTGTTTTGGACGGGTCAAATCGTGACCCCGACATGACCTTCACCTTTAAAATAGTCAATTCAAGGTTAAATCGCGCATTTCTCCGAAAATCAGAGGGGAACATCCCGGACGAAGTGGGGTCCACGAGCTACTATTATATATTTCTAGATTTAGTTACAAACTAAATACCTGTATATTGTACAAAGAAATGTTTGACAAATATATCTGTATCAATATTACCATACGGGTCATTAAAATAGATACGACGAAACAAATTTTTAAGGGTGCATGTATCAGGTAAATTTTTATATTTCAAATGATGACAGGAATGCAGAAAGTTGAAGTACCTACGTAATACTGGCTATCCGCATGAAGAGATATACATGTATATAAAAACCAGATGAGGGATATGTCTGTACAGTTGCTAAACAATTCAGTCACGCAAAAGAGGATCAAAGAGTAAGATACCAAATTGCTGCCTGTGGTAATGTTTTTTAACGAAATTCGGGAAAATTAGATTACTCTCACCCTGGTTATCCAGAAGATAATTGTGGAATCCGATGACGATCGGACAAGGGTGTCGTCTGTAGGATCAACCAAATTATTTAGCCATAAAAATAGTAAAATTGAAGATCACCGCTGGCAGTGATGTCTTCACAAGGACAGTTTGAGAACAAAATATGGCTCACATCTAGCGGTGACCCAAAATATCCACATAAGAAAAAGTTCTCCAATAAAAGCTGGCTGCAGGGTGCGCCAATTGATTCAATTCGAAATTTAGCAGGGTGTACTGCTTGTGGCCATGTTTTCCCCGCAAATTTGATAGACTGATGGACAAAACCACTGAATCCGTTGAATCAATATACATGTATACATGGATTAATTTATATGCATTGTTATACACAGTACTGGTATATAAAGGTACTGAAAATAACTATATTACTAGTATACACAAAATAAACCATATATCATGGCTATGGGTTCTAATATCCGAACATGACAGCTGAGAACTTGGTGTGAATTAAAGAGTGGTGGTTTCTCAAGCATATCTAACCCTCCACGTTAGTAACATGCCATTAAATGTCATAAGTATAATCTAGCTTGAGGACAGAAGTGATCCATAAAACCCCCCTTAATTCAACCAGGTCCTCGCGCGATGTATGATCGATCACATGATGATCTAGGGGGATTAGAATTGATGTATAAAAACAGCACTGCATGTAAATATAAAATAAAATAGTGCTACATCTTATTACAGATTATTGCCATATATAATCAGTGATTATACAGACAGTCTGACAAAATAAAGTTTCAGTGACACTCTATCCGAAGAGGGGAATAATTTCATCTGTTACAGTCAATGGAGCAATTATGAATCTGGAAAGGTGAAATTTCTAAGTAATACTAGATATCGACATGACGCGATAAAATATAACGTAAATGCAATATGGCCGCTGGCGACCATTTTTTCCTATGAAATTAAAAAAATATTTGATAGCTCTCATCTGATAGATCAATATCAAGATAAATATGAAGTTTGGTGATGATCGGATGAGTGAAGTGGACTGTGGTCTGTGCTAAACGGTTTAGTAATGCTTAAAAAGATTCTTACCTTAATATTTTTATGTTCACTTTATAAACTTCACTGAGTCATCTTTGTCATGTATTGAGTTTGATATCTTTTGTTAACAGTTTATAAATCATGTATGTCTCATGTTTGTTATTTTAATTTATGTGTTTATTATCATTAAATAAAGTTGCATTCCTTAAAAAGATTCTTACCTCAATGTTTTTATGTTCACTTTATAAAGTCCACTGAGTCATCTTTGTCATGTATTGAGTTTGATATCTTTTGTTAACAGTTTATAAATCATGTATGTCTCATGTTTGTTATTTTAATTTATGTGTTTATTATCATTAAATAAAGTTGCATTCCTTAAAAAGATTCTTACCTCAATGTTTTTATGTTCACTTTATAAAGTCCACTGAGTCATCTTTGTCATGTATTGAATTTGATATCTTTTGTTAACAGTTTATAAATTATGTATGTCTCGTGTTCGTTATTATATTATATACACTTTATAGTGTGTTTTCAGAACGAAAAAAAAATGAATAAAATCAACAAATTTGTAAATTTAAAAACAATTCAAACGTTGTTGTATTCCATGTCCCAGCCCGGACATATACACCAAATTTCAATAATATTCATTGAGAAACAACGGACCAAACGCTATATAACACCCATATACATCTTTTATTCCGAATCGGACTCCGGTACATGTTATAGTAGGTACCGAATTGACACACGTCGACTGGGCGAGTTGGCCATGGGGCGATTAGGCCGATTCCGGCACATTCTATAATTTACCGTATGTATCCGTTTACGCGTAGTTTACTTTAGAAAGTTCCGCAATTAATACCGTAAATAGAGCGACCTTATTTGACAGAGAATGCCTCTGTTATTGATTATCAAGTTGCTGTACATTAAAAACGACAAATTCACATGCTCGTTCAAGCGCAGTAGTCTATTTTCCCCATGTTAAAGGACATCCACAAATACTAAATAACGCTAACCTACTGCCGAATGTTTGACACGACAACTGTTAACATATTTGGGCTGAATTCATCTAACGCGGTATTATTCCTCAAAATAAACAACAAAACCATCGTTACTTGGAAATGTAGTTTGGGCTAACATTTACATAAATCCTCCAGATCAATTATCCGACACACACGTCAGATGAAAAAGTCACATGAAGTAACCGGCCAAATTGGCCGAAATAAGGATAGAAAATAGTTTGAAATATTATATATCATTACTATCGGGTTCATCATTCAATGATGCATGCATATATCTATCGCAAGATGCCAGTGATGATAGCAGTCTGAAGTCGACAGAAGTCCCAATGTAAATATACCGATTAGATGGGAAACTACATAGTATATCCATGCCAGTCCTTCGTATATTTTCGCCATAATGGAAAAGCCCAACATCAAAAGATTACATGTGGTCTGGAATTCTACGGGTTCACCACAAACGCTAAAACAAACGGCGTCTATAACCGGGGATTAGGAACAAATACGCTGAATGATAACATCTCAGTCTGCTGAGCCGCCATATTTCGTCAGCCACGAACGTCGTGACAGTCGGCTTAGCTAGCTAACCAGCCACGAAATCGGTTGAGCCAGCCGTGAAAACTATTTGTCGTGACTTCGGGGTCTACACAAAATGAATATATGATATCATAACATCGAATGGAATATGTGATATCACTAAATGCTTATACTATTTTATGATAGCATATACCTTACTCGTATTTAAATTCGGCAGCACTATGTTTCGCGCACCCATATGTGCGTGAATTTAAAACAGAGCGAAAAATAGTACGACTCATACCAAACCACATAGAAAATAAGGGTGCTATGTTAATGAGTTACATACATACATTACGTACAGTTTCTACTGAATAGACAATCAAATTTACATGCCGGCAAGCTATATCTCAACACATTTATTCACATGCACGTAAAACGATAAATTAGGTAAAATCTTCGACCTTGTATAATGATTGTAAGACATGCACATTATATAGTGCACTAATTACGGACTTAATGTACACGAAAGTACGTCTATATATCCGCAACCCTGGTCATACAGTCTGAGTTAATTACGTCCATTCAACTGTAAAATATATAGACAAGACATATAATGTTGATTGTTTCACAAATGTGACCCGCCATATCAAATCCAGTCGGAAGTCGGGATTTTTTTTACCCTGTGCCAATGCATTCTCTTATGTATGCGAGTCGACCATAGGTCGCCTCGCATATATATATATAAGAGAATGCATTGGCTTAACAATTTTTTATCATGTTTTTTAAATAAATGTTCATTACAATTTTTAGGACATAAAATAAAAAAACATCCATTACCCTGCAGTGAGCCCCACACATACATAGAAGCACATAGAAGAGTGTCGTCTGCTCATGTTTGTCTGTGGCTCTGTATGGGTGAAATTATAAAATACAAGAACAAATTATTAAAATTGTAAAAAATTGTTAGGCCAACTTGAATGCATTCTCTTATATATGCGAGGCGACCTATGGTCGACTCGCATATATAAGATAATGCATTGGCACAGGGTAAAAAAAATCCCGACTTCCGACTGGATTTGATATGGCGGGTCACAAATCATGAAGCAGTCTATGCGGTTTTTGCGTTTACTTCTATCGAGTTAAGTTCAATGATGTCCATAACTATTTAGAAATGAGAATGATTAGTTGCAGCATGAAAAAAGACCCGTCTTCAAAACAAAATGATGATGCGGTTATGTTCTTCTCTGTGTAGATATTTGTCGGTATTCAATATACACAGTTATGACATGATGTCCAATCAATAAACCCATTCTATAAATTGTGATATGAAGCAGGAAATAGTGCGACACGACCTTTGACTTCCGATTTGTCTGTTGACATTCCGTACGCTACGTCTCAAAATACTACTATGGGTTACAATATTTTCCCAACAAACTCTATTTCGTGAATGAAGATTTTGAAAAGTTATTTCATTAAATATACGCCATTATATGCACAAAAGAGCTAGTTTTTATTTATCTGGAGATATTTATTTACGCTGGCAAACATGCAATGCATAGTTACGCCATCGTAGACCCTATCGAATCCAATGTTAGTTTCACGTCCCATTGGGTGATCTATCTAAGTATGTTTTATCGAGATTTTGGATCATGCAATAAATAAATACACAACTCAGCCCCAGTTTATAGCGGAATTTATACAAAACTCGTCCAATAAATTAGGTCTGGTCCAAACCTTTGGCCTTTACGTCTACGTATCACAAGGAAGGGTTAAGACCTGAAACTGTCATCAGATACAAGATTTTACGAAAATATTATGAACGAAAAATAGTACTGAGCGAATTTATATACGAATAAAGGTATTCGATTTTCTGATATGAAATATTCATTTAGTGATATCATAAAATGAATGATTGAAATCAATAAATAAGTAATAAATAGAAGAATGGCGACTAACAGAGTTCGGTCATTTTGGCAGCCATTTCTGAACCAGGTAGTTGATTTTGTGTAATATTCGTCCATCCACCTCGACATTGATTAGCTTATTCGTTATGCACACGTGTAACTGGTCAGGACAATCGAATTAGACTCTCAATTGGCCGAAATAGACCATCCCCGAGTTAAGTTACAATAAATCGCGAATGGACCAGAATGGACAGCCATAAAGATCTTTATGATAATATAGAGTTGTCCTTCTTACATCAATTGCCTGAAATATGGAGCCATTTTCCTTCGTCGGTTGTATAGGAATCACGGAACTAAATGGTTTCCCATAGGCGACAGTGTTAACGTTTCGGCCAAATTCGCTGAATTGAAGCCTGCAGGCCATACCAGTGATGTTTACCCAGCTAGATTGACACCAGTTGATCACGAAAATGCAAGACAAATCATAGGTCATGTGTTTAGTTTTTAAAATAAATCCCCAAGTGTACGACGACAGGGCTATCTCACAGCCAAATTTGATCTGGAAAAACCCAGATCTACAACAGCTAGTTAAATACATTTCCCGCTCACAAAAATCCGTTCCCCCATTCATTCACCAGTTTAAATTATTTAGATATTATGTACAAATCAAATAAACGCGATGTCATCCTTTAATAACGTGTCGCATGTATCAGGTGAAGGTCATTCTTCAGTTACCTTCACCTTTAGCATTCCACGGTGTACTCGCTCCCCGACTCTAGAACACATTTAGCTCCCTGATTCCTATAAAGCAAACTATATATGCCAAAAAATGTCGTGACCTCGTCGTATATATTCATACAAAGTTACAAACCTTTAGCTACCTCGGATAAGGGAGGTATGTGCAAAGGAATACGGCTAACTGGCAATGATGACATTTTCTCTGTACAGATAATCTACTTTCGGTTATATGTATCTCGATACGCCTCCGACCACGTGTTCGCGAATTGTGTACATTGGTCCTGGGACTAATATAACACATATATTAGTCCCAGATTGGTCGAAGGCGGCGATTTTAAGGTCGAACGGCACTGCAACCACGACTGAAATAAATTTCTTCTTTCTCATCTGAGGATAGCTATTTCTTTCGTTCGATGGTGCTTGGCCAACTACCAATGCTTACTAGTATCTAACCCTTTTTCAAACAGAATGCATGACAAGTGTTCAATATTAAATATTGTGTTGAATTACATTAAGCAATATGACTAAGAATTCGACCTTAAATGGTATATGTGACCCGTTTAAGGTTGGTGACCCGTTTAAGGTTGGTGCGCCTGTCGTCTCCAGTATATAGACCACAAGACGCTGTTTTGTTGCATATGTCGTGAGGACACAATCAATTCATTTCAATTCGGGAATTTGTACCTTATCCGGAGAATTTAACTCGCTCGTGACAATCAGTGGGGTGTACGTCTTAAACACGAACATAACAGTATAATTATGTGAATGATGCGACGTTTTTCTGGTATCAGTTGAATCGAGTTGATCCACGGACATCATGCTGATAGACCGAAATTTTGTGGGATATAAACAAAACGAAACAACAATTTAGTGTGAATATTCCAACTGATGTTGTTTCGGACGTCCATTGAATTTCCAACTGTTGAAAAATCTGAGACAACCAAAAACCCCTATCGGCGTCTCACCTATTGCTAGCTGGTACAATTCTCTAAATAATATGACCGAGGTTGTTATAACGAAATTAAGAAATGACGTGGCTATAGCTGTTTATATATAACAGTTGATCCATATGCCTTTTGGGCGATGTTTCACTTTGAATTGCCAACTGCCCCCTCCCCACCCCACCTGATGCAGAACAGAAATTCATATATTGTTTGAGAATTTTCCATACGCAACACTCCCCTGAATAAGACTGAAAATTCCCAAGGCTGGTAAATTATATTTCGCTCATGGACACCTCATATAATTACGTCCCTGTCAGACATTCTCCATTCTGTTCTTTAACGAACATTTCCGGACTTCTCGCCATGTTGTTGTGAGAACAACTGCAAGTGGCAGCCATATAGAGCTAAGAGAAGCCGGTCACGTAAAATTTGTCATCACGCGATTGATTGGCGAAAATAATTGGCTCCACATTGGACGAGAACCACCTTAATGTAGCCGCGAAACGTCGCTGGTTCGACCGCAGATTGGGGGCTGGTGAAACAGACATAATGCGCTAATTGTTGACCCACGCCGATCGGAATTAATTATATCAAATGTAAAACAATAGGCCATTTGCAAGCTTGAATTGTTTAAAGGTACTCAATCCGATCAGACGCTCCAAAATTACTATTTCATTGGCTTCGGGTGTAACAAATATTTGATTCGAGTCGAGGTACCCACCCATCAAAGCTCAGAGTCATCAAATATCGATTTTTGAAGTTTGTTATTTCTCGAGATCTGCAGTAATAAGTGGCCCAGAAATACGCGGTCAAACGGACGGTCTTGCGGATGAAGATGGATAACTCTAAAATCAAGTGGTTATTATTAGAGTTATCCATCTTCATGCACCTAATTCAATGTTAATTTTGTTATATGATACACCGGCTGATTTATCAGTTCAAGTAATATATTAAATTGACTTGAGTTGAATGTTAATATTGTTATATGATACACTGGCTGATTTATCAGTTTAAGTAATATATTAAATTGACTTGAGTTGAATGTTAGTGCCGGTTTGTTTATATTTGTGCGTGAACACGTAGGCCTATTCGCTATTTTTCGGGCTCATTGCGTTGCTATATGAATTAACTGTGTTGATGCTGGCAAAAATCAATTTGGTTTTAAAAGCGTAATAGATAATGCTGGAATTACTCTTTTACGTTTTTTTAACATTTTAATTCAATAACATTGCTGTATATGCTACAGTTTATTACACTGCACATACCTATATATAGACATAATCGTAAATAGGTCTAAATTGTGACTAATAAAAACGGAACACATGCATAATTGTGTGTGAACCCAGGCTATTGAACAGCTAGCTAGCTCGGTCTGAACTGAACTGAATATTACTGTATTATCACATAATCAGTGACGTTGCTAGATGGATCCATAGGGAGTGTGTCCACCTTGACATTTCCAACTAATCAAGTCACCACCACCAACACCCCCACCCCCTTGTCGTGAAAGGTCCATTTGCATTTGGAATTTGTTTCCGACTGGTGCGGTATCTCAAACTTTCCGACTGTTGAAAAATTCCAACCTGACACCCCCCCCCCCCCCCTAAAGTTGGAAAATTGCTCAGTTTGGAAATTCAGGGAATGAGAACAATTTCAACCTATATGCCTATGCACGGTGTAAAATTTCTAACTAAATTAATGTTGTGTCAGGCATGAATTAAATTTCCAACTGTCGAAATTATTTACCAAAGTTGGGTGAGGCACCCACCCCGTCGCCACGTCCCTGCATATAATTTATCGCAATGCAAATTAAGTTAGCGTCAGAATGAAAAAAAAAATACGACCATTTCTTTTCCTTGGGCCAACAGTACTTTGCGACTGCAACCACGAGACCGTCACATGACCCGCCATCATTTGAGTTTGACAGGCTACGGTCTTTCTCTGTTTTTTATTTATTTATTTAAAATAAAATATTCTTGTTCTTGTCAGCAAAATAGGCTGAAACCGATAGATATATCAATGTTATTATATATGTGCATAATTAATTTATCATGCATTTGACTTCCATACCCCTTTCGTTGACCGGTATGATATTTCGCTAGTACGGAACGGAATACGACCTTGACCTAATATTTGACATTTGCTGGCCAAATGGCTTCTATGAAGAGAAGGAACAGTTTCTATCAAAGTTTGAAGAATGCTGTACCCGATTTAGAGGAAATAATATATGACAGGGGTACATCTGCGGCTGCTGCAAACTATAATGTCTTCGAAGTAGCATGGGAAGTTTGCAATAAAGGTATGCCGTCGAATGACATTGATTTCATGTTCATTTTCCAGAGTGTGTCACTGTCAGGGTCAAATTGTTCTCTTTTGTACAGTCGCGTCCAAAACACATTTTATGTACAAACGGACATTGCTCATTTAAACATCCAAATTATGACTATATGTCTATTTTTGATATAAATACATGAAATACTGATCATAGGCACTGGTAGTTTTATAAATAAACAATAAATATAATTAAAAGCCTACCATTACCAATGGCAATGGCGCTGAAGACAGTGAAGTGAAGACTGAAATTCTGAAGACCAGCCCTTTTAATTCAGATTGTTTGGCTTCGGCAATCTGCTACGGCAACCCTTTATCGTGGCCCAGCTTGCTTCAGCAAATGGCTTCGGCATTGCCGATTGCCGTAGCCAATTATGAGGGCTGGAAGACACCAGACAGTGAAGACTGAAGTGAAGTCAAGACTGAAGGGGTCACCCTCACTCTCATTCTCACCAAAAAAGTGCTGTGACTGTGACACTGAAGGGTAGGCCTACAGCCCTACACAGATTTTGAAAATGTGCTGAAGGGTTCACAGGGTTTATGATCGGCACTAATGCAGTTACTTTAACCACAGGACTCAGGAGCCTGGAATTTGGTCAAAAACCCTCTTTTATTGGCAGAACCAGCACCCGGGTTGTGGGGGGGTATACTGGTATCAGCTTGTGAATGTCCGTCCATTTTTTTTTATCAATTTCTGTGAAACATGGCACAGAGTCACAGACATCAACCACCATGGGAACCTGTGCACCTGCAATTATGACATCTTTCGGACTTTTTTTTGGAGGAGTTTTTCGACTTAGAAAATTTTCACAACATGTATATTTTTTTCCGAGCTTTTATTCCTACATTTTTTGGTCAATTTTTTAAAAACTTGGCACAGATATTTAGTACCATGGGAACCTGTGCACCTGCGATTATGACGTCTGTCCGACATTTTTTGGTGGAGTTAGAAACTTTGTTGCAACATGCATAATTTTGTCCGAGCTTTTATTTCTACATTTTTAGGTCAATGTTTTTTAATCTTGGCACTGATATTTAGTACCATGGGAACCTGTGCACCTGCGATTATGATGTCTATCCGACTTTTTTTGTTTTGAGTTATGATTAGGGTTAGGGGTTAGGGTTAGGGGGTTTAGGGTTAGGGATACCTGTTGACATATTTTCAGTGCCCAATATATGGTAATGGCTACTTCACTCAAATAACATTTTGAATACGGGGGGTATTACTTAGTCCCATCTGGGACAAGCCCATCTCTAGTTTTAGCTTGTGTTCGGTTATGTTCTGTTGTGTTCGGCGTTTATGAGGACTCAAAATCCCAACCACATGAACTCAACTAAATGTTTCAGAAAAGCACCATGTCTGGTCTACAAACAATTTGTAAATATATCCTTAACTCAAGACAAATTTTGCTGCAATAAACAAACAGCACTCAAATTACAGTAATGCCCTAAATAATCTACTCCTTAACCATGGCAGAATTATGGGTAAATTTTCAGGATTTAGTCGGAAATATGGCTTGTTGCCATTCATTGGAAAGCTCTCACTGAGCCATATTTCCGAATAAATCCTGAAAAATTACCAAAAATTCTGCTGTGGTTAAGGAGTCGATTATTTAGGGCATTACTGTACTAATGGAGGTTTCCACACAGTATATTCATTAGTGGGAGGAGCTTATGGTTGCTAGGAGAAAGGAAATCTGCAGAAATAGTTTAATTAGTTTTACAGTGTCTGCCGTTATGCTATAATACATACATTCTTTTCATCTTTAAGTGTGAAGAAATATGACAATTTAACCCGTCCACGAGACTTCCCGTAGGTAGCAAGTTTGAGCTCAATCAGTTCGAGTTATAAAGGACACACACATATATATTATTTGTGGGTACCCGTTTCAAGGTGAAGATCACCTAGGGCGGAAAAACTGACCCGATCCGCGTTCCTATGAAACCCTAAGTACGTAAGAATCACACAACACGCTCATGTCTGTATACTAACGCACGCGCCCAGACTCAGACGTAAGAATCACATTACGCAAAATGAACAGGGATATAATCATGGATGAATTTTCATCATAATTGCACATATCAAAATTACTGTACATAATGATTTGACAACAAAAAGTTGTTTGAATATTGGTAATCTAAAAATTACTCCACTGTGAACATTGAACAAAGAATTTTCAATGCAACAAGCATCTATAATGCCACAGTATTAAATTTGCTGTGGGACATTTTTTCTTAATTTCGAGCACTGAATAATCGACCAGCTCAATTTCTGATTGGTAGAAAATATCTGCTGATAATTATTTGATTGAAAGCTGTGAAAAAGTCCATTAATGATTCTGTGAACGAGGATCCCTACATATAATTCTTATACCATATACGTATAAGAATGGCATTTCATATTACCAAATTAACCAATTAGGATACAAAATTTATGAAAATTATTCTATGGTCCCATTAGATCACTCCTGCCAAGTGTTCCATATCACTTGAATCAAAATAATGTCAACTTCAGCCTCATTGTCATTGACAAGCCTTGAAATAGTGTGTAGACTGTCATTTGCAGAATGAGGTCCCCAGAGGGTGAATTTAGTGATGCTACCCCGCATAGCGGGCTAGCATCACCAAATATACTCTCTGGGGACCTCATTCTGCTTACACCTCAGCAGAATGAGGTTCCCAGAGGGTGAATTTGGTGATGCTAGCCTGCTATGCGGGGTAGCATCACTAAATTCACCCTCTGGGAACCTCATTCTGCAAATGACAGACACACTATTTCAAGGCTTGGTCATTGACACACTTTTTATTTTTATAGTTGGTGGAATCTACACAGTTATCAAGTCAAAAGCTGGGATAACAGTTGATGAATTGGGCGATCAGTACTGCCTTCTTGGACCTTATATTGAGAGCTTTGTATCCACGGAGGTGGAGTTACTTGAGCCATATGAACCTGCTCTCAGGGATTCGCTCAGGGCGATGCGGGACCAAGGCATCAAGGTATTGTTACATAGAATCATACCATTTAGTGACCTGGGAGCTTAGGTCGAAGACAACATATTTGTGGTTAAACCCCTTTCTATACTAAATACTCATTGACATACTAGTAGTTCCCCTAGGAAATGTTCAGATAATAAGTTCAACAAATGACCATATTATGTTTGTTGAACTTATTTTCTGAACATTTCTCACCAATGAATAAGATTGCTTGTGCACTTGTATTATATTTTTATCTGTCTGTCATCTGTTTTTATTACCTGAACACCCCTCGAAATTCCAATGTATACTTTTATAACGAAGTGGGAGAGTCCATTTAGTATAGAAAGTGTTAAACCCATGATCAGCCTTCATAATTGGCTACGGCAATCAACATTGCCGAAGCAATTTGCTGAAGCAAACTGGGCCATGGCATACTGTTGCCATAGCGGATTGCCGAAGCCAAACAATCTGAATTAAGAGGGCTGCATGATCCAGAGGTTGATAGGTTGATTTCTTAGATTAGCCAGCTTGGATCGAATCATCAAGTTTCAAATAAAATCGTTATCAGGCTTAAAACCCATGAGCGTCTTGCTCATACCTGACTCTGATTATGGTACAGAATACACAACCTATGGCCAATATAATAAAATTGCTTGATTCTAAATGGAAAATGAGCAGACAACAGTCCGACCAAAGGATAATGCAAATACAGGAGTTTCTTATTCATTGGTGGGAAATGTTCAGATGATAAGTTTGTTGAACTTATTATCTGAACAGTTCCTAAGGGAACTACTAGTAGTCGTTAAAGAGTATTTGTCCCCCGAAAATTAATTTCGGGGGGGGGGGGGGGGGCTATAGAAATCACCGCCGTCCATCCGTGCGTGCGTCTGATCCGGTTGTTGTTTATGAGTTGGTTGCCACAATATCTCAGACGAGTTCGAAAACCAGTTTTGTCCATTTTTTTCGTAGCTAAGTTATGCCTCTTAATTTGACGATTTCTCCCCATTTTTTTGTCGTAAGCGTAATATAACTCAAACAAATAATAAACAATTTCAATAATGATTTGTTTATGAGTTGGATGCCACAATATCTCAGAAGAGTTCATAAACCAGTTTTTTCTTACCTGAGTTATGCCCCTTAGTTTGATGATTTCTCCCCATTTTTTGTCATAACGCAATAACTCCAACAAACACTAACAGATTTCAATAATTTTTGGTTTATGAGTTGGTTGCCACAATATCTCGGACGAGTTCGAAAACCAATCCCGGAGTTAGCCACTTTGGAGTAGCCATCTTGGAGTTATCCACCGTTTCGGGGGACACTGTTGTCGGCGACCTTTTATTATTATAGAAAGGATTAAGAATAAATTATTAAAAATAAAATTTGTCTGCCTGCCCCATTTTTATACCCCCCGCTATGAAGTTGTGTGGGGGTTTACTGGAATCAGCTTGTCCGTCGTGCCGTCCGTTCGTCCATGGACACACATTTGTGCGGAGTTTTTATCAGTCGTTTTTTTATCATTTTCCGTGAAACTTGGCACAAATATCAACCACCATGGGAACCTGTGCACCTGCGATTATGACGTCTGTCAGACTTATTTTGGTGGAGTTATCCTCCTTTTTCGACTTAGAATTTTTTTCGCATCATGTATAATTTTGTCCGGGTTTTATTCCTACATTTTTAGGTCAATTTTTTAAAAACTTGGCACAGATATTTAGTACCATGGGAGCCTGTGCAACTGCGATTATGACGTCTGTCCAACTTTTTTGTGTGGAGATTTTCCCCTTTTTCGCAACAATCATAATTTTGTCCGAGCTTTTATTCCTACATTTTTCAGTCAATAGGTTTAGGATTAGGGTTTGGGGTTAGGGTTGTGCACCTGCAATGGGAATCTGTTATTTTATTATTTTAACTAAATGTTTACTGACATGAGAAACATGTATGTCAGGGTTTCCGCTAGGGGTTGGGGGAATGTGGCCATATTTTGGCAGCACATACCCGGCGTCTTGTCGGGAGAAAATTTGGATGTTTATCACTGAAAAGTAGCCATTTCCTTGCACCTGAGACAACAAGCAGGAACATTGAAGCTTCGTAACCATATTAAAACAGATCGTCTTTCTTTGATCTCAAGTTAACTAAAAGCATGTAAGCACCACAACATACAGTGGATACAACGACTTTTATAACAGCAGCAATATTAAAAGCCGACATCAAAGGAACAAAAGACACATTGTCACACTCAGTGTCAAGTGTACTCTAGCAGTAACCAGTGTGACGTCATGAGCAGAGCTCATGTCATATGCTATATGCACGTTCTGCATGCTTTCTTCGTATTTTGTTCACAGTACCAATCAAAACAAATTGTTGTAAAATCAAAGCCATTCCTCACACGGAGATGACCTCATGCTGGATTCGTATTATGGATAATTTTGATTTAATAATTGCATAGGAAATAAATACACTGATAATAACTATTAATATTTTTTAATTGTTTTATTTTTAATTAGACATTTCTTTGATATTGACCTTGTTTTGAGGTAAAATGTCTGTACTGTTCGTTGCAGCAACTGCCAAACCTCACCTGTGTTCATGGTTGTAGCTCAGAATTCACCCCCCTGATGACTTACCGAAGTATGACCGCTCGTCCTGTGTAAAAATGGGGCTGAGCTAGGTCTTTGGCTATTTTGTGGCCAATATTAAGTCAAGGTTGGGGAGGGAATGAGGCCGCTGGACGGCCGGCCTGCCATAGTAGCAGAAACCATGCCTTAGTCCCATTGGGACAGTCACACCTGGATTAGAATGTTGTAATTTATTTATATTGGCCTAACCTAACTCTTTCTTATGTTTCACAGGTTTACTTTGGTCGCTGGTTGATTGAAGGCTACCCAAAGGTTGTACTGTTTGATGTATCATCTGGCGCATGGAAGCTTGATGAGTTTAAGCACGAACTATGGTCGACTGCGAACATTGGGGTTCCATGGCACGACGGGGAAGCTAATGACGCTGTGATATTTGGAGCACTAGTTGCCTGGTTTCTTGGAGAGGTAATCTCAGTATTAAAGTTTATGTGGCAAAAAGACAGAATGCAATTAGAGCCTTGCAAAGCTTTGTAGAATTTATTCAATTTTGACATCTGTGATCTGTTTCAGGATCGGGATATTATCTTTTTCGAAATTATTATAGCGAACATCGTAAAAGTGATAGCAGTCTCTTTGAAAAGCCGTCGATTGTACATCTCTGGAACTTTCAATTAAAATCAGGTTCTGTTTTGAAGGGATTCCCTCCATTTCAATGGAGAGTGGCACAGAATACGCGCGAATTCATTGGTTTATGGCATAACAGATCACTTCACAGATCTGAGGTCAGTGACGCGTTGCCAATTTTCCCATGCATTTTCCCATGCATGTTGGAAAACTGAATACAGGCGATATATCCATAATTCATTTCACTTATCGCAATATAGGAGACATCATCTTCAAGTTTTTATCAGTCAACAATATTCATGACTGATTATTCTTTTGCATCTTGTTGTATTTATAACTATTTCTAAATACTACGATTCTCACAAAAATTTATTTCGCCAGGAATGCACTCCATATTTGGAAATGTTTTTTTTACGCCATGTTGGGAATGCCGCTTCATCATAGAAATGAAATATAATGGACACTTCTAGAGACGTACATCTGTTAGGATATTTGTCGGCTTTTCAAAGAGACTGAGGTGATAGCTGTAAAAATTTACGTTGTCCTGTTAGTGCAACACTGTCATTGAGAAGTATTTTCGGCTTGTACTCCACTTGTAAAAGTTGCGATGGGGATTGCCTTGAATTTATGCATTTCATAATGATGTGTATGGAATTAAATCATGTGCCAACCATCTTTATGTGGCTGCCCATCTGTAGCCGAGCATTATAATTTTGGCCTTTTTAAATAAAAACTATGTTACCATTCACCAATTTTCTTGTTTTTGTGCACATCTTGATAGCAACCACGAACACTTATAGGTACTCAATCCGATTTGCTGGTCCCTATATCATCAGATTCCAACAACAACAATTTTTTTTTTAAATGCCGCTTCAGTTATCATAATCGATTAATTGCCCAAAAATAATGCTAACCACAGTCAACTATAGTATAAAAATGCCCAAAAACTATTATTTATCAACATTTTGTTCAATGAAATTTTGCCATTTTGTCAAATATCTGACACAAAAAAGCCACTTGATTTTAGAGTTATCCATCTTCATCCGTAATTTGGTCTGAGACCGTCTTCTTGTCGACTGTTTACTGGGCCACTTAAAATTATCGGTGGTGAAAATAATAGATTTCAAACATCGATATCTGATCACTCTGAGCCTTGATGGGTGGCTTCCTCGACTCGGATCAAATATTTTTTAACCCCAAAGCCTAAGAAATGGTAATTTGGGAGCGTTAATTCGGATAATGGATCTTTAATTTTGGTTTTTCAGTTCGACAAAAATATGAAGGCAAGTAAAAGTGAGGCACATATCCTTGCACATTTCCATGAATGGTTAGCTGGTGTTGGGTTAATATTGGCTCGCACAAGGAAACTAAATATTGCAACAGTATTTACAACCCATGCCACGCTTCTTGGTCGATATCTGTGTGCTGGTAATGAAGACTTCTACAATAATCTCTCAAAAGTAAGTGTTTACTATTTCAATCAAAATGTTTTTTTGTCATAACACAAGGATGCACAAGGATGACACGCAAATTCATTTCATATTTTTTTCCGCAGCTGCAACAATTATTTTGGCATTTAAAAATTGTTGAATTGACTTTCATCCCTAATTCGTGGACTATTACGGTAGAACCTTTTCAAAGCTCTTTCTAAATGGGAGTGAAATTACTTTCGTTTCATCTTTTAAATATCTGGGGCATATTCACAAAGAAGAGATATACCATGACAATAACATTATGCGTCAATATTGATCCATTTGTTCTTGTTCTAACATTCTATATCTGGAAATTTAATGGATTTCTTCTTATGTAAAAATGTTTTTATACCCCCACTTTCGAAGAAAATGGGGGGTATACTGGATTGACTGCGTCTGTCCATCCGTCCGTCACGCTTTCTCCCTCCGTCAGTCCGTTCGTCCATCCGTCCGACCTCATAACTCGAACAACTATGAACCGATTTCAATAATTTTTTGTATGCAATCTCCTTAGGACTGCCTCTCCGCATGATGCTAATTGCAATTCAGTCCGACTTTTTTTTTTTAAAGTTACGCCTCATTTTCGACTTATTTTGACAGAAAATTCTGTCCGACTTAATAACTTTAACAAATATGAACCGATTTCAATAATTTTTGGTATACATGCTTCTCACAATACCCTCTCTACATGATGCTGCTAGGGATTGGCTCAGACTGTTTTTCGTAATATTACACTTCATTTTCGACTTATTTTGACTTAGAAAATTCTGTCCTACTTAATAACTTTAACAAATATGAACCAATTTGAATAATTTTTTCTGTACAAGCTTCTTGTGACACCATATCGATATAATTAGTCCGAATTTTTCTTTAAAGTTAAAAATCTTTTTTGTTTGGTTTACGGATAATGCGGGTTGAATTTGCCACGGTGGGGGTATGCTAGCACTCGAGTCTCGAGTGCACACCTCTTGTTATTTCAGATGTACATCTCTCCGTTATACTGCTCACATCTGTTGGTTAATATCACCAAAACATGTTTCACAAAATTAATAGTATGTTTTGATAATGCTTACAGGAGACTTATGGAATATGAACAGTTTTGTAGCATGAGTGGAATGTATGTTTATGACCGAGTGACTTCTTTATCCATGTTATTAAATACGAAAGTGTGTCCACTGCTCATCAGTCTCTTTAAACAGCTGAGGATAATCTTATCAGATTTACGTCTTGAATTCTGTACGCCAATTCCATTTCTGTATTCACGGGATTCCATTCATTCCATTGGGCATGTCTCAGACTGGGCGCTATTTCATTGGTTGTGACATAACAATTCATTGCAAGCGGAATCCAGTCTCTTTAAAAAGCTGATGACAATTACAAACACAGCAGCATGATTGGTAATATTCAAATTCTGAGATCGGATGTCAGTGACCTGTTGACAATTTTCCTACGCATAGCGAAACGATACAAAATTTTGTTATACAGAATACAGGCGATATGTTCATAATTGATTGCGGTAAAGATTACTCATCGCAATCTAATAGACATTATCTTTGAGTTTTTATCAACCAACGGTGATATGTATTTTTTATTATTTGTTTGCATCTTGTTCTTTTACTACATGTAATACCATACACCAGGCATGTGGTCCATATTTGGAGACAATATATGACTTGGGAAAGCTCCGTCTACCTAGGAATAAGATCTGCATTGAATTTATAGCGATATAAATCTGATCAATATATTGTCCACTTTTTGAAGAGACTGAATCAAAACCTACATTTGTCCGAAAATTCTACAGAAAATTTAAATGACTTTGTGAAAAATATATTCTCTCTCAGAACATGAAATTGAAAACATTTGAAATGATGTCCTTCCTTAATTTTTAATTTACATAATGATAGACAAGCATCCTTTTTTAGCTCAATTTGACAAAGTCAAGTTTGAGCTATTGCCATGGGTTGGTCGTCCGTCTTGTTGACAATTTCCGTTAGCACACCCTACATGTCACATCTCTCATCCGATCGTCTCTAAACTGCATATGGATTTTCGGGTGACATCTTAATGGGAGCCTCCCTTTTTTCCCAAAATTCATTAAAAAACATGGCCGCCAGCAGCCATCTTGGATTTCAAATTTCCATCAGCACGACTTGCAGCCCGCATTTATAGGAGAATTGTTTTGAAACATTACAGGGTTGTTTAGGATCACTTGTAGATAGGAGCTATCAAATTTGAAAGATCCGTAAAATATCCCAAATTTATTTTTATGTACCAAAACATTCTAAATAAAACCGATATGAATTGATAGAAGCATTTCCAGACAGGGGTCTTCCTTTCATATTTATTATTTTGTACCCAGAACTATATAAAACTTGTTATATGAAGAGATAGACATCTTTAAGATTAAATTCAATTATAACATCTTTTTTATCTCATCAGTTCAATTTAGACAAGGAGGCTGGTGATCGGCAGATATATCATCGTTACTGTATGGAGCGCAGTGCAGCACACTGTGCACATGTCTTCACTACTGTTTCTGAGATCACTGGAGTCGAAGCTGAGTATCTGCTCAAAAGGAAGCCAGGTACTTATTTCATATCCATTGCTTTATATTTGTGAAATACATCAAAATACAGAAGATTTCAAAACATTCAATACAAGATTCTGCCTTATTCTTGGACAATAGAAACCTATTACTTTGACAAAATTCTTGACGATGACGTAAACTGTAACAAAATTGTCTTCACAATTATTAGATTAATATTATCCATCATGACGTGGGATGGAAAAATCTCACCCTCGGGGCCAGATATTAAGGCCCGACACAAGGCTGGCTGAGTAGAGCTGACGTAGAATGCGTACAAATCTAAATAACGAAATGATGCAATATCATGAGTCTGCTTATAAACAATTCACCGTACTTTTTGCAAGAAACAAAACAACAGTCGACACAAAGCATGTTTTGTGAATTTGTGAATAATATCGTATTCATATCATCATTATGCTATACTATTAGGCCAATGAAAATTAAATGTCTGGTTTGGGTTACAAGCCGAAAAAAAAAAGGGTCGGTAGGTAGGCTTGAAGTTTTATTTTTTTAATTAATTTTTTTATTATGACATATTCTTATGACTTTTCAAGTGCATATTTTATTCTGCTTTGAAGATCATTATTTTTGTATAAATTTTAATATTACACAATACTTTTACTTAGAAATCAACCTATTCTGAGATGCTTAAATGTGTTTTTGTGTTTTATGAAATTTTTGGAGAAAAAATTAAATAGATTTTTTGAAAACCATGAAAAAAACTTTAGGGTAGGGGGTTTAAAATAGGGTCGGTAGGGAAACCCAAACCGCAAATAATTTTTTCTTTGGCCTTAGTATTCTTGAGGAAATTATCATAATTTGATAAATGTTTTTTCTAAATTATAAACTACAACGAAGTTAATATGTGGAAATGGCAATGAAAATACATGTCAAGATCAATTCTTGTTAAGTCCAATGAATTTTGTCCGATTATTTTGTTTTCTGGATGATTTGTTTAATTATTATTTATCCAGTTTCTTTCAGATTTGGTTTATAAATTACAAATTTAATATGTGAATTCTTGACCTTGCAATAAAGTTTGATAGTAACAATTCCTCAGTGTCTCAGATTAATATATATTTCTAGATGTGATCACGCCAAATGGGCTCAATGTCAAGAAATTCAGCGCACTCCATGAGTTCCAAAACCTGCATGCCATATCAAAGGAACGAATCCATGATTTCGTCCGAGGACATTTTTATGGGTGAGTAATTGGACTACTTGAAAATTAACTACTACCTTATAGAAATATTAATCAGTGAGAATTAGGACTGCAACAATTCATCGTGAATTCAATGCATCGTGATGCACTTATACATGATACACCATATTATTACCACTTTATAGGGCGTTCTCTAGGCCATTGATAATGTTTTTCGGGGCGTTCCAAATAGCGTATTCTTACCAAAACAGCGGGCCGCGGGCCGATAATGAGAAGCCTAGTTCAATATCGGCCCGCCGCCCGGAAACTATAGATCACGTTTATTATCGCGAGAGTTACGTCCCTTCAACTTCCGATATGGCGTGCTTATTTCAAGAAAATAATGGGAAGATGTATCCGATTTCCTCGACACTATATAGTGGTTTTATGATTGGAATTCACGCTATATGATTGAATTATTGTATCAAGCGTAAGTATGCATTGATAATTTTAGCTGTCAACCTCTCATTGGTTGTTACTCGTCTCCAATAATGGGTTTTCCCCTGTCCTATTTTCGAGACTCCGTCAGCTGGTCAGTCCGTGTCAGCTGACAAGTCAAATGGTATCAAATTTAAATGTTCTTGAAAATATTTCTCTCTTAATCTACTTCATTATTCCACTAAATCCTCAAATGGGTCAAATGTCCAAAACTGTGCTAATAATAGTAATAACATGATTTTTGAGGGCATTATGGTTTATTAACGGCCCTCTGGAATGATTAACAGCCCTCGGGCCTATTAGCGTCCCTCGACTTCGTCTCGGGCCGCTAATAGGCCCTTGGGCTGTTAATCATTCCAGCCGGGCCGTTAATAAACCATAACGCCCTCAAAAATCATGTTATTGTTATATTGTATCATGTCATGTGTATCACGTTACAGTAACAAAACTAACAATGTAGGATTGCTACGTATCATATCGTGGAAAACTGTGCAGCCCTACTGACAGTACCCACCTTTTCCTATTACTGCGCTCGGAATATCTCTGTGCCAAGCTAATCATGAGTAAATTGCCAGAAAAACTAATCTCAGAAATGGAGTTTACGGGCAAAAACTTGGTATTGATAGGGTTAAAGGTACGGATGACCTTCGCGGTGGGTATTTCTGTTAAATAGTCACATCCATTAAAAACGCCATAAACAGAAATAATATTAAAATATAGACAGTTTGTTCTTATACCAATCATAACTATCAGGTAATATCACATAGTATGTTATGGTCAAGTTTGTATGCTTTGTTATGTAAACAAAAATGTTTACATAACGCAACATACGAACTTGACAATAACATACTATTACGCGATATTTATGATTCGTATAAGAACAAAATACGTTTATGTTTTAATATTCTTTCTGTTTATGGCAGTTTTAATTGGTGGGACTATTTTAACAGCATACCCACTGCAAAGGCCATCCATGCCTTTAAGACTCAGCTATATGACTTACTGACTTTTCATTTTAGGCACTATGACTTTGATTTGGATAAGACACTATACCTTTTCACCGCCGGCCGATATGAGTTCACAAACAAAGGTGCTGACTTCTTCATAGAATCTCTTGCCAGGCTCAACTTCCACTTACAAGTGAGTGTATTATACACCGCAAACTAATTGCAAACTCTGTGCTAGGTTTATCTCCCTTGATGACTCGATTAGACCTCGGCCACCGGCAACATTTTACCCAAGTTTTGTGGACTTCTGCAAATATACTAAGCGAACAGAGCCAATGTTGCTCCTTACAGACATGTCTAGGATCACCTTTAGTTGGGAGCTATCAATTATTTTCCGTAATTCGTTAAAAAATATGGCCTCCAGTAACAATTTTGGATTTAACATTTCAATCCATCGGCACATCCTGCAGCCCACATTTATTGGAGAAATGTTTTGAAAATTTACAGGCTTGTTTAGGATCACTTGGGGCTATTGAGTATGAACAATTTTCGATGAAAAACAGGGCTGCTTGAATTATGCTCTTTGTGTGACTAAATGTTTCAGCACACCCTTATGCCAACATTTTTCATCCAATTGATCCCAAACTTCATACTGCTCTTCGGGTTGACCTCTGGTATTGCTTAAACATTTAAGCTTTCGGCATTCCTTATTGCTTCATTGACTGTAATGTATGGCATTATCCCCTCTTCAAGTTGAGCTACAGTGTCATTGATAATTTCATCCATGTGATCATAACTATACTTAACTCATACGGCTGATTGTTTTTCATACTCCTACACATATTGTCTCATATTTATTTCCAAATTTATCACTGATTTCTATTTTAATACTCACACCCACATGATTGTAACTCTTTCTTGTTGCCATATAATATGTTTAAAGATGCATAATCCGAATTAATGCTTGCAAATTACTATTTCTTGGCTTCGGAGGTAAACAATATTTGATATTCGAGTCAAGGAACCCACCCATTAAAGCTCAGAGTGATCAGATATCTATTTTTGAAATCTGTTATAACAGGTTTTGGGAAATTTTATACTATAGTTGTGGTTAGAATTATTTTTGGGCAAGATATCATATAATGTGCGTGATATCATATAATGTGCGTAAAGGCTCCCGAATGCAGCCTGTTTCAGTTATATATAGTATATATAGTAATAAAGTAAAATATCTTGATTGTTGGTTGGGGAGAGGGGGGTATAAAATACAGTTTTATTGAAATAAAGTGTTCCCACAAATGGGGTGCAGTGCCTGGGCCTGTGATCCTTAGGCTGAATGCTGAATACAGGCTCCCTGCTGAATGGGGTCCGTTTGAGATCAAAATGTGCCACAAGCCCCCTCCGTCGCTGAATAAAGGCTCCGGAATTGATTATGTTTCAGTTAGTATACAGTAATGTTTAAAGTGATATGCTGACTTTGTTTCGTTCAATATGTGCATGCATATACGTGTGGTGGGGTGGGGTCTAGAAATACAGTTTAGTGAAATAAAGTGGTCCCTCGCTCATCCAGTGACAAAAAAAAGAGAAGCATGACCATTCCATTTCTAATATAGAAATGATAATTTGTTCATTACTGCGGACACTAGAAAGTCACAAAGAACATTTATATACCCGTCATTTTGTGACGGGCAATCCCCTAGTATAAAATAAAACACTTAGTATTATTTATTATTTTTTGTTTTCAGAAAACCGGCAGTGATATGACTGTGATAGCCTTTATGATATTTCCAGCTCGGACCAACAATTTTAATATTGATTCCCTGAGAGGTCAGGCTATTTCAAAACAGCTTAAAGATACAGTGCAGCAAATACAGAACTCTATGGGGAAGAGGATGTTTGAGACCTCTCTCAGGTGTCTATATATCTCGGACTTATTGTGGCCCATAAACAAGCCTTGAAATAGTGTGCCTGTCATTTGCAGATTGAGGTCCCCAGAGGGTGAATTTAGTGATGCTACCCTGCATAGCAGGCTAGCATCACCAAATTCACCCTCTGGGGACCTCATTCTGCTTACACCTCAGCAGAATGAGGTTCCCAGAGGGTGAATTTGGTGATGCTAGCCCGATATGCGGGGTAGCATCACTAAATTCACCCTCTGGGGACCTCATTCTGCAAATGACAGACACACTATTTCAAGGCTTGCCCATAAGACACTGGGGTCCTGTGAAGCCTCGAGAATTTGTTTGGTTTTATAAGTCTTTGGTACTAAACTTAATACTTGGTGATGGTTAATTATTTGATTCATACAAATTTAGTTGTAGTGATGCTGTACTTCCCCAGTAATGAATCATAAGATTGTTTTCAGCTTTTGCCTAAAAATAATATATGTTTATGGTAACGGGGGAAAAAAAGTTGGGGCGGGCAGGGATAAATAATTTGTATCGTTGTTTGAGCGCACTACCGTAGGTATTGGGAGGTATAATGAAGAATCGGTAGTACGTTTAATAAAAAACGATAGTGACATCAACCACCGGCCATGTACACAAGAGCCTTGTCATCTTATAATAAATACCTATTTCTGGTGTATATAATGCAGATCTACTACTGATCAGCACAGTTTTACTATGATCAGAGATTGATAAACACAATATTTATATTTTTCACAGGGTCGATAAAATTGGTAGGGGCAGAAGTCGAGTTTAGCGGCAGGCAGGTTACTAGAAAGATAACTTTTTTAACTCAACTTTACTTTGTAAAGTTTGAGCTATTGCCGTGGGTTGGTGTCCGTCATCCGCCCCTGTGTCCGTCAACAATTTCCTATGGCTCACCCTACAGGCAGCATCCCTCATCCAATCATCACCAAACTTCGGGGTGACCTCTAGATGGGAGCCATCAATTTTTTCTGAAATTCGTTAAAAAACTGGACCACCGGCAGCCAATTTGAATTTCAAATTTGAATCTATCTGCACACTCTGTAGCCCGCATTTATTGGAGAAATGTTTTGAAAATTTACAGGCATGTTTAAGATCTCCTCTAGATGGGAGCTATAAAATTTTAGCGATTTTCGAGGAAAAAATGGCCACCAGCAGCCATCTTGGATTTTAGTCTTTGCATGAATAAATCCTTTGGCTCACCCTATGGCTCACATCCCTCATCCGATCATCACCAATTTTCGTATGGATCTCCGGGGTGACATCTAGATGGGAGCCATTTTTTTTTTTGAAATTCGATCAAAATCATGGCCGCCAGCAGCCATCTTGGATTTTACTCTTTGCATGACTAAATCCCTTGGCACACCCTACAGGCCACATCCCTCATCACCAAACTTCATATGGTTCTTGTGGGTGACCTCTAGATGGGAGCCATCTATTTTTATCCGAAATTTGTTAAAAAACATGGCCGCCAGCAGCCATCTTGGATTTCAAAATTGAATCCTTCGGCTCAGCCTGCAGCCTGCATTTATTGGAGAACTGTTTTGAAAATTTGCAGGCATGTTTAGGCAGCCTTCTTGGATTTTACTCTTTGCATGACTAGATCCGTTGGCACACCCTACAAACCACATCCCTCATCTGATCATCACCAAACTATATATGGATCTTCATGGTGACTTTTAGATGGGAGCCATCGATATTTGTTAGAAATTCGTACAAAAACATGGCCATTTTGGATTTTACTCTTTGCATGACTAAATCCGTCAGCACACCCTACAAGCCACATCCCTCATCCGATCATCACCAAACTTCATATGGATCTTCAGGGTGAACTCTAGATGGGAACCATCGATTATTCCGGAAATTTGTTAAATAATAATATAATAATAATAATAATATTTATATAGCGCCTATCCCCCGCAAGGGGCCCTAAGCGCTTTACACATTATATAAATACACAAGAAATGCACATGGAAAATAATCAATAGATATGTGGAATTATATATAATCAGATTTTGTTAGTTTTCTTTGTGTCGGGGTAGCGTCGTCGGAATATGTGAGTTTTTAAAGCAGATCGAAAATCGGTTAGCAAGCAAGATTGTCGCATTTCATTTGGTAGAGAGTTCCAAATGTCGGGACAGGCTACAGAGAAAGCTCTGTCGCCGACGGTCAAAAGATTTGCACCTTGAGGGCAGAGAAGGGACGATTCACCAGAACGAAGTGTTCGCCGGGGAGTGTATGGATATATCAGACTGTTAATATATTCGGGAAGGGATTCAGAGACAAACATCCAACGGAAACCAAATGTTGCTATTTTGAATTGTATCCGATCTTTGATAGGTAGCCAGTGAAGGTCGGCGTGCATGGTTGTTACGCTACAGCCTTTCCTTCTTCGGAGTACAATTCTGGCGGCGGTGTCCTGCAAGCGTTGAAGTCTGTTGATTTGCAAATCGGGGAGCCGGAATAATAATATGTTACAGTAGTCTAGACGACTCATAACAAATGAAGCAACAAGTTTTTTTGCTGCGTCAACAGTGAGATATTTGCGGACCTGGCCAAGGCGTCGCAGTTCCAAAAATATAGACTTGCAGAGGTGGTCGATATGTGTCTCCATAGACAGTGTTTGATCGAGATGGACTCCTAGATTTTTGACACACGAAGAGAAGATAATAGTGTCACGATCTGCTTGCAGTGATGTAATGCACAATTGGTTGACAATGGATGGTTTTGCAACCCACATGGCTTCAGTTTTGTCGTTGTTTAACATCAGTTTATTGGAGGTCATCCAGGTTTTAACAGAGGAAAGACAGCTCTCGATCCTATTCACTAGGTATGAGTCTTGATCGGGTCTGCCGGAAAGGTATAACTGTGTGTCGTCTGCATACATGTGTACACATATGCCTTCAGATCGTATAACAGCACCGATAGGTTTGGTGTAAAGCAGGTATAGAATTGGTCCTAGAACAGAACCCTGGGGCACGCCAAAATCAAGATTGTAATACTTTGATAACAGATTGCCAATTTGTATTCTCTGTTGACGACCAGTTAGGTAAGAAACGAACCACTGTAGGACAGTACCGGAAATGCCGAATGATCTTTCTAGTCGATGTAGCAGAATTTGGTGATCAATCGTGTCGAACGCGCGCTAAGGTCTAACAAACACAGAATAGAAACGAGACATGGCTGACAGTGACCATCTTTGATTTTACTCTTTGCCTGACTAAATTCTTCGGCACACCCTACAGGCCACATCCCTCATCCAATCAGCACCAAACTTCATATAGATCTTCGGGATGTCCTCTAGATTGGAGCCATCGATTTTTTTCCGAAATTTGTTATAAAACATGGCTACCAGCAGCCATCTTGGATTTCATATTTGAATCCATCCTCACACTCTTGTTTCAAATAAAAATAATTTCATCTACACAATATAAGACCTTTACTGTAACTTTTTGACTTTCCCTCTTCTTTATCATTCTATTCATTGCTCATCCAAAAATTAACCCCTTCCCAAGTTAGCTACAGTGTCATTGACACATTAATTTATTTAGGCACCTAATTCACATGCAGGGATGCTGAACTTCCCTGCAAATAAATCATGAAATTGTTTTCAGCTTATTCAATGCTTTAACCCTTTACCCAACAGAACGGCCCTGTGCCAATGCATTCTCTTATATATGCGAGTCGACCATAGGTTGCCTCGCATATATAAGAGAATGCATTGGCTTAACACATATTAAAAATGATAAAATTGTCAAAGAATGTAGAAAAATATTATAAAAATTGTTAAAAAATGTAAGAAAAAATTATAAAATTGTTAAAGAATGTAAGAAAAAATGGTAAAAAGTGTTAAAAAAAGATTTTTTTTAGGCCAATGCATTCTCTTATATATGCGAGGCGACATATGGTCGATTCGCATATATAAGAGAATGCAATGGCACAGGGCATAACTGTAACCATCACAATGTGGTCAATGAACCGGTTCCAATGATATCCATATTTGTATGGTGTTATTGAGACAGACCGAAGATATTTTAGGCTGTTGAAGCTTTATTTGGGCGTTTTTGGCCGGTTTGTTGGGTAAAGGGTTAACCCTTTCTATACTAAATACTCATTGACGAGTAGTTCCCTTAATAAATAGTTCAACAAATGGCCATTTGAACTTATTATCTGAATATTTCCCAACAATGAATATGAATCATTCTGCTCTTGTATTATCTATTTTTCTAGCCGTTGTCTGCTTTTATTACCTGAACACCCCTCTAAAATAATAATAGACCGATAATATGATGAAAATGATTTTAATTCCAGAGGTCAACTTCCAAAAGGAGAAGATATCTTGTTGACTGAAGACATTGTTAAATTGAAGAGATGTATCAACCAAATGAGGGTATTGTCATTAGTTTAATTAAATTACTAATATTAAATTTGTGCAGTTTTATTTTTGCTCAAACTTTTACTTTGAGCACAATGAATTTGGCCTTCTCAGTATGCGAATTAAAAACTGACAATATTATTTCCGTAAGTCTTACATCAGATGGCAGTTCCTCTTTGTGATAATGAACCCAAATGTTGATTCCTTAATTGTCCCCTGTAAAATTTATTTTCGGGGGACTATTGTAATCAGCTCCGTCCGTCCGTGGCATTGTGGTGCCGTCCGTGCGTCTGTTGCACCGTCCGTCCATCCGTCTATCCGTCCGGAGTTATAACTCCAGTACTGATCATCCGATTTGATAGAAACTTGGTATGTAGGTGTCTCAACCAAGCACACAGGTGCTCTGCAATTATCGGTTTGATCCGATGTTCTTTTATTGAGTTATTTCCCTTTTTTTCAACTTTGTTTTTACTTAGAAAATTTCTCATTTTTTCGGTTTCCGGATGATATCTCAAGTTTGGATCCTTTTATTGCAAATACTGTTTTTATGTGGATCAATCATATCAAGATACAGGTTGAGTTCGAATTTGAGTTTGATCCGATGATTTTTCCTAGAGTTATGGACTTTTTTCGACTTAGAAAATTCAATTTTATTCTTTTTTCTTTGGTTTCCGGATGATAACTCAAGTTTGGATTGTTTAATTGGAAATTCTGTTTTTTTGTGGGTCGTTCATATCAAAATACAGGTCAAGTTCGAATTTGAGTTTGATCCAATGATTTTTCCCAGAGTTATGGGCCTTTCCACTTTGAATTTGTTTTTTTATAATTTTCTGTATGAGGGTACCTTCATGGTGTAATCAACTCCTCCTACAGTTTTGATCGTAGATATTTGAAACTTCAGAGTCATTGTTACCCACATATTGCAGATGTGCAACATGTATATAGATGACGGAAAAATTACTTTTTAACGGAATTATTAACCCTTTCGACTTAGAACATTTCAACATTTTTAGCTCAACTTACTTTGTAAGTTTGAGCTATTGCCATTGTTTGACGTCCGTCGTCCGTGTGTGCGTGTGTGCGTGTGTCCGTCAACAATTTCCTTTGGTGTGGGCTATAGGTCGTACCTTTGGTCTGATCTTTATGAAATTTGTCATGAATGTTGACATTGACATGTAGATGGGAATGAGTCATTTTGGGGTCATTCGGCCAAAAAACATTGCCACTGGTGGCCATCTTGGATTTCAAAATTCAATCCATTGGCGCGGGCTACAGGTTGTACTGTTTGTCTGATCATCATGAAATTTGTCATGGATGTTAATATTGACATGTAGATGGGAACGAGTCATTTTGGGGTCGTTCGGCCAAAAAACATGGCCGTCAGCAGCCATCTTGGATTTTACTCTTTGCATGACTAAATCCTTTGGCGTGGGCTACTGGTCGTAGCTTTGGTCGGATCTTCATGAAATTTGTCAAGGTTGTTAACAATGACATGTAGATGGGAATGAGTCCTTTTGGGGTTAATCGGCCAAAAAACATGGCTGCCAGCAGCTTGGATTTTACTCTTTGCATGACTAAATCCTTTGGCACAGGTTAGACATTTCAATTAGCACCTTTCCTATTCCTCCATTGACTGTCAACCATTAAATTATTCCCCTACATAAGTTGAGCTACAGTGTCATTGACACTTTCATTTTTAATTTCTTTAACAAAGCGGCATCGACTTGCCACGTTGTCGGGGGACACTGTGGTCGGCCAACCTTTTATTGTTGGTGCAGAGGGGCAGGGTTCACACTGTCGGCCAAATTTTAGAAAATGGCCAAAGAAAGTTTCACCTTTATTGGGGATTTGGGATTTGACCCGGGAGGATTTGGAAGGGGCGACAACCCTTCCCTACAACCCACTTTTGAATGATTTTGGGTGTTATGAAATGGTATGGACATTACATAACACATGAGGATGATCTAGGCATGATGATCATTTTTGTTATTTCTTTTTCTTTCTTTGACTTTCCGTTGACTGTGCTGTTGTTGTTGTTTTGGAGTTGATGTCCCTGGCTTGCGATTTTTGCCGTCTGTTTATTTCTTCAGCTTTGTAATCTGCCATGTCATTTTTGCTCTTGCCATCGACTTCAGAGCACTCTGAACGATTGGGTCATTCTCCACTGATTAGGTGGAGCCGCTGTTGGAGTTGTTGTTGCTGGTGATGGAGATGGAGGACACCGGGCTGTGGTGGTACTCTGGTGTCCATGGTTATAACGTGTCAATCTCCACCCCGAAGTCTGTGGCAGGGATGTCCGGGGTGACATAGGCGACCCTGTCTCCGCTGACCTCGATGACGATGGCAGGAACATCCAGGGTGTCAATGGCGTCTGGTGGTGGCAACATTGACGGAGGCCAAGTGGGGGGAACCGGGCATCTCTCAGTTATCCCCTGTCTCCACTAGGCCCTGCTGTCGCCATTCCTTCAGTAGAGGGTTCTACCGGGGTGACCTGGAACTTCAAAACCATGTCCAGCCTGCCCGTATTAGCATGGAGAGACCAGCTAATACAATGGGCAGAATGGAAGCCGCTCAGCACGCTGTGGACTGGGGATTAACCCTTTCGGTGCCAAATTTGATTTTTGTATCAACCCATATTTCCTTGATCATTTTTCAAATTTATTGATTATAATAATGTGATTCATTGATGGAAAGAGCTCTAAGAGCTCTAATCCCCAGCGTGCTGAGCGGCTTCTAAGAGCTCTTTCCATCAATGTATCACATTATTATAATCAATAAATTTGAAAAATCATCAAGGAAATATGGGTTGATACAAAAATCGGACTTGGCACTGAAAGGGTTAAATCCATAGTCAGCCAAGTCCAACAAAAAAATCAACGGCCACTCAAAGGATTAGCTAAGAGCTCTCGCTGGCATGTCCACCCACTGAGTGATCGGAAGTGTGAATGAAAAAGAAGAATTTCAATTGGCCAAATTCAAGGTTATAGTCAACCTCAAATTATCATCAGATCTCCATGAAATCCTTAATTCAATAACATTTAATCAGCAGTTGTTCTTCTGTGTACGAATAACAATTTATCAAAAGTCACACATGCTTACTTATCAAAACAATGATGCATAGCTGTTAGAAATATACACCTGGACAAGTGACAATACTCTACAACTGAAATTAAACTGTACTTTATTAATCAAGTGACAATAGTTTACTGCTTTTTGGTTTCACAGTAAGACAATGTAGGCGAATCAGTGATCCTTTGTGTTGATATACGTGTACTTTGCCGGATAACCTATTTAAGATTTTGCGGTTCCCAAATTTGTAACTTAATTCCCTGTGTGTTGTCACAAGTTGGTGCATATCGGAATATCGGGTGCATATCAGGCTTCGTCGTTGGATGGTTTGATGTGACAATGATCCATTCAATTTACATACTGAGCCTCCGTTATGTATATATTAACTGTTAGACACTAATCAATATTTTATGTAATGACAATAGTCACCGACTCTTGTTTTTCTGCCCAAAAGGTAGTCCAAGTCTTCTCGTACTAAAACCAGCTAAGATATTGGGATGGCGAGATGCTGGATTTTAGTCCGAGTTCACCCCCATAGGCTCTTTATAACACGAGTTAAGTGTTTCTGACCCACTAAAATAAAACCACAATTATATGAAATAAAATATCACAATTGCGACAATAAACGGATTTTTTCCGCAGAAGACATGATATTTGATCTGAAACCCACATCGGTAGTGAATTGAAAGCGGTAATTTAATGTGAAAAGAGACATTTACCGCAGTGTTGACATATTTTTAAAAGTGTGCGAACTCAGTTGACCTCGCGAACTGTGTTCGGCATTTTCCGGTGAAAATATTACGTAGATTTTCGACTAAACACGCACATGACAATGAATTCTCCATTGTAATCGTAATTATGTGTGTCAATAAATAAATAGATTAAGTAAACATTGAAGATATAAATGTAATACATTAAATAAATTACGGGAATTACAACCCTCTCACAGTTTAAAACAGTGTAAACACAACGAGCATTAGAATACTTATGGGGGCTGCCATCTTGTTTGTATCGAAATTCGTCTCGGCCAAAACAAACTCCGGACTATGCCGAAGTTCTTCGGAACACTTTGGCTTTCCGTTAAAACGTAAACAAACATATGAACAAAGTGATGTTAGTGGCAATCAACCGGAATATTCTATGTGTAATTAAACATGAAAGTTAGATTATTATACACCATTATGACCATATGATGTCACTCTTTCCGATGTATATAGCATCATGTATTGATTTGTTAGGTAAATCGAGTAAAATACACCACAAATTCCCGCCACAAACCCTGGGCGTAACTCGTGTTATAAAGAGCTAAAATCCAGCATCTCGCTAAAATCCAGCATCTCGCCATCCCAATATCTTAGCTGGTTTTAGTACAAGAAGACTTGGACTACCCAAAAGGGGCCTTTATTTTTGGCTTTTCAACCTCATAGATTGTCAGGGTGCTTTAAAACAAGCAGATGTTTTATGTATTCTTTATCTTGTTGGCAGAATGTACAAAGATTTGAGGGTATGATTTTACATTAACTTCTTGAGAGAAAATCCATAGTTATTTAGATTTATATATTAACAACAACTGAACGTATATTAGTATGATATTACATGTAAATAGCAGTCTACTCATTATAATCTACCTATTTATTCATAATAAGATCTGTGCACTGTGACGCTATGTTCTATTCATACACATTAGGCCAAAGCGAAAAATAGGTGTGTTTCCACTCCCATCCATAAAAAAAACAGGGGCGAGGGGGTGGCCTTTCACTTTATTTTTTTTTTTCACTTTATTTTTTCGCGGGGAAATTCAAATATCATATTTGTGCTATCTTTCTAATAATTATGTCATTTATGAACTTATTGTGAAGGCTAACAATGTATGTACTGAATTTCAGTGCCTTGTATTTAATCTACATGTGCAAATTGTACATATGTTCATTAATATTCAATAAAACAACTAGTTTCAATATTTACAACAGTGTAGAATAACTTTCCACATAATTGGGCGTCAAGGCCTTTGGGGTGATTCTTTTCATAGACTTGAAAAAAGGTGTTGCAGTGGGGAACCTTTGTCATTTTGTTTCTGCCTTGCGCCATGTGTATGCATTTAAAAAACTTAAGTGCCAACACGCTGCTGGCACTTGTTTGGGACGACATGTTGACACTATTTCCCGGATGTTGGCAAAATTGTTTTAGATCTTCCGGTAAATATACACTCCGCTTCCGTTCGGTAAATTACCGTAGGCCTATATCATCCGGTTGTTACAGTCCGTTCTTTTCAGACACCGTTGGAAGTTTTGGGACAGATGTATTCTTTGCGATTGCGTTCGCGTAAATATTGTGTAGCATTATTTTGCCGGTATATTTGGGCATGTCGTTAGTTGACGTACATTAATAATGCGGTCATAAACTCATCACCCTAATGCCGCCATGGAGCTTCATTTTACAGTGTGTCTGAAAACCACGTGCGCGTTTGTTTTTGTTTACAATCTGTTGCTATATCGGTCACAACACGGAATTTTATTGTCAGTGGGTCGATTTAATAACCAAATAAGGAGACAATTTTAGTATGCTTGTTTATGTGAGAGGTCTATATATAACAATATAAATAGTGTAGTATTAATTCACGTGGAAATAGTAAATACATCGTATTTTATTTTTCGGGATTTGGAAAATAAATAAAGTGAGTTTCGTCGGGGGGTTTTGAGGTGGGGCGGGCGGGGGAGTGGAAACATGCCTATTTTTCGCTTTGGCCTTAGCAGTAATATAACAAATTATAACCAAAAGAAATAAACATTAGGCCATTAAAATAAAATATCTGTGTTCTCAGGCAATTAGTCACAATTTTGAGATGATGGAGGGAGGCTATTTATTTAAATTTTTATTAATATCCCATACTCCAAAAACCTCTAACGAGGCTTTTTAAAAGAATATTTCAGGTGCCTGAGAACACAGATTTTTATTTATTTGGCCCTATCTAAAAAATATTGATATCTCAACGTGTCATCCCTTCATCCTATAGCTAAATTGATTTACATCAGGAGAAACTCCCTTCGGTCATGTTGTCCTTCACAAATAAAATTTAATAGGTCACCTCAAATTTTGTTCAGGACAACGTCCTCGACCAATTGCTTATAATCAATGCTCGATACAGCCCTGCTTTGACTCACTTTGAGAAAATCTACAATGAATAAAAATCATGATTACTTCGTGTTATGTTCTATGAAAATTTGTTTCATGTCCTTACTGCCCATGTGGTTTAACCCTTTCTAGACTGGAGCTTCCTGAAATTGTTTGTGAAAACACTGTGCCAATGCATTCTCTTATATATGCGAGTCTCCCATAGGAACTCCCGTCATGAAAGGGTTAACAAAGTCTTTACTCATTATTGATAGGATTTAATCTTTTTTCAGGTAGTTAATCTTTATAATTTTAGCAATTCATCATAGAGACGATATATAGAGCTAGTAAATGTACTCATATTAGAAATTAACAAATTAAGATGGAACAAAAAGCAACTTTTTTTGCATTAAATACTTCTCATATGTTTGATGAACTGTTAACAATCATGCTTGGCACAAAACAACAAGCTTGGTTGGTGGTTGGGTAATGTGTGTACATGATAATTTACAATACCATATTTTTAGTGTCCTGTGAAAAGGCATAGAGAAATTTCTTTGAATGTTCAATTTTCTGGTTGTATAATTTACACACATTACTATTAAGATTTAGTAATTAAACTAAACTTTCAGAGTATGTTTATTTGTAAAATTATCATGCTGTTAACCCTTTGAGTGCCAGGTCCAATTTTTGAATCAACCCATATACCCTGTGCCAATGCATTCTCTTATATATGCGAGTCGACCATAGGTCGCCTCGCATATATAAGAGAATGCATTGGCCTAACAATTTTTTTTTTTTTAATATTTTTTACAATTTTAATAATTTATTCTTATATTCTTTAACAGACTTATTCTGTAGGTTTAGGGCCAATGAGATCGGCCCCTGGCACTCAAAGGGTTAATCAGTGTAACCTTCATGCGAGTTGATATATTTACTTCATATAATCTGCAGACAGATTTGTGTCATGGTCACATGGCACTAACTATAACGATACATTTATATTTAAAACCAGTTGTGCACTTTGTGAAAAAAGGCTCATATAGACCCCTATCTGTCAATATAACATAAATAATCAAGTACCGACTGATAATAGAATGGGTCTTTTGGACACTTCGTCTTTTACCATGGATATATGACGTTTTGACGTTACATTGACTAAGTCAACCAACTTATGATAATTTAACACAATACGCTTGTTGCAGCAAATACTGCAAATTCACAACAATGCATTAGTGATGGGGACAAATTTGATATTCAAATCTGACAAACACCGAATAAAATTGGCGATGTCGACATGCAATCGAATCTCATATATGTGCAGGGCCCTACATTTCCCTTTCCAATTTTTGAGCGGGTATACTCTTTTGAGAAAATTCCACATAACTTTCTGGTTGTGTAAATGCACAGAATCAGCAATGGACCACCATGATGAAAGACAATTTTATACTTTACACCTTTCAATGAACAATATAACTATTTATTTATTTATAAACAGTAATATTATGAAGATAATTGTTCAATTTATGTGGGTTAGCTTAATGAAAACCAGTTAATACATCAGGACACCATGATGCCAAAACATGTTTGCAGCCCAAACCTTAAACAAGACTGTACATGTTGCCTTCAGACAACTGATTTCACCTGACTAGACTTGACCTACACAGAAAAGCTTTGATTACTATATGACGTGACATCCAGTGGTTTCATTGCACAATTTTTGCACTTGCATTATTTCCATGCCTTATAGAGGTTCATTAAAATCTTATACAATCATTTGTAAGATTCTTTCTATTAAGTTCACATCGGGGTCGTTCTATATGCTTTTCATTTAAGAAATGAATGTAGTTTGAGTGTGTTCTATTGAAGAGTATTGTGCTATGGCTTTTTGATTCACACTAAATGTGCCCCAATAGCCACAGTGACATACTCCTCAATAAAACACACTCAAACTATATTTATTTCTTATATTGATATAGTTTTTTCCTTATTAATTGCTATAAAAGCTCAATTTTTTATCTGATATCTGTCTGCAGTTTGGATACTATACCAAGCTGAATTATAAGTTAGCCCAATACTCTACTTGTGAATTATATGTTAGCCCAATACTCTAATTGTGAATTATCTATCGATTAGATTGAAATCTTTTATACTGTTTGGATCACTAATTAAGCAACTTAGTCTCATCAATATTTTTCGTTTCGATTTTACTCGTTCCCGATCTTTCCCATTTTACCCCCTTTTCATGGTATTTTTAGCTTCGTCATTTTACACCCTTTTTTCGCTGTTAGCATTTTTTATCATGTTACCACCCCCAATTTACCAGTAACTTTTTTTTTCGATTTGTAATATTATGTGCTTTTGTATTTCTTAGTAAAGTCTCACTTATAGTTTTACGTTTTTTGTTGATGTCCAAAATTATGTCTTATATTTGCAATTGTATTTTATGTTTAACATGTCAAGCGGTTTAGAGCATTTCGGTGGATTTTACGCTATAGAAACTGTTATCTATTTATTTATTTATTTATATTGCCTTTACTGTGGTTGAGAGTTAGGTTAAGTTTGCGTATTTTGTAGTTAGGTACTTTGTATATAATTTTATCCATTCGTTATTTACTATTATTTTAGGATGGGTGCCATGTCTGTATTGTAAGCGCATTGAAACTAATTTATTGTATAATGCGCTCTAAATGTATCTATAATAATAATAATAATGGCTGCACACTTAAAAACATGCCATGTTATTCTATCTACCACTTTTAGTCATCTAGGTCAATGTTGGCTCATGTTATGGTGTGTTTTATTCGAATATAAAATGCTTGACCCAAATGGCTATTGACTAATCACTAAACAGGATATAGTGTGCCACACACTGGCAGTGTAAATTTATGATCAAATTAGAAAAATATGATTGAGTTGAAAACTGGCGAGTTACCCTTAATAAGATAATTTTAGTGAATTTTTATCATGATAGCACAATATCTTTAGCGAGGTCGTTCATTGGCGATTATTTGGTATGTGAGACTTCCTCAAAAGTGTTGTGTATGATGGCCAGTTACAATTAATGCATTTTAAATCCAAACCCATGTTTGCCATAGCCACCGCAACTCGACCCTGCATCTCTGATGTGATTCTTGTTAATTTTATATTTTTATTGCAGCGGACAGGGCTTCCACCAATATGCACACACAATGTAGTTGATGATAGCAAGGATCAAGTTCTTAATGCTATTAGGAAATGTCAGTTATTTAACAACAGGCATGACAAAGTTAAGGTAAGCCACATTTTAAATATCCAGATCCCAAAAGTATTTAAGGGAGGGGGACAGTGAGCTAGAACTTAGATAAACAAATCACCATGGGGCGATTCCATTCACTACGCTCGGCTACAATGAGTAAATTACCCTGGGTAAAAGTGAATGGAATGATTTTTAGTGGCTGGAGTAATCTAAAAATAGAATACTGGAGTAATCTAAAATTGCAAACAAAACATTTTTTTATTCAGGAAATTTGACAAAACTCACACTGGGCGTGTCGAACAGACGAAGACTTAAGTAAATCAGCAAAAATATCTGATATTCACAATGAAACTAACGAGAATTTTGACTTTTATGGAACAAGCAAAATACCTAATTTTAGAACAACCTTGACACTAAGTATCTAAAACTTTGGATAAATAATTTTAACTGTCATTCAATTGAATTATATATTTCTGAATGATATATTACATATTTATGACAAATTTTTAAAAATTAAATTCATTTAGTCCATTACATAAATATTTTCCATGTGCTTTCTCAGTTGACAACCGATGTTTTCGCGGAAAGTGACATCACATTACAATACTCTAGAAATTACACCTCCTCGGCCGTAGGTGTAGCCAGGGTACTCCGAGTATTTACGCTGAATTTACGCTCTATCATTCCATTCATTGCCCATTGTAATTTCATTACTCGTAGTACGCGAGCATAATGAAAGGAATCGCCCCCATAACATAATCATTGATGACTGATTTCATAGTTAGCATGTAGCTTCACCTTTATAATTATATTGATAAGTGACATGTGACTGTTGAGTCATACACTATCCAAAAGTCGCTTCAAGTTGTGATCCTTGAGGAAGGTCACTCATAATGTGACTGCTTCGTCACACCTAGATGTGAAATAGGTTCCTAGCAGTTGGGCAAGTTCCAGTGTTGATGAGTGGATGTGCATACAGTAATGCCCTAAGTAATCGACTCTTTAACCACAGCAGAATTATGGGTAACTTTTCAGGATTTAGTCGGAAATATGGCTTGTTGCAATTCATCGGAAAGCTCTCGGGGAGAGCTTTCTGATGAATGGCAACAAGCCATATTTCCGACTAAATCCTGAAAAGTTACCCATAATTCTGCTGTGGTTAAAGAGTCGACTACTTAGCCTACTTAGGGCATTACTGTATGTATATGAAGTGCCTGTAAAATGGCAGCAGGCATTATATTTGGCTCATCAGTAGTTGTTAATAATGTAATGTTCAATAAGCATTTATGGACTTAAGTGATAAGCCCCATTTTAAATTATCCAAATTATTATTTGTTTTTGATATTGGATCTGAATGGCTAAAATAGTTTTGTTCATGTTGTGTAACAAACTTGAGTTATGGTTTGATAAATACCGATCGGAATCCGACCATGTCGTGATGTAAGCGTGACAACTTTGACAAAGTAATCTGATTTTAACCAAATTTGGACTCATGAATTTTGCCCAAATTTCTCATGAATCTTTTGGATTTGTTCGAAAACCAGTCCTGCCCGAATTTTATGAGTTCTGCCTCATGGATTGTTTACTAAGTGTCTATTTCCCGACATAAGCGAGATAACTTTAACAACCGTAATCCAATTTTGACTAAATTTGATTCATGGATTCTACTCATGAATCACTTGGATAAGTTCGAAAACCAGTCCTGCCAGAATTTTTTCAGGAGTCATATGCGTCCCAGAGTGTTTTAATTACGGTTTCTATTTTCGCCATGTAAGCGAGATAACTTTAACAAATGTAATCTGATTTTGATGAAATTTTAACTGTAGCTTCTACTCTTTTTAACATTTTTATTACAATACATGTATGTTCATGATCCGTTCTCTTGACAGGTTGTCTTTCACCCTGAGTTCCTGTCTTCGACAAATCCACTTTTTGGTCTCGAGTATGAAGACTTCGTAAGGGGATGCCATCTAGGAGTGTTTCCATCGTATTATGAACCATGGGGTTACACACCAGGTAAATATCATAAAACAAAATACATTGAGTTTTCAGGCTAGGGTTCGTTCAGCCCCTCGGTTTTGACAAACCCACCCGCTGAGCGCACATAGTTTAAACATTGCACATGCTTTGTTTGTGAACTGGAACATGATATACTGACATTACATTCATTTTTCAAATACATGAATAGTAACACATACCGCAAGTATACAGTGTGGAGACATTCATTCTTCAAATACTGGAATAGTAAAATTGTTTATGCGAGCAAGCAGTGTCACTTAGTAGTTGCATGATAGACTGCATTTTGAAATCTCCGACCCTTGACCTTATCACAAGTATACGGTGTGGAGACTGAAAAGGTTTGCACGGGTGACCAATTCACACATGTGCACCAATACCCGGCAAGGGAAATTGAAGAAAGTTTTCATTTTTGTATAAGGACACAGGTAAAGCAGTTCGGTATTATTAAATAAATTTCAAAGTAGCAAAGTGCCATCTGGAAATTATGATTAATATTGCTACACAGTCATCAAACTACAGGTATCTATGATCAAAGCATGCATATTATTTTTGCCCCTACCCTTGTTGACAACAGCGAGCCACAAATTAATCCATCTCCATTCACATTCTGCTGATTAACCTATTGTCTTATATTCGCTGGTCATAAACACTGACATCATAATAATGCGAACCCTACCTCAAAAGTTGTCCTGCCCAATCTGACACCCCTAAATTACTATTTCTTCATCTTCGGGGTTGTAAAATATTTAATTTGAGTCGAGGAACCCACAGAGTTATTTCTGATATGATTTACGAATTCTATTGATCTTCTCTACCTCGACTCCCATATATGGTTATGCCTGGTTCAAACTAGAATTCCCTGCTCGTGTCATCACAAATGTAAACAAACATCTTCATTCATGCGTGTTCGGCATTATAACTTGTCTCTTTTCATGAATAAAACATAATTACTGAAGCGGGATTAAGTATACCTATGTATATGCATTCCAACTATAACAAAATACTGTCATTTTTGTGTTTGGAGATAATTTTTGTCATCTTTTATTCCGATCTGCCAAAGCCACCGCGAACTATGACCTTGCGTGACTTGCCAAACTCTCGTTATGGCATCCAAATATTTTCCGGTATATTTTTTGATAGGCTGACAATTATTTGAGGTGTAGAAAATACATAGATTTAAAAAATAAAAATCTAATAATGTTGAACTTTGAAGGGTCAACTTAAATCAAATATTTTTTACCCCCGAAGACAAAGAACTAGTAAATTAGGCGTGTTAACCCTTCCATGACTGGAGCTTCTGAAATTTTGCGACAACCCATAGGGAGCCTCGCATATATAAGAGAATACATTGGCCGAACAAAATTTACCTTGACCTGGTAAGCCAGTGCATTTTCCTATATATTTGACGCTCCCTATATAAGAGAATGCACTGGCACAGGATCTCAATGCTGCACCAGCGCAGCTCCCGACATGAAAGGGTTAAATTTGACAGTGTATCTTTAAATTCTGTTACAGCTGAATGCACTGTTATGGGTATTCCAAATGTGTCAACAAACCTATCAGGATTTGGTTGCTTTATGCATGATCATATAGCAGACCCTAAGAGCTACGGAATATATATCGTTGATAGGAGGTTCAAAACTACTGATGATGCAATCAATCAACTTGTACAGGTAAGATCTATCATCAAATTAATTTCAATGGACCTTTCTACGTCTGTCAATCAATTATTATTAACAGATATTTTCCACCAATCAACGATTTCTTATTGTCAAACAACTGTCTTGTAGTCAAATAATTTCCCCCGTCTCGCTCCCATAATTCAAACTAAGATATAGAGTTATTCCCCTACCATTGAAAATAATACATTTTGCAGTACAATCCAGATGAAACTTAAGCACAAAAAACATGTCGGTACCTGAACAAAAACATGTTCACAGTTTATTACACTGGACAAGTTGATAATACAATGTTTTGGAGCTTCCTCTTTCAAATCGTATAAGTTGATAATACAATGTTTTGGAGCTTTCAAATGGTATATAATATGGCATATATTTTATATAATGTGATCTGGTGGGTTCGAAAATTAAGTGGACCTTTAACACCACTTATTACTTCTTCCATTACCTCCATAAAACTACATTGCCCTCTCATCCTTTCAGTATATGTTTGACTTCACGTGCTTGTCACGGAGACAACGAATCATTCAGCGAAACAGAACAGAGCGACTGAGTGAACTGTTAGATTGGAAGAACCTTGGAGTGGTAAGCTTTGCTTGACATAAAATTTCAGCATAAAGAGCAGCCAAGGGCCATTGCTAAACAGCGACAGATTACCTATCGAACGAAACGTAATGTCTTTTCGGCCTTATCTAAGTTTTTAAAGATTTGAAGTTTTGATTTAAAAAAAAAAATTGTTTAATCCTTTGAGTGCCAGGGGCCGATCTCATCGGCCCTAAACCTACAAAATAAGTCTGTTAAAGGATATAAGAATAAATTATTAAAATTGTATAAAAAAAAAAAAAAAAATGTTAGGCCAATGCATTCTCTTATATATGCGAGGCGACCTATGGTCGACTCGCATATATAAGAGAATGCATTGGCCAAGGGTATATGGGTTGATACAAAAATCGACCTGGCACTCAAAGGGTTAAATAATATTTATTGATGAGATTCTGATATATTTGTATACATGTTTTGCATTAATTATAAAAGTCTGATTACAAATTATGACAATTCCAATTTATCTTCACATGTTTTTCATTATACATAGGTATATGGGTGATTTATGAAATAATATGACTTTTTATTGAGATATTTTATTGTTTTTTGTTTAAGCAAAACTGATTGAATTTACTAATTGTTTACTACTACTAATGGAAACTTTTGCTCCTCAATAAATCCTATATATTTTGTAGTTTTATCGCAAAGCAAGAACTTCTGCAGTAGCCAAAGTCTTTCCAGATATGTTGTCTGAAGATCGGATGTCAGTGAGTAATATTAGTGAAAACAATTTAGAGGATTGTCTTATGTTCTTGATTAGATTAAGGGAAAGTGATTTTTCTCTGAGTTTCATAAGATAGAAATACACTGAACCGCACACTTGTGATACTAGTCATCAGTATATGACATGAGTGCAAGGATAGCAAAAGAGGCCAAAGAGTGCCATAAACATTCGACCATAACACACATGTGCAGTTCTGTGTTTTATTACACACCCGACCAACATATTCCAACTGAATATTTCTTAGGTTTTCCTGATTATGTCAAGTGTGGTGATGCTTTCATTTTAAAGTTCTGATTTTATTAGCTCAACTTTACTTTGTAACGTTTTAGCTATTGACATGGGTCCATCTGTCCATCCGTCCATCAACAATTTCTGTTAATACACCCTGCAGGTCACATCTTTCATCCGATCATCACCAAACCTCATATGGATCTTCGGTGTTACCTCAATTTAAGCTTTATTGCTAAGTTGCTAAATATAAAAGTTGTTTTTGGTATTATTGGAGTATAAAGTGAGTAAAAATACAAAGTTTATAGCTAAGAAAAATCTCCCGAATTTGAACTAGATTTCCTGAATTCTGAGGTTCAATCTCCCGAAATCGGTCTGCCAGAAGTTAACATGTATGATCTATGAGTACTTAGACATTTCAACTTTCCTTATTCCTATTTGCTCCAGTGACATCAAAATGTGAGGTCTGCTATGTAGATAAATTGTGAAATGTATAAAATACACTGTTTATATTTTATTAATAGAATAATTATGGATTAAAACCTCCTCAGGGCTTTAACCCTTTACCCAACAAAAGGGCCCTGTGCCAATGCATTCTCTTATATATGCGAGTCGACCATAGGTCGCCTCGCATATATAAGAGAATGCATTGGCTTAACACATTAAAAATTATAAAATTGTTAAAGAATGTAAGAAAAAATGGTAAAAAGTGTTAAAAAAAGATTTTTTTTAGGCCAATGCATTCTCTTATATATGCGAGGCGACCTATGGTCGACTCGCATATATAAGAGAATGCATTGGCACAGGGCTAACTGTAACTATCACAATGTGGTCAAGGAGCCGGTTCCAATGATATCCATATTTGTATGGTTCTATTGAGACAGACCGAAGATATTTTAGGCTGTTGAAGCTTTATTTGGCCGGTTTTGGCCGGTTTGTTGGGTAAAGGGTTAACTCTTTCTTAACTAAATGGATTCCCCTCCCCAAGTTATAAAAGTATATATTGGAATGGTCTATTATTCCTTTGGAGGGGTGTTCAGGGAAAATGAGCAGATGACAGACAGACAAAAAGATAATATAAGTGCAGAAGGAATCTTATACATCAGTGGGAAATGTTCAGATAATAAGTTCAACAAACGACCTATAAGTTTGTTGAAATTATTATCTGAACATTTCCTAAGGGAACTATTTTGTCAATGATTATTTAGTATCGAAAGGGTTAAAGGTGCTAAGGGTACATGCAGCAAGTACTAGGTGAATAGAACGGTAGAGGGGTAATGTCGCAAGAGCTATACTCGACCTTCACCTCAGAATTTGCAGTCACGTTATATTCAACTAATTAACGGATCTTTTTCGGGTGGTTTCTAGAACACCAAAGTGGGTGGAACATCTTGATATACAAGTCAAATTGCACATGCGGGTGGAATGAATCGACTTGAGATTATAGATGTGCGCCCTACTAGTACACCATTTATCGAGGTCAAGGACGAGTATAGCTCTTGCGACATTACCCCGCTACCGAATAGAAAATTATAAATATCAACATGAGAGTGCCACCATATTTAACAATTTTCTCATTACTATATTTGCCAGAAAATGTATGCAAAGTATTATTTTTAGTGTTGAAATGATTAGTCGAGGAACCAGCGTCAACGCCAATATCTCCCAACTTCAACTCTCTATCTTGCCGTCAATTAGTCAAACATTGTATATACTTCCCATAATAATAATAATAATGCAGTTTTGAGCCACGATTCCACTGGGGTGCTCTCTTGATTCATGTGGATAAATATATACATATACATATATACATGCATTACATAAATTTAGACACCATGGTTTCAACGGGTCCTCTTGTCCTTAGGTGGGAAAGCAATTTTGAAAATATGAGTCTTGAGGCCGATTTAAATTCTGAATTATCCAGTGCAGTTTTGATAGAAATGGGTAGTTGGTTGCAAAGAAATGACTCAGCTACCGATAATGACCAATCGCCGTATGTTTTGATGTCACCTGGGATCAGTACAAGATTGCATGCATTTCCAGACCTTAGAGGATAGGCAGGTTCATATTGTGCCACCAATTCAGCCAGGTAGGATGGTGCTAGCTTAGAGTAGCATTTGTAGACAATTAGTAGCATTTTAAAATTGATCTGATGGGTAGACATTGCAAATTTACAAGAACTGGAGAAATGATCATCAATGATCAAACTCAAATGGTGCCATTGCGACAATGTCTTGTTAACCCTTTACCCAACAGAAGGGCCCTGTGCCAATGCATTCTCTTATATATGCGAGTCGACCATAGGTCGCCTCGCATATATAAGAGAATGCATTGGCTTAACACATTAAAAATTATAAAATTGTTAAAGAATGTAAGAAAAAATGGTAAAAAGTGTTAAAAAAAGATTTTTTTTAGGCCAATGCATTCTCTTATATATGCGAGGCGACCTATGGTCGACTCGCATATATAAGAGAATGCATTGGCACAGGGCATAACTGTAACTATCACAATGTGGTCAAGGAGCTGGTTCCAATGATATCCATATTTGTATGGTTCTATTGAGACAGACCGAAGATATTTTAGGCTGTTGAAGCTTTATTTGGCCGGTTTTGGCCGGTTTGTTGGGTAAAGGGTTAAATTGCTAAACAGTGCATTCTTTATTCTTACTCAAACCATACTACATGTTTTGTTATCATTATCATCAAGTAGTTCAGCTTTGGGGAACTTGGAAGGGAACTATATTGTTGTATAGAACATTAGAAATCTTAGAAAAACATTCGGGACTCGGTTTCAACAGAACTTTTTTATCAATGAGTGGATGAAGAACACCGGTTTATCAAAATCACGTGATTAAATACACCCGGTTCAGTAGTATGCGAAAACATGAATATTTTACGATCTTTTTATACTTGTTATGTTGATCTCTTGCTTTCAACATCTGTGAACATAATCATAACATGAGTTCGTTCGTCAATTTAATCAATTATGAAGATTTTTATCAAATGATTTGATGAATAAACCGATGTTTTCCCACTGAATTATTGTCTTTTGAACAGCGATTGTAAAGGGCAAAATTGTGACAAGGAGAAGAGGGAAATAAGGATATATGGGTATCACTATCACTATATAATTCTCAGCCGCATGTACAGAAAAGTTGACTTTGACTTGACTTTTGGGGTTTGACTAGTTGACTCAAGAATCCCAGAGTTGTTTCAACACGAGTTATTTTTAATATGAAGATACATGTAAATAAGCTAGATTGACTCGAGTCCAGCCATTGCTGTTGCAAATAAGTTGATGAGGAAATACCCAGCTCCCATTATTTGACCATAATCAATGTTGTCTGCATTTTAGAGTTATTATTCATGCCATATCGTGGCATTTGTTGACAAGACTAACTTGCTGTTATAGTAACTGTTTATAAACAATGATTTCGACTTGCAAATTTTTTATGATTTTTCCATTGTGAATGCCTGGAGCCACTTTACAATGTTGATGTTTTAATACGTCTTGATATGGACATCGGGCTGAAACAACGCTAAACTCTTATAATGTTTTTATTCACAGGAGCAGCGATTTATGTATCCCCGCCCACCTTCTGAGCCGTCGTCACCATCAATGTCTCGATGTTCGACACCATTACCGTCAGACGATGAAGCCGTTGATGAAGCAGAAGATGAACGAGAACTTGCCATGTTATCGACACCTGGCAAGGATGCAGATGTATAGTATGGTTGTCCCTGTTATAGAACATTCTTGTGCTAAACCAAGTTTCTTTCTTCTTTGCCAACAAGTGACATCAGTCAAAATGGTTGCATTCTAAGATGAACTACAGTAATGCCCTAAATAATCGACTCCTTTACCACAGCAGAATTATGGGTAATTTTTCAGGATTTAGTTGGAAATATGGCTTGTTGCCATTCATTGGAAAGCTCTCAGTGAGACTAAATCCTGAAAAATTACCCATAATTCTGATGTGGTTAAGGAGTCGATTATTTAGGGCATTACTGTACCATCCCATGTCTCTTCTATAGCACACTTGACCAAGTCAGACTGTCTTCTCGGTCCACAACAGCTTGGGATGATGCTGTTTTAGACCTTGTCCCGCCCTGTTGCTTTTCTATAAAGGACATTACGCAGAGAATTGCGGTGGGAGTTATATTTATTGTATATCTTTGGATAAGGTCAAATGGATGCTTCGCATATATTAACATAGAGGGCAGCCTTTCCCAAGCATGATGATATCAAACATGCATATATCAGAGGTCTGTTAAAAGTTAAAACAACATTACATACAGTGTTCACGCTGTCGGTAGCCAAATTAGCCAATGGCTAATCTTTTTCGAATTTGGCTAATAAAAATTTCATTTGGCTAAAATTTTGGCTAAACTTTTTTTTTTTACCCCAAATGGAGACTGAAAGCATGGAGTCAGAAAGCTAATTAATAACAGCGCTCAATAGATCGACATTCAAGACGAAGTTAGGTGACGAAAGTATTTCCTTATTTTCGTACTTATGAAATATCGTTCCGTAACAGCAAAAGGTAAGCTCTAACAATTAGTGTACAGTAAACATATTTTTATTTCCAAATCTAACATAAATTTTGGCAAGTGGGTTTTCAATTCTGTGATATGAACGATCTAGTCCGAAAATATCGAAAGTGGGAATATATTGCCGACTGTACAAAGGGAAACCCGATCGCGGACAGTACAAAGGGAAACCCGATCGACAACTCTATCAACCAAGCGAACACACAGTGATATGCAATCATCTTTAGTTTTCACAAGACGGACATTCAAAGACGCATGGACATTAAACCGACCGTGGTTGAATCATGACAATGTGAAGAAAGCAATATTGTGTGCATTGACGCTGGTATATAAGCAATTTGTTCGCAACAGGCTGTTTTAATCTGGAGAAAGATTACGTCACTCTGCACGAAACTGCAAAAGGTTATTATTTTACATTTAATCCCCTAATCCCCCATTGTCTGTCTGGTCACTCACGGGACTCCCGCACAATGCATGTTTATGATGACATTGTATTTATGACGGTCGAGGTTTATGAGCACCATGTGTAAGACAATAGCTTAATCAGCCAAATGTGAATCACGACAGATATTTTGTGGCTATTTGTCGTCAATACCGATACAGTCAAAATATTATGCATGCTTTTATGACAGATTGTAATTTGATAATGGCGTAACAATATTAAGTTATTAGTTTCCAGATGTCACTTAGATATTTTCGCAAGGATAAATATTTAATTATTTAAAAAAAAATATTGATATAAAACAAAAAAATAATAACATTAAGAAGGACAATCCCGGGTTATCCCCCCCCCCCCCCCCCAATCACTCTTTCACACATAAAGATTAATAAATTTTTAATAAATGATATATATAAAAATACTTCTAGTTCATAAAAATTATTTAAATTATTGTGTATTTTACCTGTGTCTGTTAGATTTTACGTTTTAGTCATCAATTGTGAACCGACCAGAAAACGATGATTTAATTTGGCCAAAGTTTTTTTTAATTTGGCCAAAAAACATTTGGCTAAAGTTTTTTTCATTTGGCTAATAAAATTTTCATTTGGCTAAAGTTTTTTTCGGTCCAGCGTGAACACTGATTACATATAAGTAAACACAGCCTTGTTTTCCAGAGAATTTGATTTGTCGCTCTATCAGAAAATGCATGTATCATCACTATACCCTTTTCTATCATGGTAGATGATATATCATTTTGAAGAAATATTAATTGCGGACATGTCAGGTGATCAATTACATGAGTGCCCAGGCTCCACTTTTACATGTGGTACGTCTTTTGAATGAACATCTGTTATAGAAGAGTAACGGGGCGGGACTCAGTACAGAAAGAGCATCATCCCAACCGATATCCCAAGCAAGCCTTGAAATAGCGTGTCTGTCATTTGCAGAATGAGGTCCCCAGAGGGTGAATTTAGTGATGCTACCCCGCATAGCGGGCTATAATCACCAAATTCACCCTCTGGGGACCTCATTCTGCTTACACCTCAGCAGAATTAGGTTCCCAGAGGGTGAATTTGGTGATTATAGTGAATTTGGTGATGCTAGCCCGCTATGCGGGGTAGCATCACTAAATTCACCCTCTGGGGACCTCATTCTGCAAATGACAGACACACTATTTCGAGGCTTGATCCCAAGCTGTGTGGACCGAGAAGTCTTGGTCTAACTTGACTCTCATGGCCTCTGCTTAGTCTCTTTAAAGTGTTGTGAAACACTCCGGTAGGGTGATCAAATAGAAATGGAGAATAATCTTGTTCAAAGTAGTAATTTTTACAAATATTAATCCAAATTGACAACACACACCGTCATTCTGATAAATTAATTAAATGCAATGACTCTCGATGGCGAAATCATTTATGTTTGTTTATCGCCGATAGTTGCGTCCCGAATCCATTTGTATTTGTAAATATTTACAATTTAGCGTACTTCAGATGATGTTTTCTATAGTTGCGTCCCGAATCCATTTGTAAATATGTACAATTTAGCGTACTTCAGATGATGTTTTTATGTTTACCCATACCATGTATGGTAAACATAGTGTCGTTGTCCGGATTGACCACTCGTCGTTCGTCCGTCCGTCCGTCCGTCTGTCCGTCCGTCTGTCCGTCCGTCTGTCCGTCCGTAGACACTTTACGTGTAATGCGATAACTCAAACATTTTCTACCTTATCAAAACCAAATTTTGTATATGGGGTTTTCAGCCCAAAATACAGATCGAGTTCGAATATGGGTTTGATCCGACTTTTTTTTACAGAGTTATGGAACTTTTTCGACTTAGAATTCACGCATTCTGCCATAACTCAAACATTTTTTATCTGATCGGAACCAAATTTGGTATGTGAGTTTCTCGGCCCAAAATACAGACCGAGTTCGAATATGGGTTTGATCCGACTTTTTTTTACAGAGTTATGGCCCTTTTTTGACTTAGAATTCATGAATTCTGCCATAACTCAAAAAAATTTTTATCTGATCGGAACCAAATTTGGTATGTGAGTTTCTCGGCCCAAAATACAGATTGAGTTCGAATATGGGTTTGATCCGAGTTTTTTTTACGGAGTTATGGCCCTTTTTCGAATTAGAATTCATTAATTCTGCCATAACTCTAACATTTTATATCTGATTGGAACCAAATTTGGTGTATGAGTTTCTCAGACCAACATACAGATTGAGTTCGAATATGGGTTTGATCGGATTTTTAATGGAGTTATGGTCCTTTGACATATAATTCACACATACATGTACTTCGATAAATCAACCATTTTTATGTGTACCCATGCCATGTATGGTACACATAATGCCGACGTCCGGATCAACCATCCGTCGTTCGTCCGTCCGTCTGTCCGTCCGTCTGTCTGTAGACACTTGCTATCCGATTCATTTACTCAAATATTTTTTATCGAATCGTGTTCAAATTTTATGTGCATGTTTATGATGACACACTTCTCACCTGTATAGTTTTTGGTATTGATCTGTTGATCGGTTTAGAAATTATTAACACTTTGCATCCGCACATAGTCATGTTCTATCCGATGCCATAACTTAAGTATTTTTTGTCCGATTGTGTTCATATTTGATATGTATGTTTATAATGACACACCCCTCACCTGTATAGTTTTTGGTGTCGATTGGTTGATCGGTTTAGAAAATAATTAACCCTGCACACAAATGCTATCTGATGCATCTAAGTCAAACATTTTTCTTCTGATATGCCTCATATTTCTTACCTAGGTTTTTCTTAGTACGTTCTTTATCTGTATGGTTTTTGGTATCGTTTAGTTAATTTTTCTGCTCTTGTTTTTAAATAGAATTCATCCAAGCTGTGTTGACTCAAATATTTGTCATCTGATCAGCACCAAATTTGGTACATATGGTCCTCATCCCGAAATACAGATCAGGTTCGAATTTGAGTTTGATCGGGTATATTTTAACAGAGTTATGGCCATTTAAAATTAAAGTGACTGATTAAGTAAGCCTGCATTGTGAGAAGAGAAGATCTCACATAACACAGAGTGTATTATTGGCAATGTTTAACTGGACACTACATACCATAGAGATAAATAACATTGCTCTGGGGAGTCTGTTGATATAACCTGTCAAAGCTAATTGATTACACTCAGGCTAGTTCTGCTTTTCTGTGCAATATTGAGTTAACCCCTTTGTTGTAATACTAATAGGTTCATGAAAATAAGGGACTGGCTTATTGTATGGGTTTTGCTAAATCCAATGACATGCTTTTCATAGACTTTTTTGTGTTTATCAGTTCATTAGTTTGGGTAAGATTAACCCCATTCTATCCGATTTCATAACTCAAATATTTCCATTGATTATGTTTATAGTTCTTGGCATAGTTTATGATAACACACCCCTAACCTGCATAGTGAGGGTCATTTTGGTTTATTTGCTTAAAAATATTAACATCCTCCACCAATCCTGTTGACACAATGTGATAACTAGATATTTTTCACATGATCACTATATATATAATTGCATCCATTTTAATGCAGATACATTCTTCACCTGTATAGATTTTGTTATCGATTGGTTTGAAGATATTAACCATAACTTTAATTATATTTCCACTGTTTACATACATTATGTCTTTCCAATGTTTAGCTTAGAAGAAAATTAACCCTACCCATTCCATGGTCATACAGTATGCTATCCAATGTAATGAATCTATTTTCAATCTGACTAGACTATAGATCTATTTTAAACTGACTTAATAGGTTGGAATCAAATGCCATATCCATGTTCATATGGAAGGTGCCCAATAAGGCTTATGCCACTTGTGAACTTAAAGGTACTCAATCCGATTTGATGGTCCCCATATCATCAGATTCCAACAACAATTCCGCTTCAGTTATCAGAGTCGATTAATTGCCCAAAAATAATGCTAACCACAGTCCACTATAGTATAAAATTGCCCAAAACCTGTTATTTATCAACATTTTGTACAATGAAATTTGGCTGCTTTGTCATATATCTGACACAAAAAAGCCACTTGATTTTAGAGTTATCCATCTTCATCGACTTTCATACCGCCACTAAATATTCCAGGTGGTTAAAGATAATGGATTTAAAAAATTGATATCTGCTTACTCTGAATTTGATGAATGGGTTCCTCGATTTGAATAAAATATTTGTTACCCCCCGAAGCCAAATAAATAGTAACTGAGGGGTGCTTAATCGGATCGAGTAGCTTTAATAGTAAGGTGTGAATTGTTGAAAAGGTTGGTGTAAGGATTTATGAAAATAGCTAATCGTTATCGCCAAGGTATGGGTTAAACATCTGCCGATCGTGATCGGCCTCTCGTTTATGGAATGGTATGGTCAATTTTTCTTTGAAATTTGCGGGAATGTTAGTAGAATGCTATATTTCCCAGGTTGACATAACACCTTAGTACTAACTTATCAGTTTCACGCATCGAACGAGTCCATAATATGTCTTTAAAACCAACAATAATCATATCGAACAAGTACATAATATGTCTTTAAAACCAACAATAATCATATCGAACAAGTACATAATATGTCTTTAAAACCAACAATAATCATATCAGATTTACGTCTGTGGAAATAAGATAAGGACATCATTTCTAGGACGACCGGGGGTTTCCTAAGATGACGTAATAAATTGTTTCCAAATATGGAGTGCATGCCTGGTGTAATAAATGTTAAATATTTATATCTCGATTCGGGATGCAACTATCGGTGATAAACTAACACAAATGATTTTGCCATCGAGAGTCCTTGCATTTAATTACTATATAAGAATGACGCTGTGGATTAATATTTTCCTAAAAATAACTACTTTGAGCAAGATTACTCTACCGATATGTTCACATCACTTTAATTTGTTTGTTAGTAATTATAAAAACAACAGGATGCGACTGAATAATCAGTAATAAATATCATTGACTTATAAAACTCAAAGATAATGTTTCCTAGATTGCAATGAGTATGATGAATTATGATGTACATCGTGTGATTTTTTACGATCATCCAATTCCACACATGCGTTTCGAATTGCTTGAAAGATGGGCATTTCTGTAAATGACGAGATTTTACTTTTGGACAGATATGTTCTGAGATAATCGTTCAATGAACATGAAGGTACGCATAGTATAAATTTAAACTTCATGGACAATTTTGGTGAACTGTTGGTACCATTGTACTTCATGCCCATGCACCAGGTTTGCTTGGAGGATTGAAACTTGGTTGATAGTTGTGCCAACACATTTTACCTCTACAGACTCTAGAACTGGATAAGTTTTGGAATATATGAATACTGTCTCCAGGTCTGCAAATCCCAGTGAAAAACTATATCTATCCATTTGGTAACTTTTACCCCATTTTGGGGGAAGTGTTGGAAAATTTTTGGAATTGCAGTAATACCTTTAACCCTTTCATGACTGGAGCTGCGCTGGTGCAGCATTAAAGATCCTGTGTCAGTGCATTTTCTTATATATGTGAGTTTCCCCATAGGGAGCCTCGCATATATAAGAGAATGCACTGGCTTACAAGGTCAATGTAAATATTGTTAGGCCAATGTATTATCTCATATATGCGATGCGAGGCTCCCTATGGGAGACTCTCATATATAATGGGATGCATTGGCACAGGGTTTTCACAAAATTTCAGGAAGCTGTAGTCATGGAAGGGTTAAGAAATTATTTTTTTCAGTTCTTGTCCATTTAAACCATGGGTCTTTTGCAAGCCTTGAAATAGTGTGTCTGTCATTTGCAGAATGAGGTCCCCAGAGTGTGAATTTAGTGATGCTACCCCGCATAGCGGGCTAGCATCACCAAATTCACCCTCTGGGGACCTCATTCTGCTTACACCTCAGCAGAATGAGGTTCCCAGAGGGTGAATTTGGTGATGTTAGCCCACTATGCGGGGTAGTATCACTAAATTCACCCTCTGGGGACCTCATTCTGCAAATGACAGGCACACTAATTCAAGGCTTGGTATTTTGGTCCATGAGTCTAACTTGGTCTTCAAAGTCTTGAAAGATAGTAAAAAATTCTGGAAAATATTCGAAAAATATTCGAAAAATTAATGGACATATTTCCTTCAGCCCAGATATGTGAATCCTGTAGAATGGTAGAAATTACAATTGCAGACAAATGTCCTGACAATCCTGAAGATTTTTATTGAGCAGATGATGATTGTGTGATCAATGTTGAGGCGAAATGTGATATGAAATTCTTGGGGCTGGTCCTATCTGTTTAACCCTTTCAGTGCCAAGTCCGATTTTGTATCAACCCATATTTCCTTGATCATTTTTCTAATTTATTGATTATAATAATGTGATACATTGATGGAAAGAGCTCTCAATGTATCACATTATTATAATCAATAAATTTGAAAAATGATCAAGGAAATATGGGTTGATACAAAAACCGGTCTTGGCACGGTAAGGGTTAAGCCAAAATAATATTGTTTTGTTTCACATGTGATATATATTTTTAAAGCATCAAGAAAAGGAGGGTTAATTTTTATTTTACTGACAACAAACAGCTTGTTGTAAACTTTCAAACAATCATGCCCAAGTGGACCATGGTCAACCGAGGATACACTCCCAATGGAGGTATATGTCATGGATACACACGGGTGTACAATACACAAGCTTCATGCTTCTCGACAATTGTATCCAGAAACATAAAATAAACAGTATAAATATTCGTGACCCTAATAACATGATTAACCCTTTACCCAACAAAACGCCCAAAAACGCCCAAATAAAGCTTCAACAGCCTAAAATATCTTCGGTCTGTCTCAATAACACCATACAAATATGGATATCATTGGAACCGGTTCATTGACTACATTGTGATGGTTACAGTTATGCCCTGTGCCAATGCATTCTCTTATATATGCGAGTCGACCATAGGTCGCCTCGCATATATAAGAGAATGCATTGGCCTAAAAAATTATTTTTTTACCATTTTTTAAGCCAATGCATTCTCTTATATATGCGAGGCGACCTATGGTCGACTCGCATATATAAGAGAATGCATTGGCACAGGGCCGTTCTGTTGGGTAAAGGATTAATGAGGTCCTAAAATTACAGTAAGGATGTCTGTGAAACAAAACTTTACTTTTTTTTGGCTTCTAATATCTTTATTTTTGCTTAGTTATGAACTTTTTTGTAGAACAAAACTATATTGTTTCCCTAGAAAGTGTAGTTCAGTAATATTTTGCGTTGTTTTGAAATGAATTTATAATGTTTCATCTCCTAGTCCATGTGAAGACTTTGATTGAGAACTATTAAGCATGTTATCTCATGTTATCGCAGGTTATCGCATGTTATCGCATGTTATCCTATAGATCATGCATGCTTCATAGAGGTGTACCTACAGCAGTATACACACCTGCTGTGAAGCTACAAACTAAATTGTATTATGTATAGTATTCTTAGCTACCTCACATCCAATTTACAAAACACAAATTACCAGTTTTATATACACAAATACTAGCTTTATATACACAAATACTAGCTTTATATACACAAATACTAGCTTTAGGCCAATATAAAAATATTATTGATTTACAACCCCTCCCGACCCTATTTTTAGTCCCCTCCTCATTATTTTTATTTGGATATCTTTTATGTAAACTTTTTTTCTCATGCCTTTTTCCATCAAAATACATTTCAAATTTTCAATAACCCATCAATCAGTCTATTTTAATCAAATTGGACAATATAAATCACTTTGTAGTATATAAGATGGGATACTGCTTCAATATCTACAACTGTCTATGACTATGTTAGGACGAATAAAATATAAAAAATAAAATGCACCCTTCTGCCCCTTTTTCCTAAACAATTGGATGTAATTCTAGCAATTTATTTATATTGGCCTTATATACACAAATACTAGCTTTTTATACCCAAATGCTAACCTATACCCAAACGCTCACCTATACCCAAACACTCACCTTATATGCACAAACATTACAGAGTGCATTGTCGTCTGATACATGTATATATGTATACTGAGCATTTCTCGAGGACAGTTTGAAAATTCTTGTCTGCCATAGTCAATTTTATTTACCGAAGATGAATCCCCCAAACAGCCATAAGATAAGCATTCAGTTAGCTATATATCTGAGGGGTGTATTTGAATATGCATCTTGGATGTTTGCAAAAGGCGGGTTACTAAGACTGAATACTGAGAACAGGTTCTTGTGACTCCAATACCCAGAATTGGCCTGGGAACACCCATGATGTCATTTTTACGGGTTTGGATTATCACTCCCCCAAAACCTGGAATCCTAATCCGCGAAGATGTTCATGGTCTGTTTTCAATATTTGAATCGTCACTCGTGACCAGCTATTCGATAACACATGAACACTGGTTCAAACAAATCCATGGATATTTGAAGGAGTCAGCCTACTAACCATTTTACAAATTTGGTGAGTAGCTGTAGTGCCAACAGGTTTTACTCAAGCTTTGAAATGCTAGTAGTGTGTCTGACATTTGCAGAATGAGGTCCCCAGAAGGTGAATTTAGTTAAGCTATCCCACACAGCGGGCTAGCATCACCAAATTCACCCTCTTGGGACCTCATTCTGCTTAGGCCTCAACTGCTAAGGGAGACCTTGGGTCAGATTGAAGTTCCCCAGTTGAAGTTGGTGATGTTCACCCATTAGTCACCTCAATTATGCATTTTATCTTTAGCAAATTAGGCGATATAGAAACTGAATAGAAGCAAAAAAGTAACTAAAACAATGTTAATTGGAGACTATAGATACTTCCCAGAAGATGAAGCCTAAGCAGAATGAGGTTCCCAGAGGATGAATTTGGTGATGCTAGCCCACTGTGTCACTAAATTCACTGTCATACTGGGGACCTCATTCTCCAAATGTCAGATAAAATATTTCAAGAGTTGCTTTTACTATAGCTTTTACAGTAATGCTCTAATTAACCGACCTCTTAACCACAGCAGAATTATGGGTAACTTTTCAGGATTTAGTCGGAAATATGGCTTGTTGCCATTCATCAGAAAGCTCTCGGCGAGAGCTTTCCGATGAATGGCAACAAGCGATATTTCTGACTAAATCCTGAAAAGTTACCCATAATTATTTTGTGGTTAAGAGGTCGATTAATTAGAGCATTACTGTATCTTGCCGGCTAATCAATTTTTCTCTGAGGCCATGCAGTGTCAATTTCCTGTTTCTCAGGCCAAAAACTTTGTAAAGCATTGCATGCATATATTTATATTTTATTTTGTATTTCTGGGGTACATGCTAATGAAGCATTCCACCTTCGCGTCGGCTTGCTCGGATCTACTTTCAGTTGCCCTGTTCGCATTATCTTCAGAACAGATGCCTGTAAAAAGTTTATAGATTCCATGTGATTTTGTTTGTCAAATATCGTCCAATCAAGCATGACAGATGCATTATTTTTTACTCAGATTATAGTCGCAATCAATCAGGAGGACTCATGATCAGGTTGTTTGAAAAGAGACTTAGAAGCAAATATACCTCCCCAGAAATTTTTGCAGACACAATCAATTGAGTTGATGTCATTGTTACAATACTCATTTGTTACAATACTCTGTCCATTGAACACTGCTCTGAGTTTAGGACAGTCAGCAATATTAGTCTCACAGTTTTTAAATTGAAATCCAAATCCAAAATGGCGCCAACAATGCCAGTTAGTTTTTTTTAAATCACCAAAAATCACTCATATCTACATCATTAGGCGTTATTGTCATGACAACTTCACCCATGCTTACAGTTGATGTGGAAATACTGAGGTGAAGTAATTACTTTACATCTCATGCAAGAAATGGTTTTCCAAATCGAAGATAGCAGCCAAAATGGCGACCAAAATTTTAAAACATGCCTACATTCCTTTACTTTCTTACGATGGGCATTATTGTTAAGCCAATTCTACCCAAAATTACATGTGGATATGGAACATTGATATGAAGTATGCATTTGAGTAGGGCAATTGATACTCACAGCCAAGATGGCGGCCAAACTGGTGACCAGAAATTGAAAAGAAGTCAATATTGTTATGTATGGACAAATGTTTGAACATAATTACCAATTACAGTAATGAACAAGCCTTGAAATAGGGTGTCTGTCATTTGCAGAATGAGGTCCCCAGAGGGTGAATTTAGTGATGCTACCCCGCATAGCGGGCTAGCATCACCAAATTCACCCTCTGGTGACCTCATTCTGCTTACACCTCAGCAGAATGAGGTTCACAGAGGGTGAATTTGGTGATGCTAGCCCGCTATGTGGGGTAGCATCACTAAATTCACCCTCTGGGGACCTCATTCTGCAAATGACAGACACCCTATTTCAAGGCTTGGTAATGAATCTGAACTGGGAAATGGGTCTGTTTGATCACAATTGCGTATGTGTTTATATAAAAAAAAAATACCACAATTATTTCGGGACCATGCATGCGGGGCTGAGAAACAGGAGCTTGACTTTACTTGGACTACTGTAACTCTATTTCTAAAGAACCCATGATCTGTACTGGGATCCCATTTTCTCTAAGGAAAAATAATGTCGTATTACGGTATCATGCTACATCTCATTGTTTTCTTGTTTCTTGTTAAATTAATGCATTCATTGAAAAGACAATTTTGCACCAATCTTCAACAATCAATGCATGCTACTATCCATGAACAAATTATATTATCATCTCTCCAGCAACTATTTTTCAATATCACTGTAATTATTATTGTTTTATATGATCTTTTCAACTGATATTCATGTTGTAATTATATTGATCATGTTATAATTCAGTTTTGAGATTCGTCCGAAACAATCCTGAAAGACAAGTGTTGAGAAATGTTTAGATTTGAATGGTTCAATTCTTCATCTGTAGTGATGCTTATATAACTCTTCCATGACTGGAGATTCCTGATTTTTTTTGAAAACCCTGTGCCAATGCATTCTCTTATATATGTGAGTCGCCCATAGGGCACCTCACATATATAAGAGAATGCACTGGCCTAACAATATTTACCTTGATCTTGTTAAGCCAGTGCATTCTCTTATATATGTGAGGCTCCCTATGGGAGACTCACATATATAAAATAATGTACTGGCACAGGGTATTTAGTGCTGCACCAGTACATCTCCCATCATGAAAGGGTTATTCTAAACAGATGACAGGTGAAGATATTCATTTGTAAGGATGTTCAGCTAATGATTTCAACAAATATCGTAAAGTTGTGTAATCTTTGATGACTTGCATTTAGTTGGATGACAAACAAATTGCAAACAATATTTACCGAAAGCTATCTATTTATTCTCATTGATTTGTTTTGATTTTCTATTTATACTTTTTTAGTGCAAACTCCTATTTAGTTTAGGGCAAAGAAATAACAACTGTGTTCTCAGGCACATCCCTCGTCATTAAAATTTTCTTTAAAGGTACTCAATCCGATTAAGCACCCCTATAAATTACTATTTCTTTGGCTTCGGGGCTAAAAAATATTTGATTCTAGTCGAGGAACCCACCCTTCAAAGCTCAGAGTGATCAGATATCAATTTTTGAAATGTGTTAATTTTTGGAGATGTGGGCCACTTCTACGTCTCAAACGGACAAAGTGTGGGTGTAAGATGGATAACTCTAAAATCAAGTGGTTAATAATAACCACTTGATTTTAGAGTTGTCAATCTTACACCCGCAATTTGTCCGTTTGAGACGTGGAAGTGGCCCACATCTCCAAAAATTCACACATTCAAAAATCGATATCTGATCACTCTGAGCTTTGAAGAGTTCCTCGACTCGAATCAAATATTTTTTACTCCCGAAGCCAAAGAAATAGTAATTTAGGGGTGCTTAATCGGATTGAGTACCTTTAAAAGCTTCGTCAAAAATATCAGTATTTCTGGACTATGTTTTACAGATTTTAAGAACAAAATTAAAATCCCTCATCTCAAAATTGAGATCTATTTGCCTGAGAACACAGATATTTTATTTTATTAATGGCCTAATGTATATAGTTTTTTTACCCTGTGCCAATGCATTCTCTTATATATGCGAGTCGACCATAGGTCGCCTCGCATATATAAGAGAATGCATTGGCCTAACACTTTTTTATCATGTTTTTTAAATAAATGTTTCTTACAATTTTTAGGACATAAAATAAAAAACAGCCATTACCCTGCAGGGAGCCCCACACATATATAGAAGCATATAGAATAGTGTTGTCTGCTCATGTTTGTCTGGGGCTCTGTATGGGTGAAATTATAAAATTGTTAAAGAATACAAGAACAAATTATTGGCACAGGGTAAAAAAATTGAGATCTATTTGCCTGAGAACACAGATATTTTATTTTAATAATGGCCTAATATACATACTTTTTTCCATATTAGTTGTGCATTCCTTTCCATTTACAATCCATTATGGATACCTCTTAGATGCATGTAGATAGGGCAAACTTTAATATTTCAGATCTCTTGATTTTGTGAGAGAGTATGTTTACTATTTATGCAGCCTTGACACAGGGTCCAGCTTAAAGGTATACAATCCGATTTGATGGTCCCCCATATCATCAGATTCCAACAACAACAACATTTCTTGAAATTCCGCTTCAGTTGTCAGAATTGATTAATTGCCAAAAAATAATGCTAACCACTGTCAACTATGGTATAAAATTGCCCAAAAAGTGTTATATATAAACATTTTTTTCAACACAATTTGCTATCAAAAGTATGTTGGTCAGCATTCGTCAAATATTTGACGGCCTGGCAAATATTTGACGAATGCTGACCAACATTCTTTTGATAGCAAATTGCGTTGAACAAAATTTTTTCAGATATGTCATCGGTAGTGGTGAAAAATAGCAGATTTCAAAAAGCGATATCTGATAACTATGAGCTTTGTGAGTGGGTTCCTCAATTCGAATCAAATATTTTTTACCCCTAAAGCCAAAGAAATAGTAACTTAGGAACATTAAATCGGATCATGCATCTTTAAATGTTTCAAACTGAGATGTCTCTTCTACCTGTTAATTCGTCATGACCCTTTCTAAACTAAATACTCATTGACAAGTAGTTATCCCTTAGAAAATGTTCAGATAATAAGTTCAACAAACAACCATATATTATCTGAACATTTCCCATGAATCCCACCAATGAATAGGAATCCTTCTGCTCTTTCTATCGTTTGGCATCTTCTCATTTCTTGAACATCCCTCCAGATGAATAATAGACCATTTCAATGTATACTTTTATGACTGGGAGAATCCATTTAGTATAGAAAGGGTTAAATTATGAAATTCAAAACCCTCTTACAACAAGAAGCACTGCTTTAATCCTGTCTGTCACATCAATATATGAATTTATTATTTAAACCTTTTTATACTAGTCAAATCTTCCACCCAGTTAAAAAAGTGTACATCAGAATGGCCTATTATTGATTTAAAGGGATGTACAGGTAATACTAGCAGACGATAGATAATCAAAGTGCAGAAGAATTCCTATTTATTGGAAAGAAATGTTCAGATAATAAGTTCAACAAACTTTGAATTTGTATTTTTAGTATACAATTTTAGTATACAAAAGGGTTAATAACAACAGGAATCACTTAATTTTTGGCTAAATGAGAGAGAATTGACACATTTCATAGACAATAATTCCTCCTCCAGGCTGGTCCCTGTCTTCCTCTAGGCTGTCCCTGTCTTCCTCTAGGCTGGTCCCTGTCTTCCTCTAGGCTGGTCCCTGTCTTGGCTTTAGTGTCATTTCCCATTGAGTTTACCTTTATTTACTAAGTTCATTTCTTTGATTTTTGCTACATATCATAATGAGATACATGTATATGGTCAACTCATGTAACTTCTTCACTATTATATGCCTTCCCTCCATTTAACATCCTGTGCTCTGATTTCACAATTACTTCGTCGGTGGGCTTCTAAAATGTATAAATGCCATTTTTCGGGGGAATTTGTGTTCTAAAATATTGAATCTGGGTTTCCGTTGAATTTTTTTTGTTAATTCTAAAATGTCATAATTTTTATTTTCAAAACCGTTCCTGGTAGGATTATTCTGATTGCATTGTTTTGAAGATGAATGGCCGGAGGGCGTATCCTCCTTATTCCGAGTGATGGAGACTAACGAAGCTGTGGAAATTGTCATAACTAAAATGTTGTATCTCGGAGCTTTCTACTTTTTTCTTCCATTGTGTTGTATAACACCATAAAATCATGTTTTCTCATCAACGAGGAGATAACTTAATATGAAAGTTTATCTATTATAACAACTGTGATATAAAGTATTATATACTTGCCCATGAATTATAAGGTTTTAGCAGTGAGATATAAGTGATATCCCACTAGTGAGTGATATCAGATTGAAATTTCTGATGTATTGATATTCATTGGGGGCCATAGGCAAGTAACTAAAGTATATAATAAACAGAATATCCACACTTTTTCAGTGGATATGGGTTAAATCTCATTTGTGATGACAAAACATTTGAATTTCAATGTTTTGTCATCACTCATGAGATATAACCCATATCCACTGAAAAAGTGTGGATATCCTCTATTTATTGTGCAAAGTTATTGGCAGATTCCAATTCTAGTTCCAGAAATAAATCACGTGTTTGTGTCTCCTGTACAATATGATTTTCCTTAAGTACGACGTTTTAGAAGCCTACAAACAATATGTTTCCTTCAAAGAGGTAGCACCCCATGCTCAGATTTCACCATTCTATATTTCCCTTTAATAAAATATAGCAAGCTGTGCTTGTATTTCATCATTATAGATACTCCTTCTAAGTGATGGCATCCCAGGATTTCACCATTATTTGCTTTTGCTTTTCAATAAAATGTTTCTTTTCATGAACATAAAACACTAACTGTAGTCTAATGCAATTAAAGTTATTAAATATTGATATCCCTATTTATCCACTATGAACATCATAATATCTATTAATTATTATACTACTTTATACTTTTGTGCTAATCTGGTTGGCCCTGGCCCTAATTATTTATGTATTTAACATGTTGACTGCCAGCTACAAATTTTATTGTATACACATTGCTTTATTTCTGTGAAATACAGCACAATACAGAATATTTAAAAATGTTCAAATCGATTAAATTGAAAACATCATTGACGATATCAACTGTAACAGAAATTATCTTCTATAAATCATGAGGTATAGTCTAAATGAATCACACGTTTGTTCAATTAAATAAAGCAATATCGACCTAAATTTAAGTATACTACAAGCTACAATATTCAGAGTGTGGAATAAACATAGAAAACACAATGGTGTGAACATGTTAACGTTATTAAAACACAATGGTGTGAACATGTTAACGTTATTAAAACACAATGGTGTGAACATGTTAACGTTATTAAAACACAATGGTGTGAACATGTTAACGTTATTAAAACACAATGGTGTGAACATGTTAACGTTCAATGGTGTGAACATGTTAACGTTATTAAAACACAATGGTGTGAACATGTTAACGTTATTGCACTGGAACCTATGGATCTTGTTTTACCATCGCGTCACAACAAACTTGTTAATAACGTTAAACTTGTGTCAGTCTTTTAAAGATGGTCTATCTCTTCCTATAACAAGTTTTATATAGTTTTCTGGGTATAAAATAATTAAAATTAGTCCAAGACCCCTGTCAAGAAACACTTCTATCTATTAATATTGATTTTATATCATTGATTTTATATCGATTCTCAATTGGGACAATTCTTCATTACTATTTTTAGAACAGATTGTTACGAAGCATTCAAGCGATCTCAGATAGAGGTAGAGTTAACCCTTTACCCAACAGAACGGCCCTGTGCCAATGCATTCTCTTATATATGCGAGTCGACCATAGGTTTTTTTAGGCCAATGCATTCTCTTATATATGCGAGGCGACCTATGGTCGACTCGCATATATAAGAGAATGCATTGGCACAGGGCATAACTGTAACTATCACAATGTGGTCAAGGAGCCGGTTCCAATGATATCCATATTTGTATGGTTCTATTGAGACAGACCGAAGATATTTTAGGCTGTTGAAGCTTTATTTGGGCATTTTTGGCAGGTTTGTCGGGTAAAGGGTTAACCCTCTTGCTATGCTCCGCAGGCCATAAATATCCCAAATTGATTGTATGTATTATATCAGAAAATTCAAAATAAAATCAATATTAGTTGATAGAAGTGTTTCTAGACAGGGTCTTCAATTCATATTTCTTATTTTATACCCAGGAAATTATGCAAAACTTGTTTAAGAAGAGATAAACTACAGTAATGCCCTAAATAATCAACTCCTTACCCATAATTCCTCTGTGGTTAAGGAGTCGATTATTTAGGACATTACTGTATCATTAATATCTCGTACTTTTCACATGTTGATATTGAATGGTGGGTGGCACTCTCCATGTTCAAAAGTCATAGTATGTTTGATCACTTATAGAAGAGCTAACACTAACATTGTTTATCCCTTCCATGACTGGAGCTTCCTGAAATTTTGCGAAAACCCTGTGCCAATGTACCAATATATTCTCTTATATATGCGAGTCTCCCATAGGGAGCCTTGCCTATATAAGAGAATACATTGGTCTAAATTATTTACTTTGACCTTGTAAGCCAGTGCATTCTCTTATAGACATGTATGTGAGGCTCCCCATGGGAGACTCGCATATATAGGACATTGCACTGGCACAGGATCTTTAATGCTGCACCAGCACAGCTCCCGTCATGAAAGGATTAAAAGGGGACTGTACTCAAATTTCCAATATTTGAGTGATTTGTTTAGCCTGAAATAATAATAAGAACTTTACCAATATACCAACTGTGAGTACCAATGGAAATGGACAATGCTCTGGTATAAAACATGATAGTCGACCAAATTCTGCAAACGTCTAAGAATGACCCAATGGGAATAAAATAATACAATGAAGATGGATAACTCTAAAATCAAGTGGTAATAATAAAGACTTGATTTTTATCTATCTTCATCCGCAAGACCGTCCGTTTGACCATGTGTTTCTGGGCCACATATAACACATCTCAAGAAATAACTAACTTCAAAAATTTATATCTGATTACTCTGAGTTTTGATGGGTGTGTTCCTCGACTCAAATCAAATATTTTTTACCCCCGAAGCCAAAGAAATAGTAATTTAGGAGCGTCTGATCAGATTGAGTACCTTTAAATTTGTTGTTCTGTAGTCAGCGGGTATTTTGAGTTGATGCACCGTCTCGACATAGATTTTTACACGAGGTGTGCTAAATGTAACCCAATCCACATCTGTTAATTAATTGTGGTTACATCGTGTATACGGATACTTCTCGGAGAATGTACCCTAGTAAATGACTGCAGACCAATACTATTTTAGGTATAATTAGATTATTATCTGCAGTTCCTTGTATAGTTATGTGTGTGCATTTAGCATACATGTCCATTCTCGACTCATTTATATAATTGTTTCATATTTACCATTGAATATATTAGAAGGAGTTTTACAGTAATGCCCTAAATAATTGACTCCTTAACCACAGCAGAATTATGGGTAACTTTACAGGATTTAGTCGAAAATATTTCTTGTTGCCATTCATCGGAAATCTCTCAGTGAGAGCTTTCCGATGAATGGCAACAAGCCATATTTCCGACTAAATCCTGAAAAGTTATCCATAATTCTTCTGTGGTTAAGGAGTCGATTATTTAGGGCATTTACTGTATAAATGGTTTTATTTAGGTACAGTCCCCCTTTAACATGTGCATGCATAGGATCTTTATGATGTTTGAAAATATTTGTGTTATTGACTTAATGTGCAAGAGCTAGTTTCTTAATCTCACCTCATGTCATAGTGTTTTTTCAGAGAAAATTATTACTTTATTTCTACTATGTTAGTTATATAATTTATTATCCCTGTTATAGTAGAGGAGTTGAGAAACATTGACTTGTAACATGTGGAATACTATAATGGAAGTGCTTTCTTCCAACGAAAAGATACGTCATAAAATTTAGCTATACCAGTTTGATGTAAAGCCTACATCCAATGTAAGTTATCAAAATATTGTTGAGGAATTTAAATCACCTTGTATTGTAAAAGATAGGATACTGCTTCAATTTCTAGAAATTACCATTTATGTTAGCTAGATAAAATATATAAAATGAAATTTTCCACCTGACCAATTTCCAATACAAGTTGGATTTTTCTCCTAGACCTCTGTACCATTTCAACCAAATTTGGTGTGTTGACTTTGGGTACCCCGGCGGATCAAAAAAATATCAAAATGTTTAAACCATCAAAATGTGCATAAAGGCTCCCAATGGGATGTGCTGTCAAACTTGCAAAAGTCTGCCTGTTTTCTGAGGTTTTCCTCCATATGTGATATATCAACTTAACCCTTTCAGTGCCAAGTCCGATTTTTGTATCAACCCATATTTCCTTGATAATTTTTCAAATTTATTGATTATAATAATGTGATACATTGATGGAATGAGCTCTAAGAGCTCTTCCCATCAATGTATGGGTTGATACAAAAATCGGACTTGGCATTGAAAGAGTTAACACAAATCCCCTTGATGACCTGCAACCTTTTGTACATGTTCTTTGTTGTTTTCTCAATGTCTCTACAGATATAGCTGTAAATTAAATTGGGATAATTTTACAATAACCATAATGGCGTGTAACCTAACCGGAGCAGCATATGTACCTATACATATAGAATACACCCATATATACCTATACATATAGAATACACCCATAGTAGGTGAAAGTACAAAATTTTCACCACGAGTGGAATTGTGGTTTTAACCACAATTACTCCTTTTGGTGAGTGGTTAAAACCACAATACCACGAGTGGTGAAAAGTGATACTCCCGGCTACTATGTGTGTATTTATTTATGCCATAATTATTAATTTTGATTTGTTCCAAGAAATCAACTACTCTTTACTTTTAATGTGTATCATCACTGAGTGACCCGATCATGACACTATAAGGAATGTGCATCACATGTAATGATGCATACTTTTACGTCATGATGTCAGCCTCTTTCTAAGCCATCAGTCACTTGATATTCCCATTCATATGTTTCCTGCTTCATATAACGCTAGCACGCTATGTTTGATAGTAATACAGGCAACCTTCCTCATATTTAATTGATATCATAAAAACTTCCAATTTTATATGAATGTAACAAGAACTATTTTTGCTAACTATGATGTAGTTCTACTATGGGTATAAATGATTAAGCAATTGAATGACGTTTGAACATTTACATCCACAGTAGCAATTTATACCCAGAGTAGGGTGTGAAGCTGAAATTTACAAAATATGTGTTGTACACACACTAAGATTAGACAATTATGGCATAAATTATAATTGTTGATAATTGTGAATGTGTGATGGTAATATATAGCAATGTATCTTACAAACTTCTTTTGTTATTATTTTTCCATGGGCTTAAAGATGGTCTATCTTTTCCTAAACATGTTTTATATAGTTCCCTGGGGTATACTATAATAGTTACTAGCAGGGTTACCCGGCGTTGCCCAGGTTAAAGTGATGTGAAACCCTCTGATGTGGACATTTGGTGGGAATAGAGAATACCCTTGCCCAAAGTGTTACTCTTATTCTCATAAATTGTATACCCAAATCGCAAGATAAAGTGTCATTTTTAGCTCAACTTTACTTTGTAAAGTTTGAGCTATTGCCATGGCTTTGTCGTCCGTCGTCCGTGTGTACGTGTGTACGTGTGCGCGTGTGTACGTAAGGCGTCAACAATAGAGGCTACAGGTCGTACCTTTGATCGGATCATTATGAAATTTGTCATAGCTGTTGACATCAACATTTGTACCGGAATGATTCATTTTGGGGTCATTCGGAAAAAAAACATGGCCGCCAGCGGCCATCTTAGATTTCAAAATTCAATCCATTAGCACGGGCTACAGGCCGTACTGTTCGTCTGATCGTCATGAAATTTGTCATGGATGTTAATATTGACATGTAGATGGGAACGAGTAATTTTGGGGTCATTCGGCCAAAAAACATGGCCGCCAGCAGCCATCTTCGATTTTACTCTTTGCATGACTAAATCCTTTAGCACGGGCTACAGGTCGTACCTTTAGTCAGATCATCATAAAATTTGTCATGGATGTTAACAATGACATGTAGATGGGAATGAGTCATTTTTGGGTTATTCGGGCAAAAAACATGGCCGCCAGCAGCCATCTTGGATTTTACTCTTTGTATGACTAAATCCTTTAGCACGGGCTACAGGTCATACCTTTAGTCTGATAATCATGAAATTTGTCATGGCTGTTGAAATTGGAATGTAGATGGGAACGAGTCATTTTGGGGTCATTCGGACAAAAAACATGGCCGCCAGTGGCCATCTTTGTTTTCAAAATTCAATCCATTAGCACGGGCCACAGGTCGCACTGTTCGTCTGATCATCATGAAATTTGTCATGGATGTTAATATTGACATGTAGATGGGAACGAGTTATTTTGGGGTCATTCGGCCCAAAAACATGGCCGCCAGCAGCCATCTTGGATTTTACTCTTTGTATGACTAAATTCTTTAGCACGGGCTACAGGTCGTACCTTTAGTCTGATCATCATAAAATTTGTCATGGATGTTAACAATGACATGTAGATTCGAACGAGTCATTTTGGGGTCATTCGGCCAAAAAACATGGCCGCCAGCAGCCGTCTTGGATTTTACTCTTTGCATGACTAAATCCTTTAGCACGGGCTACAGGTCCTACTTTTAGTCTGATCATCATAAAATTTGTCAATAATGTTAATAATCACATGTAGATGGGAACGAGTCATTTTGGGGTCATTCGGCCAAAAAACATGGCCGCCAGCAGCCATCTTGGATTTTACTCTTTGTATGACTAAATCCTTTAGCACGGGCTACAGGTCGTACCTTTAGTCTGATCATCATAAATTTGTCATGGCTGTTGATATTGGAATGTAGATGGGAACGAGTCATTTTGGGGTCATTCGGACAAAAAACATGGCCGCCAGCGGCCATCTTGGATTTCAAAATTTAATCCATTAGCACGGGCCACAGGTCGTACTGTTTGTCTGATCATCATGAAATTTGTCATGGATGATAATATTGACATGTAGATGGGAACGAGTAATTTTGGGGTCATTCGGCCAAAAAACATGGTCGCCAGCAGCCATCTTGGATTTTACTCTTTGTATGACTAAATCCTTTAGCACAGGCTACAGGTCGTACATTTAGTCTGATCATCATAAAAATTGTCATGGCTGTTGAAATTGGAATGTAGATGGGAACGAGTCATTTTGGGGTCATTCGGACAAAAAACATGGCCGCCAGCAGCCATCTTGCATTAAAAAATTTAATCCATTAGCACGGGCCACAGTTAGTACTGTTCGTCTGATCATCATGAAATTTGTCATGGATGTTAATATTGACATGTAGATGGGAACGAGTACTTTTGGGGTCATTTGGCCGAAAAACATGGCCGCCAGCAGCCATCTTGGATTTCACTCTTTGTATGACTAAATCCTTTAGCACAGGCTACAGGTTATATCTTTAGTCTGATCATCATAAAATTTGTCATGAATGTTAATAATGACATGTAGATGGGAACAAGTCATTTTGGGGTCATTCGGCCAAAAAACATGGCCGCCAGCAGCCATCTTGGATTTTACTCTTTGTATGACTAAATCCTTTAGCACGGGCTACAGGTCGTACCTTTAGTCTGATCATCATAAAATTTTTCATGGCTGTTGAAATTGGAATGTAAATGGGAACGAGTCATTTTGGGGTCATTCGGACAAAAAACATGGCCGCTAGCAGCCATCTTGGATTTCAAAATTTAATCCATTAGCACGGGCCACAGGTCGTACTGTTCGTCTGATCATCATGAAATTTGTCATGGATGTTAATATTGACATGTAGATGGGAACGAGTAATTTTGGGTGTCATTTGGCCAAAAACATGGCCGCCAGCAGCCATCTTGGATTTTACTCTTTGTATGACTAAATTATTTAGCACGGGCTACAGGTCGTACCTTTAGTCTGATCATCATAAAATTTGTCATGGTTCTTAACAATGACATGTAGATGGGAACGAGTAATTTTGGGGTCAATCGGCCAAAAAACATGGTCGCCAGCAGCCATCTTGGATTTTACTCTTTGTATGACTAAATCCTTTAGCACGGGCTACAGGTTGTACCTTTAGTCTGATCATCATAAAATTTGTCATGAATGTTAATAATGACATGTAGATGGGAACGAGTCATTTTGGGGTCATTTGGCCAAAAAACATGGCCGCCAGCAGCCAACTTGGATTTTACTCTTTGTATGACTAAATCCTTTACCACGGGCTACAGGTCGTACCTTTACTCTGAGTTCGGGGTCATTCGGACAAAAAACATGGCCGCCAGTGGCCATCTTGGATTTCAAAATTTAATCCATTAGCACGGGCCACAGGTCGTACCTTTAGTCTGATCGTCATAAAATTTGTCATTGATGTTAACGATGACATGTAGTTGGGAACGACTCATTTTGGGGTCATTCGGCTGAAAACATGGCCGCCAGCAGCCATCTTGGATTTTACTTCTCTCTTCATGTCTATAAACTAGTATTAGACATTCAACTTTCCACATTCCTAATCGCTCCATTGACTGTAATATATTAAATTATTCCCTTTCCAAGTTGAGCTACAGTGTCATTGACACTTTCATTATACATGTTAGCCCTTAACATTTGGGGACATCGTTTAAAAAATCATAAGCTCATACTCCATTCGGATAATGCGGCAGTTGTGGCTATCATTAATTCTCAAACAACTACAGATTCTAGTCTTTTAAAACTTCTTCGTTTGCTTGTCTTAATTACACTCAAATTTAATATCGTTATTCGATGTCAGCATATCGCGGGTAAGGACAATCGCTAATCGGATCTGCTCTCGAGGTTGCAGGTAGACGAGTTCAGACAGCAAGCGCCATGGGCAGTAGACGAACCTACAGCGATACCACCTCAGCTGACCATCGGCAACTTATTTCCACTATGAAGCATCTAGCTGATCAGGCTATGGCCACGACAACTAAAGAAACTTACAGCAAATATTGGGGAAACTTTTTAGCTTTCTGTCATAAGTATAATCTTTCAACCGAAATACCTATCTCGGTTGGTACGGTTTGTCTTTTTGTGGCCCACTTATATAATGCTTCTTATGGGGTGGCAACAGTACGCACGGTGTTATCGGTTATTAGTTTCTTTCATAAAATACAAGGTATCGGTGACCCAACTAAAGATTTTTATCTCCAGAAATTAATCATTGGTTTTCAAAAGTCTCGTCCTTCCTGCGACCTCTGCATGCCTGTCACATTGTCCTTACTTGAGCGTTTCCTACAAGCAATTCCGCAGTGTGTATTGATCGCGAGTAACTATCAATCTAGGCTTTTCAGCGCAATGTTTGTTTTTGCCTTTTTTACCTTGTCTCGCATCGGAGAAATCTGTGTTACACGCGAATCACATTCCCATATGGTTATAACAGCAAATGATGTTATTTGGAAAGAAGACGAGATCGTAATACGGTTTCGTCATTTCAAGCACAATGTTTCAGGGACTACACACTTTATCGCAATCCGGCCTCGATCGGCAGAGTTACTTTGTCCCTTTCGGATTATGCAGCAGTATAGGCAGACTCGGGGTCATGCCGAAGCCCCCCTATTTTGCCACCCAGATGGCAAAGGTATTCCTCGCCGTTTGTTTGATCAAGTATTGGCACAAGTTTTGACATACCTTAATTTAGATGGGCAAGTCTTTAAAGCGCATTCATTCCGTATTGGCGGTGCTTCTGTATCTGTAGTTGTTACGTCCTAGTGACCAAGGCTGGCTTTTACAGGACGCGCGGGATCGAGTACATCCATAATTTTTCCAGGAAGTTTTTTGCCGAACCCGTGACTTCTTCGCCACGGTAGGGATCTTTAACGTGCGCACATTGTTGCACACGGGACAGCCATTAGCGTCGGCTCCCGATCCGACGGTGTGCCAAGTGTAGTGTCATCCCGGGTCATGACATTACGAGAGGAGCAGAGGTACGAAGTTAGTCCAGTACGCATTTTTCAAATTTTGTCTGAGACTCTTTGGCTTCTGGAATCTTTCTCAGATCACTGATCGTGGCATCGATGATTGATTTGTGATGCCCATGGTACTGGGAATGCAGATGGCGACACAAAGTCCGACCAATATTTTGTCGGATTTGAACCCTCGACCGTGTCGAAGGTGTAGCCTCATTTGCTTGTCTTGCCGCAGCACGTGGTTTCTCCGATGCACAGATTCGGTCTTTAGGTCGATGGCAGTCAGACGCATTTAAAAAGTACATCCGTCCACCAGTTCTTTATTAAGCTATAAACTTGTATTTTTTCTATCCTCAGGGACCTGGCTACCATAACCATATATTCAATCATTAGGATGTTTATTAATGACCATTTATCATCAGTGAACACTTTTGTTGGGGGGGGGGGGGGGGGTAGTTTTCTTTTGTTGAGCGTGTCGTTACAGGCCAAATGATTTCTGCCATCTCTTTCAACTTTGGAGTCGAGTCTTGATCCTCATTTGGAGCTTGTCGTCACAAGCAAGAGGACCAAGACAGTGGCTGCATACTTTGTAGATGTCATGCAAGGTTTTTTTTTCATGTGATCAATTTTGCTTTTCAAGTTTTTCCGATAGGATGAGCTTATTGTGCAGTTTTCGGGGGAGGGCCTGGTCTTCATTTGTCCAGAGCATGTTGTCTATTCCAATGGGGGGCCACGCCTGGCTATCACATGACAAGTTTGTCGAAATGACGCTACAAATGGCTATCCTCTGTCGAGGGCCAGAAATAAATGTATTGTATGGTAGTATAGAGAATTTGGCATGCCGTAGTTCATTTAGTCAAATCGAGAGTGAGCGATCCTTTCTATGAAAGGCTAGATATGCGGATGTATATAATTGTTGGTGTGGTTTGTGTTGTTTCCCACTGTGATACTTACTCTTGGGTGCCAGGTAAACGTGCTGGCACGCTTATTAATTTTGGAAGAATATGTTGGCCATCATTATTATTTGGTCATGATATATATAGTGAAAATGCCACCAATATTAATAATTTTAGGGGTAAATGTAAGCCAGCACGTTTATTCAGCCATCACATTTGTTTGGCACCTGAGAGTGATTAAGTTACCTCATGCGTTAAGTGCCAAAAAATACCTAGAGGTCTTTCTACACTGGGTGTTTTCATTGTATATAATTATGTGATAATCTTGTTTCTTCTATGGCAGCATTGGAAGTAAGGGTTTCCCTGTCCGCTCCTTTTCTTTCTCTGTGGGTGCATGTCTTGAATTTCGCAACTCAGTAGGCTCAATTTCAGCCATATGGCGTTTTACACCCACATTAGGGTTACATAACTGGTTACAAGCAAAAAATTTGATGCGAAAGCAATTCCTAAAATTCATGAACAGCAATAACTATGTACATTGCTATTTTGTAAATGTTTCAACCAGAGGCGAGAATAAATCGTCGGACATGGAAATTATGTTTTAGTGTCTATTTATCCCAACAAATAAAAAAGGGGGTTATAGGTTTGTTATGTCAAGGCTTGATAATAAGTCAGGGCATAACCTATGGGTCCAAACTCGTGTCAAAGCTTTAAAGGGAGTCGGGGCATAAATGGATTATAAGTAGTGGCTCAGTACCTCGTCTGACTGATTATCATTGTGTTTATCACGATTAATTCGTTCAACCAAAAAAAAATAATATTTATTTATTTACAACTCCCTATCTTCTCTGGAAAGTTTCTTTATTGTCATATTTCTATAGAAACTCCTTGACATAGATTCTATTACCTTTTTAGTTTAGTTTCTCGATATCCCCCAATTGGCAGACGACACATTGCATAATTAATGGAGGTTCCCAAAGTGTGTACATCGACATATTCACCATTTGGGAACTTCAATCTGAATCTATGTCTCCCATAGCAGATAAAGCCATGCAGAATGAGGTCCCAAGACGGACAAAGGGGGTGAATTTGGTGATGCTAGCCCACTGTGCAGGATAGTGTCACTAAATTCACCATCTGGGGACCCCATTCTACAAATGACAGGTACACTAAACTCAGGCTTATCCAGGGACGTGGTGACAAGGAGATGATGGGTAGTCTCATCCTCAACTTTGGTCAAACTTTTCCACAGTTGGAATTTCGATTCCCATTCCTGAAGCATCGACAACCAGTGCAATATTCGACACTGAAATGGTCATAAGTTGACATGTTCCAACACTATAGGTGGTGTTTCGTCGGTAGTTTTTAGCCAGTTGGACAGTTTGAGGTACCAGTTGCACAATTCTAACTCAAGGGGTGCAAATGAAGTTTTCGAGAGTTGGGAATTTTACCAAGAAGGGAGAATGCATTTCTAATTTGGATATTCCCCAAACAAAGACCTCTTAAGGGCCCACTTAATTTTCGAGTCGCCAATTATTTTTTATTATAATTATAGTGACTTGATATACGGTTTTAATAACAATCTATGATTAAAATGCTATAATTCACCACTATTTGAAACATCTGTGTCTCAGAAGATGCCCACAGATAAATAGAAGACTTCCCCCCTCTGTCACCCCCCCTGCATTGAAAATAATACTGATTTTTACTTCATTCTTGATGACAAAACGCATTGGCAACTCAACAAAAACAACATATCAACAGTTTATTACACCGGATAAGTTTCCTCTTTCAAATGATATATAATATGGCATATCTCATATATATTTTGAAGACCTCTGTTTGTATGTTTGTATGTCTGTCTGTCTGTCTGTCATTTATACAAATCTACGATTCTCGACCGATCGGGACGAAACTTGGTACGTGTGTGTAGTATGACCAGGCGGTCGTCCTTGTCGTATTGGCGAGCCCGTGCGACGCCCGCTTCGCGCATGCGTAGACGAGATATCGGAAACGGTGGAGCTATCGACTTGAAATTTGCTATGTGAATGTATCTTGCCCCGGATACGAATTTTATCGGGTCGCCGAGCCCGTGCGACGCCAGGTTCGCACATGCGCAGACGAGATCTCGGAAACGGGTGGAGCTATCGACTTGAAATTTTGTACGTGAATGTATCTTGCCCCGGATACGAATTTTATCGGGTCGCCGAGCCCGTGCGACGCCAGCTTCGCACATGCGCAGACGAAATCTCGGAAACGGGTGGAGCTATCGACTTGAAATTTGGTATGTGAATGTATATTGTCCAGGATACGAATTTTATCGGGTCGCCGAGCCCGTGCGACGCCAGCTTCGCGCATGCGCAGACCAGATCTCGGAAACGGGTAGAGCAATCGACTTGAAATTTGGTTTTTGAATAGCCCGGACAACGTCGGGCTCATCGGCTAGTCTATTATATATTTTGGGACTTCTGTCTGTTTGTTTGTTAGCTATGGCCGGGATTTCGACCAAACTTCATATCTAAGGGTAAAACACCAGATGAAGTGTCGTCGCATTGCTTTTGAGAAGTTCCGGGTACTAATTCTCCATTCCCACTGCCGCCGTCTTGGAATTGTGGGGGTTAATCGCGTGATAGTTAAAGAGCGTTCGTATCCGCAGTGTCGATGATAAAGAGCGTGTCTGTGTCCAGACATGAGCGTGTTGTGTCGGTGTCCAGACATGAGCGTGTTGTGTGATCCTTATGTATGTGTTCGTTCTTATGGGTTCCTAGGAATGGGGGAGATTTTCATCGGGTCAGTTTTTCCGCCCGAGGTGACCTTCACCTTGAAACGGGTACCCACAAATGATATATATGCATGGGTGTGTCCGTTATAGACTCGAAAACGGCCCTACCGATGGAGTCCAAACTTGCTACCTAGGGCCACTTTTGTCCGGGAACTCTCATGGACCATGCAGTCAAATTGTGACCCCGACCTGACCTTGACCTTCAAAATGATCAATTCAAGGTCAAAACCCGGACGAAGTCGGGTCACCTGCTAGTATTTTATATAATGTAATCTGGGGGTTCGAAAATTAAGTGGGCCTTTAAGTTCTTAACCACGTCACGTTTTCCATCTAAAACCGAAGTGTAGATTGGTATTATTTACAGAAGAAATGGTGATACATTGTACAAATAAGAAGTAGTGATGACCCGATATGGAGAAAATCAACATCTGTCGATTGTACGGGATTATGTCCTCGGTGGAAGCTGATGCAGACTATACTACATGTCCTGTAATATGTGACCCGCCATATCAAATCCAGTCGGAAGTCGGGATTTTTTTACCCTGTGCCAATCCATTCTCTTATATATGCGAGTCGACCATAGGTCGCCTCGCATATATAAGAGAATGCATTGGCCTAACATGTTTTTTAAATAAATGTTTCTTACAATTTTTAGGACATAAAATAAAAAACATCCATTACCCTGCAGGGAGCCCCAAACATATATAGAAGCATATAGAAGAGTGTCGTCTGCTCATGTTTGTCTGGGGCTCTGTATGGGTGAAATTATAAAATTGTTAAAGAATACAAGAACAAATTATTAAAATGGTTAGGCCAATGCATTCTCTTATATATCCGAGGCGACCTATGGTCGACTCGCATATATAAGAGAATACATTGGCACAGGGTAAAAAAAATCCCGACTTCCGACTGGATTTGATATGGCGGGTCACATATGGTTAACACATTGGCTGTTGTAATAACGGGAAATTAACATAACCAGTTAGTATAGTTATTGTTAAATCGGGGGTCCATTTGGTATTGTGATTGCACTGTGCACATATATTTTATACCAATTTAATAAATAGAGCATGGCTTGGAGTTGACTACGCGTGTATAGTGCCCAGTGGGTGGCGAAGCAGAATGAACTATACCCACCCCACTCGGCATTATACCCACGTAGTCAACGACAACCACACTGCCAAAAAAGATTTTCTAGCTAAGAAAATATTTCTAATTTTGAGATTTATTTTCTCCTTTTAAGAAATGATGTTTTTATTCGAGAAAAGGTCAAGAAAAATCGTTATCCACCTGGAGCACATTTTCTTATACCTAGAGTTTTTTTCTACACAATAAGAATTTTTTCTAGGTTATAAGATATCCTGTTTGGAATACAAGAAATTTTTCTTTGTGTTTGAAAAAGGTCATTATGTGATTTCTTACATTAAAGTGATGTGAAACACTCCGGTAGGGTGGTCAAATAAAAATGGAGAACATAATCTTGATCAAAGTAGTCATTTTTACAAATATTATATCCAAATTGACAACAAACACCGCCATTCTTGTATATTAATTAAATACAATGACTCTCGATGGCGAAATCGTTTTTGTTAGTTTGTGCACATGTTAGTATACTGTTGCGTCCCGAATCGAGAAGTAAATATTTACAATTGAGCGTAGTTCAGACGATGTTTTCTATGGAGAAGTAAGGTCTATTTGTTTTAAATTTTCGGTGATGTTACTAGAATGCTATATTCCTCCAGTTGGCATAGTGCCTGAATACTAACTTAATGGTGTCACGCACCCGATAAGTACATAATATGTCTTAAAGATTTTTTTATCGGATTTTAGATTTATTTTGTTATTAGAGACAAATGGTATTTATGTTAGACAAAGTGATTATGTGATTTCTTACATTAAGATTTTGTTTCTGCTTTTAGAAAAAAGGTTTTAGAGAACAAGAATTGTTTTTCTTTTGTTATAAAAAGTGACCATGTCATTTCTTATATCGCGTCGTTGCAAATGGGATACTATGCATGCTCTGTATATAGGGCATGTTAAAATAAATCATGTACAACTCGTTGTCCTGAGAACACATACACTATATGGTTATCAACTTACCGATAACAGTTTAAGAGAAACATAATCATCGCAAGAATGTGTTGAAATCAAGTTCAATAAACCGAAACGTATTTAGGTTTTGTTTTGAATGCACGAAAACACGAAACTGTACCACAAGGTGAATTCAGCCGAATGTTGCCACTTTGCAAGTTGACGTCATTCCTATGAGAAAACTGTTCACAGCGTAATGTTTTAATTTTATTTGGACACGCCTTAGTAAGTTGGTGGATACATTATATGTATATCTGTTTTCGAGATTGTTGTCTCTGTTCATGGCTTTTTACATGCTAGTTCTAGTATATAGTTGTGTGATAAATTTAGCACGATACTATAGAAGTAGAGTGGTGTGCTAAATTTAGCACGATACTATACAATATAGAACACAGGTCTCGACCAATCAGAAGGCGCCATTTCTGGGTGAGATGAAATTTCACCGTTACTGCATGAAATAATTACGGAAGCGTAGAGGCGCCAGATTAATTATATTGGTATCTTGATGCAGCAAGTTCGCTATCCTGCTGCAGCAAGTTACTAGCAAGTTACTATCTTCTACATGCATGCTTTGGAAAGGCGAACACATTGGTTATAAGGATATATCTGCAGCAAGATAACTAACCTGCTGCAGCAAGATAATAGCGATTTTGCGATTTCAAACGGGTACGGGTACCGGTACGGGTACTGGTAGCTACCCGTACCGGTACACGTTTTGAAATCGCAAACTGTTTTACGGGTAGAATTAAGCATATCGACGGGTAGTGTATGGTGAGCCAATTGCAGCACAATATATATGATGTAGAGAAATTGTTATCCGCTTCGCTTTCTTGGCCGACGTTATACTTGTTGTTATGGTTATATGATGGACATCTGCGTGGATAATGGATTGCATTAACTAGGGACGAGGCGAAAGTGGAAGGGGTTGGCGTCTTTCTTTGACTCATTTTGGTAACATTTTCAATAATTAGCTTTCATAAGTAATTTCCCAGACCGTTCGAGTGTCGTCTAGAACAGATGGAATTTTCTGACTGAGAAAATATGTTATGATAGCACAAATATACAATTACGCTAATTTAATAATCCAACCATTATTCGGTGTAAAATGTGTTGGTTTAGACCCAGGGTCCAAGAATGTCCTACATGCATGCACTTTTAGTCAGATATAAGACCGAAATTTCCCCTTATATTAGTTGGGGAATATTTAGTCATATAACTGGTAATGGGTTGGAATCTTTCGAAGGGTCGGGCAAGGGAATATTCATCCCAAGAACTTGGATATTTGTCTGGGTCTAAACAAGAGCTACACTGGGCGTGCATTGCCGTGCAAAATACCCCCTCTCTTGGGTCGCCGGAAACTGGTAAAAAAGGGGCATAACTCTGGTAAAAATTGGCGGACGGAACTCAAATTTGAACTTGACCTGTGTTTTGGTGGGAGAAAGTAATATACCAAATTATGATTGAATCCGATAAGCTCTAGTAAAGTTATCATCCGGAAAACAAATTTCAGGGATTTTCTAAGTCAAATTACGTCAAATAAGGGGCATAACTCCGGTGAAAATTGGCGGGCGGAACCCAAATTCGAACTTGAACTTACTTTTCGGCTAATAAACCCACATACCAAATTTTATTGAATTTGGTTCCCTCTAACTAAAGTTATCATCCGGAAACCAGGTTAACGGACGGACGCCCGGACGGACAGACCAATACTATAATGCGGCCGTTTTTTTTCAAACGGGCGTATAAAAATCAAACTTGTTAAATATAAAGGGTGTTTAATGGTACACTATTCATTATATGGTTCGAATAAAGAGCGTTTGCTTCACGTCTATGCGAAACAAAGAAAACAGCTAAAAGTCGATCTGATGACGGTAAGATTGTGCCGACTATGAGGTGTGTATATCAGTATTTGGTGTCACTATCGGCCACTACAATATACAACAGTCTTGGGGTTCAAATGCGCCATGTCCGTTCAAAAGTCAAATATCTATATTAAAATGAGAAATCAGTCACCACCACATAAGGTACAATAGCTGAACGGTTGTATTCAATCGTGTAACACATTCACGGTGTACTTATGCACAAAGGGTCGATAGGGGACGTGGCGAGAGGGTGGGGTGTATCACCCCAACTTTTGTCAACAGTTGGATATTGCATATACCTAACACACCAAAACATACGTTCAAATTATTCTGTCATTCAGTTTGATTTTCCAAAAATGTATTAGTGCGGATTTTTTTTTATAGTTTTAGACCAACATTTGCAAATATTCCTACTTTTGGTAGAAAAACATTCGGGCTATATGGACAACAGCAGGTTGGAAATATCCAACAAATGTAAAGCTTGAGGAAAGTCAATAATTTATCAATTTTCATGTTCAGATTTCAAAACGTTCTCACACCAGACCGAACCATGGTCGACCCGGTATGCCCTGGGCTAACCACATTCAGTGGCTCGTCAATACTGATCATTGATTTGTGAAAAACAAACCAGGGCGTGAATTTGCCTGGTGTTAGACCACTAGATGTTATGATTTTGCAATTTCCAGGTTCATATCTACAAAACTGTTCTCGTACTGCATGGTCGGCAAGGTGGACCCCCCCCCTCCCCATCACATGACTTCTGCAACAAGACTACTGATCCATTTAGAACAGTCCACAATAATATTCAGGACAGTGAAGGATCAGTTGGGGGGAATCAGAGCCCAACGGCGTGCACAATTTGAATTACGCACAAACCTCTGTTTGGTGTGGTTTAAGGGGGTGTATAGTTGGGAATTTGAAGGTGGACACACCTTCTCAACGCGGAGACCCCCTATAATTACGTCCCTGTGTCGAGACTGCGTATAGCACCGCCAACTCACTCTCTTAATCATAACATGTCGAGAATCCCGGGGTTAGCCCCCCCCAAATCACATTCCCAAAAAATAACATGTCATTACTTGAGTGAAAGTTGTCCGTAAACAAATCGGCGTTCCATAGTTATCTTAGTGTTAGAAGCCGCCTCGATACTTTGAACATAAAACATGGCTTAAATGACAAATGTATCAATGAGATTTGGCAATTAAATCGTGCAATAAATAGATTAATGCATAGCTGACTGTTATTTCGTATAACTAATGTACTTTTGAGTGAGAAAACTTTAGCGAAAGACTACCAGTCAACGGGATACATCTACCCGTTCCAAATCCCGATCGCTTTATGTGCTGCATTCAAAGTACGCAAATGACCGTGACGATTTTCACCGATCTACCTGGATCTACCGGTACCCGTACCCGTCCGACGGGTATCGCAAACTCGCTAGTAACTTGCTGCAGCAGGATAGCTAACTTGCTGCAGCAAGATAGTAACTTGCTGCAGAAAGATAGCTAACCTGCTGCAGCAAGATAGTTAACTTGCTGCAGCAAGATACCAATATAATTCATCTGGCGCCTCTACGCTTCCGTAAATAATAATAAACAACGTTTGGCGTAAATTACAAACAGACACTTCAAGCATTTTTGGAGAGAAAAACATTTCGTTCTAATGATTTCGTTCTAATGATGACTCTTTTGTCGATGCCGATTTCCGATTTCGATTGCCGGACAATTTGTAGATGGCGATTATCAATACTGTTATGATCGGCTCACAACCAGTTAAAACATATGAACAGTGTCCGTCACAATCGATGACCACCCCTGGTCAAGTGGTCCTGCTAATATGCTATGATGCTGGTGGTCCTGTTGAATTACTATGATACCAGTAGGGCAAACTGACGCAGTTACGAAAAAGTACCGTTATTTTTTCTGAAGTTGTAATTTTCGCGGTGTTTGGCTAATCCGATTGACTTGAGAAAAAAACCAGTGTGTGTATGAAACATTCAAGAACCTATATATTTTTATATATAATAATGCCTGCGCTGGTGTTTCTAAAACGACGTGAATAACCATCATGACTATAGTCGATTTTCAACAACTAATACAACCAGTATTAAAAATATTTCGCAATAAATATGTTTTTTAATGTTTGAATGCTTTTCCTGTAAATGTTCAGTTTATCTGAACACCGCAAAAAAGACATATTAAAAAGATATAATGGTACTTTTTGTTAACAACATCAGTTTGCCCTAACAGCATCATAGCAATTCAGCAGGCTCCAACCACATCATAGCACATTAGCAGGACCACTTGACGAGGGTGATGACCATCATGCAGTATATCAGTCAGTCTTTATCTCGCGATATTTCCCCAGTTCCAGCCGAATCCGCTGCCTACAGTCGACCCTTTCTGAAAATAGAATACAAATCTAACACTGAAGGTCGTGGCGACAGGAGGTGGTTGGTGTGTGTCACCCCACCCAAATTTAGTCATGTTCAGCTTTAAGAAGTTTCATGCATGCCTGACACATTACATCAGTTGGAAATTTCGAGATAGGATTTTTTAAAGGGCCACTTAATTTTTGATTTACCGATTATTTTGTTTATATTGTCTTGATAGATGGTTTTAATAACAATCTATGCCATAAATTATGATTAAATACTATATTTCATCACCACGTGGAACGTCTGTGTGTCTCAGAAGGTGTCCACAGAGTAATATAAAATAGCTGAAATCATAAAACCATTTCCCCCCCGTTATGACACCAGGGATGCTTATATGTCATAAGACAATATATTTACATAATAAGTGTGATTATCACTAAATTCAGCATTTCGATTGGTCGGCGCCCACGTGACTGGTTGCAGTTATTTCTCGGTGAACGCGTAACAGCTCATAACTGCAACCCCAATAATTACATCGATACGTCATCGATACCGGAAAGAAAAACGCGTAATATTTTGGGCGCATTTGGACATGCGCAGGATTGACTTAAATTAAATCATCAGGTTTCAATAAAAGAAATTGTTCCTGTTAACTTTTGCCAAGGGTGCTATGGGAAATTTTGGGCTGGTTTTGTCACGATACACTTTTCGATTTAAATACATTTACAAAAGTGGCTTTTTCGCTAAATGTATATAAATATAAGGATTTACTGTCATGTGGACTGTTTTTATGGAGATGTAACGGTGAGGTAAGTGGTCATAACTTGTATGTAAAACCCGAAAGTCCACATGACAGTAAATCCTTATGTGAAATAAGAAGGTTGATTTCACACTAGTTTTCACACATTTCTCATGCGCCTTCCACCTTCCCTCGTCGTCGTTGTCGACGTCGTCGTCGTCGTCATCATCATGACAAATCAAATCAAATTAGTTTATTCTCATTCTCATCATGACATGATATATAGAGATGACAAATATACATGTAATACATTATACATAAAATAGATATGGCGTTGATACTAACAAAAAAGTACATATTTTCTAACGTTTACATATCATAAATATGGTCATATAGGGAAGGTTCGTGCTGTCTAAGTTGCTAAAAAGGGGTTGGAGTGGGTTGGGTTGTGTTGGGAGCGGTGAACTCGTCAAGTAGACGTTCGTCTTATATAATCGCATAATTTATGTATGACAGTTACATTGTTGGAGTTTAATATATAGGCGAACAAAACTGTATGTACTTGGATTCTTAGTCAATGAAACTGGTGTATTTCGTCTGCGTAAGGAACTCCAGTAATTACATTCCATTAAGTGGTGATATTCGTCACCCAATGAATGACCATCGCCATCATAACCACCAGCATCATCAGAGATCAGTATTTACTCAACAGCATCAGCATTACTATAATTACTATATGATGTGAAGTTACATGCGCTGATATTTCGGCCGATATCAAACTGACCAAGTAATAATCTCTAAACATCCGTACTCACCTGAAGTACGGTGTAGACAGTCTCCATTCCAGCAGATATGTGGTCGTGCACGTGGCAATGTAGTAACCAAGTGCCAGGATTGTCTATCTTCATTTCGACAACAGCATTTCCGCCAGGGAATATGTTTGTGACGTCATTTCTCATCTGGGTGATCTTGTCCCGGAGGTGGGTGTGGCCATGGAAATGCACTGTGTGTATGTCTACCTCTCCGCCGAAAGATATCATATACCAAGCGACAGTCTCTCCATCTATCATCTCTAACCCTGTTAAATGAAATTATATTTGAAAGAACATAGTAAACCACCTACTGAAAGTCAAGCTGCAAGGCAGAGTTCAGTCCCTTCGCTACGCTGACCTGACCGCTGCCATTATGTATATTTTCGTAATTATATCAAATTTGTCAGTTACAATTCATTCTGGTTTGATCGAGCCAATTTTCAAATGAATATGGACAGTTTGGTTTCTCAGAATAATTCAGAATTAATTGTAACTGACAAAAGTCATAATAGTGGAGTAGATTAAGTCAAATTTTCAAGGCAATTGTACATATTCACATACTAATTGATATTAGATATGGAACCATGCTAAAATTTCCCTTTAACCCCTCTTCTAAGGGGTTTTCCAAATTAAAAAAGCGTTTCGTGATTACATAATTTATTAAATGTCGCAATTAATCTTGCCATGAAATATGAGATTTAAAATTCGTCATATAATTTAAGCATGATTCTGCGAGATATAATGCCACATTCTTATGGTAAAATTGGAACTCCCGTCCAAGATGGGCTTCAAAATGGCAGCCGTATGCGGAAAATTGGACGTTTTTCACTAATATCTTCTAGATCAGTTTCTGCTGTATGGAACTGGTTCTAAATTGTGACTATATTTTTGTATTATTCTTGTTAACTGATCATTGGAGTTTTTATGTTACATGTGTTAAATAATAAACTTTATATCGCTGAGAAAAAGAAATTATTATGTCAATTTTTAAGATGCGCCATTTGATCATGCCATATTTCTTTTAAAAATGTGTGCTCAAAACATTACAAAGGTCAAGCTGCATACCAAAAACACATTTTCCTCAAACTGGGTACCCAGTACACCACAATATGGCGACAATGACCCCTCCAGCAAGAGTAAGGAAACTGTGCTTCGATGTAAACCAGTATATATCCCTGCCAATATCACTAGCTTGATTACGTCGAATGAAACTTGGACTATGGTGGAATATCAAATGACAACATCCCTTCAGATCAAAAACCCTCTACACACGTACCTGGTATCGTGGACTGGTTATTTATTAATAATTTATAAACTGCATCATTCATATGTATTGTAATGAGTTCCACTTGCAAGACAAGATAAGATAGATTTATTGACATAAAACGCCATAGTAATAGGTAGATGTCAAAAAACATAATGAGCATAGTGGTATGCGAAACAGAAAGAACAGTATCCAGTAATAATATTCATAAGTACGGGCAATATATATGTACCTATGGCATAACAACAATATATGTATACTATTAACACACTCGCATAATTAAGGGCCAGTGATAGTGTTTTATAACATCGTAGTTTGGTTATGGGCATGTGACATTGTTTTGTATACATTTCATACCAGCAATTATACGAGTGCCAGTCTCCTCAATTCAAAGAAAGATAAACTTGCCTTACTTAAGATATTTGCTATATCCGTTTCATCCGCTTCCAGTAGGAATGCGAATTTTTCCTGATTAGTCATTGCTATAAAATTGGGATTAATTCATGCTATATTATTGTATAATTTCGTTCTTTCTAGTGCGTAAAGTTGACATTCGGTGAGAAAATGAAATTCACTTTCGATTTGGGTTAAGTTGCATTATGTACAACGTCTGTCTTCGAGTGGGACTATTGGCCTTTGGTGTCGGCCTTTTTCTATTTGTAATGTATGGTTACTTATGCTTAGTCGTGTTACTACTTCTCGATGTTGGGGTCGACTACTGATGCAGTGAGTTCCATAAATGTTATAGGCCAACACTACTGAATTACTTTCTACAAACCTTGGTTGTTGCCGAATATGTATCCGTTGATGGCGTGCATTAGATTCGACTCCTCGAATTTATCGTCCCTCAGAGTCGGATTCTGCCGAGCGACAGCACGGTCGTCTATATTTTGTTCTAGGTAATTACTCTGATTTTCATCCAGTACCGCCAACGTCAGCACAAATTCGCGGTCGACATCTGCTCTTTTACCTTCCTCGTCGAGAACTCCCCGTCTGCAAATAATAAGTGGACCGAAAAGGCCAGAGTATGGGTCCTTGACTTGATCCCTAGCAGACATATACAACCAAGGTATACAGTTCGGATCATTGGGACCTGGTCCGCTTCTTTCCGGTACTTTCCATGTATATGCCTTTGTCTGCCCTGGCGAAACTGGTTCCCGCCCACTAGTCGTGGAACCGTCGTCATAGAAACTGCCTTCGTTGGCTTTGTCATAGAAAGCGCCATGTGGGTGAATCGAGTAATTAAATGATGCATCGTTCTTCAGCAGAATTTCGATTGTATCTCCGACATTTGCGGATATTCTTGGCCCGTTCAGTCCGAGATGGACGTTTCCATCGGATCTAATTCTTTTGTTTGTGAACGTGCTGTCTGTGTAATCCACAAAAATAGCTTTCAAGTATTCGCTTCCAACAAACTGGTTGCTGTTTTGAACGAAGATGTTTCCCTCGCTGCATGTGAAGATAACGTTATGTATGCAATAATGTCTTTATATATGTTTCATTCATGCCTTGTCAAAATTCAACTCAATTCGGTTTATTTCTGTTCATCAATATAGTAGTTATGTAATAATGTAAAGTGTAAGCGTCTCAAACATATCCATGCATGTAAACTAACACAAACAATCAATTTCACACGATGCATGCATGAGCGTTTGTGTGCTTATTAACTTTCTGTTTGGGTCAGTGTTTGGGTGGTAATTTCAGATACAGTGTTGGGACATGAAATGCTCATTATAAGTATATTATTTATGCCAGCCTGAAATAGCCCGCCTGAAAACATTCCAATCTCATTGAACATTTTATAGTAAGCGAACTGGTTTGACGTGGAACAGAGTCTAACTCAAAACACACCTACAGACGGAATTTACTAAATTGTGGGTATTATTTGACCGGGGTTCAAGGAGAAGGTGCACGCAACATGTTTAATTTGTGCAAGTCTTCTTGTATGGTATAGCAATCCTTGGAAGAATTTATAGCGCAATACACTGTAGTGTCGTCAGCCAAGAGTCCTGTTTGGATAGAGGGGATCATTTATGAAGATCAAGAACAAGCAGGGCTCCAGGAGATAGCTTTGAGGAACCCGGACATTTACTGGAATTTCTGTCAACGATTTGAGAGAAAAGCTGATATCCAATTTATGGCAGTGTGACTGATTCCAAATGTTCTCAGTTTAAAGATGATTCTACAGTGGTCTACCTTGTCGAAAGTTTTATATAAGTCCACTACTGCTACATTTGTTTGTCTGCCACATAGTATATGGAGCAGAGTTGAAAGAGAGTATACACATGTAGCTGTGTCTCACAACTAAGTCGTGGTCTGAAGCCGTGTTGGTTGGCATAAAGAAGTTTTTTGTCATTTAGATATTTCATGATGTTGAATAGAGGATGTTTTCAATTTACTTATGATACAAGTCAGTGATATCGGCCTATAGTTTTCAGACTTGCATTTGGCGCCATTTTTGAAGACAGGAGTTACAAAGGCTGTTTCCTTGTAAGTGGAATGGTGAAGGTTTAGAGTGAGTGTTGTAATAGATCAGCAATGATGGGGGAATTTAAGAAAGTCTGGTGATATGTGACCCGCCATATCAAATCCAGTCGTAAGTCGGGATTTTTTTTACCCTGTGCCAATGCATTATCCCGACTTACGACTGGATTTGATATGGCGGGTCACATATCTGGTTTATACCCCATGCAAAGGCTTTGTTTGGACTGAGTTTTGACAGGAGTTTGCTTACACCATTTGGACTAATTATGATATCCATTTTGTAGTTGTTTGGGTGAAGAATGAGCCTGCGTGTGTCGCGTGACTCCGATAATTACTTGTCTTGTTCTTTTTAAATTCCATTGACATTTGATCGAATTCTAACTATCACCAAGCCTTGAAATAGTGTGTCTGTCATTTGCAGAATGAGGTCCACAGATGGTGAATTTAGTGATGCTACCCCCGCATAGCGGGCTAGCATCACCAAATTCACCCTCTGTGGACCTCATTCTGCTTACAACTCAGCAGAATGAGGTTCCCAGGGGTGAATTTGGTGATGCTAGCCCGCTATGCGGGGTAGCATCACCAAATTCACCCTCTGGGGACCCCATTCTGCAAATGACAGGCACACTATTTCAAGGCTTGACTATCACCCCAGGCATGTATAGTCCATGTCAATTTCATTCGAAAAATAATATTTGAATCATAACTGATTTGTCTCCGATCACCAAATACGCAATAAATTAAAGGCGCAAAATACGGCGATTATTTTTAATCTGCAAAATATTATAAAAGGAAGACTGATTTAAGAGAGAAAGATATCCCCAAGAATAATGTTTCCATGTGCACCCCAGTGAATGGCGGCATGCACAAGGTCATAGTCTGGGATATTATTTACAAAGTGAGGCCTCAATTGTATACTCATTGGATTGTGGATTATATTTTTGTCTACGATGGTGCAAAGTTACAATTCGACTTGACCATTTTAACACAGTCGTGAAGTGTTAATGGGACTTTAATGGTTTAAAAGGCAAATTGTCTATAAGTTTGTTTATCATCATATATCAAGTTTATTTATTTTTGTATTTTTCTAGTTTTTTACACATGTTTTACAATAAATATTATTACATACATTTAATATCTATTTTCCCTTTCCCATAAAGTCACGGTACCAAAATTCAAAACAGAGTTCAGTCCCCTCGCTACGGTATGTGTAACCGCTTCCGGCATGTGTATTGTCTTAATTAAATCTAACACTTTTTATTGAAGTGTTTTGTCAGTTACAATTCATTCTGGCTTGATCTAGACAATTTTAAAATGAATATGGACAGTTCAATTTCTCAGAATAATGCAGATTGAATTGTAAGCTACAAAAGTCTCAAACAAATAAATGAGTGATTTCTTCACATTATGTGTAGGTGCTGGCAGCGGTAAGTCCTGTGTAGCCGTGGCGTGAACTCTGCATGGAGCTTGGTGCAACGTATGACGCGGTATACTGACACAATTTGGTCGGTCATTTGGGTTTTTCGAAGTGTATAACAATAACGCTATTTACACATTAGAATATACAGACGATTCTCTCAGCTAATTGCGATGATTTGTCGTGACACATGTATAAGGCCAAAATAAAAAATCATTGTTTCCGGTTTCCAGACCTACCTGCCGAAAATGGGCCGACCTGGTTTTGTTTTCCAAAAAAAAAAAAAAAAAAAAAAAAAAAAAAAAAATAAAAATTTATTAATGTAATTGACATATAAAACACATATATATCAGGGGGGGGGGGGGGGGGGGGGGGTGTCGGAAATTTTTTTCAGGCACGTATGGCATTATTTCCCTTTCGATCATTTTTTGTACCCACCCACCCCCACCGCCAATTTTTTTTTCCGTTTTCGGCAGTTTTTTTCCGACCATTTTTTGACACCCACCCCCCTTTTAACATTAAAACAGAGATTTGCGGGTGGAATTCACTGTAAACAGCTGTATATGAATTTCTGTACATACTATTTATCATGGATGTTAACATGGACATGTAAATAGGAATGAGTCATTTTGAGGTCATTCGGCCAAAAAAACATGGCTGCCAGCGGCCATCTTGGATTTCAAAATTTGCAACAAAATACAACACGATAACTGCCTGCAGTCAGTTTACCAGTTAGAATTACATTATTTCTCTCATTCAAAGTGGTTTTGATGCCCAACTCATTGCCAAAACACTAAAAAATCAAGCAGGAATTTTTTGTTTTAGTTGCGGAAACAATTGCTTGTTGGTGGCTTTGACCACCCACCCACCCCGGAATATGTGCCGGAAATGGGTTTTTTCATTTGAAGAAAAAAAATTGCCCAAAAAAAAAAAAAAATTCCCTACCTGCCTACCTTGTTTTTTTTTACTCAAGAAATCGAAACAGAAAAGTGTTTTTTTTGCCTAACGCTACTCACACATTTGGATCCAGAAGATCATCTCCGTTGACATGGCTGGTTTTCCGTGGTGCGTAGTCCCATGCTAACTCCTCGATTGCGATGCAATAGTTCCGAACGCTTGTCGGTGCAGCCTTTGGCTTTGGCTTTGGCTTTGGCGACTTCCTCCGTTTAGCATTCCTCTTTCCACAGTCATTAACATGGTACAGCGCCTGCATTCCGGAAACAGTGTGTTCAGCCGTGTGGCATGTCAGTAACCAGCTACCTGTTAGGGGAACATATATATATGCATGCAAGCCTTTAATTTGGAAAAGTCGCTCATGACACCAACACCAGACAATGAAAAATTACGCGTTATGTTCATTAAAGTTAAATTCTTGGTCAAGTTCGCTGCACTAACAAAAATAGATGCAAAAACAAACCAAAGGTGAACATTGGGGACTGTGTTTTCCGTCGCCAGCCACAGAGCGCGCAATTCTGTCGTATATGGTTATTAAGCGCTTCAGCCGACGCTGTAAATGTATGCATTTTGCAACTTCGTTTAAGGATTTTGATTTGTTAAAAAGGCATAAAGCTCTATTTTTATAATGTGATAATTAAAGGTAATCAATCCAATCAGACGTTCCCCATACTATCAAAATACAACAACAACAACATTTCTTTAAAATACGCTTTAGTTATCAGAATCGATTTATTGCAACAAAATAATGCTAACCACGGTCAACTATGGTATAAAATTTCCCAAAACTTGTTATTTATCAACAGTTTGTTCAACAGAAATATGGCCGTATTATTAAAGTATCACGAAATTTGACCGTATCATCACTTGGTTTTAGAGTTACCCATCTGCATCCGCAATTTTGTCCGAGACCCTCCGTTTGACCACGTGTTTCTGGCCACATGTTATTACACATCTGGAGAAATAACAAACTTCAAAAATCGATATCTGATCACTCTGAGCTTTGACGGCCTTAATTGACTCAAATCAAATATTTTTTACCCCCGAAGCCAAAGAAATAGTAATTTCAGGGCCTGGAACCTACGTCATAAAACAAAGTTTTTCACCGAAAAATGGCGGCTGCTCGGTGCGACTCGAAGTGAGTATTTATCGTTTTTGCAAACTATGTACATAAACCACTAAACAAATCATTGCTTATGAGCTGTAAAACATTGTTTGCTAGCTCACAGTCATCTATACCGAGATATATACGTAACGGTTGTAAAGATTATCGCGTTCAGGTGGTTTCCGTCACCAATTTTCGAGGCATGTTTCAGAGTTTTGAAATGGTAACGCCTGCATTGGCTTTTAAAACGGGAATTGTGACATAAATGGTAACGCCTACATATAATCAACATTTGATATAAAAATCGGAAATTTGGCTGAATTCTTTCTTTCACTTGCCGAATATCACAATCAGTTTTAGGACTAGTGAGTAGTGTATGCCTTCACAGTTAATGGAACTTATGGAAGCGCAAGACTATAATTCTTCCCTTGCTAAGACCCCCCGAATATTGCCGAGGCGAATCTGTATACATCGGCTCAAAAGTAGACTGCTTCACTTGTGGCAGGCTAATTAATACGTTTTTCACGGAATTACTATCACAAGACATAAATGAATAAAATAATAAGTAATTATATGACCTTTCTATATCAATATTATTATAGGGAATAAGAAAAAATGTCATTCTGGTTGATGCATCATATATAATTATAGGCTAAAATAAACCAACGTTTGATAAATGAATAAATCGCAATATCGCCACTGCTTGAGTTGAACCAGGAAGGAGCTTTAAGTTGTATTATTAAATTTTTGTTTCAAATTCAAATGTTTCTGCAATTAATAAAAGAAAAAAAATTTAATTAAAAGAAATTAATTAAATTCACAAGCTCGCAAAGTCGCACTCTCGTGTACAGTAGTTACTACATCGTCAAACTGAAACACTTCACACAGTTTTTATGAACCCTATACTCTAAAATAGTTTTTGAATGTCGTGGTGTTAGTCAGTAAATTCTAGCAGAATTGACAATGTCGCCAGTCTGGACCAGTCTGGACCAGATCTTTCGATCAGTTTTTCGCGTGCGTACTCTTTTTTTGTTTTTATCACACGGATTCTTTGAGCGTAATTCCCCAGGTTTATAAGCAATTCGTGGAGGGAGTTAACAATGAGAGTATTTGAGTCAACTGGCAATGAACGAATGTCTGTTTCGTCGCTTTCTTGTTTGAGTAGATCCATGGAGTGTTTGACCAGACAATTGCACAAATCCCGATGATGTTTCCTATCAGAAAGTGTTTCTCCACCCTCAAAGCCCATCAGATCTACGCCACCTCCTTCTTTGGTAAGGCATAGTTTTAATTTCTTCCCATCGAAGGATACGGATAAACAAGCTGATGTATACCTTCTAAAGCATTTGAGACTTCTTTCATTATATCAGGGTAAACACCTGGCAGTCTTCGATTGTTGTCGTTGTTGTCATACGGGTTAAAACTTCTCAGCGTAGAAATGTCAGGCACCGCGAAATTTATTGCTGAGTCATGTGGATTGTAATGTCCCTTGGCTGTATCGCCAAAAACGAATCCACATGACTCAGCAATAAATTTCGCGGGGTTACGTAGCGATTCTCCGAAGACCCATAACTCCGAAGGTCCGATTCTCCGAAGGTCCGATTCTCCGACGCCCCGATTCTCCGAAAGCCCATAACTCCGAAGTCCCGATTCTCCGAAATCCCATAACTCCGAAGACCCATAACTCCGAAAGCCCATAACTCCGAAGGCCTATAACTCCGAAAGCCCATAACTCCGAAGGTCTATAACTCCGAAGGGCCGATTCTCCGAAGGTCCGATTCTCCGAAGATCATGTTTTATCGCTTATTAAATAGTGTACAGTCCAGTGTCGGTGTCAATGGGGCCCTATGGAAGACCGCCCCCAAAAAACATGTCAAATATCATGTAAACGTCCGGAAATCCCTCCTAGGCATTCAAATATGCACAGTGTTCCTGCCCAGGGGAGCCCCCCGGACCAACGGTTGGGGACGACCCCTCCCATGCATGCGCTCCCCGAATCAGGCCTTCGTGATAAGCTTTCGGCATATCATATGCATGATATATCCCCCACATATCCCCCACATATGCTAATTAATGTGCACCCCTAAATGGGAACCCTGGCTCCGCCACTGGTGTGCACCGGGTATATTATAACAAAACGCTGCAAGAATGTCAGAGTAGCCTAACATGCACAGGGGCGAACGGGGGCCAAAGGGGCAGAACTCGCCCTTTTTTTCTGGCGACTGAAAATACTTCAAAGAAATGCGTTCTGTTTGATCTCGGGATGCTGCCGTCACACTTTCATTTCCTGCCACAATGTCTCTGCAAACTGTGGCGCCAAGATCGTTTAATGTTGTCGCAAATACTGCACGTGCATGCACCACCAAAGATGGCGGCAAGATCAGAGAGAATAGATAGTTTGATGCTACTGACCAATTGAAGACGATGTTGCATTTCAAAATAATGACGTCAACAAAATGCAAAATACAATTATTTTGCCACAATGTACGTCTTAATACAATTAATATGATTAAACTGTGCACATCCGACTGCATTGGGGTGATTTGATGCAATCAAGTTCATTTTATATATGAAAAAGGACAAGTTCTTCCCCGTTCACTCAGGTTCACTCCTGTACATTTTACTCTGGCATCTCATGGGCCAACGTAACGTTATAGTATCTGGTGTATAGTCAGTGGCGGGCCAGGATTCCCATTTAGGTGGGGGCAGTAGGAAAGGTTTGAATATATTGATGCCCCATGAACGATTTCCGGGCGTTTACATGACATTGGACATGTTTTGGGCAGTAGGTAGGAATTTTGGGACCCCTTGGCTTCGCCACTGGACTGTATACTATTTAGTAAACGATAATACCCCGATAAAACAAAATCTTTGGAGAATCGGACCTTCTGAGTTATGGGCTGTCGGAGAATCGGGCCTTCGGAGTTATAGGTCTTCGGAGAATCGGCCCTTCGGAGTTATAGGTCTTCGGAGTTATAGGTCTTCGGAGAATCGGCCCTTCGGAGTTATGGGCTTTCGGAGAATCGGATCTTCGGAGTTATGGGCCGTCGGAGAATCGGGTCTTCGGAGTTGTGGGCCGTCGGAGAATCGGGTCTTCGGAGTTGTGGGCCTTCGTAGTAATAGGTCTTCGGAGAATCGGTCTGACACCAAACGACTGACGTTTCATTTTTGAATCCTCCCATGAAACGGATAAATTTTCCTCCAAATAGATTGTATCCTAACTTCCAGAATTTTTTCGTTGTGTCTGGGTATCTCTTAGCCGATGTATTAGCACTCTGATATCACCGCACTACATCTATCCATAGATGGAACGCTATGCCATCCAATGGAAATTTTCCATTTGCCACAAGCTTGAAAAATTCCAGCGGCACATCTTGAAGATCACACCGACTTAGTTCTTTCAACACGGTTGGGATAAGACTAATCATTTCGTTCTCCGGATCACTCTCAACAGGGAACAACCGGACGAGAGTCTTCTTTTTAGTCGATGTTGGAGACCGTTTAACCCTCTTCCTGTCTGATCTTGGGGTTCGGGGAGTTCTGAGTTTTTCTGGAGTGTTATATAAGGATTAACTGTCATGTGGACTGTTTTTATGGAGATGTAACGGTGAGGTAAGTGGACATAACTTGTGTAAAACCCGAAGGGTTTTACATACAAGTTATGTCCACTTACCTCACCGTTACATCTCCATAAAAATAGTCCACATGACAGTTAATCCTTATATTTATATACATTTAGCGAAAAAGCCGCTTTTGTAAATATATTTAAATCGAAAAGTGTATCGTGACAAGATCAGCCCAAAATACCCAATAGCACCCTTGGCAAAAGTTAATAGGAACAATTTCTCTTCATGTTGAAACCCGATGATGTATTAAGTCAATCCTGCGCGAGTCAAAATGCGCCCAAAGCATTACGCGTTCGTCTTTCCAAACCTAATGACGTATCGATGGTGTTATTAGCTTGGTGTTATGAGGCGTTACGCATTCACCGAGAAATAACTGCAACTAGCCACGTGGGCGCCGACCAATCAGAATGCTGGATTTAGTGATGACAACACTTAGTGTGTAAATATATATAAATCTCGAACACACAGGACTCACAATCGGTCGTATACATATTCTCCGACGCTTGGTCGCTGGCGAGAATAGTTGTTCTCTTCTCTTAGACGACACAACATGCCTCATTTTGTTGTATTTTTTTCTTCTATTCAACTTTAAGTTGGTTTTTTCCTTGTATATATCATTTTTGTCTGCAAAAGTATTCAATAAACGGACTATCCAGTTTATATAAAATTTTGTAATATATAATGTTAAACATAACCAAACTAAATGAATATCCAGCCACAGGAACCATATTATGTTCACAATTCACTATATAACCTGCTATAGTTAATATATATGTGACCAATTAGTTTTTGGGACTTGAGTACCTAACCATACTTTATGATCATTGACTGTTGATGGGACAGGGTGTTTGAAAATGTATTTATCCGTTACATATATCCCGATGTTTTGGTTGGATTGCGAATATATATAATTGATGCGTGACCAGATTGTTTGACAACGAAGGTTCCTGGACCGAATAACACATTCAATTCATTATCAATAAACATGGTTAAACAATGAATGTTAGTAATAGAATATAATTAAAGAAATCTTCATTGCATTATAATGTTTTAACGACAACTGTCAGACGAAACTGGAAATATGAACAAATTAACATGGATTTAACCAACGGAAATAGAATGGAATAACAAAGTAATACTACAATAAATAACAGGACATACACTTAATTAAACTAACGAATATATAACGAGAACGTAAAAACAATGATTATGCCATGAATTTATGCTCGTCTTTATATATAGTATTATCAAATAGTATATTGGCATCTCTATAACAGCCATTTGTGTATAGTAACGCATTTAACTGAGTGTATATATGTTTGAGTAATAATTGTTAGGCCAATGCATTCTCTTATATATGCGAGGCGACCTATGGTCGACTCGCATATATAAGAGAATGCATTGGCACAGGGTAAAAATATCCCGACTTCCGACTGGATTTGATATGGCGGGTCACATATTATGGACTTGATCTGGGTCGTAGAACGGTGAGTTATAGTACTCGGGCGCTATACCAACTGGAGGAATGTAGTATTCTACTATATATAACATCGCCGAAAATCTCAAACAAATCGACTGTACCAATCCATTGAAAACATCGCCTGAACAATGCTAAATTGTAAATATTTACATCTCGATTCGGGACGCAATTATCGGCAATAAACTAACGCAAACGATAGCGCCATCGAGAGTCACTGCATTTAATTAATATATAGACCCGCCATATCAAATCCAGTCGTAAGTCGGGATTTGTTTTACCCTGTGCCAATGCATTCTCTTATATATGCGAGTCGACCATAGGTCGCCTCGCATATATAAGAGAATGCATTGGCCTACCAATTTTTTACAATTTTAATAATTTTTTCTTGTATTCTTTAAATTTTTTATAATTTCACCCATACAGAGCCCCAGACAAACATGAGCAGACGACACTATTCTATATGCTTCTATATATGTGTGGGGCTCCCTGCAGGGTAATGGATGATTTTTATTTAATGTCCTAAAAATTGTCAGAAACATTTATTTAAAAAAAATGATAAAAAATTGTTAGGCCAATGCATTCTCTTATATATGCGAGGCGACCTATGATTTGATATGGCGGGTCACATATATAGAAGAGTGATGATGTGTGTTGTCAATTTGGATATAAAATTCGTAAAAATAACTTCTTTGAGCAAAATTAGTCTCCATTTCTATTAGATCACCTTACCCGAGTGTTTCACATAACCTTAGTCTACATTATATACCCCACTCACCTTCGTTGTCCGGTTGCATCGTCGCCGTTGACGTTTTTCCGGGAATCAGAATTTCGGTGTCACCACGTCTGCCTTTTGAAATGAATGTGTTCCCGAAGAATGAGGCGGTGTGGATGTCTGTTTCAGATCCCCACCCTATGAGATGCCAAACCACATTGTCGTTCACGCACATGTCTAAACCATGGAGACCCATGTTTCTCTTCCCGTTAATTCCTGCAAGATCGGGCATGGCTAATTATGACTTCTTTAAAGGGACAAAAGTCACTCGCAGTGAGTAAATTTGAAAAAGTGTGTATACAACTGTAACAGAACGAGAGAGAGAGAGAGAGAGAGAGAGAGGGGGGGGGGACACACACACACACACACACACCCTCACACACGGAATCCCAAGCCGGTCACCCATTCAAGGACAAACCGAGCTCGACGTTGCTTAACTTCGGTGATCACACAAAGCGTCTAACGACTGTGACCAAGAGATCAAGACCTCTCGAGTAGAAAAGTCGTCGACCTTATATATTTACAACGTGACCGCTACACAACCATGGTCACCAAGAAAAAAAATAATAAAATAGATAAGATTTATTCTGGTTTTCATTATTGATAACATTTACTCATCACAGACAAGATATCGCGTTTCAAAACTGTTGTCATGTAAACATTACTGTTATACAGAGCTAGCCATTTTATCAGCTAATGGAGATTATACTTCAACAAAGCGGTCACTTTAATATGACATTACTGTATTGTATTACATATTTTCTTAAAGATACGGTAAGGGTTGGTGGTGGGTATTGCTGTTAATATAGTCACATCCGTTGAAACCGCCATAAACAGAAAGAATATTATATTATAGGAAAATTTTGGTCTTATACCAATTATAAATATCGCATACGTTGCATGCTATTGTCATGTTGGTACTCTTTGTTATGTAAACAAACGCCATGTTATGTAAACAAACAGTTCATAAAGAGTATACAATAAGCAAAACACTCAACACCAGGGAGACCCCACTATTTGAACTTTGGTTATAAATGCCACCAAGTTGTTTACAACTTACAGGTATAACGCTCGATAATCCTCGCTCTCAAGATTTTGGAGTTGAATGCATGGGTCACCGTGAATCACTCTCCTAAAATAATTCGCCACGGTGTTGAGTGTTTTGCTTATCGCTCACTATTTACGTGCTGTATATAAACAAACTCTCGCCTCACACAAAGTGTGTTTTGTGGATAATATCGCATTCATACTATCATTATACTACACTACTAGTATATTATTGAGAAAATGTTCATAATTTGGCAGAATTCACTTCTTTCTGTCAGTAGGTATTTGAGATTCAGGGGCAGGGATGGCACACCATTAGTAATGATGACTCTGAGGAACCTTCTCACTTTGTTAACCATTTCATGACGGGGGTTGCGTTTGTGCAGCATTAAATATGCTAGTACATTCTCTTAGATATGCGAGTCCCCCATAGGGAGCATCGCATATATAAGATAATGCACTGGCTTACAAGGTAAATGTAAAACTTGTTAGGCCAATACATTCTCTTACATATGCGAGGCGACTTATGGGCGACTCGCATATATAAGAGAATGCATTGGTACAGGGCCTTCGCAAAAATTCAGGAAGCTCCAGTCATAAATAGGTTAACCATTTCTAACCTGTGATCTTGTTCGATTCTCTGAACTCATCGGTTGCTGTGTCGACTCCAGGTGCGAACCGCGCAATATTGTCATTGAGGTACCACGATCTACGCTCGTTGAACGTGAAGAACAACAAGAAGAACGTCTTATCCACGCCAAACTGTAGATAAAAGCATTAAAGGTACTCAATCCGATCTGACGGTCCCCATACAATCGAGATGCAACAACAACAACAATAACATTTCTTAAAAATACGCTTTAGTTATCAGAATCGATGTATTGCAACAAAATAATGCTAACCACTATCAACTATGGTATCAACTGTCTCAAAACTTTTTATTTATCAACATTTTGTTCAACAAAATATGGCCGTATTATCACTAATGTATCAAGAAATTTTACCGTGTTAGCACTTGATTTGAGAGTTATCCATCTTCATCCCCAATTTTGTCCGAGACAGCCCGTTTGACCACATGTTTCTGGACCACATATTATTACACATCTCGAGAAATAACAAATTTCAAAAATCGATATCTGATCACTCTGAGCTTTGATGGGTGGGTTCCTCGACTCGAATAAAATATTGTTTTACCCCCGAAACCAAAGAAATAGTAATTTAGGAGCGGCTGATCGGATTGAGTACCTTTAAAGGCACACAAGACACTCACAGTGGGTAATGTGAACAGTTATGGACATTTGAATTGTGAACAAAGCGAACATAGTCGTCTGCTATTATTACCTGAGAATCCCCCATCGAACTATTTATATCACAAACTGAATACAAAGACAATACAAAGTTCGGGTGGCTTATTTGAACGTTGGTGTCACATATTTGATTTTGTGATATCACAAGAATGTGCTTATTATTTGGAACATTTGCTACGGGAATTATGATATGTGGTCTGTTTCAGTTTGCGACAAAATTGCGTCCAGCGCTGTCATATTTGACCAATTTGAGGTCGAGCAAGTCAGGGGTGGGTGCATGTGTGCAATTAATGGTATTATTATTTTATTTTTGGAAACATCTATATACAGGATAGAATATATAGTTCTCAATATAAATTGATCAAAACATAAATGGCACACTATTGTATTTATTGGAAAGGGTAAAGGAGACTATTGTTGTAACCAGCGTGTTCATTATTTCCATGTGGTCCAGATACTCCTGTGACAGGCCCACACTGGATGCATGTTTACATGTAGATGGGCTATTCTGAAGGATAGATAGATTGGGGGGGGGGTTGTATTCATACTTTTGTTTAGCCTTTTTTTAACAATCGGTCACATGTTACCTAGGTGCTTTTCTGAATATCAATTTACACTTTCAAATTTAGCCATGTTTAATCCAAAATAAAAGGTTCCTCAAGCTATTCCAAGCTCAACACAAATGATATGAAATATATGGTCTATTATGTATATGAGGTCTATTATGTATATGAGGTATATTATGTATATATGTTAAAGAAAAATATATCTTAAAGAAATTTGCTAATTCTGAAACGGTTTGGCACTTAAATTAGCAGAGATAAAATAATGTGACAATAATATTAGAGCATGGTGACTAGTACATTTTTAAGGGGGGGGGGGGTGGTCAATACAATTAATTAATATAGGGGCGGAGGCCTGAATTGTGGGCGAGTGGATTACCGTAAACATTATGTTTGTGGGCCTAAACTTACTTCGGCCAAGTTATGTTTCCCTTTCTTGAGCGTCCCTTTCTTACACAGTAATAAGGGTCCTATCAGACCGGATGCGGTATCTTTTGATGTATCGACATCCGAGTAGTATGGTCTAATAACACAGTCTTCATCCTCGGGTGTCAGTGCATCGTGCGGTATGGTAAAAGTGTAGGTTCCGGTCTGTCCTGGGAGTGTTGCGCCTGTGAGGTAACCGACTGAATTAACCCTTAGATAACTGAATAGGAATTTACCGCCACATACATGGGTCATGGGTCGATGGGTAACATCACACTGAATATTCTATATTATTTCACCCGATCCGCACAGCATTATCAGAGGAGATGGCTCCGTATAAGCGCCTGGCGCTTGATGTCAAACCCTATTCTCTCTCAGACTTACCATACTTAAAGGGGTACTGTACGCATTTTTTCAATAAATTTCCGGTGATAACAACGATCTATTATCGATAATATATAGAAACATAAGTAATTTGAGTCGAAGATGTATTCTGTAAACGCTCAGGTTAATAGGCTATCTTAAAATTTAATAATTTAAAAGTTAATAATTTAATATAAATTGAATTTATGGCTGGAGCCATAAAATGGCGTAAATTAAAATACGAATTTCCTTGTACAAGACGTAATCAAATTATAATTGAGGGATACTGGATTAGTAAACCCATTGCACGCACAATCGTTTGAAACATTATGCTGATACGGAGAGAAAAATCAAGCCACTCACTGACTAGTGACGATACAATAACATAAATGAGTACATGGGACTAGTATGCATATATAATATAACTTTTATTTGATACATTTGGTTGAAAACTGTACAAAAATTAATCGACAACAACAATTTGTATTTTTGCATTCCGGTAAATTTGCCATCCGTAACACTACTTCGTACTCAACAGACTTTCAAATAATGGAAAAATTGTTACCTTATTCTCCGACTCAGAGACTATAGAAACCAACAACAACATTTGGGTACAGTATCCCTTTAAGTGTATGTATATCATCTTGTAAATTATTGTATACATATGGGATACAAAATAAATAATGTTAACACCAGATATACTGTATATATACTTAATTGCGTTTATCATTTACCATCTACAATCTACATGTATAGATTCTTAATTCTATACCGTATACGCCCATCGAGTCCACCAATACGTTATATAAATCTTAATACTGAATTGACCACGGGCACAACATGATGATTATATTGACGAAATAAGGGAGATATTCAGATATTAAAAACAAAATAAAAGACATTTAAAACATTTAAAAAGCGATTCTTTTAAAGAATGTTTTTTTTACCTTTTCTCTTTTTTAAATTGACTAATTAAGGGAGATATTCAGAACTGAAAACAATTTTTTTTTTTAAAGAGCGCTTTATAAAGAGTGTTTTTCTTTTCTCGAAGAAATGATTTTAAAGAAAAGATATTAATATGTTTGTATGTAACCTTAAAACAACACGAGTGCACTACAACGGTTTACAATGTGGATATTGGTACAATACGTGATAAAATATGTACATACAACTTACAAGTAATCTAAAATAAATACAAAACATGTAAGACCATGCATCTCCATGTGAGTGTTAACAGTTTAAACATATAATTATGGTAAAAGAAACAGTTTTGACCATATCAAATCCAGTCGTAAGTCGGGATTTTTTTTACCCTGTGCCAATGCATTCTCTTATATATGCGAGTCGACCATAGGTCGCCTCGCATATATAAGAGAATGCATTGGCCTAACAATTTTTTATCATTTAAAAAAAAAAAAAATATTTCTTACAATTTTTAGGACATAAAATAAAAAAAACATCCATTACCCTGCAGGGAGCCCCACACATACATAGAAGTATATAGAAGAGTGTCGTCTGCTCATGTTTGTCTGGGGCTCTGTATGGGTGAAATTATAAAATTGTTAAAGAATACAAGAAAAAATTATTAAAATTGTAAAAAATTGTTAGGCCAATGCATTCTCTTATATATGCGATGCGACCTATGGTCGACTCGCATATACAAGAGAATGCATTGGCACAGGGTACGACTGGATTTGATATGGCGGGTCACACATTACGTTCACCTTGATTGACATTGACCCCGTATTGAAAGCCCCAGGGGATATTATGGATTCATATGGGGTCGATAGGCGCCATCTTGTTTTTTCTTGGAACTCTGCCGCCTCGGGGATATTTTCGGTTCGTTTTGGCGTCAAGAAAAGGGATATCTGTCAGGGGGGGGGGGGGGGGGGGGGTGAAAAAAAAAATTCCGGCACGTAGGCCTATGCCGGGGTGGGTGGGTGGTCAAGCCACCAACAAGCAATTTTTATTCGCAACTAAAAATGTTGTATTTTGTTGCAAATTTTGAAATCCAAGATGGCCGCTGGCAGCCATGTTTTTTTGGCCGAATGACCTCAAAATGACTCATTCTTATTTACATGTCCATGTTAACATCCATGATAAATAGTATGCACAGAAATTCATATACAGCTGTTTACAGTGAATTTCCCCCCGCAAATCTCTGTTTTAGTGTTAAAAGGGGGGGGGGTGGGTGTCAAAAAATGGTCGGAAAAAACTGCCGAAAACGGAAAAAAAATTTGGCGGTGGGGGTGGGTGGGTACAAAAAATGATCGAAAGGGAAAAAATGCCATACGTGCCTGAAATTTTTTTCCGACCCCCCCCCCCCCCCCTGTATCTGTCGGAAATAATTTTCTTGTAATTTAAAGACACAGTATACCATGTACCAAAACCAACATGTGATATACTTGAGGATTTCTAAAGACTCACAAATTAAATATCAAACTCAATTTTTGTCCTACGTCTTGTTATTAGCCATTGACTCAATGCGTTGACGTTCAATGAAATTTAAAGATCCTGGGACCTTGGTCTGGTTTAAGGGGGTGTGAAGTTAGAAATTACAAGATGGACAACCCAAATGTGACCCTATAGCTCTAGCTACGTCGCTGAACTGTACTACTCACCAAACGGTTCATGTGTAACACCTTCTGGATGAACTGAGAATCCCGATGTTGGCTCACTAGCATCGTTCTTCAGAACTACTGTGATCTGGTCGCCAACCTCTCCGTATATGACCGGGCCCAGAATGCCCAAATGGTCAATGACCGGCAACTTCGCCCCGAAACTTTTAGGTCCTGATTTCTTCCCTTTACATTTGTATCCGACGTACCTCGCTTTCTTGTATACGTTTCCGATTTGACCTGGCATTGGTGTACTCGAGCTGTAGGAAGAACATTGGAATGTTTTAAGGAGAATCGACTGGTAGTACATGCATTCTTCAAGGGACGTGTCTAGAAGGTCTCAGTTTCACTTGAAATATCCAACTTCACCCCCTCCTGGGACCTTGCACAGGAAAAATCCAGGGCGTGAAATTTAATTATTTTGCATCCCCCATGGTTTAAATCTTTCCAACAGTGGTACCACAAGCTTTCCAACTGTCGGAAGTTCCAACATGAGACCCCATTGTAAACTGTGTCAGACATAATTAATCCCCGTCATTTAGTCAAAAGTACGTTCTATATTGGTTACCCCTTTCAGATTAAATCTAGATACTTATTTTGTGTTATAAACCTAAATTCAAGCGGCACGTGTTACTCAGATTAAATACCAATCGTTATCTAATCGTGAACCCCGATTAAGTATATTTCGATATTCAATCGTGTGTGTATTAAGTGAAAATATGCGACTGCTTGTTTAAGAACAAAATACCACCGGAGATTCTCTAACCTCATCCCTACGCGACGAGTACATACATGTATACCAGCACTCACGCTGTAAACATTTTGTATCTAAATCGACTGTATTGGGAGAGGGGCTTCATAAGTTGAAAAAACTTGTGCCCCAATCCCTTTTGTATTATTTGCAAACAAGAGGTGGCATCAGAGATGCTGTGTCTCGTTTTCGGTGGCTTACCGCCGGTGTCTACCGCCGGTGGCTACCGCCAATTGGTGTGCATCAGTATCGGTAGACTAATTGATAGGTAAATTCGGTTAATATTTGTTCAAGTTATCGCGCTAACGGCCTCAAATCGCGAAGAATTCACAAACTAAGGGCCATAACTCTATCAAATTTTATCGGGCCAGGCTGGTTTTCGAACTTGTCCAGGATATTATTGGAAGACACCTATATACCAAATTTTAGTTGAATCGGATGACGTTTGTTGAAGTTATCGCGCTAACGAGCTAAAAATTCACGAAAAATGACTAATTAAGGGCCATAACTCTATCAAATTTTATCGGGCCAGGCTGGTTTTCGAACTCGTCCGAAATATTCTTGGCAAGTATGTCTATTCCAAATTTTAAACAAATCGGAGGACGTTTGTTGAAGTTATCGCGCTAACGAGCTAAAAATTGACGAAAAATGACTAATTAAGGGCCATAACTCTATCAAATTTTATTGGGCCAGGCTGGTTTTCGAACTCGTCCAGGATATTATTGGAAGACACTTATATACCAAATTTTAGTTGAATCGGATGACGTTTGTTGAAGTTATCGTGCTAACGAGCTCAAAATTCGTACAAAATGACTACTTAAGGACCATAACTCTATCAAATTTTATCGGACCAGGCCGGTTTTCGAACTCGTCCGAGATATTCTTGGGAGACACCTATATCCCAAATTTCAATCGAATCAGATAACGTTTGTTGAAGTTGTTGAGCTAACGAGCCTAAACTCAGTGAAAATGGCAAAGGGCCATAACTCTGTAATAAATGTGCGGACGAACCCGATTTTTTGTCTGCAGCTTACGTGCATGGATATGTACTCACTCATCAAACTATAAGTCGAGTTTTGGAAAAAAACTCGACTAATAAAATACGTTTCAAGTCAAGCACTCACGCTGTATAGTACTCTAGTCTCACGTACCTTCCGTAATCCCAATCACCGAGCTCAACTCCCATACAGAACTTTCGCTTCTTTCCACCTGCGTCGCTGCTAGCAACGAATTCCGGACAAGTGTTCACATCAATCTGTGCCTGCATGCCAACTGAAAATATACTCATTGATCTTAAGAAGGCGCTCATCTTTGAATTTTCAAAAAAGCTCAACTTTAAACCATCATTTTAAAGGAAAAAAAAATCATTATCGTTGATAACCAATGTATGCCATAGTACTACATCAACACCTGTTTACCATATTTGACACTTTTAAAAGGTTTTTTTTTATGAATATTTTATTAGGAATATCATCCCAAATGTATTCCTTGCTCACCCTTGTTTCTAAATATGTTCCACTATTTATTTTCAAGTGGATTCATAAATTCAATTTCATTATAATTACCATGTTGTTTGCATTGTTCATAGAGTCCATGCATGAGTGCATTTTGCACTAGTCCATGGCTCCAATTCATTCATTTGTTGCATATATTCTATTGAGTATAAAAGGAGATGGTACCATAAACGGCCGGATTTAGTGTGTCTGTATGTCCACAAATGGCGTTAATTCTATGTCAATATTCGAACCCATGTTCCGACTGATACGCTCCCCAATTCTTGCCTTGGTGAAATGGCTTCAATTTACAGACATTATGATAAGTTAGTACTCAGGAGCTATTCTAACTGGAGGAATATAGCATTCTACTAATATTGCAGAAAATCGCATACAAATCGGCCGTAACACTCCATAAAATACGTCGTCTGAATTATGCTCAATTGTAAATATTTACTTCTCGATTCAGGACACAACTATCGGCGATATACTGACGAAAACGATTTCGCCATCGAGAGTCACTGCATTTAATTACTATATAAGAATGATGGTGTGCCTTGTCAATTTGGGTATAATATTTGTGAAAATAGCTACTTTGAGCAAGGTTATTCTCCATTTCTCTGTTTTCACCATGCAGGAGTGTTTCACATCGCTTTAAGGCTCTCTCCGTAGCCAAGATGGTTAGGTCGTGGATAAGACCATATATAGTAATCTGTGTACGAGGTTGGCGCGGTTTCGAACCCCGGCATGGGGACCGAATTTCAAGCTTGATGTGAGTTGGGGGACACTTCAATGTGCCATTCCAATCGATACATGTCCATTGCGATAAGAAATGAGAATTTGTTCAAGCGGACTGAAGCAAGTACATTTGAATGAACACTCATACTGTGCCTCCAAAGGTCTGATATAAATATAAGTACTTATATTCATGTTTGTCAGCATATGTCTGCCATGCATGCCGTGAATCTCTACTCTTGCTAACTCCCGCAGAGATAATATGTGACCCGCCATATCAAATCCAGTCGCAAGTCGGGATTTTTTTTACCCTGTGCCAATGCATTCTCTTATATATGCGAGTCGACCATAGGTCGCCTCGCATATATAAGAGAATGCATTGGCCTAACAATTTTTTACAATTTTAATAATTTGTTCTTGTATTCTTTAACAATTTTATAATTTTACCCACACAGTGCCCCAGACAAACATGAGCAGACGACACTCTTCTATATGCTTCTATATATGTGCGGGGCTCCCTGCAGGGTAATGGATGTTTTTTATTTTATGTCCTAAAAAATGTAAGAAACATTTATTTAAAAAAATTATAAAACATTGTTAGGCCAATGCATTCTCTTATATATGCGAGGCGACCTATGGTCGACTCGCATATATAAGAGAATGCATTGGCACAGGGTTTTAAAAATCCCGAGTTACGACTGGAACCTTATAAAGTCGAAAAAATAACGCTGGGAATATATTTCTCAGTTCTATATTATCTGTTCCTTAATAATATACTTCACTGTAGGTCGAAATTGTACGATTTTAGTGACTTTTTGAGCAAATTTCTTTGGAATTATGGAATTTCTACCGGGTAGTTAACTCCATGTTTATTGCGATATCGTCTCACAAATCGGTATCAGCATGCAACCTCGAACTGGGACCACCCCTAAGGTGTGGTAGATTATTTAGCAACAAATATAAACAAAGAAATATATTTCCTGCCTTGTTTGTTCAATGTTATACAGTTCCCTGTTAGAACGGGTTAGAGCATCAAAAAGTTCCCGGGTTTTGTACTTGTGGAATATTATCTATATACGGGCGTCAGACAGAGTAGACCTTCATGACATGGACTAACCTGCCATGTGTTTAGCGACCGCACACTCCATCGTCCATCGTCCAGGCGTCCTTGGTTCAAACGAGGCAGCAACGAAGATAGCTGGGTACACAGACACGGACGTCGTGCTATGGACATGAAACAAAACTAGATGCACAGATCGGTCACCCTTTACCCAACAGAACGGCCCTGTGCCAATGCATTCTCTTATATATGCGAGTCGACCATAGGTCGCCTCGCATATATAAGATAATGCATTGGCTTAACACATTAAAAATTATAAAATTGTTAAAGAATGTAAGAAAAAATGGTAAAAAGTGTTAAAAAAAGTTTTTTTTAGGCCAATGCATTCTCTTATATATGCGAGGCGACCTATGGTCGACTCGCATATATAAGAGAATGCATTGGCACAGGGCATAACTGTAACTATCACAATGTGGTCAAGGAGCCGGTTCCAATGATATCCATATTTGTATGGTTCTATTGAGACAGACCGAAGATATTTTCGGCTGTTGAAGCTTTATTTGGCCGGTGTTGGCCGGTTTGTTGGGTAAAGGGATGCCTAAAAATATGGTGCTGGACATTTGCAGAACGAGGTTCCCGAGAGGATGAATTTAGTGATGCTACTCCACTCAGCGGGCTAGCATTACCAAATTCACCCTCTGTGGACCTCGATGAACCTATCTGCACCAGGATATTTTGAAGTAGCATAATAAGTATTATCTCTGTATATAAAAGAATAGAATACCTCTGTAATGTGCGCGAAACGAACACAGGGGCCAGGCTGCTAACGCACAACCACTCTGCATATATATATATAGGCATCATCTTCTCTGGAAGGTATTTTTATTATCAAATTGGCAAGGTTTTTTGTTTCTTCCGAAATTTCTTTGGTATGATTTTTTTTCAGTTTAGTGTTTCTACTGATATCCACAAATTGGCAGACGACACAATTCATAATCGATATAATAATAATAATAATAATGATAAATACATGGAATACTTATAGTATACATGAACTATATGTATGATTAGGAAAGACTTACTGCATGGTTGATGAGAAAAAAGGGTCCATTGTCAGCACTTACCAATAAAGAGCGTTCTATGCGATATCGTGCATACCATGTTCAAGATTTATAAAAAAGCATTCAAGTGCGGACAGGTGAAACAATTAATACATTCATGTCACTTTGGTAAAGCATTTCTATATACTATTGTGTCCGTAGAATAAGTTTATCTCGTATTTATTGACCTAGTTTGATCACCAGAACGTGACAAACACAAAGAATCATATATAGAGAGGTATATCGTTCAAATTTAAGGCCTAAATATTACAGGTTATTTAAATATAAAATAAATTAACAGCTTAGTCGATCCAATTCATTATTATTTCTCAATATTGATGCTACATTTTTTATCTAAACAGATTTTTATGTCGAAAAACGTTTCTTATTTTTAAAGAACAAATTTCTTAACTTAGAAAAAAATCTTGAAACAAGAACAAACAAGAAATATATCTTTCGTTTGAGAAACCATTTTCTTAATAAGAAAATGGTTTCTCAAATGAAATATTTATTTCTTAATTGTTTCTTTTTTCAAGATTAAATCTATCATATTTGAGAAAACTATCTCTTGTCTGGTGGGATATTCTTAAAAGTTCTTAACGTAACATACTTGAGGGGAATATTTTCTCAAAATAAGATTTATTTGCCGTAATATTTCTTGTTTTAAGGAATTGTTTTCTTATCAAGAAATTATTTTTAGCAGTGTAAAGATAACAGCTCCCGGCAAATCAGAATGCGTATTTATAGCGACAAATATTCAAATTGAATGATCCATTTATATAAATTTTCGTTTTCGCGGAACGGTTCTATAGGAAAACGGCGAATTGGCAATGCATGAATCTGAATATTATTCTGTATACTCAAAACGCTATTTTTAGAAGTTTTTAATAGATAATCGTTCGCAGGCCTTTTTCTATAATTCGTTGCATGATCCGGGTTTTATTGCTCTGAATTTGACAACGAAAATCCTAAATAACCACTATTGTGAAACCAAACCGTTTGACCCATTCAGTGTTTCCTGTTGTATGTACGGACTTTAAAGATACGGACGGCGTTGACGGTGGATTGCTGTTCAAATATGTCAAAAACCGCCATAAACAGAAGGAATAGTAAGATATAGACAGACTTCGATCTTATGGCAATCAGAAATAAAGCATAAACAGTATGTTATTGTCAATTTCCCCCCTTTGTTATGTAAACAAAAGCAAAAAAACGTTACGTTTCCTGGCTTTTATTTAGATCCGGATATGGTAAATATAAAGAGCGTTATTTGTTACTGTTTTCCTGATATGGAAATTATAAAGAGCGTTTATATGATTTTTGTGTGCTTAACCAACATAATTGCGCTGTGTTAATGTAAACAGAAGCACAACTTCTTTAACACGAACAGATAATATATTGACGACAATATACTGTTTACGCGCTGATTATGTTTGGCATATGAGCGGAACTGTATATATTTGGTGTTCCTACTGTTGATGGCGAATTGAACAAATATAAACATTTCTGCAACGAACGCCGCCCGTGCCTTTAATGTATTGGAGTTTGAAGATATAGAAGGATATAACAGTACATTGAGCAGCATTACTGATTTACTGTCAATAATGAAAGTTCCATACATGAACGAAAATTCATCACCAAAAGTAACAAATTGGTGCATGTATAAACCAACATTTTCGTTTCCAACCTAATACATAACGTGATATACATATGGCTCTATGCTACCAGATACATAACGTGATATACCTATGGCTCTCGGCTACCAGATACATAACTTGATATACCTATGGCTCTCTGCGACCAGATTTTGCCCGTGGACCAATAGGCTATGGATGTCGATTTCCGTTCCCATGCCAATCACGTGCAGAGCGACACTGCTGCCTTCGCATAGCTGTGGGCGTGGCATGTTTCCATAGACGTAACCATTAATAGCATGCATCTTGTTACTGCTGACGAAGCTACGGTCTTCATTAGAGAACAGAGTTTGACATTGTGAGGGATCGCCACATTTCTGTATGTTGGCGTCCATAAAGTGGCTTAGATTTTCGTCGACTACGGATAGCATCACTGTTATTTCCTTGTCAACATCCATTCGGTCTCCGTTAGCATCCAGGGTGCCTGTATAATACAAAATAAGCAATATTGCAGAACTCATGTGTGGAATACCTTATATCTCGTCCGCAAAAATATGAAACTATTTTACATCAAACAACAATTATATTGCTGCGACGAAGCATTTCGACCACTTACTAATTCTATTTAATTTAATTTTTAAAAGCACTTGCCTCAGGATTTTCAATTTATTAGTTCGCAGTTACCTTACAAATGGACAAGCTTCCAATCCATACATACAATCGGATTAATTGTCTGTATATTGTCTCCCAAAGCACGACGAGAACCAATATCGCATATATATTTATTTATTATTAGACATAACACTGTTGTTATCGAACTCTATGTGAATATCGCTTCAACTCTTAATAAAATCTGAGAACCATTTGGTTCTTCACACATGCCGATGGTTCCGGAAAGAACCCGTGTGGTTCCAAGGGTGGTATGTGGACCAAATATAGACATCCTTGGTTCAATCTTGAGTTCCAAGAGAATTTCAATTCAGTGGAAGATCCAGTATTTCACATCTCGACTGTGAGAGAATGGTAGGATGTATACATGTGCATGGGGTGACAGCCTCCAGTTTGTGTGATATTCAGAGTTTGGGACAGGTCCAGATGTTAGCGTATTCATAATGGTGCTCTATTTTTTTTCACATAACCTGATGAATTCTTAATTCGAGTACACAAAGTTGCAGGCAACATTCAAGTTAACAAACATTTGTCAAGAAACACACAAATAAATTAAATACACAATAAAGCGTATACGGTAGACCAAGTATGAGGCCCCCACCCCAGCCCCCATGGAATACGGAATACCACTTAACACAGAGGGTGGAATACGGAATACCAGTTAACAGCCATATGGAATACATAAAAAAGATATGAAAACTTCATTTTTTGGAAGGTCGGCGTACGAATACCGGTATTTTTGGAATACCAAATACCTCCTAACAGAGGGGGCGGAATACGGCGTACCTCATAACAGGGCATGGAATACGGCGTACGAAAAAAAAGGGGGGGGGCCTCAAGTATTCTCGGCCCACAACAGCTTGAGTTATTGGTTGGGTGATGCCAATCGATATCCCAAGCTCACCCCTGGTCATGTGGTCCTGCTGAATTTTTATGATGCGGGTAGGGCAAACTGATGCTGTGACGAATATACCGTTATTGTTTTCTAAAGTTATCATTTTCGTGGTTTTTGGATAATCCGAGCGATTTGAGAGAACAAAAACCGTACGTGTATTTAAAAAAATATAATAATGCCTGCGCTGGTGTTTCTAAAACGACGTGAATAACCATCTTGATTATTGTTGATTTTTAACAACTAATACAACCAGTTTTAGAAATATTTCGCAAGAATTATGTTGCTGTATGTTTGATATACGCATAATGGCTTTTTCTGGATTTGATCAGATTATCGGAACACCGCGAAAAAGATAAATTAAAAGATGTAACGGTACTTTTTGTTAACAGCATCAGTTTTCCCCAACAGCATCATAGTAATTCAACATGACCCAACCTCATCATAGCATATTAGCAGGACCAATTGACGAGGGGTGAAGCTAGTGCAGACCGAGGCGACTTGATCTAAACACACTCTTGTTGTGTGGTCTTTTTTTCAAATTGCGTGCAAAAATGTCATCTCAATGTAAGCTGTATAACAATGCAATAATCCAACGCACATTCATTAATTTTTTTTATTAATGCATGTATTATGTATGGAAGCGTATTGGTGCCATTTTGAAAAAAAAAAATTGGCCCAGTAAGTGCTAATTAGCACATACATATCAGCTAATTAGCTGATAATATCAGCTAATTAGCACATACGTATCAGCTAATTAGTTGATACTAACAGCTAATTGGCACATAATAAGTGCTAATTAGCACATACATATCAGCTAATTTGCTGATAATAACAGCTAATTAGCTGATAATATCAGCTAATTAGCACATACGTATCAGCTAATTAGCTGATAATAATTTTCGAGAACGGTAAGGATTTCGACCGATTTGACGGCATGAGTGGGTGGCCGGCCCCAAATACCACCTAGAAACACCCCGACCCCCACCCATCACCCCCGGCGGTGCCACCCCGAGGGGAGTGAAAATGGGGTATGGTCGGGGTGTTTCTAGGTGGTATTTGGGGCCGGCCACCCACCCATGCCGTCAAATCGGTCGAAATCCTTACCGTTCTCGAAAATTATTATCAGCTAATTAGCTGATACGTATGTGCTAATTAGCTGATATTATCAGCTAATTAGCTGTTATTATCAGCTAATTAGCTGATATGTATGTGCTAATTAGCACTAACTATGTGCTAATTAGCTGTTATTATCAGCTAATTAGCTGATACGTATGTGCTAATTAGCACTTACTGGGCCAATTTTATTTTTTTCAAAATGGCACCAATACGCTTCCATAATTATGCCTGCTATATGCTCCGGGAAATATCGTAACGCTCTGGCGAATTTCGGCGATTAAATAACTTTAAAGCACGTGTGTCGCACAGCCAACCGTGTCATCCTCATGCACTTATAACATATGATAATGACGATGATTTTCACTAAGTATAATAATTTAAAGTAGTCGATAAGATCTCAACGTTTGCCTATAATCATATAATTTAAAGATGCGTTATCCGAATTAACGCCCCATAAGTACTATTCTTCGGCTTCGGGGGTAATCAATATTTAGTGTAAACATATTTTTTATTTCCAAATCCAAACAAATAAAATAATATAGATGACATAAATATACAAAATATAAGAGTTAATTATGGAAATGAGAATCAGACAACAAGCCAGAGGGCTTATATGAAGTCTTCTCCTCTTTGGCGACATGCCCCTTCCCCAATAAGTGAGGGGGGTATCGATCAGACGGGAAGGAATTGAAATAATGCATGTTTTAAGAGAAATGGAGATATATAACTAAATTTGAATTAGGGGTGGAAGAAGATAGTGTTAGGGATAGCACGAGGCAGGGATATATATATAGCGAGAGAGATAGATAGAGAGAGATAGAGAGAGAGAGAGAGAGAGAGAGAGAGAGGGGGTGAGAAAGTAGAAGACAGGAGGGGGGCAGATGAATCGTGAACTGATGACAGTGGTGGGGAATTTTCAATAATTGAGTTGTTGCGTGATTAAAATTATGCTATTTGATTCGAGTTGAGGAACCCACTCATCAAAGCTCAGAGTGATCAGATATTGATTTTTGAAGTTTTTTATTTCTCGAGATGTTCAATTATTTGTGGCCCAGAAAAACGTGGTCAAGCGGACAAAATTGCGGATGAAGATGGATAACTCTAAAATCAAGTGGTAATACGGCTAAATTTCGTGATACTTAAGATACATAGTTGACAGTGGTTAGTATTATTTTGTTGCAATAATTCGATTCTGATAACTAAAGCCTATTTTGAAGAAATGTTGTTGTTGTTGTTGTATCTTGATGATATGGGGACCGTCTTTAACTGCGTTGTGCATGATTTTGCTTGAGCTGTTACGGGTTTGGCGGCTTGTTCACATCAAAACCATGCGTATATTTAAATGTTGCGCATATAATTATAGAGTAATTCCCTAAATAATCGACTCCTTAACCACAGCAAAATTATGGGTGACTTTTCAGGATTTAGTCTGAAATATGGCTTGCTGCCATTCATCGGAAAGCTCTCGCTGAGAGCTTTCCGATGATCACCATGAGCTTTGGTGAGTGGGTTCATCGACTCTAATTAAGTATTTTTCACCCCCGAAGCCAAAGAAATAGTAAATTAGGAGCGTCTGATCGAATTGAGTACCTTTAAACATTTTTTATTATGTATCTCACTTGCAATTGCATGTTATATATGCTTATATCACATGAAACCCCTATAATATCATTGAAAAAATCCATTAGATATTTTCTTATCTATCACTAGTGTGTAATCGCCGCGTGCTTCCCGGGATACTTGGCATCGCGCCAGGTAAATTATACCACGCGGATTAATACTATTTAGCGCTTGACACCAATACCAGACATAGCAAAATGATTGCTTTATTCGTTAAAGTTCAATTTGTGTCCAACTTCGTTGCACTAACGAAAATAGTCACAAAAACAAAGAGGCAAATTAGGAGACTATATATTTCGTCGCAAGACAGAGCACGCAATACTGCCGTGTACGTGTGTGAAGCGTCTCAACCAACGCCGTGCATGTATTTATTTTACATGCATTTTTCAGCGTATTTTAAAGATTTTGATTTGTTAAAAAGGCATAAAGCTCAAGTTTTGTTTCATGTGATATACAAGATCTTCAACTCGTTATGTTGGGATATAAGATTTCATGAAACTCGTTTGATAAATTTGATTCATAATTGAATTTCGTCTACGACTCGATGTGAATCAAATTTATCGAACTCATTTCATAAAAAACATAACGAGTTGGAAATCCTCTCTATATATATAGCTGATATGTGCTTTGCTTTTGTTTTGTTTGTTTAATTTATTCCTGTTATATTAAAAAAGTTCACAGTACAATATTAAGGCTGTCATAATTTATCCAACCCAACTAGACGTAATGGTAATGTAATGAATTACTTTGAAAGTAATGGTAATTAATGGTAACAAAACATACAAGTAATGGTAATGTATTACTTTGCAAAGTAATGTACACATCCCTGAATTGAATTGGTACTAAAAACTTAGCGCACAATAGTATACCGCGCGCGAATTTAATACGAGCATTGAAGGTATATATATATGTTTCGACAGTTAAGAAATCATGGAGCGGAATATGTCCTCATATGACGTCATAAATTGTAAAAGATTGCTCAGGGATTACACTTTGTTAATAATTATTGTCGTTAAAAGCCAGGTGCAGAGCAATTAGCTTTTAAACTCGCATTGATGAGATCCAAAGATGACAGTGAAACTGAAAAGTTAAAAACATTTACAATAATATGATCACGCACCTAGATTTGCTGTAGGTAAAATTTAATGATGCATAATCTGATTAAACGGCCCCAAATTAACATTTCTTCGGCTGCGGGGGTATATTTTTTTTATTTCAGCTAGTCAAGGAGTCCACCCCTAGAAACTCTGAGTTATCTAATTTCGATTTGTGAAATTTGTTAATTTTATCCATCTCGAATTGTTCTAGAAGTATACGGAATGCGCGGCCGCCGTCACGAGAGCTCGAGAGACCACGAGAGTTCGGTCACGCAATGTCGCGGTTTGCTGTGGCTTTAGTTATCAGAATCGATTAATTACCCAAATAATAATGCTAACCACTTGCATGTCAACTGTTGTACAAAAAAAATAAATATCCAAAACATGTAATATATCAACAATTTGTTCAACGAAATTTGGTACGGAGAGTATGTCAGTCGGCTCGTCGAATATTTGCTATAGGCCGCCAAATATTCCAGGTGGTGAAAAATAACAGATTTCAAAATCGATATCTGATAACTCTGAGCTTTGATAGGTGGGTTCCTCGACTCGAATCAAATATATTTTACCTGTAAATAGCATGCAATTATCGCGCAAGAATCAATCATACAGGTATTTGAAGGCAGATGTTAGTAGGACCGTTACATGCAGTGACGTGCCTAGCTGGTCTCCGTTTGAAGGGGTGGGGCGGGGGGTGTCCACATTGAAACTTCCAACTTCACCCCTCTTAATCCAGAACAAACTGATATTAGAGTTAAAATTTTAACTTATAATTAAATTATTAAATTTAAATTTAAATTTTAAAATTAGACAATATAATGGTAGCTGAAATATTACGTTAGAATGAAAATATTAAATTAGAGCTAAAATGATAAGTTAGAATTAAAATATTATATTACAATTATGACCCTTTCTACCCTCCATACATCCAGGTGCCGGTTCTCTCCATGTTTTTGTTGTTCGGCATCTGTTTTCGAAGTTTTGGAACAATAATCCTAGAATTGTTTTTACTTGATCGATTAGCGTTGGAATTTAAAGAATCGGTTCAGGCGTTTGTAAATCATGGCCGTTAGAAGTGAGGATGTTTTCGCTTCTGTTATCTCCTTGGTAACGTATATATGATATCTTAATATTATTCGCTTTTGAATTTTTCTCAGTATCGAAATCAACAAACTATATTTTCTCTCTGAACTGATCCATCTGCCTCAAGGACACCAGGTGCCTCTTACGATCTTTCTCCAGAAATTTTTCCAGCACACCATTTTCGCTCGTCAAACAACTGGATTCGTCCCGGATATCATTGAAATATTAAATCGGTATGCCCTGTATCATGTCCTAACATCATACGTGAAAACTGGAATTTTCCCAACGAAATCTTCTTGGAAAAATCTTGTGCAGACAGCAGTCCGACATAATTATTATCGAGAATGGTGCCGGTCTGTGTCAGTCGATCGAAACCTCGATGTCTTTAAAATTGTACACGGAGACCCAGCATCATGCTGGAACATTTGGAGGATCCTACGAGAATACCCACGTTTTAATAAAGAACTGCGAAATCTTGCCTTGTTGCTAAACAAGACAACATACAGTAATAATTTGACATGATGTACATGTAAAAATACATATAACAATGAGTTAATACATGCAATTCGCGACTGTAATTCAACCTGTTCTGTCTTCCTGAGGAACGACTATCTGGAATACATAACTGACCAATACGGCGTGGCCGTCTTTCTGTATATAGACTCGTTAAGTGATATTGAACTTTGTGCTTTTCTACTCGGCACCGACGTCATGCAGTCGCCAGTGGAAATAGCACAACGCATGGATCAAATAGTTATCGACACTGCTTCATTTCTGTTCGTCTTGTGTCAACTGATTCGAGGACAATAAGTGCATTATTAATCCATGACGTTGGAATGTCGACATCGGCTCTCACATCCAAATGGACATATTTGAGCCATATGGGACATATGAGACAGTAAACATATTACGGCGGAGCCACTCCGCAAACACAGTGTATATTATTGTTCCATTTATATGAACTATACATATTCTTCTCCATATTGGAGGTCCGCAATAAATATATAGAAATAAAAAGCGTTTATTTTACTTCTGTGCGAAAAATTAATAAATTAATTAAGGAGCGTTTGTCAGACTTCTTTCGAAAAGTTGAAAACGGCTGAAAAATGGCATTTGTTTTTCAGAGCATATGCAGCCGGTATATCAATAGTTCGTTTATTTATCGACCTATCGTATCCGTCGCTTCAAATTACGTAGAAAAAAAATGAAGGTTCGAATGAGCCATGTCCGTTTAAATTTAAATAGTTTTAAATTTATCGTTTTAACGATACGCCCATGAGAATGACAGTGGTCTAACCAGCGTATATGGTGAGGGGACTGATTTTTGACTTGCAGTTTGCATCAGTGTATCTGTATCACTATTACATTTCCATCAGTGTATCTGTATCACTAACTTTTCCATCAGTGTATCTGTACCACTAACTTTTCCATCAGTGTATCTGTATCACTAACCTTTTCGGCAGATGCTGATGACACCAACCAGTCCTGTGCTAATATCAGCCGCTGTGTTAAGATGGCTGTGATAGACATATGGGATACAGTTCGGATCACCGGAGCCCGGAGCCATGTTCCATGTCACGTTCCAGTATAGACTGTATGCAGGGTCAGATGATGACGCGACGTCGCCGAACCTCGTACGACCAGTCGTCCCGTCTTCGTAGAAAGCACCTGTCGAAATTAATATCATAGAGGATTCGCAAACGCAAGATTCATGATCTACAATGTTTCGATGATGATCATGCTGATGATTAGGCAAAAGGAAATTAAATGTCTGGGTTGGGTTACCAGCCGGAAAAATATAGAGTTGGTAGATAAGTTTGAAATTATATTTTTTTAATAAATTTTTTATTTTGACTAATTTTTATGACTTTCCATGTGCGTATTTTGAAATAAAACTATTTTTGATTATTTTTGTATAAATTATAATATTACACAATACTTTTTCTAAGAAATCATCCTATTATGAGATGCTGAAACATGTTTTTTTGTGTATGAAATATTTTGAGAAAAAAATTAATAGATTTTCTTAAAACCATGAAAAAAACGTTAGGGAAGTGGGTTTAAAATAGGGTCGGTAGGGAAATATTTTTTTCTTTGGCCTTATGATGACGATTGTTTTGTGGTTATTAAATTGAGCGAGCAAGGAGTTCAATATATTCCATTGTTTAAATTTTAAAATGATATAGATTTTTTTAAATCAAAACCATTAAACGATCCAAATATGCACGGGAAGCCTGTTTTATCTAGGATATGTGTATTTACGAGAAATTTCCGGAAGATCTAGTCAGATGCAACCCTTTGTTTGACCCTTGTTAAGTCTTAATTAAGAGATAAGTATGTCTTAATTAAGAGATACATAAGTCTTAATTAAGAGACACGCAAGTCTTAATTAAGAGATACGTAAGTCTCAATTAAGAGTTACGTAAGTCTTAATTAAGAGATAGTAAATATTAATTAAGAGATACGTAAGTCTTAATTAAGAGATAAGTAAGTCTTAATTAAGAGATAACATAGTTTTAATTAATAGACAGTAGCTATATTCTTAATTATGAGAAAAAATTGTCTTAATTATGAGAAAAATTAGTCTTAATTGTGAGAAAATAAGGAGAAAATAAATAAGTCTTAATTAAGAGATAATTGCGGAATTTTATATTCTAGTGTGGCCCCAATACGCCACCATACGTCATATAGACACGAGTGGCCTTCGTTATAGTTTATAATTTTGAAATAACAGTTACCAAAGTATGAAAATGTCCTCAAGAATATACTAATAGTACAGTATAATGACAGTACCAAGAATATACTAATAGTACAGTATAATGACAGTACCAATGTGATATACTAATATTACAGTATAATGACAGTACCAATGTGATATACTAATAGTACAGTATAATGACAGTACCAATGTGATATACTAATAGTACAGTATAATGACAGTACCAAGAATATACTAATAGTACAGTATAATGACAGTACCAATGTGATATACTAATAGTACAGTATAATGACAGTACCAAGAATATACTAATAGTACAGTATAATGACAGTACCAATGTGATATACTAATAGTACAGTATAATGACAGTACCAATGTGATATACTAATAGTACAGTATAATGACAGTACCAAGAATATACTAATAGTACAGTATAATGACAGTACCAATGTGATATACTAATAGTACAGTATAATGACAGTACCAAGAATATACTAATAGTACAGTATAATGACAGTACCAATGTGATATACTAATAGTACAGTATAATGACAGTACCAATGTGATATACTAATAGTACAGTATAATGACAGTACCAAGAATATACTAATAGTACAGTATAATGACAGTACCAATGTGATATACTAATAGTACAGTATAATGACAGTACCAATGTAAGAATATACTAATAGTACAGTATAATGACAGTACCAATGTGATATACTAATAGTACAGTATAATGACAGTACCAATGTGATATACTAATAGTACAGTATAATGACAGTACCAATGTGATATTCCACAAATCACACTTAATTAACCCTTTACCCAACAGAAGGGCCCTGTGCCAATGCATTCTCTTATATATGCGAGTCGACCATAGGTCGCCTCGCATATATAAGAGAATGCATTGGCTTAACACATTAAAAATTATAAAATTGTTAAAGAATGTATGACAAAATGGTAAAAAGTGTTAAAAACAGATTTTTTTTAGGCCAATGCATTCTCTTATATATGCGAGGCGACCTATGGTCGACTCGCATATATAAGAGAATGCATTGGCACAGGGCATAACTGTAACTATCACAATGTGGTCAAGGAGCCGGTTCCAATGATATCCATATTTGTATGGTTCTATTGAGACAGACCGAAGATATTTTAGGCTGTTGAAGCTTTATTTGGCCGGTTTTGGCCGGTTTGTTGGGTAAAGGGTTAAGACAATATTTTATTGGAACTAAACAAACCAAAAGTACAAACAATACATAGACATGAGTCACATGACATATGATTATAAAATGTTCAAAAGAGGATTAGGCAACAAGCATAGGAGCTTTGGTTAAGTCCTATCCTCAGAAAATAAATGTTACCTCATGTATCTTGGACTCTTGTGTGAGCGGAGGGAGGGATGGAGGGAGGGAAATAGAGAGGGAGAGTGTGTGTATGAGAGAGTTTGTGTGTGTGTATGTGAGAGAGAGAGAGTGAGAGAGAGATATATATATATATATATATATATATATATATAGAGAGAGAGAGAGAGGGCGGATGTGATTAGCCGCGGACACACGTATCACAGTATCGATGGCAAGGTAGGTGTGACAATTAATTATGGTGCAATTTTGGTGACAATTGGTCGTCATATTCCTGTGCCATAGCGAGACATGTCGCCCGCCGCACATTCACACAATGAGTCTTTTCCAAGCTATATCAGCGTCGAGATCGACATCTCAATGATTTATCAAACCGAATGTCTTGTCGCTGTTGATCGTTACTCAACACGCAATGTTATATTTTTAATGCTAACACACAAGACAATTCTGGACGATCGGTCGTGCAATGTTATGTATCGTAGATAATACAATGTGGCTAAACGTAATGAGTAGATATCAACCTTGGTGAAACTCAATGGGTTAATTGGTCAGTCGACTCACTGTGCGAATATGCGGAGCGCGACACGACTCCCTATGGCATATAAATTATGTTGACCAATTGTCACCAAACTCTACCATAATTAATTGTCACACCTACTATGCCATCGCTACTGTGGTACGTGTGTCCGCAGCCAATGTTGTTACGTGTACGAGTTGACGCGTATATCTGCATGAATATTAGTGCTGATAATATGACGATCGAACGTGTGATTATATGGACGATTTTGGAATCATATTCACATCGTATATATATGTGTTGCGTTGTCCTTATCTTTCGTTCTTCATATATGCCTGTATATTATTATTAATGGAGGACATAAATAAATATATATACAGCGCGTAATTACTGAGCGATAAGTAAAACCCTAAAACAACACCGTAGCGATTGTTTCAGGAGAGTGATTCACAGTAACCAATTCAACGCCGAAATCTTGAGAGGCGTGGATTAGCAAGCGATATACCGTTAACCCTTTTCCCAACAAAACGGCCAAAACCGGCCAAATAAAGCTTCAACAGCCTAAAATATCTTCGGTCTGTCTCAATAGAACCATACAAATATGGATATCATTGGAACCGGCCCCTTGACCACATTGTGATAGTTACAGTTATACCCTGTGCCAATGCATTCTCTTATATATGCGAGTCGACCATAGGTCGCCTCGCATATATAAGAGAATGCATTGGCACAGGGCCCTTCTGTTGGGTAAAGGGTTAAACAAGTTTGTGGCATTTCGTAATTCATATCAATTCAGTGAAGACCCCTGTCTGGAAACGCTTCTATCAATTAACTTCTGTTTTATTTCAAATGTTCTACTATAATGTACATACAATCCAATTGGGACATGTTTACGGCTCGCATTCCTTCGGAGCGTAGCATGCTGAAAAACTCAATCTACAAAATCTAAACATAGTAACGAAAAATGTCCCACTTGATATCGATATAAAATCTATATGAATTGATGGAAGCAATGTACATGTCTTCGTCACATATATATTACTTAATACCATGGAACCTATATAAAACGTATTCAGGAAGAGATAGACCATATTAAACTTGTTTCGTATTGATTCATACCTTCGCTGCCCTTGACGTAGAACATCCCGTGTGGATGAATGGTGTTGTTGAATTCAGGAATGAAGTTCTTAAATGTGACGTTTACGAAATCCCCTTCTTCGGCTCTGATGAGAGGTCCAAGATAGCCGAGAATGGGGTCATGTGGCATCTGTGTGCTGTATGTTTCATCAGTGAAGCGCCTGTATACCGCCTTCTTATAAATACTCCCGATTCGATTAGCAGAGTTCGCAATATACCTCGACGGATTCCTAAACATGGAAAACAAAATACATGTATTATATTTAAAGATGAATTATCTCTTTAAATAACAAATTTGAAATAGTTGCGTGGGTATAAAATAATAGATTTGAAAGGCTTCTATCAATTAATATTTATTTTATTTCGAATATTTTATTATGAAATGAGATGATTAATTGGGACACTTTATTTGTCTATTAACCCTTTACCCAACAAACCGGCCAAAACCGGCCAAATAAAGCTTCAACAGCCTAAAATATCTTCGGTCTGTCTCAATAGAACCATACAAATATGGATATCATTGGAACCGGCTCCTTGACCACATTGTGATAGTTACAGTTATGCCCTGTGCCAATGCATTCTCTTATATATGCGAGTCGACCATTGTTACATTCTTTAACAATTTTATAATTTTTAATGTGTTAAGCCAATGCATTCTCTTATATATGCGAGGCGACCTATGGTCGACTCGCATATATAAGAGAATGCATTGGCACAGGGCCGTTCTGTTGGGTAAAGGGTTAAACAATAGACCATTCGGCGATACGATATAGTGATAGAGAGCATTAGGCTCTTCCTGTAGCTACGTACAGAACGTCCAATGTCCCAGATTGATTGATTGTGTTGTTTTATGCCACAGCTATAAGCGATAATGAGTCTAATTTACGTTTATTTGTGACAAAATTACGCAATAAAATTTCTGGTCTCTGTAACCACGATTGTTCGTTAGCTAAACAATCACACCTTTTTAGACCAGAAAATATTAGAAATAAAATCAATATTAATCAATAGAAGCATTTCCGGACAGGAGTCTTCGATTAATATCTAATATTTTATACCCAGGTAACTATATAATACATGTTTACAAAGAGATAATCCACCTTTAACCATTTCTATACTAAATACTCATCAGATCAGACGCTCATAAATTACTATTTCTTTGGTTTCGAGGGTAAAAAATATTTGATTCGAGTCGAGGAACCCATGCACCCATCAAATAATTACCACTTGATTTTAGAGTTATCCATCTTCATCCGCAAGACCGTCCGTATGACCACGTGTTTCTGGGCCAATTATGACTGCATATCTCGAGAAATAACAAACTTCAAAAATCGATATCTGATCACTCTGAGCTTTGATGGGTGGGTTCCTCGACTCGAATCGTATATATTTTTTTTACCCCCGAAGCCAAAAACATTTAGTAATTTAGGAGCGTCTGATCGGATTGAGTACCTTTAACTTATTATATGAACATTTCCCATCTATACATGAAAACAATTAATCATTCTGCTCTTGTATTATCTGTTTTTCTCTCTGCCGTCTGCTTTTATTACCTGAACATTACCTGAATATATATTGAGCGCAAGATTTCGTAATATTAAAGGCCACTTAATTTTCGAATCACCAGATCACATTATATACAACATATTCCATATTATATTATACCATTTGAAAGAGGAAGCTCCAAAACATTTTATTATCAACTCATCCGGTCGAATAAGCTGGGAACTTGTTGTTTGTGGCGAGGTACCGTTGTGTGTTCTGTGCTTAATTTTGATCCGGACAGTACTGTAAAGTCTAGTATTCTCATTGAAAGGGGAATAACTCTATCTCTTAAATTAAATTATGATGCATTCTGGGTTGACAACGGGGGAAGTCTTGGAATGAATCTGAGAATATCTTTCACTTGGTGGACACCCCTAGGCCACAGCTATCCGCGTTCTGGTGGAATATATATATGTATTGGTTCCTCTTCCAAATGGTATATAATATAGAATATGTTGTGTATAATGGTATCTGGGCAAGTGGGCCTTTATGTGCGAAATACCCCACTGACCATGAGGTCACACGTTGCACGCTAATATAAGTCCTCCGACTATCGATGTTAGCGTGACATTTAGCGTTAAAATAGCGCGCTCAATATACCACTTGTTCTGATTGGTACTATACGTGCTACATGAGGACGATTTCATTGGCCACCGTATATAAGGTCAAAGTTCATTTACCTGCCGTCGACTTGATTGGTTCCAGACGGCGCATAGTCCCAATCAAGCTCAACTACTCCGATGAAGAATTCCCGATCTGTCCCTACAAACGAGAGCAATAAGAACAGTACAGAACGCGTGTTCCCATATTAAAGGTACTCAATCCGATTCGATGGTCCCCATATCATCAGATTCCAACAACAACAACAATTTTTTTTAAATGCCGCTTCAGTTATCATAATCGAGTAATTGCCCAAAAATAATGCTAACCACAGTCAACTTTAGTATAAAATTGCCCAAAACCTATTATCTATCAACATTTTGTTCAACGAAATTTTGCCGATTTTGTTAAATATCTGACACAAAAACGCCACTTGATTTTAGAGTTATCCATCTTTATCCGCAATTTGGTAAGAGAACGTCTTCTCGCGAATGTTCACAGGGCCACCTAAAATTATCGATGCTGAAAAATAATAGATTTCAAACATCGATATCTGATCACTCTTAGATTTGATGGGTGGGTTCCTCGATTCGAATCAAATATTTTGTTTACACCGAAGCCAAGGAAATAGTAATTTGCGAACGTAAAAATTCGGATTATGCATTTTTAAGTATATACGTTCCATACGCGTCTCGTCGACGTCAAATGACGTACATGGCGTTCGCCCAACCATGAAGCCGGAACTATAAAATAAAAGCATCATCAGACGTGACAAAACAAGCCCTGTATGCCCATATAAATAAGCATTGTAAGCCTGTAGTTTTTAATGCACGGATTCTAGGACGGATGACGCGTATAATAAACACAGAACGACACGTCTGTTAATGGGTTTGTTGACGTCATCTACGAATGGAAAATTGCGAGATGTGTCCCCTGGATACTAAAATTAAGGTCTTATCTTTACAATAAATCACAGGGGTCCGTGCTTTAAACAAAATATTTATATTATATTATTACAAGAATTAAGGGTCACTGGTATCACACGGAGTATGGGGAAATTGCTTCAAACACTAGTTTTAAAAATATCAAATTTGATGACAGCAATACCCCTTCTTTAGAAATTATATAGTCTTCATCACTAACATCCATGCATAAAGGATGATACAGCAACCTATATTTTAACAATTCTAGTCCCAAATTAAAAACCAGATCGATTTTTTAAAATGTCAATATCCTCGCCCAGCAACTATCTATTTGTGTGTGGATACAAAAGAAGCGTCATTTCTAGCAATCGCGGCCACGTATTAGTATATATACTCTGATAGTAATTGGAACGAAATGCATGCATACGTATACCTAGCGTAACTTACCAAGAACAAATATATGTTCGGGTCATTGTAACCCTTGGAACAAACGTCGCACTACCGACGACTCGAATTCAATTCGAATTAGACTCGAGTCCAATTCTAAATTCGTCTGTTAAAACAAACGTCGCATTTAATTCAAGACGAATCTAAATGATTTCATAAAAGGGCACAATAAAGCGTTCATGAGGGTTTTGGTCAAAATGGCTAAAATATGAAGTTATATACTGTACAATACATCAATGGAACGGTTATTCAAATATATGTAAACAATTTCTCTATATTTCAATTCTAAAACGTAAAATTTAATGAGAAAATGTGACTTCCAAGCGACGAAAGACCCTTGTTAATATGTTGAGGAGTGGAAATTATTTGTGGTATTTTGCTCTGAAATTTGCGGGATAACATTATATTGTGTCAGTACTCAGTAGGCCTATTTAAAACCGCGTGGTAAAGTAAACATGGCGGACATAGACGTATATATATAGAGGGCCTCCGTTGGGGGGATGGGACGCACAACTTTGCGTAATTTAATTTGCACCCCGCCTCGGCTGTTCCTTCACATGCTTGGTTGACACCCTATTCTGAATGGATCAGTAGACTTGTGAGCATGTACTGGATTGCTCAGTATAAGAAAGATTAGAGAACTGAATCTTAAAATCCGATCATCTAGTTGGGCACGGTGTGAAAAAGTTTTTTAATCTGAACAAGAAAATCGCAAAATCCTATACCATCTAGACAGGCCTCAAGCTTTCCACATGTTGGACATTTCCAACTGATGACCATTTAAGTTCACAATTTTTAACAAAAGTTTAGGAAAATAATGTTTTCTTAAACTAATTAGCCGTCGCCACTTGCCTAGTAGCGGGTATATCCAAACGGAATAAAATTTTATTTTGTGGTCTACTCAGCTGGTCTACTCGCATTTAATTTGAAACAAACGTCGCACTTTTGTCGACTCGAATTAAAATGCCACTAAATTACGTCACGCTCGTTGGGGTTTTCCTGTTTCAGTTGGAATTCCCTCATTAGCATATCATTATGCAGCTCGTTTGCATTTCTCAGATATAAATTCGAGTCGACTGAGATGCGACGTTTGTTTCAAACACGGATCTCAGACGCATCAGCAATTAGATTCGTGTTGCCCACACGCATTCTTCGTCGGTAGTGCGTCTACTCGCATTTATTTGAAACAAACGTCGCACTTTTGTCGACTCGAATTCAAATAATTGAATTCGAGTCTCGGTAGTGCGACGTTTGTTCCGAGGGTAATGAATGAAAATAATCGGGTTTTATTCAGTTCACCAAGTCAATCTCGGTGTCAAAGTATCCATCAGCTTCAATTTTGAAACAGCTTTTACACCATGATAGCTGTATTGAGAGTTGTGCAATCAGCTACATCGGTTTCGTAGGCAATCGTATTTTCTCTTATTCTCATGATCTCATCGCTTACATGCATCTCTTTAATTTAACCCTTTACCCAACAGAACGGCCCTGTGCCAATGCATTCTCTTATATATGCGAGTCGACCATAGGTCGACTCGCATATATAAGAGAATGCATTGGCTTAACACATATTAAAAATGATAAAATTGTCAAAGAATGTAGAAAAATATTATAAAAAATGCTAAAAAATGTAAGAACAAATTCTAAAATTGTTATGTAAGAACAAATGGTAAAAAGTGTTTTTTAGGCCAATGCATTCTCTTATATATGCGAGGCGACATATGGTCGACTCGCATATATAAGAGAATGCATTGGCACAGGGCATAACTGTAACCATCACAATGTGGTCAAGGAGCCGGTTCCAATGATATCCATATTTGTATGGTTCTATTGAGACAGACCGAAGATATTTTAGGCTGTTGAAGCTTTATTTGGCCGGTTTTGGCCGTTTTGTTGGGTAAAGGGTTAAGAACAGCATTATAAGGACAGATGAAGCGGATACAATTATTTGTAATTTTGGAACCACATTATTACGCGCGCGCGTGTATACTAATATAGAGATTCTTGTTTCGCCTGGGCGCATGGGGTTTTATTTATAGAATGGGAATTTTTGGGAGGATTAAAAGTCGAATTGCGAACCGGAGGCCGAGTCCGGTAAAAGGTGTAGTTGGGAATTTCAATTTCGTTTATTGTCCTTTACATTATTATGTCAATAATGTTGATTTTTGGTTTGTGACAAGCTATGTCAATTACAAATAAAAGAAATGAAAAAGATAATTTATAAGTCTTATATTTCAACTTTTATATGCATTTTTCGTTCTGCTGCCCACTGGGGGTTGTGGTCGGATACGGCCGAGTCGGAATTATGAGTTGGTCATTCGTGAAACCAATATATTTTATATTCTATAATTACAAACATGGGTATATAATATACGATCTTGAGCGTGTTACTATTTCTGACATTGGTTTTTGTGTGCTCAATGTGCACTATTGAGATTCTCGGTTGGGTAGCTCGCTTTTTGGAGGAAATATGTATTATTTGACGACTATGTTATCGGATTCGACTGGACGGGCATATTAACATTTTGAACACTGTTGACAATCAATCAGGTTTTGAATGTTGGCGTGGATTTTCGCAATTTTGTTGAAAGAAGTTGAAACAACTTATCATATTTTGTGGTTGTAAGTTTTGAAGAATAATGTCAAAGGAATGTAAAGATACGGCGGAGTTGGCGGTGGGTATGCTGTTAAAATATTCAGCTCCGTCAAAAAACGGCATAAACAGAAATATTAGTAAAATATAGACAAATTGTTTTCTTATACCAATAAGAAATATGGAATAAACAGTATCTTATTGTCAAGTGTTTTTCCTTTGTTATGTAAACAAAAGCAAAAAACGTTACAGAACCTGCATGGCTTTTGTTTAGATCCGGATATGGTAAACATAAAGAGCGTTATTTGTTACTGTGTTCCTGATATGGAAATAATAAAGAGCGTTTATATCATTTGTGTGTGATGAACCAATAGAATTGCGCTGTGTTATGTAAACAGAAGCAAAACTTCTGTAACACGCGCAGGCTCTTGTTTACGTACACCACCGCACGTCTTGACGATAATATACTATTTACGCGCTGCTTATGTTTGGCATATGAACAAAACTATATATATTTTAATATTCCTTCTGTTGATGGCGATTTGAACAAATATGAATATTTCTGCAACGAACACCGCCCGTGCCTTTAAAGGGTAGAGGTTTCAACAAATTTGGTATAATTTGAAGAGAAAAAAGAGGTGTTTTTGAAGCCTTTTCCCCCAGAAGTTGGAGTGATTTTCACTAAATGGGGACCTATTATACCCATCTTGTAATATATAATACAAATAAAACAAAGTTGCCGGAACCCTTGCAACAAATGTAACAAACTACAAATTATAGCTCTAGTAAAAATCGTAACAACAATTTTGTTTTGTGTGATTCATCGCATCATACTAAGTCGGCTATGGATCAAGCTACGTATTCTCAAAGGGTGCGATTTTGCCTCTCTTTAGACAATAGTTACACTTTATATATAGACAACAGCCAAATTAAAATAAATAAGTTTTGTGTCTCTCCCAAAAAAAATGCCCAAAATCGACTACCCTCCTTTTGATTGTAATGCGACGTTATATAGTGAGCACTTACCATGGGACACGGCCAGAACGGCCAACACGTACACACACCCGTACCAAGACATCATCTCCACGAAATGAAACGCTCTAAAGTATAGTAGATTTAGTAAGAAATCGCTCTTTATATGCCACTATTTCTTTGACAGAGCTTGTAATTGGATTATTAACTATTTTATTGGATGGATACATGCTCCAAATAGCCAAAAAGCGTAAAATATAGATGAACGTAAAATGCACTACCAGACACATAATTATTCCCACCAACAATGTCGTGTTCATAAGGGGTGTTATCTTGTATTTGTTGCACAAAGCCAGAACACAGAAAACCATGACGCCCCCAGGCTGCCATTCTTAGTACGACATCGGGTGCGATCTAGTTATAGACAGGTCGTGTAATTCGGTTGCTTGTGCATGTATACGTGTAAATGGCGAGCCGCGATGCCACACATTCATTATGATGCGTGCGTCTCTAAGGTTTTGTTTTATCACACACCAGCATTCGATATATTTAGTATCAGATATTGGTATGCATAATCTACGGCCCAGTAAACATGCCGGTACCGGTTGCAATCTGGTTCATACCGACAGTGCTGGCACCGGCATGCCACCAGTCTTTCGGGACCGGTCGGCGGGCCACCCATTACCTACATGCATATATTTCGTGCAGGCGGTCGGTACCGGCCACATATAGGCAAGAAGCCGGCAATCCGACGCAAAATCCACATCGTGTTATTTCCCAGTAAATCAGCAGTTTCACCACAATACAACGTTAGTTGACACCTTCTGACATTACATATCAATCAACAGTCATGAACAGGTGCTATTTATTGCTTTATAGAATGTAATAAGGTTACGGTAGCCTGTGCGCGGCCGGTGCCGGTACCGATTTAGCATGCAACCCAGTACCAAAATGATGACAAATCGTCCGTGCAGGCAGTCGGTACTCGCCATATATAGGCAAGAAACCGGAAATCTTACACGAAATCAAACGCATGTTATTCAGTGTTGAATAGTTGACATTTAAGCATTTTATGGAATGAAATAATGTGACAGTAAACGGTCGGTGCCGCTGCGGATTCGGTATTCCTCGAAGTTTACCAGCAGTCAGTCGGTACTGGCCGGTACAAGCAACCCACTATCATCAAATATTTCGGGCATGCAGTCGGTACCGGCCATATGTAGGCAAAAAACCGGGAAGCCGAAATGAAATCAAACGCATATGTTAGTCGACGTTAATCACCACGATGTAACGTTATTTGACATATTTTAACACTACATTGTTCAACAATCCATAATAGTTTAATTTCTATTTAAGCATTTTCTCTTTTCTGGAATGGAATAATGTGATAGTAAGCCTGTACCGGCCGATGTCGTACCCATGTTGGTATGTCTTGGAGTTTACCTACAATCAGTGGGTACAGGCCGGTACAGGCAACCCAGTGCCAATCTGATGGCGAATTAATCATGTCTGCAAAAGTAAGGCAATAAAGAAGTCAAACTCATGTTGCATCAGTACAAATCACCACGGTGTAATTTTGACATTTTATAGTTTATTTTACACATTTTGATCAAGTATGTACGGTGGCTGGTTTAGGACATGGGAATTAACGAAATAACTAATTAGTGGCCACGAAATAACTAATTGTGACATACGATCGTCAGTCCCATTGTTGTAATGGAAGCGGATAGAGATGATCTGGTTGTAGTTGTCCACCATCTTGGCATGAGCCACGACGATATATGAGATAAAGGGTGTTGTAGGGTGGCCCGTAAAACAAATTAAGTAATCACCCCTTTCAACAACCAGATCCAAAGTTGCCGCCGTCCAGGGGGTGGGGTCACATATGGCACCCACGACATTCAGTATATCTTGGGGTCCACCCTACAACACCCATTATACCACAATAAACGGTTAAGGGGCCGAGAAATTGTATAGGTGCCATATTTGAACCCATGCATCTGGGGCGGCCATTTTGGATCGGGGGAGGGTGAAAGCGGGTGAATATTTAGATTGTCTCAGGGGTCACCCTATACAACACACTTTATTCGACCTAAAATGGGGGGGGGGGGGTCGAATTGCATGGGTACCATATATGGACCCCTCTGATCAGTTATGATTTTCGCTCGAGGTGGGCTGAAGGTGTGAAAATTTAGCTTGCTTTGCGAGCCACCGTACGACACCCTTTATATGATCTATATCGGTTAAGTGGCCGAGAAATAATGTGTACCCTATTTGACCCCTTCTGATGGGCGACCATTTTGGATCGGGTATGGTTGAAAGGGGTGAATAAGTTTGTTTTGGGGCCACCCTACAAAACCCCTTATTTGACTTAAATCGGTCAATAGGCCGAGATAAATGTCATTCCCATTCGATCCCTTGTGGTAAAAACTAATGAATATTCAGATTGTCTTGGAGCCACCTAACCCGTGTTTCCTCGTTCTCTCTGGGCTAGTTTATATCGGACGTTCATATCCCCATAGAGCCCGGGTCCCACGCCATAAGGGGGTTATATTAGCTTCTCTGCGATCGTACGCATTGTTTCTAAAACATCATCAAGTGTAAACAGTCGCCGTAAAGGTATCTGAATATCTGGATATATGCAAAGGTCAATCAGTTATTTCGTGGCCACGAATTAGTGGTCACGAATTAGTATTTCGTGACCACGAATTAGTTATTTCGTGGCCACGAAATAAAAAAAAAATTCCCATGTCCTAATTCCTAAACCAGCCACCGTAAGTATGTTATTCAAAATGTTGTCTTGAATAATTTACATTTGTGCATGTTCTGTGCATGTAATCATGTGTCGATATATAGCCTGCATGTATCTATCGCTGCTGTAACGATATAGGTATACATGTAAACTGCTAGTGTTAGTGTAAATATTATGATATTCTCAATAACAAGTTTGTAAATACATAGATCATTTCTTCTTCAGGAAAAGAAGATACATCACTACATCCATATTAAATCCCATTTAACTGTTTAATGACACATATATTACACGATTCAAGATAAAGAGTACAAATAAAACTTCGTTGTTCGTCTTTCGAGACTATAGTGTTAGGGTACGTTCTTACGCTGCAAACTTGCATTTGCTTTTTTCCAAAATTTTCCGTGAGAATTTTCTGATATATTTTGAAATACAAACTTAGTTTCCGTGTCCAAATACTTGAGCTTAGTTTATTGTGATGCCCTGACCTTGCATGGGGTATTTCGCTTACTTCTTAACCATTTCATACTAAATTGATTCTCAAATTCAGTGATACAGGTATACCGGTATATTGTAATTCAGTGATACAGGTATACCGGTATATTGTAATTCCGTGATACAGGTATACCGGTATATTGTAATTCAGTGATACAGGTATACCGGTATATTGTAATTCAGTGATACATGTATACCGGTATATTGTAATTCAGTGATACAGGTATACCGGTATATTGTACTTGTTTGTTATTCGTCTGGAGGGATTTTCATTCGGACCAATCAGACGACAATTCAATTCAATTAGTTTTTTCTCTTAAACTCATATTACATTTTCATGAGTATTGAGACATATTTATTCTATTTACAATAGAAGAACATTGTTATATGCAATAGCTATTATGTACACAGATCAGAATCGGCTGATCAATCGAAGCCGGTGTCACGTTACGGTATTTAGTATTGCCTGCTCGGTGGGAACAGTCGAACAGAAGCACGGAATCGGAAAAGTTTCTAAAATTCGTCGTGTATGTTTTATGGAAAACATGGTAGCAAAATAATATTTGACATTAATCTTACGTATCTCCGCCACGATCTTTGTTATACTGTAAGTTTGAGCAATTCGAGCCATGCAATTTGGGTTATACTCATACTCAACAGGTTTATTTGTAAAATTTTGATTCCAGATTCGGTAACCAGAAAACACCACGACTCACATGACCGACTCACATGGCCGTTGAATCAAGTGAAGAAAACCACTGTCGCAAAATACGTATGCTGTGTACATGATGCTATCACGAAGTATATAATATAATATAACTATTTGACATAACAAAAGAGTTGTGTATATAGTAGCAAAAATACTGATATCAGTGATAAGCAAATGTAAAGTCGTGAACTAGTGAAACAGTATTGATTTGAGTTTACTTACTATATATATATTCTTTATTGCCTCCTCGTGGGAGAGAGTGTACATGTAGAGCATGACAGTGTGTTTGATATTTACAGGTGCAAATTATACAATATAATAGGTACATATACAATTATTTGTATGGTCGTGCCGGCAATTCGGCAGAAATATTGTGCGTGGGATAAGCACATGCGTTCGGCGGGATTCATGATCTGATGGTCAGGAATAGTCCAACTTCGATAAAGATTTCATGCCATGGGTTGAGATGAGATCCTGTATAATAGCGACGTTAATTGTTAGATATGACATGCGGAGAATGACATATGTATAAGCTATACTACCCAGATCGATTACCAGAACTTGTTAATAATCTAGATCAAAGTACGACCTCACGTGCATCACATAGTAATTTAATATGCGTGAGATTTGTGTTGGGGTTACCCAAAATAAGCTAGTTAAGCAATGAGCAATTTGACTATGAACGCTCACAATGGTGACATTTAAGAACATAACCATTATCTACATTATGTATTTCGGTGGTCACATAATTGCGACATATTCATTTAGTTATCGATTAACAGGTGTGGTGGTCTTAGTGTACGAATAGATCAATCTCATGACAGTGGTAGACATCTGATGTTAGTAAATCGATACACATATTATATTAGTCAATTAGGTGCTGTTCAATGTCTTCACGATTCTGCTAGAAAATAGCAAAAAATATGCTGTTTCAATGACTACATTGTCAATTGCTGGTGCCAACTCCACTGGAATATGCACACAGGAGCCACCGAGGATAATCGCCATCAATTGTTGAAGCGACATGCTGTCCAGGAACATATACATTGGAATACCATATTTGTCAATAATAAGGTTCCAATAATTATATCGCATCTGGATAATCGCATCCGAGCTACATGTCCAAATTACGTGCATCAATTCATTGTTGTATCTCGAACCACACTTAAGACACAGAACATTATTGTCATATGTAGTTTTATTGAGGAGTAAGGCCAGGTGTTTTAGTGCCACGGTGTGCGGACGATTTCTACGCATTAATTCCCATATGTTCCAGCTGTCCAGTGGATGCGGGTGACACTGTACCAACATAGCCAAGCTAGTCGTGGTACATGTAGAGTTGAACCACTCTGCACAATAGTTTTGTTCAACGGCCTGGCGATTGTGTTTTTTCGAGATATCATCAGAATGGAATATTCCGTTATCAAGGAAATCGGTGAGGAAATGTCTGAGGTTGTATCTGTCCATGATTCGAAAGATGTCAGCGACAAACCCGGAAAATATCCTACCGAATAAAGTATACTGGTATGTTTTGAATAGAAACAACCTGAGTGGAATTTGATGTCCATTCGGCAGGTGGATTAGCTTCCCAAGAAAGGAGAGTTTTCTAATATGAATTTCTCTTTCTATCGGCATCAACCCGAGGAGTCCCAAAGCGAGATGAGTTGGGGATCTGGTAGGCAGTGATTGGCTGTGCTTGACACATGTCCGATACGATCTCTCCAGTGTGAGTATAGTGCGGATGCTTTGTCCATGGGAAACAACTCAGATCCATACATTGCTCGAAGAATAACTACGTTTTTCAAAAGTTTAGATAGCACAGACGGAGAACATGAATGCAGAATACGTTTGCCAGCTAGTCCGAAGTATGTGCTCCTCATTTTATGCGACATTTGCTTTGAGCGGATCGAGGTGATATCGAATTTTCCTAGTGAAACAGTATTTATTTGAGTTTACTTACTATGTCGGTCATTACAATGGTGCAGAAGTGCAGAAGGATTTCTATTCATTGGTGGGAAATGTCCAGATAACAAGTTCAACAAACGCCTATGGCCTTATATATTGCCGTTTGTTGAATTTATTAGTTTAATTACCAAGGCAACTACTCGTCTATGAGTATTTTGTAAAGAAATGGATAATTCCCTTAAAAATGTTTACACATGCCTCGTTTACAGAGACAAAATCTATGGTAATTGAACATCACCGGTATATAAACCGCCTGGGTTATAACATAATCCCTTGTGAATATACTATATATGTAAATGGCAAGAACGGCTAACACTCATTGTATACCGGCATTCGCCGGAAAAAAAAAAAAAAAAAAAAATGGATAACATGTACACCGTTATATATTGACTAACACCAAAATCAAAACATAGGATATCGGGCTCACGCCCTAGATGGCTCCTTGGGCGCTGATGAATGTCCTCGGGCGGCAATATACGCTTGTCGTGCCGTAGTATAAGCCGTCGAACAATTATCTCCTCCAAAATCAACTAACACTACTAAATTGACAACACTTCCTTTACAGAAATTGTGTCTATATATTCAATATTTTTACAAATATATTAAAAACAACCCCAAAAAAAAATCACAAAAACCAAAAAAAATATTCACTGTATATATATATATACATCCACATATACCATTGTCTACCATCGTACATATTTGTTCAACCAATAAACCACAGCAAGAACATGAAGATGATTTCACTTACGCCCGCGCCCTGGGAACCCATTCAAACTGGGGGAAGACGCAATCATTTCTATAACAGGCACTGCCCGCCACCAATATAATTACAAATTCACTTTCAGAAGCTAGCGCTCTGTCATACACATTCCACTCACCTAACAACACCAACCAAGCGGGATCCGGCTTGAAAACCGACCCAGCACTAGCTTGGGGTGGGGTGCAGGAACTACAGACCCATAAGTGGTCATAGCTCTCAACGTGTTAGGAACGACATATACCAAAATATGATCGTCCCGCTTGCCGCTCTGACATTTCTTCGGGAGCAGGACGGCTCACGGCCCAAGAACACACTGACATGAACTAAATGTATACATAATTTTAACAAAATAAAGAAATTACCAAAAAAAATATAAAACCAAAAAAAATCTATTGAATGTAATCATGTAATCATATATATCTCTGTACAAACCATTCACATCGTGAACAATTAAAGTCTATTTTGTACATAATCTTCAGATTTACTTCACTTATCGGAACCCAAATAACTCTGCACATAAAATTGTCAGAGTCTTCACCTACGCCCGTGCCATGGAATGTAGGGCGGCCCATCCAGAAACAACGAAATAAACAAAACATACTGTCTCTGCGCATTTGGCTATAGCAGAATAGCGGTATGATGGCGCATTGAATCACATTGAATCACACGCTCTGACTTGCGGTTGGTTGTTTTTTTAAACAACTAACAACCTAACACTATTTTAAAATTATAACACGGGCCCCGCTCCTTTTTCAGCGCACCAGATGACACGCTCAGCTCAACCATATATTAAAGGGACCCACCGGGTCACCCCTCACACCCCATATTAAAGCTCGTGGGCTCTTCCCCAAATAATCCATCCATTCAATTCAATCAAAGATATAACATTAATCCAATTGTGTCCGATTTTCCCGTGTTCAGACATGACTATTTTCTGTGTGCCTATCTCCAACAACAACAACCGTGGGGTGAAGGAGAAGATCACTCGATCTTTTCGACCATCCCGGGCGCGTCGCGCCCATCTACTCACTTTATGGCAAGAACGGTGGGTTCAAAATTCAAACATAGTTTTCCCAGGACCACAAAGGATTAAAATTGTGGCGATATATCATAATTTACAACATGCATCGGCGAGCAATGATTTATAATAAATTTTACGAAGGAAAAGATTTTTATAGACGGTCGACCTTAATATTGTATCGACCTGCGACCTGCGACCGGGGTCAGCTGTTTAGAAAGTTCGAGGTCAAGTGAACATCTGAGCGCCAACCACGAGAAGGGCGGGTATCTTGGTTGATTGATTGTCCTCGTGGTGACGTTGTCGATACCCGACTGCCCATTCAAACGAATTTCGCACAGACCACAAGGTCAATACATTCTACCCGCCATCCCACCCCCTTCAGGTGTGGGCCTTTGGCCCACTACTCCCTCCAGTGACTGGTTAGTGCTTGGTTTGGCACGGCCCGGTGCAGTGCCATACCTTTTTTGGTTTAGGCGTGTGGCGTGGTACACCCAGGTTGCATATTGTTCAATCGGGGCCGCGCCACATGCCGATGGTTGTCATAATTTCGGTAATTCGATTAAAGAATTGCCATTACGCAAATATGTCTTAGTCTTTAATTATTTAGCCCACCAGTGGTACTCAGGGAATTGTCGTAAAGTAGGGAGATAGGATATAAATGATCTTTTCGGCCAATCATTTATTTACTGCGGATTAATAGGAAACTCTTTGCATTTAGGGGAAAATGGAGGGTCTAACTGTTCCATCTTTTGAGATCGATACTCAATTTACTTACAGCCTGACGATTGCAAGAAGTCACATATACATGTACATATTACGGACTTGTTCGGGTGCGTGAAACTTATAAGTTAGTACTCAGGTGCTATGCCAACCTGGAGAATGTAGCATTCCTCTAACATCGCCGAAAATTTAAAAGAAATGGACCATACTACTCCATTGAAACATCGTCTGAACTACGCTCAATTGTAACTATTTACATCAGATTCGGGACGCACCTATTGGCGATAATATTACGCAAATGATTTCGCCATCAAGAGTCATTACATTTAATTAATATATGAATGACGATGTGTGTTGTCAATTTGGATTAATATTCGTAAAAATAACAACTTTGAGAAAGATTATTCTCCAGTTTTATTTGATCACCCTACCGGAGTGTTTCACGTCACTTTAAAATACCGAGGATATATATTGTACTCGACACCTCCTGTGCGGCTCAATGCATCGTACATGTAATGTTATAATGGCTGTGGACACACGTACCAAATTCAAATTCAAATATGTTTATTCTCATTAAACCATATATACAATACAGTATTTGAGAAAAAATAATAAAGTGAAATACATGTAATGAAATATATATACATAATACCCGACGTGTTATTGGTATCTCGAGGTGTGTGGTGATTTTTCGTCATTTGGCTGCATAACATTATCCTTATTATACATTGAGAGAGACTGTAAAAGTGACACATCAAGCCATTCTGATCCTAATATGGGAGAAACTTTTGATATAATATATATATATATATATATATATATATATATATGGTCATATATGTTTGACGTGCACAGGTCTGAGACAATCTCATCACATTTCCTCTTTAGTATAATTAATGCATGGATCAGTTTTGACACAGAACTCTGTTGTATATAGGAATGTACACGTATGATTCAGGGGAGAAGCTCATATCGAACATGTTGACAACACCTGGATGTTTGAATTGACCCATTAGTCGAGATTCCACAAAACTTATTGTTAATGCTTAGTTCTATAAATTAGATCTTCCAAAAAATACAATATATATTGTTGTGTAGTTTATATACATTTGTAATACGACCCTGCCTAACTATGCTTAAAAGCCATGTCCTGATTGGCCTGTGGCCCGAGTTACCATGGCTATCTCGTTCCAGTTTTGTGGTACAATTCTACTTTTTCCAATTGTACCACGAAAAAAATCGGTTTATTCATATCGCCGCACGCGACTTTTCCCGTCTTTTCTAACTCCGCGCAAACGGGGCATCAACGGAGTACACCCGCACCAGTAACCCTTTGAATTATTTTGCTACATCTTGACAATCTTGCGAATTTTCTAGCGATTTTTCGCTTGAAACCAGTTTGGTTGCCAATGAATATGGTCCAAATGATGTTATTGTATACTGATATACGTTACGACCAAAGAAAGTTACTTAATAAGTATATTAAATGACAAACTAAATCCATGGGGCCGGGCTGTGCATTCGTCGATTCGAATCTCGATCATATTCGATATTTCGGAATCAAGTTGAAAATGAAAGCGCTTGTTCACCAGTACAGAAGGGGAATAAGATTAGTTTAGTAAACTAGTTCATTTAGATCGCTTTGTGTGAGGAAAATGGTCCATAGTCGATGATAATATTCATGTTGTCCCAACAACGTTCAACACAGAAATGACAGCAATCGTATTTCCTGTACAATTTAAATGAAAGGCACGGGCGCCGCTGAAAACACATCGTTTTTTAGCCAATCACAACGATTATTTACGCAAACAAATTACTAGAGTACTCCATGCAAAGAATCGAGTACGCCCAATACGAATTACACCACGAAATGATTTCTCACCTGAGACCGAAAAAGCGCAGTATTTCGTTGACTATTCAGTAGAATTGTGACCATAAACTTTCAGTCGTATTACAAAAGAAATAAATACACGGTGTATCGGTGTGTATGGTCAAGTTGTACCACAAAAAACTGATTGTAGGACTCCGCTACGCGTCGTCCTACAATCAGTTTTTTGTGGTACAACTTGACCATACACACCTCTACACCGTGTATTTATTTCTTAAATATATATAATTCATAAGTATATATATGTGATTAATGTCGATCGGGTACTTTGTGATACAAATAAGGCGAACGGGTCTATTGTGTCACTTTAACTGGTCAATCATCCTTTCACAACTGGATGGTCTCGCCGAGCGAGCATCCAGTCATCAAAGGTTTACGTGATTGATAACGGATAACTATATTATACAGCCTATCGGGATGACACCACTCACCGAGACACACAATCACATCAGGCTGGGCGGGGGCATATGCAGGCAATCTATCGCTCTCATCGCATCGATAATTCAGACAGCTATAAACGCACGATTTAGTCGAATTTTCACGGGGTTATTTCGGTCGGTGTGTGATCTCTCGGGCCGGGTCTTTCTGTTTTCGGTAATAGTCGATTGCAGTCTGTGCTGACAGCCGATGGACACGCTTGGTTATTGGTGAGTGAGTGAATTTTAAAAGTATAAATCTTTAAACCAATAACGTATACGACTTTATTTTGGATACTCTTATCACCATGGACTGTTGTATATATACCGTCTCTGGGTATTGTATTATATAATGATGTCTTTATGGTTACTGTATTATAAGCTTGGTTCCCGGAGAGATCACAATATTAAATGCACATGTATACATGGACCATTTTTTTCAATGTAGCCGTATACAATCGAGGCAGTGATTAAAGTGACACGACGTGGTATTATTTAAAATTAAATCATAGTCTTCGGTTCAAGTTCAACTGTATATTGTCTCATATAATCTTCAAAAAGGAATCACGTCAGCTATATGCCACTTTAGCATTCTACCTGCCTTACTTACACCGATTTATGCGGTGCGAGTTCACCACTACCTGCAGGTTTGCACCGATGGTGCGGGTACATCTCTGTAAACTTACGCGGACCGTCCGATGGTCCATTTCCCACATTGGGCACTCAGTATATTTGTGGGGTTGGGGGGGGGGGGGGTGTATGGGTCTCATTTGGTGACTAATCAAATAAAGGAATGTCGATATACATCTATACTATACTGCTGGTCATTATTTTTTCATTTATTAATTTTATGAAACGATAGACATTGTGCAGCACCTGAGATTTATTGTTTTTCATAAGTGAGATGAGTTTATCGTCATTTGGGTGTGTATAATAGTATCGCGGAATAAATTTAACCCTGGTATCGTTGAGACTCTCACATGTCAGTAGTGTGTGGTATTCGGTTCCAATAGACTTTCCACATAACGTGCACGTGTTACTGGTGGGAAAGTTTTTCCAACTTGACGTTTCAATTGCCAATCGATGATTTCGCGTGCGGAATCGCAACAACGATAATGCTTCGTTTGTTGGGAGCTTTAGAAGGTAAATTTCTTCTTCAAATTCGTTTTTGATCATTTTATAGAATTGGTATTTGTCAGAGGAATTAATTATGGTTTGCCATTCCTGTATATATTCATCTCTTAGCTTCACTTTGATTGTCTGACGAAACCAGTTTTCCCTTATAATATTATGGGACAACCAGATATGCGACAATCCGATATAATTGAGTGTAGTTTGTACCACAGTAGCGATGGCATAGTAGGTGTGACAATTTATTATGGTGGATTATGGTGACAATTGGTCGTCATAACTAACTATGTTGCCCGCTGAGTTTCCGCACAACGAGTCGACTGGACCAATTAACCCATTGCGATTCACCAAGACTGATCTCTACTCATTACATTTTGCTACTTTGTTTTCTCTACGATATATATAATTGCACGATCGATCGTCCATAATTGTGTTTGACCGTGGTAATCCCTCATTCACTCATATATCATGCACGTAGTACGTTTTATTGATATGATCTCAATGCATGTTTATCTAATTATATTAGGTCCATGCGTCTATTAAGACGGTTCCACAATTGCGTTTTATTTGCTTCGTTTAGTTCTACGCATAATTCCGCTAATATTATCATGTGAGCCGATGAAGCTGTGTCGGAACTGTTGGGGGGAATGCATATGAGAGAAATTATCTGGAATAAATGAAGCGAACAAAACAAGGACCAAACAATAAAAAGGCTGATTATAATGAACATTGGAAGACTCATTGTGCGAATATGCAGCGTGTGACATGCATGGCTACCTGTGACATATTAATTATGACGACCAATTGTCACCAAACTCCACCATCATAAATTGTCACACATACTACGCCATCGCTGATGTGGTACGTGTGTCCGCAGCCAGTATTGGGTCCCGCCGTATAATTGTTCGCACCACTTATCGGAAAAGGTTCACTCTCGAAATTAATATTAATTGACGTGCGACCAAAGGCCTATTCTGTACAACTCTCATTTTAAGCTTAATTGTTGCACGTGTTAATTTTATGACATTGAGATCAATACACCCACATTGCTAAAATTTGCAAGGTGTTAATATAGCTTACATGCATACAACTGACATTTATTTAAAAACTAATCTGCCGTTGAAAACCTCTAGTATTTAATTAAACAAGTAATGCAAACCGGAAAGGGTTGATGTTGGATGTTATTCTTTGGAACCGATTCTGCTATAGTACTTTCCACAGTTCAAGATCAAAGCTTGACAAAAGAAAAATATTCTTTCCTCAAAATGAAAGCAAATCGCAAATTACACGAAATATTGATATACCAGCATTACATATCCTGAAAAAATCTTACCGAATGATAGAAATTCACCGTCTGTACTCATCTGTCCACACATAAGTCATGAAACGCCTTATACTTATTAGCGCCATATTAGCAAACGAAACGCTATTTAATATTATACTCCAAAGAAAAGAAGGGACCCGATTAAATTCCACGACAGTTGTGGGTGTCCTAGTTAGTGTTCTATTTCATTAAAGATGGCCTTCCGATTTGAAACCATAAAACCGCCATAGCATAACATAACATAACATAATATTTATTAGCATAAAACCAACATAACATAACGTAACATCAGATTTTTCTAGCATAAAACAAACATAACATAACACAACATCACATTTATTAGCATAAAACCAACATAACATAACATAACATCAGACATTTTAGCATAACACCAACATAACATAACATAACATCACCTGTATAAAATCAACATAACATAACATCACATCAGATTTTTTAGCATAAAATCAACATAACATGACATAATATTTATTAGCATAGAACCACCATAACATAGCATAACATAACATAAGATCACATTTATTAGCATAAAACAACATAACATGACATAACATTTATTTGTATAAACCCACATTAGTATAACATAACATAACATTTATTAGCATAAAACATAATGTAAGGTAGTATGCAACACATACAAATAATAAGTACAACAAGTAATTCAAGAAACCCATAGCCAGAAATGGTAACGCCATGAAGATCATATTATTAGGCATATATCAAATATATTGGAGCTTGGGATCATCACCTACAGTGAACTACATTATCAAAGAACATATATTAACTAAGAAATATATTACATGCACTATTTTTGCAATGTTATAAACTTATAGAATTCCCTGTCACAACGTCAATAATTTCCCAGGTTTTGAACTATAGTGGAGTATGATTTCTATACGGGCGTAGCTGGAGTAGAGATTCATGGCATGATCTGGGGGTGAGACACCCTGTATCCACGTTCATGATAACATATCCATGTGCTATGATGCAGTAAACGTACTTTCAGTCTACTGCAAATACAAGTAGATCGTATGATGACATCGAAACTAGTGACCACAATTCCTCGCTATGTGCAGTTACCAAAACGAACGGCCCCGTTGGCATGGTTGGCATATACCTGGCACAAACGAGGCTTTTGTCTCTAGCGTAAACAAGGCACGTATTTTCCTTCTTTAATATGTAAGCGGTGTCCACCTGCAACGACAAGTTTATGTCTTTTTTTTTTTTTGTAAATAGCCGGGGCCATTGCGGAACACTCTTATCGGCTGAGCACCCCGTCAGAGGTGACCCACCCTTACGAGATGGTCAAAGTGCCCATCGGGGGTCCGTCCCCGCGAGAAGCGGCAGTCAGTCAGATGTCAGACCACTCGTCCCCCTCAGGCTGCGAACCCATTCAGGGGAAGTCCCGTCTGGTGGATTACCACCATCTGGGACGTATAACACCGTATGGACTCAATCAAAGCGTAGCGACACCGTCCGCCGCCAGCGGGGGACAGATGCTACACTTTGATCTTAGCCAAAAGGCCGAGAAGCGATCTAAAAGTTTGTCTTCTTTTATTTTAAACCTGCCCGGGGCCATTGCGGACCACTCTTGTCGGCTGAGCACCCTGTCAGAGGTGACCCACCCTTACGAGATGGTCAAAGTGCCCGCCCAACGTCAGTACCCGCGAGAAGCGGACAGTCAGTCAGTCAGTCGGGACCACTTGTCCTCCTCAGGCTGCGAACCCATTCAATGGAAGAACCACCATCGGGGATGTATCACACGGTATGGGCTCGATCTAAGCGTGGCGACCCCGTCCGCCGCAAGCGAGGGGGGCGAATACTACACTTTGATCTTAAACAAAAGGTCGAGAAGCGATCTACAAGTTTATGTCTTCGTGGTGGCGAAGAGCCAACGACTGCCAGAGCGCAAAACCAAACTAAACGCAAAAGAATTTGTTTCACCGGGACACGCCATTATTCAAAAGACGCATCAATCGTGGTGTGAATTACGAATTAGCGACATCGTATATTATCGATAACGTATATTAGCGACAACAGATTCTGAACGCATGGCTGATCGCAGCGAAATCACAGCGTTATTGCGGCACCACGACTTGTACACAGTGTTAGCTGCCCGATATTGCATAGAACATACAAAAGAAGTACGCAACTACCGAGTACGTTTTAATTACATTTACTCCATCACCAGTTGTATCTTTGAATATAGAAATGAAAACCACTAACTAAATTGATTAAAGGCACGGGCGGCGTTCGTTGCAGAGATATCCATATTTGTTCAAATCGCCATCAACAGAAGGCATATAAAATATATGTATAGTTTTGTTCATATGCCAAACATAATCAGCGCGTAAATAGTATATTGTCGTCAAGAAGTACGATGGTGTACGTAAACAAGAACATGCTCGTGTTACAGAAGTTTTGCTTCTGTTTACATAACACGGCGCAATTACATTGGTTAATCACAATCAAATGATACAAACGCTCTTTATTATTTCCATATCAGGAAAACAGTAACAAATAAGGCTCATTATGTTTACCATATCCGGATCTAAACAAAAGCCAGGTTCTGTAAACGTGTTTTGCTATTGTTTACATAACAAAGGAAAAACATTTGACAATCACTGTTTATGCCATATTTCTGATTTGTATAAGAACAAAGTCTGTCTACATTTTACTATTCTTTCTGTTTATGGCGGTTATTGACGGAGCTGAATATTTTAACAGCATACCCACCGCCATGACGCCGCCCGTATCTTTAAATTTGGGTGAATATTAGTATACATAGCTGTGATCTTCGATCAAAATAACGCCTAATCAAGATGCATATTTATAACAAGAATCTGGTTTTAAATTTTGAGTATTAATTTGAATTTCTGAAACTCTGTCATATAGCGCTAAATCCATTGTATATTCCAAATACATCACCCTGTAGATTTCATTTCTCAAATCAGCATACAGTTAAAATCGTGTTTGTTCGATCAGACAATGTACATAAAGTCGATCTTCAAGAGATTTCTTCGGTTGGAAATGTCGACCTTTTTCAATTGACAAATTGTGGTTACTAATCCTAAGTCTTGTGAAATGCATTCTATTCCAATAAGATATTTCTTATATAATAGTTATCTTCAAAAAGCCTATATGTGACCCGCCATATCAAATCCAGTCGTAAGTCGGGATTTTTTTACCCTGTGCCAATGCATTCTCTTATATATGCGAGTCGACCATAGGTCGCCTCGCATATATAAGAAAATGCATTGGCCTAACAATTTTTTACAATTTTAATAATTTTTTCTTGTATTCTTTAACACTTTTATAATTTCACCCATACAGAGCCCCAGACAAACATGAGCAGACGACACTCTTCTATATGCTTCTATATATGTGTGGGGCTCCCTGCAGGGTAATGGATGTTTTTTTATTTTATGTCCTAAAAATTGTAAGAAACATTTATTTAAAAAAAATGATAAAAAATTGTTAGGCCAATGCATTCTCTTATATATGCGGGGCGACCTATGGTCGACTCGCATATATAAGAGAATGCATTGGCACAGGGTAAAAAAATCCCGACTTACGACTGGATTTGATATTGCGGGTCACATATGTTCGTAATTATTTTCACCACTTTTCTTCTTGTCATTAGATATACCCAGCGACGTGTTTATTTCGTAATAACCACACACCCTCTGCATCAAACAATGAGCTTTCTTAAGATTCAGTGCAAATCGCGATACGGTTACGCGAATGTTTCCGACGTTCATCAGACAATAACTGAAATCGACCACTTCATAAAACGCGATGAACGCTACGTCACTCTAAGCCGACCGTGTGCAAGCGCTGTGCGTGGTGTCCACTTCTCAAAAAGCGATGAAAGTCACTTCAAGCTGCGTGTTGTTTATTGGGAGACTGTTGGAATTTGAACAATATAATGTTACTTACGCCGATGGGGTCATTGTCACAAGGCTCCGGTCACATTCGTAGCCAGCTTTTTAAATGGATCACAAATGTAACCAGCTTTTTTCATCGGCGATCACATTCGTAGCCAGCTTTTATAATTCAATGCGCGAAATATGACATCATCAGGTTCGTGACTAAAATGTCGATGTCATGCTCCAAAACTGACTTCGTTTATCAACTTATATTGGAATATAATTCTAGCATTCCAACGACATCGTTATGACAGGTTATGACATGCGGAGTAATTAAATAAAGTGCATGTGAATCGGGATTCACACACTTTAATTTGTTTAATTACTCTGCGGTCATAACCCGATGACTCCAATGGGTTGCCAGTCATTTCTTTAATCTTTGCTTAAATTTACCCTCAAGTACATTAAATTATCGTTTGATAAATCTACACCGGGAGCTATATATCAAGGCCATACTTTTCCGCGCTCTTGGTTCGCAAATAGCCTGATTTAAAAGGTAATTTCGAGTATACGAGGACAATTTAAAGGTACTCAATCCGATTCGATGGTCCCCATATCATCAGATTCCAACAACAACAACAACAACAGCAACAATATTGTTTTTGAAATGCCGCTTCAGTTATCAGAATCGATTAATTAACCCAAACTAATGCTAACTGCAGTAAACTATAGTATAATATTGCCCAAAACCTGTTACTTAACAACATTTTGTTCAACGAAAAATTTGCTGGTTTGTCAAATATCTGACACAAAATAGCCACTTGATTTTAGAGTTATCCAACTTCATCAGCTATTTCGTCCGAGACCGTCTTCTCGTCGATTTTTTACTGGCCACTAAAAAGTATCGGTGGTGAAAAATAATAGATTTAAAAAATAGATATCTGATCACTCATAGCTTTGATGGGTGGATTCCTCGACTGGAATCAAATATTGTTTACCCCCGAAGCCAAGGAAATAGTAATTTGTGAGCGTTAATTCGGATTATGCACCTTTAAGTACATAACTTTATAACAAGGATACCTACCAAGTTCAGCGCGTACAGTGTGATTAGTTGCGCCAAGACCAACATCTAACATTCACTTACACAACGTAAGGTTTTATATGAACATTTTCTATACCGGAAAATAATTAGATCGGACGCAGGGGGGGGGGGGGGTAGTAAAAAATTTGCAGGAAGGTATGCCGTTTTTTTTGCATCAGGCATTTTCGGGGACCCACCACCCCCAAACCTGCAAAAAAAAAAAATTCTACTCCAAATTTTTTTACACCCACCCCCCAAATTTCACTAAAATTGGTCTAAAATCGCATAAAACTCTGCTGATATCACTCATATGACTGGGAATTATCTCAATTAGTTCAATTAGTTTAACCTGTTTCAAAAGCTGTTTCAATTGAAAAATAAATGTTTTATAAATTGGTTGAACTCGGTCCAGGGGTCTGAGAGAAAATCTGGACAGATCCTACTTGTTTATATACATAGACTAGCAGGGTTACCCGGCGTTGCCCAGGTTAAAGTGATGTGAAACCCTCTGCGGATATTTGGTTGGAATAGAGAATACTCTTGCTCTCAAAGTGTTACACGTATTCTCATAAATTGTATATCCAAATGGCATCACAAAACATGATTCTTACACATGGAATATAAGTAGTGGCTCACCTTGTCAGGTCGGAGCGATTATCATTTTGTTTATCGCGTTTAATCCGTCCCACCAATAAAGGAGTATTTATTTGTTTACAACTGCGAATACTTCAGACGTTATAGCCAGTGTTCACGCTGGACCGAAAAAAAACTTTAGCCAAAAGTTTAGCCAAATGAAAATTTTATTAGCCAAATGAAAAAAACTTTAGCCAAATGTTTTTTGGCCAAATTAAAAAACACTTTGGCCAAATTAAATCATCGTTTTCTGGTCGGTTCACAATTAATGACTAAAACGTAAAATCTAACAGACACAGGTAAAATACACTATAATTTAAATAATTTTGATGAACTAGAAGTATTTTTATATATATAATTTATTAAAAATTTATTAATCTTTATGTGAAAGAGTGATTTGGGGGGGGGGGGGGGACCGGGATTGTCCATTTTAATGTCATTATTTTTTTTATTTATATCAATATCTTTTTTTAAATCATTAAATATTTATCCTTGCGAAAATATCTAAGTGACATCTGGAAACTAATAACTTATATTATTTACGCCATTATCAAATTACAATCTGTCATAAAAGCATGCATATTATTTTGACTGTATCGGTATTGACGACAAATAGCCACAAAATATCTGTCGTGATGAACATTTGGCTGATTAAGCTATTGTCTTACACTTGGTGCTCATAAACCTCGACCATCATAAATACAATGTCATCATAAACATGCATTGTGTAGGCGTGCCGTGAGTGACCAGACAGACAATGGGGGATTAGGGGATTAAATGTAAAAATTAATAAGGACCTTTTGCTGCTGCGTGCAGAGTGACGTAATCTTTCTCCAAATTAAAACAGCCTGTTACGAACAAATTGCTTATATACCGGCGTCAATGCACAAAACATTGCTTTCTTCACATTGTCATAATTGAACCACGGTCGGTTTAATGTCCATGCGTCTTTGAATGTCCGTCTTGTGAAAACTAAAGATGATTGCATATCACTTTGTGATCGCTTGGTTGATAGAGTTGTCGATCGGGTTTCCCTTTGTACGATATTTCATAAGTACGAAAATAATGAAATACTTTCGTCACCTAACTGCGTCTTGAATGTCGATCTATTGAGCGCTTTTATTAATTAGCTTTCTGGCTCCATGCTTTTCAGTCTCCATTTGGGTTCAAAAAAAGTTTAGCCAAATGAAAATTTTATTAGCCAAATTCGAAAAAGATTAGCCATTGGCTAATTTGGCTACCGACAGCGTGAACACTGGTTATAGCATGAAACATGACCATCATAAACACATTAGTTCGAAAAAATAAAAGACGACAATTGTGTTTTACATAGAGATGTATCAATCAATCAATCAATATTATCTAGTTTATCATATCTTCATGACGATACAGATGTTTTAAACATATGTCCAGGTGCTCCTCTGTTCTGGTGCTATAAACTGGCTAATCATTTTCAGTTTAAAAGAAATGATGTTATGCAGCTACATGTGCCCGACACAGCGAGATTTTGAGTTGTTTATGTTAGGCGACGAGTCTGTTCTAAAAATGAAAGAAATCCTCTGTATCGGTCAGATATACCCTTGCCAGATGTCACTATTGGAGGCAGTCTGGAGTAAACTACATGCCCACATATAAAAAATAGTGGGTCTGACGACCTTTCATTCAGTTTTCATTTCCCAAACCCGGGATTCCTTGTATTTACCGCCAATCTTTAACTTACTCTAAGAAATGTGTGCGCCAATAAAAACTATTAACATGTCACGTGCTCTTGGTGTGGAAATTCCGAAGGTGTGGCTAAAGGTTGTTAAAAATAGTATCCATGACGTCATGTTATACCGGAAGAGAGAAATAATTTGTTCTGAGTCCAAGAAATCCACAATAATTGACATTTTTTATAATTTCAAGCAGATCTGTCTTTAAAATACATTTCATTTTGGAACCTGGATGCTGTTTACCTTTATTGTCGGTAAAACTATCGCCGAACGAATAGTCACAAACCCTGCAACTATTAATTCCGATTCTGAGAATCGGCTTCACATGGGTTGAAGCGGCCATGACGGCACTGGCACGTGACCATGTTTACACCTGTCAATCACGACTAATTTTACATTTATATTTAGCGCGGTGTGACGTAATTTGGTGGAAGACCGCAACCGTACATAAATGAAAAGTTGATGGGAGTGCCATAGACTCAGTATCAGTATGAATCTGAGTGTATGTTTACAAAGACTGTATTGGAGGATCATGAAAAGTCATGTGCCACGGACTGCGTTTTCCTTTATCTCAGAAGTAACCATATTTGACTGCACACTGTGACCACTATTTTTGAACAGGCCTGCTCCACATTTCCATATCTCTTGGCAATTGTAACTTTTTTTGTGGAATGGGACAGACTCAATCATGTTATAATATATACACGAGCCATTCTAATATGCAATCCTCTGACGATTCAAGGTCCCTCAGTTTGAATGAATATATGTATCTCTTAAATAGATTGATATAAATATACTTTTAATGCTTCCTTCTATGTATCTGTGTTGCTAGATCATTATAGGAATGCCCTGATTTCCATCCCCATATAAATATGACAGTTGAGAAGATATAATATTTTAAGTGACTTAATTCGGTCACCATTTGTCAAGATTGTGAAATTGGAATGCCAAAAACTCCTTAGAACGACATGGGGATGGCCTGGGAGATGACTATATATAACTTTGTTGGATATCGGCGAATTGAACCATCTTATAAATGCTAGTGAATCTCCTCTCGCCATCCATGGCCCAAACTACCCCAAATGTGATTTAATTCATCATATCATTAGAGAAGAACGTGCATGAATTTGGTGGAATCAGTGCTAAATCTATATCTATATTTGTTTGGTGGTAATCGGCAACTAAACAAATTCTTATCATAGTTATCACCCCCCATCTCTCACCTAACTGGCACCAATTTCGCGTCTTTAAATCACACGTTTATATTCCTCGTATCACGGAGAAGAATAATATATATATTTGGTCGAAATTTGCGTTAAAAATAGCCCCTTCCCTGACATCAACAACGTCACTTTAGAAAATATTAACCCGCACCATTATCTTACTCGTAAAATGTTACTCCTGTTAGACCGCCTTGGTGCCCATCTCGATTGTACCCTTAAAGTTATATATATTTATTATATACTTGCCCATGAATTATAAGGTTTTAGCAGTGAGATATAAGTGATATCCCCCTCTAGAGTGATATCCCACTAGTGAGTGATATCAGCTTGAAATTTCTGATGTATTGACATTCATTAGGGGCCATAGGCAAGTAACTAAAGTATATAATAAACAGAATATCCACACCTTTTCAGTGGGTATGGGTTAAATCTCATTCCTGATGACACAACATTTGAATTTCCACTCGTGGCTAAAGCCACTCGTGGAAATTCAATGTTTTGATATCACTCATGAGATATAACCAATATCCACTGAAAAAGTGTGGATATCCTCTATATATAACACAGACAGATATTCGCAAAAATTTGATTCATTGTATCATTTGAGAAAAACGTGTATGAATTTGATGGTAATTGGCACTAAACATATTTTTATAAGTTTTTGGTGACCCTCCCGTCCCTATTTCGGACTCAAGCGGCGCCACTTTTGACATCATTAAACCACACACTTAGACTCATTATAGAGATGAATATATATAAAATTTATGAAAATTGGCGAGTATACAAATTCGTATCAAATTTAGGGCCACCATTGCACATCTCTCACCCAAAAGGCACCAATTTGGAGAATTTAAACCACACGATTAGATTATTCGTATCACGGAGAAGAATATGTATCAATCAGGTGGAAATCGGCGCTAAACATATTGTTTATCAATGTATGTGTCCCTCTCACCCTCTAGGCACCCCTGACTAGAATGGCCCCAATTTTGACATCTTTAAACCACACAATTAGACTCCTGATATCATGGAGATTATTATTTGTAAGTTTGGTGTTAATCGGCGACTAAACAAATTTTTATCAAATTTAGTGCCCACCCCACCCACCCCCATCTCTCACCAAAGCAGCACCAATATGACGTCTTTAAAATCACACGATTAGATTCCTCATATCATGGATAAGAATGTGTATCAATTGGTGGAAATTGGCGCTAAAAATATTGTGCATCAATTTTGGTGCCCCTCTCCCTTTCAGTGAACCCCTGACTCGAATGACGCCATTTTTGACAGCTTTAAGCCACGCCATTGGGCACCTCATGCCATGGGGATGAATTTGTATAAGTTTCGTGGCAATCGGCGACTAAACCAATTCTTATCAGGGTTAGTAACCACACACCGCCCCCCAAATCTCTCATCCCAACGACACCAATTTGGTGTCTTTAAATCACACAATAAGATTCCTTGTATCATGGAGAAGATCTCAGAAGAATGTTCATCAATTTGGTGGAATTCGGCGCTAAAATTATTTTGTTCAATTTTGGTGCCCCTCTCCCCTTCCGGGCATCCCTGACGTGAACGGTGTGACATTTGATATATTTAAACCACACCATTAGATTCCTCATATTATGTGGATGATTATATATAAGTTTGGTGGCAATCGGCGACAATTGTTTTTTCTGCCCCTCCCCCTTTTCTGCCCCTGACAACAACGGCGTCACTTAAGAAAATTCTAACCCTCGCCATTATCTTTCTCGTAAAAAGTTACCCCTATTAGACCCCTTTTGTGCCATCTAGGTGGTTCCCTGTGAATTTCTATCGAAGACAGACAGACAGACAGACAGACAGACATTCGCAAATATAGATATAGATATAGCAGTTACAGCACTAATATACCAGACTTGGATACTTTAGGTCTTGTGAGAGATCATCTGAGTTGAAAGACATGCAAATAGTTCACTGATTGGCTTGATGCACTGATGACAGATATTTCTACCCATTGATAGTCATATTCATATTCATATTCCTCTCCCACGAGGAGGCAATAAAATATATATATGAGTTGATAGACATGCAAATATTTCACTGATTGGCTTGATGCACCGATGTGTGATGACAGTTATTTTCTAGCCATTGAGTCACATTAATTTTTGAGACAGTTGCTCGCTCTTTTTTCCATGCAAACAATGATCTAGGCTTTAGTTACATCAAGACAAGTTTATTTATTTCAGTTTTACATTTCTCGAAAGGGTGTCCAAACGGTGTCGGGAAGGAATTTTTTCACCACACCGCCCCATATTCAACATGCCATAGCTTAATGTCATCTCCACTAAGGCCCATATGAGGTCACAGTAACATAAATATGGTGTTTTTGCAGTTATAAATCCTTATAATATGTTTTAAACTGTTACAAAAGTCAAATAAGGGCACAAAGGGTCTTTAGTAAAAAATTTTTACATGAGGTTGTAAAAAACTCGTTTTTTGCCCCTCGGGCCACCCACCACCTTCCTGCAAATGTTTTACCACCCCCCCCCCTGTCGGACGTAGAAAATGTTCATATAAAACCTTACGTTGTGTAAGTGAATGTTAGATGTTGGTCTTGGCGCAACTAATCACACTGTACGCGCTGAACTTGGTAGGTATCCTTGTTATATAGTTATGTACTTAAAGATGCATAATCCGAATTAACGCTCACAAATTACTATTTCCTTGGCTTCGGGGGTAAAAAAAAAAAGATTCGAGTGGAGGAACCCACTCATCAAAGCTATGAGTGATCAGATATCTAATTTTGAAATCTATTATTTTTCACCATCGATACTTTTTAGTCGCCCAGTAAAAAGTCGACGAGAAGACGACCTCGGACGAAATTGCAGATGAAGATGGATAACTCTAAAATCAAGTGGTTTTTTGTCCATTAATATGATGTTTTGATGATCAAATGTTGACGCTCAATAGAGTGTGTTATATGTGTGTGTGTGTGTGTGTGTGTGTATTAAAAATTCCAGCACACAAGGACCGGGTGGGTGGGTGGATATGAGCGACGTTCGCAGATGTATCCAATGCCATGTGACATGGCCCATGTCATTATTTCATAAAGACGATCAGCCATGCACATTGTTCCATAGTCCATGGGCTGGTAGGACACTTCGTACACCCCCTCTTAACTTAACTTCTTTGGTATTTCTATGAACCCGAATGTGGATTGTTCAGAAAAACTGAGGTATACCTTTACTTATGAATAGTACAAATCAACGGAAGCAAAGATGGCGGCTAACTTATGGAAATTATTAGATATTGCCACAGCGCGCATTGCAATCATCTACAAGTTGTGGTTGGTGAATAAAATCGGCCAATATGCCTTCTATGCATTGATTACTAACATTGCCAATGCAATTGCAGATAAAAGTTACTATTGTAGCCAATGACATTACCAGAAATACTGCATTTTTCTCTCACAAACGTGACATGAAAATCGGCAAAAATTAACTTTTCAGGTTTGGACCATTTTTTCAAGTAAAATGGAACTATATTTGGTATTAAAGGTGTTTATTGTTTTGAACTGTCTTAACTGTGTCATACTGATAAAAATTACTCAAGATGGCTTGCAAAATGGCAACCAAATTTGGTAAAGTGCAAATATATCCCGAAAGTTATTCTCTGCTGTTCCGAAAATGTAGCAAATTGTGACTCACTTGGTGGTTTAAACATATTACTTAATCAACTGACAAATAAATGTTCAATTCTGATTGTCCAAGTACCTTTTGTGACATAGCAAATTGATTTTAAAGGATGGAGTATGGACTTTTCCCGAAAATTTCTTTTGGTATCCTGGCCAGAACATTGAACCGAAACAGAGAGGGACCATAATAATGTGGCTACTTTGGCTCATTAGCACCCAAATTGGTCAGAATTAATACATGGTGTATGTCAAGATGGCAGCCAGACAGTTCCTTACAGTCATGGGTGAGATGAATAGGTATACATGGAGTTGGTGCATAATTATGAATAATGTGAATAGGTATACAGGGAGTTGGTGCATAATTATGAATAATGTGAATAGGTATACATGGAGTTGGTGCATAATTATGAATAATGTGAATAGGTATACATGGAGTTGGTGCATAATTATGAATAATGTGAATAGGTATACATGGAGTTGGTGCATAATTATGAATAATGTGAATAGGTATACATGGAGTTGGTGCATAATTATGAATAATGTGAATAGGTATACATGGAGTTGGTGCATAATTATGAATAATGTGAATAGGTATACATGGAGTTGGTGCATAATTATGAATAATGTGAATAGGTATACAAGAAGTGACTATATGGTCATGGGTGGAGTGTCCATGGTGGGATGTATATGTATACAAGGGGTTCCTGTATGGTCACATGTGAGGTGAATAGGTATACAGGGAGTGACGGTTATGGGTGGCTGTACTGATATACCCGATGTGTGTGTATGGTCATTGATGTGGTGTACATGTATAGGTAAAATTGGCGGGCATGTGGATATGTAATGAGTGGGTGGGATATACATGTATATATGTTGCGGATGTAGTGCCATTGGTGGTGTATAGGTATACGGGGAGTAGTTGTAGCATGGATTAGTATACGGAGAGTGGTTGAATTGTCATTTGTGATGTGTATATGCAAGTCAGGAATGTATGAATGGCCGTGTGAGGTGTATATGTATGTCTGACATGGCTGTGTGGTCATTGGTTGGGTGTATATGTATACCTGGAGTGACTCAATGGCCATGCGTGGGTGTATATGTATATCTTGAGTGGCTCAATGGTCATCGGTGGGGTGTATATGTATACCTGGAGTGACTCAATGGCCATGCGTGGGTGTATATGTATACCTGGAGTGACTCAATGGTCATGGGTGGGGTGTATATGTATATCTTGAGTGGCTATATGGTCATGGTGTGGTGAATATGTATACTGGAGTGACTGTATGGACAATGGTGATGTGAGTAGGTACACACTTGTGGCCGCATGGTCTTGTGTTAGGTATTTGTGTATAAATCGAGTAGCTATAGGGCGATCGGTGATATGTATATGTATACCTGGAGTGACTCTATGGTCATGGTGGGGTGTATATGTATATCTTGAGTGGTTATATGACAATGGCTCTGTCGAATATGCATACAGAGAGAGAGAGAGAGAGAGAGAGAGAGAGAGAGAGAGAGAGAGAGAGAGAGAGAGAGAGAGAGAGACAGACCGTATGGCAATAGTGAGGTGAATAGGTATACTAGGAGGGACTGTATGATAATGAATGTGGCGAAGATATATACAGGGTGTGAATATATTGTCATGGGTCAGGTGTATGACTATACCTGGTGTGCCTGCATGGCGACTCATGGCTATATGGTCATGATTGGGGTGTACGGGTATACCAAATTGTGGCTGTATGGTCATGGGTGAGGTTTGTGTGTATACATTTAGTGGTCATTTGTCTGGTGTTTATGTATATTTAGATATTTAGAGCGACAGTATGGTCATGGTGTGTAGTAAAGATGTACCTTTGGTGGTTATCGCTTTCCACAATAACTCAATGATATGTTAATCGATAGACATGTTTAGTTGTCAATTGTTTAAGTAGCATTTTTAATAACCAAGTGAGTCATAATTTGCTATCTTCTCGAAACATCAGAGAATATTGTTCGGGATATATGTGAATTTTACCGAATTTGGTTGCCATTTTGCAAGCCATCGTGAGTAATTGTGTCTCGGAACACCTCAGTGTGACGCACTTAGGAGTGTTCAAAACAATAAACACCTTTAATACCAAATATAGTTAACCTGAAAAGTTATTTTTTGCCGATTTGATGTCACGTTTGTGAGAGAAAAATGCAGTATTTCTGGTAATGTCAGTGGCTACAATAGTAACTGTTAACCGAGGTGCAGCGGCAATGTTAGTATTCAATGTATAGAAGGCATATTAGTCGATTTTATTTATCAACCACAACTTGTAAGTAATTGCAAGGCGCGCAGTGTCAACATTACCATTTTCCATAATTTGGCCGCTATCTTGGCGGTCATTTTGAGTCAAAGTGGCAGGTTTTTTTCCAATAAGTTTGAATATTCATAAGTAAAGGTATGCATCACTTAAATTGCTCAATTGTGTCCATTTATTTTTTAAATATGACAAGAATTCCAATGGTGATTTTGGGTGAAATTTTATACCGTATTCTGTAAAGTCACTTTTTAGGGATCGAAAGGGCCTGGATCCACATAATGGCATATTTCATTGCTCTAGTGATCAGTTAACATGAAAAATATAAAATAAAGTCGCAATTCTCAACAGTTCCAAACAGCAGAAACTAATATAGAAAATATTAGTGAAAAATAACCACATTTTCCACTTCCGGTGGCCATATTAGTGCCATCTTGGACCTGGAAGTTCCAATTATCGCCTAGTATGCTAGAATTGTGCCATATCTTCACAACAATATATACATTTGTGTACATTTGTCAATATTTCTCTCTATAATTTGCATCAAACTGACTAACAGTGCCTCGTCTTAAAAACGGTGGCCATGTTGGACGCCATCTTGTTTCGTGTTAACTTTACTTAAAAGTTGAGGAAGACAATGAGTGGGGTCTATGGGTACCATGTCAGCTTCCAGTATTATATTTGCGTTTCCATTGCCGTCGCGTTACATTTTTGGCATCTGGTGACGTCACCAATGACAATCGCCTGTTGGAATCCAATCACAACGATATCACTTATACGGGATATCGTTTCATCATAATTGGAAAAACATAGTAACTGCATGAGTAAGGCTAAGCATTGATACAGTAGGTACACTGGGACCCAAAATATTTGCTGTTAAAATAATTTTTCCTGAAAAATATACATTAGGATCAATTAGGGTAAATGAAAATACCAAAGAAGTTAAGTTATGTGGGGGGTGAACAAGTCCTACCAGCCCATGGACTACCATACAATGGACATATTCTTGTCTAGCTTGTCGCGCGTAATACAACGCACCCAATCTAGTACATTCATGCAGACAGTCTGCCAACACCGTGACCCGAATTAGTAAAGGTGACATATCTACTTGGTATTAGTGCTAATTGCACCACTTAACCTCATTATCAACTACATATTTCGTGACTTTGCAAAAACACCCTGTGATCGACCTTGAACTAACACACTACAACGTAAGTGAGCTATATACATGTGTTTTAAACCCAATGTTTCACATGTCTATTTCAGGGATTATCTGGTTTAGCCACATTTTATGGAGGGGCCCATTAAGCCGACTCCGTCGCATCGTTCAGAGCGAATATGACAATAAATGCCGATGTTAATGGCGATAATTGGTTTATGTTTCTTGTGTGTAATTTTCTTGATTGCTTGTAAATATTAATTTCACACTCATTTATATTTCATATTTATATCAAATACTGTATGTATATTATGTAATGTACGGTTTTATTGAGATTAAACAAATTCAACTTTGCCGATTACGGGTTGGCCGTAATCTGGTGCATGCATGGCGTTATTGGTGTAAACATAGAAGCGATGTATATAGTGTTTTGAGTGATACCAAACATTATCTCATTCGTGACAGAGACAAATATTTATGTTCGCGTGGCAAGCCACGAGCGAATATAAACATTTTGTGTCGGTCACGAATGAGGTAATGTTTGGTATCCTCTCAAAACACTATATTTTTTTTCTTCTTTTTTTAAAATCTCGTTTCCAATGAAATTCACCAAACTTTGTAATAATTTTTTTGATAACCACCTTCAAGCGATACACCAAACCAACAGCTGATTTCGGTCCACTTACTCAGTCTTACTTCACTTACTTCCCCAAAAGAGAAAAATATAGTTCCCATATTAAGGAAGATGTCAAATACTTAACACCTGTTAACAGGGTGTGTTAGTACTGAATACCAGTTAACAGAGGGGGTGTGTGAACACTGAATGTCATGCAGTTAACCGAGGGGTGAATATTGGATACCAGTTAACAGAGGGGTGAACACTGAATACCAGTTAACATAGGGGGTGAATACTAAATACCAGTTAACATAGGGGGTGAACACTGAATACCTGTTAACAGAGGGGTGAACCATGGATGCCAGTTAACAGAGGGGTGAACACTGAATACCAGTTAACATGAATAGGAATTTAGAAAATATGCGACGAAGGACAGACACAGATTTCACATTTCAACTTACTGTATATTTTTCTCAATAGTAACCATGGTTGTGACTAGAGGGTCTCTGTTGAGAGCTGTCGAGCCTGAAATGTCCAACTGCACCACAGTAACGGGACGGGACTCAGTAACGGGACGGGACACAGTAACGGGACGAGACTCAGTAACGGGACGGGACTCAGTAACGGGACGAGACTCAGTCCAAAAACAGTATCATCCCAATCGATATCAAAAGCTGGTGTGCACAGAGGAAACTTGGTCCATAAGAATCAGGGCATAATATTCATTTTGACAGGCAATTCTTTAAGGATTGGCCATTTATACATGAACAATGGGAACCCCAAAAGTCCATTAATATATGGTAAATCGCAACCACGCGTGGCACGCGTGGTCGATTGTCCATTTAGAAAGAAGCATTAACGCTAATCAATGTTTAAGGGATCAATTTAATTTTAATTAACTAAATAACGGAGATATTTGAAGAAGTGTTTTTGACGAAATAACGGAAATATTTGAAGTGTTTTTATAGAGCGTAACCCAAGCCTCACTCAGGCCCGCCCACCCAATAGAAGAACTTGACTTATATTTCACCACAGTTGATCTATAGTGGTGTTGCAATTTCTCATACAAATCGCCGTTATTTAGTAAAGGTTCATTCTTTATAGAGTTATTACCCTTCAGACATGCAGGATTATCTAAAAATGTCGTGATTTGGTGGTCAATCCCAAGCTCACGTGCCACGTGTTGCAAGATTGACCATTAATTAATGGAAATTTAGGTACGGATTGTCCATTTATTAATGGTCAAACTTATGCGCATTAGGTGGATTTTAAACTTCCCAATCTAGGCATCTTTCTTTGCAAACAATCCTTATAACATAGATAACATTTCTGTATGATTCCTTGTTACAATGTTTCTCGCTAATTTGTTGTCGGTCTTGTAGATATTTAAAGATGCCTAATCCAATTAAGCGCCCCTCAATTACTATCTATTTGGATTCGGGGGTAAAATATATTTGATTCGAGTCGAGGAACCCACATATAAAAACTCAGAGTTATTAGATATCGATTTTTGAAATCTATTATTTTTCAACATCGATAATTAAAAGTGGCCCAAATTGCAGATGAAGATGGATAACTCTAAAATCAAGAGGCGTTCTGTTGACAATAAGGCCAAATTTCGCAGAACAACATGTTGATAAATAACACGTTTCGGGCAAATTTATACGATAGTTGACAGTGGTTAGCATTATTTTGGGGCAATTATTCGATGCTGATAACTGAATCGGCATTTCTAAAAATGTTGTTGTTGTTGGAATCTGATTATATGGGGATCATCGAATCGGATTGAGTTCCTTTAACAAAAGAGCTGTATCTTATTTTTGGAAACCACGAATAACGTTTACAAATGTTGGCATCGCCATCCAGCAAGTTTGTGGGGAAATATTAACTATACCACGAAGTCTTCGTATGTTTCAAATCTGATATATGCTTTATTCTCTGATCCATAAACACATTACAGGATATTGAGAAAATAGTGTATATATAAAAGAATGATAGAACGAAGGTAATTTTATGTATACGATATGTACAGCGACCTGCCGCTTCGCGTCTATTCGTTATCATCGTGGTCGTCATCATCATTGTAATTGTTATCAGCACCAGCATGATCATCATTATCACATTATCAGCACCAACAACAATATACTTCGTCGTCACCATCATCACATTAATCATTATCATCATTGTCATCATCATCACATTAATCATTATCATCATTGTCATCATCATCCTCATTGTCAACACTATCATTATCGGCATCGACATCTTCATCGCGAACATCATAACTCAACAACAACATCAACATCACCCTCCAGCAGTATCACCATCATATATCTTTAATCAACATCATTATAATTTCTCCACAGCAACAACAACAACAACAGCAACAACAAGAAAGAAAAAAAAAAACAAACAAACTGTTATATAGTCACCATTACCTAACGTAATTTTCAATAAAGCTTTCATGTCAGTTTTGGATCTAAAATTAACGGTTAATTTCCCTATTGAAGGAACATAGTCGGCGGAGGTATGCTATATCGGTCATACTAAATAAGTCGTCAAGAATATCGATAGTAGGAAGTCTCTTTCTGGTGTATTTGCAGGGAGAAAACAAGTTCTAACATCCATACAGTGGTTGCATTCGAACAAGTAATGCAGTTCATTGCTAAGCTTATAATTATTACACGAGGGACATGTTCGTTCCATTACATTAGTGTCATTCCATCTCCTTTTCTCTATGGGCAGTCTATGATTACATGATCGAAATTGGCACAATGTTCTTCTTTTTTTGTTGTCAAGGCAGTCCAAATACATTTCGAAACAGATGTTGTGTTTAAAAATCTTGTAAGTAAGCAATTAGTATTTATTTGTACAATATATAGACATTTTGTAACAATACAATATTCAGAAGTGAACATAGGTATATTGTACAGTAGCGGCATGGCCAAATGGGCCGCCCCCATATATAACTGTAATTCAAGTCATAAAACGACAACGTGAAATGGCGGGAATAATATTTTGAAATAACGGAATGGTGTATCCAATCTAATTGCATTATGTGCATACATGACGATTGTGCCATGGACTGGGCTTAATATTACTTTATCATAGGTACAGGGTCAGGCTGAAGTATGATGTCTTTAGAAAGGAATAGAGCAAGAGCCTTTTAACGTCGCTTTTCATTTTGTTCGTACTCATCTGATTGTAAAGACTAATTTTGCGTATCTTCCAGCCAAAATTTAAGGTGAACATACCAGGATTCTTTAAGAGCCAGTATATATATTAACTAGCAGGGTTACCCGGCGTTGCACAGGTTAATGCAATGTGAAACCCTCTGTATGCTGTGGATATTTGTTGGGAATAGAGAATGCTCTTGTTTGAAGTGTTGTACGTGTTCTCATAAATTATATATTCAAATAGAATCACAAAACATGATTATTACAGTCATGGAATATAAGTAGTGGCTCACCTTGTCAATTGTCATTCTGTTTATCGCGATTAATCCGTTCCACAAATAATGAAGTATTTATTTATTTACAACTGCATATACATTAGACGTTATAATATGATACATGAACATCATAAACACATTAGTTCGATAAAAGATGATAATTGGGTTTTACATATTGAGATGTATCAATCAATATAGTGGGTTGGACTAAGATCTCGAGGACACCTGGCTATCATATGTCCATGAAGATACAGATGTTTCAAAGAAATTTCCAAGTGCTCCTCTGTTCATGGTGCTATATATTGGCTAAATATTTTCAGTTTAAACGAAATGTTGCTGCGCAAGTATATCAGCTACATGTGCCAGACACAGAGCGAGATTTTGAGTTGTTTATGTCAGTCGATGAGTCTGTTCTAAAACCCTTGTCAGATGTCAGTATTGGGAGGATCCTGAAAAGTCTTATTCTACTAACTGCATTTTCTTGTATATCAGAAGAAACTATATTTGACTGCACACTGTGACCACTATTTTTGAATAGGCCTCCCAGATCTCTTGACAAATTGTAACTTTTTGTGGAAACTGTATTGAATTGAACAGACTCAATTTTGTTATAATTGTATGCAATCCTCTGACGGTTCGACGTCTCTCAGTTTGCACGAATATATGTATCTCTTCAATAGAATGATAAATATACGTTTAATGCTTCTTCTATGTATCTATTTTTGCTAGCTCATTGTGTGAATGCCCTGATTGCCATCCCCATATAAATATGACAGTTAAGAAGATATAATTGTTCAAGTGACTTAAGTGTGTCACTATATGTCGGGATTGTGAAATATGAACGCCCAAAACTACTTAAAATGATATGGAGATGGCCTGGGTGACTGTATATAACTTATATGTGGATATCAGCGAATAGCAATCTTATCAATGATAGTGCATATCCGCTCGCCATCCGTGACGCAAACGATACCAAATGTGATTTAATTCATGGTATGTTATCAGAGAAAAACGTGTATGAATTTGGTGGAAATTGGTGCCAAATATATTTGTATCAGCTTTTGCCTCTTTTGACATATTTAAACCACGCCCATTAGACTCGTGGATGCATGATATACTGGCGACGATTATATATATATGTTTGGTGGCAATCAGCAACTAAACAAATTCTGAGAATAGTTATGACCCCACATCTCTCACCCAAACGACAGTAATTTGGCGTCTTTAAATCACACGATGATATTCCTCGTATCATAGAGAAGAATAATATATAAATTTGGTGGAAATCTGGGCTAAAAATAGTTTATTAAATCAATTGTTGATGCAACGCTGACTCGAACAACGCGATATTGCGAAGGTGATTATGTATTCGTTTGGTGGAAATCGGCGACAAAACTATTTCACCATATTATTTTAATTTTGCCGACCTCCCCCTTTTCTTACCCTGACACCAACAGCGTCATTTAGAAAATTTTAACCCGCACCATTATCTTCCTTGTAAAAAGTTACCCCTCTTAGAACGCCTTAGTGCCATCTGGATTGTATCGCGTGAAGTTATATATAGAACGCACACAGACAGACAGAAAGACAGACAGACGGCACGATTTCTTGTATCATTTGAGAAGAACGTGTCTGAATTTAATGGTAATTGGTACTAAAAATATTTTTGTGTCAGTTTTGGTGACCCTCCCGTCCCTATTTCGGACTCAAGCTGCACACACTAAGACTCATTAGAGATTAGAGATGCATATATATGAAATTGGTGAAAATTGGCGAATATACAAATTCGTATCAAATTTAAGGTCCCCATATCTCTCACCCATAGGGCGCCAATTTTGTGTATCTAAACCACACGATAAGATTCCTCGTATCACGGAGAAGAATATGTATCAATCTGGTGGAAATCTGCACTAAACATATAGATATAATTTTTTGTGTGCCTCTCATCTTTATACACCACTGACTCGAATGGCCCCACTTGTAACCACATGATTACACTCCTGATATCATGGATAAGTTTGGTGATAATCGGCGACTAAATATTTGTTTTATCAAATTTGGTGCCAATCCCTCCCCTCCCCATCTATCACACAAACAGCACCACTATGGCATCTTTAAATCACACGATTAAATTCCTCGTATCATGGATAAGAACGTGTATCAATTTGGTGGAAATTGGCGCTCAAAAAATTGTGCATTAATTTTGGTCCCTTTCAATGCAACCCTGAGTCCCTGACTCGAATGAGGCCACATTTGACATAATTAAGCCACACCATTAGACTCCTCATACCATGGGGATGATGTTGTATAAGTGTGGTGGTAATCGGCGACTAAACCAATTATTATCAAATTTAGTGCCCACCCCCTCCCAATCTCTCATCCAAAAGACAACAATTTGGCGTTGTTAAATCGCACAATTAGACCCATTGTATCATGAAGAAGAATATATATCAATTTGGTGGAAATCGGCGCTAAAATTAGTTTTATCAATTTTGGTGCCCCTCTCCCCTTCCGTGCATCCCTGACTCGAACAATGCCACTTTTGACATATTTAAACCACACCGTTGGATTCTTCATATCATGCGGATGATTATATGTAAGTTTCGTGGCAATCGGCGACAGAAAAACAATCTGCACCTCCCCCTTCCGGGCACCCCTGATGCGAACGGCGCGACTTTTGCCATATTTAAATTACACCGTTAGATTTCTCATATTATGGGGATGATTATATATAAGTTTGGTGGCAATCGGCGACAATTTTTTAAAAAATCTATTTCGAAAGATTATGTTCTTGTTATTGTTATCCAATGAGTTCCATGTGTCAGGGAATGTGTGCTTAGGTAACATAGAACTAAAAGTAGTTCTAGGAGTTGATGCTTTTAGATTGCCTGCCTGTCGGGTATTAGCAGTTGTATAGTCAAATGATTCATTGAAAGATTTGGGAAGATTTCCTCTTTTCCAGTCAAAAATAAACATCGCAGCTTGTAGTTAATATAAGTCGTGGAATTTCAAAATATTTTCATACAGAAAAATGGGTTCTGTATGACTTCTATATGATTTATTGGATATAATTCTGATTGCCCTTTTCTGTTGTTTAAAGATAGTGCCTCGTGTATCGGCATGACCCCAAATTGACAAACCATAGATGAGATGACTGTGGATCAAAGAGAAGTATAGTGTTTTCAAGCAGTTCTTGGGTAGCATTTGCTTTACCTTATTTATGGAATATATTATTGTATATATTACCTTTACTGGATTTGTCTATATCTGAGCACTGTCACTTTATCCATTTACCCGAACTATTTTCACTGAGCTGCAATGCCAACAAGTACATAATCTTACAATATCTAGTGTCGGTCATGTTCCTCACTTTCAGCCAATATGTTTTCAAATAAATTACATATTTCAAAAACTTTTTGTGTATATTTAAAAAAAAATCATTATTTCCATATCCCCACACCTCACAAGAGTACGTCAATATAGGAGTAACTTGGGCATAACAAAGATCAAGTTTATTTTTAACTGAGAGACAGTGAGTTCTCGACTTTGATATTATCGAGTACATTGCTCTCATGGCATTATCTTCTAGAGTCTTTTTAGCCAAAGCCTGATTTAGTGTTTATGATTCCAAGGTAGTTAAAGTACTTTATACATTGAATTTCTATACCGTCATAAAAGAATTTCCTACATTTCGGTAAACTGCGTTTTTAGATCAACATAATCTTAGTTTTTTCGACATTAACTGTCAGTTTCCACTTTTGGGAATATCTTTGAAAAGCATTGAGAGCATTCTGAAGTTTCGCGGGTGTTTCGGCTAACAGAACCTTTTCATCCGCATATAGTATAACAAAAAGTTTCACATAGACATCCAAGTTATTTTTGAAGTCATCTTATATTTTTGACAAACCATATACCGCTTCTTCTTTAAGAAAATCTTCCAAATCGTTGAGATATATTGCAAATAAGAGGGGAGACAGGTGAACACCTTGCCTAACCCCTGGCAATCCGGAGAAAGAATTTGACAAAGAGTTTACAAATTTTACACTTGACTTAATATCTGAGTATATATTACGTATTATTCTGTAGATTTTTCCATTTATATCGATGGCTAACAATTTATGCCAGAGTCCCTGTCTCTATATCTTGTCGAAAGCTTTTTTTTCAAAATCGATAAATGCCCAGTATGAGTTTCAAGCATCGACTCATTTCGCTCAAAATGTGCAAGGTGAAAACATTGTCAGTCGTCGAGTAACCTTGCAGAAATCCAGACTGGTTCTCACATAAAAGTTTATCACATTCAACGTATGAATACAAACGGTTCGAAAGAATCTTCGTAAAAAGTTTTCCGAAGCAACTCAAAAAATTGATGGGCCTGTAATTCTTGGGGTTATTCGTGTCACATCTGTGTTTGTACAGTGGGATAATCGTTCCTATCCCCCGTGAGTCTGGGACGCAACCAGACTAAAAAACTAGGTTAAACACTTTGCAGTAAATATCAATTAATGTATCACAAGAACATTATATATATTCGTTAAAGAGCTTGTCATCGCCGGACGATTTGTTATTTTTAAGACTATTAATTGCCGTTTTAATTTCATCGACTGAAATTGGCTGGCTACGCGTGCTTAAATTGTCCGGGTGTTCGATGATCTTCGCATTTTAGTTCAGGATCATTGGCGTATGATATCTCTAAAATATGTTTCTAGTGTATCAAGTTGTATGGAATTAGTCATATCTTTGTCACGTTTGTTCAGGTTTGACCAAAATCTATTTGTGTTTCGCTTTTTCAACTCTGACATTTCGCGACCCATATTTTCTCCTCTGTGCGGTTCCATAGCCCCGTTTATATTGCCTGGACATTTCCCTCATGAACTGCCTTGAAATTCACTGGAGTGTTGCTTGGTTTGTCACTCTGCTTTTCGATATATATTATGTTTCGGGCTTTCCAACAAACTGAGTTATACCACGGTTTGGTATTTCGTTCTTTATTTTTTTTTTCTCTGTTTCTTACTATAAGTTCCAAAAGTTTCAGATGCCGCGTTGTTAAGTATGTTGGATATCTTTCCCACTACTTCGTTAATTTCCTCTGTAATACCATCTGACGTTTGTTAGTCATTTAATTAGCATGTGCTTATTTTCGGCAATCTAAATTGGGTCTAGGTTCCATATAAATTCGGTTGTTCTAGTCGGGTCCAACTTACGTATTAATATTTCAGAGTTTACTTTACGCAATGTTGGGATTAACTTTCTGTTCCCACGTCGAAGCGGCGATTACGCCGCTAATAAAGATTGACTTTCTGATCCCAAGCTGCAAAACAGAGTTCATTGCGACATTTCTTCAAACTCCAGGCGGGGGCCTCGGTGTCTCAATCGGTTAGGGGTACCACTCCAAGCCGTTTCGCCCTCCAGCGCTGGCGATAAGGGTTCAAATCCACATGTTTCCATCGTGGACTTTGTAACCCGAAATCGTTATCTGGTGGAGTTGCCAGTTACTCGCCGATGGCCGGTGGTTTGCCGCACATGGTTGACGAGTCTATCAGCCATTGAAATCACTGTTAGATTAGTCGCAAGTGTGCGGATTTCCTCCACCACTAAAACTGGCAATGTCGTGATATGGCCTTAGTTGCTAAAGCGACAATAAACCCCAATCAATCAATCAATCAAACTCCAGGCAGAGTTATCTCCCATCGCTCCGCTGAGATATCGCAGTGATAACGTAGAGGGCGCTGCATGGAGTTTGACATGTCTTCACATTGCGTGTATAGGTGCGGGCAGCGGTGAGTCCTGCGTAGGGGACTGAACACTGCATGGAGCTTGTTCTGATCCAAGTAGGACAAAAGGAATCAGGGAGCTAAATGTGTTCTAGAGTCGGGGAGCGAGTACACCGTGGAATGCTAAAGGTGAAGGTAACAGAAGAATGACCTTCACCTGATACATGCGACACGTTATTAATAAAGGATGACCTCGCGTTTATTTGATTTGTACATAATATCTAAACAAGAAAACTAAGATGCATGCATCAGGTCGGCCGTGAACTATCTACCATAGAATTGTTGTAGCTATCGATTATACATTTTGAAACAGCTGTCTGTATGTATGTATGTGTGTATGCATGAATGCATGTGTGTATGTGTTATAGACTCTAACACTGCTAGAATTTGGTATTTAACGTGTCAACTTGACCTCGCTCATAGGCATGTTTCTGGACCTTGACCGATCCGACTAAAAATTTGTGTGTAGGACTACTTCGATCCCGGGAGCAATATGGACGGGTCCAATTTCACGTGGGACCATGTTCTCGAACGTGCTAATATAGGCATGTTTCTGGACCAATTGAACAATAGTTTGGCCAGACGCTGTATATACTGGGTACTGTCCAGATGGAGGCGATCACAAAAAAATCCCTAACTAGCCCGAACGAAGTCGAGTACATCAGCTAGTCTAATATATATTTTGGACATTTGTCTGTCTGTTTGTCTGTTAGCTATGGCCGGGAAACTGCTTGACAGATTTGACGAAATTTGATACCTAGGGGAAATTATTTCCAGGGAGTATTTTGGACGGGTCAAATCTTGATCCCGACCTGACTTTGACATTCAAAAAGATCAATTCAAGGTCAAATCTGGTAAAACGGAAGTATTTCAACGAAATTTGATACCTACTGTTACTTTTGTCCCAGGAGTGTTTCGGGTGGGTCAAATCATGACCCTGACCTGATCTTGACATTCAAAATTGTCAATTCAAGGTCAAATCGGGTAAAGCCGGGCGGATTTCGACGGGTATTTTTGTCGTGACTTTTGTCCGGGGAGTGTTTTGGACAGGTCAAATCGTGACCCCGACATGACCTTCACCTTTAAAATAGTCAATTCAAGGTTAAATCGCGCAATTCTCCGAAAATCAGAGGGGAACATCCCGGACGAAGTCGGGTCCACCAGCTACTATTATATATTTCTAGATTTAGTTACAAACTAAATACCTGTATATTGTACAAAGAAATGTTTGACAAATATATCTGTATCAATATTACCATGCGGGTCATTAAAATAGATACGACGAAACAAATTTTGAAGGGTGCATGTATCAGGTAAATTTTTATATTTCAAATGATGACAGGAATGCGGAAAGTTGAAGTACCTACGTAATACTGGCTATCCGCATGAAGAGATATACATGTATATAAAAACCAAAATAGAAGATGACTGCTGGCGACAATGTTTTCCACAAAAATTCAAAGCATTCGATAGCTCCCATCTAGTTGTCAGCCCGAAGATCAATATGAAGTTTGGTGACTATCAGATGAGGGATATGTCTGTACAGTTGCTAAACAATTCAGTCATGCAAAAGAGGATCAAAGAGTAAGATACCAAATTGCTGCCTGTGGTAATGTTTTTTAACGAAATTCGGGAAAATTAGATTACTCTCACGCTGGTTATCCAGAAGATCATTGTGGAATCTGGTGACGATCGGACAAGGGGTGTCGTCTGTAGGATCAACCAAATTATTTAGCCATAAAAATAGTAAAATTGAAGATCACCGCTGGCAGTGATGTCTTCACAAGGACAGTTTGAGAACAAAATATGGCTCACATCTAGCGGTGACCCAAAATATCCACATGAGAAAAAGTTCTCCAATAAAAGCTGGCTGCAGGGTGCGCCAATTGATTCAAATTCGAAATTTAGCAGGGTGTACTGCTTGTGGCCATGTTTTCCCCGCAAATTTGATAGACTGATGGACAAAACCACTGAATCCGTTGAATCAATATACATGTATACATTGATTAATTTATATGCATTGTTATACACAGTACTGGTATATAAAGGTACTGAAATTAACTATATTACTAGTATACATAAAATAAACCATATATCATGGCTATGGGTTCATGACAGCTGAGAACTTGGTGTGAATTAAAGAGTGGTGGTTTCTCAAGCATATCTAACCCTCCACGTTATAAACATGCCATTAAATGTCATAAGTATAATCTAGCTTGATCCATAAAACCCCCCTTAATTCAACCAGGTCCTCGCGCGATGTATGGTCGATCACATGATGATCTGGGGGGGGGGGGATTAGAATTGTTGTATAAAAACAGCACTGCGTGTAAATATAAAATAAAATAGTGCTACATCTTATTACAGATTATTGCCATATATAATCAGTGATTATACAGACAGTCTGACAAAATAAAGTTTCAGTGACACTCTATCCGAAGAGGGGAATAATTTCATCTGTTACAGTCAATGGAGCAATTATGAATCTGGAAAGGTGAAATTTCTAAGTAATACTAGATATCGACATAACGCGATAACATATAACGTAAATGCAATATGGCCGCTGGCGACCATTTTTTCCTATGAAATTTAAAAAATATTTGATAGCTCTCATCTGATAGATCAATATCAAGATAAATATGAAGTTTGGTGATGATCGGATGAGTGAAGTGGACTGTGGTCTGTGCTAAACGGTTTGGTAATGCTTAAAAAGATTCTTACCTTAATATTTTTGTGTTCACTTTATAAACTTCACTGAGTCATCTTTGTCATGTATTGAGTTTGATATCTTTTGTTAACAGTTTATAAATTATGTATGTCTCATGTTTGTTATTTTAATTTATGTGTTTATTATCATTAAATAAAGTTGCATTTCTTAAAAAGATTCTTACCTCAATGTTTTTATGTTCACTTTATAAACTCCACTGAGTCATCTTTGTCATGTATTGAATTTGATATCTTTTGTTAACAGTTTATAAATTATGTATGTCTCGTGTTCGTTATTATATTATATACACTTTATAGTGTGTTTTCAGAACGAAAAAAAAAATGAATAAAATCAACAAATTTGTAAATTTAAAAACAATTCAAACGTTGTTGTATTCCATGTCCCAGCCCGGACATATACACCAAATTTCAATAATATTCATTGAGAAACAACGGACAAAACGCTATATAACACCCGTATACATATTTTATTCCGAGCCGGACTCATCCTCGGGTACATGTTATAGTAGGTACCGAATTGACACACGTCGACTGGGGCGAGTTGGCCCTGGGGCGATTAGGCCGATTCCGGCACCTTCTATAATTTACCGTATGTATCCGTTTACGCGTAGTTTACTTTAGAAAGTTCCGCAATTAATACCGTAAATAGAGCGACCATATTTGACAGAGAATGCCTCTGTTATTGATTATCAAGTTGCTATACATTAAAAACGACAAATTCACATGCTCGTTCAAGCGCAGTAGTCTATTTTCCCCATGTTAAAGGACATCCACAAATACTAAATAACGCTAACCTACTGCCGAATGTTTTACACGACAACTGTTAACATATTTGGGCTGAATTCATCTGACGCGGTATTATTCCTCAAAATAAACAACAAAACCATCGTTACTTGGAAATGTAGTTTGGGCTAACATTTACATAAATCCTCCATGTCATTTATTCGACACACACGTCAGATGAAAATCAGACATGAAGTAAACGGCCAAATTGGCCGAAATAATTTAAACTGGTGAATGAATGGGGGAATTGATTTTTGTGAGCGGGAAATTTATTTAACTAGCTGCTGTAGTTCTGGGTTTTTCCAGATCAAATTTGGCTGTGAGATAGCCCTATCGTAGACTTGGGGATTTATTTTAAAAAGTAAACACATGACCTATGATTTTTCTTGCATTTTCGTGATCAACTGGTGTCAATCTAGCTGGGTAAACGTCACTGGTATGGCCTGCAGGCTTCAATTCAGTGAATTTGGCCGAAACGTTAACACTGTCGCCTATGGGAAACCATTTAGTTCAGTGATTCCTATAAGAACAATTTTACGAAATTTCACGTCTCGCCATTATAAGTTGTTAATTCCATATTTTCTTATTTTCAAATGATAATGACCACATTTTGGACATATTTAAAGAAGAAACCCATGGATTCGCATGTAGATAGTAAAGAAATTGATAAATCTGGGAATTTTGCATGGACATGAGGTACCATTAGGGGGTCAGGGGGTCTAAAGCCCCTCTCCTCACAATTTTGAGGAGTGTTACCCCCCCCCCCCATTGGGAAAATGTGACAGTTGACCCAATTAAGCTTTTCCGGCACCCAGTAGTCTTATCGGGGACCGTAGCCCCACCCCAATTTGGGGGGGGGGGGGTGATGGCATCACCACTAGAGTTACTGTCGTGCAAAATTGCCATGGCAGGTTTGTTAAACAGACAGTATGCCCTGCCATCTGGTAAAATTTCATGCCTGAGGCTGTGTCTGATGTTGTATCATTATGTTTAGATATTTAAATTGACTTATTGTTGCTTTATATTGCTATTAAAGTATTTTTTATTTAAATTTTCTGTTAATTTTGGTAAATGTTTATTATAAATTAAATTGCCAAATTCTGCATGACAAGTGTTTATAATTGGACAAGATATCCATCTCAAAATGTATATTAACATTTCCTCTTCAATTTAGTAATATTATGGTATATAAGGGCATACTTCAGTTATACGAGATGCATCAGCTAGTAAAATTGAAAAAAAATCTTAATTTTTTGGCTTTATTTTGAGGATTGACACTAATTTTCAGGATGCCTCATATTGGAAAAATAAACCACTACTGCTCGATATAATCCATTTTTGATTTCAGTAAGGTCTATATTTTGATAAAATACTATAAGAAACGCTGTGTTTCACACATATACATATATATAGGAATCAGGGAGCTAAATGTGTTCTAGAGTCGGGGAGCGAGTACACCGTGGAAGGTGAAGGTAACAGAAGAATGACCTTCACCTGATACATGCGACACGTTATTAAAGGATGACATCGCGTTTATTTGATTTGTACGTAATATCTAAATAATTTAAACTGGTGAATGAATGGGGGAATGGATTTTTGTGAGCGGGAAATTTATTTAACTAGCTGCTGTAGTTCTGGGTTTTTCCAGATCAAATTTGGCTGTGAGATAGCCCTGTCGTAGACTTGGGGATTTATTTTAAAAAGTAAACACATGACCTATGATTTTTCTTGCATTTTCGTGATCAACTGGTGTCAATCTAGCTGGGTAAACATAACTGGTATGACCTGCAGGCTTCAATTCAGTGAATTTGGCCGAAACGTTAACACTGTCGCCTATGGGAAACCATTTAGTTCAGTGATTCCTATATGTTTTCACAGTTGTAGCATCCACCATGTTACATGCTTGGCAGAACAAGGCATGTTTGTGTATATAACAGATGTCAGTATTGTTCAGATATATCTGTCCTAACTCTGCATGCAAGTTAATTACTTTGTGTATCTTAATAATAAAATTTCAATCCTATCCGGGGAAATAAACATCTAATAACCCCAAGGCGTATTATCCAGATGGTCAGTACAGTGGGCGCTGCACGAACGTATATTAATTAAAGTCATAACCCTCAGCCATATTGTCAGTACAGTGGACGATACACGCACATATATAAATTAAAGCCATAACCCTCAGCCATAGTCACGACTGTCATGTGGTCTAATTGTGAATGTCATACGCACCAATATAAAAATAAATTCATTCCAGACGTCCCTTCAGTCAAAATGGTTCCACAGCTCTTTTCCAGGTTGTCCCTTTGTTTTATTTTCCTGATCTCTGTACATCCTAGTGATGCCGAAATATTATGTCCACACGAGTCTACATTGCTTAGTAACTGGAGTTCACTGGCTACATGGGACGGCAGCGTTCCGGCTGATGGTGCCGATGTGGTTCTATCCAGTGGTATGAATGTTCGGCTTGATACTTCATTGACCGTGAATTCAATAACGGTAGCAAGTGGTGCTTCCTTGATTTGGGACCATGTTGACGGAATCCATGTTAAAACCAAGTATATCCTGGTTAGTGGAGAACTTGTGATTGGATCAGACGAATGTCCATTTGAGAAGATTACAAAGATAACTCTTATTGGTTAGTATTAGTTTTTCACCTACATCTTTAATTATACTTGTAATTTGGTTGTTTTTCCATATTAGTATTTGATAAACATCTAAAGACTGTGGGCCAGGTCTCAAAATATGGTACCAGACATATTCAGAATGAGGTCCGGAGAGAGTGAATTTAGTGACGCTACCTAGCACAGCGAGCTGGCATCACTACTAAATTAACCCACTGGGGACCTCATTCTGCTTAGGCCTCATCTCCTCTGGCAAGCATATTTATTATCAAATACAAAGTTTGTTTTAGTTTGTCTAGAAAGTTTCTTTTCCTTGTTTAGTTTAGTTTCTCTGTATCGCCAAATTGGCAGACGACACAACTCTTAATCGATGTGCCCAATGGGTGCGCATCACCATCTTCACCACCTGAGAATTTAAATCTGAGTCTAGGTCTCCCATAGCAGATGAGTTAGGCCATGCAGAATGAGGTCCACATGGGGATAATTTGGTGATGCTCTGTGGGACCTCATATTTGTGATGTGGACTATAAATTTTACTTTGATTAAATGCACACACCATGTTAAGCAAATATTTTTAATTATTATTTACATTTTTAAAATAGAGAAATTTATTTTTTATATTTTACATTTTGTAATGACTAGACTCATTGCTCCATTTAACAAATGTAATGTTTTTTTTTATAAATATTTTATTTTTAAACCCACATGGTGGTTTGCGCTCCAAAATACACCTAATAGTATTCGCTTCTGAATTTTTCACGATATCGAAATAGGTCGATAAATTTGGTAATATAAATACTGAAACTACCTTTCCGCCGGCATTATACATGTATGTCCCAGATAGAGGCACTGGAGTCATAAAAAGTATAACGTTGACCACGTTGTCTAGGTCCCAAACAAACAACAGCCATATGCACGGCATGAAATAGAACTGATCGTTCCGTGTTAATCTCTATTCCACAAATAATAAAGAGCGTTTATTTCTCTTTGCGAACAATTTAAAACTGGATGATGGCTGTGGCCATGGCAAGTATTTTTTTAGAGTATATGAAGTCGGTATATCAACATTTCGTGTATTTGTCAACTCATATCTTATACCTCCTTCCAAAATACGTACTTTTTTAAATTTGAAAACTCGAATGAGCCATGTCCGTATAAATTACAATTTTGAAAAAACTAACACCGTTATAACATCCGCCATGGTTCCCCGAGTCACCACACCAAATTTGGTTGAAATCGGTCCAGAGGTCTGGGACAAAAATCGCGAAAAGAGAGACAGACTGATATATAGACAGATCCTACTGTTTTATATACAGCCCACTGCAGCTGAAACAGTCTTTATTGAGCGTCGGAGGGGCCTGAGGTCCCTTTGTGCGTTAGGAAACGTTCAGACGACCACGATTCAATCATATGTGGAGGAATCGGGCCCGGCAAGAAGTGGATAGTTTGTTTACACGATTGCGATGTCGTCGCCGATGAATATATCGTGGGTTGTTCGTAAGCCATTGTTAACGACGTGATTGACTATATTGCGATCTTTCCATCTACGATATTTACGTACACACGGTACACACGACTGCGATTCCGCCGCAAGCGGAGGATACGCCTCGTTTTCGCATCTAAAATCAAACAGTGCTTGATATTATTTCTTTACTTGCGATCTTGTCGTGAGCATGCGCATTCCAACTATGGTTACTTCCTACGACGGACATCTTTCCACTTACGATTGAATCCTGGTCGTCTGAACGTTCATTTATGTGCGTTGTTTTGTTGTTAGACAGAGCCTTTAGGGCGCGTACACATGAAGCTGCAAGAAAATATCTGCAAGAAAATATCAGGTAAAATTGCACACTGATATTTTCTTGCTGCAAAGATTACGTCCGTGAGAACACGACGGTTTAGACGGCGTTGATTGAGCTCAATCAGAACAGTATTAGTCATGCTGGTTCAAGTGAATTGCGTCCGGTAAATAACCTATAGTCCATTTTGGCAATTCATAGTTTTTTTGAAATTTCCAACTGTTGACATGATTGTATTACCGAAGTCGGTGGGATTAGCAACGTTGCAAACGTTATTTGGAAATTTGGAAATTTTATAATTTCATAGTGCATGTATATGTGGGGTGACAAATGTTATACCCCCATTGAGACCCTATATGAAGTTTTCAGGAGATTGTTGCTTGGTGCATGGGGCTGTGGTGTACATTACGTTACCGAACTTACATGGGCGCATGTGGGGACATGAGACCCCGCCAACTTGGAAACAATATTAGTTGGAAATTTCACACCAACAATGGTTTGAAATTGTTCTTGTAGTCTGATTTTTCAACCATTAATGTATGTGGAATTCGTGGTTTTAGACCAACATTTGCATTTTTCCTACTTTGGTCAAATTATTGGTTTGGAATTTTTTCTAGGCCCCTCCCTCCCTGGTGTCCAGTCAAAATTCAAGGTATGTGAGGTACCATATGGGAAATTCAAAGACGATGGGTGGTGTGCAAATTCAATTATGTGATATTGGGTCTTTGGCCCGATTCAAGAGGGGTGCAGTTGGAAATCCATGGACATCCTCCGTCAGCGGAAACCCTCAAAAAATATATATGTCCCCACACATATCCATATAATAGCTCAGCAATTATGTCAAACAATCCAAAATGGAATTACGAAATAAATTGTTGAAACAGGCGATAATATTGATGGATCATAACTCGAGTGCGTGAACGGTTACCAGCGTGTCCCTTATAGAGATTAGATAACGAATACCGATGGCCACCAATCAAGGTGAACACATATCACCCACTGGCGATAAAATATCAGCGCGCTGCCTTCGTCAGATATTTTCCGGTATTATTTATTTGATTGGTCAAGTAAGTCACATGGGGCATACCTGATATTTTCTTGCCCGCCATGTGTACGCGCCCTTATTCAGCGGTGGCCCCTTTGTACGCTTCGCTCAATTTGATCGTTTAAACATTTTGATTAAACAAAACATTTAATTAACATTTTTGGGAAGTGTACCCTGAATCACCGCACCTAATTTCGTTGAAATCGGTCCAGGGGTCTGGGAGAAAAATCCTGACAGACAGACATACAATCCTAATCTTTTATATATACTGTATAGATAATTGCTCAGTCCACTCAACTATAAATTTTATGAAACATATCTTAAACATTTGAAGTTGTAATCGCATGCGTGGCTTTAAGTTCATATAAGATATTCTCACAAAATGCTTACTCTATATCTAACATATGATTTTAAATAATGTTTGAAGTTAGATAAAGTCAACAATGATGCAAAACTACATTGTAACCCTTTATATACTGAACGGATTCTCCCATTCGGTAAACAAGTATAGATTGGAACTGTATGTTGTTCATTTTGAAAAGGTGTTCGGGTATAAAAAGCAGACGACAGACAGATGAAAAGATAATACACTTGACACAGGATGCATATTCATTGATGGGAAATTTTCAGATTGTAGACACCTTTCGCATAATAGAGACATTTAGCCAAACCCACGTTTATGGTTACGGATACGGAACAACGTTACCAACATGTGTGTACTTTCTAATCGTTCTCGTACTTAACTATCCGCATAAGAACGGTTACGATTTCATGGTTTCTAATAAGCTCAAATAACACCTGAAATTTATTTTCTGCAATATATTACTTTACTCAGATCGAGACTGGTCAATATATCTCATGTTAACCGTCCAGTTATATTGAGCTCCGACCTCGGTGTGCTGGTTAGATTGGCAATCACTGTACTCGTCGTCGTGAATCACGTGGTTCCCGCGAAGTAAGATCGATATTCAAAACGAACAGGCATCGCTTGCGATGGCTGTAGACGACACAAAGCCTCGCAGTAATCGTCAAGCTAAAGAAATACACAATGAAGCCAGTCGCCAAAAATATATTTGGGTAGCGAACACGTCTCAACATGGTGCACATCGCGTCGACTTTGGTTCGATTTGATAGAACCAAATCAGAAGTGATGCCCATCAGCGACCACATCAACCGTATATGTCTTATTTCGTAAAACCAAAGAGGTGATAGGCATGTGAAACCGAAATCTCATTCAAATCAAATCGCGGACTGGAAGGGTCTTGAAATGATTTCGACGTGGTTAATGTCAGATCCAAACATAGGAACCCCCCCACCAGCAATTACGTCTATCAGGCCATCCATGATAACAACGAACTGAATTTCCACCACATATGACCTGGCATTTATACCTGTATTGTCACGATTTATCACGAGTCCCGGGTCGTATATGGTGTGACTGGTCGTATAACAAGCATGTCATGATTATCGCACTATTGAAACTGAGACAAGTGAAGTTTTAAGGGACTGTATATACTAAACACGTGTAACAGTTGTACCAAATATTGATGGTACGTCTTCGTCAAAACTCTTATCCGTAGTCGATATATCCAGAGCAAAGGTTAAAGGTACTCAACCCGATAAAACTCCTCTCAATTACTATTTCAATGGCTTCGGGGGTCAAAAATATTTGATTCGAGTCGAGGAAGTCACCCATCAAAGCTCAGATTTGTTAGATATCGATTTTAGAAATCTATTATTTTTCATTATCGGGAATACTATCTGGCCCAGAACTCAGTCAAAATTTCGTTAAAATTACCACTTGATTTTAGAGTTATCCATCCTTGTCTGTTTGAATAGATTTGGAGAACACATCCAGAGCAGATTACGGCAGTTAGCAGTACTCATCTCGAGTTTATAACAAATTTCAAAAATCAATATCTAATAACTCTGAGCTTTGTTTGATGGGTTCCTCGACTCGAATCAAACATTTTTTACCCCCAAAGCCAAAGAAATAGTAATATAGGACCCTCCGATCGGATTGTTGTTGTTGGAATCTGTTGAGATGGGGACCCTCTTTACGGGTTGAGTACCTTTAAACATCAATTGAGGCAGATATATTCAGGAAAGAAATTATATTATTAAAGGGGTACTGTACACTAAATCCGACCATTATAATGAAAATGAATTTATGACTCCAGCCATTTATTAATTTTCATTATAATTACCATGTTGTTTGAATCGTTCATAGAGCACAAGTTAATTAGTTCACCTGTTGCATGTATATTGTTGAGTATAAAAGGAGATCCCCTAAATGGCCGGATTTAGTGTGCAGTACCCCTTTAAACAGTAATAACATCTACATGTTGGGAGGTGGTGAAGGTAAAGGGTCAACTTCTGGTTTACTTTTGGAAAAAATAATAAAATATAAAAAATTAAAATACAAACATACTAATGACATACTTTTTGGCCCTACGGATAGATTTACGACTATCAAATAGCTATCAGTATTCGTAATCGTAATTGTAAGAATGCGAAAGGTCTGTAATGAACGACGACATATAATTATTACGAATAGCTATTTGTAGTCGTAATTTTTTTGGACGGTCCAAAACCTTTTCGCATAATTGACGACTACGAGACTGTTTATGAGACAATCGTGACGTCATTCGCAGTATGGGATTATGGAACAGGTCCCCTGGTGCGACAACACTACCATGAGTATATACCTTGTATATACTCATGGTAGTGTTGTCGCACGATGGTACCTGTGGATTATGGTTTTGTGTGCCGGGATTATTTTGTACATAATTGTGCTGTTGTCAGGTCATAGCTTAGCGCTTTGTGTTTAGCCAGATTCTCGTGTTTCACTACGGCGAATGACATAATTGCCACGAATAGATAAAATTTAAGAACACAATTTAAGGACATAATCTCAGCGTTATCTCTCACATTGAGGAGATGAGAAACGATCGCGAACTTATTACTATATATATATGATATATTTGTGAGTTTTGTTGAAAATCCAAAACCGTGATCGTAACAACGGATACGGAAAAACGACAACGAATAGAAAGAACACACATTCTAGTGACGTAGTACCCTATTCGTAATAATTATCTTTTGCCGTTCATTATGCGAAATGTGTTTATTAAGTTTGTAACATTTGTTTGTTGAACGTATTATCTGAACAGTAACTACGGGAACTATTCGTTTTTGAGTGAGTATTTTACTAGTATAGAACGGGTTGAGATATACCCCCTCACTCCAATTATTATCATTTACACTCCCCACATCCCCTCCCTATACTGCATATCAGACTCACAAACGTTTGATATGTCACCTCACACTCTTGTCTACACCGATCTATACTTCGTTCCGCTATACTAAATCTATTTTCAATCAATTTCTTTCTATTATTCCATAAGAAAAAAAATCTCATTTTGATATATCTATCGATCCAGCCCACACTGTGAGTAGCTAAGTAACATATATACCAACAACGATCTTCTAAAATTAGTATGAACTTAACTACCTATATTATTATGTTACCCTTCTCACAGTGTGGGCCTATTCACACGTAATCGTTAACGACCCACATAAGCTTTATGCTTGATGTCGGATCCCCTCCATAAACCCATATTCATGATTCACATTTTGTAACATATATTGTATTGAATTATATGGAATAAATACTGTTTACATCAATTATTAGAAAGTTCATTTTCATTGGCCCATCATTGTTACAACTGTCTACACTCCTTTGCTTTCTTGGGAAGACCACACCACCATCAGCTGATCTGCGAGCATGGGGATCAATTTAATCTGACCAACTAAAAGACACACAGTTGTTTTCCAGTATTTTGGAAGGTATATCATCCAAATATTGTTAGGAAAATTGGACAAACTTACATCAAAACATATCGGAGTCACGGTTGAAGCGCATTGTTATGTTCCAATATAAAGGTAGGTGCGTTCTGTGCCAATATTGTAACCCATGTTCAGACTGATACCCTTCCAACTCTCGGCGAAAGGATGTCCCCGTAGCCGAGGTGGATGGGTGATGGATAAGATCATGCACAGTCTGGGATAGACGAGGTTGGCATGGATTAACCCTTTACCCAACAGAACGGCCCTGTGCCAATGCATTCTCTTATATATGCGAGTCGACCATAGGTCGCCTCGCATATATAAGAGAATGCATTGGCTTAACACGTATTAAAAATGATAAAATTGTCAAAGAATGTAGAAAAATATTATAAAAATTGTTAAAAAATGAAAGAAAAAATTATAAAATTGTTTAAGAATGTAAGAAAAAATGGTAAAAAGTTGTTTTTTTAGGCCAATGCATTCTCTTATATATGCGAGGCGACCTATGGTCGACTCGCATATATAAGAGAATGCATTGGCACAGGGCATAACTGTAAGCATCACAATGTGGTCAATGAACCGGTTCCAATGATATCCTATGGTCGACTCGCATATATAAGAGAATGCATTGGCACAGGGCATAACTGTAAGCATCACAATGTGGTCAATGAACCGGTTCCAATGATATCCTATGGTCGACTCGCATATATAAGAGAATGCATGGCACAGGGCATAACTGTAACTATCACAATGTGGTCAAGGAGCCGGTTCCAATGATATCCATATTTGTATGGTGTTATTGAGACAAACCGAAGATATTTTAGGCTGTTGAAGCTTTATTTGGCCGGTTTTGGCCGTTTTGTTGGGTAAAGGGTTAACCCCGACATGGGCGAAAATCGGGACCGACTTTCAAGCTTGATCTGAGTTGAGCGACATCTCAATGTGCCATTCCGATCGATACATCGTCATTTCGATAAAAAATGAGAATTTGGTTCACGCTCACTGAATTAAGCCCACTTGAACACTCACACTGAGTCCTTGCCTCCATAACTCTGATATATTTACAGGAAAATTAGAGGACAGTTATTCTATCAACGGATTTGGAAGAAAATTTATCGGAGTGACGGAATCTGGCAGTTTATCGCTGCATGGAACTGAGTCAGTCTCCTGGACGAAGCTGGCGAGAACAGTTGGTCCAGAATCATGCGTGCCAATTTATGAACACAAGGTATACAGTATGATTAAGATTAATTGAGTTACTTTCGCATATATTTATTGTTGGAATTTAATGTTTTAAATATTTCGCATTGTGTTCAAGCAAATAAAATGTATTTATCTAGCAATTAGGCAAGATACAGGTGTCATTAGTATGTTTGTATTTTAATTTTATATATATTTTTTTTTTCTTCCAAAAGTAAACCAGAAGTTGACCCTTTACCTTCACCATCTCCCAACATGTAGATGTTATTACTGTTTAAAGGGGTACTGCACACTAAATCCGGCCATTTAGGGGATCTCATTTTATACTCAACATTATACATGCAGCAGGTGAATTAATTAATTTGTGCTCTATGAACGATTCAAACAACATGGCAATTATAATTAAAATTAATAAATGGCTGGAGTCATAAATTCATTTTCATTATAATGGTCAGATTTAGTGTACAGTACCCCTTTAATAATATAATTTCTTTCCTGAATAAATCTGCCTCAATTGCTGTATAACCTTTGCTCTGGATATTTTCATTGAATTCCTCATTTAACCTTTATTTACTAATACTTTATAAACATTCATTGATTGATGAGCAGTTATTCCGTTAGGAAACGTTCAGATAATAAGTTCAACAAACGACCACATGCCGTTTGTTGAACTTGTTATCTGAACATTCCCACCAATTAATAGGACTCTTTCTGCACTTTCTATCGTGTGCCGTCTGCTTATAATCCTGAACATCCTTCCAGATGACCCAGGGACGTTCCTAGTGGGTTCCAACTGAGGGGGGGGGGGTGAGACCATAAAATTTCCAACCATATAGGATTTAGTCTATTGAAAATTATGGTCCACATTGGGATTGCGGGGGGGGGGGTCAGACACCCACAACCCATGTCGGTACGAGCCTGAATAGACCCTTCCAATGTATACTTTTATAGCTGAATTGGATAATCAATTTAGTAAAGAAAGAGCTAAAATTAGAAAATTGACCTCATCAATATTACTGACTTCACTTTATCGTATTTCAGACTGGCATATACTCGAGAGAAAGCACTGCTGGGTTGTTTATTACCGCATTTAACACTGATGGGACTGTGTACGATTTCATTCTCATGGGGGCAGAGTCCTGGACAGGAGACACCGCATGGACCATTCGAGATTTCTTGGAAGGTGACATATTTCTTTGTTTGATTTATTTTTCTCGATATTACTTTATAATGCTGAACTTGTCAACGGGTTTATGCATATTTTGTTTACTAAGAAATTATGAGTAGTACAGAGGTGAGAATCATTGAAGGCACACATCGTTTTTACACATTTTGAACATCATCATTTACATGGAGGGAAATTAAAAACTACAAAAAAGCACTATTGGAAAAACACAATAATGACGATTGTATATAGTGCTTAACCCTTTACCCAACAAACCGGCCAAAAACGGCCAAATAAAGCTGCAACTGCCTAAATTATCTTGGGTCTGTCTCAATAAAACCATACAAATATGGATATCATTGGAACCGGCTCATTGACCACATTGTGATGGTTACAGTTATGCCCTGTGTCAATGCATTCTCTTATATATGCGAGTAGACCATAGGTCGCCTCGCATATATAAGAGAATGCATTGGCCTAAAAAAATCTTTTTTTTAACACTTTTTACCATTTTTTCTTACATTCTTTAACAATTTTATTATTTTTAATGTGTTAAGCCAATGCATTCTCTTATATATGCAAGGCGACCTATGGTCGACTCGCATATATAAGAGAATGCATTGGCACAGGGCCCTTCTGTTGGGTAAAGGGTTAACCAATCACTTGCTCTAAGACGCTTTTAAGCAGTACACTGTTATCCCAGTCATTTGCACACGCCTACCAATAACGTCACGACTTATAGGCGCCAAGGTTAGCATCAAATATTATATTTGTACTATATGATCTGCATTACCTCATAGAATGTAATACCTTTGACACAAAACGCGAGGCTCTATTTACAATTTTTAATAAATCACGCTATTCGTTATTGAATTTGAGAACAAGTTTACAAAATCCTCGACCATCAGTCATGGAAAGAACTTGTCGTTTCCTGAAATACATAAAACAGACCGTTGGAACATCTCATGGTTAGCCAACAGGCTGGCAACCTGTCATTCAAACATTTCCATATACTAGTTTGTTAAATCCTATGCGCCGACATGTGGGTCCCTATATAAGCGGGAAACGACCAATCAAATTGTCAAATTTAGTCAGAGCCAATAATTTGGGATACTCCACCGCCCGAAAAAGCACAACGCAGCAATAAGAATCGAGACTCCACGTCTCCGCGCATGTCTAAGGATAGGTATTGTTTATTGTCATTCCGTTTTTTTTGTTCTTCGTACCATAGATCTTGGTTGGAAGATTAAAGCCACATGGCGGTTTGCGCTCCAAAATACACAAAATATTGTTCGCTTTTGAATTGTGCTCAGTATCGAAAGAGGTCGATAAATATCTTAACTACCTTTCTAGGGGCATTATGTAACCCAAAAAGACGCATTGAAGTAATGCAAAATATAACTGTGAATACGGTGTCTGTGTCCCAAACATAAACCAGCCATTTGTACGACAGAGCGTTCTACGATAGTCTATTCCTGATATGGTAGCAATAAAGAGCGTTTCTCTGACTTCTGGCGAAAAGTTGAAAACTGCTGAAAAATGGCTGTGACTTTGACAAAGTGTTTTTCAGAGCATGTGAAGCCGGTATATCAATAGTTCTTTTATTTATCGACCTATCGTATCCGTCGCTCCAAATTACGTAGAAAAAACAATTGGAGGTTCACATGAGCAATGTCCGTTTAAATATATCTATAATCTACTACGTTTCACGCCATAATAAGTGTTTTGACATTGCAGGAATGCCTGAGGGTACAATCGTAGCCGCAACAGTTCGCAGGAGATTTGGAGCAGAACGCTACCCCGATCGAGACTATGAGCTGGTATACCAGGCCATCGAGAGCGCTGGCGGTCTAACTTATACCAAACTCAGAGACTTGGTTCAAAATGATGCATATGCATTCATTACAAGAATAGGTGTGTGTCTCTATCAACTTATACTTGTTACATGAATATTAAATTATTTAACGCTTTGAGTGCCAGGTCGATTGTTGTATCAACCCAAATACCCTGTGCCACTGCATTCTCTTATATATGCGAGTCGACCATAGCATTGGCCTAACAATTGTTTTAATTTTTTTTTTACAATTTTAATAATTTATTCTTATATTCTTTAACAGACTTATTTTGTAGGTTTAGGGCCGATGAGATCGGCCCCTGGCACTCAAAGGGTTAAAGACATATTATTGACTTACTTCAGTAAATAAAATTGAGCCAAACACTATCTATCCATTGGAGGAATATAACAATCAACTAAGATATTTGAATATTCCAACCACGTCGACAATACCAGAGAACAACACGTTACAAGAAAACCATAGTCAGACATGCTAACGCCACCAAGATAATATTATTGGCCATAAATATAAATTATAATTGAAAATATATTGGTTACATGAATGCACCGCCTCAGAATTCCGTTAAAACAACTAATCCTTAAAATTATTACAAAAAACTACGGCTTATTACTGCAGGTTTTTCATTCACCAAACCAGAAAGCTTCTAAATGCGGATAAAAAATTGGGTTCCCGCCATAAATTATTCAAGTGTGCATGGCCCAGCCATTGTTCATACCTAAACATCGAACGCAATTAACGCGGTCATAATAGTTACATACTACAACTATAATACAGCCATCGAATACACACCCCACGAAAACCCGAAATGTGTTGTCCTGCGAGATATCCCATCCCTATAGCTCAATTTGACACGGCCAGATTAGCATTTCTACAATACAGTAAAACAATAAAGCTTCTCAAATCATCGGCATAGTCAATAGAACTTTCACGAACTTGGACATTCCAACTACAGCTTTGATCGGAATCGGGGTCGCATACAACTTTAACGCGTCACAAAATAACCGGAAAACCAATTATCTATTTATAAAATCCCCATAGGTCCACATATTTCAAAAAATTTGCCCAACAGTATACACCGGTGGCGTTAATAGTGGCTTTATTCTTTATTCGGGGCGCATTATTGAGCATAAACATTACGGTAGTGATTCGGCTAAAAATAGTCACTGTATGTAATTAGTTTATTACAATGACGTGTTTTCTGCCTATTTTGATATCAAATTTATTAAATAACTTATTTTGGCATGACTCGTTATTCCGTTCAAACCACCTCAGTGGAGTGTTTCACATCACTTTAATCATTGATATACTACGTTCTGCTTGTACATGTATGTAAAATGAATAAAGTTGTAGGGGCTGAAAAAAACAGCACGAGGTTGAAATATATACTCACACTGGATCATACATGTTTAATATATACTCACATTGGATCATACATGTTTAATATATACTCACGCTGGTTCATTCATGTTTAATATATACTCACGCTGGATCATACATGTTTAATATATACTCACGCTGGATCATTACATGTTTAATATATACTCACGCTGGATCATACATGTTTAATATATACTCACGCTGGATCATACATGTTTAATATATATTCACGCTGGATCATACATGTTTAATATATACTCACGCTGGTTCATTCATATTTAATATATACTCACGCTGGATCATACATGTTTAATATATATTCACGCTGGATCATACATGTTTAATATATACTCACGCTGGATCATACATGTTTAATATATACTCACGCTGGATCATACATGTTTAATATATACTCACGCTGGATCATACATGTTTAATATATACTCACACTGGATCATACATGTTTAATATATTTATCACGCTAGATCATACATGTTTAATATATACTCACGCTAGATCATACATGTTTAATATATACTCACGCTGGAGCATTCATGCTTGTGTTGATGTTATCATTGTTTGATTTCTCCCGAAGAAGGTCATACAGCCAAATGCTTATTGTTTTATAATTTTGAAGATCCTGCATGAAGCCTTTGATTATACAATGGATTTTTGTCATTCAGTTCTAATGTTCTATTCTTCAAGATTTTATAACATAAGAAGATGACCAGCATAAAAGCCTTCAATTGATTCCATCCATTCATTTGAAGCCACATGGCGGTTTGCGCTCCAAAATACACTTAATATTATTAGCTTTTGAATTTTCCTCAGTATCGAAATAGGTCGGTAAACATCTTAACTACCTTTCTAAGAGCATTATGTAACCCAAAAAACGCATTGAAGTAATGAAAAAACACAACTGTGAATATGGTGTTTGGGTCCCAAACACAAAACAGCCTTTTGCACGACCTGGAACAGAAAAGAGCATTCCGTGGTAGTTTATTCCTGATATGGTAGCAATAAAGAGCGTTTGTCTGACTTCTTGGGAAAAGTTGAAAACGGCTGAAAAATGGCTGTGACTTTGGCAAGTGTTTTTTTCAGATCACACGAAGCCGTTACATCAATAGTTCGTTTGTTTATCGACCTATCATATCCGTCGCTCCAAATTATGTACGAAAAAAATTGGAGGTTCGATTGAGCCATGTCCGTATAAGGGCCACATAAACGAATAGTTTGTTTCTCAGGGAATGTTGTACACAGTGGTGCGGAAGGTAGATGTTTGTATTTATTAATTATACCAAATTGTTTTTGTTCTGATAAGGAAATCAATATCAATTTATTAAAGGTACGGTTGGCCTTGGCGGTGGGTATTATGTGAAAATATTTCCACACGTCATAAACCGCCACAAACAGAAAGAACATCAAAATATAGACAGACTTTGTCCGTATACAAATAAGAAATATCGCACAAACAGTATGTTATTGTCATATGTTTGACCATTGTTATGTAAACAAAAGCATAAAAAGTAACTTTTCTGGCGTTTGTTTATATTATGATGGTAAACATAAAGAGCGTTCTTTGTTGGTGAATTCCTGATAGGGAGCTAATAAAGAGCGTTCGTGCCATTTGGGTGTAATTAGCCAGTAGCATTGTGCTGTGTTCTGTAACACAATCAGGCTCTTGCTTAGGTAAAATATAGTAGGTCTTTATGATAACATGCTGTTTACGCGATGGTCATGGAAAATATGGACGAAACTGTATGCGTTTTAATGTTTTTTCTGTTTACGGTGTTTGGAACAAATATGAATATTTTCGACAATTAAGGCCTCGCGTGCCTTTAACCCAACCATTTCGAGCTCGTATTTCATTGCTAAAATTTTATAAAAATGGATCTCAAATTCGTCGCAATCCTCAATCTTGCAGGTGATTCAGCATCAACGAGAGAACAGAGAATCGACCACACAGTATACGACATCAGTTCACAGCAGAAATATGCTCAGACCGACTGCCTGTATATTCACGATGAGACGTACAATCTCAAGTTTGATGTTGTCAGCTCTATCAGACTCTCCGGTGGAGACTGGGCTAAAGACTTCATCAACATCAGGGTACTATCATATGAACAAGGATTCCAAAAGATCGACGTCTTGGATGATGTGTCGAGTTGGGAGGCAGGTAATGGACGCACTGTTTGTAAGAGATCGCAATGGCCAGCAGCCAAATTAGCTCAATGTGCCACGGACGTTTTAATACTTTTTATACCAAATGGATTTTCCCACTCGGCCGTAAAACGTATAAATAGGAATGGTTTATTATTAATTTGGAGGGGTGTTCAAATAATACTAAAGCAAAAGGATACCAATTAATTGGTGGGAAATGTTCAGATAATAAGTTCAACAAACGATAACTTACTATATGAACATGTACCAAGGGAACTAACTCGCCAATGAGTATTTAGTATATAATGGGTATATAAATTATATTTTGATAGCCAAATAAAAATAATTCTACAGTTAGGTATTAACAAATCTATGTTCTACAGATTGGATAGAAAATTAGGATGCTATTTCATAAAATTACCCAGATATCTAGATATCCATTACTTTCTATAATTCTCACAAGAAAAAAATAGTAATAAAAAACAACCCTCCCTCAATTTCCCATATATATTTGCCAGAGAACCTTCTTTATTTTTAATGGCCGAATATGTACTTTATTCATTGAGTTCGCTTGGAAATAAATATCTTAGGATTATTTCAGTAAAAATATTTATCTTACTTTTTTGCATTAGTGCTCCCTAACTAGAAGATAGTCTTAAAAATGTGAATTTATTTGTCGAATGAGTTAAATAAAAGCACACACAGTAAGCTGCGTTAACTTGTGTATTTGATCACTAATTGACTGTATAATTTAAACAGTATGTATGTATTGACAGGAGACAGACTGGTCTTTGCATCCACTGACTATGATTGGAAACTAGCAGAGGAGAAGACAATAGTAGATTTCGATGACTGCTCAAGCAAACAGTTCAGAATTAACGGTAAGAATGCATGCCATTCCAATTTTTTGTCTTCATTTCTACACTTCTCAGCAGTGTTCGCGCTGCCTTTGGCCGTTCAAATGTGCAAAACAGGGTCCGCGCTGGACCAAAATATACTTTTGCCAAATGAAATATTTTTTGCCAAATTATTTTAGCGTTTGGCAAATGTTATCCCTGATAGTATCATTTTCTGCAACCTTAAGTCTCACATTTCGACACTCGTGGTTTGAACGACTTTTGATATCGATAGAAACAGCAGTTAGTTTATAATTAATTATACTCGCATCTCTTCTGTGGTGTATCATAAAATAATAAGCCAATCACCGAACAAAACAATGGTAGAAGGGTTCATTCATCAGAAGGCCGCATCACAGGAGGATTAGTTATGTGAACACTACCACCACCACACTAAATACTAGTAATCCCTCCAACCGTCGGTACTAATGCTATGAGATTAACTGTATCTTAATAGAGGTGTAAACTTTTTCTTAACCTTATAAAACACAACTAATATAACTATGTTGTAAGAGTTTCCTGAAATGAATGATATTGATTGACCAATATTTTTCAAATTTCTTGAGGAATTCAAAAGTGACTTGCCAAAACTTTTGCCAAATGAAAATATTGTTTGCCAAATGTGTATTATTTTTGCCATTGGCAAGTGGCAGCGCGAACCCTGGCGCAAAATAAATGTTTAAAATAACGTGTCAAATTGTGAAAAATAATGGCTACCCCCCTTGTATATATAGACAGCGTACATAGAAGAAAGTGGCGTTGGCCTCACAAAGCCTTTATCTCTATGTATCTACATGTATATTGTGTCTGTGTTATATGTTTGATTTTTTGAAATAAATATTGTTTAAACCAAAGACTTTATCTACAATAAATTGCATCATATAAGCTTCGTGCGTGATGCCCTAAATGAATGCGCTATATATTGTGTAAGTTATTTCAATATTCTATTATATATTTTACTGATATTGATCCATTTATAGTAAAAGGGACAATATTAAAAAAAAAATGTCGATTTAAGTGGTTTAATTGTTTTCATTTGGCTAAAAAAATATGGGATTGCTAAAATTTTGGCTACTAGTTTGTATAGTTGTAGCCGCAAGTTATTTGAAATTACATGTCATGCCATTCAAATAATTGTCATATTAGTTTAGTATTGATGGATTTCTGTTGCTCTCGATACATGTAGCTGTGTATTTACATCTGTTTACTATGTGCAGCGCTTAGATTTTTCTGTATAGATGCTATAGTTATTTGTGGTTATGTCACAATGTATTATTATGTTATTATTCATTCCATAAATAAATAAAGAATACGAATCATTTTAAACAATGTTTCTGTTATTCATGGGGCCGACTTCTCTGGAGTCGAGTTCGTATGGGGCCGACTACGTATAGGGTTGAGTTCGTATGGGGCCGACTTCACACAAATGCTATAACTTGATCTAAAAACATTTTGATGGAAAAAGTTAAATGTACTCAATCCGATTGAACACCCCTAAATTACAATTTCTTTGGCTTCGGGGGTAAAACATATTTGATTCGAGTCGAGGAATCTACACATCAAAGCTCAGAGTGATCAGATATCGATTTTTGAAGTTTTTTATTTCAATTGTTTTGATTCAGAAACAGGCCCAGGCTCAAAAGGATGGTCTGGTCAAAATTGCGGATGAAGATGCATAACTCTAAAAACAAGTGGTAATACGGCCAAATTTCTTGAATACTCAAGTGATAATACGACAATATTTCGTGAACAAAATGTTGATAAATAACACGGTTTGGGAAATTTGATACCATAGTTGATATTGGTTAGCATTATTTTGTTGCGATTAATCGATTCTGATAACTAAAGCGTATTTTGAAGAAATGTTGTTGTATCTTGATGATATGGGTCCCCTCTGATCGGATTGAGTACCTTTAAATCTACCAAACAGGGAGGAATTAAAAAAAATATTAGTCACCACCGGAAAATTGAAATGACTGCAATAAGAAACTTGAGTCACCACATGCTTCATATTTTACTCAACATGAACACAATCCAACCACATAAACAGTTTTATTATTTTAACCCTTTCTATACTAAATGGATTCTCCCAGTCAGTTAAAAAGTGGACATTGGAATGGTCTATTATTGATTTGGAGAGATGTTAAGGTGATCAAAGCCGAGAACAGATAAATAAAAGTGCAAAAGGAGCCATATTTATTGAGGGAAATGTTTAGATAATATAACTTGAAAAAACTTGTTGAAAATTGCTATGGGATAACTTTTCAACATTTCCTATGAGATAACTACAGTAACTCACCAATGATGATTTTAAAACAATATGTGATATAAAGTTATATAATGGTGTCATAAATCAGACTACTGAATTTATATCGCCATTTATTAATTATATAGGTTATCTGTCGCAATAAGTAGAATGCTGCCCGAATCATAAGTAAAAAAGTCGGCCAATAATTAGAAAGACGGTCGATAAGTCAATGACGTCATACGTATTTAGCTCGATAGGCAAAGAATATTGTGACGGAAAATAGATTACAGTTGCTTTCGGACGAATTACATCTATCCGTATCAATATCATTCCCAGTGGAAACAGACAGTACTGTGAAATCGCTGCAAGTTCTTTACAAAGTTCACAAAAATTAAAATTGCTTGAATATCGTTAATTTAATAAAGTACAGAATTGTATATATCTATGTTCATATATTCATCCCGTGAAACAACGTTTGCCAATGTCGCTAATTAATACAAATACTTATTAATTGGTTGTTTCGTCATTGACCGAGTTATGAGGCCTGGATCTCGACCTCATAACTCGGCCATTGGAAATAACCAATTAAGTACATATAATATAGCGTCATGTCATGTGGATTTCAGGTGGTTTTGAGTATACCCACTATGGAGAAATAAACCATGGTGTTGACATGAGAGGAGAAGTGGGCAAGATTTCTAGAAATATCGTGATCGAGGGAGACATGGAGAGCGCCTGTTACAGCACCACAACACAGGAGGAAACTATATGTACTCTCATCAAGTACGATCATTTTGGCGGACATATGAAGGTAGTTTAATAACAAACTGATTAATAATCAATCTATTTATATAGTGCAGCACGTTAGTTTAACCCTTTGAGTGCCAGGTCCGATTTTTGTATCAACCCATATACCCTGTGCCAATGCATTCTCTTATATACGCGAGTCGACCATAGGTCGCCTCGCATATATAAGAGAATGCATTGGCCTAACAATTTTTCATCATTTGTTATTATATTTTTTACAATATTTTACAATTTTAATAATTTTTTCTTATATTCTTTAACAGACTTATTTTGTAGGTTTAGTGCCAGGGAATCTTACGTTTTTCATGGGCATCAAAATTGTTACTATGAATACTTGGTGATAGTTTTGAGTTATAACATGCCCCTAAGGTTTTAACCAGTTTGTTTTTAAATTCGCTATAGCATGCTTAAGCATACCCCAATTTTATTTTTTAGGGCCAATTTTACAGACCGTAAATTAGGGCCGATGAGATCGGCCCCTGGCACTGAAAGGGTTAAAGCTGACAATACTTGAATTACTGGAACACAGCTAGTAAATTCAATAAATTTCAAGACGATCTTTACTTTGAAGTGTTGTGATCGATTTGCTTGAGATTTTCGTCGATGTTGGTAGAATGATAAATTCCTCCAGTTGGCATAGCGCCTGAGAACTAACTTATCAGTTTCACGTACCCCAACAACTACATAATTTGTCTTTAATGTTGGAAACACCCTAATACATCTTTCCTATCACGTCAATATTATGTTCATGCTGGTGTATATTCAGTTATATATCGTTGATATTGAAGCGGTATGGTGTAATGCATGGGTTAAATATCTGCCGATCATAATCGGCCTCTCGTTTGTGAACTGCATTGGTACCCTATTACTCAAAAATATGGAATAACACGTTGTGATCTGCGAATGTTCGAGGTAGACACTGAATCAGTCCGCTTATTCAGATATTTTTGATGTTGTCTCGTTTTGCTCTAAATATTTTTAATCTGAATATCTAATTTATGTATTTAATTAAAATGGGCGTTTTCGTACCTCTCGAGATAATAGTTTTTATCTTGAACATTACTCCATTGTAGTTGATGATATAATATGAAATTAAATTAAATTAACACTAATTAATATATGAAGCTCTTTAGATACATAATTATTGGTGACTTCTTCATTTTTTTTGTCATGAGACACAGAAATTAACGACGGTATACAATCACCACCCGATTCGATTCGAGATTTGATTCGATACCGATATCGAAACTGAGATTCAATATCGGAAAGAAGATTCGATATCGTCGATGCAAAATCCCCGATTCACAGGACACTAATAGCAAGCTTAGCTGATATTGTTTGTTATCTCATAGTGTTGACATGCTCTGTGTTTCCTTTACCATCACTGGATCTTCATTTCTATGTTGGAAATTGTTAAGAAGTTTCCAATTTATCTACTTGTTGTGGTCCGTATTTTCCTATTCAGATTCAAAGACATTTTGCAAAAGTTGAGATATCCGGAGTTGAGTTTTACCACATGGGTCAAGCTGCATTTAAAGGTGAGAAAGTGTTGCTGGTAGCAGAATATATAGCCACACATAATGTTATAATAATATTTAAACATTATCACTAGCATTATCAGTGTGGGTAATTCATCACAGTTTGGGCATATGTTTTTACATCAGGACATTGTTGAGCTAATAGTAATAATATTTTAATAAAAACGTTAAAAATAGTAAGCTTGAGAAAAAAGATGGACACTTTTTAAGTTTTTATGATACAAAAAGCTACTGTTTCCTCACTCAGCATGAGGAAAGCTCTTCAAAAAGGCTACAACAACTACATGATCTCTCACTATGCTGCTTTTATAAAATATCCTAAGTCCAGATAGAAGTGGGATTGCTTAATAAAAAATAAAATAAAAAAATAAAAAAAAGAAGAAGCAAATGATCCAGCCCTTTCTGCCGAAAACCCGCACATTATCTGCTTATAATAGAACATGAGAGCATTTTAGTCACATTATCAACTCTTAATGTTATCTGCTTATTTCATAATCAAATAATCACATAATGTGTTTATTGCTCATTATAGGTCGATTATGTGCGTATTTGCGCGAGGATATGTTGAATTACCATTACATTTTCAAATACCTATTATATTATAAAAGCTCAGACGATAACATACATCTTATGTCCAAGAAACATTTATACTGCAGCAACTAAATACATAGTCTGAACACCATGCAATCAACCGTATGGATTCTTAAGTCCGAAACCACGAAAAACACTTTCTTGCAAAAATGGTAGAAATTGTGTGTAAATATCATGTCAATGTTATGTTATGAATGTTTTCCAGATTCAAACCCTATCCACTTCTCTATGTGTGATGATGTTGATGGGGCCATTGTCTCGAACAATGCCATTCATCATTCTTTTGCCAGACTGGTGAACATCCGTGGAACTGATGGACTTGAGGTAAGAAAAGTTACACACAACTTCACAAAGATATTTTCAGATACTGTCTAGCCCATCCTGATCGAGTCCTTATATAGTATAACACGCTGCCCATCTAAGCCATAGAGATGTAGGTCCGAGCTAGCTGTTTCTTCCAAAAGTGTATATATTTAATATTATACATATAATGGATTTTGGGATTGGGTGGGATTCGAACCGCACCTTGCGACTCAAAGTCCGACGTTAATATCACACAGCCATCGAATCGACCCCACCACATCAAACGTCGCACTTAGGGCAACATATGCACATTTTAAGGCCTCTGTGTTAGATATATGCTAGATATTTGGCACAGCTGCATGTTTCATGCACTTGTCTCCGAGACAGCGGCCATTTGAGCTTCCTTTTTTGGGTCACTTTGGTGGTCGTGTTGTATTGACGTCGGACTCTAAGTCGCAAGGAGCGCTCGTCGTCACGGGAGGCGGTTCTAATCCAACCCAATAAAAAACATTCCACTGTCTCAATAACCCATGCAGCTTCTAAAATTGACGCCTTGTGTGCTATATATGTGACCCGCCATATCCAGTCGGAATTCGGGATTTTTTTTACCCTGTGCCAATGCATTCTCTTATATATGCGAGTCGACCATAGGTCGCCTCGCATATACAAGAGAATGCATTGGCCTAACAATTTGTTACAATTTTAATATATATGACTTTATTTTTATTTTATGTCCTAAAAATTGTAAGAAACATTTATTTAAAAAACATGATAAAAAATTGTTAAGAGAATGCATTGGCACATGGTAAAACAATCCCGACTTACGACTGGATTTGATATGGCGGGTCACATATAGTCCCAAGCACGAACAAAGGGCAACGCTCATCGTGTCTCAAAGACAATTACATATGACATGTAGCTGTGCCAAATATCTACCATATATTTAATATTATATATAGTTTTTCAAGTTATATACCCCAACTTTTCGAAGAAAATTAGTGGTATACTATGTAAACTGGATTGACTTTGTCTATTATTCTGTCCCTTTGTCATTGATGATCGCACTTTCTGTTCTTTTGTCTTCATTAATTCTGGCAGCCATATATTTATATTTACAACTGAACATAATGTTCTAGAACAGAATAGGATCGACGATCTCTGCTTGTTATACTGTTCTGTTTTGTTTAGAGAAGTAAGTAGGATACACATTAAGGCATGTGCATAGTTAATATCTCTCCCTTACGGCCATTCTAGTGGCCTTTCCAAGTGGAATGATAGCTCAGGGCGTTGCAGCGTTGACGCGAGCACGCGACGTGCTGTCGCCAACATATTGGTTACAGTATGAGAGTTTGGTAATGTAATAGGAAACCTCTTTACTGTATCCAGTTTATATATGTATTTCATTTCAACATTCCTGCGTTTATGTAAGTTATTGAGTTCACCTTCTATCACTGTCACTCGCATGTCTTCATGCAAATGGTTGTGTGAATTAAAGTGTTCTCCAACAGGAAGATCAACATTACCAGAAGTGAAGGAGAAACGTTTTCCATTCATTCTTCTGTAGATTCTGGCTCGTTTCACCTACACAATACACCAGCACAGTTGGTGTAAACTGTATTTATTCCATATTATTCATTATTATATATTACAAAACACAAGACAAATATTCGACAACAAGCTTTAAGCTTTTGGGAGTCGTTTCCGATTGGCTTGTGACAAGGTCCATCCTGTGAGAGTGATTTTAAAACATTTAAAATTGTTTCAAGTAAATGGGGGCTTCAGGTTTAAAATTGTTGACGTTTTATCCCGTGTACTAGTCTACTCACAGGATGGGCCGGTTCGATAGGTGTTTCAAGATAAGGTAGTTTCATATGAAATGATTTGGGTTATGTGGGAGTATGTTGGAAGGGTATGATGGTTATCAGATGAATATAAAATAGTTTTATATGGAAATATTTTATTTATGTGAGTTTAGGGGATTCAGGTGGATGTCGGTTATGATAAGGGAGGTGAGGAGTGAAATGGTGATATATCTTGTGAAATGGTGATATATCTTGTGAAATAGTGATATATCTTGTTGGCAGTATAGGGGATTTTGACGAGTGTGGATAATCTGTTGTGTCAGATTATGCACTGGTTGGGAATCTGACCTTGCTTCTGATCCAACGTCACATCATTAGGGGACGTACTTGTATTGTCTATTCTTCTAAACTGTATAACATACCGTGATAATAAATTGCTGTGGTTTTGCAACAGTGTCCAATTTGTAATCCATTATCGTATCTTATAGCTGACTAACCAGGACAGTTGATACATGGAATGATCACGTCAACGTTTCAACGTGCTGAGCTATCATTCCACTTGATTGATTGATTGAGAGTTTAATGTACAAGAATACATAATAAATAGATAGCAAATAAATAAAACGAAATTACCAAGTCTGCACATCGAAATATGTAAAGTAGCTTTTAGCATAAGATTTTTCATTGATACGGAATTTATAAAATTTGATGAATCGCGCATGGACATTTGTCATAGAATGTCATCCCGCACCAACCGACAGCTTCGATCCACAAATACTGTTTTTGTCTTTGAGAGTTAATCGTTTCTCATCAATCATTTGGTCAAATTTTGAAAGCTCACACTTATACCTCTCTTTCTGCGAGTCGAAACATTGGAGTGACTTTGGCGAGTTTAGTTTCGAAGCAACATGATTCTTGTTTTGGAACAACAGGATTAGCTTACATAGATTGTTTCGGAAGAAACGTCTACAGGTTCTGGAACAGGAATATCAGTCGCCTCAACTAGTGTTGCTAGTTATATACTGGCGAGTGTGGAGACTCTTTGTCTGAGTGCTGGCATCAACACACTTTTTTGTAGACACGATTGCTGAGTATGTGACCTGTGGAATAGATGATCAAAGACCAACTAATTTCTTAGCATCTATATATGATAGATGCTTCTCAGGTTTACATCGTTGAATGTTGAATTAATAGTCTCGAATGGGACATGAACGATCCATAGCAGCATGTGAACCATGACAGTTTGAACTTTTATTAAGATTCGTGCAATCCTTATGCTCATGACCAGAAATAGAACATCGTGCACATATGATTTCTTTACTTTTACGTGACAATGGCCATGGCCTATCCCTAACATTTAAAACATCACAATGGCTTTGGAACAAATGTGCTTAAATCCATCTCCATATACCCAACCTTCAATGTTGGTGGATGTTCGCTCCGATTGAAGGTCAGAATATAACCATTCAAAGGAATTTTTTGTCCATCAACTGTCTTTGTAAATCTACTGACTTATGTAACTCCCTATGAAGCTAACTCAGCCAATATCTCTGAATCAGACGAGTCAGTTATATCACTATTTCTGAACACAGTTCTGCTACTGTTTAATGTCTTGTGGTGAGTAATCAAGACTGGTGTTTGTGCAATAGATGTTAATTACATAAGAGTGTCAGCTGTATTTTTTCTTAAACATTCGATAAGAAGAGAGCCACTATGTGGCCCAGTCCTGATCGGTTTGACATATTTTAATTGCCTGGCTATGCTTTATAGATTTTTATCAATCACAAATACAGAAGGTTTCTTGACATTTTGATCAAAACCAAGTGCAAGTACTGATGATAGACCTCAGCATCAGTGGAACTTAGCGGATGGTCAATCTTACGTTTTGGTTTGTTTTGAGTTGCCATTTAAAAGCAGATAATCGACAACTAGCCCATCAGCCGCCTCGGACTACCATTCGAATTATGGTCGGGTCAACAACTATTACATAGTTGTAGCGGTGTATATAGCAGCCTCCTGGTACATCACCGCAGTGAGACAGGCGTGAACAGTACAAGATTGGAAATTTGGACAGTCATGAAGACGAAATGCAAAGAGACATGATACGAAAGAAACAACAGAAAACAGAACACACACATAGACACCAGAAACGAAATAGAATAGATGGGAGAAATGTAATCTGAAACAACGTGGAGAGGCGTGACTATCCGATTGATTGAGTCGGGTCAATTAAACCACCCATCTTGAAGAGATGTAAAACCAAAGAGGAATATGAGCTAAGGGTTATCCGCAGGTCGATATCTCACGTGATACGGCCGCTCTAGCACCTCCATGACTCCTACACCACACCTCATGGGATGCATCCCACGGCAAATAGTGCCACATTAGGGCTTCTTATCACTCGCAGTGGGGCGGTAGGCGTATTCTACCCTGGCCCGCACGGGGAATCATTCCACTGGAAAAGGCCACTAGCATGGCCATAAGCTAGTGTTATTAAACTATAAACAAATCGTAATGTGTATACTATTTATATCTTGCAACTATCAGAATAAGCTTGTGTGGCTATGCATATAATTGTTTTGTTTAAAGGTTTACAACAATGTTGGCTATCTACACATGGGACATGGATATATTCTGGTGGATAGTGCTGAACAACGCAATATTTTCGACAGAAACTTGGGAATAGGGACAATGCAAGGAATGCATACATTTTCAGAAATGTACAAAACATGGGCTCGTGCTTTATTTCCACAATGGTCAGCAGTATCCGGATATGGCTAGTGAGTGTTATTTCTAACGCCAATTGTTTTTATTTTTTACTGCTTTACGGATGCGCCGACCAAGTTCTATGTGGCCCGACAAGGAAATAAAAACAGATAAGTAGATCCCTTAGAAAATGTTAAGATATTAAGTTCAACAAACGGTCATAGACATTTTTAAAAACTTATTATCTGAACATTTCCCCACCAATTAATATGAATCCTTCTGCACATGTATTATCTGTTGGCTACTTATTTTCCCATGACACCCCCCCCCCCCAGATGAATAAGGACTTTTTCAATGTATACATTATAACTGAATGCGGGAGTCCATTTTTGTTTTAGAAAATAGAATGTTAAACAAACTCTTTATTTATGGATGTTTTCAATATTCAATAATCTGAGCTAGGTTTCAAATAAAAGTACGGTATTTGAATTTTGTGATATACATACGAATACTGTTCTCTGTAAGTGACATACAGAGAATTATGATGACACAATTAACACCTTAGCGAATGCCAAAAAAAAGGATTCAAGCATTTTTATTTTTTCGACCGACCCTACCAAAACAAGGTTTAAAAATTCCGTAAAGCAGAAAAATAAAACAGTTTGGCCTAACCGCAATTAGGAAAACATGTCTGTTTTCCAGCTTGCATTTTGGGTTCTTTGGCAATTTAACACTAAAGTGGAAAATGTCATTGCTAACAGTCGTATCATTTTTGACACAATTGAGAAAATATTTTGTTAGCTTGCATATTTTAAATCCCAATTTCATAATTCTGTTGATGATAATTTATTTGGTTATTGCAAAAATGTAAAATGATCAGAACATTAACAATAAGGTGCCAGAATTATATAGTATATATTTTTATTCATACTTTTCATTCCAAAAATAAAATTCGGCTTAATATCGACATAACTCTTTTATATATGTTTTGATTCCTACTGTTGATTCCAAAAATAATGTAAAATACCACTTTAAATCGACTCAGTCTTCAGTATTTCTTATATACTTGTGATTTTTATTTCAGTTACCCTGCAACATTCTGGATATCTCACCCAAACAACTTTCTCCGGAATAACGCAGCTGCTGGTTCAGAGGTGAGAATTTATTAGGTGTCTGGTGCTTGCTGGTCTTCATTTCCATTTACCAATCAAGGCTCGACTAAGTGCAGCCATTTTCTCATAGAAAACCACGTGGTGCCAGAATAAGAAAGACAGCATGCATATAACATGCATATTTACTGAAGCTAACGGTATAAGGAGTAAATTTTCGGTAGCTCCAATGCCTGTAAAATTGATTCTTGCGACATAATTGCATGCTATTTACAGGTAAATATCGATAGTATCGCTACAAGTGGAACTATATAGTTTTTGCTTCTCATGTAGTTAGCTGTGGTACATATGCATGTTATATGCATGTTTCCGTTCATATTCTGACATCATATAGGGTTTTCTATGAGAAAATGCCTGCAAAACATGCCGTGCAAACTTGCCAGGGTATGAACGTACCCAGAGTGTACATACCCAGAGTGTACGTTCATACACTTGCAAGTTTGCACATAGTTGTTTGCAGGCATTTTCTCATAGAAAACCCTATGGCGCCAGAATATGAACAGCAAGATGAATATAAAACTACATAGTTTTTTCATTCTCATGTAGTTCGCTTTGGCATTAATGCTTTTTACGGTTTCTCGCACATTGTAGCTTTCTATATCGAAATGCCAGCAAAAGATTGCCTGTCAAATTTACGAGTGTATGAACGCACCCTAAGGCTTTAACCATTTCTACATTACATGCATCTCCCATCAGTTAGAAAATTATAAATTGGAATAGTCTAATAATCATTTGGATGGACATTTCAGGTAATAGTAGCAAATGATTGACATATGAAAAGCTAATGCAAGTGCAGAATGATTCACATCCATTGGTGTAAAATATTCAGATAATAAGTTCAACAAACGACCTGCTGGTTGAACTTATTACCTGAACATTTCCAAAGGTAACTGGTCATCAATGAACTATAAATGGCATTTCTGATGCACACATCCAAATGGAATATAAAGAACATTGGCTAAAAAAACTTCCTCAAATAGGTTGACGAACAGAATAAATGATTGTTTGGATAAGATGCAATAGCACATTAGTCACTAAGTTAAAGTAGTAATATTTAATGAACATATTTTTTGTCTCATTATGCTTTATATTTTCAGAGGTTTGGTATTATATACATGTTCGCTGATAAGCCATTGGGCGATTCCGAGGCTCGGCAAGCCGAGAGAGGACTCGTTACACCAGGCAGCACATGGAAAGTCTCTGCTCGTGAATTCAGCAACAACGTGGTTCATTCCAATGGTCATGTAAGATAATCCTCATATTACTCCATTTCTCTTATTTAAATCTATGCAGTATTATTTATTACACATTTGCAATTGAAAAAACAGTCCAATGCAAACATTTATGCGAATACAAATGTGACCCGCCATATCACATCCAGTCGTAAGTCGGGATTTTTTTTACCCTGTGCCAATGCATTCTCTTATATATGCGAGTCGACCATAGGTCGCCTCGCATATATAAGAGAATGCATTGGCCTAACAATTTTTTATCATGTTTTTTAAATAAATGTTTCTTACAATTTTTAGGACATGAAATAAAAAACATCCATTACCCTGCAGGGATCCCCACACATATATAGAAGCATATAGAAGAGTGTCGTCTGCTCATGTTTGTCTGGGGCTCTGTATGGGTAAAATTATAAAATTGTTAAAGAATACAAGAAAAAATTATTAAAATTGTAAAAAACTGTTAGGCCAATGCATTCTCTTATATATGCGAGGCGACCTATGGTCGACTCGCATATATAAGAGAATGCATTGGCACAGGGTAAAAACAATCCCGACTTACGACTGGATTTGATATGGCGGGTCACAAATGGATAAATAAGATGGTTTATTTGTAACCATCTCATAATACAAAAGGCTAGATTGATTGGAAATTTGTGTGTTTAAGATAGAACTTTATTATGTACTTGTGAAACGGTAATACATGATTAAAATGTGTGATATGACACCGATAAAGGGAAGGTTGAAAGAATGTATCCATGTTCCTATAACACAAGAAATTAAAGGCCCACTTAATTTTCGAACCCCCAGATCACATACATAAAATATATGCCATATTATATACCATTTGAAAGTGGAAGCTCCAAAACATTGTATTATCAACTTATCCTGTGTAATAAACTGTGAACATGTTGTTTTTGTTGAAGTTATCGACTTGCTTTTGTACTTAAGTGTCTTTTGGATTGTTGTCCAAAGTGTACTCTTTCCAATGTAGGGGGAATAACTCTATATCCTTAAGATAGTGTTATTCCCTTTCCATTTAAAAGACATTTTTATTTTGAATTATGTTGCATTCTGGGAGCCATAACGGGGGAAATCTTTCTATCATTTCGGCTGTTTTCTATTTCTCTATGGGCATCTTCTGATACACAAACGTTTCAAATGGTGATAAATTATATATAGTATTTTAATCATATTTTATGGCATAGATTGTTATTAAAACCGTATATCAAGGCACTATAACAAAAATAATCGGTGACTCGATAATTAAGTGGGCCTTTAAGAGACTCTGTTAAAGATACGGGCGGCGTTGACGGTGGGTATGCTGTTAAAATATTCACCTCCGCCAAAAACCGCCATAAACAGGGGGGGGGGGTAGGAAAAAAAAATTCAGGCACGTATGGCATTTTTTCCCTTTCGATCATTTTTTGTACCCACCCACCCCCACCGCTAATTTTTTTCCGTTTACGGCAGTTTTTTCCGACCATTTTTTGACACCCACCCCCCCCCCCCTTTAACACTAAAACAGAGATTTGCGGGGGAAATTCACTGTAAACAGCTGTATATGAATTTCTGTGCATACTTTTTATCATGGATGTTAACATGGACATGTAAATAGGAATGAGTCATTTTGAGGTCATTCGGCCAAAAAAACATGGCTGCCAGCGGCCATCTTGGATTTCAAAATTTGCAACAAAATACAACACGATAACTGCCTGCAGTCAGTTTACCAGTTAGAATTACATTATTTCTCTCATTCAAAGTGGTTTTGAAGCCCAACTCATTGCCAAAACACTAAAAAAACAAGCAGAATTTTATTTTTAGTTGCGGAAAAAATTGCTTGTTGGTGGCTTTGACCCCCCGCTGCCATAAACAGAAAGAATTGTAAGACATAGACATACCTTGTTCTTATGCCAATCAGAAATATGGCATAAAGAGTATGTTATTGTCAATTCCCCCCTTTTGTTATGTAAACAAAAGTAATAAAAAAAACGTTACGTTTCCTGGCTTTTGTTTAGATCCGGATATGGTAACATAAAGAGCGTTATTTGTTACTGTTTTCCTGATATGGAAATAATAAAGAGCGTTTATATAATTTTTGTGTGATTAACCAATAGAATTGCGCTGTGTTATGTAAACAGAAGCACAACTTCTGTAACAAGAGTAGTCTCTTGTTTACGTACACCATCGCACGTCTTGACGACCATATACTATTTTACGCGCTGATTATGTTTGGCATATGAGCGGAACTGTATATATGTTGGTGTTCCTTCTGTTGATGGCGATTTGAACAAATATAAATATTTCTGCAACGAACGCCGCCCGTGCCTTTAATGTCAACCCAGTTATAAACTACATGACATGTTTCTGAAATATGCAGATACGTGGTTGGTGTGGCTTCTTTCAAAATTAACCTGAACAATTGATAACTAAGACAACCAATGGATGCGAATATTTTCCGGAATTATTTTTGTCAATTTCAAACTCACACACAATGGTTAATCTTGAATTAAAAATGTTAATAACACGCGTTCAGAGAGGTGAATTTTTAATAGGTTGGAAACCTTTCGACAGTTTTATAGCCCAGTGCTTCGCGTGTCCAACTGGTAATGGTGTGAACACAGCGCCGTGAGTTCGCTACCCGCCGGTGGATTGTTGAGTCTCCCGCAACAGTGGCTTGGTCAGATTAGCGATGATGTTCAAATATCGCACCAAATCGTGACCCTTGAGCAAGGTCACTCGTACTGCGACGGCTTCTTCGTACCTAGTCGCGAAATAGGCACCCAGCGTGTTGAGAGAAGCGTAAGTTCGTGACAAGGTTTCAGTATGTACGAGTGCATGACTCGCAACTCTATTGAAGCACCTGTGAAATGGTAGCACACATTAGACTCGGCATTGCTCAACAATTGGGGTAATATTGTAACTGTTCTAGCGCGTGTAGGGGCTCATATGATTGAGCGCTATATAAAAACTATCGCGTATTGTACCCAGACAAAAAATCTAGGGACTATTATAATCAGTCCATGTGTCCATCCGATGTCCGCATGATAACTTGAGCAATATTCAACATATTTCTTGATATTTGGTTCACTTTTGAGAAGACGCAAGCCAAATTCGAATTTGTTCACGGTCCGATGATTTTTTTTACGAAGATTTGCCCCTTTTCGACTTAGAACTCGCTGTTGTGTGTCGTGTTGTCCTCATGATAACTTGAGCAATATTCAACTGAATTTCTTGATATTTGGTACGTGGTTCACATTTGAGAAGACACAGACTTGGTCACGGTCCGATGATTTTTGACGGACCATTTTTGATTTAGAAATCGCTGTTTTCTTGTTGTCCGCATGATAACTTGAGCAATATTCAACTGAATTTCTTTATCTTTGGTACGTGGTTCACATTTGAGAAGACGAAATCCAAGTTTTATTTTATTCGACTTAGAAATAATATTTGTGTCGTCTGAATTATAGAGTGAGCAATCCTCAAAATAATCTCTTGATATTGAGAACGTGCAAGACATCGTTCATTTGCAGTCAAATGTTGCCATAATTTGACTTTGTTCTTTATAAAAGCCAACGTCCCAAAAAGCCATCTCGATTCGGGGGCGTGGCGTCTACGACCTTTTATTATTATATTACTATTGAGTCTGTTCTCCCGAAAAGAACCACATTATCTGCTTATAATAGAACTAATTTTAGGTAGATAATCTGCTTAGAATAACCTCATTTTGAGTCGAGAATGTGCTGAAAATGAGAACATTGTACTCATATTATCGACTCATAATAATACGATTCTAAGCAGATAGTGTGCGGACAATGACACAAATAAGCCAACTCACAATTTTTCAGGTGTACGCTCTTTAACAGGTATTTTCACTGTGGCCTGCGCCATAAATGAAATAACGGGTTAGAGTCCATTATTGGCTTATTTCAGAATCAACTAATCACATTACGTACATATTTCACATTATAGGTCGATTATGTGCGTATTTCCGCGAGGAAATGTTGTACTATTATTTTAGGCCAAAATGTTCACCAATATGTCACGTCCACTAACAGCATAAACCTTGGACAAATTATTTATATATAATGTATAACTTATCGATTAGCAGCATTACTCCCTTTTTCAGAGTGGCTTGTTTTCTGAAGGTAGGTTGGCATATGAAAATCAAGTTCAAAGTGGCAAGCAGGTTCCAGAACATGCATGCATATACGGTGGGACATGGAGTCCTATAGCAGACAGAGCATTGACATTCAATAACTTTGAAAGGTAACCACCGTTTTAGACGAGCAATGAAAGTCATCATTATTAGGCATTGTTGTTTATTTGATTTTTTAATCACCATCTCAAGATATAAATAAATACACAGGCAAAATAACTTAATTCTGTTGTTGAACTTATTGTACGAGCAGTTCTACATGATATGATCAAATGGTAATTCAAAATGCCTGCTTATAATATTACATGAATATCACTACAATTGAAGAATAGATCATTCCAATTTATTCCAGTTATTCATTTCCATTTAGTTTCTATATTTACTGTTCTAAATTTCCCTTCTAAAACTATGGTAGCCTATGGTTTACTATAGTAAATTATTTTACATGTATATTGTTCTATAATATGCCTGATGTGGTCTTCTTCAGATAGTATTCAGTGTTCTGTGTATGTCCGTATAAACTTTCCACCTCCTGCCATCGCTCAGACGTGGACACCCATTAAGATCAGTTAAATTCTGAGTATACGTTTGTAGGATAACAGGCTATAAGAACAGAGAGCAGCATGTATGGCTGAGGGGAGCGGGACACAGAGTAAACAGAGCAAGGTCAGTTAATAAATTCACTAGACTATTTGTTGATGACTGACTTTTGATGACTGTGTGAAGCCGAGGCCCCAGTCTGCTTAGGCCTCATCTTCTCTGGAACGTATCTTCATTATCAAATTAACAAGTTCGTTATAGTTTCTTTGGAAAGTTTCTTTTTCTTTTTTAGTTTACTTTTTTCTACATACTCAAATTTTCAGACGACATAATGCATACTCGAGTTGTCCAATGGGTGCACATCTCATTCTGAAACTTAAATCTGTGTCTAGCAGATGTCTCCAATATCAGCTGTGGTCATGCAGAATGAGGTCCATAGAGGATGAATCTAGTGTGGGTTAGCGTAAATGCACCATCTATGCGTTTTATTTTACTTATTGTCTAAACATTTCATAAGGGAACTACTCGTCAATTATAATTTAGTATATAAAGGGATAAGACACAAATATGTTTTTAATTAATTATTATAATCACTGACTATATTCTATTTAACAGCTTTTCAGACTCCAGTCGGGGCTTGACATTTTCCTCCACACCGAGCAGCAGATACAACGAAGTCGCAGGGTCTGTATTCATCGGTGAATCAGACAATATCGGAAAACAGTGGACATATACAAACACCAAAACAAACCCCAGATCAACATTCAACCTACCGAGAACTCTACCGTTTCGATGGTCACCGTATGTATGACGAAGATTTCTAATCAGTTTAGTTTACTAATAATAATAACCATGTTAAGTCACATGTAAGAGGGTATCACCCCCTCCCCCTGAATCCTGAATACCAGTTAATTTTGGGGGGTGAATCCTGAATACATGTCAAGAAATAATATGCGATAAATTACATACAAATTGACTGTTTTAATATACCGGTTAATTAAAAGTTTGGAATTGGAACACAAATCAAATATAGTTACCGGACGCTTTCCGGTTAACGACCGAAGAGAAGCCGGTCGCGTTATGGGCGTTATGAGGCCGTTATGATACGATTAATGATACTTTATGATGGCATGGTGGTCAAATATGCCCAAGAAGCTATTCTACCCACTTATTCATACAGATAACTAGCACAAAATATTATTTTGCGCCATCAAAACCTGCGTCCAAGATGTTTTGCTTGAACCCGAATACCAGTTAATTCGTGGGTATGAATCCCGCGTACGGCTTCAAAACACCCTGAATCCCGCGTACCGAAAGGGGGGGGGGGGGGTCATACCATCATGTATGTGTAAGTCGTAACGTGTGTTACTATGGTATTGCTATAGAGATATATCTGGCATTAAAAGTATTGCGGGCGATACCTAAATCGGTATAGCAACATGTAGCAAAATATGTAAACGATCAGACACAAAATATCTTAACCAGTTCTGTACTGAATAGATTCTCCCATTCAGTTATAAAAAATATATACATTGGAACGGTCTTCTATTCATTTGGAGGGGTGTTCGTGCAATAGAGAAAAACAGATAATACAAGAGCAGAATGATTCATATTCGTTGGTGGGAAATATTCATATAATAAGTTCGTTTGTTGAAATTATTATATGAATATTTCCTAAGGGATAACTACTCATCATTGAGCATTTAATATAGAAATGGTTAGCCGAATGACTGTATACATGTCGCAAGACGCATGCATTTATTGTGTGATGCAGGTAATTTTGTTGGCAATATCCAACATATCATCGTGCAAATAGGTTAACATCAGACCTAAATATTCACATTAAAAGTTATTGTGGTGCATTGACGGTAACATGGTGTGACATTGACAGCTTGGAGTTTATGTTCAACCGAGTTGCGAAGCGACGAGGTTGAACATACGCTCCAAGTCGTCAATGTCACACCATGTTACCGTCAATCCACCACAATAACGTATATGTTCTGCCGACGGTCATGGTCATTCTTAAAAATTTGAAATTTATTCCGAAAAATGATCAGAAAATGTCAAAATCTCCTATCGCTCTCGCCATAACGTTGTTCAACGTAAATGACGTCATGAAAAAAGCAGCCAGCGAGAGACGATGAAACGGTTGTCTTGGTTTCCCTTACGTTGACGCATCGAGACTAATGCAGCTTAGGAAATATTCATATAAGAATGAAGGAAAGAAAAGAAGCATACAACCAATAATAAAAGGAGATGGCAGTGTGGTGAGTAAGATGAAGATATCACGGAAGAGATGTTAAAGGTGTACGGCAAGGAAATTTTTGAATTCGGGATGGGAATTGGATAAAAGAAGTGGAAGATGAAGTAGTGAAGATAACGGAGGAACAAAAGAAAGAGATAAAAATCAGAAACTATTCACCCAGTGGAGAATAAAATGGAGACATTCAACTGGAGGAAGTGGAAATGGCAATTAAAATGATGAAGAATGCATCGGCACCAAATCCAGATGAAGCTGTATATACAGACATTGTAAAAAGGGCAGGGTGTAACCTACACAAAGCAATTTTCGTCATTATATCAACTGCGTGGGAAACTGGGGAGATTCCAAAAGCAATCAAAAGAGATTGGAAGAAGATGATTCCTAAGCCAAACAATTATGATTACCACAAAGCTAAAGCATACAGACCCATAACACTTGAAAGTATTATTGGGAAATTGATGGAAAGAGTAGTCCAGAATAGACTTAATTGGAAGATGGAGGCATGGGGAGGAATGGCGAATACACAAGATGCTTACCGGAAATTGGGGAGCTGTCCCAGTGGAGTACTCAGGATGGTACAGGCGGTGTACAACGGATGGAATGAAGGAAATGCAGTTGTAGCTACGATAATGGATTATGAAAGTTGCTATGAGAGAATATGGAGAGGAGGATTGATGAAGAAACTGATAGAGATGGAAATTGATGGCAGGATGCTGTGTTATCTGAACGACTATCTGAATGAAAGACAGTACACAATTACAGTGAATCAACATACGTCACAGGCTTTTCAGTCAACAATTGGAATACCACAAGGGTCGGTGATTTCACCTTTACTATGCAATGTATACACTGAGGACTCACTGAAACATTTGCAGAGGGAGTCACACAATGAATTTGCAGATGACACAGTGATATGGTGGGGTGGGAAGGATGTAATTGAGCTAAGTGTAAGGGCACAGAGAGATATGGATAAGATAACAGACACTTGGTGCAATAAATAGAATATGAAGATTTCAGCTGAAAAAACAAAGGTGATGATTTTCAACCCACCCAGGAAAGAAGTTATGAAAGACATCAGTTTGAAGATAGGTGGAAACAAGGTTGAAGTCACAGAGTGCCAACGGTTACTTGGAATTGTGGTAGACAAAGAGCACATAAGGCATATTAGCCCGGTCAGTTAACCGAAAAATCGTGACTGACCGGATTAAAGCATGAAACTTGGTACATGTGTTACTTGTCCCAAGTGAAATATTTTGGGTGGGGGGTGCCCGGGCTACCTGTCACCGATAAGTAGTAAATCTGGTTTCCATGGCAACGGTATCTAGAAAATGAGAGAACATGGGAAATGTCATTTTGCGAAGAGCAAGCTGGCAGTATGAGTATTAAGACTATGTAGATGGGTAGTACTATTGATTGTCAACATAATGCTACAATTTTTTGGGAGCGATGGTGTCAAGGTCAATCGCAAAAGGTCAAGGTCATTTGATAAAATGGCATTTTGCAACTAGTTATTCTACATTTTTCCGGCCATAATGTACATATTTTCCCAACTATTATCACACATGAACTATAAGCATAATCACATATGAATTTCCTTCAAAATGAGTCATTAGCACACTGCTATGTGTATTTCATTGTCCAGTTACAAAATTTTAATGCCATGCATTGACATGAATTGCCAATTTTTTTTTACATTTGCGTTGATTAGCTTTGAAGTTGTAAACGGCCCAGTCAATTAACAAAAAAATCGTGACTGGCCGGATTAAAGCATGAAATTTGGTACATATGTTCTTTGAACAAACAGTAAGCTTTTTGGCGGGGGGGGGGTGCCTGGACTACCACGTTCTGGTGAGGAATAAATTTGGTTTCCATAGCAACGGCATCTAGAACATGGGAGGAAACTGGAAATACCTCTTTCTGTGAAACTAATTGGTACTATGTTTGATATTAGTATCTAAGTTGAGAATACAAGTGATTGGGCACTTCATAATATAAATGGGGAGAGACATTTGTGTCAAGGTCATCCATTAAGGTCAAGGTCATTTAATAATATGTTCATTTACATCAAGCAATTCTACGATCACCTGCCCCTAAATGCATTTATTTCGCAAATAACCCCAAACCATGTAATTTATGAAGAATCGGAGGTTTCTTGCCTTCAATTTGTTGTATGAACTTCCTTATAGATGTATTTCGTTTTCCAGTTTGAACTATTTGAATTGTCATAATCAGGGCCAGATTATGATAATTTGTTATCTGAGCTGCCCATCTTTGCCATAGTAATAGCCTGTCATTTGTAATAAAAAAATGGGTTTCGTAAAATGTTTTGTGAATTTCAGCAACATATGTTTTCATAAAGCCAATATACTGGAGACATTGGAAACCAACGTTAACAAGCTTCTTATCACTTAGTTTCCTACAATTGGTGTTACCATAACAACAGTGTGTGACTTCGTAGAATTCTGGAAAATTATCATATATAAAGTATATTGGTGACAGGACTGGACTTATTGGTGTAATAATATTTATATAAATCTATTCTCCATAACGGACTGCCAGTACTCATCTCAAGGGTCAAGGTCATTGTGAAAGGTCATTGTAAAACAAATGCTGTCTTTATCACTTTAGGTCATATTGTTTGTCTTTATGATTAACCTACCACAATTTGTATTGTTATGTACCCTAATGTGTTACCATTATGTGGTGGGGGAAATGGTATCCCATATACAGGGGATGTCATTGTGATTGAATTTAACAGGCGATGTGTCATTTTGTGGGTATTGGAATACTTCAATATTCACCGGTAGCAAAAAATATATGACGTTGTCATTGACGATGCACGAGATGTCAAAAGGTCACGTGATGTCAATGAAAGCGCAAATATAATATTCAGGAAGCTGATAAGGTACTTCTACACCGCACACCACAGGTCTTAACTTCACCTCACTCATTTTATTCCTTATTATGTCCTTCAACTTTTAAGCAATGTTAACATGGAAAGAAAATGTCCGCGCATATACGAAACAAGATGGCGTTCAACATGGTCGCCGTGTTTTAAGACGAGGCACTATAAGTTAGATTGATGCAAATTATAGAGAGAAAATCTTCACAAATGTATATATTATTGTGAAGCTGAGACACAATGCTATCATTTTAGGGTTAAATTCGGAACCCCCCATTCCAAGATGGCCACCGGAAGTGAAAAATGTGACTATTTTTCACTGATATTTTCTAGATTAGTTTCTGCTGTTTGAATTTGAAGTTTAAATCCATCGCCGCACTCTGCAACCCGAATTTATTATATATTTTTTATGTTAACTGATCATTGGGGCAATGAAATATGCCATTCTGTGAGTAGCAGGCCCTTCCGATCTCTCAAAATTAATATTTTACAGATCGTGCTATAAAATTTCGCAAAAAATCACCATTGTGATTCTAGTCATATTACAAAAAGAAATGAGCAGAACTGTGCATAAGTGAGGCATACCTTTACTTATGAATATTCCAACTCAATGGAACCAAAATTGTCACTGACTAAAAATGACCGCCAAAATGGCAGTCATATTATGGAAAATGGTAGCTACATGTATATTGCCCCAGCACATATTGCAATAACTTACAAGTTGTTGTTCGTGAATAAAATCGACTATAATCCTTCTATACATTGAATACTAACATTGCTGATGCACCTTGGACATTGGTTAATAGTTACTACTGTAATCACTGACATTACCAGACATATTGGATTTTTTTTAATTACATTATATCAAAATCGGCACAAATTTACTTTTCAGGTTTGGACAATTTTGTTCAAGTAAAATTGAACTATCTCTGGTATTAAAGGTGTTATCGTTTTGAACTGTCTTAAATGTGTCACAAGGGGGTGGTTTTAGACAAAATTACTCAAGATGGCTTGCAAAATGGCAATCAGATTTTGTAAAATCCACATATATCCCGTACATTATTCTATGCTGTCATGAAAAGGTAGCAAATTGTAACCCACTTGGTTATTAAAATGTTACTTATTCAATTGACAACAAAACATCTCTATTAATTAGCATATACTTGAGTTATTGTGGAAAGCGATAGCCACCATAAACCCACATTTGCAGCACACACATGGGCATAGAGTCACTCTATATATAGACCAGACAAATATACCAGACCAGACCATATAACCACTCAGTTTATACACAAAACACCTCACCCATGACCATGCAGCCATCATTGGGTATATACGTACGCCCAATCCATTACCATACAGCCGGAGGTCATCATACATGCACACCGGGTATACTCATACACCTGACCCATGACCATATAGTCACTCCCTGTATATCTATTCACCACATACATGATCATACAGTGATGGACTATAATACAGTCCCTCCTTGTATACATATATTCAACTCACTATAGTCCTCCGTGTATAAATATTCGCAACATTCATGGTCATAACCACTCAAGATATACATATACACCCACCCATGACCATTGAATCGTTCCAGGCATTCATATACACCTCACCAATGGCCATACAGCTAAATGCTTTACTAGTATACACATACACTGTACACCTCACCCATGACCATACAGCCACACTTGGGTATACATAATACCCCACAAATGACCATACAGACACGAGTCACCATGCAGTACACCGGGTATACCCCTGCACAATACCCAACTTCCTATATACCTACGATATGCTCCACACTCAGGGTCATAGAGTCGCTCCTTGTACACATATTCACCTCACCATTGACAATATGGTCACTCCCTGTATACCTATTCACCACACCCATTGCCATATAGCCACTCGACATATACATATACACCCACCCATGACATCAGAATCACTACATGCATACATATACACCTCACCAGTGGTCATATGGCCACCTGCTTTATAGACAAACACCTCACACAAGGCCATACAGCCACAATTGGGTACACCGTACACCTCACACATGACCATACAGTAATGAGTCACTATGTAGGCACACCAGGTACACTCCTACGCCTGACCCATGACCACATAGTCACTCCCGGTATACATATTCACCACATTCATGATCATACAGTCACGTAATGTATAGCTATTCACCTCAGCATTACCCATACAGTCACCCCATATACATATTCTCCACCCACATAGGATCACTCTAGGTATACATAGTGTTTCGAAATTGGCCAATACAAAATTCATTTGGCCAAACTTTCTTTTTACCCCAAATGGATACGGGAAGCTAATTCAAAGGCGCTGAAAAGATCGACAATCCCGACGAAGTTAGGCGACGAAAGTATTTTGTACTTCGGAAATATCGTACCATGCAAACCTGCCTGAAATGTTATGATGTCAGTGATCAAATTTGAAACGGTTGCTATGGAAACAAGTACATTGGGTCCACCCAAAATATTATTTGGAATGGATATGTATAACTAACTTACACCGCGTATAGTATTACGCATTGAAGTGTTTCTGAACAAAATTGAGGAAGTCATGCACAAAAAGTCAATTGAAGTGGCCATTGTGACATTATTTGGGATAATGGTTGTCTTGGAAACCATAATTATGTTCATATAAGTCCATATTTATATCTACGAAGTGAATGAATTTCTGATATAGGACCTGTTGGTGGAATTAATTCAGAGAAATTATTCGCAAGCCTTATCATTTTCATTCGAAAATGGTAATTTTGCAATATTTTCGCTATCAGTTGCCATGGCAACACGATATATGTTATGTATTAAAATTACCAACTCAACCTGAAAACTCTAATACTAATGTTAACCCAACGCAATTGCTTTATATTTACTTTGTATGGCTATATTTAATGTTTATTTGTGAGGGTAAAATTAAAATTCACTTGATTTATCTTTAGCATAGTGTCCGGGCCGTAATTGCACAAATACCATAAAAAGTGGTATTTAAAAATGTGATGATCTAAACATAAGGTTATCAAAAGTAAACAATAACCATATGAAATAAAGTATATCATATACCAAATTGAACATGGTGGTGACGCTCTATTTTGTTGTGCATTTGTGAAGGGATTGCATTTAAGACTAAAGCATTAGGGTTGGCGGCATATGAGACCACCAATAAAACATAGACAGAAAACATGACACTTTTTTCAATGACCTTGACCTTAGTGGTTTACCTTGACCCTATACGTCATATTGGCCCAGTTCATTTGATGGACCATTGGTTGCACTATGAGTTCACATCATTTATTCAAACACAAGTCTAACTGTTTCCAAACCGCGGCATGTTTTCACTTTTCCCCAAATATTTTATGCCGTTACCATGGAAACCAGAAATTCTCCTGAACCATGACCCGCAGCCCGGGCACCCCCTCCAAAATTGTTTCCCATATCCCATTTTACATATCGGCAAAGTTTCATGCTTTAATCCGGTCTGTCACGATTTTGCTAAATTTGGATCCTAAGCCACCGGGCTATATGAAGAGGACAGCGTATGCTGCAGCAAAGAACATAATGGACTTCACTAATCCAGCTAAGGGACCATGTATGGATGTGAGAGTGAAGCTTTTCAATGCCCTGGTAAAACCATGTTTTGAGTATGGAATTGCAACAGTTGTTGCTGCTAAGGAGCAGTATGTAAAGGCAATGGAATATGTACAGAGAGCAGCACTACTAAAGATAACTGGATGCATGAGATCTTCATCGGTGGCACTGGAAGTACTGACAAACACTACCGGCTGATGTACCTTTTGATGCAAGGGTGGCGCAGGAGTATGCAAGACTAATTGCAAAGAATAACAAACACCCATTGAAGACAGATTTTTATAAATGGAGGGTTGAGCACGAAGGTAGCGAGAAACTTGTGAGTCCTTTCACACTAATGAAAACGTGTTTCAATACAATGCAGACTGGGTTAACAGAAGAGAGCATTGAAGATGATTTTACATTTGACAAAGAATTCATCTGTTTTGGACTGTCGAAGAGAGAAATGGCTAGCTGTGTGGAAGATTGTGAAGACATGAAAGGAAATAAAGAAGAAGAGTGTCAAAAGGTGAAGGCTTGGTGGAAAACACGAAGGAGGGGCAGATAGATGTGTTCGGTGATGGGGCAACGAAAGCTAGACATGGATAACGTGGTAAAGGGGAGTCTTGTGCGGCGGCGGTGATTTTTATGGACGGAGAACGAAGAAACAGAGCTAATTTGAAGGTATATGTGGGACCGATGTGTGCAGCTATAGAAGCGGAACTTAAAGGAGTAGAGATTGGGCTGGAGTATCTTACACAAGTTAGTGTAAGGAACAAGGAAATAAGAGTGTTTACGGACTGTAGAGCTGTAATTAAAATGGTGCAGTCATATGAGATTCCGAGAGAGCAGATAGAAGAAGTAATAAAGATAAGAAGACACATGCAGAATCTGAGCAAAGATGGGAATAGTGTAGACTACACATGGGTGCCTGGTCATACGGAGATAGAGGGCAATGAAATGGCCGACACACTTGCCAAAGATTGATTGATTGTTTATTGGTGATATAATGAATACTTATGTTTATGACAATTATAATACAAGAAGAGTATAACATTATATCACCAGGGGATGACATAATCTCGAGGACTGTCTTCCTGTCATCCCCTGGCGCAGATTTGGTGATTAAGGCCTGATTATATAATCAACGTATGTACAAAAATCATGTGAGTGATTCAAGTGGTGTCTCTGGTCCATAACTAAGCTCTTTTCTTGAATGAGTAATTGGTTATTGCAGGAGAGATGATGCTCGGTGAGTCAATTATCATAATCACAAGCTACGGGACTTATATAGATTATTCTTGCGAGGCATGGGTGGTTATACAGTCAGTACATCGGGGGTTGTCGCAATTTACTATCAGTTGATAATGACAGATAGCCTTTTTGGTGTATTCGGCTTTGAATGCAGATTTGCTCCAGATATATTTCGCATCACAACTGACGTCTGACCAAATGTTGATGAAAGAAAAGACTGGTAGTTCAGAGCTAAATGCTGTTTTCGGAGTATGCGATATTAGTTGACCATATTGTCTGGTTTTATTTTTTGACGTTTCAAAATAATTAATAAATGAAGTTGGTAGCCTATCATAGTGCCAATCGTGCACGAAGAGTGATGTGTGTAAACGATATTGATCATCGAATTTCAAAATGTGTTCAGATATAAAGAGTGGGTCGGTGTGACTATTATATTTTTTTCTACATATGACAGATGCATGTGTTACAAAACAATGTACGGCGGTTACAGAGTCAAACGAATGTAGTACAGAACGTGTACCGAAGAAGGAGGCAAATAAAATAATAAAAACTAAGGCGATTGAGAGATGGGACTACATATACGAATTCGGAGAAGAAAGGCATATAAATCAGCATATCAATGAAGTTGGAAAAAGTTAAGTTTTTCAAAGGGAAGTCGAGAAGAGTTGGAATGATCATCAACCAGCTGCTAGCAGGACAACATCGATTACTTAGCAGAGTAAAATGGGATAGCAACTGCACTACATATATGTGTGATGAATGTGAGGAGAGAGAAGATATTGACCATTACATTAACATGTGCAAGAAGTTTGAGAGTGAGAGAGGAGTATTGGAAGAGAGGTACAGAACGATTTTATATGCGGGTGACGATGAAGAGGTGAGGATGAGGCTACAAGTGCTTACGGGGAATGACACTGAGATGGAGGCAGTGCAGAGAAAACAGATGGTAGAGGCTTTCCAATCATACATTATATCTTCCAAACGTTTTGAAGGAACTGAAAGTTCCAATAACAGTACGGTTGTGGCAAACTAAAGAATTAACAATGTTACGCCTAACGCATGCGCACAAGTGTATTTTAAATGTACAAGTGTATCACAGAACATAGAGTTAAGCACACACGAGAAAGTACACGAGAAGAGAGTACAACGAGACCATTACTGGAATGACTTTAGAGTCCAAGCAGTTAGAAGAAGAACAACAACAAAGATCGAGACGTAAACATAGGATATGTTGCGCGGATCTGTTACCAATCAACTACGCGGTTTCTTACTGGAGGCGGAACATAGGTTCATATTGGACTGATTGATTATAAAATAAGCACATAGTGAGCTTATACCCTTTATTCCGTTGAATGGCGCAGACCACAGTGAAAACACATTATAGAGAGTGAATCTGGTATCGATGATAACGTTCACTGATAATCATGTTCTTATCCAGCTATGATGTAGCCGATGTATGAGTGGCTTTGCCCAAGGAACACAACCTGACATCAGATTTACATCTCATACAATGTACAAGCATTGTTTACAACTGAGTCTGCTGTCCTCAAATGTTAATCTATTAGTCAGACTGACATGAACCATGAGAATGATATTTTTATTGTATCTGGAGTATACTTTTGAGAAAAAACGATGTTGACGAAATCAAAAAGCTCCCCACATTTCATACAAATATTTAATTGAACGACATCACAGCTGTTTTATTCTAGTTGCCCAAGAAATGTTGAGAAAATATTGTGTTCACAAGCTAATTATTGATTCCCATATCTAGGCCTCAAAATATTGTGCCGGGCATTTACAGAATGAGGTCCCCAGAAGGTGAATTTAGTGACGCTATCCGATACTTAGCCTTCATCTCCTCTGGAAAGTATCTTTATTATCAAATTAGCCAGTGATTTAGTTTCTTTAATCGAGATGCCCAATGGGTGCACATCACCATCTTCACCATCTGTGAACTTAAAGCTGTGTTTACATGGTCTAGGTCTCCCATAGCAGATGAGCCCATGCAGAATGAGGTCCCCAGAGGTTGAATTTGGTACAGCGGGCTAGCATTACTAAATTCACATCATTTCCCAAATGTCAGGCACTATAGTTTGGCTATATAAAGTGGTCATTGTCGTATGGTATCTGCAAAAAGAAACCAGGATCTCTCAAGCGTGCTAAAAGACACCCATGATCTCAAAGTATCGTTCGTCCGCGGCAGTTAAACTAAACGTGGATGGAATACCCATTCAAATTCCCTAAAAAATTTACTCTAAAATCACAAACAAATCATTTTTGTAACAATAATTAATACGCTACTCGACTAACTTAAAATCGATCGCTTTTTATGAGACTTTGAGAAGCTGTATCTTTTTGCACATCTAGGAGATCCTGAGTGTCTTTTTGCACATCTAGGAGATCCTGAGTGTCTTTTTGCACATCTAGGAGATCCTGAGTGTCTTTTTGCACATATAGGAGATCCTGAGTGTCTTTTTGCACATCTAGGAGATCCTGGGTGTCATAGTTTGAGGCCTGCTCATATTCATCTTTCAGAATGAATCCGGTCCAAGGTTTTGTGTTCTATGGTGGAAACAGCTATGTAGCAAACAGCTACTTTGACAAATTCTATGGACAATCCTGGGATCCTGAATATGAGAACACACACAGTTACAGTACGTTCCGTGCTGCAGGCGCGATCGGCTTCAGACGAGGAAACACATGGCCAATCGAGATCACCAGCAGCATCAGTGGAGCCAGGTTCGGATTCTGCAATGAGGTAAGTTTGCTCACGATCTACATGTTGTGTGCGGTGTAGATCGGCTACAATTTGTTCTAGCTTTTGAAGAAAAAAAAACTCGGCCTATATCGTTGGCGAGCTCGGTTCATGTGTGGTGGTGGTAATAGCGCGATAACTTGAACAAATATCTACATTTTTTTATTTGGTATGTGTGCTTGCTCAATAATGTCTTTATCGAGTTAAAAAACCGTCCGGGTCCAACTAATTTGGGTGGAGTTATGTCCCTTTAATAATTAATTTATTTTCGAGAACTTTGATAACTATATTTTGATAACTTGAAGAAATATCAATTGATTTTGTTTCTATTCTGTATACGAGACTTGCTCAACAATGTCTTGATCGAGTTTGAAAACTGATCAGGTCAGCATATTTTGGGCGGATTTCAGTCCATTGTCTGATTCCTCAACAGTGTTGTGTATGATAGCCAGTTACAATTAATGCAATTTCAATCAAAGCCCATTTTTTGGGCATAGCTACCACAACTCGGACCAGAATCCCTAATGCAAATCGTGTTTATAATTCATGATATGAGCATTTTCTGTCAACCAGAAAACATTTCTAGAGAAGAAACTCAATGTGTACTAACATTTGAAAATAGAAAATGTAATCTTTATCTATACATTCAAAAAAGAGCTTCCTGGTTACAAGTTGCAAACATAATTATATGTTTTGACATTTATGATGATGTGAGTGTTACATGACATGTGGTTTATACCAATGTTTAAGATAACACATTTTACACACTAAGTTGACTTATCATTATCGTCCAACAAGATGAAACGCTAAAGTATTCATTCTTGTCACATACATGATGTAGATGCTGTCTGGTCCAGATTTTTGGCGTATCACATTATGTCTTCATTTTTTAACTGAAATAAAACACAGGAATTGATCTATTCTAAAATCACTAGTTGGTTGTAACAATTATTTAAACAGCTTATTATTTTCATTGCAGACCTGTCAGCTTGAGGATATGGTGAGTTGACATTAGTATTTTGTCCAACATTCTCGCTTTATTTATCTTCCAACTTGTAATTCTTCATCAGTGTATGGAATATGAATATAGGCCCAACAGCTAGACCATCGAAGTAGCAGTTATAAAATACATAACCTATAATAGTGAATGTTTCAGTAAAAATAACTAAACGCTAAAACTTAAATTTATATTTTATCAATCTGCTTTCTCTATTAAATTTAGGATGAACAGAATGAAGTATACCTAGGGAACAGTTCTGTTGTTGGTTTTTATGGCGACAGAGATGGACACATGTTTTCCAACTTCAAAGATGAAGATGGTAGTGTGACCAGCGTAGCTGGAGCCGTTGTGGTAAAGAATCATCCATTCCATGTCACACCACAATGCGTCTTCAACACTCGATGGCAAATGTCGATATGTCCTCATGAGTACGCAAAGGTTAGTTAAGAGAAAAAGGTGGAAATCGTAATCATAACCATCCGCGATGCACCAAGGTGGATGTGTATTATTTTTCACGATGACTAAATAATCAATGTGTTGATAATCCTTTGTCTTTTCAAGTGGTCGGTAACCTCTTTGTTTTCATTTGAACCATAGATGCAAATATGGATGCAAGTGTAAGGCAGGGATCGACCAGCCCAGAGGGAGTCTTGGGTTCAATTTCTACCTATGTGTGTCTCTCGTATACCAGTATGCATACGTCCCAACAGTATATTTAAAGCATAGATACTTTGGTACTTCTCCCTGATAACAGTCCACTTCTCGCTAATAACAAAATAGAGATAAGTGACGACTTCTACAATGTGAAACCTTCAATGTGAATCATCTAGGTTAGTCCCTGTATGGAGGTTTCTTTGGTACATAAATCCCCACATTGAATAAATTATATTATCTAAATAGGATAATTTAGAAGCTAACATCTCATTGGAGGCCCTTAATCAGATGGAGGGACGTTCTGAAACTAATGCCCGACATTCAGGGATGTGGCGACAGGGAGGGGGCTGCTTGGGTGTCTAGCCCTATCCCAGCGTTGGTGAACATTTTCAACAGTTGGAAATATCATGCCTGACACAACATTGGTTGAAAATTTACACCACATATAGGTTGAAATTGTTCTTATATAATTGTTACCTTCCAATCTGCAGGTAATTAGCACGGAATTTGTTGTTTCCACCTATATATATATAGCATATTTTTCTACTTTGATAAAAAATTTTGGTTTAAAATGACCATCAATTGTAACCACGTTGCTAGCAGCAGGATCACCATTGTATAAATATTAGGCAATGATTTTAAAATATCGTTTACTTTCAGCTGCAATTAAGAGGAAGTGATGGAGCATTTTCTAAAAAGTATGCAACGTTTGTGGTGAGAGATGATGCATATACCTCTCCACTCTCCATGAAAGGTAATATTGATATATGAGTTCATCTTAATCGAACTGGAAGGAGAGAGAGGTGATGTATTGCAAACATACATCAAATACAAATATCAAATGAATATATATACAATGGATCTAAATGGTTGTCTTGTATTCCAGTTTATTACACTATTTGGGGTCAGTATAGAAAACTACATCACACTGACTACCAACTCTGTGTAATTATACCCCCACTTTCGAAGAAAATGGGGGGTATACTGGATTGACTGCGTCTGTCCGTCTGTCCGTCCGTCCGTCACACGTTCTCCCTCCGTATGTCCGTCCGTTCGACCTCATAACTCGAACAACTATGAACCGATTTCAATAATTTTTTGTATGCAATCTCATTTGGACCGCCTCTCCGCATGATGCTAATTGCGATGCGGTCCGACTTTCTTTTTTTTAAGTTACGCCTTACTTTTCGACTTATTTTGACTTGGATGGACAGAGCTTTGTCGTAATTGACTGTCTTCGTGTCGATACAATCATACATTATGGATCAACTCCAGTTATGACAGATGAGAGGTTCATTTTTATAATTCTAAATATGGTTGAATACTGTGGGAGTATATGGCATTAACCTTTTACCCAACAAAACGGCCAAAAACGCCCAAATAAAGCTTCAACAGCCTAAAATATCTTCGGTCTGTCTCAATAACACCATACAAATATGGATATCATTGGAACCGGTTCATTGACCACAGTGTGATGGTTACAGTTATGCCCAGTGCGAATGCATTCCCTTATATATGCGAGTGGACCATATAATTTTTTCTTACATTTTTTAACAATTTTTATAATATTTTTCTTTCATTCTTTGACAATTTTATCATTTTTAATATGTGTTAAGCCAATGTATTCTCTTATATATGCTAGGCGACCTATGGTCGACTCGCATATATAAGAGAATGCATTGGCACAGGGCCGTTCTGTTGGGTAAAGGGTTAAGGCCTCGTTGGTTTCTTCCATGTAGAAATAAACGTGTTATCTTAATCATACTTGGGCGTTGTTCAACCAATCGAATTCAGGCCTTCAACCAATTAAATTTCACCATCAGTTGATCTGTTTCGGTAGCACCAGCTGGGCTCTTATGGACCTCAACTGTCTGTTCTATGGTATCCAACAGGGTCGCTCCTCGCGTTTCAGTCAATTAATTTGATTACGTCTTGTACACGGAAATTCGTAATTTAATTTTTATCAAAATATTAAATTTTAAGATAACCTGTTAACCTGAACGCTTACAGAAGACATCTTCGTCTCAAATTACTTATTCTTCTATATATTGTCGATGTTAGCTGGTTGTTATTGTCGAGAATTTATTGAATTTGGCGTACAGTCTCCCTTTAACCCCTTACCCAACAGAACGGCCCTGTGCCAATGCATTCTCTTATATATGCGAGTCGACCATAGGTCGCCTCGCATATATAAGAGAATGCATTGGCTTAACACATTAAAAATTATAAAATTGTTAAAGAATGTAAGAAAAAATGGTAAAAAGTGTTAAAAAAGATTTTTTTTTAGGCCAATGCATTCTCTTATATATGCGAGGCGACCTATGGTCGACTCGCATATATAAGAGAATGCATTGGCACAGGGCATAACTGTAACTATCACAATGTGGTCAAGGAGCCGGTTCCAATGATATCCATATTTGTATGGTTCTATTGCGACAGACCGAAGATATTTTAGGCTGTTGAAGCTTTATTTGGCCGGTTTTGGCCGGTTTGTTGGGTAAAGGGTTAAACAATATTTTGTCTTCCGAAATAAAACTTTTGAACATGACACAAGTATGTATATAGAGACTTGGAGGGAGGAAGATGATTTTGTAACACGAATTTGAGAGCCATCTCCTCAATGGAAGGCATTGGATGTTACTATAGCGCACCTTCATTGGTGTGTATTACATATATACAATAATAGCATAGTGTGTTTTGAGATGTGTTTTATCTCAATGAGTTATCTCAATCATACTTCTAACGAGTTGAGATAAAACACATCTCAAAACACACTATGCTATTGTTGTATTTTTCTTATGCCAACGGTTTCCGACATGTACAATCACTTTTGTCTATTTCGAAATAACTAACAATGCAATACCACGTTTCATTCCTCAGTACGGTCAGGTTGTTAATTGTACAATACAGTATGACATGTTATACCACGGTATTGAAGGTTGTATTGCACAAATGACACCTTCCACGAGTCCCATAATTATAAGAGACTGACTTATGAGATTTGAGATTGTGGCACCCTCGTGTTTCAGTTTCGGAAAAGAGCGACACAGATGCCAAATTGTGGAAAATGCCACAAATGGTGTGAGCTGGATGTCATTTCCAATTCTAAATCTCCAGTCACGTTCCTGCGTGAATTCGACATTTGCTTTCACTAAGCTTTTCTAGGTCTCCTTTGTCGGGAAGGTGCCCTCTATAGTGCGTACACAAGACAATAGTCCGGTAAATAATCATTTTGGTTAGAACATTAAAAATGTGTACATGTATATAAACGATGATTCCGAAGTGTAAAGTGATCATTTAACTTGGACCGGAATATTTGTTTCGATTATTTGTCATCTCAAGTGTTGCAAAGGTTGCCAAAGAAGGTAATTTGGTGTTTTCCAATTATAGAGATAAGTGTGCATGTGTCGATGAGACATAATATAGCATCAGTTCTTGAACGGGGGGAGGCCTTGAGTTTGCTTCAGACACAATCGATGGGGCCTATCTAGGTTGAGTTCATTGGCCGTAGAAAATACACACATGGAGTTCTGAACCATATAAACTTGTTGGCAATACTATTGGCTCATATATAGTTTTCGAACTAAGAGGGGTTATGCCTCATGCATACAATCCCGCGATTCTCAAGATGGGGTACACTTTACGGATTTTGTGACTTTGTGTCTTTGAAATTTTATCTATTGATTACTTTGTTCTATAAATTTAATTTTATATTTATTAACCCTTTACCCAACAGAACGGCCCTGTGCCAATGCATTCTCTTATATATGCGAGTCGACCATAGGTCGCCTCGCATATATAAGAGAATGCATTGGCTTAACACATATTAATAATGATAAAATTGTCAAAGAATGTAGAAAAATATTATAATTTTTTTTTTAAATGTAAGAAAAAATTATAAAATTGTTAGCATTCTCTTATATATGCGAGGAGACCTATGGTCGACTCGCATATATAAGAGAATGCATTGGCACAGGGCATAACTGTAACTATCACAATGTGGTCAATGAGCCGGTTCCAATGATAGCCATATTTGTATGGTGTTATTGAGACAGACCGAAGATATTTTAGGCTGTTGAAGCTTTATTTTGGGCGTTTTTGGCCATTTTGTTGGGTAAAGGGTTAAACCTGATTCAAAAATATTAAGCTGGAAGTATAAGCATGCATCGCACACATTCTATAATTTTGTATTGCTCACTTCTAGTTTTCAATATGAAAACTGAAATAAATTTCATTCCAGTTTTTATTATTTACAGAGGGTTATTATCTGACGAAGATAAACTCAACATTCACCGTCCACTTCAACGGAGCTCCACCTACAAAGCTGTCAATCATTGCTAAGAATATGCAAAAGTGAGGATGTTATTCCGTATTAGTGAATAAAATCATTTATATGAGATATGTTGCTACTATTAACCTTGGAAGACTATTTACAATGGATGTTCATGCATGTATCTTGAATTATAATGTCATTTTCAAACGCTAATATGTTTCCATATTCTTATACTTAGCTTCATACATGCATGCATTCACGCTGTGGAACTTGATCACAGGATGCTGGTTGGTTGAAACGTGTCATGTGACATCGCGTTCGAGGTCCAACTTGGAAGCAACTTGCAATGCTCTATACCAGAATATTGTTTAAAATGGGGTCGTACAAAATGTCCATGAAACACAAGCATATCAACATCCATTTTTTAAACAAAGCATCCCGCAATTGCCTAGGCAATTCTGCAATATGTACCGAATACGCCCAATTCAATTCGCAAGTAAGTGCATGCATGATGTACTGATTTTGAGAAGAGTATATTGTGAATGTAGTCAAAACAGATCATGCTTTGGTTTCTTAAGGTAAACTCCTGTACTAAACTGATACAAAAGTTCTGATCAATATGTTGATTTTGTTGCGTTCAATCTGTGCATGAATATATGTGGGGTAGGGTGGGGGTACACAATACAGTTTTAGTTCAATAAAGTTTTCCCCATGCGCCTCCAGTGAAAGAGTTTTGAAATAACAGAGTTTTCAACAAGTGTCATTTTTTTGTTTTAGGGGAGACTACCTAAGGATTGGATTTGTGGTAGGGTGCGGGATACACAATACAGTTTTAGTTCAATCAAGTTTTCCCCATGCGCCTTCAGTGAACGAGTTTTGAAATAACTGAGTTTTCAACAAGTGTCATGTTTTGTTTTAGGGGAGACTACCTAAGGATTGGGTTTTGCTACCCAAAGGACACAGAAAGCTTCATTATTAAAGCATCGTACCCTGTCAGATTAAACGGTGGCAGCCAGAGAGCACCGAGCGTATCTTCCATCAGTGAACTAGATGACGACACTGTGGGTAATAAGTTCTTCTGGGATTCTGCTACTGGGTAAGCATGTGCAATGGAAACAATAATTATTTTCAAACATATAAATAAATATATTGTCACTACCATTTAAAGTCACATTGTGGTTTGTGCTCCAAAATACACATAATATTATTAGCTTTTGGATGTTTCTCAGTATCGAAACAGGTCGATAACTATCTGAACTATCTTTCTACGAGCATGTAAACCAAAAAGACGCATTGAAGTAATGAGAAATACAACTGTGAATACGGTGTTTGGGTCCCAAACACAAAACAGCCATTTGCACAAATGGAACAGAAAAGAGCGCTCCATAGTAGTCTCTGATTCCTGATATGGTAGCTATAACGAGCGTTTATCTGACTTCTGGCGAAAAGTTGAAAACGGCTGAAAAATGGCTGTGACTTTGGCAAGTGTTTTTTCAGAGCACACGAAGCCGGTATATCAATAGCTCTTTATTTTGTGGACCAACCGTATCCGTTGCTCCAAATTACGTAGAAAAAAAAATTGGAGGTTCAATGAGTGTTCTGGCGTTCATGTCTAAACACCTCAGAACAAGTAAGTTCCCCTGACATATTGCATTGTATCTCAATAATCCTGAGGCTGATTGCCGGGACATTTTGACGTATGACCAGTGTCACAAGAGTAATTATTTCAGATAGTTTTGACTCCCTGGGTACTTAGAGTAATGAGAGCTTTCCGATGAATGCAACAAGCCATATTTCCGACTAAATCCTGAAAAGTTACCCATAATTCTGCTGTGGTTAAGGAGTCCATTTATTTAGGGCATTACTGTACATGCTTGAGTGAGGAACAGTTATATGGATGTGGTCCTGAGTTCAAAAGTCACAAAACTGTTTTGAGGGTGCAAAACTAATTTGTTCAAAAACATGGTCGCCAACAGCTATCTTGTTCTGAATTGTGTTTAAACACATGGCCACCGGCAGCCATCTTGGATTTAAATTTAACATCACTAAATACTTCGGCAGCCTACAGCCAACATTGTTTTCACAAACACCGTATTCACAGTTGTATTTATCATCACTTCATTGCGTCTTGTTGGGTTACATAATGCTCATGGAAAGGCAGTTCAGATATTTATCGACCTATCTCGATAATAAGAAAAATTCAAAAGCGAATGATATTATGTGTATTTTGGAGCGCAAACCACCATGTGGCTTTAAATATTTCAACGTGATAATAAGTTCAACAAACGATTATTGAACTTATTATCTAAACATTTCTTATTTCCTAAAAGGATATCTACTCATCAAGGATCATGTAGTACATGTATTGACAAGGTTAACTTCATTTGTCATTTTTCAGCTTGCTTTTCTTGAAACCATTGTCGAATGATAATAAGAGATACAGACATGAGCAGTGTCCGGGAGGGAGTTGTGTATATTACTCTATAGAGAGAGTGGGTGGAACGGATGGCATACAGAATTGTACAGCTGATGCGTATGGACCTTATATTGCTACACCCGAGGTTAGTCCATAACTTGGGAAAGGCACATTATGGTGCAATAACTAACCCCTTTGGTGAGTGACAAGGACACCTGTCACTGAAAGGTATACACTAAATGCCTCCGGCTGTCACCATTGGCTACGGTAGATTGTGTAAATGTTGCATTTGTCCTTTCAATGTTCATTATATACATAGACAGCATTCTATCTCTCATGTAGCTGCATTAATTTCCCTTGCAGTTTAGTATTTTCTACTATGAATTATATGATCGTGCATTGTTTGAACCTATAACCATTTCTTTACTAAATTCTCTAAATTCTGAAAAACTTTTTTTCAACCACACATACGACGCATTATCTAAATTGGGAATTTACGCCTAACAAATAGTGTTTAATATGTTTAAACGAGAGGTCTATCACGATCGGCAGATGGTTAACTCATACCTTCAACCATACCGACTGGAAATCAACGACCTATAACTGAAAATACGTCTGCAGTGACTCTGCACACATGTGGAGATGATTGGAAAGATATATTAGAGTTTCCAACATTAAGTTGGTATAAATATGAGACTGATCTGATGAAGTACTGCTTTGGATATCATGTGTTCAAGTGATAGAGGTAGAGTTAAAGGTACGGTTGGCCTTGGCGGTGGGTATCCTGTGAAAATATTTCCACCCGTCAAAAACCGCCACAAACAGAAAGAACATCAAAATGTAGACAGACTTTGTCCGTATATAAATTAGAAATATCGCATAAACAGTATGTTATTCTCATATGTTTAACCATTGTTATGTAAACAAAAGCATAAAAAGTTACTTTTCTGGTGTTTGTTTATATTACGATGGTAAACATAAAGAGTGTTCTTTGTTGGTGAATTCCTGATATGGAACTAATAAAGAGCGTTTATGCCATTTGTGTGTGATTAGCCAGTAGCATTGTGCTGTCCTCTGTAACCCAATCAGGCTCTTTCTTAGGTAAAATATAGTAGGTATTTATGAAAACATGCTGTTTGCGCGATGGTCATGGTATATATGAACGAAACTGTGTGCGTTTTAATGTTTTTCTGTTTACGGTGTTTGGAACAAATATGAATATTTTCGACAATTAAGGCCTCGCGTGCCTTTAATATTTCTAATAACAATCAATCGACACCAAAATCAAAACAGGTGACGAATGTGTTATGGTTAACCTGGATGTGAATAATGAGAGTGATCACGTGAAAAAAGTTGTGTTACATATGATAGCATGTGTCTACGGAACGGGTTAATATATTTAAGCAAATCAATCAATTGGCCCCACTGTATGAGTCAGGGGTGTGCCATCATATACTGTACCATGAAATATAAACACAAATGGATGACATATTTGAGTTATCAAATCAAATAGCATATATATGTAGGTGGTTATACTGCCTAAACGAATCAACCGATCAACACACAATAGTTCAAAAAATCATCTCACCGGTGGATTATTATCATAAACCTGGAGATAGAATCTGAGAATTTAAATGAAAAATATAACAAAAATCATAAAATTGGTGACCAGGGTTAATACATGTAACCCATTATTACATGATGGGACTGTACCCAGTTTGTCACTTGAATGTATCGTAGATACAATGATAATATTTGAAATGTGTTGATAAACAAATATCACAGCAGGCACACAGAATTACAGTAGTTGCTGCCCAGTAGTAGAATGAATTATTATTTATTGTTTATTTAATCTGAGAGATCAAGTGTATGATGATTGAAGTGCCAATTCTATATCACTCAGATAATGGATAATTTTCAATTAATCTCAAGATGCCTGTATTTAAAATGGATCAGATAAATTTTGATAGCATGTATTTATGTAGCTTAACCCTTTACCCAACAAAACGGCCAAAACCGGCCAAATAAAGCTTCAACAGCCTAAAATATCTTCGGTCTGTCTCAATAGAACCATACAAATATGGATATCATTGGAACTGGCTCCTTGACCACATTGTGATAGTTACAGCTGTTATGCCCTGTGCCAATGCATTCTCTTATATATGCGAGTCGACCATAGGTCGCCTCGCATATATAAGAGAATGCATTGGCCTAAAAAAAATCTTTTTTTAACACTTTTTACCATTTTTTCTTACATTCTTTAACAATTTTATAATTATTAATGTGTTAAGCCAATGCATTCTCTTATATATGCGAGGCGACCTATGGTCGACTCGCATATATAAGAGAATGCATTGGCACAGGGCCGTTCTGTTGGGTAAAGGGTTAATAGAGCACTAATGTAAAAATTATAAGTTTTATTTCTAATTATTGTGCCTGTCCTAACATGTGATGGTATGAAGTGCATTGAACAAAATGTGATGGTATGAAGTGCATTGAACAAAATGTGATGGTATGAAGTGCATTGAACAAAATGTTGAAGCTTTCTAAAGTTATAATAGATGTACAATCAACACTGTGGATGTTGGAGGTCATATGATAAGTAATTTATTGTGGATGTTGGAGGTCATATGATACGTAATTTATTGATATCATTATATTACATGCAATTATTAGAATAAAATCTTCACATTTTCAAAACAGATTTTCACCTCTATTGTTATGAACTATAAAAATGTGTCTATTATCTAGTGTTCATTAATAAACCTGGATTCAATGGTAAATGGGTTATTTAATCAATACCAAAATCCATAAAGATGAAGAGTCTGTTAAGAAAAACCTTGGTAAGAAATATGAGGTAAATCAGCAGAGAAGTATTTGACTTATTTAATCGATGCGAAAGGGTTAATTATTTCCAAACCGATCAACAAATCCATACCAAAAACTATCAGGTGAGGCATGTGTCATAAACCTGCATATAAATGGAGGAAAGTGTTAATCATTTCTATACCGATCAACCGATCGATACCTATACAGGTGAGGGGTGTGTCATCATAAACATGCACATAAAATTTGAACAGGATCTGAAGAAAAAAAATACTTGAGTAATCGTGTCGGATAGCAAGTGTCTACGGACAGACGGACAGATGGACAGACGGACGGAGAAACGACGGCTGATTGATCGGAAGTCGGCATTATGTGTACCATACATGTTATGGGTACACTTAAAACACAACCACAGCTAATTACTCTGGCTTTATTGCACAGTACTTTTCTGAGATTTAATGTGAGGCTTGCATAAGCGATTACTTTGTCTTCTCCATTCTTTATTTGGGACAAAACAGCGCCGATTGCAGAAGAACTTGCATCAGTGGCCAATATAAATTATATGTTTATGTAAGGTAAAGCGAAATAGTAGGTGAAATAAGACAAGCTTTTAAATCAGTAAAAGTGGCTTGAGATTCAGAATTCCAATGAAACTGTTCTTTGTTTATTTGGTTAATGAAGAAGCTAGTTCTGCAAAATCAGTGATAAACAGAGTGTAGTATCCTGCAAATCCAAGAAAACTTCTGACATCCTTCTCTGACTTAGGAACAGGCCATTCCTGTACCGCAAGCATTTTTCTAAGTACCACATGTCATCTCCTTATCATACACGACATGATCAATAGATTTAATTTCACGATGAAACAGGTGACACTTTGTTGGTTTCACAATGCATCATCTAAGTAGCACATGCATTTTTTTCCACTCAAGCTTTTGTAAAACTTTCTCCATTAAGCGCTCGAAACGTTCTCCATTAAGCGCTTAAACCAAATGGCATAACTTTAAATTATTGTAACCACGATGAGAACCTGAATGCTGTTTAAATTATCACATTCTTCAACTGGAATTTGTCAATATCCACTTGCCAAATCGAGCATACAAAACCATTTTTGTCCTGATAAGTTATTTAGAGTTTGATCTAATCTGGGAAACGGATGTGCATTTTTAGCAACTTTATCATTAAATTTACCACAGTCTATACAAAATCTGGGTGTATTATCATATTTAAGAGCTTGGCGATGACCAAGCATTATCACTGGTCTCAATGATTTACTCATTGAGCATATTATCTATTTTCAGTATAATATTGTTTTCATGGGTGTGTTAATCTGAGAAAAATATATACTGAAACAGATATCCAGTTAGCAATCGGTCACTTTTGGCAACTGATTGAAGTAAGGTCAACCGGTTAAACGCTATGTAATATACACACGCGATACCAACGACAACAGCTAACGTAATCAGGTCCTTAATCAGTGCGAGACTGCTACCAGTTGATTTTAAATACGTATATTTTATCCATTGCCACAAACTTTATCACTTAAGGAGGCATATGGTCGAAATTAAATGTATTCAAAGTTAGAATAGGGTGCGAGATCAAAAGTCTTTCATGAATTGAAAGTTACGTTGTCTGGCTTTGGCGGCTCAAATGATGTCTTCGATGTTCAAACGTCCGGGGAAACATGTGCACTGAGTCGTTGGCAAAGATGAATGAAATCGTTTCCAATGAAGTACGGCCTTGTCATTTAACAACTGTCTTCAGTCGCTAGATAATTATGGTATCATCAACTTGAACTCGCATCGAAGTGGTGTTTCCATGCAGTCAAACTCATTTGCAGCCTATACATACAATGGCAAAGTTCTCAGCATTTTATATTTTATTGTTTTTTTAATAATATGGCGTCTGTTTTAATTGTCATTTATTATTTTCTAATTTAAGTTCATGAAACTTTACATTTGTATTGACTGTCGTAAGTCATCCATATAGATATAATATAATAACCCAGTCCCATATATGACCCACTTATAATAACCCAGTCCCATATACGACCCACAGATCACTAGAATGACAATAAAAAGCTGCCGCGATTTGAATGTACAACAATTTATATAAACCAATATTGTTCCATAAAGAAACTACAATATACAAACAGGTCAATTATGACACGTCTATTTATAACACTCTTGAGTTTTAGTTAACTCTGTCATGCCAATACATTGCTTTACTGGATTATTAGCGTTCACGTGTTGTGATTCACATTCGTGTAATACAAGCTTTTTCTGTATAAGCAATCAGTCAGTTTGCCATACAGTTAATTAACCAGATTATGTCGAGATCTTTGCACATATTGTAGTGTAAACATTGAGTGTAATGTCTACAGTTGAAAATAGCGGATATCCAGTTGGATATCTCTGGCAGAGGGTGGAGCGAACAGGTCGTGATTGCTTCGATCTTATTAGTTCCTCTTTGTCAGAGCATTGGCATGAGTGAGTTGTGCGGTCTGTGACCTTTATTGGAAGCAACCGCCCTCGTGCTAATGCCGGCGAGTGAGAAGGTTTTGGATTAGGCTTAAGACGACGGACAATGGAGCTAATCCCTGACGCCGCGTTGGCTGCAATGCAAAGATCTCAAATAGTGGACACTGTTAGTTGGAATCTCAAATCTAACAGGGGTTATTTGGTTCTTTGCGTTGAATTCCGGACAGAGGATGCTGGTATCCAGAAATCTTCTACCCGGAGCAGGAATGCCGAGACCAGCCGTAACATGAAGAAGGGGCCTCCAAAGAGAAAGACACCAGCTCGAAGGAGAAGGGACACAGCCAGACGTGCGAAATGGAAGAAAAAGAAGGGGTGACCGTTGATCTGCCGTTCACCCCTCCCCGTGTGGTTCAGCCGTCCAGTGTCACAGCCGACAGGTCGAAGTTGTCTGAGAGACGCCCAGACGACTCGACCTGCATGGAGACTGACATTGTACCAGCCAGCAAGGACTCCGTGGATCTGCCGGAGGTCCCTGCTGTCGTCATCGAGGCGAGCGGAGACAGGGACGTGGACACCACCCCAGATGTTCCTGCCGCCAGCTTCGATGTGGAGTTGGATAGTTTACCACCTCGGACACCGGAGTACCATCACATCCCGGTGTCCTCCAGCTCCACCACGAACACAGAAAAGGAGCAGGAATCAACACCCCCTGCTCCTGCTGACGATTGGTTAATAGAACATCAAGAAACTATGAGGAAATCTGAAGAAGCCATCGAAGCAGCAAAACAAGCACAACAAGAATCTAAACAGTACAGATTAGAACAAGACCGAAGAACTGAAGCGGCCATACAACAAATGCGACAACAACGACAACAACAACATGAATCCTCACCATCTTCAGCGGAGAAGCCTAACTCAAAGAAAAGGCGAAAAAAGAAAAGATAAACAGAATTATAAAATGCTTCCCTTTTTCTTTCTTTTTTGTATTTCACATTAAAGGCAAAAACATGAGAGATTAAGGAGAGGTGCCTCTCGGCCCTTTCGAGAATCCCGGGCTAGCCACCCAAACCACTCACTCTACTCTAAGCTCCGGCTACAAAAATAGGTCAACAGTTTCAGCGCTAGCCTGTTGATTGTAATTCAACAATTCATTCCGAGTGTAAATTCAAACTGCGCACCAAATAGAAAAAACCTGAAAGGCTTATATACCAAGAGAATGGGAAATCCCCAAGTCTGCTCAGCAAGGCACGAGAGGGAGCCAACCGGAGACCGCTTTAAACGGCCGATCAACCAGAATTCAGATCACAACCGGACAATACAGAACAAACCACGTGAAATATTTTCACCATTTTATCGACAATGCATGGAAATGACGGACGCAAAATATGATGAGAGTCAAATTTGGAAAAACTTTACAAAATTATAAACCACTACAGGTGAAAACTGTTTGACCTGTTTTCCAAAATCCAACTAGTTTAAAACTAGATCAACCCCTGACAGTTCAGTTACTTATGTACTTTTCAGGCTGGAGAACAACTGTCGAATCCAACAGAGTGCTTCAGCTCATCGATAGAGGTAAGAACCTCTTTGTTAATGCTCATGTAATATGATAATATGCAAGGCATATGTAACTAATCCGTGTGATCTTATTAGAAAGAGCCTTGTGAAGGATTGTGTAAATGTCAATCATCATGAAAAACAAAGTTATAAAGATCTATAAAGATAGATATATTTGAGAATACTTGTAAACAAGTCATGAAAAAACAAAGATAGATATATTTGAGAATACTTATAAACACACAGCAGTAGTAACTCACCCTCTGTCCCACTCCTTCCATCTCTTCTGCCTCAACTTAATGTTAGTAACTTGTTATTTTCGTTACCCCCAACCTGTTCTCTTTAACTCAGCCTCTTGCCATGCGCTCCTTCTATATACTATTCTGCATGCTTTTCGTTTCCGATGAGATAACTTCAAATAAGCGGTGACCCGCTTGTTGTTAGATCCTCTTCACCCTCCTTTTCTTCTAACCTGTCATTTAATTTAACTCATATTGTTCAATGTCTTATTTCATGTATACATGTATTAATTGAGGGTAGAAATAAATATTGTTTACACCAAGGATTGTGTAAATGGTCATGAAGCTATATTCCTATTTAGTTTTAACGTGTGGTAACAACGCGAATACTTGGTTAGTCTTGGTTTTTGGATGCGAGTAGCATTTGATATAATATAATAAAGTATATAAGCCTTAAATTGAATGCCATATGTCGCTGATTTTAGCTTATAATAAAGCATGCTCCTTCAGACCTAAGTCCTGCCCGATACAGGCACATCGATGGGTAGAAACTAGAGTAGAAAGGAGGGTTCATACGGACATTGTACTGGTAGACTCTATATTATAAATGAATGTTCATTGTTATAATAATTGAATTATGTCTGCACATATGTGTCTAGTCTAGTGAGGCGAAATCAGGGTTGCGGAGACGACATGACAAGTGAATTCTTGTCTGGATTCAAAAAGCTAAATTATGTAAATACGCCAAGAACCATGTCGCGATGTCTTAACTGGTTTTCATTAAGCTAATCAACAAAATTGATCTAAAATGAAACTATTTAGTTATAATAATTGTTCATAAATATATAAATACTTTTGTTGGTCATTATCACATAGGATTTCTTTGGAAGTTGTGAAGTAGCTAATTTTCTTTTCATCTCGCTTGTCCATTGCTGATTCAGCGCCTTTTTCTCGAAGTGTACGCGGTAAACAATTTCAATGACATGATATATTGTAAATTATGTGTGACGTCATATGTATATATGCCCATTACATATACACGATCTCTATACCGATCCCATGTCAGCCACTGTCCACGGGGCCAGCATTTTCTGGTCTATTTTACTCTTATGACTATAACAAAAGTGACAGCTTGACAGTATTGTTTTCATTATATTCGTTCATTTAACTGAAAAAAGCAACCTGCGGCATGTAATGTGCTTCAAATAATAAATTTTGGGCGTCCTTTTTCAGGACTATGGGGCAGGATCTACACGTGGTCCAGTGAGCAGTCCTGTTGTAAAGGACTCGACTCCTTGTCCTGATATAGCATCCTTTAGTAAGTATATTAAAATAGATTCAGGACATTTCATCCATCTTAACGTTTGTTATAATGAAAACGGTAATAAATGGAGTAAAATCTTCAATTTGATGATGTATGTTGCACTTATTATCTCAACTTTCCTACAAATGAACTACTGTCTTCTGCATTATCAAAACACCCCTCCAATCAACAGTTGAACATTCCAATGTATACATTTTAACTGAATGTGTGAATCGTTTCACTAAAATAAAATGGTTAATTCTGACTTCATATTTTCAGCCGCTGAAAGTGCTACTTATCTCGGATGTTTCAACAAAGGTAGCAGGTATCCAGAATATTATGAGTTTAATGAGGCACCACTTCTTCTCTGGTACACGATGACGAGAGAAATCTGTGCAGAGCATTGCTTCCAGCGAGGATTTGCTTTCGCTGGCCTCAAAAATAAGAGAGTGTGTGCGTGCAACATCGACTATCCTCAATTCGGTGTAAATACCAACGATTGCAAAGACGTCTGCAGGGGAAACGCAGCGCAAACATGTGGCGGTGGCTGGGGCGTCGACGTCTTGTCGACGGGACTTATAGGTTTTAACTAGCTACACTTTGAAGAATACAGACTATAATTTCAAAAGATTGTCTTAAATGGGTACTGTACGCCATTTTCAATAAATTCCAGGCAATAACAACGGTCCAATATCGATAATATATAGAAAACTAAGTAATTTGAGTCGAAGTTGTATTCTGTAAACGTTCAGGTTAATAGGTTATCTTAAAATCAAAGTTAATAATATGATACAAATTTAGTTTATCGCTGGAACCATAAATTAAAGTACGAATTTCCGTGTACAAGACGTAATCAAATTAATTGACGGATAGTGGATTGGGCAACATGATCGTGTAAAAAATATGTTGACACAGGGCGTAAACTCAAGCGACTCACTGACTAGTGAATATACAACAACGAAAATGGGTATATGGGACTAGTACGCATATAATATAACATTTATTTGATACATTAGCTTGTACAAAAATTACTCAACAACGACAATTTTTTTTTCGCATTCCGGCTAATCTGCCATCCGTAACATTACTTCGTGCTCAATAGACTTTCAAATAATTGAAATCTGGTTACCGTATTTACGACTCAGATAATATAGAAACCAATAACAACATTTGAGTGCAGTATCCCTTTAACCCTTTCTATACGAAATACTCATTGACGAGTACATGTACAACTTACGACCATGCATAGGTCATAAAATAGTTGCCACGTATGAATATGAATCATTCTGCTCTTGTATTTGTTTTGTTGTGTCTGTTGTTTGCTTTTATTGCCTGAGCACACATCCAAATGAGTAATAGACCGTTCATATGTGAACTTTTATAACTAAATGGGAGAATCCATTTAGTATAGAGAGAGTTAAACGTTTGTATTATTCATTATAAACATGAGATTTAAATATGAAATGAGAATGAAAGGCTCAATTGAGATTTGTGTAGGTCACGTGATCTGTTGTCGCGACCCCCATATGTCAGGTCAGGCACATCTTGAATTCAAATATTATAGTTATATTTAAAGGTACTCAATCCGATCAGAGGGTCCCCATATCATCAAGATACAACACCAACAACATTTCTTCAAAATGCGCTTTTGTTATCAGAATTGATTAATTGCAACAAAATATTGCTAACCACAGTAACACTGTGGTATAAAATTTCTCAAAACTTTTTATTTATCAACATTTTGTTCAATGAAATATGGCCGTATTATCATTAGGGTATTCACTAAATTTGGCTGTATTACCACTTGTTTTTAGAGTTATTCAACTTCGTCCGCAATTTTGACCGAGACCATTCAGCGTATTTAAGTTTCCAAAATTTTCCTAATCCCCGGTTATACATGTAGATCCCGTTGTTTTAGCATTTGTGTGGAACCCGTTGAATCCCAGGCCACACGTGCTCTTTTTGTGTTGGGCTTTTCCATTATGACGAAAATACACGAAGACTGGCATGGATGTAATACATGTATGTAGTTTCCCATTTAATCGGTATAAGTTACATTGGGACTTCTGTCGACTTCAGACTGCTAGATTATCACTGGCATCTGGCGATACATGCATTCATCATGGAATGATGAATCCGACAGTAATGATATAATATTTCAAAATATTTTCTATTCTCTTCTACAGGTTATGGGCATATATTGACAAATGCCAGTGATGTGTCGAAATAAATAATTTATACTTTAACCCTTCCAATGCTGCATGGATTTTCAAATTCAGTTGTATGAAAGCATGCATGGGAATAGTCTATTCCACACTGAGAGGCCCGGGTGTTCTGATAATATAACCAAGCCGTGTACATGAAAGTATACCAATATTAGGCAATGCGGTTTAGTTCTTTGCGATTCACAGTACAGTTGTGCTTGACAATTTAGCCCATGAACGCGGCTCAGCTATTTTACAATTCGGCTACGGAGATGTTTTTCATGCGGCTGGCGTTAGAGATAATATGGCTGGCGGCGGCTTGTGGCCAATGTGGCTGGCGGCGGCAGCGTGCGATGGTGGCTTCGGGCTCTAGTTGGAGTTTATTGGTTACCTGGTGACTGTCCACGCGTAGGCCTATTCGGATTCTACTATTTCCACAGAGGGGTTATCTCATGATGGAGATATTAATTTCGCTTAAGCGCAATAAGAATGAGGAGCTAGAGATGTAATTGCGCTTAGGTGCAATAAGAAATGTCTTATTTCGCAGTCCCTATAAGGAAAGTTCCAATTGAGCTTAAGCACAATAAGAGAAGATCTTCTAATTTCCGTTTAAGCGCATTAAGGAATATTCTTATTGCACTGAAGCGCAATTCCGTCTACAGTTCATTCGGCAAAACAATCGCCTGACAGCAATAATTGTAAATCGGAATCACGAAACCGCATATAATAAAAAGGAAACCTACTGCTTTTGACTGAACACATTATATCATTTGTGGGTACATGTACACGCAAATATAAATTTTCCAATCGGTATTTGCTTGTACCCGTTCATGATAATTCTCGTTTTCAGTCATAGTTATCCCCTCGTATCATCGTTGATTATTTGCCCTGCTAATCGATATATATCGCACTGACCTATAGCTTTACGTTGCTCGACCAATTTCAAAGTAAAATGTGCGACTTCCGGCGCAAAACTGACGTAGGAAAGTTTTCAACGACGAATACTGATTATATCAGGAAAATGAAGACATTGATAACATTTGATAACATTATCCGAAAATGAACTGCATAAAGAGTCTGAATGCATGCCCCTTTAATGCTCTCGTCATCACTTTGAAGACAAAAGCCAAGGGCGGCCATATGGAGACGTTTATCGCTAGAAAAACTGGACGTTTCTAGTCGAAATCTAAAGAGCATTGCTCGGGCGACAATTGAACTTACTCGGGCGACAACGGAACATACAGGGCGGGAATCGGAGCGAAAACATAAATAACCTATTACCGCATTTTGCTGGCTTTTAAGGCAGCATAATTATAGGGGAACATGTCCCGGTTGAAGGTAGAGGTAAATATGATATGTTATTAAAGTTGCATTATATCTGAGCTTTTAAGTTTTTCGGCTGGTAAATTTGAAATTTGCTCGGTCGACAAGCGGAAAAACTCACAACGGAATCGGAATTTGCCCGGGTTGAATGAGATTTCGAGGAGCGGATCCTCCACAGTGAGCTACACAATGACACATAGGCTGTTAGAATCCAATCATAACGACATCACTTATATGGGATACCGTTTTCCCACCCCATCATAATTGTAAAAACATAGTAACTGCACGAGTACGGCTAAGCGTGGATCCAGTAGGTACACTGGGACCCAAAATATTTGCTGTTAACATCATTTTTCCTGAACAATACACATTAGGGTAAATGAAAATACCCAAGAAATTAGAAATGTGGGGATGCACAAGTCCTACCAGCCCATGGATTATCATACAATGGACATATTCTTTTCTAGCTTGTCGCGCATAATACAATCCACATAATCTGGTACATTCATGCAGGCAGTCTGCCAACACCGTGACCTATATGGCGCGGATCTACCCGAATTAATACAGGTAACATATCTACTTGGTATTAGTGCTAGTTGCACCACTTAGCCTCATTATCAACTACATATTTCTTGACTTTGCAAAAACACCCTGTGATCGGCCTTGAACTAAAACACTACCAAATAAGTGAACTATATTATATATGTGTGTGTGTGTTTTAAACCAGATATTTCACATGTCTATTTTAGGGATTATCTGTTTTACCTTACTCGTATTTAAATTCGCGTAGTACTATTTTTCGCTCAGTTTTGATTTCGCGCACTTTGAATTCGCGCTGCGTGGTGCGCGAATTCAAAGTGCGCGAAATCAAAACTGTATATTAAAGACCACCACGACGATAATTAACATCGAGTAAATTGTAACTGCGTCACCATTTTGTCGATAAGATGAGTGGTTATACATGTGCTAAAAATAATCATTCTGACACTCATATAGTTATGGATATCAATGAAATGAACTGTAAAGAAGTACACGTAAAATACACGTAAAATACATGTAAAATACGTATATACGGCTGACTTGAGAGAGAAAATCAACATGTGGCTGCGAGTGTTTCAAATATTTGGGTTGACATATTTAACTCAGACGGTATGACCACGTTGTCACTCCATGGTGTGGATATGGAGATATGCTTTCGTGTCCCTTCGTACGGAAGTATGTATATTTCTTACAAGTATTGCAACATCTAACACTTTATACCATGATTTACATATGAATAATGTCGTTTAGAAGACATGTTCGCTTGTCAATATAATTAGGGGATAACAGTGTGGTGTTTTGTGGTTTCGGAAAGGTACATGGCGAATATACTGTGGCAAATTTAATTAATAGGCGACGGCGGATCCGGAGCCCATTAACGGGTATTTGCCACAGTATATTCGCCATGTACCTTTCCGAAATCACAAAACACAACACTGTTATCCCCATTCTAATGCTCTTCGAACTTAAAAACGTTATTTAGACAAACAAATGCCTCGTAATTATCAACGAAATGTGCGGCCATAGAAAACACTCAGCCAATTCACGACTTTTTATTTTAAATTTAATGCGCTAGATAAAATATAGTCCCTCAATTACCATCGCTCTTATTGTTAAAAATGCTGATAAACATGAAAATTGCCACCTCAAATAGAAATAAATATGCACAACAATTAGTTTCTGCATGTATACCTGATGTCTTTTTCAGATGGTTACCACTTACAAATTGCGGTTTTGATTTTACCGCGAACTTGAAGTTGAATTGAAACAATGGGAGATTGTTTACTCAATGCGATGTATTTCACGCCGTGTCTGTCGCGGTTTCATGTCAAGAAATTTGGTCAAATGATATCGTGACACTGACAATGGTGGGATATAACGGTGTGGTGTTTTGTATTTTCTTAAAGTACATGTATACAGCGCAAGTGTACTGCGCAAGGGTGACGTCATGGAGTGAAACGGAACAGTGAGCGGGGCTGGATTGGGCATGGCCGAGATTAGGAATTCAGCTAACGGCAATATTGGCGCGTAGGAATATCTAACATTGAAGCGATGAACCGGACTATACATTGCGACCGGTTATTGAACGAATAAACGCAAATATGTGGTGTTTCCGGGGGTATATTGGCCTAAGTGCATTAAAATTGTATATATTCAGTCCAACCGCCTTTACATGTAATTCAATAAAGCTGATTTCCCCTGTGATTTGGTATAAACTCAGGAGTCGTACTATTTTTCGCTCAGTTTTAAATTCGCGCACCCATCGGTGCGCGAAAAATAGTACTGCGCGAATTTAAATACGAGTAAGGTAGTCACATTTTAAGCAGGCATGTTAAGCCGACTGCGTCGCATAGTACAGAGCGAATACATGACAATAAATGCCGATGTTAATGGCGATAATTGGTTTGTTTTTCTTGTATGGAATTTTCTTGATTGCTTGTAAATATTAATTTCGCACTCATTATTATATCATATTTATATCAAATACAGTGTGTATATATGTAATGTATGGTTTTATTGAGATAAAACAAATTCAACTTTGCCGATTACGCGTTGGTCGTAATGTGGTGCAAGCTCGGTGTTATTGGTGTAAATATAGAGGCTATCTGTATAGTGTTTGTGAGTGATACCAAACATTATATCATTCGTGGCAGAGACAAATATTTATGTATACATTTATATAAACATTTTTTAATCACCTTCAAGCGATGCACCAAACCAACAGTTGATTTCGGTCCACTTACTCAGTCCTACTTCACTGCCCACCAAAATAGAAACATATAGTTCCCATAGTAATGAGGGTGGCAAATACTGAATATCAGTTAACGTAGGGGGTGAATACTGAATACCAGTTAACGTAGGGGTGAATAATGAATGCCAGTTAACAGAGGGTATGAATACTGAATAGTAGTTAACAGAGTGGTGAATACTGCATACCAGTTAACAAAGGGGGTGGATACTGAATACCAGTTAAAATAGGGGTGAATACTGAACACCAGTTAACATAACATGTGGTTGAATAATCAATAGTTAACAAAGGGGTGAATACTGATTACCAGTTAACATATGGGTGAATACTGAATACCAGTTGACATGGGGTGAATACTGAACACCAGTTAACATAACAGATGGGTGAATACTCAATAGTTAACAGAGGGGTGAATACTGAATACCAGTTAACATGATTTAAACATATTTTATTGTATATCAATTATATACATGGGGATTGGGACACAAGTTTTGTCAACTTAGTGACGCCCCTCTCCCGCACAAAAGGTATAACATAACATTTAAACAAGATGGCAGGATGAAATTGTGAATGTTTAAGCAGGGAAACAGATGTGAATATTTGTACAGAGTGTGCTATGAGTGGAGTTTTATTGTGTCCAGTTTTTACCCTCACGTTGTCATAAGTTGTGTCTAAAAAGGCCGGGCATTTAAATTTTTAATTGTTTTCAATGACAGGTTGACATAACAGAGAAAAATATAGGATCGAAGTTACCCAAAACGTTTAGTTGCATTAATGTAGGACTGTGTAATATGAAATAGCAATATATTTCTTCTGTGGTCATTTTCAGAGATTCCACAGAGAAGATGCTTAATATTTTCTATATGAAAGTTATTTGTTTCAAGTTTGTGGTAAAATATTCTTCTCTGATTGGTGAACAATGGACAGTGGAAGAAGAAATGACTAGCATCCTCCTTCGGAAAACCACATTGACAATTAGGACTATCAGCTATGTGATTATTTTGCATGTCACTCTTTAAGTCGCTACAATAGTTTCGGAGTTTACAATGGTTGACACTAACATTCCGATGACCTGTTCTATAAAGTGGATAGGGTTTTGGAGCAGGGGCGATTATGTTTAGGTGAGTGGTATGAAGTGCATTGAACAAAATGTTGAAGCTTTCTAAAGTTATAATAGATGTACAATCAACACTGTGGATGTTGGAGGTCATATGATGTTGGAGGTCATATGATAAGTAATTTATTGTGGATGTTGGAGGTCATATGATAAGTAATTTATTGATATCATTATATTACATGCAATTATTAGAATAAAATCTTCACATTTTCAAAACAGATTTTCACCTCTATTGTTATGAACTATAAAAATGTGTCTATTATATAGTGTTCATTAATAAACCTGGATTCAATGGTAAATGGGTTAATTAATCAATACCAAAATCTATAAAGATGAAGAGTATGTTAAGAAAAACCTTGGTAAGAAATATGAGGTAAATCAGCAGAAAAGTATTTGACTTATTTAATCGATGTGAAAGGGTTAATTATTTCCAAACTGATCAACAAATCCATACCAAAAACTATCAGGTGAGGCATGTGTCATAAACTTGCATATAAATGGAAAGTTTTAATCATTTCTAAACCGATCAACCGACCGGTGTGTCATCATAAACATGCACATAAAATTTGAACAGGATCCGATAAAAAATACTTGAGTAATCGTGTCGGATAGCAAGTATCTACGGACAGACGGACGGACAAACGACGGATGGTTGATCGGACGTCGGCATTATGTGTACCATACGTGTTATGGGTACACTTAAAAACACAACCACAGCTCTGGCTTTATTGCACAGTACTGTTCTGAGATTTAATGTGAGGCTTGCATAAGCGATTACTTTGTCTTCTCCATTCTTCAGTTGGGACAAAACAGCGCCGATCGCAGAATAACTTGCATCAGTGGCCATCCAATATAAAATATGTTTATGTAAGGTAAAGCGAAATAGCAGGTGAAATAAGACAAGCTTTTAAATCTGTAAAAGTGGCTTGAGATTCTGAATTCCAGTGAAACTGTTCTTTGTTTATTTGGTAAATGAAGAAGCTAGTTCTGCAAAATCAGTGATAAACAGAGTGTAGTATCCTGCAAATCCAAGAAAACTTCTGACATCCTTCTCTGACTTAGGAACAGGCCATTCCTGTACCGCAAGCATTTTTCTAAGTACCACATGTCATCTCTTTATCATACACGACATGATCAATAGATTTAATTTCACGATGAAACAGGTGACACTTTGTTGGTTTCACAATGCATCATCTAAGTAGCACATGCATTTTTTTCCACTCAAGCTTTTGTAAAACTTTCTCCATTAAGCGCTCGAAACTTTCTACATTAAGCGCTTAAACCAAATGGCATAACTTTAAATTATTTTAATCCACGATGAGAACCTGAATGCTGTTTAATTTATCACATTCTTCAACTGGAATTTGCCAATATATACTTGCCAAATCGAGCATACAAAACCATTATTGTCCTGATAAGTTATTTAGAGTTTCATCTAATCTGTGAAATGGATGTGCATTTTTAGCAACTTTATAATTTAATTTACCACAGTCTATACAAAATCTGGGTGTATTATCATATTTAAGAGCTTGGCGAAGACCAAGCATTATCACTGGTCTCAATGATTTACTCATTGAGCATATTATCTATTTCAGTATAATATTGTTTTCATGGGTGTGTTAATCTGAGAAAAATATATACTGAAACAGATATCCAGTTAGCAATCGGTCACTTTTGGCAACTGATTGAAGTAAGGTCAACCGGTTAAACGCTATGTAATATACACACGCGATACCAACGACAACAGCTAACGTAATCAGGTCCTTAATCAGTGCGAGACTGCTACCAGTTGATTTTAAATACGTATATTTTATCCATTGCCACAAACTTTATCACTTAAGGAGGTATATGGTCGAAATTAAATGTATTCAAAGTTAGAATCGGGTGCGAGATCAAAAGTCTTTCATGAATTGAAAGTTACGTTGTCTGGCTTTGGTGGCTCAAATGATGTCTTCGATGTTCAAACGTCCGGGGAAACATGTGCACTGAGTCGTTGGCAAAGATGAATGAAATCGTTTACAGTACGGCCTTATCATTTAACAACTGCCTTCAGTCGCTAGATAATTATGGTATCATCAACTTGAACTCGCATCGAAGTGGTGTTTCCATGCAGTCAAACTCATTTGCAGCCTATACATACAATGGCAAAGTTCTCAGCATTTTATATTTTATTGTTTTTTTTTAATAATATGGCGTCTGTTTTAATTGTCATTTATTATTTTCTAATTTAAATTCATGAAACTTTACATTTGTATTGACTGTCGTAAGTCATCCATATAGATATAATATAATAACCCAGTCCCATATATGACCCACTTGTAATAACCCAGTCCCATATACGACCCACAGATCACTAGAATGACAATAAAAAGCTGCCGCGATTTGAATGTACAACAATTTATATAAACCAACATTGTTCCATAAAGAAACTACAATATACAAACAGGTAAATTATGACACGTCTATTTATAACACTCTGAGTTTTAGTTAACTCTGTCATGTCAATACATTGCTTTACTGGATTATTAGCGTTCACGTTTTGTGATTCACATTCGTGTAATACAAGCTTTTTCTGTATAAGCAATCAGTCAGTTCGCCATACAGTTAATTGACCAGATTATGTCGAGATATTTGCACATATTGTAGTGTAAACATTGAGTGTAATGTCTACAGTTGAAAATAGCGGATATCCAGTTAAGCTCCGGCTACAAAAATAGGTCAACAGTTTCAGCACTAGCCTGTTGATTGTAATTCAACAATTCATTCCGAGTGTAAATTCAAACTGCGCACCAAATAGAAAAAACCTGAAAGGCTTATATACCAAGAGAATGGGAAATCCCCAAGTCTGCCCAGCAATGCACGAGAGGGAGCCTACCGGAGACCGTTTTAAACGGCCGATCAACCAGAATCGAGATCACAACCGGACAATACAGAACAAACCACGTGAAATATTTTCACCATTTTATCGACAATGCATGGAAATGACGGACGCAAAATATGATGAGACTCTCATGAGAGTCAAATTTGGAAAAACTTTACAAAATTATAAACCACTATACAGGTGAAAACTGTTTGACCTGTTTTCCAAAATCCAACTAGTTTAAAACTAGATCAACCCCTGACAGTTCAGTTACTTATGTACTTTTCAGGCTGGAGAACAACTGTCGAATCCAACAGAGTGCTTCAGCTCATCGATAGAGGTAAGAAACTATTTGTTAATGCTCATGTAATATGATAATATGCAAGGCATATGTAACTAGTCCGTGTGATCTTATTAGAAAGAGCCTTGTGAAGGCTTGTGTAAATGGTCATGAAGCTATATTCCTATTTAGTTTTAACAACGCGAATACTTGGTTAGTCTTGGTTTTGGATGCGAGTAGCATTTGATATAATATAATAAAGTATATAAGCCTTAAATTGAATGCCATATGTCGCTGATTTTAGCTTATAATAAAGCATGCTCCTTCAGACCTAAGTCCTGCCCGATACAGGCACATCGATGGGTAGAAACTAGAGTAGAAAGGAGGGTTCATACGGACATGGTACTGGGAGACTCTATATTATAAATGAATGTCCCTTGTTATAATAATTGAATTATGTCTGCACATATGTGTCTAGTCTAGTGAGACGAAATCGGGGTTGCGGAGACGACATGACAAGTGCATTCTTGTCTGGATTCAAAAAGCTAAATTATGTAAATACGCCAAGAACCATGTCGCGATGTCTTAACTGGTTTTCATTAAGCTAATCAACAAAATTGATCTAAAATGAAACTATTTAGTTATAATAATTGTTCATAAATATATAAATACTTCTGTTGGTCATTATCACATAGGATTTCTTTGGAAGTTGTGAAGTAGCTAATTTTCTTTTCATCTCGCTTGCCCATTGCTGATTCAGCGCCTTTTTCTCGAAGTGTACGCGGTAAACAATTTCAATGACATGATATATTGTAAATTATGTGTGACGTCACATGTATATATGCCCATTACATATACACGATCTCTATACCGATCCCATGTCAGCCACTGTCCACGGGGCCAGCATTTTCTGGTCTAGTTTACTCTTATGAATATAACAAAAGTGACAGCTTGACAGTATTGTTTTCATTATATTCGTTCATTTAACTGAAAAAAGCAACCTGCGGCATGTAATGTGCTTCAAATAATAAATTTTGGGCGTCCTTTTTCAGGACTATGGGGCAGGATCTACACGTGGTCCAGTGAGCAGTCCTGTTATAAAGGACTCGACTCCTTGTCCTGATATAGCATCCTTTAGTAAGTATATTAAAATAGATTCAGGACATTTCATCCACCTTAACGTTTGTTATAATGAAAACGGTAATAAATGGAGTAAAATCTTCAATTTGATGATGTATGTTGCACTTATTATCTCAACTTTCCTACAAATGAACTACTGTCTTCTGCATTATCGAAACACCCCTCCAATCAACAGTTGAACATTCCAATGTATACATTTTAACTGAATGTGTGAATCGTTTCACTAAGACTCACAAGATCTCATCTAATCCAAAATAGACATGCTGAACGGGCTAATGTAGTAATAATGAGTGGCGTTCTGAACTCAAATGACCCACATTTCCTACGCAAGTTATGTTCTTTTATCAAAACTATATTTAGCGAAGTAGAAAAGACTCGCAACACATAACGTGGTTGAAGTTGTTGTTGTTGTTGTTATCGCACAAGCAATGAATCTACCGTATACACATGATACACAACATATAAATGTAATATAACCCGCTATCTCGACAGCAACACACTTATTATATAAATTGCACATGTAATTGTATGTAAGGTTTTGAGACCATATAAAACCGGATGTAAATTTTGTTTATATGCTTCATCTTCTTTGTATATACTTCTGTCTCAATATCCTATCATATAACCTGGATCAGAGAATAAAGCATTATTATAAAATAAAATTGTTAATTCTGACTTCATATTTTCAGCCGCTGAAAGTGCTACTTATCTCGGATGTTTCAACAAAGGTAGCAGGTATCCAGAATATTATGAGTTTAATGAGGCACCACTTCTTCTCTGGTACACGATGACGAGAGAAATCTGCGCTGAGCATTGCTTCCAGCGAGGGTTTGCTTACGCTGGCCTCAAAAATAAGAGAGTGTGTGCGTGCAACGTCGACTATCCTCAATTCGGTGTAAATACAAACGATTGCAAAGACGTTTGCGGGGGAAACGCAGCGCAAACATGTGGCGGAGGCTGGGGCGTCGACGTCTTATCGACGGGACTTATAGGTTTTAACTAGCTACACTTTGAAGAATACAGACTATAATATCAAAAGATTGTCTTAAAGGGGTACTGTACATTAACCCTTTACCCAACAAAACGGCCAAAACCGGCCAAAACAGCCTAAAATATATTCGGTCTGTCTCAATAGAACCATACAAATATGGATATCATTGGAACCGGCTCCTTGACCACATTGTGATAGTTACAGTTATGCCCTGTGCCAATGCATTCTCTTATATATGCGAGTCGACCATATGTCGCCTCGCATATATAAGAGAATGCATTGGCCTAAAAAAATCTGTTTTTAACACTTTTTACCATTTTTCTTACATTCTTTAACAATTTTATAATTTTTAATGTGTTAAGCCAATGCATTCTCTTATATATGCGAGGCGACCTATGGTCGACTCGCATATATAAGAGAATGCATTGGCACAGGGCCCTTCTGTTGGGTAAAGGGTTAATAATTCCTGGCAATAACAATTAACGCTCTACTATCGATAATAGATAGAAAAATAAGTAAGTTGAGTCGAAGATGTATTCTGTAAACGTTCATGTTGATAGGTTCTCTTAAAATCAAAGTTAACAATTTGATATAAATTTCGGTTACGTAGCGTTTTTCCGAAGACCCATAACTCCGAAGGTCCGATTCTCCGAAGGTCAGATTCTCTGACGCCCCGATTCTCCGAAAGCCCATAACTCCGAAGTCCCGATTCTCCGAAATCCCATAACTCCGAAGACCCATAACTCCGAAAGCCCATAACTCCGAAGGCCTATAACTCCGAACGCCCATAACTCCGAAGGTCTATAACGCCGAAGGGCCGATTCTCCGAAGTTCCGATTCTCCGAAGATCATGTTTTATCGCTTATTAAATAGTGTTCAGTCCAGTGGCGGGGTCAATGGGGCCCTATAGGGAAGACCGCCCCCCAAAAAACATGTCAAATGTCATGTAAACGTCAGGAAATCCCTCCTAGGCATTCAAATATTCACAGTGTTCCTGCCCAGGGGAGCCCCCGGACCAACGATTGGGGGCGACCCCTCCCATGTATGCGCTCCCCAAATCAGGCCTTCGTGATATGCTTTCGGCATATCATATGCATGATATATCCCCCACATATCCCCCACATATGCTAATTAATGTGCACCCCTAAATGGGAACCCTGGCTCCGCCACTGGTGTGCACCGATTATATTATAACGAAACGCTGCAAGAATGTCAGAGTAGCCTAACATGCACAGGGGCGACAAGTTCTTCCCCGTTCACCCCTGTACATTTTACTCTGGCATCTCATGGGCCAACGTAACGTTATAGTATCTGGTGTAAGGTCAGTGGCGGGCCAGGATTCCCATTTAGGTGGGGGCAGTAGGACAAGTTTGAATATTTTGATGCCCCATGAACGATTTCCGGGCGTTTACATGACATTGGACATGTTTTGGTAGGGGCCCATATTGTCTGAAATAGCAAGTAGAGGTTTAATGGGGGCAGTGGGATTTTTGGGACCCCTTGGCTTCGCCACTGGACTGTACACTATTTAGTAAACGATAATACCCCGATAAAACAAAATCTTCGGAGAATCGGACCTTCGGAGAATCGGACCTTCGGAGTTATGGGCCGTCGGAGAATCGGCCCTTCGGAGTTATAGGTCTTCGGAGTTATAGGTCTTCGGAGAATCGGCCCTTCGGAGTTATGGGCTTTCGGAGAAATCGGATCTTCGCAGTTATGGGCCGTCGGAGAATCGGGTCTTCGGAGTTGTGGGCCGTCGGAGAATCGGGTCTTCGGAGTTGTGGGCCGTCGGAGAATCGGGTCTTCGGAGTTGTTGGCCTTCGTAGTAATAGGTCTTCGGAAAACCGGTCTGACACCATAAATTTCATTTATCGGCTGGAGCCATAAACTAAATTACGAATTTCCGTGTACAAGACGTAATCAAATTAATTGCCGGATATAGTGGATTGAGCTACGTATGGCACACACGATTGTGTAACAAATATGTTGATGCAGGGCGTAAACTCAAGCCACTCACTGACTAGTGACTATACAATAACGCAAATGAGTACATGGGACTATAGTATGCATATAATGTGACATTTATTTGATACAATTTGCTTGAAAACTGTACAAAAATTACTCGACAACGACAACTTGTATGTTCGCATTCCGGCTAATCTGCCATCCGTAACATTACTTCGTACTCAACAAACTTTCAAATAATGGAAATCTGGTTACCATATTCTATGACTCAAGAGACTGTAGAAACCAACAACAACATTTGAGTATAGTATGCCTTTAACCCTTTACCCAACAAAACGGCCAAAACCGGCCAAATAAAGCTTCAACAGCCTAAAATATCTTCGGTCTGTCTCAATAGAACCATACAAATATGGATATCATTGGAACCGGGTCCTTGACCACATTGTGATAGTTACAGTTATGCCCTGTGCCAATGCATTCTATTATATATGCGAGTCGATCATAGGTCGCCTCGCATATATAAGAGAATGCATTGGCCTAAAAAAAATCTTTTTTTAACACTTTTTACCATTTTTTCTTACATTCTTTAACAATTTTAGAATTTTTAATGTGTTAAGCCAATGCATTCTCTTATATATGCGAGGCGACCTATGGTCGACTCGCATATATAAGAGAATGCATTGGCACAGGACCCTTCTGTTGGGTAAAGGGTTAATACTTTCGATCCTAAATACTCAAGTATATTGACGAGTACATGTTCAGATAATACGTTCAACTATCGACTATAGGTCATACATTATTTGCCACTTATGAATATAAATCATTCTGATCTTGTATTTGTTTTGTTATGTCTCTCGTCTCCTTTTATTGTCTGAACACACCTCCAAATGAGTAATAGACCGTTCATGTGTGAACTGTTATAACTGAATGGGAGAATCCATTTAGTATAGAAAGAGTTAAACGTTTGTATTATTCATTATAAACATGAGATTTAAATCTGAAATGAGATTATGAGAATGAAAGGCTCAATTGAGATTTGTGTAGGTCACGTGATCTGTTGTCGCGACCCCCATATGTCAGGTCAGGCACATCTTGAATTCAAATATTATAGTTATATTTAAAGGTACTCAATCCGATCAGAGGGTCCCCATATCATCAAGATACAACACCAACAACATTTCTTCAAAATGCGCTTTTGTTATCAGAATTGATTAATTGCAACAAAATAATGCTAACCGCAGTAATACTGTGGTATCAAATTTCCCAAACCTTGTTATTTATCAACATTTTGTTCAATGAAATATGGCCGTAGTATCACTTGAGTATTCACGGAATTTGGCCGTATTACCACTTGTTTTAGAGTTATCCATCTTCGTCCGCAATTTTGACCGAGACCATCTGTATGATGGTGTGTTTCTGGGCCACAAACAATTGAAATAAAAAACTTCAAAAATCGATATCTGATCACTCTGAGCTTTGATAGGTGGGTTCCTCGGCTCGTATCAAATATTTTTTACCCCCGAAGCCAAAGAAATAGTAATTTAGGAGCGTTAAATCGGATTTAGTACCTTTAACTAATATAGTTAATATAAGTAACATTTTCTCTGTTTTATGGAAACTTTGTGATCGCGCATCCCAACGCACAAACAAATTGCATTCTTTTAACCCTTTGTGCCAAGTTTCACGGAAAATTATCATAGAACGACTGAGAACAACTCCGGACAAATTTGTGTCCACGGACGGACGACACGACGGACAGACGGCACGACGGACAGACGGACGGACAAGCTGATTCCAGTATACCCCCACCCACAACTCGTTGTGGTTGTGGGCGGTGGGGGTATACAAATATTTAATTTATATCGATATTTTCTTATATAATGTGATAATCAATTTGGGACATTTTTTTCGTTATAATTTTTAGATGATCACAAAGCATTCACGCTATCTCCGATAAAGTAATCCTGATTGCTATGCTCCGCAGGCCATACATGTCCCAATTTGATTGTGTGTATTATACCAGAAAATTCTTCAATTCATATTTAGTATTTTAAGCCCAGGAAACTTGTTATAGGAAGAGATATACCTAATATTGTTCAATAATGTGTTCAACTATGGCAAAAATGGGTGGACCGAACCCAAATTCGAACGTGACCTGCATTTTCATGTGGGTAATCCAAATACTTAATTTGAAAACAATCGGATAACTAAAACTAAGTTATCATCCAGAAACCATCTGGGATGGGCGGCTATACGCACCACAGGGTACTTGTGAGGTGCGATCTTTTGTTTGCATGACTTGTGGGGTGCACCCCACAAGTAACGTACGGAAAATCCAATTTTAAAGAGCGTCCGTCTGTCCGTTGTGCACCACAGGGTACTTGTGAGGTGCGATCTTTTGTTTGCATGACTTGTGGGGTGCACAACCGGTCAATAGTTGTGTCATAAACTGTTTTACAAACATCTCCGTTATTTCGTTAATATTACGTTTTTCTAAAAAAAAAAAATTCTCTAAATACGTATTTCAGACGTATTACATAATCTGAGAAATGTTATATTAACGAAATAACGGAGATGTTTGTGGAATAAAACAGTTAGGAAAAAATATATATTAATTTCATCGCACCCCACAAGTACGCTCTGGTGAGAGCTGACGCACGGCTGGACGGACGGACTGACACTGCTGTTTTCTATAGTCTCCTCGACAACAAATGTCGGGGGACAATTAGCGAGAAACACTATATACTAAGGAATCATCCAGAAATGTTATCTCAGCCAAGAATGATTAGGAAGGTCAACTAACAGTTGGAAAATGGTTGTGATCATGGCAAGTATTTTTGAGAACATATGAAGCCGGTATATCATATGAAGCCGGTATATCAATATTTCGTGTATGCGTCAACCTATCCTGTACCTCCTTCCAAATTACGTAGACAGAATATGGAAGCTCGAATGAGCCATGTCCGTTTAAAGATCATAAGGGATAACGTCAGATGGAGATGTGGACTAAATTGAGGAACTGCACAAAGAACAGTGCGGCTATTGAAGCACATGCACATATAAGAAAATTGCCAGTTTAGGCATATGTATATTTTAGTTGTAAATGTAACACGAGAATCAGACCAAACATGTTTACCTAAGTGCCAATGCAAGAAAGTTCCCTTTTGAAATTCTTAAATTACCGAAAAAGCAGGCACCTTCAATATTGTATCTGGTATATATATTTGTCTAAGGTATTTGTTTCTTTTCCATCAAAGAAAATTGTGGCCCTTATAATAACACAACAGTGGAAACTACACCCGCTTGAATCGTACATCATTTTCAAATACTAAAACATGTATACACTCTGTATGCATTTCATACCAAGAATAACCTGCAGGGATATGTGAAAACATATTCCTCGCGTACATGGGTGAGAAATTGAAGAAATTATTAACTCAACTTTACAAAATTTTGTAATACAGTGCAAGGAAAATTGAACATACTTTATTGCTGTTTGCTCAATAGATGCAGTGATTTGAATTACGACAAGTTTAAGAATTACATATCTCCAAATTCAAATTGTGAATGTGGGCATCGTGAGGTTGCGTATCATTTCTTTCTCCAGTGTCCACTCTATTCTGATGGCTTGAGTTATCAAACCTTAATATGGCAGTAAAGTGTTATTTAACACCTTAAAATTGAATCACAACATAACTTGACAGTTTACTTAATTCACAGTGAACTCGGTAGTACATGCTTCCATTTTGAATCAGTATTAATGCAATTCCTGATGGGTTTGCTGTTAATTATATATTTTACCCAATCATTTCACTATTTAAATCTTCCATGCTGTTCTTATGGCCCATTATTTCTGGCCCACATTAAATCGTACGAGTGATGTCCCAACTCTGATCCAAAAAGAACCACCACCCATCAATGGGATGTACGCACATGACTTAATGTTATATATATTGTACACATTGGCCACAAAAAATGTATTTAATTATGTTTGACGCCACTCCCCAACCCCACCCTGACTCGAGCAACATCACTTATGTATCTGTAAACCACACCAGTAGATTCCCTGTCCCACATATATAAATATATATAAGTTTAGTTGAAATCATTGACAGCTCCCTCCCATTTCAATCCATGATTCCGACAGCGTCATTTTAGAATATTTCCCTCCCGACCCCCATCACTGACATGGACTGTGCCACTTAATTATCTTTAATCCTTTACCCAACAAACCGGCCAAAACCGGCCAAATAAAGCTTCAACAGCCTAAAATATCTTCGGTCTGTCTCAATAGAACCATACAAATATGGATATCATTGGAACCGGCTCCTTGACCACATTGTGATAGTTACAGTTATGCCCTGTGCCAATGCATTATCTTATATATGCGAGTCGACCATAGGTCGCCTCGCATATATAAGAGAATGCATTGGCCTAAAAAAAATCTTTTTTTAACACTTTTTACCATTTTTTCTTACATTCTTTAACAATTTTATAATTTTCAATGTGTTAAGCCAATGCATTCTCTTATATATGCGAGGCGACCTATGGTCGACTCGCATATATAAGAGAATGCATTGGCACATGGCCCTTCTGTTGGGTAAAGGGTTAATCCACACACTTTTCTATATAATGGAGATTAGATTACTGCATACAATTTTGGCAGAAATCTGCGACTAAATGTTTATTTGGCACCCCTTCGCTAACCCCATCCCTGACTCGGCTCCACTTAGTTATCTCTAAACCTCACTATAAGATTCCCATATAATGGAGATGACTATACATATCTATGTTGTTGGAAGTTGGAAAACTTTTGGTGAGTTTGATATATAGTTAGCAATTCGAACCCAAGGGATGGTGGCCAGTGGTGGGGTGCAAATGAATTTACCGAACTTAGGAATTTTTGCAGTGAGTCAGAATGCTTTAAAAACCATGGGTTATGGCGAATATTAAAAATCGTTCCTAAAATATCCTGTTTTTGTCATTGTCCTCATATTATTTGAATGGTCGTTTGTGGGTTTCGTGGAGTCCTGTAATAGAGACTGGGTTTCGTGGAGTCCTGTAATAGAGACTGGGTTTCGTGGAGTCCTGTAATAGAGACTGGGTTTCGTGGAGTCCTGTAATAGAGACTGGGTTTCGTGGAGTCCTGTAATAGAGACTGGGTTTCGTGGAGTCCTGTAATAGAGACTGGGTTTCGTGGAGTCCTGTAATAGAGACTGGGTTTCGTGGAGTCCTGTAATAGAGACTGGGTTTCGTGGAGTCCTGTAATAGAGACTGGGTTTCGAGATGTATGGTGTTACGAATGACATTAATTATACACCCTTTTTTTAAAAGGGGGGTATACTGTTTTGCACCTGTCGGTCCGTCCGTCAGTGCGTGCGCACAGTAGTGCTCGGATCTCAATCAAATTAGGTATGGATGTTCACTACTACGATGACATTAAGTAGAGGGTTCCATCGTTTTGTTCGGATCTAGAGTTATTCATCTTTGTTTATCTGAAAATGTTGGCTTTTTGGTCTGTCTGGTGTCTGTTCATGTCGTAACTTCAACAGTTGTGCTGGGATTTCAATGAAATTTGGTATGGATGTTCACTAATTTGAGGACATGAACTAGAGTGTTCAATCGTTTTGTTCTGGTTTTCCATTCTAGAGTTATTCATCGTTGTTTATCTGGAAATGTTGGCTTTTTGGTCCATCCAATGTCTGTTCGGGTCATAACTTGAACAGTAGTCCTCAGATCTCAATGAAAATTTGTATGGTTGTTCACTATTATTGGGATATTCAATAGAGGATTCAATCGTTTTGTTTGAGTTTCCGTTCTAGAGTTATTCATTTTTTGTTTATATGGAAATGTTGGCTTTTTGGTCCATCCGATGTCAGGTGATAACTTGAACAGTAATGCTCGGATTTCAATGAAATTTGGTATGGATGTTCACCACTATGAGGACATTTAATGTCGCATTCAACTGTTTTGTTTTTTCGTTCTATAGTTATTTATCTTTGTTTATATGAAAATGCTGATTTTTGGGTCCATCTGTCTGAGTATAGCAGTCATAAGTTATAGATCTGCCCAAACTAGGAGGTATGCACCGGACGACAGTCCATCTCTTGTTTCATCTGATGTTCGTGTTTTATTCATCTCCCCTCCTACATACATGTACATCTTAAAATGACCGGAATATCACGAACCAGAACAAATTTGTTACTTTCACCACAATTTATAAAGTTACAGAGGTTTTAAAAATTCAGAAAAAGTTACCCAGGTCATGGCATGTTGTTTAGAAATACTTTTTTTGTCAATCCAAACACACTATGGCCTGTGTGTGTTTACATAATATCCTGCCTGAGTTGATAAGTTGAGCTCCATATGCTTTATGTTCTGGAACATATTGATTGTTACCCACTATATAAATGTACACATCATAACAGCATAAACCATTGTGAGTTATTTGCTTCATGTATATATCGCCTCTCATATAGATGTCACAATAATCATGTTTTAACGGCTTGGTTGTCTGATAAACTAGAACATAATCAACTGTGCCGTCATCATACATATACGTAACAAGGAGATAAAATTGTGGAAATGTTGGTCAAGTATTAACAATGTGTCCACTCCACAGCCTCTATAAGATATAACAACATAACTGTAAGATGAACACGTCGATTTGAATAGTTTGGAACATTATTATAAGTGATTGTTCATATTTATGTTCAAATATGAACAAAACCAGAAGGTCGATGACTAAAATACACAGGAGCCATAACAAGATATGTCAAGAAGTCTGACTAACATACACAGGAGCCATAACAAGCTATGTCAAGAAGTCTGACAAACTTACACAGGAGCCATAACAAGCTATGTCAAGAAGTCTGATTAACATACACAGGATCCATAACAAGCTATGTCAAGAAGTCTGATTAACATACACAGGAGCCATAACAAGCTATGTCAAGAAGTCTTGACTAACATACACATTGAGCCATAACAAGCTATGTCAAGAAGTCTGATTAACATACACAGGAGCCATAACAAGCTATGTCAAGAAGTCTTGACTAACATACACATGAGCCATAACAAGCTATGTCAAGAAGTCTGACTAACATACACAGGAGCCATAACAAGCTATGTCAAGAAGTCTGACAAACATACACAGGAGCCATAACAAGCTATGTCGAGAAGTCTGATTAACATACACAGGAGCCATAACAAATTGCGCAGGTAACTAGGGACGTCAACCGGCCTTAATGACGTAATTGTGATTTCAGAACGTTTTTATCGTGTATAATTCACTAAAATAATTCGTAAAATGATATATGTTTTAGCTCTAAAACATCTATAAATCATCAGAACACGGTCTGCTTATACTAAATGTAAAAATGCCAACGAACTATTTCGCTCATTGAGAAAAATGCTGACCTCTATCAAAAATGAGATAGATACATTTCCGAGATTTTGATTAAATTAAAAAAACATTATTTTGTGCCTAATACCTGTGGGGCAATAATGTTTATACGATCGCGTCTCTTCTTTTCTATAGCGCTATTCACAGCCAACTCATTCGGCATTAAATGGCAATTATAGCTACCGTAGGGCGTAGGCTTTGTGTCCGTATATAGGGCGTAGGCTTTGTGTCCGTATATAGGATATAACTTGACAAGCATGGGCTTAAACTGGTCATGCTCGCCCAGCGTCGATCTCTACTCTTGGCGCCCCGGACCACATCAGCAAAATGTCCTGCCATATAAATACGCGCTTAATAATATCCACATATATGATAGATATAAATCAAATGAATTAAATGTCTAAAACTGAATACATCTTAGAAAGATCTAAAAATGAACACGGAAATTAATTAAATGTATTATGATTATATTATGCGTGATGATGCACACGTGACTGTATATATTATTTGTATATAATTATTTGTAATTTGTCTAGAATGTCTTATATATAGATGTTAGACAATAAATATCATGATGATGTGATGATGATGTGATGTGAGAGTTTGGTTTCTGAAAAAAAAGGGAAATTGTTTTAAAGACATAGTATGGACTTCTTCGGGTGCGTGAAATTGATAAAATAGTATTCCTATTTCGACTGCATTGATGATTTTGTTTGCGATGCATGTGTGATACAAATTGTTGTGACTAAGTATTTTTCAGTTTATTTTGCCTGATAAGCAATAGATTGATTTAGGACATTATTATTTGTTTTTATCGAATCGGACTGGATCTTTAAGTTGGCCCAAATTATATCGTTGTATAATTTGGGCATAGGTTTCGGAACAACACTGAAACAAGAAATCTTTATTATAGCACCCGCTCTCCCGCGGCAAAGCCGCGGAAGCGAAGCGACCAGGGTATACGTATGCGAATATGAGATATATACTAATCGACTTTTTCGGCCCAATCTAAAAATAAATTGAAATCACATAAAATAGGATAATTTATTCATAACTGAAGGGTCAGCCAGGGTCAGCGGAGTCCAAAATTCTATTGTTGGCAACGGTCGCCATTTTGTATTGATTAATGGCACCTCGAAATGTGTAATTGGGCAAAATGCTCCAGGGCAAAAATAAAAAACTTTGATCTAGCAACTGTTAGCTATACTTCATCATATGTAGGAACATCATGCTCCTAAAGCCAAATATATTTTCAAAAAGTGAATGTAAATTGAACAAAAGCTCTGGTTAACAAAAAAGTTAAATTGCATGAAAAAGTTTTGTTTACATATTTCATAAAATTATTAAAAATATTTACACCGAAAGAGGAATCTAGCGACCTTGCTGGCCGTTTACATATTATCTTCAATTTTCTAAAGGTATTTCCGCCTAAAAAATTGATGAAATATTCTCAAAGTTCAAGACCGACAAACGGAAACTTTAAGTTCCGATTGAAAGATCGCAGAGTCATTTTAAGATTGCTTCTTGGGAAACCAGTAAAGGCGTCATGACATCAAGACGTACATCATGACGTCACTACCTACACCGGCGCGCAAAATTACAGACAGAACTGCGTCGATGGCCAGACAGCTGAGACTACGGCAGGCTAAATATCCACATTTACGTTATATGTGATTATTTACATACATTGTATATATCATTTTCTTGTGTCCGATTATAATTAGGGTGGATACACACATGCATGTAATTTCTGTATGTAAAATACATGTATTTTACATGGCCACACCAATAATTGACAACATTAATCACCTACGCGCGACCGGTTCATTGTTAACAGGCCAGACAAGTGAGCAGTGCTAAGCGAAGTCAAATTGTCTTCTATCAGTACATTTAAGGCCAGTCCAAAACATGTCTTCTCTCACGGATGCGGAAATTAGTCAAGTATGTGTGATATCTGGCATTTTATTAATGCACGACCACCAGAAGCCAAACGTCTGGCATATACAGGCTTGATGTAGAACATTTTCAACCATGATGCTTGTTTGGGTGGGGTCTCGAAAGCTTCAAATCGCTAAGGGACTTAATTGAATGTATCGGTCGGAATAATCTGGGCAAGAAGGTACAATATGATATGTTTTACTTAAATAGGTCAGAGTTAGATAACGGCTAATCTACATTCCGACTTAATTGGAACTAGAACTCAGTGCGTTCAACACGTACGCAATGATTGGGTTGTCAGTGGACACATATTACATCGTCTGTATGATCCATGTAAAACGCCAAATACACGATAATTACAGAGAGTACATGCATGTGTGTATCGACCCTTAGGGTTTATCAAATCCTTCTATAAAGATAACAATTCATCCGATAATCCCTTGAACAATAACAAGCGGGCGCAAATTTACGTTTACGTTCATGATCATATTATTTGTATATACAAAATAACATATTTATGTATTTATCTTACATACGAATATAATTTCAAGAGAGTTATTTTTCATTAATTTATAAGGGTGAGCGCGAACGCAGACCCCAATACGCATAAATTATACAGTCGAGTTACCCACATTTGGGGTAATCGCTCGGGTCATCCAAACCGAAGTGCAATGGTAAGGACTCGCCAAGGGGCCACCGCCTTTTGGATCACGGTTAGCCCTCTGCCAGGTAAGTATGCTTTACCGAGAGCAGCCAGATGGGGTCATTGATGCCGAAATTTGATATTCGAGGTGTCAATTCATTTTATTAGACATCCCACAATCCACTCCACTGATAACTGGCTCAAATTGATGAATACAAATGCATGAACTAAATATACATTAATTATCATTATAAAAAAGTGCTTAGCGCACAACAAAGAGTTATGTGTGTATTTATTTAATCATACCATATGCACATGAAACAAAAGCTTCATGTTGAGGAAAGAATTTAGAGTTACCTCTCGTTCCGCATAATCATCGAACATTGAAACTATCAAATTGGATAAGTTGACGGTCGAAAAACAATATAATCGGAAGATATCACTGGTCCCCTGACAGGGCCCTGAGTATGAGTACCATGAGTATACGCACGTATTAAGGTATATATACTCTTGATACCATTGGACATGTGGAAAATATTACGCAAAGGGGGACTGTACACTCAATCCGGTTATTTATGGGACCATCTCAGTTTATACTCAACAAAATATATGCAACAACTGAATGAATTTGAGCCAAGGATTAGTGCAAGATACATGGTATATAAATAATAAATAATGAATTTATGACTCCAGTCGTAAATTAATTTTCGTTATAATTAGCATTTTGTTTGCATCGTTCATAGAGCACACGAGTGTATTTTGCACTAATCCATGGCTAAAATTCATTCATTTGTTGCATATATATTCTGTTGAATATAAAAAGAGATGGCCGGATTTAGTGTACAGTCCCCATTTAAGCATCATATATATCGATATGACTCGCCTGTGTAACATCCCAAGAAACAGAATAAGTCTCTAAATATTTGAAATTCTAAAATGGCATATGCGTCCTTAAAGGGCCGTTGTAGGTTATAATTTAGAAATAACATTTATAAAATTATGATAATTTCCTCAAGAATATGCTAATAATATAGCATAATGATGATATGGGTGCGATATTATTTACAAAACACGCTTTGTGTCAGCGAAATGCAGGTCGAGTGTTGTTTATTTTCTCGCAAAAAGCATAGTGAATTGTTTATAAGCAGTCACGATATTGCGTCATTTCTTTATTAAGATTCGCGCTCATTGTAAAACCAACAATTATTCGAACCAAAAGCAATTCTACCAAACTTGGCTAACTCATCCAAATAGCACTCAGTCACCTTACTCGGTCTCGATTTCTTTTGTGCTTGTGTCCATCGGTCTGGCTATCCAGATTGGAATTGACTTTAGAGTTATCCATCTTCATCCGCAATTTGGTCAGATACCATATTCTCTTCGACTTTTTACCAGGCCACTGAAAAAGTATACCGGTGGTGAAAATAATAGATTTCAAAAATCGTTTTGACGGGTAAGTTCCTCGACTCGAATCAAATATTTTTTACCCCCGAAGCCAAAGAAATAGTAATTTGCCAGCGTTAGTTCCGATTATGCATCTTTAATCATATGTTCTCAAAATTATCACCATAGTATTATTTCAATGTGTGGGATGCTGCCCTGTGTGCGTTCTGGCATTTGGTGTGATCGGATGACATTAAAGGGGTATATACTGTACGCCAATTTCAATAAATTCCCGGTAACAATTGCGATCTAATATCAATATTATATTTTAAAATAACGTATTTGAGTCGACGATGTCTATACTGAAAACGTTCCGGTTAACAGGCTATCATAAAAGTCAAATTGAATTATTTAATATAAATGAATTTATGGCTGGAGTCATAAAATGGCGAATTATGCCATTACGAGTTACCGTTCTTGAAATCTCACATGTTGGTTGTCTTTTATCGACGGCCGTTTACGACGAACATTATTGAGTTGCGAACAAAACATGTTAAATGCAAAAGGAAGTCCCGCTATAACCAATTTGGGGGAAAAGAGAAGAAACAAGATTCATAAATCCTCAAGTATTTTAATAGGGGGTGAGATTGTTCGATGGAAGAGATTGCAGGCGTCAATTGAACTTCCGTTTCATCCTGCAACCTGCGTCTTCACCGGTGAAGGTCAAAAACATGGCGCGTAGTTTGAAATCGTAATATTTTTATTTCCAAGATCAATATTTTCGTCGCTAAATTAGGTTTATACGAAACTCATATAACACGAACATAATCTAACTTGAAAGTTATGTCAATGGGAGTAAATACAAAAATTGCCTATCTCTGTGTACAGTACCCCTTTAATCTATAATGGAAATAAATGGTTTTCTTATATTATCCCGATGTGTTTGGTCACCTGCTAGTGCCAGACAACCTCTTTACAAATTCTTTATTAATGAAATTTACTATATTTACTTTTTGCAAATGTTGATATATGCATTTAGAATCAATTTGATTATTACAGCACAACATAAAATGCATTTTCTATAAATCTATCTCTGTACTTGCGTTTTGTTGTCTGTTACTTAAAGATACATAATCCGAGCCCACGGTCCCCGCATGTCTGTACTTTGACTAGACACTGGCTCTATGACGCTCCGACGCTCTCCTTTGCTCGCCATCATGATGGTGTGCATAGTGTAACGACGGAGCTTCATAGAGCCAGTGCCCAGTCAAGATGTACTATTTCTGGAAGAAGTCATCAGATTTTTTACCAGGCCGCCAAATATTGCAGGTGGCGAAAAATAGTAGCTTAAAAAAATCTAAATATGATAACTCTGAGCTTTGATGGGTGGGGTCCTCGACTTAATTCAACTATATATATACTAGCAGGTGTACCCGACTACGTCCGGTTTGTTTTCCCTCTGTTTTTCGCCGAATTGCGCGATTTGACCTTGAATTGATAATTTTGAAGGTCAAGGTCAGGTCGGTGTTACGATTTGACCCGTCCAAAACACTCCTCGGACAAAAGTACCCGACAGAAATCTGTCCGCTTTTACCCGATTTGATCTTGAATTGACCATTTTGAAGGCCAATGTCAGGTTTGGATCACGATTTGACCCGTCCAAAACATTCCGATTCAGATAAAATTAACCATAGGTATTAAATTTCGTCAAAACCCCGTCAAAATTCGCGATTTGACCTTGAATTTACAATTGCAAGGGGTCTTACGAGAAAAAAATGGTGTAGTTTATAATTTTCTAAAGTGACGCTGTTGTTGTCAGGGACAGAAAGGGGGAGGGGCAGTAACAATTTTTGTCGCCGATTTCCACCAAACTTATACATAACATCTTCATGATATGTGGAATCTGACGGTGTAGTTTTGATATGTCAAAAGTGGCGCCGTTCGATTTAGGGGTGGACGGAAGGGGAGAGTGGAACCGAAATTGATAAAAATAATTTAGTGCCGATTTCCACCAAATTAATACACATTGTTCTCCATGATACAAGGAACCCAACTTGTTGCCGTTTGTGTGAAAGATTTTGGGGGGGCTTTGGGGCACTAAATTTGATATAAAAAAAATTTACTCGCCGATTACCATAAACTTATACATAATAATCTCCATGATATCAGGAGCATAATAGTGTGGTTTAAAGATGTCAATAGTGTGGCCGTTCGTGTCAATTGTGCATGGAGGGAGGAGAGGGACACCAAAATTGATAAAATTGTTTTAGCACCGATTTCTACCACTAATATACTAAACTCTTGCAGTAATTTTCCAGATATGAGTATCGTAACAAAGTGTAAAACTGAAAGCAACTATTGTTTCATAATTTAAATATATATATTAGCAGAGTTACCCGGCGTTGCCCAGGTTAAAGTGGTGTGAAACACTCTGTGGATATTTGGTGGGAATATAGAATACTATTGCTCTCAAAGTGTTACACGTATTCTCATAAATTGTATATCCAAATGGCATCACAAAACATGATTCTTACACATGGAATATAAGTAGTGGCTCACCTTGTCAGGTCGGATCGATTATCATTTTGTTTATCGCATTTCATCCGTCCCATCAATAAAGAAGTATTTATTTATTTACAACTGCGTTTACTTCAGACGTTATAGCATGAAACATGAACATCATAAGTTTACACATTAGTTCGAAAAAATAAAAGACGAGAATTGTGTTTGTATCAATCAATCAACCAATCAATCTAGTTTATCATATCTTCGTGAAGATACAGATGTTTTAAAGACATGTCCAGGTGCTCCTCTGTTCTGGTGCTATATACTGGCTAATCATTTTCAGTTTAAAAGAAATGTTGTTGTGCATCATAGCAGCTACATGTGTCCGACACAGCTAGATATTGAGTTGTGTGTGTTAGGCGATGAGTCTGTTCTAAAAAAATGAAAGAAATCCTCTGTATCGGGCAGATATACCCTTGTCAGATGTCACTATTGGAGGATCCTGAAAAGTCATGTGCCACGGACTGCGGTTTCCTTTATCTCAGAAGTAACCATATTTGACTGCACACTGTGACCACTATTTTTGAACAGGCCTGCTCTACATTTCCATATCTCTTGGCAATTGTAACTTTTTTGTGTGGAATCTATATTGAATGGGACAGACTCAATTGTGTTATATCTATACACTAGCAGATTAGCCCGCCACTGGCGGGATTGGTCCCATGGCTTTGGTCGATCCATTAATTTTTGTTTTTCAAGGAAACCACGTACAGGCACGCCCCGACAAAAATATTTCCCGTCCCGAGTTGACAATACATAAGAAATTTCACGTCGATGTCACGTTAATAACTAACCACTTGATTTTAGAGTTATCCATCTTATACCCGCAGATACGAACACTCCTTAATCATTAACCCATCAATTCCAACGACGGTGGCAGGGCATAGGGCGAAGGAGTGCTCGGACGTTCTCAGAAGCGGTGCGACGACACTTCCCGCGTGGCTTTTTACATTTAGATAGCAAGTTTTGGCTCAATCGGTCGAGCCGTTTTCGAGTCTATAAAGGACATATGGATATATATATGTACGGAAGTCTCAAAATATATAGTAGACTAGCAGATTAGCCCGCCACTGGCGGGATTGGTCCCATGGCTTTGGTCGATCCATTAAGCTTTGGTCGATCCATTCATTTTTGTTTTTCAAGGTAACCCCGTACAGACACGACAAAATAACCCGACAAAAAATATTCCCCGTCCCGAGTTGACCATACATAAGAAATTTCACGTCGATGTCACCGCTGACGACCGAGATATCGCCCAAGGTCATTTGCGGGTACCCGTTTCAAGGTCAAGGTCACCTCAGGCGGACAAATTGACCCGACGAAAATCTCCCCCGTCCCTTGGAATCTCCCCCGTCCCTGGGAAGCCCTAAGTACGAAATTTCGTCTCGATGTTTTTAAGATGCGCGTATGTTAACATTAAATTTGTTATTATAAGTCTTCACACGACATGGATAGTTCATATATCAACTTAACAATCGTTCTTCACAGACATTAGTTCAGGACAAACATAATTATGTTACATTGAACGATCGGCCCAACAGCGAAATAGCGTACAATGATAATATAATATGTTTGCGCTCTTGCGTATATCGCGACGTTCCGTAAACTTTGAGGTTTTTTTTATAATAACTAATAGAATGTCATGATATTGGAGCATTTGAGAAATGATATATACATGGCAGGTTATACCTACACATTCCATATACAATCGCTTAATTTTGGTGTGATTCATATTCTTGAATAAACGAAGGTGGTGAATTAGTCTGCACTTTAACACATATTTGTGTGTATTTTACGATTAGCCGACGAACGTGCGATAACGTTGTCGGCTCTTTGTAAGTTATACGTATTCAATACGTTGTGTGAATTTAGAGTTGTCCTTCCTGCATCAGGTCAGACACATCAAAGAGACCATTTAACCCCTCAATTCCGAGGACGGTGGCAGGGCGAAGGGTGAAGGAGTGCTCGGACGTTCTCAGAAGCGGTGCGATGACACTTCCCGTGGCTTTTTACCCTTAGATAGCAAGTTTTGGCTCAATCGGTCGAGCCGTGTTCGAGTCTATAAAGGACATACGGATATATAGATATATATACGGAAGTCTCAAAATATATATATAGACTAGCCGATGAGCCCGACGTTGACCGGGCTATTCAAAAACCAAATTTCAAGTCGATAGCTCCACCCGTTTCCGGGATCTGGTCTGCGCATGCGCGAAGCTGGCGTCGCACGGACTCGGCGACCCGATAAAATTCGTATCCGGGGCAAGATACATTCACATAGCAAATTTCAAGTCGATAGCTCCACCCGTTTCCGAGATCTCGTCTGCGCATGCGCGAAGCGGGCGCCGCACGGGCTCGCCAATACGACGTTGACGACCGCCTGGTCAAACTACACACACGTACCAAGTTTCGTCCCGATCGGTCGTGAATCGTAGATTTGTATAAATGACATACATACAGACAGACAGACAGAGGTCTTCAAAATATATATATTGTATGTCTGTGTTCTATGGTGCGTGCGGGTTAGAATTTTCTAAAGTGACTCTGTTGTTGTCAGGGGCAGAATGAGGGAGGGGCAGCAAACATTTTTGTCGCCGATTTTCAGTAAACTCATACATAATCATCTTCATGATATGAGTAATCTAATGATGTAGTTTAAATATGTCAAAAGTTCGAGTCAGGGGTGCACGGAAGGGTACCGAAATTGTTAAAAATTATTTTAGCGCAGATTCCCACCAAATTAATACACATTGTTCTCTGTGATACACGCCAAATTGGTGCCATTTGGGTGCGAGATGTGGGGGCACTAATTTGATAAAAAAAAATATAGTTTAGTCGCCGATTACCACCAAACTTATACACAATCATCTCCATGATATCAGGCATCTAATTATGTGGCTTAAAGATGGGGCCGTTCGAGTCAATGGTGCATGGAGGGGGGGGGGGGACAATGAAATTTATAAAAGTATTTTAGCGCCGATTTCTACCACATTGATAAATATTCTTCTCCTGATTCGAGAAATCTCACCGTGTGGTTTAAATATGTGAAATTGGTGTCATTTGGGTGAAATGGGGGCACTAAATTTGATACAAATTTCTTGAGTCGCCGATTTCCACCAATTTTATATATAGTCAACTTCATAATGATTCTAATTGTGTTGTTTAAAGATATCAAAAGTGGCAGCGTTTAAGTTAAGGATAGGGAGGGGAGGATCACCAAAACTGATAAAAATATGTTTAGCGACAATTTCCACCAAATTCATACATGTTCTAGTTTCTCCATTGCTATGAAGAATCAAATCGTGTGGGTTAAAGTCGCCACATTTGGTGCTTATATTTGGGAATGTCTGTCTGTCTGTCTGCGTTCTATACAACTTCACGGTGGACCATCTAGATGAAAAATATTTTTTGTCGTCAATTTCCAAACTTATACATAATCATCTCCATGATATGGCGGCGTTCGAGTCAGGGGTGCACAGAGGGGAAGAATGGCACCAAAATTGATAGATTAAAAATCTATTTTTAGCACCGATTTCCACCAAATTGATACATGTTCTTCTCCACCATACAGGGAATCTAATATTGTGATTAGATTTGTGCCGTTTAATTTAGAGACGGAGGCACTAAATTTAATAAGGTAATCATCTCCATGATATCAGGAGTCTAATTGCAATGGTTTAAGTATGTCAAAAGAGGCGCCGTTCGAGTCATGGATTGGGAGTAGAGGGCATCAAAGCTGATACAAATATATTTAGCACTAAATTCATACACTTCTCCAGTGACTTGGAATCAAATCATGCGGGTGGAAAGACGGCACATTTGGTGCCGTTTGGGCCAGGTGCGGATAGAGGAGGGAGCACTAACATTGATCAGAATGTTTTAGTAGGCGATATAGTCATATATATAGTCATCGCCATGCATAATTCATTCTAAAACGTTTTTGGCGTTAACATTTCACAAACTCGACACATGGCGTACGAATTAAGTCACTTGAACAATTACATCTTCTCAACTCTCATATCTATATGGGGACGGGAATCAGGGCATTCATGTAGTGAGCTATCAAATACAGATTTATGGAAGAAAGCATTAAAATATATTTATCATTCTCTCTAAGAGAAACATATATTCCTGCAAAATGAGGGACCCTGAACCTCAGAGGATGGCATGTTAGAATCAAGCCTTGAAATAGTGTCTGTCATTTGCAGAATGAGGTCCCCAGAGGGTGAATTTTAGTGATGCTACCACGTATAGCGGGATAGCATCACCAAATTCACCCTCTGGGGAACTCATTCTGCTTTACACCTCAGCAGAATGAGGTTCCCAGAGGGTGAATTTGGTGATGCTAGCCCGTTATACGGGGTAGCATCACTAAAATTCACCCTCTGGGGACCTCATTCTGCAAATGACAGGCACACTATTTCAAGGCATGTTAGAATGGCGCATGTGTTGTGACACAATTGAGTCTGTCCCACACAAGATAAAATTTGTCAAGAGATGGAAATGTATAGATGGCCTTTTCAAAAATATTGGTCATATAGTTTCTTCCGAGATAAAAGTAAGAAGCACATGACTTTTGAGGATCCTCCAAAACTGGCATCTGACAAAGGTACATCTGCCCGACACAGAGGATTTCTTTATTTTTTTTAGAACAGACTCATGGCCTAAAATAAAATCTAAAAATTTTGCTCTGTGTCGGGCACATTAGCTGATATATAGCAACATTTCTTTTAAAGGTACTCAACCCGATAAAACTCCTCTCAATTACTATTTCAATGGCTTCAGGGGTCAAAAATATTTGATTCGAGTCGAGGAAGTCACCCATCAAAGCTCAGATTTGTTAGATATCGATTTTAGAAATCTATTATTTTTCATTATCGGGAATACTATCTGGCCCAGAACTCAGTCAAAATTGCGTTAAAATTACCACTTGATTTTAGAGTTATTCATCCTTGTCTGTTTGAATAGATTTGGAGTACACATCCAGAGCAGATTACGGCAGTTATTGGTACTCGTCTCGAGAACATAACAAATTTGAAAAATCAATATCTTATAACTCTGAGCTTTGTTTGATGGGTTCCTCGACTCGAATCAAATATTTTTTACCCCCAAAGCCAAAGAAATAGTAATATAGGACCCTCTGCTCGGATTGTTGTTGTTGGAATCTGTTGAGATGGGGACCCTCTTTACGGGTTGAGTACCTTTAAAATGAGAATAATTAGCCATGCAGTATAGACCATGAACAGAGGATGTGTCTTTAAAACATCTATATCTTCATGGATATATGATAACCAGGTGTCATCAAAATCTTAGTCTAACCCACAAGATTGATTTATACATCTCTATGTAAAACCCAATTGTCGTCTTTTCTTTTTGTGAACTGTGTTTATGGTGTACATATTTTGATCCCAATAAAAAATATTTAAAAACAAAAGTCAATTCCAACCACGTCGACTGTATGATTTAAAATGATAACTTCTGAAGTATGCGCAGTTGTAAATAAATAAATACGTCTTTATCGGTGGGATTGTGTGGGACGAACTAATCATGATAATCAAAATGACAATCACCGCGACTACTTATATTCTGTGTATAAGAATGACGTTTTGTGATGACATTTGGTTATACAATTTATGAGAATACGTGCAACATTTTGAGCAAGAGTATTCTCTATTCCAACCAATTGTCCACAGCAGAGGGTTTCACATCAATTTAACCTGGGCAATGCCGGGTAACCCTGCTAGTATACTAATAAATATGAATCGAAGACCCCTATCTGCATGGAAACGCTTCTGTCAATTAATTTTCATTTTATTTCAAATGTTCTGGTATAATACCGTAAAAATACAATCAATTTGTGATATTTTATGACTCGCGTTAATTTGGAGCATATCACGCGAGATAACTATTATCTACAAGCCTTGAATAGTGTACCTGTCATTTGCAGAATGAGGTCCCCAGAGGGTGAATTTAGTGATGCTAACCCGCATAGCATTATGCATTGTGTCGTCTGCCAATGAGATTTTTTTTTAGGCCAATGCATTCTCTTATATATGCGAGGCGACCTATGGTCGACTCGCATATATAAGAGAATGCATTGGCACAGGGCATAACTGTAACCATCACAATGTGGTCAATGAACCGATTCCAATGATATCCATATTTGTATGGTGTTATTGAGACAGACCGAAGATATTTTAGGCTGTTGAAGCTTTATTTGGGCGTTTTTGGCCGGTTTGTTGGGTAAAGGGTTAATATTGATATTATTTCAAATGTTCTGGTATAATAAACATACAATCAATTTGTGATATTTTATGACTCGCGTTCATTTGGAGCATATTACGCGAGATAACTATTATCTACAAGCCTTGAATAGTGTACCTGTCATTTGCAGAATGAGGTCCCCAGAGGGTGAATTTAGTGATGCTAACCCGCATAGCGGGCTAGCATCACCAAATTCACCCTCTGTGGACCTCATTCTGCTTACACCTCAGCAGAATGAGGTTCCCAGAGGGTGAATTTGGTGATGCTAGCCCGCTATGCGGGGTAGCATCACTAAATTCACCTTCTGGGGACCTCATTCTGCAAATGACAGGCACACTATTTCAAGGCTTGATTATCTAATATTCTAAAAATAGTAACGAAAAAATGTCCCACTTGATTGTCACATTATATAAGAAAATATCGATATAAAATCATCATTAATTAATAGAATCGCTTCTGGAAAGGTGTCTTTAACTCATATCTATTATTGTATTACTTGGAATCTATATAAAACATAGGAAGAAATAGACCATTTTTAAGCCTCAACTTATACCTACTAATGCACGCTTGTGAGGATCAAAATAAATATATAATTTGATATTTCATGGACAAATAGATGAACAAGCTGATTCCAGTGTAAAACAACAACTTCATGACTTCATTTATTTGCTAGCAGAATTTAGAATACAGATATTTGCTCCGATAATGAACTAAATGTTTGCATTTTTATCGAGACAAAGGGTTGGAAGATATAATTAAATTTAGAAGGAAAAGGATTAAATTACTGAACAGTTCCAAAAGTAATTTGGTAGAGTTATCTCAAAACACATCTACGCAGAATATTTTTGAACGAACTCGTTGATATAGTGCTGAAAAGGGGTTTTGTTAATTGTATTTTTTACAGGTTTTTTTACGTTAATTTGAGATTGTTTTGTTTGTGTCGGTTAAAATTTTAGAATCAGCTAAACTTCAGAGTGTTGTGAAAATTGCACATCTTGAACATGGGTGAAAATCAGGAGCTGTCATGAATCGCTGTCCTACTTATGTGGTACAACCACAGGGCATGTCGTTAAAACAAGTAAAATATAAATTAATAATGTATCAGTTAAAAAATGAGCTTGCCACTTTAAACAATGCATCGTTTTATTTTACTCGTTTTAACGACACGCCCCTGTGGGTACAACACAATTTTGATGATTAGAATGAAGATAAAGCTGTAGACTGTAAAAAATAGTTTTCATTTAAGATAACACAATATACATTTTTCAGACCTACTTTGTCGACCTACTTTAAGCACCCCTCAATATTGTTGTTGGAATCTGATGATATGGGGACCATCGAATCAAATTGAGTACCTTTAAGATAATGCAATATACGTTTTTCGGACAGTCACTGGATTTTAATATTTTTTTATGACTGCCATGCATCTTTCTGGGACATATAGTGTTGGTATGAAGGTATTTCATATATTTGTCGACCTACTTTTATACCCAGAAAATTACAAAAGCGAATATTATAGGTCGTAATTTTGAGTGCAAGCCGCCAAGTCACTTCAAGCAATTACAGTCCACACCAGCATTTTTGACAGGAGATCAAATTTTAGCACCAATACTTAATAAAACAGGGGCTTGATTGAGTGGTGTATTTGTTCTTGGAACAGACTGTTCATGAAATCTGCAGTCAACTCTCAATAGACTGCAGTATTTGTTTTTGGTCCAACCAACATTGGCTGAATAATTATGTTACCACACATAACTATGTTACAAATAGTTTTTGGCCTTTTTAATTTTTTTAATATGAGTAGTAGATACCATTATAAAACAATTTCTGACTCAAAAGTGAAATAAATTCCTATTTGTAAAATTATTAAAGTTTTAGTGAACTTTATGTTGGATGTTTTTGTTAGTTTTTGGTGCCAATTGTCCATTTTTCTAAATACAAACAATATATAAGTAACAGGCATGCAGATTTCACCATCACAGTCTGATGAGATAGTTAAAGATTTCAATACCAATCCAGTTGAAATAATGCTTCAATATAAAATCAATTTTATTCTTTATATTTATAACTACAGTAACGAATTTCTGACAATCTGCCAAAAAAAAAAAAATTAATGTCACTATTAATTAAGGCTGGCATTTTTACTTATAAGCCTGGCTAATTTTTACTAACATCAAGACCCTTTCTCTGTCTAAGCGCTAACATGATCACGCTCTATATAGTTACCAGATAGCCACTCCAAAAGAAATCAACCAGAGGCAACAGTGGACTAGTGTCACAATAATATGGGGACCTCATTCTGCATGCCATCTTTCTGCATCTGCTATGGGAGACCTAGGCACAGATTTAAAGTGATGTGAAGCACTCCGGTAGGGTGATCAAATAGAAATGGAGAATAATCTTGTTCAAAGTAGTAATTTTTACAAATAGTATATTCCAATTGACAACACACATCGTCATTCTTACATATGAATTAAATGCAGTGACTCTCGATGGCGAAATCATTTTCGTTAGTTTATCGCCGATAGCTGCGCCCCGAATCGAGCAGTAAATATTTACAGTTGAGCGTGGTTATGACAATGTTTTCTATGGAGTGGTACGCTCGATTTGCTTCAACTTTTCAGCGATGTTAGTAGAATGTTACATTCTTCCAGTTGTCATAGCGCCTGGATACTAACTTATCAGTTTCACGCACCTGAACAAGTACATAATATGTCTTTAAGTTCCCAGATGTGAAGATGGTGATATACATACAGTGGGCACCTCGATTATGCATTATGTTATCTGCCAATTGGGGATATAGAGAAACTGAACTATAGAAAAAATGAAACTTTCTAAAGAAACTAAATAACTTCTTAATTTGATAATAAAGATATTTTCCAGAGAGGATGAGGCCTAAGCAAAATGAGGTCTGGGGAACTCTGCATAGGCCTCATCTTCTCTGGAAAGTATCTTTGAAAATAGTAACTTCTTTAGGCCTGGATGTGGATAATATGAACTATTGGTATTTTAATGTTTTATTATGTACACATATATTATTACATTCATGTCTTGCCGGTTGTCTGTACCTGTGGATCACTGTCTAACGTCTTTAGTAATCTGAATAATCCAGCTGCTTCTCGAATTCTGCTGAAGTCAATACAAAATGCTTGCACCTCAATGAATATATCCTGAAATTTAAAAAATAAAAACATTGTATTCTCAGAACTTATAGGCATGTGGTTGTTTTAAACCGCAAATAATAACCAGTAACGCTCACGTTCGTTACGTTCCACAGATAAAACAATAAGTTGCACCTGAGCTCAGGTGCTGGCATTCCCCAAACGACCTTTCATTTCGCCTGGAGGTTACCTAAAATGAAAATTACGCGAACGAAAAACAGGTTGTGCGAAAGATTTCTGTAGGTCTCGCAATCATCGGTTCTGACCTTAATTATTGCTCAATCAAGTCCCAAAATGGACATTTCAAATTATTACTTCAATCAGTTACTCATTGCTAGGTAATAATACCAGTAGTTGTGATATAAGAGTTTGTGTAACCCTTCTTGTAATCTATGGGTTACCAAGGCACAAACTAGGCGAATGAAAAATAGGTTACGCAAAATTATGAAACTTGCAGGCCTGCATGGTGCCAAATTGAAACACGGGAAGGATGGAACCCAAATATAAATTAAACAAAGTAGGATAACTCTAAAATGGAAAATGTAAACATCGTCATTTGCCCCTCTTTTGTAACCAGTCATGATGGCGAGCTACCATACCAAATTTTATTGAGATCTGATGAACCATTGCTGAGATATATGTGCACACGAACAACAACTCTTTTGAACGAAGTTGTGAATGCAAACATCCATACCAAATGTCATTCTGATCCAATAACCCATGGCTGAAATATATGCCTGAACAGAGAAATAACTTCAATAACCAATTATTAAAACAAGAGGTGGCATCAGAGATGCTGTGTCTCGTTTTCGGTGGCTTACCGCCGGTGGTTACCGCCAATTGGTGTGCATCAGTATCGGTAGACTAATTAATAGGTAAAATTGAAAAATGACTAATTAAGGGCCATAACTCCATCAAATTTTATCGGGCCAGGCTGGTTTTCGAACTCGTCCGAAATATTCTTGGCAAGTATGTCTATTCCAAATTTTAAACAAATCGGAGGACGTTTGTTGAAGTTATCGCGCTAACGAGCTGAAAATTCTTGAAAAATGACTAATTAAGGACCATAACTCTATCAAATTTAATCGGACCTGGCCAGTTTTCGAACTCAACCGAGATATTCTTGGGAGACACCTATATACCAAATTTCAATCAAATCGGATAACGTTTGTTGAAGTTATCGCGCTAACGAGCTGAAAATTCGTGAAAAATGACTAATTAAGGGCCATAACTCTATCAAATTTTATCGGACCAGGCCGGTTTTCGAATTCATCCGAGATATTCTTGGGAGACACATATATACCAAATTTCAATCAAATCGGATAACGTTTGTTGAAGTTATCGCGCTAACGAGCTGAAAATTCGTGAAAAATGACTAATTAAGGGCCTTAACTCTATCAAATTTTATCGGACGAGGCCGGTTTTCGAACTCATCCGAGATATTCTTGGGAGACACCTATATACCAAATTTCAATCAAATCGGATAACGTTTGTTGAAGTTATCGCGCTAACGAGCTGAAAATTCGTGAAAAATGACTAATTAAGGGCCATAACTCTATCAAATTTTATCGGACCAGGCCGGTTTTCGAACTCATCCGAGATATTGTTGGGAGACACCTATATACCAAATTTCAATCAAATCGGATAACGTTTGTTGAAGTTATCGCGCTAACGAGCTGAAAATTCAAAGGGCCATAACTCTGTAATAAATGTGCGGACGAACCCGATTTTTTGTCTGCAGCTTACGTGCATGGATATGTACTCACACACCAAATTTTTAATCCGTCAATAAACGGTTGAGTTATAAGCAAAACACGTCGCCCGCCCGTATGCCGCCCGCCCGCCCACCGTCCCCCATCAAACTATAAGTCGAGTTTTGGAAAAAAACTCGACTAAAAACATGCTTGAGATATAATTACCTTGACATCAATAATTTTGTTGCGTATTAAAGACTGTAGAAAGACGCAGAGCAATCGGACCAGCCGGTTCTGCATGTATCTGTCTTTTATTGTTTCACATGTTGAAATGCAATTTGATATATACAAATGGATGAACTCTGATGGCAACTCAACAACCTGAAAGTAAAGTTTGACAAATACACAACACCTGTTAGCAGGTCTGGAAATATGGTGCTGAATATTTGCAGAATGAGGGTGAATTTAGTGACGCTACCCCACATAGTGGGCTAGGATCACTAAATTCACTTTCTGGGGACCTCATTCTGCTTAGTCCTCATCTTCTCTGGAAATGCATAATGGAGGTGCCCAATGGGTGCACATCACTATCTTCACCATTTGGGAACTTAAATCAGAGTCTAGGTCTCCCATCGCAGATGAGGCCATGAAGAATGAGGTCCCCAGAGGATGAAGTTGGTACCTCCCTCATCATCCAAAATTAGGCCTTATCAAAAAAATTATTCACAATTTTATCCAGAGTTTCAAAGGGTTGAAATCTCATTCTCCAATTTATCTACAGCTATAAATTCAGGGTCCGCGCTGGACCGAAATTACTTTTGCCAAACAATTTGCCAAATGAAAATATTTTTTGCCAGATTCTATCAGAATTTGCAAAATGTTATCCCTGATAGTATCATTTTCTGCAACATTGATTGAGTTTTATGTTTCGATACTCGCGGTTTGAACGACGTTTGATATCGATAGGAAAGCAGTTAGTTAATAATTATGCTCGCATGCATCTCTTTTGTGGTTTATCATACAACAATACACCAATCACCGAACAATAAAATGGTACAAGAGTTGCTTCATCAGAAGGGAACATCACAAGAGGATCAGCTATGTAAACACCACCATTACACTAAATATTGGTAATCCCTCCACCCATTAATAATGTTACCAGATTAACTCCATCTTATTGCAGGTGTTAACTTTTCTGAAACCGTATAAAACACCACCAATATAATTCTATTGTAATAGTTTCCTAAAATTAATGGTATTGATTCACCGATAATTTTCAACTTTATTGAGCAATTAAAAAGTAACTTGCCAAAACTTTTGCCAAATGAAAATACTTTTTTCCAAATGTGAATTATTTTTGCCATTGGCAAATTTGGCAAGTGGCAGCGCGAACCCTGTATAAATGATGAAAAGTTTCTGTTGAAGACATAATGGTTAAAAGGCATTTGAAGATAGATTCTATACATTGTTTATTATACCGAGGATCTACAACTCGTCCCCAGTTTATAGCGGAATTTACAAAACGAGTCCAGTAAATTAGGTCTGGACCGAGCCTTTGGCGAAGTCCAGACATAATTTACTGGACGAGTTTTGTAAATTCCGCTATAAACTGGGGACGAGTTGTAGATTCTATTTATTACATGATCCAAAACCTTGACAAAACATACTTAAATTAACAAATGGGACGCGAAACTAACATCGGCTTCTATAAGGCATGCGATGACGTTTCACACAACTGTGCATTGTTTGTCCGCGTAAAGAAATAGTCCCAGATAAATGAAGACTCCTTGGCGTATTTAATGGCGTATATTTAATGAAATAACTTTTCAAACTCTTCATTCATTATAGTTTGTTGGAAAAATATTGGAAGCCAGAGACGTAGCATACGGAAGTAAACAGACGACAAACCGGAAGTCAAAGGTCACCTGGCACTATTTCCTGTTATTAAACGAACGTTTAATATCACAATTTATAGAACGGGTTTATTGAATGGAATAAGGGTAGGATCCTGTAGGATCATATAATAAATAACATGTTTGATGAATGATGAATTCAATAGAATAGCTGACACAGAATGATGAATTCAATAAAATAGCTGACACAGAATGATGAATTCAATAGAATAGCTGACACAGAATGATGAATCCAATAGAATAGCTGACACAGAATTATGAATTCAATAGAACAGCTGACACAGCATGATGAATTCAATAGAATAGCTGACACAGAATGATGAATTCAATAGAACAGCTGACACAGCATGATGAATTCAATAGAATAGCTGACACAGAATGATGAATTCAATAGAATAGCCGACACAGAATGATGAATTCAATAGAATAGTTGACACAGAATGATGAATTCAATAGAATAGTTGACACAGAATGTTTACTCACTGTTGTTAGTCTGTTGACAACTTCCATGGAATGCAGTGACATATCCATGTTGACTAGGACTGAGAAGTAACTGCAAAATAGAAATAACTCATTATGTGGGATAACACACCCCGACCATATACCCTATAATTGATTCAGGGGAGAAGTACATGTATATACCGGTATACAGTAATGCCCTAAATAATCGACTCCTTAACCACAGCAGAATTATGGGTAACTTTTCAGGATTTAGTCGGAAATATGGCTTGTTGCCATTCATCGGAAAGCTCTCTAATGAGATGCACAGTTCATATCATATAAGCCAATCAGAGATTGTATCTGGTCACTTCGTTTAGGCTCATCATCTAAATTGGCATCTGCAAATGACAGACACCCTATTTCAAGGCTTGCTGACCATACAGAACTAAACGCATCTGCTATACCCCAATGGTATCTATTCCAAGATACCTGGGGTAACATTTATTTTCTGAGGATAGGACTTAACAAAAGTCCCTAAGCTTGTTGCCCAATGCTCTTTTGAACCTTTTATAATTATATGTCATGTCTATGTATTGTTTGTACTTTTGTTCTGTTTAGTTCAAATAAATTATTGTTTAAACTTAAACTAAAGATTAATACAGACAACCTAGTCCATTGCTTCACAATTAGCACATTCATTAATCAATACATCCTTGGTTTCAGTACACAATGGAATGGTCTATTCTTTATTTGTAGGGATGTTGAGCCACTGAAAGCAAATGAACCACCAACCAAATATCATGAAATTCTTTTGAATATTACTTCAGTTAGAACACAAAAACTCTGACTTATAAGTAAAAAAAAAGGGGCTTATCTCTGTAATAAAACACCCCAACATGATCATATTCGAAAATTACCTACCGTAAATTTCGGTGTATAAGTCGCATCTTTTTGACCTGAATATATAGCCCAGAATATTGGTGCGCCTTATACAACGGTAACTCAAAATCGGGGTGAAATCTTGACTCATTTTCGGAGAGTTTGAGCCACGACCGGTAAGTACACAAGTGTCGGGAAGATATATCGGCAAATATCGGCGGAGATTCAGCCACAAAACTCTCCATAAAGACGGATAATATTCATTGAATTAAAATATTGAACAAAGTTATCTTACTCTTCACTATTATTAACTTTTATTCCCAAAATCCCCGAAAGAAATATTAGCAAACAGCACACAAACAGTTGGCGTCCTTGACCTGACTGTGTAACAATTATGGACACGTGCAAAATTGAGACATTCAATGACGGCGGTGTCATCGCTTTGATGTCTGCAGTGTTGCGACATAGTAAACTGTTATAATAAAACCCTGACTCCAAATATTTTAATGAGGCTTCAGTGCGAATTAGCCGCGAACTCCTGTTAAATTGATATTACATAAACATTATTTTATGCTGTACGCTTCGGGTGCAATCATTTAATCCCCACATTGAGTATATTTGACACTTAATACTGAGGAGTGCATTGCATCACTATTAGCCCAAAGCGTTTGCATTCATGATCCGTGACAATTAGGCGACAACTAAATTAACGAGGCCATTATCCTAAAACAACAGTAAGCCGAGTCTCAATTTTATATTCCTATAAATGATAGGATATTTTGTGTCTTCCTCATACCGTAAATTTCTATATATTATATTCACATACTTCGATCGTTATGGATAAACGTGGGATTAAGCGCAAACGTCAGAGTTACGAAACCAGATTTAAGTTGGAAGTGGTTAAGTTTGCAGAACTTAACGGTAACCGTGCTGCCGAAAGAAAGGATGATGTGTTCATAGAAAGTTTGTATGTACAAGTGTATGATGATGCTTTGTCAGATGCTGAGTGGTTTAAATTGTTTATTGATAACGATGAAAGTGATGACGAAAGTGAATGAATGTTATTGTTGTTGAAATGTCCATTTTGTCCATTTTGTGCATTCCGTGTATTAAATCATTCAGTTCCCATTCCATATTTTTATTGTTTGTCTATTGCAAATGTCGTTCGTTTTGATAAATTGTGCTGTGCTATGAATTGTTATGTTATATTGTGTGTTTAATTGTGTTTAAATAAATCATTCTAACGTAAATAACCTTCTCAATTTCTTCTCCTCCCAAATGTGATGTGTGAATACTTGCTCTCAATACTTACCAGTACAATACTTACCATGCATGGAAGTTTTCTGAAATTCCAGCATCTAAAAATGGGTGCGTCTTATACAAAGGTATTTCACAAAAGGCAGGATTTGGGGTTGAAAAATGGGGGTGCGTCTTATACACACATGCGACTTATACACCGAAATTTATGGTATGTCTTCTCAAATGTGAACAAACTAATTTTTATTGTCGAAAGTTTGAGCTGAAAAAATAAACTTACTCTGTTATTTGGTTTGACTGCATCAGCTTAAGTAATAGTTCTATAGCCACCAGTGGATTGTTCTCTACAAGTTCTGGTAGCTGTAACGAAAAAATGAAATCAAGATTATCAGACAAGAAAGTTTTCAGTGTTCGTCACATGGAAAACTCCACCCAGTTAAGAAATAAATACAAGACACATCATATAATCAAATTTGACCACCAATAAATCCTACAATCAGTTTATATGGTTAAATTTTGACTATATCACATGAAACCCGTTATATCATTAAATGAAAGTGTCAATGACACTGTAGCTCAACTTGGAAAGGGAATAATTTAATATATTACAGTCAATGGAGTGATTAGGAATGTGGAAAGTTGAATGTCTAATACTAGTTTATAGACATGAAGAGAAAAGTAAAATCCAAGATGGCTGCTGGCGGCCATGTTTTCGGCCGAATGACCCCAAAATGAGTCGTTCCCATCTACATGTCATCGTTAACATCAATGACAAATTTTATGACGATCAGACTAAAGGTACGACCTGTAGCCCATGCTAAAGAATTTAGTCATACAAAGAGTAAAATCCAAGATGGCTGCTGGCGGCCATGTTTTTTGGCCGATTGACCCCAAAATGACTCGTTCCAATCTACATGTCATTGTTAACATCCATGACAAATTTTATGATGATCAGACTAAAGGTACGACCTGTAGCCCGTGCTAAAGAATTTAGTCATACAAAGAGTAAAATCCAAGATGGCTGCTGGCGGCCACGTTTTTTCGCCAAATGACCCCAAAATTACTCGTTCCCATCTACATATCAACATTAACATCCAGGAAAAAATTTCATGATGATCAGACGAATAGTACGACCTGTGGCCCGTGCTAATGGATTAAATTTTGAAATCCAAGATGGCCGCTGGCGGCCATGTTTTTTGTCCGAATGACCCCAAAATGACTCGTTCCCATTTACATTCCAATTTCAACAGCCATGAAAAATTTTATGATGATCAGACTAAAGGTACGACCTGTAGCCCGTGCTAAAGGATTTAGTCATACAAAGAGTAAAATCCAAGATGGCTGCTGGCGGCCATCTTTTTTGGCCGAATGACCCCAAAATGACTCGTTCCCATCTACATGTCATTATTAACATTCATGAAAAATTTTATGATGATCAGACTAAAGATACAACCTGTAGCCCGTGCTAAAGGATTTAGTCATACAAAGAGTAAAATCCAAGATGGCTGCTGGCGACCATGTTTTTTGGCCGATTGACCCCAAAATTACTCGTTCCCATCTACATGTCATTGTTAACATCCATGACAAATTTTATGATGATCAGACTAAAGGTACGACCTGCAGCCCGTGATAAAGAATTTAGTCATACAAAGAGTAAAATCTAAGATGGCTGCTGGTGGCCATGTTTTTTGGCCGAATGACCCCAAAATTACTCGTTCCTATCTACATGTAAATATTATCATCCATGACAAATTTCATGATGATCAGACAATCAGTACGACCTGTGGCCCGTGCTAATGGATTAAATTTTGAAATCCAAGATGGCCGCTGGCGGCCATGTTTTTTGTCCGAATGACCCCAAAATGACTCGTTCCCATCTACATTCCAATATCAACAGCCATGACAAATTTTATAATGATCAGACTAAAGGTACGACCTGTAGCCCGTGCTAAAGGATTTAGTCATACAAAGAGTAAAATCCAACATGGCTGCTGACGGCCATGTTTTTTGGCCGAATGACCCCAAAATGACTCGTTCCCATCTACATGTGATTATTAACATTCTTGACAAATTTTATGATGATCAGACTAAAAGTAGGACCTGTAGCCCGTGCTAAAGGATTTAGTCATGCAAAGAGTAAAATCCAAGACGGCTGCTGGCGGCCATGTTTTTTGGCCGATTGACTCCAAAATGACTCGTTCCAATCTACATGTCATTGTTAACATCCATGACAAATTTTATGATGATCAGACTAAAGGTACGACCTGTAGCCCGTGCTAAAGAATTTAGTCATACAAAGAGTAAAATCCAAGATGGCTGCTGGCGGCCATGTTTTTGGGCCGAATGACCCCAAAATTACTCGTTCCCATCTACATGTCAATATTAACATCCATGACAAATTTCATGATGATCAGACAAACAGTGCGACCTGTGGCCCTTGCTAATGGATTGAATTTTGAAAAAAAGATGGCCACTGGCGGCCATGTTTTTTGTCCGAATGACCCCAAAATGACTCGTTCCCATCTACATTCCAATTTCAACAGCCATGATAAATTTCATGATTATCAGACTAAAGGTACGACCTGTAGCCCGTGCTAAAGGATTTAGTCATACAAAGAGTAAAATCCAAGATGGCTGCTGGCGGCCATGTTTTTTGCCCGAATAAACCAAAAATGACTCGTTCCCATCTACATGTCATTGTTAACATCCATGACAAATTTTATGATGATCAGACTAAAGGTACGACCTGTAGCCCGTGCTAAAGGATTTAGTCATGCAAAGAGTAAAATCGAAGATGGCTGCTGGCGGCCATGTCTTTTGGCCGAATGACCTCAAAATTACTCGTTCCCATCTACATGTCAATATTAACATCCATGACAAATTTCATGACGATCAGATGAACAGTACGGCCTGTAGCCCGTGCTAATGGATTGAATTTTGAAATCTAAGATGGCCACTGGCGGCCATGTTTTTTTTCCGTATGACCCCAAAATGAATCATTCCGGTACAAATGTTGATGTCAACAGCTATGACAAATTTCATAATGATCCGATCAAAGGTACGACCTGTAGCCTCTATTGTTGACGCCGCCCGTACACACGCACACACGGACGACGGACGACAAAGCCATGGCAATAGCTCAAAATTTACAAAGTAAAGTTGAGCTAAAAAGCCATTACATATATACACAGAACGACACGATGTGTAAATGGGTTTGCCGATACGGCACGAGTGCTGTTGCGGAAGGATAGAACGAGAGGCGCTTGCGCCTCGAGTTCTATCCTTCCGCGACAGCACGAGTGCCGTATCGACAAACCCATTTACACATCGTGTCGTTCTGTGTTTATTACACGCTTCGCGTCCTAGAATCCGTGCATTAAAAATACAGGATTAGAAGGTTTATTTAGGCACATACAGGGCGTGTTTGTCATGTTTGATGATTATTTTATTTAAATAGTTCCAGTTTCATGGTTGAGGCGAACGTCATGTACGTCATTTTACGTCAACGAGATGCGTATGGAACGTACGTTCCATACGGATTTGTAAATATGGAACGGCAATAACACTGTAATTCTAGGAACAAGCGTGTAATAATTCCTTATATCACATAGTGTATATCTCACTAGTGATGAATAAAGTATATATAAAGTAAGAATTTATGCACTGGTATTAATTTTATTTTTACCAACTTTTTTTCAATGAAAATTACACAAAAAGAAACTAGAGAATTACGTATTTCCAATCAAGAGTTTTCGCTTTTGGTTTCCATAACTAATAAATTATTTCTCTACAGATCTGTGGTCGTCTGAGTCATGATTATAAGTTGCTTGGAATAAACATTTGCTAATAATGTTATCTGATTAAAATATGTTATCATTTATTTAGTGTTGATTTGAAAAATACGTGGGGGTTTTCTGGGAATAGAAAATTGAAGCTACTTTCAGTTATACGTTCCACAATCAGTATGACATCAATGTTTTGGATTAATAAAAAATAACTTTTATTCAATTATAAGTTATATGGGCTTAGCTTAAAATTAGTATCTATTAGTAATAAACAGGTCTACTAATATGTGACCCGCCATATCAAATGCAGTCGTAAGTCGGGATTTTTTTACCCTGTGCCATAGGTCACCTCGCATATATAAGAGAATGCATTGGCCTAACAATTTTTTATCATTTTTTTAAAATAAATGTTTCTTACAATTTTTAGGACATAAAATAAAAAACATCCATTACCCTGCAGGGAGCCCCACACATATATAGAAGCATATAGAAGAGTGTCATCTGCTCATGTTTGTCTGGGGCTCTGTATGGGTGAAATTATAAAATTGTTAAAGAATACAAAAAAATATTATTAAAATTGTAAAAAATTGTTAGGCCAATGCATTCTCTTATATATGCGAGGCGACCTATGGTCGACTCGCATATATAAGAGAATGCATTGGCACAGGGTAAAAAAATCCCGACTGGATTTGATATGGCGGGTCACATATTGGGAATTCCCTGAGAAAATACTGGCGACTGGAGGTCACATACAAAATGGCCACCACCATCAGAAAGGAACAAGATTTTGAAGAATTTGAAGAATCATAGTCACATTACTTTATGGTGACAATGACAGATCAACATCATCATATTGTACTTTAGCATTGCCATCGATCTGCGATGAGTTTTATGGGCGGAAATTACGGGTTCTCACCGCTGATCGATCTGTATTGACTCCATTTGAAAATGTGATACTGATATGTATACCCATGGTCGAGGAAACCATCACAAATATTCAAATACTATTGAACGAATAATCGAATAGGGTTTATACCAAAATCAAATATTTGTCTCAGAATTATCGTTACGTGTAGATACTATTTAACAGTATATATTTATGAGCAAAGTATTTAGATTTTTGTCTTTATCGTTAAGAAATATCTCTTCAACGGTAAATTTAAATAGCATCTGTATGGACTAATAAGACATGGTGCTAACCTTAACTGGCGTAAGTCCCACATGGTATACAAGTTTTTGATCTTTTTCGAGTTCTGTGAGTAGCTGTGTTTGTTGGTGGAGAGCGAGTGGTCCTTTAAATGCTTTACCCATGAGTCGCCGGACCTCTGCACCGGCTGAACTGCTTACACACATAGTTCTGTCCCAAGCTATATCATAACTAGATTCCAGTGGACCCATCCAGACCAACTATAAATAGATAAAATTAGGCTACAAAAATTCTTCTCGTTTTACCCTTCCAGCTACGCTGGTGCATCATTAAGATCATATGCCAGTGCATTCTCTTATATAAGCGAGTCTCCCATTGGGAGCCAAGCCTATATAAGATAATGTACCGGCTTAAAAGGTCCAGGTACATATTGTTAGGCCAATGTTTTCTCTTATATATGTGAGGCTCCCTATGGGAGACTCTCATATAAAAGAGAATGCATTGGCACAGGGTTTTCACAAAATTTCAGGAAGCTCCAGACATGGAAAGGTTAATAGGGTGCAAAGAGTGAAGATCGACTATAAATAGATAAGTATGGTAATGAAGACATAAAACTTTATATGAGGAAATGAAAAACATGTTGACATTAGTCATGCGTTAGGATAATGAAAAACTTTTGTATCACACAACACACAGTATAGTCCAAGTCTGCTCGTACGTAAACCAGCTAAGATATTGGGATAGCGAGATGATGTTATTACGTACGACAACATTCCGATAGCATTCTATGACACGTTTTACGTTTCAGTGACCAGCTCACATAAAACCACCAATAATCAGATATCGCAATTGCAGCAATAAACGTGTTTATTCCGTAGAAGACATGATATTTGTTCCGACCACCACATACGTTGTCAATTGAGAGCGGTAATTAATGTGAAAAATAACGATTACCACAGTGTTTACATATTTTTAAAAGTATGCGAACTCAATTAACCTCACGGAGTGCCATCGGCATTTTCCGCTCAAAATATTCTAGCACTAGTAAGGTAAACAAAAACAACACCAAGTGGTTGTATTTTAAGTTAATTCTATCACGCATACCCGGTAATTTGTCAATTGAAAATTGCATATATATCACGAGATGTTCCTTGTAAGAAATGTTTAACTAATATGTAATATAGGAAGGCTTACAATTAAAATAAACACATAACAGTGATGGGATTTGGAATAAAATAACAGCGCAAATTGTCAGCGATCTGTTGTGTATCGATGTACTTGATTATTTATGGGGGTACTTGATTGTCGGCATAGAAGCCGAACATTGGTGAACACTTCGTCTTTCAGTCGGAACACTTTGGCTTTCAGTTTAAACATAAAATAATCTATGTTTGTCCTAATAAACCGGAATATTCTATACATAATTTAACATGAAAATTTGATTATTAATGTTTTCGTATGTAATAACAGCATCTCGCTATCCCAATGTCTTAGCTGGTTTACATATGAGCAGACTTGGACTACACACATTAGGCCAAAGAAAAAAAAACACATTTCAGCATCTCAGAATAGGTTGATTTCTTTCTAAGTATTGTGTAATATTAAAATTTATACAAAAATAAATCAAAAGTAGTTTTATGTCAATCTTACAGAGTATAATACGCTCATGAAAAGTCATAAGAAAATGTCAAATAAAAAAATTAATTAACAAAATAAAATTTAAAGCCTACCTACATGTACCGACCCTATTTTTTTATCAGCTTGTAACCCAAACCAGACATTTAATTTTCTTTGGCCTGAATGATTTTTCAGCATAATGTCGCATATGGTGATTGAAGCTTGTTTATTTATAGCTTGTTTGTTTATTAAGTGAGCATCACAATTTTACCCTGAAGATAGAATATGTATTGGTCATGATCACACTGGGTTTTTGTCCAAGCTGCAAATTATGTTGCAACTGGGGAAATTTATTTGGTCAGGACTACTCACATTCAAATAAACAGGCTTAATTGGAAAGATGTCTTAATCAGGCCTGTGGTAACTGAACAAAACCTATAAGATGTATCCATCCCATTGTTAATATTTAAAGGTCATTCGCATCCCATCTAATATGATGCAGTTACAGGGATGGGTGTATTTTATACTCTAAGAACAATATAAACTCGGAAAGTGTCAATGATTCTGTAGCAAAAATTGAGGAGGGTCCTGAAGGATTGAGTTATGCAAAGAGCAAAATCCAAGTTGGCTGCTAGCGGAAATTGTTCAAATTAAATAGCTCTCATCTAGAGGTGATCCTAAACAATATAGTTCTCATCTAGAGGCCATCCAGAATATCCACATAAAGTTTGGTGACGATCACGTGATGGATGTGCCAAATTAATTTGACATGAAAAGAGTAACATCCAATATGGCCACGGGGTGGCAAACTTTTTTTTAGCGAAAATTGGAAACATTTGATGGTTCCCATCTAGTGACACCTCTAAGATCCATATGACGTTTGGTGATGGTGGCCATGTTTTTCATATAACAGCTATTTGTTCTCACCTCATCTTCTGCAACATGCAGCGGCGGTGCTAGTCTGATGAACTCAGGTCGTAAGCAGTTCTCCACCGGAGGACTCATCGTTGCATTACCCGTCAGCAATTGTTCAATTGTCTGTCGCTGAACATCAGGATTTATCTGCCCTGGTTTTCCGAACTGTTCAAATCTGCAAAATAGAAGGCAAAATTTTAAGCACTGCATTCCAACACCCCTACTGTGTATGAGTCTGCTGTTTAGTCACCCATAAGATGTGAGCAAGACGACAATCTGCCAAGGCTGCAAATAGTGTAGCTGTCATTTGCAGAATGGGGTCCCCAGAGGGTGACTTTAGTAACGCTATCACGCACAATGGGCTAGCATCACCAAATTCACCCTCTAGGGACCTCATTCTGCTTAGGCCTCAACTGCTATCGGAGACATATAATCAGATGTTCACCCCATTAGTCACCTCGATTATGCATTTAATCTTCTGCAAATTAGGGGATATAGAAACTGAGGAGAAGGGAAGAAGTAACTAAAAACAATGTTAATTTGAGACTATAGATACTTCCCAGAATAAAAGGCGTAAGCAGAATGAGGTCCTCATAGGGTGAATTTGGTGATGCTAGTCCACCATGTGGGAAAGTGTTACTAAATTCACCCTCTGGGGACCCCATTCTGTATATGACAGACACACTATTTGAAGGCTTGCTCTCTGCAGAAGATGCTTCCTTGAGGTTCCATATGGAACAAACTGAGACTTTTTATCTGTCGACAAGCCTTGAAATAGTGTGCCTGTCATTTGCAGAATGAGGTCCCCAGAGGGTAAATTTAGTGATGCTATCCCGCATAGCGGGCTAGCATCACCAAATTCACCCTCTGGGGACCTCATTCTGCTTACACCTCAGGTATCAAATTTCGTCGAAATCCATCCGGCAGTTTTCCCGGCCATTGCTAACATCCAGACAAACAGACAAACAGACAGACAGAAGTCCCAAAATATATAGTAGATATATGCCATATAAAAAACCATTTGAAAGAGGAAGCTCAAAAGCATTGTATTATCAACTTATCCGGTGTAATAAACTGTGAACATGTTGTTTTTGTTGAGTTACCGACATGCTTTTGTGCATAAGTTTCTTCTGGATTGTGGTGCAAAGTGTATTATATCCAATGGAGGGGAATAACTCTATATCCTAATGATAGAGTTATTCCCCTTCCATTTAAATTTTTTAGTTTGAATTCTGTTGCATTCTGGGAGCCATGATTTTTAGCTGCTTTCTATTTCTCTATGGTCATCTTCTGAGACACAGACGTTTCAAATGGTGATAAATTATTGTATTTTAATCATATTTTATGGCATAGATTGTTATTAAAACCATATATCAAGGCACTATAAAGAAATATTTTCGGTGACTCGAAAATTAAGTGGGCATTTAAACACACTGATGCCTTAGATAGGGAGCCTCCCCTCGCCACATACAGATGTGAGCAGACGACACTGAAACCCAGACAAAAACTAAGCAGTACATGCTATCTGTAAGGCTCGTATTACTCTCTTGTATGGAATAAATGTGCATGCACGTTTATTAAATTTCAGATGATTTTCCACCCTGCACAAGGCTTATTCCAGCCTGCACGTTTATTTAATTTCGTGTATTGGACTAATAGTAGTAATTTTGGAAGACAGGTCTTGACAGGCCGATTTTGTTTTTCCCCCCAACAAATCTTGATCGAGTGTTGTTTATAAATCCCGTAAGTGTCAAATACTAGTAATATTGTTGACTGGGAGTCGCATGTTGAGTGGGAATTTAATTAATGGTATATAAGAAGCAGTAATACCACAGTAGTACTAGACTACTAGTACCACCTTGAAACAGAACCTCTGTTTTCAAAAGCATATTAGGACTAGTATGTACTAGTATCCATGATCAATCCCCACTCTATTTGGTCAGGTACCCATCCAAACGCAACTGGTAAAGTGCAAGACTGTATTTTGATGAAAATATCCACCCGGCATTTATAATCCAGTCTGCACTTATATTAATTCTGGTCAGTTTTTCCACCCTGCACTTATATTCCACCCTGCACTTATATTCCACCCTGCACTTATATTCCACCCTGCACTTATATTCCACCCTGCACTTATATTCCACCCAGCACTTATATTCCACCCTACACTTATATTCCACCCTGCACTTATATTCCACCCTGCACTAATAATCCACCCTGCACTTATATTCCACCCTGCACTTATATTCCACCCTACACTTATATTCCACCCTGCACTTATATTCCACCTTACACTTATATTCCACCCTGCACTTATATTCCACCCTGCACTTATATTCCACCCTGCACTTATATTCCACCCTGCACTTATATTCCACCCTGCACTTATATTCCACCCTGCACTTATATTCCAGCCTGCACTTATATTCCACCCTGCATTTATATTCCACCCTGCACTTATATTCCACCCTGCACTTATATTCCACCCTGCACTTATATTCCACCCTGCACTTATATTCCACCCTGCACTTATATTCCACCCTGCACTTATATTCCACCCTGCACTTATATTCCACCCTGCACTTATATTCGACCCTGCACTTATATTCCAGCCTGCACTTATATTCCACCCTGCACTTATATTCCACCCTGCACTTATATTCCACCCTGCACTTATATTCCACCCTACACTTATATTCCACCCTGCACTTATATTCCACCCTGCACTTATATTCCACCCTGCACTTATATTCCACCCTGCACTTATATTCCACCCTGCACTTTTATTCCAGACTGGACTTTTATTCCAGACTGGAGAGTAAGTGTTTAATTATTAGTTTTACTGATTCTTACCCTGTTGGCTTGGTATCTGGATCTGGAACAACAGATGGAATACCAGATTTACTGAGAGCTGGCATCTCACTTTGTCTTTCTGAGAACGCTATCTGTAATCCACTCACATCAAATGTCTAGAAATAAAAACAGTAAGAAAATCAATGCTACTAATAAATTAGATGGATACAGAAGGCTATCTGTTGTCCACTCACATCAAATGACTAGCAATAACAAGAGCTACGCTGGGCATGCAAAATACGCCCTCTCTGGGGAAAAAAGGGGCATATCTCTGGTAAAAATTGGCGGACGGAACTCAAATTTGAACTTGACCTGTGTTTTGGTGGGAGAAAGTAATACACCAAATTATCATTGAATCCGATAAGCTCTAGTAAAGTTATCATCCGGACAACAAATTTCAGGGATTTTCTAAGTCAAATTACGTCAAATAAGTGGCACAACTCCGGTGAAAATTGGCGGACGGAACCCAAATTCGAACTTGAGCTGTCTTTTCTCCTAATAAACCCACATACCAAATTTGATTGAAATTGGTTCACTCTAGTTAAAGTTATCATCCGGACAACAAATTTCAGGGATTTTCTAAGTCAAATTACGTCAACAAAGGGGCCATAACTCTCGCAAAAATTATCGGATTAAAACGAAATTCGGACTTGAGCTGTATTTCGATATATGTAATCCACAAAAAACGGGTTTTGCGTATAAACATTCCAAAATCGAGTTATCATCCGGAAACCAAAAAACATAAGAAAAACTGAATTTTCTGAGTCGAAAAAGGGGCATAACTCTGCCAAAAATGGTCGGACAGAACCCAAGTTCGAACTTGACCTGTGTTTTGGTGGGAGAAAGTAATATACCAAATATGGATTCATTCCGATAAGCTATACTAAAGTTATCATCCGGACAACAAATTTCAAGGATTTTCTAAGTAAAAAAACGTCAAATAAGGGGCATAACTCCGGTGAAAATTGGCGGGCGGAACCCGAACTTGAACTTACTTTTCGGCTAATAAACCCACATACCAAATTTTACTAATTTTGGTTCACTCTAACTAAAGTTATCATCCGGACAACAGGTTAACGGACGCCCGGACGCCCGCCCGCCCGCCCGCCCAGACGGACAGACCAATACTATAATACGGCCTTTTTTTCAAAAGGGCGTATAAAAACAGTAAGAATATCATTGCTACCTATAAATTAAATGGATACAGACCTGAAGGAATACTTGAACCAACTAGACACTAAACGTACAGCTATGTTATTCAATCACCATCTCATCCAGGCCTGATTATAAGGTGCCTGTCATTTGCAGAATGAGGTCCCCAGAGGGTGAATTTAGTGATGTCATTCAATCACCATGAAAGTATGAACTCTCAAATAGCGCGTCTGTCATTTGCAGAATGAAGTCCCCAGTGGGCTAGCATCACCAAATTCACCCTCTGGAGACGTCATTCTGCTTAGCCCTCATATTCTGGAAAGTATCTATAGTATTAAATTAACATTGTTTTTAGTTACATTTCCCTTCTAGGAAGTTTCCATATCCCCTAATTTGCAAAATATAATTTCATAATTGAGGTGCCCAATGGGTGAACATCACCAACTTCAACTGGGGAACTTCAATCTGATCCTAGGTCTGCCATAACAGTTGAGGGCCTTATCAGAATGAGGTCCCCAGAGGGTGAATTTAGTGATGCTAGCCCGCTATGTGGGATAGCGTCACTAAATTCACCCTCTGGGGACCTCATTCTGCAAATGACAGACACGCTATTTGCAGGCTTCATCCAAACAATAATGAACAATTCATATCAATGTAAACTAAAAGGATTAAAGTGTGCCTTCTGATTGCGTAGTCTGCTCGTACTAAAACCAGCTAAGATATTGTGTAGTCCAAGTCTGCTCATACTAAAAACTAGCTGAGATATTGTGTAGTCCAAGTCTGCTCATACTAAAAACCAGCTGAGATATTGCATCTCGCTATCCCAATATCTTATCTTCCAAGATGGTTAGCTGGTTTTAGTACGAGAAGACTTGGACTACTGATTGCAGTACAGTTATAAATGTTTTCATGCAGAGATATGCAAGGTCAATAGGTCAATGAGATTTACCTTAACCCTTTACCCAACAAAACGGCCAAAAACGCCCAAATAAAGCTTCAACAGCCTAAAATATCTTCGGTCTGTCTCAATAACACCATACAAATATGGATATCATTGGAACCGGTTCATTGACCACATTGTGATGGTTACAGTTATGCCCTGTGCCAATGCATTCTCTTATATATGCGAGTCGACCATAGGTCGCCTCGCATATATAAGAGAATGCATTGGCCTTTTTAACACTTTTTACCATTTTTTCTTACATTCTTTAACAATTTTATAATTTTTTCTTACATTTTTTAACAATTTTTATAATATTTTTCTACATTCTTTGACAATTTTATCATTTTTAATATGTGTTAAGCCAATGCATTCTCTTATATATGCGAGGCGACCTATGGTCGACTCGTATATATAAGAGAATGCATTGGCACAGGGCCGTTCTGTTCTGTTGGGTAAAGGGTTAAAGTCACGTGAGGCCTTAGTTGTCGAAAATATTCATATTTGTTCCAATCACCGTAAACAGAAAAACATTAAAACGCATACAGTTTCGTTCATATATACCATGACCATCGCGTAAACAGCATGTTATCATAAAGATTTACTATATTTTACATGAGCAAGAGCCTGATTGTGTTACAGAAGACAGCACAATGCTGCTGGCTAATCACACACAAATGGCATAAACGCTCTTTATTCGTTCCATATCAGGAATTCACCAACAAAGAACGCTCTTTATGTTTACCATCATAATATAAACAAACACCAGAAAAGTTACTTTTTATGCTTTTGTTTACATAACAATGGTCTAAGATATGACAATAACATATTGTTTATGCCATATTTCTTATTTGTATACGGACAAAGTCTGTCTACATTTTGTTGTTCTTTCTGTTTGTGGCGGTTTTTGACGGGTAGAAATATTTTCACAGGATATACCCACCACCAAGGCCAACCGTACCTTTAACCTGTTATGCAGTTTATTTTTGCTTAACCCATTGTTACTAATATATTGGGTCAAAACTTGGGCAATTTTTTTTAATGAAAGTGTCAAAGACACTGTAGCTCAACTTAGGGAGGTGTTAATAACTTTATGCTGAGCAGTCAATAGAATTACACAGAAGGAAAGTCAAAAAGTTTCAGTGAATGGATTGTAATGTGTAAATGAATTTAATTTAATTTCAAACATTTCTCCACTAAATGTGGGCTGCAGCATGTGTAGGTGGATTCCCCAGAAGATCCGTATGAAGTTTGGTGACGATTGGATGAGGGATGTTGCCTGTAGGGTGTGCCAAAGGATTTAGTCAGGCAAAGAGAAAATTCCAAGATGGCTGCTGGCAGCCATGATTTTCTACTAATTTCGGAAAAATTGATGGCTCCCATCGAGAAGTCACCATGAAGATCCATACAAAGTTTGGTGATGACCGAATGAGGGATGTGGTCTGTATGGAGTGCAAAAGGATTTAGTCATGCAAAGAGTAAAATCCAAGACGGTTGCCGGCATCCATGTTTTTCATCGAAATTTTTTCAAATTCGATGGCTCTAATCTAGAGGTGATCCTAAACATGCCTGTAAAATTTCAAAACAATTCTCCAATAAATGGGGGTTGCAGGCTGTGCTGTTGGATTAAAATTTGAAATCCAAGATGGCTGCTGATGGCCATGTTTTTCATCGAATTAGGAAATAATAGAAAATTCCATCTACAGATCACCCTAAAGCTACATATGAAGTTTAGTGAAGATCGGATGAGGGATGCGGCCTGTAGGGCATGCTGAAGGAAAGTATTGATGCACAGACACACAGACAGACGTATACACAGATGCCAACCCATGGCAATAGCTCAAACTTTACTTTGTAAAGCTGAGCTAACTAGGAGATTGCGTGTCAAAATGACAAGGTGACAAACATGACATGCGGAAAAATATCGTCACTGCTGCACCGCTGATAACGATATAATGAAAGGCTGCAAATGGTGCGAGGAGTTTGTCTGAAATTTGGCTTTTGTGTTTTCTTATGCCGGATGCCACTGAAATCACATTCCTCTTCGGACATACGCATTATATCAGTGAAAATATTGCTTTGCTAAGGTTTGGGAAACACGTTAAATCTCAGGGGTCGTCTTATAAAGATTGGCCTGAAATTGTGTTTGTCGTATTCTAAGAGAGATAAAAACACACACACACACACACACGCTTGGCTTTTATATAGATAGATAAATGTCACATAAAATTGCTCTTGGGCAAATTTTTGTGGTCAACGATGTCTCCTATAAACATCTTCTAATCTTTTAATTATAAAGAATGATACAGCATATGTTTAGAAAATCATGTACATTGTAAGTATGCATGTACATTTAAAGAATGCATAGACGAACATATCTCTGATTATTCTAGATTGTTTGCAATTGTAAAATGTTTTAAATATGTCCAATAACACAGCCTACATCAGCATGATCGGATGAGAAGTACACTGTATATTACTGTTACATTGTTGGGAGGTATATGGCACAAATCAATGCTACAGACAAGAGCGAGTCAGGGTAAAATTTCAGGCATTATTCTAATAGACATATATCAGACTCAGTATGAGCCTTAATTGCTTCAAATATGCTTGCTTCAGTGAGCAAGAACAAATTCAGAGCAATGCATCTTCAAGTTCATGTTCTTTATCAACCACGAGAATGCCAAGAAGGGTGATTCGAAAATATTAAAATCCTATGATTGAATCAAATAAATTATGCAGCCCGATTTGCGAATCAAAATCGAATCTCAAAGCTTCGCAGGGGCCTAATAAATAGTGAGGAGTAATTTCTCTATATCTGAAACCTCTTGGCAAACATATTGCTACGACAAACTAAAATGAGAATATCATAACTAACCGGCATATTTGCGACATCCATCTGTAGGATCTGTGTAGCTGTTTTCTTGAAGAGCTGAAAATTGGGAGCACAATTGACCAAACAAAATAGCAACTTTCGTTTATGAGGATAATTTCGTGGCAGAATATTACAGATAAATAGAAATGTATTGTGGTTATATAAGAAATGAATAAATGATTCAATGTAGTCATGGGATTTTTATTGAGAGAGATTTCAGCAAACTGCATGAAGTTTGAAAGGATTTAAATAGAAGCTGCTGTTTTTTTATCACAGTAAAAACACATGGCCATATTGAATCTATCAACCTTATATTTACATACTTACATAAATTATGAGTTTAAAGTTTTTATATCATTACCATCATTATTTACTTTTGCCAAATGTTTTTGTCAAATTATTTGGAAGTTGCCAAGTGCAAACAATTTCTACAACTTTACATCAAAACAAAGAGGATTATGTTTATTTAAAACACCACCACCATACATACTAGTAATCCATCCACCCATCCATCAGATTACATGTAAAACACCACCACCATACATACTAGTAATCCATCCACCCATCCATCAGATTACATGTAAAACACCACCACCATACATACTAGTAATCCATCCATCCATCCATCAGATTACATGTAAAACACCACCACCATACATACTAGTAATCCATCCACCCATCCATCAGATTACATGTAAAACACCACCACCATACATACTAGTAATCCATCCACCCATCCATCAGATTACATGTAAAACACCACCACCATACATACTAGTAATCCATCCACCCATCCATCAGATTACATGTAAAGCACCACCACCATACATACTAGTAATCCATCCACCCATCCATCAGATTACATGTAAAACACCAACACCATACATACTAGTAATCCATCCACCCATCCATCAGATTACATGTAAAACACCACCACCATACATACTAGTAATCCATCCACCCATCCATCAGATTACATGTAAAACACCACCACCATACATACTAGTAATCCATCCACCCATCCATCAGATTACATGTAAAACACCACCACCATACATACTAGTAATCCATCCACCCATCCATCAGATTACATGTAAAACACCACCACCATACATACTAGTAATCCATCCATCCATCCATCAGATTACATGTAAAACACCACCACCATACATACTAGTAATCCATCCACCCATCCATCAGATTACATGTAAAACACCACCACCATACATACTAGTAATCCATCCACCCATCCATCAGATTACATGTAAAACACCACCACCATACATACTAGTAATCCATCCACCCATCCATCAGATTACATGTAAAGCACCACCACCATACATACTAGTAATCCATCCACCCATCCATCAGATTACATGTAAAACACCAACACCATACATACTAGTAATCCATCCACCCATCCATCAGATTACATGTAAAACACCACCACCATACATACTAGTAATCCATCCACCCATCCATCAGATTACATGTAAAACACCAACACCATACATACTAGTAATCCATCCACCCATCCATCAGATTACATGTAAAGCACCAACACCATACATACTAGTAATCCATCCACCCATCCATCAGATTACATGTAAAACACCACCACCATACATACTAGTAATCCATCCACCCATCCATCAGATTACATGTAAAGCACCAACACCATACATACTAGTAATCCATCCACCCATCCATTAGATTACACGTAAAGCACCACCACCATACATACTAGTAATCCATCCACCCATCCATCAGATTACATGTAAAACACCAACACCATACATACTAGTAATCCATCCACCCATCCATCAGATTACATGTAAAACACCAACACCATACATACTAGTAATCCATCCACCCATCCATCAGATTACATGTAAAACACCAACACCATACATACTAGTAATCCATCCACCCATCCATCAGATTACATGTAAAACACCAACACCATACATACTAGTAATCCATCCACCCATCCATCAGATTACATGTAAAACACCAACACCATACATACTAGTAATCCATCCACCCATCCATCAGATTACATGTAAAACACCACCACAATACATACTAGTAATCCATCCACCCATCCATCAGATTACATGTAAAACACCACCACCATACATACTAGTAATCCATCCACCCATCCATCAGATTACATGTAAAACACCACCACCATACATACTAGTAATCCATCCACCCATCCATCAGATTACATGTAAAACACCACCACCATACATACTAGTAATCCATCCACTCATCCATCAGATTACATGTAAAACACCACCACCATACATACTAGTAATCCATCCACCCATCCATCAGATTACATGTAAAACACCACCACCATACATACTAGTAATCCATCCATCCATCCATCAGATTACATGTAAAACACCACCACCATACATACTAGTAATCCATCCACCCATCCATCAGATTACATGTAAAACACCACCACCATACATACTAGTAATCCATCCACCCATCCATCAGATTACATGTAAAGCACCAACACCATACATACTAGTAATCCATCCACCCATCCATCAGATTACATACAGTGTTCACGCTGGCCCAGAAATTCCTTTAGCCATTCTTTTAGTCAAATGCCATTTTTTTTAGCCACTTTGCGTTTGGTTTAGCCACTTATTTTGGAACATATTTTGAGATCAATTGAATGTTTATTACATTTTATTTTCAAAATAAAACAATACCAATGTAACATGGTCACTGAAATCTAGCTTTCTCGTACGATTCATTTTGGAAATGTGACTTGCAATGAAAAACCCGGGTACTTAACGCATCATTCCCTGATCCCCACTCACAAGTTGTTTTTATTACAACACAAAGCGTTTGCCATTGACACGATATTAAATCAACACCAATGCACACCTATTACTAATTGCTCCAAGCACATCGGGTCGTATAACATACACGAGGTGCCGACGCTTTTGTTGTGCGGATGTTAGCTGCACATGATGTAATTCGACCGAGTTCTAAGTACAAGTACAATTGGGAGGAAATTATTTTAGCCATTTTTTTCGCCATATGGTCATTTTTTTTCGCCATTTACAATTTATTTTCGCCAATGGCTAAAATGGCTACCGCCAGCGTGAACACTGATTACATGTAACTGAAACTTAATAGGTGTAACATTTCCTAATGTTATAAAACACGAAGTTGTGTTTCCTTCAATCAATGGTATTGAGTGACCAATATTTTTCAACTTTCTTGAGGAATTAAAAAGTAACTTCCCAAATGAAAATATTTGTTGACAAATGTGAATTATTTTTGCACTTGGCAAACAGTAGAGAGAACCCTGATAATTTTATATTCAAATTTAACAAAATCTGTGTCATTCCTTGGGGTGACTTAGTTAAAGATATGGGCGGCCTTCATGGTGTGTCACATTCGCTAAAACCGCCATAAACAGAAAGAATATTATATGATAGACAGATTTTGTTCTTATACCAATCATAAGTATCGCGTACATTGCATGTTATTGTCACGTTTGCATGCTTAGTTAAGTAAACAAACATCAAAATCATTACAGAACCATTTGTTTATAGACAAACACTCAGAACTACCAGATCGTCCAATGAAAATGTTCCGCGAATATCAAATTATTGGTGCCATTAACAATCGCATTCAAATCACACCAAATTTTATTTTAATTGACCCATTCTACCTGCTGTCAGTTCAAAATCCAGCTAATCCGCGTTATTTCATGATTGGGAAATGATCAGTGAGAAAACGTGTATGTAATATAATTGTTCTCGCAGAGGTGAATATTTTTCAATCCAGTTATTATTCTCTCCTAACCTATGGTAATTATGTCATATATTTTCTCCTAACCTATATATTGTAATACATACCAAATAAGGAATTTACTGTGATATTATTGTGAGTTGTAAGTTGTAGATGCACCATATTAGGGGTTTTACAACCGAAGTATAATGGTCGCAAATCTAAATAAAGAATTGACGCAATATCGTGGCTCTGCTTATGAGCAATTCGCTGTGCTTTACGCAAGAAACTAAACAAAACTCAACCTGCATTTTCTCTGATACAAAGCATGTTTTGTGAATAATATTGCATCCAAATCATCATAATCTATACTATTAGTATATTGTGAGGAAATTATCATAATTTGATAAATGTTATTTCTAAATTATAACCTACAACAAAGGCCGCCCGTGCCATTAACCCTTTACCCAACAGAAGGGCCCTGTGCCAATGCATTCTCTTATATATGCGAGTCGACCATAGGTCGCCTCGCATATATAAGAGAATGCATTGGCTTAACACATTAAAAATTATAAAATTGTTGAAGAATGTAAGAAAAAATGGTAAAAAGTGTTAAAAAAAGATTTTGTTTAGGCCAATGCATTCTCTTATATATGCGAGGCGACCTATGGTCGACTCGCATATATAAGAGAATGCATTGGCACAGGGCATAACTGTAACTATCACAATGTGGTCAAGGAGCCGGTTCCAATGATATCCATATTTGTATGGTTCTATTGAGACAGACCGAAGATATTTTAGGCTGTTGAAGCTTTATTTGTCCGGTTTTGGCCGGTTTGTTGGGTAAAGGGTTAATAGGCTAAGAATATTATGCAAACATGAACAATGAACTAAGGTTCACCTCCTTGCTGGAACTTGAGATGAGTTGTGAGAGGAAGTATCTTTCTGAGCTTGATATAGCAGGGATGGCCCAGTGGAGATCAAACTGTCCAGCTTCCTGATTCTCAGTCGGGGGATTCTACAAGAAAAGACATCAGATCATCAATATCAATCTCACTAAAATCAAAATATTGCCTTCATATAGGAGCTAAGCCTTCAAAACACACTAGATGAAGTCTTAACCCTTTCAGTGCCAGGGGCCGAACTCATCGGCCCTAATTTACGGTCTGTAAGCATGCTATAGCATGCTATAGCAAATTTAAAAACAAACTGGTTGAAACCTTAGGGGCATGTTATAACTCAAAATTATCACCAAGTATTCATAGTAATAATTTTGATGCCCATGAAAAACATGAGATTCCCTGGCACTAAACCTACAAAATACGTCTGTTAAAGAATATAAGAAAAAATTATTAAAATTGTAAAAAAAATTGTAAAAAATAATAACAAATGATGAAAAATTGTTAGGCCACTGCATTCTCTTATATATATAAGAGAATACATTGGCACAGGGTATATGGGTTGATACAAAAATCTGACCTGGCACTGAAAGGGTTAAACAGACATGGCTCATTCGAATCCCAACATTATGTATATATAATTTTGTAAGAAGTATCTCAAAACATACAAACGCGGAAGATTTCCCAATAAATTTGTCGATATAGCGCTGAAAATATGTGTTCTGTTTTATATTTATTTTATAAATTAGAGATTGTTTCGATTTTTTAATCAGCGGTCGGGTAAAAATTGAACAAGTAGACCATGGAATGAAAATTTACGACGAACTTTGCTCTGAAATGTTTATGGTACATGTACTACATAAGTTTTTTAATTGTTTCATGTTAAGATAATGCAATATTCCCTTTCCGGAAGTCATACGTTATTCTGTTTCCGATTCCAAAATTGCAATGATTAAAAATGTCGCAATATTTTATCAGGACCTGATCATCGTATACGAAGTTGTATTTTTTATGACTTTAATGCACCTTTCTGGAACATATTATGCTCCTAGAAGAGTAGTTCAGGTATTTATCTACCTATTTCGATAGTGGGAAAATTTCATATGATAAGTTGTATTTTGGAGCGCAAACTGCCATGTGGCTTCAAATAAGAGACATAACTCTTTTCCTCAAATACCAGTCTAATATAGTTAAGAGATCTCTCGCATCTTTATTATAAGAACTATATCTATTTCAAGATATGAATATATTTAGCAAACTCAAAGGAACCTTAGACTAATGATTCGAGTAATGAAAGCAGTCCTGCAGTCAGAGGCGGACTGGCCAATCGGGTGACCGGGAAAATTCCTGATGGACCGGAGGCCGTGTGTGGGGGTGGGTGGGTGGGGGGGGGGGGGGGGGGGGGGTGGGTGGGTGGGGGGGGGTATATGTGGTTGATCCGCAAATGAAACCGACATGGGCCGCCACATGTGTTGTTTAACCAGCCTAATTGGCTAATCGTAATTTTGTCATTTAATGAACTTGTCAGCATCATATAACACCACGTAAAGACCCCGTTAATCTCGAGATTTTAACGGTAACTCCCAGCTGTAAATCCCAAACAAAATTCTCACGCACCACTCCCCCAATTGAAATTTCCAACACAATAGGAACGCTTCAGTTGAGGCCAGTCTAGATGCTAGGATTAGCGATTTTCTTGTATAGTTTTCAAAATTTTCTCACCCCGGGCCGAACAACCATGGACAGCCCAGTGTGTCCTGGTCTCTTGTCCGTAGCCGATTGCATTTGTCTGGAGTTAGACAGCTAGATGTTAGAATTTATGCAATTTTTCAGGTAAAAATATCTTAATGGTCTCATACCGGGAATATATAGAACCATGGTTTATGAATATATAGGATATTAGGCCAGAGCACTAATGGAATTATGCAAAAACATGTATTTGGTCTGATTATGATTCAGGGGGAGGGGTGCAGTTGGAATTTCCCAAGGTGGACACCCCCAAACAGATTCTGATTAAGGGGGGGGGGTGCAGTTGGAATTTCCCAAGGTGGACACCCCCTGAACAGATTCTGATTCAAGGGGGGTGCAGATGGGCCGGTATTATATTCATTTCCTGGGCCGGTTTTTTGGCCCAGTCCGCCTCTGCCTGCAGTGATCAAATGTAATGACAGTCAAATGATGTTAAAACTTACATGTACCTGTTTGTGTCACTGACATATTTTGACCTCATATTTCACAACAACAATATATTTCAAGACATCTTTGTTAAAGTGATGTGAAACATTCCGGTTGGGTGATCAAACAGAAATGGAGAATAATCTTACTCAAAGCTGCTCAAAGTAGTTATTTTTATGAATATTAATCCAAATTTACAATACACACGGTCAGTCTTATATATTTATTAAATGCAAAGCGTATCAATGGCGAAATCATTTGCATTAGTTTATTGCCGATTGTTGCATCCCGAATTGAGATGTAAATATTTACAATTGAGCGTAGTTCAAATGGTGTGTTCTATGGAGTTGTATGGTCGATTTCTTTGAGATTTTTCGCGATGTTAGTACTAGTAGGATGCTACATTCCCCCAGTTGGCAGAGTGCCTGAGTTCTAATTTATCAGTTTCACGCACCCGAAAAAGTCCATAATATGTCTTTAACCCTTTACCCAACAAAACCGCCCAAATAAAGCTTCAACAGCCTAAAATATCTTCGGTCTGTTTCAATAACACCATACAAATATGGATATCATTGGAACCGGTTCATTGACCACATTGTCATGGTTACAGTTATGCCCTGTGCCAATGCATTCTCTTATAAATGCGAGCCGACCATAGGTCGCCTCGCATATATAAGAGAATACATTGGCCTAAAAAAAATCTTTTTTAAACACTTTTTATAATTTTTTCTTACATTCTTTAACAATTTTATAATTTTTTCTTACATTTTTTAACAATTTTTATAATATTTTTCTACATTCTACAATTTTATCATTTTTAATATGTGTTAAGCCAATGCATTCTATTATATATGCGAGGCGACATATGGTCGACTCGCATATATAAGAGAATGCATTGGCACAGGGCCGTTCTGTTGGGTAAAGGGTTAAATCAGTCATATGAAATCACTTTACATGGAATCATACAATTTTGAGTATCTCTTCAAGCTAAATTGAAGTTTCAACTGATGAAAATTGCTGAACACATAGGCCAAATACTGGGTGGACTTTTTTATTTTAGCAGAATCCTATTTATCCATACAGCCTTGTTACAATATGATGTCCAATAAGAAATAATAAATTGGGTAACGATGTAAAAATCACTACAATCAGAATATTAATTCACCCAAACCAAACATACCAGTAAATGCACGAACACTGCAGCGAATGGATTGGCTGCTATAGGCTCTGTTCTGTACATCTCGTATAAGAGGAAAATGGCAGCAAGCTTTTGTGTTGGATGAGGGAGAAGGTCTCTGTTTTGTAGCATCAACACCTGATGAAAGAAAGAAATAAACACAATTAGTAGACAATAACTACATCTATTTAAAGGCCCACTTAATTTTCGAGTCACCGATTATTTTTTATTATTTTTTTATAGTGCCTTGATATACAGTTTTAATAACAATCTATGGCATAAAATAATATTAAAATACTTTAATTCATCACCATTTGAAATGTCTGTGTCTTAGAAGATGCCCATTGACAAATAGAAAACAGCTGAAATAATAGAAAGATCCCCCCCAGTATGGCTCCCAGAATGCAACAGAATTCAAACTAAAAATGTATTTTCAATGGAAGGGGAATAACTCTTTAAGAATTAGTGTTATTCCCCCTCCATTGAAAATAATACACTTCGCACTACAAAACAGAAAAAACTTAAGCAAAAAAATGCATAGGTAACTCAACAAAAACAACCGGATAAGTTGATAATACAATGTTTTGAAGCTTCCTCTTTTTCAAATGGTATATAATATGGCATATATATTTATATGCCGGTATGTGATCTGGTGTTTCGAAAATTAAGTGGGCCTTGAAATTTTCCAACCAATAATTAATAGCGTAACATGAGATTTGGATATTTTCCTAAAATCTTGATGTTAAAGAGTTGGGAATTTGGTATAACTAATAGGTACTAAGTACATTTAAATGCTAATTAATGGACATACCAGTGCAGTGCCGACTCTGAAATGATCCTGTTTACTAAAGTAGTGATGGAAGCTTGTAGCCAGCGCCTCAAATGTTTGTGTCTGTGTCGCATCTTCAGACAAAACGCTGCAATAAAATAAATGACGTATTAACAGACTGTTTGGCAATAAAATGATGATTCCTGAAACTAAATTCTGATAAATGTTGAAACTAGAGGTGCCACGATTATTGATTTTGATAATCGATAATCGGTCGTCAATAATCGACTATAATCGATTAATCGAACCTAATATTAATAACATCAGTGGAAGTATTCCGTAATATGGCCTATTGGCTGGGCGCTGGTTAACTGCACTGTCGCTGGTTGTTTGAGGCATCTGCTGATGTAATTTTTACGTTAATAAAGTGCATCATAAACCACTGTTAATTACTATTAATACTAATGAGCACAATGTATTGAATACCAGCACAGTTCTCGGCGATGTTATGGTTATAATATTTGTGAGTTCATTAGAACGAACTTAGCGATTAATTTCAGTGTTATGAATAGCCAAATATACAAACAATATAAAAGTAGGAATGTACGATGGACCGCCGGCAGTTCCTAAAAAAAGGAATCGAATCGGAATCTAAAAGTTTCATCAAACTTCCAGAGCGTGATTAACAATCACAAAGGTGTGCCCCCACCCACACATTGCAGGACTCGGAACAAGCTAAGTATTTGATAATAAATAGTCAGTTTCATTCAGCATTCACCACACGATATGCGATAGCCTTTACTAGTAACTTCTAAGTATACTTACATGTATGCAAACAAAGTACACTCGCAATTACATTGCTGAGAACATCACTGATTAAAATGCCGTATATATTGGTTCCCAGTTTTAGAGAGAATGTCAATCAACTTCCCATTGGTCCAACCAGATTCAAGGGCGAGTGCATTCAGTTCATTGAACACGGTGACAGTCGGAACATTTCAAAGACATAGTGCCACCTTTCAAGTATAAATATACAACGATGTCGCCATGTGTTCAAATCTGCAGCGCCGGCAATTCGTAGAATATACAACGACCCAACGAGAAACCATGTCGCATCATCAAATGAACTGCCGACTGTTTGCTACAAATATTAGTAGTACTCATGTTATTGGAATCTCTTTGATATGTGATCGAAGGATGTTAACCCCTCGATTGTAGATTAAACTGTGTAAAAACAAACACGGTATTCAATAATACCCGGCATTTTCTGATATCCAAAATAAATAACGCAGATTAATCGACGATGGAAATGGTAATCGATTATCGGCTTTATCAATGGTTCATCGATTATACGATTAATCGTGGCACCCCTAGTTGAAACAATATGGAAATTTCCTGATTGATTAATCAAGGGCACCTGATTGATTAGTACATGTAATTGATCAACCACAATCCTGTCCAGAAAATGAAAAGTTAACCCATGCTTCACCAGGTACAATTATTTTATACACATTAAATCACAATTGTTGCAAGCATTTGCCCTTGTAAATTCATTAAATGCACATGTTGCAATATATATTGGTGGAGACAAAAAGCGATGTACCTTATTTCCTGCAAAACAAAAACTGAGCTTATAGATTCACTAGATTGCTTCACGAAACCAGAATTGGGCCACTCGGAATGTTAGAAGGTTGTGGGTTTGTACCGGTATGTGATAATCTACATGTACGTTCAAATAAGCCTCAAGCTACTTGGCCGGTGATGTAAGTTTCTCGAATGCTTATAACTGATACACCATATCATATTGTGGCATGTATATCACGACACAGTAACCAAACTAACAATGTAGGATTTTTAAGGTGTAAGTCAAACAGAATGCATTGATTTCTATTTTGTACAGCTCAATATTTCTGGCAACCTACATGTATTAATTTGTATTTTAACAAGAACTGAAATTTTCTGTACTACCAGTATACATGTAATATAAGACTGCAGAGATCACACAAACAATTTCTCTATTGAATCTTCCACTCAGTCCTTACATGTATGTTGCCATTTGTATCTTGCCTTTCGAACTTACTGCAGTGGAACATATCGCGATACATATCGTATCATCAGCATTGTATCACGACATGTATAATATCATGCAAAACCATATCATTGCAGCCCTAAATACAAGTACAATTTGTGTCTTCTAAATCAAAGAACTGTGCATTATACACACAGAAGAAGTTCTTTCTGTGAAATTCTGTCCATATATCAAATTATGAAAATCAATAAAAATTACAATAGCATCCTTCTATGCAAATAAGTTGATTAGTCGATAGAAAACGTTTTGTAGAATTATCTCCAGAATTAGTCCACCAAAGTAGACTTGTAAATCGGGTAGGAGGTATTTTTATATCTGTAGATTTATGAATCCTCTTAACCTTTAACCCTTTACCCACCAAACCGGCCAAATAAAGCTTCAACAGCCTATAATATCTTCGGTCTGTCTCAATAGAACCATACACATATGGATATCATTGGAACCGGCTCCTTGACCACATTGTGATAGTTACAGTTATGCCCTGTGCCAATGCATTCTCTTATATATGCGAGTCGACCATAGGTCGCCTCGCATATATAAGAGAATGCATTGGCCTAAAAAAATCTTTTTTTAACACTTTTTACCATTATTTTCTTACATTCTTTAACAATTTTATAATTTTTAATGTGTTAAGCCAATGCATTCTCTTATATATGCGAGGCGACCTATGGTCGACTCGCATATATAAGAGAATGCATTGGCACAGGGCCCTCCTGTTGGGTAAAGGGTTAAGTCATAACAGCAGTAAACTCCAAACATAAAATAACTTCTTTCCCAATTTATAAGTCTACTTTGGTGGACCAATCCTGGTAGAAATCCTGCATATGACTCCATTTGGCCACATTTAAAAATATCTTTGTTTCTACTGAGTCCTGACCCTACCCAAGATTTAAAGTTCTTTACTCAATTGCAGTTTGTTTCAATTGTTTGCCAAGTGGTTTCACAAACTACATGATAGAGCTCTCTCCCCTGCTATGATAGAGTTGATTCATCTACGTGGGGACGCTGATTGCACTTTGCATTCAAAGGTCAAGGGTTCAGGAATCCAGAATGTCTGTTGCACATTTAAATGTGATTGATTATAAAATCTAATGGGTAGGGGCCAATGCGCAAATAAACTTTAGCTGCCCATATTTCACTATAGTTTCAAAATTAGGAAAATGGAACATACTGTGCGCCATTCAATACTATTTGTATGACGATATTGGGGGTTATTTTTCGCAAATGAATAGCTAAACAAATGTGAACAAACATCATACATGTATACAGTATACATCATTATTGGGTAATATCCAAAAGCTGACAAAGTAAAGTCAATATTACAAAGTGCAGTGGCTCTGAATATGGATGGTTCCCCAGTCATCAAATATAATAATCACTCAGCACATCCCGAGTGATGCACATTGTTTATGAATAAACAGCATTATCATAATTCAATCTTTCTTTCTGTCATCGCCTTGAAATTGTCAATTATCTGTTCCCAGTCAGTCTCGTTGAATCCTCCAAGTGATGGGTCCAGTCATCTCAGATGCACACGCACGATATATTCTAGTTTACCTGAGTGTGCTGGTTTTTAAATGTGACATCGCACTGATCTTGACTACGTTTTTCGGCCTTGACCGTTCATTGTATTCACATCGTCGAAGCGAGACGCACATGCTGCATTTTGTCAATGCCGCTAAACACCAATTGATCAAGATCAAAGAGAATCGAGCGACACCAAAGGAAATACAATCGATGTCTTTGACAGAACACAATACCAACAACGTAATCAGGATTAACAGATTAGACATACATGTATGCATTGGTACTTTGATTTCATTCTGCGCGTACGCGATGTCTACCAGTAGTTCACATTATATACTACGAAAGTGATGTATCATGTGTGGATGGGGTAAATTGACAGAGGGGAACTTACACCAGAATTTGTAATCTTAGGTTTTCTGAAAGACAGCAACTGCAATACAGCAATACTTGATAAGTTGATATATGTCTTCTTTTATATAAGAGATATACCGGTATATATTCATGTAAAATGAAGCCTATTAATCCCTCCCTCACTCCAAGGATTCATGGATCGAATCCGAAATTACAAAGCAATAGAAACTTATTTCCCTGCCAATCCAGATTTGAAGAAAGAATTTTTTTTGTGAAAAATGGAAATTTTTTCGTGAAAGATGGAATATGATAGAAAATCTTCTTAAACAGCCAACCTCTAATATTTGTTGATTATAAAAAGGCGATTATGCCCCAAAAGTTAAACCCTAAATGGTAATTAATATAGCAAATATACTAAATCAATTCTACATCAAATTTCACAGCCACTTAATGTGCCTTCTGACCTCCCTCCTGGGATATCACACAATCAGTTTCAAAGATTTCTGTGAACCTGTTGTACGTGGTCTAGAATGGGGGTTTGGAAGTCTCTTAGAGTGGTCCCTGACTATTTTTGCAAAATTTACTGTGATCCCATTCTGAGGTATCCCCCCCCCCCCCCAAATGAGACATACCGGTACCCAGACATAAATTAACATTTTTAGATTCTACCCCCACCAATACCATTTATCAAAGAGAGATATAACTCACCCTGAACTATATAAACAAATTGACACAGCATTGATTATATAATTTATGTGTATCATGTACTTGAGATATTATACATGTATATTGAGATCTGAATAAAAATTATAAATTAAAAAAAAGCCGAAACCCTGGAATATTCTATTAAGCTTACTCATCCATAGAAAGGATATTTTAAATAGCTATTCTGCCAAGTAGTACCTACGGGTTACGGCCATTGTAAATTTTTTAGCATATGTGGCCATTGTCGCATGACAAATCAAAACTGTAAACAGTGTCTATTTAAGTACCGGAGTCTCTAGACTGAGTGTTGACTGGATGAAACCTTGGTCTAGTTGTCCCCCGAAAAAACAAATTCGGGGGACTATTAAAATAGCCGGTGTCCGTGCGTCCGTCCGGAAATGGTTTCCGGATGATAACTTTAGTTTCGGTTATTAGATCAAAAGCAAATTTCATAGGTGAGTTTATCAGACCAAAATACAGGTCAAGTTCGAATATGGGTTTGCTCCGTCCATTTTAGCGAGAGTTATGGCCCTTTTTTTACTTAGAATCTTGTAATTTTCGGGTTTCCGGATGATAACTTTAGTTTGTGTGATCATATCTGAACCAAATTTGGTATGTGAGTTTATCAGCCCTATTTACAGGTCAAGTTCGAATATGGGTTTGCTCCGACCATTTTTGCGTGAGTTGTGGCCCTTTTTCTACTTGTTTTACTTGGAAAATTTCTCACTCACTTTTTCAGTTTCCGGATGATATCTCAAGTTTGGATCCTTTAATTGCAAATACCGTTTTTATGTGGATCAGTCATATCAAGATACAGGTTGAGTTCTAATTTGAGTTTGATCCGATGATTTTTCCTAGAGTTATGGACTTTTTTCGACTTAGAAAATTCAATTTTCTTCTTTTTCTTTGGTTTCCGGATGATAACTCAAGTTTTGACTGTTCAATTGAAAATTCCATTTTTTTGTGAGTCATTGATATCAAAATACAGGTCAAGTTCGAATTTGAGTTTGATCCGATGATTTTTCTCAGAGTTATGGGCTTTTCTTGTAATTTTCTTCATTTTGAGGTTATATTTTGACTTTTAAGAGTTTTTTTTAAGATTTGGTTATTTGTATGCATGTCAGTAATGACACAATGCACAAGTGAAGTATCCATATAGTATACTTCGCCAAAGCCTCCACTCCAAATGAAGCCACCGGTTCGGGGGACACTGTGGCCGAGCAGCCTTTTATTATAATTAGACTGCCGGTAGTAAGTATAAGAAAGGTGGAAATTCATCACAAAATCGTCACGGTAAGTGAACGTTCAGATGACCACGATACAATTGTAAGTGGAGGAATCGGGCCCGATGAGATCATGGATAGTTTGTTCACACGTAGGTTGTTCGTAAGCATGTGACTGACTACCCTGCGATCTTTCCAGCCACGATTTTTACGAACACACGACTGCGTTTACGTCGCAAGTGGAGGTATCCAAAGTCAAGATACGCCACGATTTTGAATCTAAAATCAAACAGTGCTTGATATTATTTTTTGACTTGCGATTTTGACGTGAGCATGCACAGTCTAACTACCGGTAAGTGTACATTCAGACAACCACGATTCAATCGTAAGTGGAACAATCGGCCCCGACGAGATCGTGGATAGTTTGTTCACACGATTGCGATGTCGTCGGGCATTATGATATTGTAGGTTGTTCCTAAAGCATGTGATTGACTACCCTACGGTCAGTTCCATCTACGATTTTTACGTACACACGACTGCGATTACGTCGCAAGTGGAGGTAACCAAGGATACGCCACGATTTCGCATTTAAAATCAAACATCGCTTGATATTATTTTTTTACCTACGATTTTGACGTGAGCATGCACAGTCTAACTACCGGTTACTTCCTACGACGGAAATCCTTCCATTTACGATTGAATCGTGGTCGTCTGAACGTTCACTAAGACAGCAAATCGTGTCCATAAAACGAGTTACAGCGAAATTTAGCAACGCGGTCAAATAACACGATCATTAGCGAAGATAAGGAGAATATAAAAACATCACATAATGTAAATCATTCCTCGAATATCTATCTAGTAAAATCACCTGAAAATGATAACGTCTTACCTCAAAAGAGACACTAATTTGTCCAAAGAAATAGACATTGTTTTGTGAATTTTTTTTCTCTCAGAACAATTCAAATATTGGAAACAGGAGACGGAACGAATCGAGACTATCAAAGGGCGGAATCTTTTTAAATATGACGTACATTGTTAGAAATTGTAGAACGCAACACTTGTCGATAACAATATAAAGCTTTCTATTTATAATTTAATCGTTCTCAGTATGACAAATTATGATTTACATGTGACTGGTCCGGTTCATTCCGAAACTAATTTTGATGGATCTATTCATATTGTGCTATTTACATATTACATAATTTATAAGCTGACGCATTATGCAGCAGCTTACTACATTTGCGTATTTATATATAAAGGGGAGACCAGGATTGTAACTTGATTCTGTAGTCTACTTTCACTGGCACTTGGATTGTGTGATATTTCCGTGTTGTCACTGTCATGGAGGCTGGAAATAATCAACTGAGAGGTATCCCAGAAATGGATGCAGGGGCAGAGGCCAGGTCAAAAGAGACCCCTCCACCAGATGTTGTTGACTTATGCAGACAAACATTTTCAAAAACATCAGAATATCTCAAAGGTGAACTGGAAGGAACAGTTGAGGATTATAAGCTCCTAGAAACAATGAATAAAGTCACGCTGGCTAAATACACCGAGATGAAACAGATAACAAACAATATAGGGTGTGCTATGAGTGACCTAAACGAGAAATACAGGAGTCTACAACCATATCTTGATCAGATTGACCAAATAGAGGGATGTGTTACATCTTTGGAGCAAACTGCACACAGACTTGATTCATACTCTAAGCGCCTTGAGGCAAAATTCAAAGCATTAGAAAAGAGATAGCTGTCATTACTGCTGGTACCAGGTACATGTACCATGCATTACTAAAAGTACCATAGATGGAAAACTTTCCGCTAGTCATTCCATGTGCAAATTATTCCAATTCTTCCCAGCTGTGCTTAATAATTAAGACTTCATGTACATGTACGTTATTTCCTGACAAATATCATGTGAAATTGTGATGTGTACTATTACCTGTATGTAAAATTTTATTCTCAAAATATAATATATATGCAGATATTAAAGGTACTCAATCCGATAAAACTCCTCTCAATTACTATTTCAATGGCTTCGGGGGTCAAAAATATTTGATTCGAGTCGAGGAAGTCACCCATCAAAGCTCCGATTTGTTAGATATCGATTTTAGAAATCTATTATTTTTCATTATCGGGAATTCTTTCTGGCCCAGAAGACAGTCAAAATTTCGTTATTATTACCACTTGATTATAGAGTTATCCATTCTTGTCTGTTTGAATAGAGTTTTGGCGTAAAATCTCGAGCAGGTTACCAAATTGACGGCAGTTATTAGTACTCATCTCGAGCAATTAACAAATTTCAAAAATCAATATCTAATAACTCTGAGCTTTGTTTGATGGGTTCCTCGACTCGAATCAAATATTTTTTACCCCCAAAGCCAAAGAAATAGTAATATAGGACCCTCTGATCGGATTGTTGTTGTTGGAATCTGTCGAGATGGGGACCCTCTTTACGGATTGAGTACCTTTAAATGATATACTGTAGCATACTGTATATGTATCTCCTCAATATATACATGTAGGCTGAGCTAATGAAAGCTGAGCTAATGGTGGCCAGCATCATACTATTTTTAATGTGGGTTTCATACTTGTACATACTAGTATTTACTATGTGTACATTCCAACCCAATAATCCTTCAAGCACATATCTGTATGATCCAATTAAAATCAGCTGAATAAAAGCTCATCAAACAATACCAGTATTGCTATCAGTAAATATAATACAAACTCAACATAGGAGCAATCAATCACAAAAGATCACAAAACATATTCACATACTGCACTCTATAACAAAATTATTTTTCAAGAAAACGGTATCCACCTGGGTTCAAATTTAGTCACCCTAGCTGCCAATTGTGCGAAATTCATGACCATTATTACTCAGAATACATTCCCCGGTCATACATGTAGTTGTTGACACTGTGCACTAATCCATCATTGATTTACATTATTCACTGCTGCATTTTCCAACCCAGTCTACAATGTACATATACATGTGTGGTTTTCCCTACAGCACTCCCACAGGGTATCACACTTAATAGGTGTCAGAGGTGGGTTCATCCCTCAACACTTAATTGGTGTCAGAGGTGGGATCATCCCTCAATCTTAACAAGGGAATATTGTTCAGATACATTATCAGATTTTCTATGGCATTCCAGCCTAAACTTGCTCCCATACAGGTCCACATACCGTATACAATGTAGGTATAGTTACACATATATGGGGATTAGTATAGGCCAATGGGTATGTTACTGTACTATAATTACCGCTGTAGAACAAACAAGCCCCACATAATTTTCGGATTGTGGTTCACCAAGAATTCTTGGCAACACTATTTCATTTTGTAGTCATAATTAATACTAGTATGTATTCTGAAGAATGAATCTAAATTAATTGTTATGCTATTAAAACTGCTATTTATCGTATTATGAGTTGATTATTCATTTACACATATATATCAGAATACTTCATAGTCTAGGTCGGTAATTGTAATTTTCAGCGACACGTTCCAGCATATCCAGTTTGACCATTGTTATTTAGTTATATTGTTATATTGCAGATGACACTCGATTGACCAGACAATTGATTAACTGCTTACCCCAAAGGGATATTAATTAATTAATCTCATTAACCATCTGTTCAAGTGTTCTGATGTCTAGCCGCAGCCACTCCCACACTGCCCTTATATGCCATCAATATATATGCATCTGCTTTATATCATGGTATTATAGTAGAGAAATACTGCCATGACATAAATCAGATGCATATATAGGGATGGCACTTGTGGGCAGCTGAGCACATTACAAGCCTGTGCGTCCAGCAAAACATTCTAGAACAGTTGTCTTCCTAAAGCTGACATAGGAAGCATTGCACCATCAAGGTGCCTCAAATATTGTGCCAGACATCTAGCCTGCCGTCACTAAATTCACCCTTTGAAGACCTGTGCACTTTGATGGTCCTGTGTCAGCTTTAGGAAGGCGACTGTATTAGAATGACACGGGGGGTTGTAGCATGCTCCACCCATACTGCCCTCTGGGGAGCTCATTCTGCAAATGTCTATCACCATATTTGTGACCCGCCATATCAAATCCAGTCGTAGTAAGTCGGGATTTTTTTACCCTGTGCCAATGCATTCTCTTATATATGCGAGTCGACCATAGGTCGCCTCGCATATATAAGAGAATGCATTGGCCTAACAATTTTTTATCATTTTTTTTAAATAAATGTTTCTTACAATTTTTAAGACATAAAATAAAAAACATCCATTACCCTGCAGGGAGCCCCACACATATATAGAAGCATATTGAAGAGTGTCGTCTGCTCATGTTTGTCTGGGGCTCTGTATGGGTGAAATTATAAAATTGTTAAAGAATACAAGAAAAAATTATTAAAATTGTTAGGCCAATGCATTCTCTTATATATGCGAGGCGACCTATGCATATATAAGAGAATGCATTGGCACAGGGTAAAAAAATCCCGACTTACGACTGGATTTGATATGGCGGGTCACATTTGTGCACCAATTCACAGGGAACAACACTGGCATAAGGATCTCCAGGGAAAGAACATCACTTATCGATCTGTGTAATACCGGTACATCTATGGAGGAAGCTATTTACAGAGAAGGGTACCAAAACTTGAAACAAATAAATTCTAAATGGCACAGCAGTTTCTACCATGCATATACGTGTACATCAGTTAGGACATGTAATGAGAATGTGGGGAGGAATTAAACTCCCCTGCTCTGGTATCACTATCTTATATAATATATATAATACCAGTTTGTTACTGTGGCTATTTTATGAATATAGTAATGCCATAAATAATCGACTCCTTAACCACAGCAGAATTATGGGTAAATTTTCAGGATTTAGTCGGAAATATAGCTTGTTGCTATTCATCGGAAAGCTCTCACAGAGCTTTCCAATGAATGGCAACAAGCAATGTTTCCGATTAAATCCTGAAAAGTTACCCATAATTTTGCTGTGGTTAAGTAGTCGATTATTTAGGGCATTACTGTACTTTATAATCATTAGGACAGGTGTGAATGATCTGACAGATTGCATTATAAATTCAAAGTAAACTGCTACAAAGATCCATGATTTGTCTGATTTCACTATCTCTGCGACAAAGGAAATGCTGCCAATGTGTACTTGCTGCATGCAGCGCCTCTCATACATGTAAGCATAGAATTCTGGCCCAGATAACTTGCTTATTAATTAATTTTAAACAACATCTTTATATTATGGAACTATGAGGTGCTCTCAAGCCTTGAAATAGTGTGTCTGTCATTTGCAGAATGAGGTCCCCAGAGGGTGAATTTAGTGATGCATCACCAATTCACCCTCTGGGAACCTCCTTCTGCTGAGGTGTAAGCAGAATGAGGTCCCCAGAGGGTGAATTTGGTGATGCTAGCCCGCTATGCGGGGTAGCATCACTAAATTCACCCTCTGGGGACCTCATTCTACAAATGACAGGCACACTATTTCAAGCTTGTATCAGAGCAGTATATTGCTTTATTTTATCCTAACTTTCAACCAATACATGGGCTGTTAAACCCCAAGATAGAAGCAAATGGTGATTTAATAACTCAATGATGCAAAATATATAAACATTTTAATAATCAAACGATATAAATATAATGTCAAAAAATTTATATAAAAATCAGGTCTATTTTATGAGGAGAATGAAATTCCAAGACTTCAAAATCTTTGTTAGGCATGTGCACCTGCATCTAAGATCAAGACACTTATAACCAATTTACAATTATAATCTGAACATTTCCAACCAATGAATACGAATCATTCTGCACTTATAGAATATGTTTGTCTGTCTGTTGCTAATTGCTTATAGTTTGTGATCGAAGCATCACAAATTAACAAACAATGATATGATGATTGATATTGAGAATGATAAATAACAATTGCTGTCTGAACAACTAGCAGAAACGCTAGCATATTTAACTTATACCATTCAGACACATCAACTAATTGGGCATCACATATCACATGAAGAAAATTGCTGGAAAAAGTGTCCATACATGTACATGTATATGGACAAGAGCACTACCAGGTGTGGCTTAATACATCCGTTATCTTGTTTAAAATTGTATTTCAGAAAGGTTGGAATTATTATCTGAAAGGCAATACAATTTCAAAGTAAAAAAAATGTCCATAAAAATGAGAATAATTAAGAATTTTTGCAAAGTTACCAAAATCTTTTTGTCAGACACACATTTGTAAATATCAGACAGACTTGTTTACGCAATCTACGCAATCTAACACTAATTAACAGTCAGATAAGACTGCAACAATGAACATATATAATAAACTTGTGTGAAACCTACAAGGATGATTGGTTCAGCTACATGTATAATGAGATATAGAAAATTGGTTCAGCTTTAATGAGCTATATAAATAAAGTGCATATATAAAAAAAACCCTCATCTGTTACCCAAAAAATCAATATAAAATCTAAACTTCTGAGAAATACCCTGAGATTCAAATGGATACCAATATATATAATTAACACTCCATATGTTGTTGAGTAAGTTATAAGCGATTCCGTCCATGTCTGATATAGGTTTGAGTGGTAGAGGTATAGCAGTCGGACCAAGAGTCGGTGTGAGTGTGTTCAGAAGTGAGGCGTCCATTGATGTAATACTCAGCCCTGCACCTTTACTGTCAGAGTAGTGTGCTGCTCCATCTAAAGCTGGAGAAAATAAAAATGAGGATTAGGAATTAAGCTGGATAAATATTCAACATTCACGATAGATTTGATAAGATACCAGATTGGAGGGCAAAATTCACTCCAGGGCTCATATTCATCAACTGGGTTTAATTTTTTTTTTTAGATTAGATTTGATTATTTATTGGTATTAATAAATGATACAAATATCTATACTATTTTATACAAATATGTCGCATGTATACAAATTGAATGAGCAATGTTACATGAATATGGATGGAACTGTGGTAGCTGTAAGTGAGTGACAGAAAGAGCTCACTATACAGACGTATGATGATACCCACCCTGTTTGGGGGCATTTCAGGAACGATAACTCTATTCTCTGCAGTACTCCCGTTGGAGTTTGACCTATCTTCTCCGCCCACGCATCGGTCTATTTGTACCGGTTGGACATGTCCGGACATGACCCGCTGGTTATATCCAGACTTCTCCATATGAATGGTATATTATCTACATGTATATCACGTGATGATCTCGGTGGGGTAGCTTCAGTCTTGAATATTAAAGGGATACTAGGCTCTCACTGGGGATGATTATTAAAGTGACACTCACTATGGATGAATGTTAAAGTAACAAATGGCGCACACTGTGGGATAATGTTAAAATGACACTCGCATTGAAAACTTCCAAAAAGTTCAAAAAGTTCAAAAAGTTCAAAATGTTCAAAAAGTTCAAAAAGTTCAAAAATTTCAAAAACTCACAAAATTTCAAAAACTTACAAAATTTCAAAAAATTCAAAAACTTCAAAAAATTCAAAAACTTCACAAATTTCACAAATTTCAAAAAACTTCAAAAATTAAACAAAATTCAGGATTTAGTCATAAATGTGACCCGCTATATCAAATCCAGTCAGAAGTCGGGATTTTTTATCCTGTGCCAATGCATTCTCTTATATATGCGAGTCGACCAGCCGCCGCCGCCGCCTGTTGTTGTTGTTGTTGTTGTTGGTGGTGGTGTTGTTGTTGTTGTTGGTGTTGGTGTTGTTGGTGTTGTTGTTGTTGGTGGTGTTGTTGTTGTTGGTGTTGTTGTTGTTGTTGGTGTTGGTGTTGTTGTTGTTGTGGCTGATGATACTGTTGTTGTTGTTGGTGTTGTTGTTGTTGTTGTTGGTGGTGTTGTTGGTGTTGTTGTTGTTGTTGTGGCTGATGATACTGTTGTTGTTGTTGTTGTTGTTGTTCTGAAGGCGTGTGTTTAACTTTGATATGACGCTTCAAACTATCTTGCCAAGCATAGACACTTAAGCACTCTTCACATTGATACTTCATTTTCCTATATAATCAGTGAAATCGAGCGTTCTTCTATGCACCTATATTTATATAGAACAGAAACAAGGGAAACGTGGTGGACTAGTTAACTAGTTCAGGCTGTCGTTCACAACGTCTCTTAGTGTTGTTTGTACTGGATACAAATTTATCACATTGGCTACAATACAACCTACCTATCCAAATGTCAATGCAATTATGAGTGAATTCAAAATGAGAGTATATACATGTATATAAGCATTTGTATCGACATCTCGTGAATCTATCGAAATATCTTACTTCTCTTTCCAAATTGCGTAATAATTATGTTGAGGTTCAGTGGGTACGTCCTATATATCCAGCTGAAGGCAGAATGGACAATTGCTTCCTCTGATGTACAGTTAGTTTGAATCAGTAAACATATGCACATGATTGTGTCTGTGCAACTTGAAACAATACAATTAAAATCTGGTCGTTTTCGGCGGCGGCCGTAATGCGCATGTCAACGCCGCGCCGCCGGCGGCGGAGGCGGCGGCGGCGGTTAAGGATTTAGTCACAAATATGGCTTGTTTCCATTCATCGGAAAACTATGGGGGTAAGGTGGTGAGCGCCACCGAAAAAAGCAAGTGAGCGAGGGAAAAAAGATAAAAATAACATGACAAGTGGTACATAGTACAATTTATTATATTAACTATTCACTGTCACTTTCGTCCGAATTGTCATCACTTTCGTCAGATGTGTCATTTGTTTCGTCCATGAACTTTTCTAGCAATGGTCTGTACTTTAATATATATATATATACACACAATTGATATTAATATGTTTGCCAATAATTTACACATCCATGAATCGATCTGAAAACATTATGGTTCATTGTCAACATTTTTGACGAGTAGTTGTCAATATTTAGACATTCCTGGAAGAAATTATCCCAACTGCCTTCCCGTTCGACCCATTGGTCAGTGTATAATGTCACGATAGTGTGTGCCCGTGGCTCACAAATGACGATCGAGGTGCGGTAATATATTCATCGATATAAAGATAAGTGTATCAACATAATATTTCATTTCCAATCATGGAGTCGCATGAAGCAGTCTTGAGTGTATTTTGCCATTCTTTGTAACACCAAACGTCTTTGTATGGAACAGGTTTGAACAAGTCATCTTTATATTCGATTAATTTCTTAACAAAATATGTTTTACCACAACCACTTGGTCCCGATATGAAAATGTTACAGGGATGTTTGAACAACAATGATTCGTCCATCTTTACCCTGAGACAGATCATGTAAGACTGATTAGGATTGTTCGGAATCAACCTTTTTTATTTTTAATGAAGAATCACCATAACTCCATACTATTCCAAATGTCCATACGAGTTCATAATCTAAATCTGAAATAGGTCTAGTGTTTTTTACAATATAATCCAAAGACACTTTTTCTTCAAATAACTTTTCAACAGTGAAAATTGTACATGGTTCTCGGAGAATAATGTATCCATATATTCTCGTCACCTCTTCGAATTTCAAAGTTTTTTCATTGAGAATCCTGTCTTGATATTCAGCAAAGCGAGTAAAATTATTTCCAACTAATTCACGAATTGCGTTTATTTCGTTTTTAGGAACACCATGAAATATCCAATAATCTGAAAACATTTGATCCAATATATCCATTAAGAAATCAGTTTCAAATTCTGATCTCTCAATCAAACATCTCAGTCGACTCTGTCCCTCAGAGAAATGTCCGTTCAGCAAAGTCTCCATTATAATTCTACTTTCCCTCAAAAACCAAGCTTGCTTAAGTTCTTGTTTGATTTCTTGATCCATTTTTGACATTTCGATCAAATTATTATAAATTTTCAAAAGCATCTCTGCTGGTAACACATCAATTCCATCCATAAGGAATTGTGTAGTATTCACCCACAACAAGTCGTTTGGTGTACACAGATCGGAATGTTTTTGTTTGCTCTTCACTAATTACTTCTCGGTTCTTTGTGCATTTAATTCTGCATGGATAGTTTATGACACGTTGAAAATTTAACCGGTCGTTAACACATTCAACCATTGAATGAAAATTTATTTGCTGTTTAGTTTTATAATCCAGAGTGATGCCCTTGACCTTGCATACAGATTTCATGACATCATCTTTCATGATGAGCATCCAGATGCTAAAATCATGAAATTTGTATGCAAGGTCAAGGGCATCACTCTGGATTATAAAACTAAACAGCAAATAAATTTTCATTCAATGGTTGAATGTGTTAACGACCGGTTAAATTTTCAACGTGTCATAAACTATCCATGCAGAATTAAACGCACAAAGAACCGAGAAGTAATTAGTGAAGAGCAAACAAAAACATTCCGATCTGTGTACACCAAACGACTTGTTGTGGGTGAATACTACACAATTCCTTATGGATGGAATTGATGTGTTACCAGCAGAGATGCTTTTGAAAATTTATAATAATTTGATCGAAATGTCAAAAATGGATCAAGAAATCAAACAAGAACTTAAGCAAGCTTGGTTTTTGAGGGAAAGTAGAATTATAATGGAGACTTTGCTGAACGGACATTTCTCTGAGGGACAGAGTCGACTGAGATGTTTGATTGAGAGATCAGAATTTGAAACTGATTTCTTAATGGATATATTGGATCAAATGTTTTCAGATTATTGGATATTTCATGGTGTTCCTAAAAACGAAATAAACGCAATTCGTGAATTAGTTGGAAATAATTTTACTCGCTTTGCTGAATATCAAGACAGGATTCTCAATGAAAAAACTTTGAAATTCGAAGAGGTGACGAGAATATATGGATACATTATTCTCCGAGAACCATGTACAATTTTCACTGTTGAAAAGTTATTTGAAGAAAAAGTGTCTTTGGATTATATTGTAAAAAACACTAGACCTATTTCAGATTTAGATTATGAACTCGTATGGACATTTGGAATAGTATGGAGTTATGGTGATTCTTCATTAAAAATAAAAAAGGTTGATTCCGAACAATCCTAATCAGTCTTACATGATCTGTCTCAGGGTAAAGATGGACGAATCATTGTTGTTCAAACATCCCTGTAACATTTTCATATCGGGACCAAGTGGTTGTGGTAAAACATATTTTGTTAAGAAATTAATCGAATATAAAGATGACTTGTTCAAACCTGTTCCATACAAAGACGTTTGGTGTTACAAAGAATGGCAAAATACACTCAAGACTGCTTCATGCGACTCCATGATTGGAAATGAAATATTATGTTGATACACTTATCTTTATATCGATGAATATATTACCGCACCTCGATCGTCATTTGTGAGCCACGGGCACACACTATCGTGACATTATACACTGACCAATGGGTCGAACGGGAAGGCAGTTGGGATAATTTCTTCCAGGAATGTCTAAATATTGACAACTACTCGTCAAAAATGTTGACAATGAACCATAATGTTTTCAGATCGATTCATGGATGTGTAAATTATTGGCAAACATATTAATATCAATTGTGTGTATATATATATATATATATATATATATTAAAGTACAGACCATTGCTAGAAAAGTTCATGGACGAAACAAATGACACATCTGACGAAAGTGATGACAATTCGGACGAAAGTGACAGTGAATAGTTAATATAATAAATTGTACTATGTACCACTTGTCATGTTATTTTTCTCTTTTTTCCCTCGCTCACTTGCTTTTTTCGGTGGCGCTCACCACCTTACCCCCATAGTTTTCCGATGAATGGAAACAAGCCATGTTTGTGACTAAATCCTTAACCGCCGCCGCCACCGCCGCCGCCGCCGCCTCCGCCGCCGGCAGCGCGGCGTTGACATGCGCATTACGGCCGCCGCCGAAAACGACCAGATTTTAATTGTATTGTTTCAAGTTGCACAGACACAATCATGTGCATATGTTTACTGATTCAAACTAACTGTACATCAGAGGAAGCAATTGCCCATTCTGCCTTCAGCTGGATATATAGGACGTACCCACTGAACCTCAACATAATTATTACGCAATTTGGAAAGAGAAGTAAGATATTTCGATAGATTCACGAGATGTCGATACAAATGCTTATATATATACTCTCATTTTGAATTCACTCATAATTGCATTGACATTTGGATAGGTAGGTTGTATTGTAGCCAATGTGATAAATTTGTATCCAGTACAAACAACACTAAGAGACGTTGTGAACGACAGCCTGAACTAGTTAACTAGTCCACCACGTTTCCCTTGTTTCTGTTCTATATAAATATAGGTGCATAGAAGAACGCTCGATTTCACTGATTATATAGGAAAATGAAGTATCAATGTGAAGAGTGCAAGATAGTTTGAAGCGTCATATCAAAGTTAAACACACGCCTTCAGAACAACAACAACAACAACAACAACAGTATCATCAGCCACAACAACAACAACACCAACAACACCAACAACAACAACACCAACAACAGTATCATCAGCCACAACAACAACAACACCAACAACAACAACAACACCAACAACAACAACAACACCACCACCAACAACAACAACAACAACAACAACACCAACAACAACAACAACACCACCACCACCAACAACAACAACAACAGGCGGCGGCGGCGGCTGGTCGACTCGCATATATAAGAGAATGCATTGGCACAGGATAAAAAATCCCGACTTCTGACTGGATTTGATATAGCGGGTCACATTTATGACTAAATCCTGAATTTTGTTTAATTTTTGAAGTTTTTTGAAATTTGTGAAATTTGTGAAATTTGTGAAGTTTTTGAAGTTTTTGAAGTTTTTGAATTTTTTGAAATTTTGTAAGTTTTTGAAATTTTGTGAGTTTTTGAAATTTTTGAACTTTTTGAACTTTTTGAACATTTTGAACTTTTTGAACTTTTTGAACTTTTTGGAAGTTTTCAATGCGAGTGTCATTTTAACATTATCCCACAGTGTGCGCCATGTGTTACTTTAACATTCATCCATAGTGAGTGTCACTTTAATAATCATCCCCAGTGAGAGCCTAGTATCCCTTTAATATTCAAGACTGAAGCTACCCCACCGAGATCATCACGTGATATACATGTAGATAATATACCATTCATATGGAGAAGTCTGGATATAACCAGCGGGTCATGTCCGGACATGTCCAACCGGTACAAATAGACCGATGCGTGGGCGGAGAAGATAGGTCAAACTCCAACGGGAGTACTGCAGAGAATAGAGTTATCGTTCCTGAAATGCCCCCAAACAGGGTGGGTATCATCAGACGTATAATCAAAAAGAGATTTAACCAATCAATGTTTTAAAAGATGGTTAGTCGGTGGTATTAATATTAATAAATTTTGTTATTAATACTGGTCAGCCTCTATAATTAAATATATCATTACCAGGGATAATAACACTGAAAGGACAAAAAATCCCTCTTATTTCCATAGTGGTAGCTAATATTTATGATGGGAATATGATAAATTGAGTCAATCATATCAACGACAGTGCGTGTCGTAAACGCCAGCGAAGTACCTTGTGCATTCAGCCGTTACAAAATAAAATACATGGTTTTTAAAAATAAACCCAGTTGGTGAATACGAGCCCTGGTGTCAGTATTATTAAACTATTAAACAAATAAAACAAGGCAAAGTGAATCAAGTTCGGTGCAAGTTAGATACAATTCTCTACATCTCACCGACCCTTAACCCTTTCTATACTGAATGGATGTTCCCATTGACTTATAAACATATACATTGCAATGGTCTATTATTCATCTGGAGGGTTTTTTTCTGGAAAAATAAGCAGATACCATATAATACAATGCATTTCGTCAATAAATCAATTCATTTCTTGTTCATTTTATTTCACACATTATTCACAAGGCTAAAACCTTCTGCACCAATAAATCAGAGGCACTTGTATTTTCTTGTGATGGGATGGGAATTCATTCATTATATGCAAACACATCTCATATCCTTTATCAGTATGATTAGACTCACAAAGCCTGAATTTAGTGTGTCTGACATTTGCAGAATGAGGTCCTCAGAGGGTGAATTTAGTGATGCTATCCCGCACAGCGGGCTAGCATACCAAATGCACCCTCTGGGGACTACATTCTGCTTAGGCCTCATCTTCTGGGAAGTATCTATATTCTCAAATGAACATTGTTTTAGTTACTTTTCCACTTTTGTTGAGTAAAAATTCTACATCCCCTAAATTTGCAGAAGACAAAATGCATAATCAAGGTGACAAAATGGGTGAACTCACAAATTGCCAGGGTGTGAATGTTCCCTTACCCTTGGAACAAACGTCGCACTACCGACGACTCAAATTCAATTGTTTGAATTTGAGTAGACAAAAGTGAAACGATTGTTTAAATAAATGCGAGTAGACTGTGTGGGATAGCGTCACTAAATTCACCTTCTGGGGAGGGGAACTCATTCTGCAAATGTCAGACACACTAAGTTCAGACTTCGACTCACCATGCAGTCTCTGGCTCCCATTTAACACTACATTTAATGGATCTATCCTTCCACCAAGTTTCTCCAGAGACCACCTGTAATTCTGTTTCTTCTCTGGCTTGAATTTGAAGAATATGGCTTCAGGGAGTCTGGTTGGTGCTTTATTAAACCACTGCAGATTAGCAGATAAACCTGCAATTGAAATTTTGGAGCTGACTACTTGTTATAGTACATATACAAATCAATTTAACCCTTCCGTGACTGGAGCTTCCTGAAAACCCTGTGCCAATGCATTCTCTATAAATATGCGAGTGAGCCTAGCATTATCAGAGAATACATTGGCCTAACAATATTTACCTTGACTTTGTAAGCCAGTGCATTGTCTTATATATGCGAGGCTCCCTATAAGAGAATGCACTGGCACAGGATCTTTAATGCTGCACCTGCACAGCTCCCGCCATGAAAGGGTTAATATAAAATTGAAATTACCTAATCATATGCATGGCACAAATTTTCATTCGCCAGCAGGTTGCCTGAGAATTAACAAAAAAGTTGATGGAATAGACTTTTATACAGCCTGTAACAAAGAAATATCTACGGCCTTAGTGACCTCAGTACACTCAAACTAGCCCAACCCTAGCTGAAATCAAACAACTGATTGGGTAATGCCGTCTTTTGCAATGATGAAGATACAAGGTGTAACCAATACTCAATAAGAGTCATTGCCTTTCAAGTTAAAAATCATCACCATGCAACAGGCCTCTCAATATAGCACCAGCCATTTGCAGAATGAGGTCCCCAGAGGGTGAATTTAGTGACACTACCCTGCAGTGGACTAGCATCACTAAATTCACCCTCTGGGGACCTCATTCTGCTTAAGCTGCTTTCACATATGTCCGCTTAACACAGGCGTTTTACGGATGCATTAGGCGGACATCCGCATTATACTTTCACATAGGTCCGTTTAGCTCTGCGCTTACGCGTCCGTTAGCGGATGCGCAAAGAAATATTTGTATGTACATATAGTCCTTTCGCCATGGATTCCTACAACGAATAGGACGTTTTCATGATTGCGTTCTACATCTACAACAAAAGAAGACAAATAGACCAAAACGATGCTACCCTGCATAGCGGGCTAGTATCACCAAATTCACCCTCTGGGGACCTCATTCTGCTTACACCTCAGCAGGATGAGGTTCCCTGAGGGTGAATTTGGTGATGCTAGCCCACTATGCGGGGTAGCATCACTAAATTCACCGTCTGGGGACCTCATTCTGCAAATGACAGACAACCTATTTAAAGGCTTGCAACAGGATCAACTTTCATTACCACCTTCAACAAAAATTTTATTCTTGGATAGGTACCAGTAGTTTCTTGCATGTTTGCCCGAATGAATGAAATCCTTTCAAGTCTCAAGACACTTACGGTGAGTTACTGTGTTTAAGGAGTAGCTAATCCAGGTTTGTTTCGTCTCGACACTTATGGTGAGTTACTGTGTTTAAGGATTAGCTAATCCAGGTTTGTTTCGTCTTGACACTTACGGTGGGTTACTGTGTTTAAGGAGTAGCTAATCCAGGTTTGTTTCGTCTCGACACTTATGGTGAGTTACTGTGTTTAAGGATTAGCTAATCCAGGTTTGTTTCGTCTTGACACTTACGGTGGGTTACTGTGTTTAAGGAGTAGCTAATCCAGGTTTGTTTCGTCTCGACACTTATGGTGAGTTACTGTGTTTAATGATTAGCTAATCCAGGTTTGTTTCGTCTTGACACTTACGGTGGGTTACTGTGTTTAAGGAGTAGCTAATCCAGGTTTGTTTCGGACAGCCATATTTTGTTGCTGCTTCCTCAAAACCTTTTATTGATATATTTAGTAAGAAGTTGCAACTTCCATCTGGAAAGGAACAAAATTAGGATTAAAGATACGGTAAGTGTTGACAGTGGGTATTGCTGTTAAAATAGTCACATCCGTTAAAACTGCCAAAAACAGAAGGAAAATTATATTATAGACAAATATTATTCTTATACCAATCATAAATATCACGCAAATTGCATGTTATTGTCATGTTAGTACTCAAATGTAAACAAATGCCATGTTATATAAACAACAGTAAGCGATAAGCAAAACATTCAACACTGGGGAGACGCCACAAAGTGAACTTTGGTTAGAAATGCCACCTTGTTGTTTACAACGTGCCTGCATAGCACTTGCTAACAGTGTTCGCCTGGCCCGAAAATTTTTGTAGCCATTTTTTTAGCCACTTGTGCAATTTTGTTAGCCACTTTTTAAAAAGTTTAGCCACATATTGTGGGATAAAGAAATCAGTAAGTTTTTTAACTTTACACGGTTGGTCATTTTGACTCGTGCCGAAATCTAATTTACGTTTGCGATTCATTGTGAAAATTCGGAATGTGGACTTTCTTCAAACTCTCCACATTTAAAGGAGTCTTAAAACAACAGACGCCATGGTATCAGACGCTGTCATAAAACCGTCTGGAGTGGTATCCACACCTCCGAATTAGTTAAACAAAGCCTGAATGCGTTGTTCTATTCAAATTAATTGCCCCTAAAGCCTATACTGATTCATAACAGGCGCCAGTCTCGTCCCATTCAACACTATCCATTGCGGGGGAATGTGAGAAGCTATTGAATTGAGCGTATATATGACTTCACTCTTTTGCAATCAGTTTAAAACACCGTAAAATAAAGCTCTTTTGTTACACAGGAAGCCATTTCATAAACCTATGTTTACTCAATTGTGATAGCGTCTTAAGAATCCACCTCTACACGACCATTAACTAATTCCCAATGGCGTGAAACCAACGCCAGATAGTATGGCTAATCGAACACACCAGTAATCTCGCACTTCTCGTCAGCTCTCGCTAATAACGTTAAGTCTCTTTGTTTACAATAAATTGTTGAGTCCCTGGTCGACACAGAAAATGTTTGTAGCCATATTTTTAGCCACAAGCATATTTATTTCAGCCACTTCGTATTTTTTTCTCGCAATTTGCTAAATTTGATTAACGGCAGGGCGAACACTGCTTGCTAATCACCTCAATAGGTCCATATTGAACGCAAATCACTCTCCTAAAAAAATTGTCACAGTGTTGAATCTTTTGCTTATTGCTCACTATTTACCTGCTGTATATAAACAAACGCTCGGCTCACACAAAGTGTGTTTTGTGGATAATATCACATTTATACTATCATTACACTATACTTTTAGTATATTATTGAGGAAAATTTCATAATTTGTTAACTGTTATTTCTAAATTATAACCTATAACGAAGGCCAGCCGTGCCATTAAAGTAGCATTCAGAGGAATCTCTTGCATTGGTCCATACGTTGCATTGACATGATCCATTGCCTGCATTAAACCATTCACACAGGTATGTACGATGTATTGTAACAGATATTCCAATTAATAATTGCAGCTAATAAGTTCAATACGGGAATATTCTGTGCGAAAAATTTAAAACAGCTGGAAAATGGTTGTGATCATGGCAAGTATTTTTCAGAACATATTAAGCCGGTATATCATATGAAGCCGGTATATCATATGAAGCCGGTATATCATATGAAGCCGGTACATCAGAACATATGAAGCCGGTACATCAGAACATATGAAGCCGGTACATCAGAACATATGAAGCCGGTACATCAGAACATATGAAGCCGGTATATCATATGAAGCCGGTATATCAGAACATATGAAGCCGGTACATCAGAACATATGAAGCCGGTACATCAGAACATATGAAGCCGGTATATCATATGAAGCCGGTATATCAGAACATATGAAGCCGGTACATCAGAACATATGAAGCCGGTACATCAGAACATATGAAGCCGGTACATCAGATCATATGAAGCCGGTATATCATATGAAGCCGGTACATCAGAACATATGAAGCCGGTATATCATATGAAGCCGGTACATCAGAACATATGAAGCCGGTATATCATATGAAGCCGGTATATCAGAACATATGAAGCCGGTATATCATATGAAGCCGGTACATCAGAACATATGAAGCCGGTATATCATATGAAGCTGGTACATCAGAACATATGAAGCCGGTATATCATATGAAGCCGGTATATCAGAACATATGAAGCCGGTATATCATATGAAGCAGGTATATCATATGAAGCCGGTACATCAGAACATATGAAGCCGGTATATCATATGAAGCCGGTACATCAGAACATATGAAGCCGGTATATCATATGAGGCCGGTATATCATATGAAGCCAGTATATCATATGAAGCCGGTATATCAGAACATATGAAGCCGGTATATCATATGAAGCCGGTACATCAGAACATATGAAGCCGGTATATCATATGAAGCCGGTACATCAGAACATATGAAGCCGGTATATCATATGAAGCCGGTACATCAGAACATATGAAGCCGGTATATCATATGAAGCCGGTATATCAGAACATATGAAGCCGGTATATCATATGAAGCCGGTACATCAGAACATATGAAGCCGGTATATCATATGAAGCCGGTACATCAGAACATATGAAGCCGGTATATCATATGAAGCCGGTATATCAGAACATATGAAGCCGGTATATCATATGAAGCCGGTACATCAGAACATATGAAGCCGGTATATCATATGAGGCCGGTATATCATATGAAGCCAGTATATCATATGAAGCCGGTATATCAGAACATATGAAGCCGGGATATCATATGAGGCCGGTATATCATATGAAGCCGGTATATCATATGAAGCGGTATATCAGAACATATGAAGCCGGTATATCATATGAGGCCGGTATATAATATGAAGCCGGTATATCAGAACATATGAAGCCGGTATATCAGAACATATGAAGCCGGTATATCAGAACATATGAAGCCGGTATATCAATAGTTTTTGTATTTATCAGAACATATGAAGCCAGTATATCAATAGTTTGTGTATTTATCAGAACATATGAAGCCAGTATATCAATAGTTTGTGTATTTATCAGAACATATGAAGCCAGTATATCAATAGTTTGTGTATTTATCAGAACATATGAAGCCAGTATATCAATAGTTTGTGTATTTATCAGAACATATGAAGCCAGTATATCAATAGTTTGTGTATTTATCAGAACATATGAAGCCGGTATATCAATAGTTTGTGTATTTATCAGAACATATGAAGCCAGTATATCAATAGTTTGTGTATTTATCCGAACATATGAAGCCGGTATATCAATAGTTTGTGTATTTATCAGAACATATGAAGCCAGTATATCAATAGTTTGTGTATTTATCAGAACATATGAAGCCAGTATATCAATAGTTTGTGTATTTATCAGAACATATGAAGCCGGTATATCAATAGTTTGTGTATTTATCAGAACATATGAAGCCAGTATATCAATAGTTTGTGTATTTATCAGAACATATGAAGCCAGTATATCAATAGTTTGTGTATTTATCAGAACATATGAAGCCAGTATATCAATAGTTTGTGTATTTATCAGAACATATGAAGCCGGTATATCAATAGTTTGTGTATTTATCAGAACATATGAAGCCAGTATATCAATAGTTTGTGTATTTATCAGAACATATGAAGCCAGTATATCAATAGTTTGTGTATTTATCAGAACATATGAAGCCGGTATATCAATAGTTTGTGTATTTATCAGAACATATGAAGCCAGTATATCAATAGTTTGTGTATTTATCAGAACATATGAAGCCAGTATATCAATAGTTTGTGTATTTATCAGAACATATGAAGCCGGTATATCAATAGTTTGTGTATTTATCAGAACATATGAAGCCGGTATATCAATAGTTTGTGTATTTATCAGAACATATGAAGCCAGTATATCAATAGTTTGTGTATTTATCAGAACATATGAAGCCAGTATATCAATAGTTTGTGTATTTATCCGAACATATGAAGCCGGTATATCAATAGTTTGTGTATTTATCCGAACATATGAAGCCAGTATATCAATAGTTTGTGTATTTATCCGAACATATGAAGCCAGTATATCAATAGTTTGTGTATTTATCCGAACATATGAAGCCGGTATATCAATAGTTTGTGTATTTATCCGAACATATGAAGCCGGTATATCAATAGTTTGTGTATTTATCAGAACATATGAAGCCAGTATATCAATAGTTTGTGTATTTATCCGAACATATGAAGCCAGTATATCAATAGTTTGTGTATTTATCCGAACATATGAAGCCGGTATATCAATAGTTTGTGTATTTATCCGAACATATGAAGCCAGTATATCAATAGTTTGTGTATTTATCCGAACATATGAAGCCAGTATATCAATAGTTTGTGTATTTATCCGAACATATGAAGCCGGGATATCAATAGTTTGTGTATTTATCCGAACATATGAAGCCGGTATATCAATAGTTTGTGTATTTATCCGAACATATGAAGCCGGTATATCAATAGTTTGTGTATTTATCCGAACATATGAAGCCAGTATATCAATAGTTTGTGTATTTATCCGAACATATGAAGCCAGTATATCAATAGTTTGTGTATTTATCCGAACATATGAAGCCGGGATATCAATAGTTTGTGTATTTATCCGAACATATGAAGCCGGTATATCAATAGTTTGTGTATTTATCCGAACATATGAAGCCGGTATATCAATAGTTTGTGTATTTATCCGAACATATGAAGCCAGTATATCAATAGTTTGTGTATTTATCCGAACATATGAAGCCAGTATATCAATAGTTTGTGTATTTATCCGAACATATGAAGCCGGGATATCAATAGTTTGTGTATTTATCCGAACATATGAAGCCGGTATATCAATAGTTTGTGTATTTATCCGAACATATGAAGCCAGTATATCAATAGTTTGTGTATTTATCCGAACATATGAAGCCAGTATATCAATAGTTTGTGTATTTATCCGAACATATGAAGCCGGGATATCAATAGTTTGTGTATTTATCCGAACATATGAAGCCGGTATATCAATAGTTTGTGTATTTATCAGAACATATGAAGCCAGTATATCAATAGTTTGTGTATTTATCCGAACATATGAAGCCGGGATATCAATAGTTTGTGTATTTATCAGAACATATGAAGCCAGTATATCAATAGTTTGTGTATTTATCAGAACATATGAAGCCGGTATATCAATAGTTTGTGTATTTATCAGAACATATGAAGCCGGTATATCAGAACATATGAAGCCGGTATATCAGAACATATGAAGCCGGTATATCAATAGTTTGTGTATTTATCAGAACATATGAAGCCGGTATATCAGAACATATGAAGCCGGTATATCAGAACATATGAAGCCGGTATATCATATGAAGCCGGTATATCATATGAAGCCGGTATATCATATGAAGCCGGTATATCAATAGTTTGTGTATTTGTCAAGTTATCTTATACCTCCTTCCAAATTATGTAAACAAACTTTGAAAGCTCGAATGAGACATGTGAGTTTAATATGGGAATTTATTTTTATATTTTCAAAGAATTAGAGGAAAAATAAGCAACAATTATCCTGCAAATGATGGAAACCCCTTGACAACCTATTAACCCATTTATATGCATCCCTGTCTGAAATTTCTAAATGTTGTTGTTTCAGACATTTATTTCAATTGGACACGTGCCCTATTACCATATCTACAATGGAGATTACAGACAATAAGTTAAACAAGCCTAGGCCTGGAAAAAGTGTGTCTGTCATTTGCAGAATGAGGTCCCCAGAGGGTGAATTTAGTGACACTATCCCACATGGTGAGATAGCATTCAGCAAATTCACCCTCTGGGGACCTCATTCTGCTTAGGCCTTATCTTCTATGGGAGACATAGGATCGGATTGAAGTTCCCAAGTTGAGTTGGTGATGTTCACCCATTAGTCACCTCGATTTTGCATTTTATCATCTGCAAATTAGGGGATATAGAAACTTCCCAGTAGGGAAAAAATAACTAAAAACAATGTTAATTTGAGACTATATATACTTCCCAGAAGATGAGGCCTAAGCAGTATCACTAAATTTACCCTCTGGGGACCTCATTCTGCAAATGACAGACACACTATTTACAGACTTGAAGGTAAAAGATACCAACCTGTTTTTTGATACATCTTAACGAGATTACTCTTCCATATTTTACTCGTCACATTAACGTTTTCAGTCAAATTGAGTTTTCCGATTCCCAGCCAGAAGTGTGGGCCATACACATAGTTCTTGTTGAAGTATTCAAAGTCTGTTTCATTGTAAGTCTGGTACACAAACTCTCCAAGAGGATTTGAAGATGAGGCCCAATTAGACTGAAACAAAAAAGATGACAATAAAGATTTTCTAAGAAATTGGATTCTGAAATGACAAGCGATATAATTCAGCACAGTAGCCATGGATAGACTTAAAGACATATTATGTACTTGTTTGGGTGCGTGAAACTGATAAGTTAGTACTTAGGTGCTATGTCAACTGGGGGAGTGTAGCATTCTACTAACATCACCGTAAATCGCATGCAAATCGACCGTACCACTCCATAGAAAACATTACTTGAACTACGCTAAATTGTAAATATTTACTACTTTAATCGGGACGCTTTTATCGGCGATAAACTAACGAAAACGTTTTCACCATCCGCAGTCACTGCATTTAATTAATATATAAGAATGACGGTGTGTGTTGTCAATTTAGATATAATATTTGTAAAAATAACAACTTTGAACAAGATTATTCCCCATTCCTATTTGATTACCACACCGGAGTGTTTCACATCACTTTAACCCTTTCATGATTGGAGCAGGCTGGTGCAGCACTAAAGATCTATGCATTCTATTATATATGCATGTCTCCCATAGGGAGCCTCACATTATAGGAGAATTCACGGGCTTACAAGGTGAATGTAAATATTGTTAGGCCAATATATTCTCTTATATATGCAAGGCTCCCTATGGAAGACTCGCATATATAAGAGAATGCATTGGCACAGGGTTTTTCGCAAAATTTCAGGAAGCTCCAGTCATGGAGGGTTAACACATACCTGGGTGATTTGATCTGATAGATGGTTTATAACACATACCTGGGTGATTTGATCTGATAGGTGGTTTATAACACATACCTGGGTGATTTGATCTGATAGGTGGTTTATAACACATACCTGGGTGATTTGATCTGATAGGTGGTTGACAACACATACCTGGGTGATTGGATCTGATAGATGGTTGATAACACATACCTGGGTGATTTGATCTGATAGGTGGTTGATAACACATACCTGGGTGATTGGATCTGATAGATGGTTTATAACACATACTGGGTGATTTGATCTGATAGGTGGTTGACAACACATACCTGGGTGATTTGATCTGATAGATGGTTTATAACACATACCTGGGTGATTGGATCTGATAGATGGTTGACAACACATACCTGGGTGATTGGATCTGATAGATGGTTGATAACACATACCTGGGTGATTGGATCTGATAGATGGTTGATAACACATACCTGGGTGATTGGATCTGATAGATGGTTGATAACACATACCTGGGTGATTGGATCTGATAGGTGGTTGATAACACATACCTGGGTGATTGGATCTGATAGGTGGTTGACAACACATACCTGGGTGATTGGATCTGATAGATGGTTGACAACACATACCTGGGTGATTGGATCTGATAGGTGGTTGATAACACATACCTGGGTGATTGGATCTGATAGGTGGTTGACAACACATACCTGGGTGATTGGATCTGATAGATGGTTGACAACACATACCTGGGTGATTGGATCTGATAGGTGGTTGATAACACATACCTGGGTGATTGGATCTGATAGATGGTTGATAACACATACCTGGGTGATTGGATCTGATAGGTGGTTGATAACACATACCTGGGTGATTGGATCTGATAGGTGGTTGATAACACATACCTGGGTGATTGGATCTGATAGATGGTTGATAACACATACCTGGGTGATTGGATCTGATAGATGGTTGACAACACATACCTGGGTGATTGGATCTGATAGATGGTTGATAACACATACCTGGGTGATTGGATCTGATAGGTGGTTGATAACACATACCTGGGTGATTGGATCTGATAGGTGGTTGACAACACATACCTGGGTGATTGGATCTGATAGGTGGTTGATAACACATACCTGGGTGATTGGATCTGATAGATGGTTGACAACACATACCTGGGTGATTGGATCTGATAGGTGGTTGACAACACATACCTGGGTGATTGGATCTGATAGATGGTTGACAACACATACCTGGGTGATTGGATCTGATAGGTGGTTGATAACACATACCTGGGTGATTGGATCTGATAGGTGGTTGATAACACATACCTGGGTGATTGGATCTGATAGGTGGTTGACAACACATACCTGGGTGATTGGATCTGATAGGTGGTTGATAACACATACCTGGGTGATTGGATCTGATAGATGGTTGATAACACATACCTGGGTGATTAGATCTGATAGATGGTTGATAACACATACCTGGGTGATTGGATTAGATAGATGGTTGACAACACATACCTGGGTGATTGGATCTGATAGGTGGTTGATAACACATACCTGGGTGATTGGATCTGATAGGTGGTTGATAACACATACCTGGGTGATTGGATCTGATAGGTGGTTGACAACACATACCTGGGTGATTGGATCTGTTAGATGGTTGACAACACATACCTGGGTGATTGGATCTGATAGATGGTTGATAACACATACCTGGGTGATTGGATCTGATAGATGGTTGATAACACATACCTGGGTGATTGGATCTGATAGGTGGTTGATAACACATACCTGGGTGATTGGATCTGATAGATGGTTGATAACACATACCTGGGTGATTGGATCTGATAGGTGGTTGATAACACATACCTGGGTGATTGGATCTGATAGGTGGTTGATAACACATACCTGGGTGATTGGATCTGATAGATGGTTGATAACACATACCTGGGTGATTGGATCTGATAGATGGTTGACAACACATACCTGGGTGATTGGATCTGATAGATGGTTGACAACACATACCTGGGTGATTGGATCTGATAGATGGTTGATAACACATACCTGGGTGATTAGATCTGATAGATGGTTGATAACACATACCTGGGTGATTGGATTAGATAGATGGTTGACAACACATACCTGGGTGATTGGATCTGATAGGTGGTTGATAACACATACCTGGGTGATTGGATCTGATAGGTGGTTGATAACACATACCTGGGTGATTGGATCTGATAGGTGGTTGACAACACATACCTGGGTGATTGGATCTGTTAGATGGTTGACAACACATACCTGGGTGATTGGATCTGATAGATGGTTGATAACACATACCTGGGTGATTGGATCTGATAGATGGTTGATAACACATACCTGGGTGATTGGATCTGATAGGTGGTTGATAACACATACCTGGGTGATTGGATCTGATAGGTGGTTGATAACACATACCTGGGTGATTGGATCTGATAGATGGTTGATAACACATACCTGGGTGATTGGATCTGATAGATGGTTGACAACACATACCTGGGTGATTGGATCTGATAGATGGTTGATAACACATACCTGGGTGATTGGATCTGATAGATGGTTGATTGTTCCATCAGGGCTGAAACCAATTTTGTAGCCTTCACAAGAGAATGTACCAGGTGAAACTGCCTTAAAACCTGAAATTCATAATATGAGGATGCTCAAAAGCCCTTCGTTATGAAATCCTCACGAATCTGCCAAATTAGAACATACGGCGTCAGGGTGCTTCTAAAATGTACCTGGCATTTTGGCGTGAAAGAACTTATTTGTACATGTATATTTAGAATCTACAGGTTCCATTTCATAAGATCCTTTGGGAACTTGCCAATTTTTCAAGTATAGTAATGCCCTAAATAATCGACTCCTTAACCACAGCAGAATTATGAGCAATTTTTCAGGATTTAGTCGGAAATATGGCTTTCCTGTGAATGGCAACAAGCCATATTTCCGACTAAATCCTGAAAAATTACCCATAATTCTGCTGTGGTTAAGGAGTCGATTATTTAGGGCATTACTGTATAAAGGCCATTTATCAGGAAAAATGAGTTCAAAAATGTCACAATAGGTTTCCCACCAGACCTGTTAAGTTTTGAAAATGTCAATCCGTGAGATTTTTGCGGGAGGTATGCCCAAATATGTTCATGTTCCAAAAATAATTTTTATGATGAAGATTGCATAGTTTTTATGAGTTTCTATTTTATAAATATATAGACCTAAATAAAATGGCAATGAATGTCCTGTTGGTAATTGTAATAGAGCTGCTCTGTGTGGGAGATACCACCATTTATTAAAAAGAAAGAAGCAGATCACACTTTGTAAAAATACTCAGAATTCCACCGGAAACAGCCAGATATGCGCGAAACCGAAAGTACAACATCGTAATAAACGACAAAATTGACTCGTCTTACGGTTTAACCCACAAATGAAATGCACACATTCCACCATTTATTAACAAATTTTAAGAAGCAGAAACTTTGTTTAAAGTTAGTCAAAACGAATCCGAGTTACACAGGTTATAACCGGACATGTATGCGTGAAACCGAAAGTACAAAATGACCCGTCTTAAAAGTTTTACCCGCAAAATAAAAGACACATTCCGTTCTCAATGCATACCACTATCAGTGAACTTAAATCATAAAGTATCCATTACTTATGTTCATCAATGAGGCCTCACAATACAGCTGCACACTTGTGATTAAACGTATTGTTTTATTTCGTTTGCAATGCATGCCACTAATCCGTTACTAAGAAATGTTCATCAATGCGGCCTAACAATACAGAACTTTGCACACTTGTGATTATACGTATTGTTTACTAAAACAACACCCTCCATACGTGTGGCTTCACCAGAGTGTGAAAATCAATTAATATCAGTCACAGTTCACCACAACTTGAGTCTTCAATCAAAAGTTACCGACGATACATTCTGTGAATGTTAATGTGTGGGTATTTACGGTACCGGAAATAAGGAAGTCACTGTCATTTGGGGAATTCCCGCAAATGCACGAATTTAAAAAATAAAAAAAACTTCGTTTTGGGATTTTCAATGTGGGGTTTTGACGAATCCGTGATAAATTGGGGGTTATCCGTGTTTGCGGAATTGCCATGGAAATCCGTGAGTCTCACGGACAATCCGTGGAACTTAACAGCTCTGTTTCCCACACAATTTTATCGTTAATTCTAAAATGTTGAATGTCCTATTTTTGAAAAGGTTCCTTCCAGGATAATTCTGATTTTATTGTTTTATCGTTTTGTCCTTATTCTGATTGGCAAAGACTAATCGAACACTACTTAATAATTTTTTCTTCTAATTTTTACTTCTAAAATGTTGTATAAATCAAGTTTTTCTCATCAACCAGATGAGATATCAATTTACGGTATTTGGTAGATACCAATGATATTTACAGAGATATATAGTTTTTAGTGTCTCTTGTGTGTAAAATTAGATTTTTGGAGGATACACCTTTTTAGAAGCCCATCAACGATAGGGCACAATGAGAGCATGCAGATGGCGAAAAAGCCACGTGATTTGCAGAAGACGCAGTTGCCAGATTAAATACATGCTCTAAGTTTGTTTGCATTGCCTGCGAATATTGAGGCTAGCAAGCGATTGGTGCATTGATTTCATTGATGTAAAAGACGAAACTATAAGAAGGAGCACTCAATAAAGATATGATTCAACTGTTCAAATAAGGTCATCAAGCCTGCAAATAGCGTGCTGTCATTTGCAGAATGAGGTCCCCAGAGGGTGAATTTAGTGATGCTATTCCACGCAGCGGGCTAGTATCACCAAATTCACCCTCTGGAGACCTCATTCTGCTTAGGCCTCATCTTCTGGGAAGTATCTACAGTATCAAATTAATATTGTTTTTAGTTTTCCCTTCTGGGAAGTTTCTATATCCCCTAATTTGCAGCAGATAAAATACATAATCGAGGTGCCCAATGGGTGAACATCACCAACTTCAACTGGGGAACTTCAATCTGATCCTAGGTCTACCATAGCAGTTGAGGGCCTAAGCAGAATGAGGTTCCCAGAGGGTGAATTTGGTGATAATAACCCGCTATGCGGGATAGTGTCACTAAATTCACCCTCATGGGACCTCATTCTGCAAATGACAGACACGCTATTTGCAGGCTTGATGGTCAATGTTATTTGCATTCTAATCAAACATGTTAGGACTGTTATAGCAGAGATATAAAATAGTACCTTGCAGACTCGGAATGACAGCTTCCAGTTGTTGAAGAGATTTTTGCACCCTGTTTGCTAGTGGATGGGACCCAAGAGCTTCTAACGCTAACATTGTAAAGTTCCTCTGCTCCACCCATGAGTTCAAGGCTATCTGGTAGTTCTTTGCTACAAAAAATAGAAAACAAGTTAATTCAGTTTCAAATTTTATTCTACACCTGTTGATGCGAGGCACGTGTATTCAACATTATCCCTGCTATCAAATACATATTGTTGTATACCACAAGTGGAATACAAGCCAGAACTACCTCGTGTTGATGTTGTTGTCAAGACCAAATAACGTCAATGATCCGTTCTGAGAAATTACCAGATAATTAGCAGTTTTTCATGCGACTTAAATCACAATAAAGTAGTTATAGTATAAATTTTGGTCACAGTCTTGGATTAAACTGATCTGACACAAGGATGTGAAATAAATACAGAACACAACTTGCACCATAATCTGTAACATTTTATTGAACTTGTTGCGGATGGCGCATGTCACAATTCACCCAAACTGCACTTTTGTGAAATATATCCTTGTTTCATCCACAACTCATTCGATAAAGGATTCTCATTTCAGATGAGTGTTGTGCTCTGTCTATATATATTATCGAGTCCTAAATGTCTTGTTTTCTGAGGTCACAAATTTATGTGAGAAGTTTTGTGCCATTGATTTTTTTTAAATATTTCTGGTCTCTATGACAATTTTTTCTTTGTCAGAAATGAACAGTCAATGCTCCCTATAGTAATGCTCTAAATAATCGACTCCTTAACCACAGCAGAATTATGAGTAATTTTTCAGGATTTAGTCGGAAATATGGCTTGTTGCCATTCATCGGAAAGCTCTCACTGAGAGCTTTCCGATGAATGGCAACAAGCCATATTTCTGACGAAATCCTGAAAAATTACCCATAATTCTGCTGTGGTTAAGGAGTCGATTATTTAGGGCATTACTGTATACATATAGAACAAAGAGACCATGGTCTTAAGCAGGTTCCTGTTCGGCCTTGACCCGAATGTCTGAAATAAAATATACATTATTGGCAAGCTTTAAGAAAGGGAATACACTTGGGATAACCCATTATCTTGGTCGGTAGAATGAACAACATAATTTGATTTTAATAATACGAACACATTATCTTGGTTGGTACAGTGAAAAATATATTTAAATTTAATGATATTATGAACAAATTATCTTGTTGGTACAATGAAAAACATATTTTGATTGTAATAATATGAACACATTTTGTCTAAACGGGACCAGGTCCAAGCCTTCTCTTTTAACATTCACCAACTAGTTAGTGAAATCCAGTTGCCTTTTCAATCAGTTGCCAGTTAAATTTTGTTATCCTGGTCTATTGTTATTCACAACCATTCAGCATCATTCAAACCCTCCTTGTTCTGTATGGGACTATCCCTAAAATGTTTAAAGGGATGGGTGGCCTTCGTTGTAGGTTATAATTTAGAAATAACATTATCAAATTATGATAATTTCCTCAAGAATATACTAATAGTATAGCATGAAATTTAGATTCGCTCGCTTTACGTCAGTTGTAAAACTCCTCATTTGGTGCGCTTACAACTTACAACCAGGGAGCAAATTACTTTTGAAATTTTGATAAGCAAATAACCTCACAATGACATAATTAGATAGTATTGTTCTAAAATCATATAAAATTCACACCAAATTGCATAGCTATTATCCAAATTTGGGTAGCATATTTTCTACTTGCTTACAACTCACAATACGACACATCATAATATTTCTTATTTGGTATGTATTTGTCGTAAAAGATCTGACGACACAGATGAAATGTTGCAAGAACTACATTGGCTACCTGTGACAGATAGGATTATTTATAAACTTGTTACATATGCATATCAAGCAACCCATGACCCAAAATCTCTTCCAGCATACTTCAGTGATATCCTTGTTCCGTATGTCCAACACCGACCACTTCGTTCAGAGGACAAACTTCTTTTGACACCATCTGGTGCTAATTTGATCACGGTTGGCTACCGATCTTTCAAAGTAACATGCGCAAATGCATGGAATCCTCTGCCATTGAACATAAAAGAGTCACCATCTCTTGACGACTTTAAAAAGTCATTGAAAACTTACTTGTTTGCGCGGCGTTTCAGAAAGTGACTTTGATATTGTGTATATTTATATTTCTTGTTTATGTTTATGTCAAGCGCTTAGGCCCCGCTTATTGGGGATAAGCACTATACAAATATTATTATTATTATTATTATATATAGGTTAGGAGAAAATACTAACTGGATTGAAAAATATTCATCTCTTTGCGAAAACAATTATATTATGAACACATTTTCTGTCTGATCATTTGCCAATCATGAAGTAACAAGGAAAAGCTTCATTTTGAACTGACAGCGGGTAAAATGGGTCGATTAAAATAAAATTTGGTGTGATTTGAATGCGATTATTGATGGCGCCAATAATTTTATCTATGCATTCCAAACCGCAACGGAACATTTCAATTGGACGATATGATAATTCCGAGTGTTTGTCTATAAACAATCGTAACGTAACCTTTTTATGTTTGTTTATATAATCAAGGGTACAAACATGACAATAACATGCAATCTACGCGATATTTATGATTTGTATAAGAACAATATCTGTCTACCGTCTCAATCTGATTTGATGGTACCCATATCATCACGTTCCAACAACAACATTTTTTTGAAATGCCGCTTCAGTTTTGAGAATCTATTAAATGCCCAAAAATAATGCTAACCACAGTCAACTGTAGTATAAAATTGTCCAAAATGAATTATTTATCAACATTTTGTTCAACGAAATTTGGCCTGTTTGTGAAATATCAACACCCAAAGCCACTTGAATTTATAGTGATCCATCTTCGTCTGCAATTAGGTTAGAGACCGCCAGCTTGACAAATATTTGCCAGGCTGCCAAAAATTACATATCTCCGGGAAATAACAAATTTCAAAAATCGATATCTGATCACTCTGAGCTTTGATGGGTGGGTTCCTTGACTCGAATCAAATATTTGATTACCCCCGAAGCCAAAGAAAATAGTAATTTGGGAGCGTTAATTTGGATTATGCATCTTTAATATAAACAAGAGTTATTTCTTAAATACTGAAGGTGGTAATCGACAACTTAGGTGTGATTTGATAGTACAGTATTGCTCTAATTAATCGACTCCATAACCACAGCAAAATTATGGGTAAGTTTTCAGGATTTAGTCAGAAATATGGCTTGTTGCCATTCATCGGAAAGCTCTCGGCGAGAGCTTTCTGATGAATGGCAACAAGCCATATTTCCGACTAAATCCTGAAAAGTTACCCATAATTCTGCTGTGGTTAAGAAGTCGATTAATTAGAGCATTACTGTATATACAATAAAGCCAAAACCTTACGCATTTCATGAAGTATTGGCCAGAATTTGTTGTTTGCGTAATTTATTTGGTCGTCCAGTCGGTCAATTCCCCAGGTATGCTCTGGTAATTTGAGGAGAAAGACACTTGAGTTATATATCCGTGGATCAGATAGCTTACACTCTCCTGAAATGATAAAGTATTGTGATTTATTATCATAGGCATGTTAAAACCCTTTGATGACGGGAGCTGTGCTGGTGCAGCATTAAAGATCCTGTGCCAGTGCATTCTAACTGAAAGCACTGGCTTACAATGTCAAGATAAATATTGTCAGGCCAATTCAATCTCTTATATATAATCGTCAAATTCTAAGTCGACAAGGACAACAACTCCAGCAAAAATGATTTAAATCTAAGCTGTTCTCCTACTTTTAATTTATTGGATATACAGTTCAATGCAGTCCTAGGAAAGATGAATCACAATTATGATAAAAAATTATTGGACATAAACCGTATGATCGAAACATGGAAACATAGTCTATTAACCCCAATCGGAAGAATAACAGTGATCAAATCTCTTATACTGCCTAAATTGACCCTATCATTACCAGATCATGAAAACGCATTAATTAAACAACTAGAATCACTCTTTTACAAATTTCATTGGAACAGAATAAAAAGAAAGCTCATATGTCAAGATTGTCAACATGGCAGTTTGTAAATGGTAGATATAAGAAACTTTATAATGTCAATGAAATTAACTTGGGTTAGACGATTTGTATCAATGAACTTGAGCTACATGTAGTTCAGTGAGAAGAACGAGTCAAAGGGGAATATATGAACCTGTGTCTTATGGAATAATCCAAACATAAAGTCATGACAAACTAATCAACCTTGCTACATGAAGAAGACATGGTATATTTTTGTTCAATGACTTGAAACATACAAATGGTCAATTTCACACACCCGAAAGTCTTTACACGTCTTTTAATGTATCCACTGACTTCATCACTTTGAACGCAATTCGCAGACAAATTAATTCATTAGCCAAAAAAAATACAAAAACCTTAACTCGTTGCAGTAATCCCATACAACCCAGCAATATGGTTCATCTGTTCGAAATTCAAAGGGTGGGCAAGACTTCTGAACAATTTTGAATGCTATGAAATTTTCCCCCAAGCCCCAAAGCAAATGGAAAATTGAACTTGGGGAGCCAGAAATAGACTGGACAACTTTTAACTGCCTAACTTTCTCCACAACGCCTGATACAAAGCTTCAGTGGTTACAGTTTAGGATTAATTCCAGGATATTATCAACTACGGTAATAGATTTCTTAAAATAATAAAAGTAAGACCTGATGACCAGTGTAATCGATGCAGATATAATAATGAGAACATCTCACATATATTCTGGGACTGCACATGTATACAGCGATTCCTATGGAGCTTAATGGATGGTCAACCACAAATCACATTAATCTCAAAACTTCGAAACAAATAATTATTCTAGGTTCTCGATCAATGGAAGGAAATTATACCACCAATTTGTTTTGGCTGCTTGTCAAACAATACCTATATCGAACCAAATTCAGCCCAGACATGCTGTCAATCAATACTTTTATAGCAGCCCTCCAATACAGGTATCAATGTGACAAATTCCATGCTCGTTGTAATATGAAGATGGCAGAATTTGAGAAATACTGGTTCCTAATATAAAGTGCTATAAATAAACAAAAGGCATACATTTCTTGTTATATAATCATCAGAATCACGCATTTCCTTTAAGAATTATGTTTCCGTTCTACATCTTCCTCTCTTCAATTATAGTAATTATAGTCACCCTGCAGTTGAGTGTCGTGATAAACCAAAAGAAAAAAGAAAATGACATGTATAACATGACTTAAAACTTCAAATCATTCTCTGTTGTATATCATGATTTCAATTACAATATAAATGATTACCTGATCATCTGTTTAGACCCATTTGATGGCCGTTGATGTAAGTAAGAGTGCAAACGTGAGTGTGTGAAGGAGTGTATGCTTGAATGTATGTATCAGATGGATGTTATCTATTGTATCCAGCTTGTATAACCATTCATTCTGTATGTAAAATCATCTGTCTGTTTCAATAGAAAAAAAATGGACGGCTGGATCCAAATTTGAACATGACCTTTTATTTTCATGTGGCTAATCTACATACAAAATTTGAAAATAATCAGATAACTAAAACTAAAGTTATCATCGATGCACGGGTACACGGGTGGATACCGCTGATTTCTATAGTCCCTCACAATTTTTTTTTCGGGCGACAAAATACTCACTGCACACATGACTATATTCAAAATTCATTCTTCAGAAGAAACTACTTTGTATTTAACATATGCAAATATTAAGTACATGTACATCAACAGGTACATGTATAACCCTATTTATCCACCGCTCACTACCATTATTACCTACATAAAGCCTGCCTAATAAACATTACGTTTATTACGTCAATATAGCTTTATTACGTCAATATAGCTTAATTAGGTTAGTACTACTTTCATGACGTAATTGCATATGCATATAAACCATTAGTACAAGACCAGCTTAGAATAACTATAAAAAAAAACAACGAACTATTTCTCTCTAAGCTCTCCGGTTTGTGCACATCATGCACGCTAATTAGTTTGTGCACAACATGGATGCTAATTAGATTGCTTGACCTAATAAATGTAAGGGCATCATTGAATTAACGAATGTAAATATGAGGAAAATGAGAGATTTACTTTACAAAAGGGAAGTTGTATGCAATGGATAAATAAAATAGGTAGCTAATGTTGTCGCTTAAACTGTTTGTGTCCGCTCAGGGGGCTTGGCATACTTTGGACTCGGCAGAGCCTCGTCCAATAGATGCTCAAATCCCCCTCACGGACATAAACAGTTTAAGCAACGACACTAGTTACATATTCTATATATAAACCCTGAGAAAAGGTGGGAAATTTGAATACTACCTACCAGATGAAAACCCTTTACCCAACAGAAGGGCCCTGTGCCAATGCATTCTCTTATATATGCGAGTCGACCATAGGTCGCCTCGCATATATAAGAGAATGCATTGGCTTAACACATTAAAAATTATAAAATTGTTAAAAAATGTAAGAAAAAATGGTAAAAAGTGTTTTAGGCCAATGCATTCTCTTATATATGCGAGGTGACCTATGGTCGACTCGCATATATAAGAGAATGCATTGGCTTAACACATTAAAAATTATAAAATTGTTAAAGAATGTAAGAAAAAATGGTAAAAAGTGTTAAAAAATATATTTTTTAGGCCAATGCATTCTCTTATATATGCGAGGCGACCTATGGTCGACTCGCATATATAAGAGAATGCATTGGCACAGGGCATAACTGTGTAGCTTTATTTGGGCGTCTTTGGCCGTTTTGTTGGGTAATACTACCTACCAGATATAATACAAGCAGACCTCTCTCTCATGAAAACCCTCAGAGCTGCCACCTTCCAAGGATCTGAGGCAGTTCCTTGTATCCACGTGTCACCAAGTTCCTTCTCAACCACTGGTAATTTAGACTTTATCTTTATCGCCTCCGCTACGAAGTCCTCATATGTGGACGATTGAACGTATGCTTCAGGAAACTGTCCACGGGCAATCTCAAAATATCTCAACACTTCCTGAAATATTAACCCATTCTATACTAAATACTCATTGACGAGTAGTTCCCTTAGGAAATATTCAGATAATAAGTTCAACAGACCCTACAATAAATAGGACTCCTTCCACAATAGTAATATCTGACAACTTGCTTATTATTCCTGAAAACCCCTCCAGATAAATAGTAGACCATTCCAATGTATTTTGTTATAACTGAGTGAGAGAATCCATTTAGTTTAGAAAGGGTTCGTAACCCAGAATTAAATAGATTTTCACATTCCACAGATTTTAATGATAACTCATCATTCAGTGGTCGCTGTCGTTGTCGCCATGTTAAATTCTTGTCACCATCTCCATGTGACATTTATGATTGCATTGATGTACATGGTGCACAGTACATACTACAAATTCTAGTCTCCAAATCTTTAGGACAATTAACCCTTTCAGTGCCAGGTCCGATTTTTGTATCAACCCATATACCCTGTGCCAATGCATTCTCTTATATATGCGAGTCGACCATAGGTCGCCACGCATATATAAGAGAATGCATTGGCCTAACAATTTTTTATCATTTGTTATTATTTTTTACAATTTTAATAATTTTTTCTTATATTCTTTAACAGACTTATTTTGTAGGTTTAGTGCCAGGGAATCTTACGTTTTTCAAGGGCATCAAATTTATTACTATGAATACTTGGTGATAGTTTTGAGTTATAACATGCTCCTAAGGTTTTATCCAGTTTGTTTTTAAATTCGCAATAGCATGCTTAAGCATACCCAAAAAAAAATTCAACCCGAAAAAAAAAAGCAAAAAAAAAATGTTTTTTTTTTAATTTTGAGATCAGCCCATGAAAGGGTTAAATAATAAAAACTAAATAATACAGGTTTGGAATTTTGAATTAAAGTATTTTTTCCGCGCTAGTTGTAAGGACATTTTTAATAAATCCTTGAAGATCCTTACAGAGAAATTGTAGGTTTTTAACTTTTTATCAAATTCATCAGTTAAATGTACCTTGGTTTTTGGGTGTCTTACCAAATATCTAGAGAGAAATGAAGAAGAATACTGCCACAGATGTTTTCATCAAACCTTTAATATATGGTGCTACAAATTTTGAGGAAACATCATCATAACACCCGGTCATTAAATTCAATTCACTACAGCATTCTACTGCTGTATCCAAAAAATCTAAATTGCAAGTGCTGATGGAAACAATATACAGTAATGCCCTAAATAATCAACTCCTTAAGCAGAGCAGAAATATGGGTAATTTTTCAGGATTTAGTCGGAAATATGGCTTGTTGCGATTCATCGGAAAGCTCTCGGAGAGACAATGCTCTCGGTGAGAGCTTTCCGATGAATGGCAACAAGCCATATTTCGACTAAATCCTGAAAAATTACCCATAATTCTCCTGTGGTTAAGGAGTCGATTATTTAGGGAATTACTGTAGCTCATCAGAAACTCATGAGTTTGTTTTTAGTGCACTAACCTCAGTTATCAAGTGCTATGTATACATACCAAGTAATTCACAGGTCCACCAGTGTTATCTGTTCTGAATGCCCAGCATAGAGCGTGGTCGAGGTCAGGGTGAGTTACGCAGTCATTCCGGCTCATTCCAAGTGGATTGCTCGGTAATTTCCCTGGGTTGTTAGGGTAACCACCTGAAGACAGGGTAATCATTTACCTTACTCATATTTAAATTCGCGCAGTACTATTTTTCGCTCAGTTTTGAATTCGCACACTTTGAATTCAAAACTGACAGACATATTTTCGTAAATATCTTGTATCTGATGAGTTTCAGTTCTTTATTATCCCTAATGGTATACATGTGTATATATAAAGTCGCAATTAAATGTCAAGTTTGGTTGCTTTTATGAGGCAGGTCCCAGGGCAGTCTTATTAGTGACCTTGACTTTAGTTCCGGGGGCGGAGGTAAACCGGAAGTAAGAGCCGTAGTTCAGTTTCATCCGCCATTTAATAGAGAGTCAGAAATAATTTTTCTTTGTCTTTTTCTTGTTGTTCGTTAATTTTCACGTACGTACTTATAACTTCACATTATTGTTAACGCATGTTGAGTTATGGCGACCCGAATTTTGATCGTGGGCCATTCCTTTATCGCTCGATTCGGCTCGCATTTATACAATCGGAATTTGTTGTTGATTCGACGAGAGTGGCCGCCGATGGTGAATTTTGCCCCGTACTTGCGAGTGTCGGATTTGAATGTGGACATTCGTTTCGTGGGTCAGGGAGGTGCGGATGTTCGAAAAACTCAAGTACTAGCATCTGATGCTATTGACGTATTTCAGCCCAGTTGTGTTGTGGTGCAGGGCGTGATTTGTGGGTTTCGGCTTCGAAACCCACAATATCGGTGGCGTAGTTGTGCCCACACCCTTATCATGTTTTTATGTATATATATCATTTGTTGTTTATTTTTATGTTTTTGGATAAATTAATTACTTTGTTTTTTTAGTTTCCGGTTCTTGCCTTGGTCAGGTTTAATTTCTTTGGTCTTTTTTCTTATCTGTTTTTGCTTTGTCAGCTTGGCGTAGTTGTGCCCACACCCTTATCATGTTTTTATGTATATATATCATTTGTTGTTTATTTTTATTATTGTGGGAAATTAAAGTTGACCATTGCGACAATCTTTATCCTAATTTCTCATAGGTTCCTTGAGGCTTGCTGCCTAAAAGACAGCCTCGAAGAAAATGTACCTCAAATATCACACAACTGCATCATCAGTTCATTGTGAAGATGCGTGCTAATTATATGCATGCATTGTACAAATTATCATTCTGGAATTTAATAAATATTTATAGACATACTGGAATTGAACTTGACTTGACATGCTGACTTCAGAAAGAATCAACTCTTGGTTGCGTGTTTTAAATGTATAACTAATTCAGACTGTTTGACCACGGAGTGTCACCCCCATGCAGGGTTGTGAATACAGAGACGTACCTGCTCTCGTGCACCTCCAGGTTAGAATATGTGTATTTCTTAGAAGAATTTCAACATGAAAGATCTAACCATGATTAAACGATGTAGCCTACATATGGATAATGTCGTTGAGATTAGTTTCCCCGCATGTAAATATAATTGTCTATTTTCTATCCAAAATAGCCCTCTTATTTTCCTATTTTAATTGGTATAAACTTATGAGTCGTATTATTTTTCGCTCAGTTTTAAATTCGTGCACCAATGGGTGCGCGAAAAATAGTACAGCGCGAATTTAAATACGAGTAAGGTATGCAATTATTAATAATAAAAATAACTGCCGCGATCAACAAGACGCTGATAAGTGCACGTACATGTATACACGGCAATTGGCCGGCTCAAATTCGTAATATTTCGTTGAATGTTATAGATAAAAGTTCATAGCCGGGAGAATGAAGTTTCAGAAATTGCAGTTCTAACTACCGATTTTATTTCCGCACGGAACGAAATGTTTCGTCAAGCACACGCCATCAATTCAAATAAAGTGCAGACTTATTCTAAGACAGTTGACAATAAAGGTGACAAAAGTCAACGACCTACTGGACCATTTCCCACGTGGTATAACATTTCTTTTCGTTCGCATTCTCATTTTTACAACGACATGCTTCCTCATTTCAGTTTCGTTTGGCAACTCAATGACGCTTACGATATTATAACAACACATATCTGAGACGAAATGGACACATCCCGATATATAATTGATGAGAGGTCGATTATTTGACAACACTATCAACTAATAAGTCGATTCAATTGAAAAATAAACATACAAAAAAAAAACGTAATGTCGGTTGGGGCAGAATCACGTCGGTCGGTATTTTTTAAAACCGAAACCGAGTTGATTTCTCGGTTAACCGCACAACACTATCTAGGATCATATTGAAGTTCCTCAGTTAAAGTTGGTTATGTTCACCCATTAGTCACCTCGATTATGCATGTTATCCTCTGCAAATTAGGGGATATAGAAACAGAAGAGAACAAGAGCACGCAGTCGGGGCGTGGCATAATACGCCAGTTTCTGGAGTAGAGTGGGGCATGTATACAGAACCCATATTTGAACTTGATATGTATACCACATTTGGTTCAGTTCACTCGATTCAATCTAAAGTTATCATCTGGAAACTGCATATCAGGTAAAATCTAAGTCGAATAAGGGGCATAACTCAGTCAAAATCATGCGGACGAAAACCCATATTCGAACTTTATCTGTTTTTGGGGTGGTAGACTAATATCCCAAATTTGATTCAGTTCACTTGATTCAATCTAAAGTTATCATCTGGAAACCGCAAATCAGGTAAAATCTAAGTCGAAAAAGGGGCATAACTCAGTCAAAATAATGCGGACGAAACCCATATTCGAACTTGATCTGTATTTTGGTGTGGTAAACTAACATACCAAATTTGGTTCAGTTCACTCGATTCAATCTAAAGTTATCATCCGGAAACCAAAAGTGGACGGACTACAGACGGACGACAGACAGACGGACGAATGGACGGACGGACAGACGGATAACCCATTTACATAATACGACCTTATTCTGGAAATGTGAGACACACTACCCAGGCTGGTATTCAATATATACACAATTAAAATTCTATGTGCTTTTCATAAAATTATGTTGGATCTTAAGAAATTTTTATTTTCTAAATTGAGGAAGAGCATAACTCCGGCAAAATAACAGTATTTTGTGTTTAACTCATTTATTTAGAGGTGAATCTGAATAACAAGGCCAATAAATTAAACAAAATTCTCCTGGAATTTGGTCAAAAACCCGGGTGGTGGTTCCGCCAATAAAAGAGGATTTTTGACCAAATTCCAGGCTCCTGTGCTATAATGTATTTTTGGGCTTCTAACATTATTATAGCTTTAACCCTTTCTATACTAAATACTCATTGGCGGGTAGTTCCCTTGGAAAATATTCAGATTATAAGTTCAAATAAAAGGTCGGTAGACCTCATGTCCACCTCTAAGTGTTGGCTTGATACGACCGTTGTTTGCGCATAAAAACCTGTCTTTAGTGCTAGTAAACCTACATACCAAATTTAATTTCATTCAGTACACATTTACTAAAGTTATCATCTGGAAACCTCAAATTGGCAAAAATTCTAAGTAAAAAAGGGACATAACTCTGGTGAAAATTGGCGAGCGGAACCCGAATTCGAACTTGACCTGTATTTTTCTGGGAGAAAGACACATACCAACTTTGGTTCAGATCAAATAATCCAAACTGGAGTTATCGGTCGGAAACCAAAAATGTTAACAGACAGTCAAATTCTAAGTCGAAAAGGGCGCATAACTCTGGTGAAAATTGGCGGACGGAACCAGAATTCGTACTTGACCTGTCTTTTCTGCTAGTAAACCCACATACCAAATTTAATTTAATTTGGTTCACTCCAACTAAAGTTATCATCCGGAAACCTCGGACGCACACACTCACGCACGCATAGGCTGATTATAATAGTCCTCCGAACCCGTTGGGTCGGCGGACAAAAATTACCACAGTAAGTTGTTTGTTGAACTTTTATCTGAGTTCCCACCAATGAATATGAATATTTCTGCTCTTGTGTTATTTGTTTGTCTGACTGTCATCTGCTTATGTATCATGAACACCCCTCCAAATTAATATTAAACCATTCCAATATACACTTTTATAACTGGGTGGGAGAATCCATTTAGTATTACCTGGGTGCCACATTGACAGTATGCTTTGATTGTTGTACTTCCACTGGAATATTTTAGGGACGGCAGGTGGAGCTGTGGCTGCATTCACCCCGACAGATATAGCTTCCACTCCGGCCTTGAGAAAGATTGGAATCACTGCTGCCGTCATTCCTAGAACATCATCAATAATAAAATGAAAGTGTCAATGACACTGTAGCTCAACTTGGAAATGGAATAATTTCATGTGTTACAGTCAATGGAGTGATTAGGAATGCGAAAAGTTGAAATGTCTAAGTAATACTAGATTATCAACATGAAGAGATATATATAAAGTAAAATCCAAGATGGTTGCTGATGGCTATGTTTTCCGATGAAATTCAAAAACATTTGATAGCTTCCATCTAGTAGATCAATATCAAGATTAATATGAAGTTTGGTGATGATCAGCTGAGGGAAGTGGACTGTAGAGTGTGCCAAAGAGTAAAATCCAAGATGGCTGCCAGCAGCCATGTTTTATGGCCGAATGGCTCCAAAATGACTCGTTCCCATCTACATGTCAATATTAACATCCATACAAATTTCATGATGATCAGGCGAACTGTTCGGCTTGTAGCCCATGCTAATGGATTGAATTTTGAATGGCCACTGGTGGCCATGTTTTTTTGCCGAATGACCCCAAAATTACTCGTTTCCCATCTACATGTCAATGTCAAGAGCCATGACAAATTTCATAATGATCCGACCAAAGGTACGACCTGTAGCCCGTGCCAAAGGATTTAGTCATGCAAAGATTAAAATCCAAGATGGCTGCTGGTGGCCATGTTTTATGGTCAAATGACCCAAAAATGACTCATTCCCATCTACATGTCAATATTAACATCCACGACAAAATTCACGATGGTCGGACGAAAAATCCGGCCTGTAGCCCGTGCTTATGGATTGAATTTTGAAATCCCAAGATGGCCACTGGTGGCCATGTTTTTTTGCCGAATGACGCCAATATGACTCGTTCCCATCTACATTTCAATGTCAAGAGCCATGACAAATTTCATAATGATCCCACCAAAGGTACGACTTGTAGCCTGTGCCAAAGGATTTAGTTATGCAATGAGTAAAATCAAAGGATGGCTGCCAGCGGCCATGTTTTATAGCCGAATGACCCCAAAATGACTCATTCCCATCTACATGTCAATAATTACAACAAAATTTCATGATTCGACCAAAGGTTTCGACCTGTAGCCTGTTTCAAAGGATTTAGTCATGCAAAGAGTAAAATCCAATATGGCTGCTGGTGGCCATGTCTTTTGGTCGAATGACCCCAAAATGACTCGTTCCCATCTATATGTCAATATTAACATGAAAGTGTCAATGACACTGTAGCTCAACTTGGAAAGGGGAATAATTTAATGTGGTATAGTCAATGGTGTGATTAGGAATGCATATATATAGAGAAAAATATAAAGTAAATCAAAGATGGTTGCTGACGGCTATGTTTTCCGATGAAATTCAAAAACATTTGATAGCTTCCATCTAGTAGATCAATGTCAAGATTAATATGAAGTTTGGTGATGATCGGATGAGAGAAGTTGATTGTAGGGTGTGCCAAAGGATTTAGTCATGCAAAGAGTAAAATCCAAGATGGCTACCAGCAGCCATGTTTTATGGCCAAATGACCCCAAAATGACTCGTTCCCATCTACATGTCAATGTTAACATCCATGACACATTTCATGATGATCAGACTAAAGGTACGACCTGTAGCCTGTGCTAATGGATTGAATTTTGAAATCAAAGATGGCCACTGGCGGCCATGTTTTTCATCCGAATGACCCCTAAATGACTCGTTCCCATCTACATGTCCATGACAAATTTCATAATGATCAGACCAAAGGTACGACCTGTAGCCTGTATTGTCGCCTCACACACGCACCAAAGATGATGGATACCAAGCCATGGCAATAGCTCAAAAAAGTGCAGAGAATGAATTGATGTGAGTTATTATTTATTACTAACACTGGAAAGCCTGGATATAGTGTGTCTGACATTTGCAGAATGAGGTTCCCAGCAGGCTAGTATCAGCAAATGCACCCTCTGGGGACACATTTTGCTGGGGCCTGAACTGCTATGGAAGACCTAGGATCAGATTAAAGTTCCCCAGTTAAGTTGGTGATCACTGGGAGCTTTCCGATGAATGGCGACAAGCCATATTTCCGACTAAATCCTGAAAAGTTACCCATAATTCTGCTGTGGTTAAAGAGTCGATTATTTACTACGGCATTACTGTATGATTAAATTTCACCTGGAACATCTCTTTGACTTAGAGTTCTGTGCTGTCTAATGATGCCAAATTTCTTGTCAAGGTCTTTTGCCATGCTTAATCCAAACTCAGCCAATGACACATCTTGCATTTCCATCTGCATGTTCATAGGGCCAGCATGCCAAGTTATGTCTCCTTTTTTGACAGCATCAACAAATTCTGACAATGCTGTCTGATGTGGACACTGCAAATAAATAAGTCATAATGTCAAAAAGTATCATCAAATTAACCAAGGGGCCTCGTGGCTCAATCAGCTAGGGGTACAACTCCAAGCCGTTTCGCCTTCCATCGCTGGTGATAAGGGTTCAAATCCACATTTCCATTGCAGACTTTGTAACTCGAAATCGTTATTTGGTGGAGTTGCCAGTAACTCGCCAATGGCCGGTGGTTTGCCGCACATGGTCAACGAGTTTATCAGCCATTGAAATCACTGTTAGATTAGCCGTAAGTATGTGGATTTCCTCCACCACTAAAACTGGCAAGGTCGTGATATGGCCTTAGTTGCTGAATGAGACATTAAACCCTAATCAATCAATCAATCAAGTTAGCCAATGTAAACAATGCCTAATATTTAAATTTAAATTTCCTCTCCGTTTTCTACTTCAATGTTATGAAAGATTCAAGATGTCAATGACACACAATGTTACTGTAAATCGTCCACAATAACGAATATGTTCTGCCGACAGTCCCAATCATTCAGAGCAATTTGACATTTATTCCAAAGAATGATCAGCAAAAATGTAAAAATTACTGTCAATCTCCACGTAACGTTGTTCAGCGTAAATGACGTCATGAAAAAAATCAAGCCAGAGAGAGTTGATGAAACAGTTGTCTTGGTTTACCTTATGATGACGGCTATAAATTTGGCCAGATTGTCAAATTATCTAACATCCAAAGCCACTTGATTTTAAGGTTATCCATCCTCATCCGCAATTTGGTCCAAGACTGTTGGCTCGTCAACTTTTGCCAGGCCGCCAAAAAGTAACAGTGGTAAAAAATAATAGATTTCAAAAATTGATATGTCATCACTCTAAGCTTTGATGGGTGGGTTCCTAGACTCAAATCAAATATTTTTTACCCCGAAGCCAAAGAAATAGTAATTTTGGAGCGTTAGTTCAGATTATGCATCCTTAATGCTTGTTTTATATCAATGACAACACTGGGCTTACTTTCAGTTTGATGCCCGATAAAACTAGATTAGGTGGACAGTTGAGGTACATATACACAAGCCACGCATGTGATGTGTAAATCAGTCTCTCGCGGTAACCAAATTTCCGTAGATCATTGGCAACTTTGATCGCACGTGGGAAGTACTCCTCAAAGTATTTGTTCAGGACGTTGTTGATGAGTCCACGTAAATTTATCAGACCATCATAGCCAACATCTGAAATAAACAGAAATAATCAATAAAAAAAGTCATCATTCTGGGGGAAGCGTGGAATCTTTCAGAGTACTAACAATAACACATGGTGTAATAGCAACTAGGTTCAATTTTTTGAAACCCCTATTGAATGGTACTGATTATATATGTTTTGGAATTTTCTATTCTCAGATGGAGTTATGGATTGTGATATGACATGATTCTATATTACCATTATATTTGGAGCTTTACATTAATTCCAACTTCTCCATTTGGACGATTTCTGCTGGAACTGTAGTGAAAGAGCTTGAAAAATTAGCAGTGCGACACATTTGACAGGCAAAAATTAAGAAAATTTACAGAACAAAATAGGGTTTGTACAGGAGCACATTTTGACCTGTAAGAAATAAGTATACATTCAGACACACTCAAGAGTATTACAGCTGATGTTTCTGACGTGTGGCACATATAATTGTATAATATACATGTAAGACTAACCCAGGTGATTCATGTGAATCAGATGAACTCTCTTAATGGTGACCTCTCCGTGAATACTGATAGCAGAAATAACAACCAGTAATAGCAGAATAATATCCTGAAAAGTAATAGAGATATTCAAGTCTGGAAATAGTGTGTCTGACTTTTGCAGAATGAGGTCCCCCACACATCGTGCTAGCATCACCAAATTCACCCTGACTCTGTGGAAGCCATGGCTTGTATGTCAGAGGCCCATAATACATTTTAAATTATAATAGAGACATATATGTACTAGTACAATACATGTGAGAGCAAGTGAACTTGCAAGAGCAGAAGATCAATTGGGAGAGAGATGTAGGTTAGGGTAGGGTGGAGGAGGGGGTGGCACATGATGTGCATAATATGTTGGAGATATACTAATAAGCAATACAAATATGTTAATTTAATTCATGAAACAATATTAATTCAGTTTAATGAATGCGTAAGGATGTGACTGAATCAGCAGTGGAGCTCAGTTGATATAGGCTAACAATATGGTAGTTTTTATTATTATTTGATAAATTTGAATCATATAGAAGGTCATTGAGACAAATTGATCAGTTTTGATAACAGTCATTGATAAAGTAATCTTTTAGATATTTGGGGTAGTCAATACTAATTGCAGTGCATAATATGCAATATTCTGGGAGGCTATTTCATAATGCTCTGTTTGAGATTGCATTTTTAGATGGTTTGGTCCTTTGATATTCATGATATAGATTACCTTTTGATTATGCACGAGTAATATGGTTATGTATATCTACTAGATTTGTGAATAATTTTGATAAGGAATCAGGTAGTGCATGCGTATGGTTGTCGTGCAGTATTCTAATTAGCTGCATGTTCCCAATGTCATCAAGCCTCAGTAGTTTGGCTTGCCAGCAATATGTGGAAATATTACTAGCACCATTTGAGATCATTCTAGGGTGTTCTCCAGTAGTTTTCTGATTTTAGTCCGATTTTTTTGGGTAGTCGATAGTTGGTACCAATGAGTTAAAAAAATATTTGGGTCATTTTTTATTTTCTACGAACTTCAGTTGGCCAAAATTGCTCAGTTTGATTGATTGTACTTTAGCGTTGTTTCATTCGTTAGGCCATGTCATGATAAATCAAAATATCTAAGAGAACTTTCATACCATTAATAAATTAACATACCTTCATGGTGCAATTGGTGTACTATTTCCTCAGACGGTTCAGCGTAGGGAGATAGTGCTCCTCCTACCTACAGCTTCTTCTCTTTATTCACTGTAATAAGTACATTAAAGCTCCAGCCAAATCTATTGAATTTATCATGTCATTAGGCCACACCAATATTATAGCCTGGCTCACAAACGTTTTGGTTGAAAAAAAGTAGATGCAGGAGAGGAAAAAAATAAAAATTGAATTATGCAACAGCACCACAACAATTAACCGAAACGGTGGCTAACTCCAAGATGGCTAACTCTAAGGTCGCTAACTCTGAGATTGGCAACCAATTCTTAAACAAAAAAATGATTGAAATCGTTTAATATTTGTTTGAGATTTGTCGCTTACGACAAAAAATTGGCGAAAAATCTTCTAACTAAGGGGTATAACTCAGGTAACAAAAATCGGATGAAACTGGTTTTCGAACTCATCCAAGAAATTAAGGCAACCAACTCATAAACAAACAAAAATTGGTTAATATTTGTTTGAGTTATTGCGCTTATGATAAAAAAAATGACGAGAAATCATCAAACTAAGGGGCATAACTCAGGTAAGAAATATCGGACAAAACTGGTTTTCGATATATTGTGGCAACCAACTCCTAAACAAAAAATTATTGAAATCGGTTAATATTTGTTCGACTTATTGCGCTTCCGACTGGATCAGACGGACGGACGGATAGTGTTGATTCATGTCCATGAATTACGTGGAATACGAACAAAAAGCTTTGACAGAGTTACACACATCGGATGGCTTTTATATATATAGAATATGTACATGTAGCTAGTGCCATCGCTAAACTGTTTATGATCATGAAGATTTGAGCATATATTGGGCGAGGCTCTGCAGAATCCAATAGATGTCAAATTCCCCAAGCGGACATAAACCATTTAAGCAATTTAAACTAATATAGTTTTCATTCATTACTTTGATGACGCACTTTATTTTTATTATGAGATTAAGCAAACTATTATCATCATTCATAACATGGCCAAACCGGAGTGCAGCTTAGAGCAAAATAGTTTGTTATTTTTTTTTTTATATTAACCCTTTACCCAACAGAAGGGCCCTGTGCCAATGCATTCTCTTATATATGCGAGTCGACCATAGGTCGCCTCGCATATATAAGAGAATGCATTGGCTTAACACATTAAAAATTCTAAAATTGTTAAAGAATGTAAGAAAAATGGTAAAAAGTGTTAAAAAAACATTTTTTTTAGGCCAATGCATTCTCTTATATATGCGAGGCGACCTATGGTCGACTCGCATATATAAGAGAATGCATTGGCACAGGGCATAACTGTAACTATCACAATGTGGTCAAGGAGCCGGTTCCAATGATATCCATATTTGTATGGTTCTATTGAGACAGACCGAAGATATTTTAGGCTGTTGAAGCTTTATTTGGCCGGTTTTGGCCGGTTTGTTGGGTAAAGGGTTAAAGGGGGACTGTACCCTAAATCAGGCCATTTATGAGTCATAAATTCATTTTCATTATATTTACAATGTTGTTTGCATCATTTATAGAGCAAATGAGTGAATTTTGCAATCAGCCATGGCTCAAATTCATTCATTTGTTGCACATACTCTGTTGAGTATAAAAGGAGATGGTCCCATAAATGGTCGAATTTAGTGTACAGTACCCATTTAATTATAAACTGGCCTTGTTCTGATATATGATAGATATAAGGCATAGTTGCATGTTATATGTACAAATACTTGTCTCTGAGACATCCCAATGACCATATAACACACAAGGTGCCGATTTTAGATGCTGCATGGGTTTTTGAGACAGTGTAAATTGTTTTTGGATTGGGGGGATTCGAACCACGGCCAGTGATGGCGACTTTGAGTCGCAAGGCACGCTCACCGTCACGGGTCGTGGTTCGAATACCAACCAATCCAAATAATTTGTACTGTGACAAAAACCCATGCAGCTTGCTCTGATAGTTTACTGATGTTTTAGAGCGTAAACACATATCTGTTTTACAAATTTTTTATTAATTATCGACGAAAAAAAGTCATAAAATCACAATGTCATTTAAGCCAGTTGACATCCCTCGTTACCAGCACAATTTGCATATATAATTACATCACCTAGCTATCTACTAAACAGGTCTGGTGAACCACCGATCGATCTATAATAGCCTGATCGGTCTTTCACAGCCAGCATGTACATATATCTGGGATAAGGGGGAGGGGGCCCAGATAGCTTGACAGTACATTGGACCAACTTTGGCATTTATAATGTCGGCACAGTTGGCATTAGGTGTGATTGGGTTGTCATTGCTGCCACTTGATTTGCTCAACGTATTTCTCCCCACCGTTGGAATTATAACGTTGGTCCAACATTGGGCCAACACGAACATGCCAATGGAATTACTGCAGCACATTGGTTGGGTTGATGTTGTTGACACTTAATTGGTTGACCCAAGGTATTCTTCCCAAACTGTTATAATTATAACGTTGACCAACATCAACCGGTGCATTCATGGCAGTCTAAATACATAGTGTACATGTGATACATCTCAATGGACACGGTACATTATATACGGTACCGTACATCAACTATCGGAACTCTAATAGTCTCTATATGTTCTGTAAACACAATCATAAAAAAATTAATCTGATTTCTTTTAAAACTAATGAAAGACACAGAATAAGTATTTACTGAGAATCATCAATTCAAACATGTCACAAATCTTCAAACAAACAAAATACCGGTATCAAGAAAGTTTGAGTTCCCAGTGAGCACTGTGACTATCAGTGTATCACGACTGTACCAGGAAGACCAATATATCTATTTTAGCCGGATCGGGCTATTATAGATCGATCGGTGGTTCATCCTGACCTGATAAACTTTATCATAAAGCTACAATGACCTAATACGTTGATGATTGATGCAACAAATTGAACAATTCAATAAATGTGCCGTTAATAACTGTGTTTCTGAATTTACTGTATCACATGACAATCCACATGCCTATCACATGACAATGGTGTTATGGTATCATCATATGGGACCATTTAAAAGCGTTCACTCCAAACTGTGTCCAATTTATTATCGGGTCTCAAATGGTTACAGTGAAGTAATTATTTCCCATAGGCCTCAGTGTTAACATATAATGGCCTGCAGCCCCGACTATCCACGAATTGTGATAAATGAGTACATGATCACCAGGATTGGCATCTGCGCAAAGTTTCTGCATGAAAAAAATCATATCGTCGAGCATGAAATGTACCTTTAAATTTGGGATTTATAATCAGAGTCAGAATTGCATGAAAAAAATATTGACATTTTTTACCTCCCACCAAAAAAATTCAATCCAGGAACCACGCGCGTGCTTTACAATGTGCCAATGTTTTGTTTGGAGTCTGAAATTTCAAGAGGAGTGATTGCATGTATTTTATGGGTGGTTCTCCCTTAAACGAGCAAATTGATGTCTCGTGTACAATCGTTCCATAAAAATATGATTGTGCCACAAACAAGACCTATTGTGGCGTTCCATTTCACTGAGGAGCATGTGGCACAACGTTATGATATAACAGTATTGTAATATATCAACACATGCCTTTAGTTACATGATCAAAACAACGAGAAAACACGAAAATCGCACTGTCTCATCGCCTAACTGCGAAATTTCATTTTATTCCTATTAAGTTATCTTACCTCTAATTGACAAACAACGTGCACTGTCATGTTATTTCTTGGACTCTTTATCTATGAATATCATTTATGATGCACGTTTTTCGTGGTTTGATGTAAATATTGACTCTGAAACATCGAAAATCGCCTGTCTCGAGAAATGTCCACACCGCGACATTATTTACAATATAGGCCATCCCGGTTCCATTTTAACTAAGGGCAACAACCTACCATACGGATAAGAAAGTTTTGCCTTTTGACAATTTGTTTTGAAGATTTTGGACAATATAAAGAATCGAAACACATGAAAAATGAGACGAAAATAGGTGTACCCTCCAGCGAACCTTAGTTAATGTCCACACCGCGACGCTATCAAAGGAACTAGAAAACATGTCGGGAGACTACCAAAATTTCTCAAATAGTACACATGGGGTGAAGAATCGTGAATAAAAACGAACGGACGCCTGACATCATAGTAAACAGAAAATGAAAAAAAAATGAAGAAAATATCAAAATTGTCCACACCGCGGCGCAGAACAACGATACAGCCATCCACAGACACATTTCACGCTTAGAATATTTGGGTGGTTATGTTGTAAAAGGGTCAACACGATGTACATACACATATAGTTGTTATTGTATCGGGGGGGGGGGTTGTGAGTGAGTTGGTGGGGGGGGGTGTGATCAGAGAGAAGCAGATGACAATTTGAAAACCAATTGTTTCGGTACTGTTCAACAATCGTTCTGCCTGTGGGACGATTTCCGGCTCGTGTGGTATAGCAAAGGCGTCAATGACACATTTTGGGCCATCGGAATATCTCACTGACAATTCTATCTGATTGAGCTCATCGAAAACCCCCTAAATACCAAATTTCAGTTCGATATCTTGAAGCATGTAAGAGAAATCCATCGACATTGTTTTCTATTGTAAATTCTCTTTGCAATTTGGCGAACCCTTTGAGGAACAGAGTTTGATTGACGTATGTTCACGTTGTCTACATCAGAGTTCCTCGGTCGTTTGGCGTCAAACCAAGTGTACGATGGATCAGGGCATGCCCGACTTGATAGGAATAGCCCTTTATGTGATCAAAATCTGTTTCCAATTATCAGATCTGGACGGTGTATTCGTTGACCTCTTAGAGAGTTTGAACTCTAAGTAACGCCCACAAAAGCACATCAATTTCCACCACGTATATTCAAATGGCTGTATCTCATAGACGTCTCAACGTGCGGAGCTGCGCGATACGTCGTTTGGACGGATACATCATCGACTACTCCATGATGTACAAGTTGAATATATACTCATAACGATAATTCAACTATTAATGGGCACAATCATGTCAACAAAGTGGCTCAATTTTGTTTGGTTACATTCTATTTACATTCTATTTACATTCTGTTTACATTCTATTTACATTCTATTTACATTCTATTTACATTCTATGTTCATTCTATGTTCATTCTAACTTAACATTTTAATTCTTATGTTTTAATTCTAACTTAATAGTTTTATTTTAATATTTTAAATCTACTACAAAAAGGTCTAATGTTGGAATTAAAATATTATATTTAAAAAGTTGAAATTGAAATGAGCATAAAACTGATATCAGAATTGAAAGGCAAAAATTAAAACAGACATAAAATGGATTCTAGAAGTTGTAATTGTGACCGTAATAACACGCCTGCACTTCTGTAACAATTGTAACGAAAGGGGTCGCTGCGATCGGACGGCGGGACATGACAAAAAGCGAGATGGGATGGAATATGGAATAGAACGACAATCTGCGGAACAGAATTTCAAATTGCGTGTAACGTAACGGCCGATATCTCGAGGAATACAGCACGTAGATGGCTCCTTTTTGTGACTAACGAAAGGCCCACATTCGCACTATCCACACATATTAACCCCATCACTGACCGGACAGCAGAAGTTGCATTATTTGGTCGACAACTGACCTAACATGAAATTGTCGAAATCAAGGCCGTGGGACAGCTGTAGAAATGCGTTTTTACAGCGATAAAGATATGCACACAAGCAGACTTGGTATTAAAATGAAGTTTATCATCTATTGCACAGCAAGTGACAGATTAACCCAGCCATGCGAAGGTGCCAAGAAACACGAAAAACTGCGTTCGACGTCAATGTTTAGAATTTAGATTTATCGATGAATACGCTAGCAAACAACAAGTGTTAGGTACCAAAATGACACAGTGGAATAATGCGCATTCGTTTTTAGCTACAGTATGGCTGTTTTAGTACGAATAATGTAATGGAGAACTCGCAAACACGCGCCGAAGAAAACAGCTAAAAATATACTCGATGTTTAAAATAACAGGATCAATTTCAGTTGATATATTCCATATAATGTGGCGTATAGTATATCAAAATGTAGGATCAGACACAGGGAATGTAATTTTGTCCAATGGGTCCAACACGCAGAAAGAGCGCTACTTTTTCTCGTAACAAATAGAATGGCCGACTGAAGCCGTTTTATCGTTCCTACTGAGCCTGTTCTTAGCAGCACTTCGTCAACAATATACGAATATACACCATGTATCAGAAGACGTATCAAATGTGATTTTTTAAGGGCTTTGCGCTCTTCATTTGTTATAATTCGCACTTATTTTTTATTTCAGTTGTGACTAAAAGCCCAGATGCCGGAAGCCGGTGTCCGGCGATTCCAAGCCAAGTTACAAACAAGATTAACTGGGTTGAACGCATGAATATGTCAATGGTGAGAATATTCAAATAAAGTAGTGTTTATAGAGCTTAAAAACGTATGTGTCCGCCGGTCATACGCGGTGGAGGTTCTCATATTATCTGCCGGTCATATGCGGGGGAGGTTCTCATATGAACTTATTATCTGCCGGTCATACGCAGGGGAGGTTCTCATATGAACATATTATCCGCCTGTCACACGAGGTGGAGGTTAATACAGGGGAGGTTCTCATATGAACATATTATCTGCTGGTGGAGGTTCTGATATTATCTGCCGGTCATACGCGGGGGGATGTTCTCATATATGAACATATTATCCATCGGTCATACGCGGTGGGGGTTCATATTATCCGCCGGTCATACGCGAGGGAGGTTCTCACATTATCCACCAGTCATACGCGGGGGAGGTTCTTATATGAGAACCTCACCCGTGTTTGACTTGCGTATAATATGAGAACCTCCCTCGCGTATGACCGGCGAATAATATATGAACCTCCACCGCGTATGACCAGCGGATAATATTTTTATGAGAACCTCCCCCGTATGACTGGAGGATATATTAGAACCTCCCGTGCAGATGACTGCGGATAATATGAGAACCTCCACCCCGTATGAACGGCGGATAATATGTTCATATGAGAACCTCCCCTGTGTATGACCGGCAGATAATATGTTCATATGAGAACCTCCCCCGCGTATGACCGGCAGATAATACGAGAACCTCCACCGCGTATGACCGGCGGATACATAAGATTTTAAGTCTATAAACACTATTTGTTTGAATATTCTTTCGAACAGTCTCACCATTGACATATTCATGCGTTCAACCCAGTTAATTTATTTTGTAACTTGGCTTGTAATCGCCGGATACCGGCATCTGGGCTTTTAGTCACAACTGAAATAAAAAATAAGTGCGAATTATAACAAATGATGAGCGCAAATCGCTTAAAAATCACATTTGATACGTCTTCTGATACATGGTGTATATTCGTATTTTGTGGATGAAGTGCTGCTAAAAACAGGCTTAGTTGGAACGATAAAAGGGGTTCAGTCGGCCATTCTATTTTTACGAGAAAAAGTAGCGCTCTTTCTTGGAGCGAATTTCTGCTACAATTTCACTGCGTGTTGGACCCATTTGGACAAAATTACATTCCCTGTGTCTAATCCTACATTTTGATATACTATACGCCCTATTATATGGAATATATCAGCTGAAATCGATCATGTTATTGTAAATATCGACTCTATATTTTAGCTGTTTTCATCGGCGCGTGTTCGCGATTTCTCAATTACATCATTCGAACAGCCTCGAACAGCCTCTGTGTCATATGGTAACTAACACTTGTTGTTTGCTTGCGTATTCATCGAGAAATCTAAATTCTAAACATTGACGTCGAACGCAGTTTTTCGTGTTTCATGACACCTTCGCATGGGTGGGTTAATCGGTCTCTTGCTATGCACTAGATGATAAACTTCGTTTTAATACCAAGTCTGCTTGTGTGCATAGCGTTATCGTTGTAAAAATGCATTTCTACAGCTGTTCCACGGCCTTGATTTCGACAACTTTCATGTTAGGTCAGTTGTCAACCAAATAATGCAATTTCTGGTGTCCGGTCAGTGGCGGGGTTAATATGTGTGGATAGGGCGAATGTGGACCTTTCGTTAGCCACAAACAGGAACCCTCTACGTGTTGTATTCCTCGAGATATCGGCCGTTACACGCAATTTGAAATTCTGTTCCGCAGATTGTCGTTTTATTCCATGTTTCATCCCATTCCGCAGATTGTCATGTCCCGCCGTCCGATCGCAGCGACCCCTTTCGTTATAATTGTTACAGAAGTGCAGGCGCGTTATTAGGGTCACAATTACAACTTCTAGAATCCATTTTATGTTTGTTTTAATTTTTGCCTTTCAATTCTAAGATCCGTTTTATGCTCATTTCAATTTCAACAATTATAGAATTAAAATATAAGAATTAAAATGTACAGTATTTTAATTCTAAGAATTAAAATGTTAAGTTAGAATTAAAATATTAAGTAAGAATTAAAAGACTAAGTTAGAGTTAATAGAATGTAAATAGAATGTAAATAGAATGTAAATAAAATGTAAATAAAATGTAAATAGAATGTAAATAGAATGTAAATAGAATGTAAATAGAATGTAAACAGAATTAAAATATCAGAATTAAAATGTTAAGTTAGAATTAAAATGTTAAATTAGAATTAAAATATAAGAATTAAAATGTTAAGTTAGAATTAAAATGTGAAGTTAGGATTGTGACCCTAATAACCCTCCATACCAAGGAGGACATATATATCCATGTAGAATCGTAGATGTCAGAAAGTACAGGCTTTGCAATATGATGTTGTTCCCTGTGGCTGGGATTAGATATTAAACAATATCTAATCACCCCTTCCGATTAAGTATTTATTTATCTATACTGTAATCAAAACTAATCATATAAGAATGGCCTGTGCAAAAGATATGCTTGGGTATAAAACTCGCCATTGTATACACTAGATATTGAATTACCGTTATGGGGACTTTGTGCTAACACGGGCTGGCCAATTTTGTATTATCTAATCAAAGAACATTTAATGATCGACATTGGCCATCCTCTACTATAAACTAGCGTAGGTTCGGAGTTAAACCCTTTGGGTTAATATGCGAGTCTCACATGGTATATATAAGATATACACTGGCTTACAAGGTAAAGGTAAATATTGTTAGGCCAATGCATTCCCTTATCTCATATATATTTTGAAGACCTCTGTTTGTCTGTCTGTCTGTCTGTATGTCTGTCTGTATGTCATTGATACAAATCTACGATTCTTGACCGATCGGGACGAAACTTGGTACGTGTGTGTAGTTTGACCAGACGGTCGACGTTGTCGTATTGGCGAGCCCGTGCGGCGCCCGCTTCGCGCATGCGCAGACGAGATCTCGGAACCGGGTGGAGCTATCGACTTGAAATTTGCTATGTGAATGTATCTTGCCCCGGATACGAATTTTATCGGGTCGCCGAGCCCGTGCGACGTCAGCTTCGCGCATGCGCAGACCAGATCTCGGAAACGGGTAGAGCTATCGACTTGAAATTTTGTTTTTGAATAGCCCGGACAACGTAGCCCGGACAACGTCGGGCTCATCGGCTAGTCTCATATATATTTTGAAGACCTCTGTCTGTTTGTCTGTATGTATGTTTGTCTGTCATTGATACAAATCTACGATTCTCGACCGATCGGGACGAAACTTGGTACGTGTGTGTAGTTTGACCAGGCGGTGGACGTTGTCGTATTGGCGAGCCCGTGCGGCGCCCACTTCGCGCATGCGCAGACGAGATCTCTGAAACGGGTGGAGCTATCGACTTGAAATTTGCTATGTGAATGTATCTTGCCCCGGATACGAATTTTATCGGGTCGCCGAACCCGTGCGACACCAGCTTCGCGCATGCGCAGACGAGATCTCGGAAACGGGTGGAGCTATCGACTTGAAATTTGCTATGTGAATGTATCTTGCCCCGGATACGAATTTTATCGGGTCGCCGAGCCCGTGCGACGCCAGCTTCGCGCATGCGCAGACGAGATCTCGGAAACGGTGGATCTATCGACTTGAAATTTGCTATGTGAATGTATCTTGCCCCGGATACGAATTTTATCGGGTCGCCGAGACCGTGCGACGCCAGCTTCGCGCATGCGCAGACCAGATCTCGGAAACGGGTAGAGCTATCGACTTGAAATTTGGTTTTTGAATAGCCCGGACAACGTCGGGCTCATCGGCTAGTCTATTATATATTTTGGGAAATCTGTCTGTGTGTGTGTCTGTCTGTCTGTATCTGTCTGTATCTGTAGTTGTTACGTCCTAGTGACCAAGGCTGGCTTTTACAGGACGGGATCGAGTAGATCCATAATTTTTCCAGGAAGTTTTTTTGCCGAACCCGTGACTTCTTCGCCACGGTAGGGATCTTTAACGTGCGCACATTGTTGCACACGGGACAGGCATTAGCGTCGGCTCCCGATCCGACGGTGTGCCAAGTGTAGTGTCATCCCTGGTCATGACATTGCGAGAGGAGCAGAGGTACGAAGTTAGTCCAGTACGCATTTTTTCAAATTTTGTCTGAGACTCTTTGGCTTCTGGAATCTTTCTCAGATCACTGATCGTGGCATCGATGATTGATTTGTGATGCCCATGGTACTGGGAATGCAGATGGCGACACAAAGACCGACCGATATTTTGTCGGATTTGAACCCTCGACCGTGTCGAAGGTGTAGCTCAGAGGTCGGCCCACAAACCAACTGAGCTATCCGCTATGTGTGTGTGTGTTCGCGATGGACTCGAAAACGGCCAAGCCGATTTCGATGAAACTTGGTATGTGGGGGTACTTTCGGCCGGGGAGTGGCATGGGCCTATTAATTTGCCAGTGCGACGTGACCTTGACCTTGAAATCGGGTCATTTCAAGGTCAAACGCCCGAGTGTCTAGGGATACATTCGTATGGAGAGTGTCGTAAGCCTATTCGTTTGCCCGTGCGACGTGACCTTGAAATCGGGTCAATTCAAGGTCAAATCGCGAATTTTGATGGGATTTCGACGAAATTTGATACGTAGGGTTACTTTTGTCCACTGAGTGTTTTGGACGGGTCGAGTCGTGACCCCGACCTTACCTTGACCTTCAAAGTTATCAATTCGAGGTCATATCGGGTAAAACCGGATGGATTTCGAAGGGTACTTTTGTCGGGTACTTTTGTCCGGGCAGTGTTTTGGACCACCTGACCTTGACCTTCTGGATTTCGACGGGTACTTTTGTCGGGTACTTTTGTCCGGGCAGTGTTTTGGACGGGTCAAATCGTGACCCCACCTGACATTGAACTTCAAAATGGTAAATTCAAGGTCAAATCGCGCAATTCGCCGAAAAGCAGAAGGGAAACAGCCCGGACGAAGTCTGGTCCACCTGCTAGTCTATTATATATTTTGGAAGATATGTGTGTGTGTCTGTGTGTGGTGTGTGTGTGTGTGTGTTCGCGATGAACTCGAAAACGGCAGACCCGATTTTGATGAAACTTGGTATGTGGGGGTATTTTCGGCCGGGAAGGGACATGGGCCTATTAATTTGCCCGTGCGACGTGACCTTGACCTTGAAATTGGGTTATTTCAAGATCAAACGCCCGAATATTACGGGATTTCGATGAAACTTGGTACATGGGGGTACCTTCGGCCGAGGAGTGGCATAAACCTATTAATTGGCCCGTGCGACGTGACCTTGACCTTGAAATCGGGTCATTTCAAGGTCAAACGCCCAAATATCACGGGATTTCGATGAAACTTGGTATGTGGGGGTACGTTCGGTCGAGGAGTCTCATAAGCATATTTATTTGCCCGTGCGACGTGACCTTGACCTTGAAATCGGGTCAATTCAAGGTCAAATCGCCAATTTTGATGGGATTTAGACGAAATTTTATACATAGGGTTACTTTTGTCCACTGAGTGTTTTGGACGGGTCAAATCGTGACCGCGACCTGACCTTGACCATCAAAATGATCAATTCGAGGTCAAATCGGGTAAAACCGGATGGATTTCGACGGGTACTTTTGTCGGGTACTTTTGTCCGGGCAGTGTTTTGGACGGGTCAAATCGTGACCCCACCTGACCTTGGCCTTCAAAATGGACAATTCAAGGTCAAAGCCCGGACGAAGTCGGGTCACCTTCTAGTAGGCTATATTCGAGGCTATGCATGGGAGACTCGTAGGCCTATAAAAGAATGCATTGTCACCGTGTTTTCGCAAAATTTTAAGAATCATGGAAGGGTTAATTAATCACAAGACAATATGTACTGATCAAGTTCGAATATAGGCCGGGTCGTTCAGTGTGCAGTCTATATGTGCTTACATTGTATTGCACTTGGATGTCACCCTGTTAGCCCGTTTCTGCATCTACAGGAAATATCTATGGTCGTCATGGGCTTATCCGAGCTAAACCACCTCTTAGTTACAATTGGGGTGGCGAGACGGCATCCGAGTTCTTGAATGTAAATAGTTGTGGCAATCTATTTCAGACTTGCATACCGTTTCTGGTATATGATTTTACTGTTGTTACATTTTAACGCAGATTTTCAATTGTTATGGGTGCTCTTACATTGATTTATTTCAGGGAAGCATTTATCATAGATAAAAAAGTGTGTCGCACTGGCGAATCATTCGTTAATTATTGTATTAACCCCCCGAAGTATAGCTTACGTCAGTTGGATATATGGTCAAGTGCAGGTTTGTATATTCCCTAGTGCATTTCAGCTTGCTGAGCGCATGAATTATAATATTAATGGTATATTTTCAATTGTTATGGGTGCTCTTACATTTGTTTCAGGGTAGCATTAAAATCCTAGATAAAGTGTGTCGCGCTGGCGAATCATTCGTTAATTATTGTATTAACCCCCGTGTTATAGCTTACGTCAGTTGGATATATGGTCAAGTGCAGGTTTGTATATTCTGTAGTGCATTTCAGCTTGCTGATCGCATGAATTTCACCTGTGCAGTATATAATGGTATTTACAAGCATGTAAATGTTTTGTTCAAGATGGTGGAGAATGTGGCAGGTTAAAATGTATTACATATGTGTGTGAATGTGGCATGGTTAATATGTAACATATATGTGTCTGCAGAAATCAATAATGTGTGCGTCAGCAGAATTTGTATATAGTATGTAAACATATAGTGTGACAGTTAATTCGGGCTGGCTTTTTAACTGAGGTAACTTAATCAGACCAGCTCCAATTGGAGCTGGTCTGATTAAGTTACCTCAGTTAAAAAGCCAACCCGAACAATTAAATACTTCTGCATGGTAACAGTAAAGTTCAATACTTATTCTATATACTTCTGTTTTCCCGCCACCATCCCACTAAGCCCAATTTAAGACACCTGCACCAGATTCTAACTTTTATCTCTCTTTGAAATCTAGTGCCTGGCTATTCTCTCTATCTAATATCTAGTCCCCAGAACATACCCGGCGGCCAGTTCGTAACAGTCATTCTTGGAGAGTATTAAGAATAAAAACCATCTCCATTATAATGATCTAAGATAAAGGCACACACACATTGGTGATCCCTCGTGGGACCTATTCCTTTGAAATGGAACTACATTGGATAATTAACCTTTCAGGTTAATTACCATGGAGGCTATTGTTGTGTTCCGTGTATAGTCAAGCTAGGATATAGGTATGATATGATGCATGATGTGACCTAGCTGATGTTATATCATGTTAAATATTGAAGAATACATGAAAGACCATGTGTACTAGAATTGTTCTTGTTTGTTTTATAACATGTATGTGCATAAGTAAGGCCGAGACTCTCTATATTCCCGGTACTGCACACGGGGGCCAGTGCTCACCCTATACATGAAGACCGAGTTTATATTATAACATTATGCGTGTACGTTACATGAAGACCGAGTTTATATTATAACATTATGCGTGAGCACACTTTTTAAAATTGCCCACCCGACACCATGCAAATTAAATTGTATGTCTCCTCGTGAAACACGATATACGTGCACCATTATGTGGCGTAAATTTAATTGCCTAATGGGACGAACACATTGGATTTATTAGACCGTGCATGCCGTTGGCCTTAACTGCCACGATCAGCTGCACTTTTCGGTTGCAAGTAAACGGTGCCCCTATAAAGTAAACTATCTGTCCACATTGCATAACAGCACAATATGCCCATGCTATCGACATCTGCAGCGATTTAAACTCGACATCATCTTCATCGCCTGAACCACAAAGAGAGCTCATACTCGCGCTGCCAGATTGTGAGAAACTGTGTCAGAAACTCAGTGAACTCGAAACCTTGACCTTTGTTTGCGTTAAACCTGCTTACTCGCTGTTGCATGCATAATTATACACATTATTAAAAGCTCATCTACATTGAATTCATTACTTCGGTTATTGCAAATTGTGGCTGTCGAATGTGATATTACTACGAGAATATATATATTGTGATACCATCTCAATAAAAAGGTAAGCTCAATTAAAAGTTAATTTAATTTTCAGTCACATGCCATTAAAGGTGCATTATCTCTTTGTAAACATGTATTATATAGTTACCGGGGTATAAAATTTTAAATCTGAATCGATGACTCCTGTCCGGAAATGCTTCTATCGATTAATATTGATTTTATTTCGAATATTTTCTGGTCTAAACGGTGTGATTGTCTAGCTAACGAACAATAGCGGTTACTGTTGACAGAGACCAGAAATTTTATTTTGTATTTTTGTCACAAATAAACGTTAATTAGACTTATTATCGCTCATAACTATGGAATAATACAATACAACCAATCAATCTGGGACATTTGACGTTCGGTACGTAGCCATAGGAACATAGTAATGCTCTCTATCGATATGGTATCACCCGAATGGTCTTTTCTAAAAATAGACCAATAAACGGTCCCAATAAAATATTCGAAATAAAATAAATATTAATTGATAGAAGCCTTTTCGGACAGGGGTCTTCAGTTCATATTTATTATTTTATACCCACGCGACTATTTCAAATTTGTTATTTAAAGAGATAATCCATCTTTAAGACATTCATGTATTTATTTATGGAATTGCTGTAAAGCAGGTCTAGAAATTGCTATTCAATACACCAAGCCGTCGTAATTGGAACAGAAACGTGGCTCAATGGAATCCAACCGGGAAAGCGAGTGTACAGCAATGCCCTAAATAATCGACTCCTTAACCACAGCAGAAATATGGGCAACTTTTCAGGATTTAGTCGGCTTATTGCCATTCATCGGAAAGCCATATTTCCGACTAAATCCTGAAAAGTTACACATAATTCTGCTGTGGTTAAGGAGTCGATTATTTAGGGCATTACTGAGTGTATATTTGTGACGCCATCAAGTTTTCAGAAATATATGTCCACCGGGGACGCCTGACCGCAATATAAATGATCGCAGCACCAAAGCTGGGTGGGGGGGGGGGACGTATTCATCAAGTTAGCACACAGGAACAAACACCATCAATAGAAATAACAGAAATTGTGACTGACTGAAATTGGATCGGAGCTTTCTACATGCCGCATGCACCGAGAAGCGAGAGATGAAACACCTCAAACTGAACATATCTCAGAAAGCACTATAGAGACAAACAACACACATATAGACAAACAACACACAGATATACAAACAACACACATATATAGTTATATCTGGAGATTTGAACTGCCCAGACATAAAAATAGATTTGGGAAATATGTTGATTAAACCCGGAGCTGCGGAAAAAGATGCACAACAAAAACTGGTTGAAATATGTGTTGAACATGGCCTCATGATGCAGATGCAGAAAGTTCCCGCTATAGGAGACAACCTACACTAACTAGATATTGTCCTTACATACAACACAAGATTGACAAGGCCGCGAGCACAACACCCGGTATTTCTGGTCATGGTATTGTTATGACGGACTGCACCACAAAGCCATACCACCCGAAGAAAGTAGAGCAAATTAATTATCTACGTATTCCAAAAATTAGCTGGAGATGACCAAACAACTTCAAATGACCTATGGCCTATGGGAAACCTTCAAAACCGGAATAATGAAGTCAGTAGACAAACACACACCCCTATACTGAGAGGTAGAAATCAAAGGCAACTACCATGGATGACAAAGAAGTTGCAGGAACTCGGTGCACCCGTTAGAGATACCGCCTTTACCACGGTGGGGAATCACGTGGTTTCGAAGTTGGCGAGTACCACGCATTCAAAATGTGCAAACCCACCAAATCATAATATACGAGAAACTGACACAAAACATAGCAGTTTGACTGTTACGAGCATATGCTGGTTTATTTTTTAAACAAGTTGATACCTTATTTGTTCGGAAATACTTACATGTAGTGGTTTTCTATATAACATTCTGACCAAAGTTGCCAGTCGGATGTACGTGGAATATACCAGTCCATAAATCTTGGAAAATCTTTCGACTGACAACTTTGGTCAGAATGTTAGAGCAAACAAATGTGAATTTGGAAATAAATGAGGTATCAGCTTATTTGAAAGATAGTATAGCATCTGCTCGTAGCTGTCAAAATACTATGAAATATGTCATAGTTTATTACCTTTTTTTCTCGGTTCTGGTCGCGATTTAGATCGCGTCGGCAATTTTGAATGCGTGATACTCGATCATCAACTCGAAACCACGTGATTCCCCAATATATCAAAGGATTAACAGAAATATGATAAGTACAAACAGTTCCAGAGTCTGTAGAAAAGTTATCCGCAGTATTGAAACACCTATATAACAGCATGCTCAGCGGATTTAAGAGAGTTTCTGTGGAGTGGTACCAGTAGATAACAGGAATGCATGGTAAAAGTACAAACAGTTCCAGAGAGTCTGTACACCTATATAACAGCATGCTCAGCGGATTTGAAAAGAAGGTCCCTAAACTATTCTGGTCATACATTTACATGAAGTCAAAGAAGCAAGGAAACATTGGAGTCTCACCCCTCACTGAAGAAAAGAGGCCACCTAATGGAGGACGTTGTGGGTAAAGCTGAGATAATCGAGGAAAAGTTCCAATCAGTCTTCACCAAATAAAGAAAAGTCGACAATAAACCAAACCGGAGTTGAAAATTCACCAACATCAAGGATCTGTATACATCAACATAGAAAGAGGTGACCAAATTACTAAAAGACGTCAAGCGAGGTAAGGCTCTGGGCCTGGGCGGTATCCCAAAATTAATATTGTCCTGAAAACATGCACCGTGGCCATAGAACGCCTGGACTTATACTACAATCATCCCGACAATATAGAGAGTGGAGACCTATATCATGCTATATAAGGACAGGCTAAGTGCTAGCATCGCACCACAGTATACAGTTTCAATAACATCAGTCTGTTGCAAAATCATGGAGAACAAACATACTATGTCGTCATATACATGTCCTCAACCATCTGGAGGAACAAACATCCTTACCTCCTAAAATCATGGTTCAAGAAGGGTCAATCACCATGACTCATGCGTTACTCAACTTCCTACAACTACCGATATACTGACATCCTTCGATAAATAAATACAAAAAGACAGATGTACTTATATGAGTAGGATTGTCTGTTCACCACAGGGGCCGCAGGCTCCTCCGACGCCGAATAAAGGCTCCCGACTGGAGCTCAGCTGGTAATTATATATAGAAAGATAATACCACTGTACCTGTATTGGTTCTTGTGTATGATCCTCACGGATGTTATATCCACTGTACCTGTATTGGTTCTTGTGTATGATCCTCACGGATGTTTATATATTCACTGTACCTGTATTGGTTCTTGTGTATGATCCTCACGAATGTTTATATATCCACTGTACCTGTATTGGTTCTTGTGTATGATCCTCACGGATGTTTATATCCACTGTACCTGTATTGGTTCTTGTGCATGATCCTCACGGATGTTATATCCACTGTACCTGTATTGGTTCTTGTGTATGATCCTCACGGATGTTTATATCCACTGTACCTGTATTGGTTCTTGTGTATGATCCTCACGGATGTTATATCCACTGTACCTGTATTGGTTCTTGTGCATGATCCTCACGGATGTTTATATCCACTGTACCTGTATTGGTTCTTGTGTATGATCCTCACGGATGTTTATATATCCACTGTACCTGTATTGGTTCTTGTGCATGATCCTCACGGATGTTATATCCACTGTACCTGTATTGGTTCTTGTGTATGATCCTCACGGATGTTTCTATATCCACTGTACCTGTATTGGTTCTTGTGCATGATCCTCACGGATGTTATATCCACTGTATCTGTATTGGTTCTTGTGTATGATCCTCACGGATGTTTATATATCCACTGTACCTGTATTGGTTCTTGTGTATGATCCTCATGGATGTTTATATCCACTGTACCTGTATTGGTTCTTGTGTATGATCCTCACGGATGTTTATATATCCACTGTACCTGTATTGGTTCTTGTGTATGATCCTCACGGATGTTTATATCCACTGTACCTGTATTGGTTCTTGTGTATGATCCTCACGGATGTTTATATCCACTGTACCTGTATTGGTTCTTGTGTATGATCCTCACGGATGTTTATATCCACTGTACCTGTATTGGTTCTTGTGCATGATCCTCACGGATGTTTATATCCACTGTACCTGTATTGGTTCTTGTGCATGATCCTCACGGATGTTTATATATCCACTGTACCTGTATTGGTTCTTGTGTATGATCCTCACGGATGTTTATATCCACTGTACCTGTATTGGTTCTTGTGCATGATCCTCACGGATGTTTATATCCACTGTACCTGTATTGGTTCTTGTGTATGATCCTCACGGATGTTATATCCACTGTACCTGTATTGGTTCTTGTGTATGATCCTCACGGATGTTATATCCACTGTACCTGAATTGGTTCTTGTGTATGATCCTCACGGATGTTATATCCACTGTACCTGTATTGGTTCTTGTGTATGATCCTCACGGATGTTATATCCACTGTACCTGTATTGGTTCTTGTGCATGATCCTCACGGATGTTCATATATCCACTGTACCTGTATTGGTTCTTGTGTATGATCCTCACGGATGTTATATCCACTGTACCTGTATTGGTTCTTGTGCATGATCCTCACGGATGTTTATATCCACTGTACCTGTATTGTTTCTTGTGTATGATCCTCACGGATGTTTATATATCCACTGTACCTGTATTGGTTCTTGTGTAAGATCCTCACGGATGTTATATCCACTGTACCTGTATTGGTTCTTGTGTATGATCCTCACGGATGTTATATCCACTGTACCTGTATTGGTTCTTGTATATGATCCTCACGGATGTTATATCCACTGTACCTGTATTGGTTCTTGTGTATGATCCTCACGGATGTTTATATATCCACTGTACCTGTATTGGTTCTTGTGTATGATCCTCACGGATGTTATATCCACTGTACCTGTATTGGTTCTTGTGTATGATCCTCACGGATGTTTATATCCACTGTACCTGTATTGGTTCTTGTGCATGATCCTCACGGATGTTCATATCCACTGTACCTGTATTGGTTCTTGTGTATGATCCTCACGGATGTTTATATCCACTGTACCTGTATTGGTTCTTGTGTATGATCCTCACGGATGTTTATATCCACTGTACCTGTATTTGATCTTGTGTATGATCCTCACGGATGTTATATCCACTGTACCTGTATTGGTTATTGTGCATGATCCTCACGGATGTTTATATCCACTGTACCTGTATTGGTTCTTGTGTATGATCCTCACGGATGTTTATATATCCACTGTACCTGTATTGGTTCTTGTGTATGATCCTCACGGATGTTATATCCACTGTACCTGTATTGGTTCTTGTGTATGATCCTCACGGATGTTTATATATCCACTGTACCTGTATTGGTTCTTGTGTATGATCCTCACGGATGTTTATATATCCACTGTACCTGTATTGGTTCTTGTGTATGATCCTCACGGATGTTATATCCACTGTACCTGTATTGGTTCTTGTGTATGATCCTCACGAATGTTTACATATCCACTGTACCTGTATTGGTTCTTGTGTATGATCCTCACGGATGTTATATCCACTGTACCTGTATTGGTTCTTGTGTATGATCCTCACGGATGTTATATCCACTGTACCTGTATTGGTTCTTGTGCATGATCCTCACGGATGTTATATCCACTGTACCTGTATTGGTTCTTGTGTATGTTCCTCTCGGATGTTATATCCACTGTACCTGTATTGGTTCTTGTGTATGATCCTCACGGATGTTTATATATCCACTGTACCTGTATTGGTTCTTGTGTATGATCCTCACGGATGTTTATATATCCACTGTACCTGTATTGGTTCTTGTGTATGATCCTCACGGATGTTATATCCACTGTACCTGTATTGGTTCTTGTGTATGATCCTCACGGATGTTATATCCACTGTACCTGTATTGGTTCTTGTGTATGATCCTCACGGATGTTATATCCACTGTACCTGTATTGGTTCTTGTGTATGATCCTCACGGATGTTTATATATCCACTGTACCTGTATTGGTTCTTGTGTATGATCCTCACGGATGTTTATATCCACTGTACCTGTATTGGTTCTTGTGCATGATCCTCACGGATGTTTATATCCACTGTACCTGTATTGGTTCTTGTGTATGATCCTCACGGATGTTATATCCACTGTACCTGTATTGGTTCTTGTGTATGATCCTCACGGATGTTATATCCACTGTACCTGAATTGGTTCTTGTGTATGATCCTCACGGATGTTATATCCACTGTACCTGTATTGGTTCTTGTGTATGATCCTCACGGATGTTATATCCACTGTACCTGTATTGGTTCTTGTGCATGATCCTCACGGATGTTCATATATCCACTGTACCTGTATTGGTTCTTGTGTATGATCCTCACGGATGTTATATCCACTGTACCTGTATTGGTTCTTGTGCATGATCCTCACGGATGTTTATATCCACTGTACCTGTATTGTTTCTTGTGTATGATCCTCACGGATGTTTATATATCCACTGTACCTGTATTGGTTCTTGTGTAAGATCCTCACGGATGTTATATCCACTGTACCTGTATTGGTTCTTGTGTATGATCCTCACGGATGTTATATCCACTGTACCTGTATTGGTTCTTGTATATGATCCTCACGGATGTTATATCCACTGTACCTGTATTGGTTCTTGTGTATGATCCTCACGGATGTTTATATATCCACTGTACCTGTATTGGTTCTTGTGTATGATCCTCACGGATGTTATATCCACTGTACCTGTATTGGTTCTTGTGTATGATCCTCACGGATGTTTATATCCACTGTACCTGTATTGGTTCTTGTGCATGATCCTCACGGATGTTTATATCCACTGTACCTGTATTGGTTCTTGTGTATGATCCTCACGGATGTTTATATCCACTGTACCTGTATTGGTTCTTGTGTATGATCCTCACGGATGTTTATATCCACTGTACCTGTATTTGTTCTTGTGTATGATCCTCACGGATGTTATATCCACTGTACCTGTATTGGTTATTGTGCATGATCCTCACGGATGTTTATATCCACTGTACCTGTATTGGTTCTTGTGTATGATCCTCACGGATGTTTATATATCCACTGTACCTGTATTGGTTCTTGTGTATGATCCTCACGGATGTTATATCCACTGTACCTGTATTGGTTCTTGTGTATGATCCTCACGGATGTTTATATATCCACTGTACCTGTATTGGTTCTTGTGTATGATCCTCACGGATGTTTATATATCCACTGTACCTGTATTGGTTCTTGTGTATGATCCTCACGGATGTTATATCCACTGTACCTGTATTGGTTCTTGTGTATGATCCTCACGAATGTTTATATATCCACTGTACCTGTATTGGTTCTTGTGTATGATCCTCACGGATGTTATATCCACTGTACCTGTATTGGTTCTTGTGTATGATCCTCACGGATGTTATATCCACTGTACCTGTATTGGTTCTTGTGCATGATCCTCACGGATGTTATATCCACTGTACCTGTATTGGTTCTTGTGTATGTTCCTCACGGATGTTATATCCACTGTACCTGTATTGGTTCTTGTGTATGATCCTCACGGATGTTTATATATCCACTGTACCTGTATTGGTTCTTGTGTATGATCCTCACGGATGTTTATATATCCACTGTACCTGTATTGGTTCTTGTGTATGATCCTCACGGATGTTATATCCACTGTACCTGTATTGGTTCTTGTGTATGATCCTCACGGATGTTATATCCACTGTACCTGTATTGGTTCTTGTGTATGATCCTCACGGATGTTATATCCACTGTACCTGTATTGGTTCTTGTGTATGATCCTCACGGATGTTTATATATCCACTGTACCTGTATTGGTTCTTGTGTATGATCCTCACGGATGTTTATATATCCACTGTACCTGTATTGGTTCTTGTGTATGATCCTCACGGATGTTATATCCACTGTACCTGTATTGGTTCTTGTGTATGATCCTCACGGATGTTATATCCACTGTACCTGTATTGGTTCTTGTGCATGATCCTCACGGATGTTATATCCACTGTACCTGTATTGGTTCTTGTGTATGATCCTCACGGATGTTATATCCACTGTACCTATATTGGTTCTTGTGTATGATCCTCACGGATGTTTATATCCACTGTACCTGTATTGGTTCTTGTGCATGATCCTCACGGATGTTTATATCCACTGTACCTGTATTGGTTCTTGTGCATGATCCTCACGGATGTTTATATATCCACTGTACCTGTATTGGTTCTTGTGTATGATCCTCACGGATGTTATATCCACTGTACCTGTATTGGTTCTTGTGTATGATCCTCACGGATGTTTATATCCACTGTACCTGTATTGGTTCTTGTGTATGATCCTCACGGATGTTTATATATCCACTGTACCTGTATTGGTTCTTGTGTATGATCCTCACGGATGTTATATCCACTGTACCTGTATTGGTTCTTGTGCATGATCCTCGCGGATGTTTATATCCACTGTACCTGTATTGGTTCTTGTGCATGATCCTCACGGATGTTTATATATCCACTGTACCTGTATTGGTTCTTGTGTATGATCCTCACGGATGTTTATATATCCACTGTACCTGTATTGGTTCTTGTGTATGATCCTCACGGATGTTTATATATCCACTGTACCTGTATTGGTTCTTGTGTATGATCCTCACGGATGTTATATCCACTGTACCTGTATTGGTTCTTGTGTATGATCCTCACGGATGTTTATATATCCACTGTACATGTATTGGTTCTTGTGCATGATCCTCACGGATGTTTATATATCCACTGTACCTGTATTGGTTCTTGTGCATGATCCTCACGGATGTTTATATATCCACTGTACCTGTATTGGTTCTTGTGTATGATCCTCACGGATGTTATATCCACTGTACCTGTATTGGTTCTTGTGTATGATCCTCACGGATGTTATATCCACTGTACCTGTATTGGTTCTTGTGCATGATCCTCACGGATGTTATATCCACTGTACCTGTATTGGTTCTTGTGCATGATCCTCACGGATGTTATATCCACTGTACCTGTATTGGTTCTTGTGCATGATCCTCGCGGATGTTTATATCCACTGTACCTGTATTGGTTCTTGTGCATGATCCTCACGGATGTTATATCCACTGTACCTGTATTGGTTCTTGTGTATGATCCTCACGGATGTTATATCCACTGTACCTGTATTGGTTCTTGTGCATGATCCTCGCGGATGTTTATATCCACTGTACCTGTATTGGTTCTTGTGTATGATCCTCACGGATGTTTATATCCACTGTACCTGTATTGGTTCTTGTGCATGATCCTCGCGGATGTTTATATCCACTGTACCTGTATTGGTTCTTGTGTATGATCCTCACGGATGTTTATATATCCACTGTACATGTATTGGTTCTTGTGCATGATCCTCACGGATGTTTATATATCCACTGTACCTGTATTGGTTCTTGTGCATGATCCTCACGGATGTTTATATATCCACTGTACCTGTATTGGTTCTTGTGTATGATCCTCACGGATGTTATATCCACTGTACCTGTATTGGTTCTTGTGTATGATCCTCACGGATGTTATATCCACTGTACCTGTATTGATTCTTGTGTATGATCCTCACGGATGTTATATCCACTGTACCTGTATTGGTTCTTGTGTATGATCCTCACGGATGTTATATCCACTGTACCTGTATTGGTTCTTGTGTATGATCCTCACGGATGTTATATCCACTGTACCTGTATTGGTTCTTGTGTATGATCCTCACGGATGTTATATCCACTGTACCTGTATTGGTTCTTGTATATGATCCTCACGGATGTTATATCCACTGTACCTGTATTGCTTCTTGTGCATGATCCTCGCGGATGTTTATATCCACTGTACCTGTATTGGTTCTTGTGTATGATCCTCACGGATGTTTATATCCACTGTACCTGTATTGGTTCTTGTGCATGATCCTCGCGGATGTTTATATCCACTGTACCTGTATTGGTTCTTGTGTATGATCCTCACGGATGTTATATCCACTGTACCTGTATTGGTTCTTGTGTATGATCCTCACGGATGTTATATCCACTGTACCTGTATTGGTTCTTGTGTATGATCCTCACGGATGTTATATCCACTGTACCTGTATTGGTTCTTGTGCATGATCCTCGCGGATGTTTATATATCCACTGTACCTGTATTGGTTCTTGTGCATGATCCTCACGGATGTTTATATCCACTGTACCTGTATTGGTTCTTGTGTATGATCCTCACGGATGTTTATATATCCACTGTACCTGTATTGGTTCTTGTGCATGATCCTCACGGATGTTTATATCCACTGTACCTGTATTGGTTCTTGTGCATGATCCTCATGGATGTTTTGGTGTAAACAGTATTTAATCCATATAATTCATAAAGTAATTACAACATAATAACAAGTTATGGTATGGAGTGGATTCGACAGCAAGCTGATAGCTTATATGTGTCGTCTCCGATTACGATGTGACCGAGCCCACGTCGTGAGTATGCTTGAATTAAGTGCGATGTATTTCAGACAATTTGGTGCTCACAGTTGGCGTTTATTTAGTTTTTGTCTCGCATCAACTCACGCGGTGGGCTCGTTCGATAGGTGTGTCGAAATTGAGTTTTATGGAACAAACGGTTTAAGTGAGACTAAGAGTTGGTATTGATAATAGTTGGTGTTAGACAAATTAATATCAGGTCAGTGGGAGAAAAGGGCAGAATAGTAATGTTTCAGATAGAGGAGAATTTAAAGATATGTGGAAAATCTGATGTATAGACAGAATTATTTTGAGGAGCTGACTTTTAGCATCTGAGCCGACGACGCACCACGGTAACAGTTCACAATGAATTCGAACGCGAAATGTTTTCTTATGTGGTCAGGTTATAAACTAAGCTAGCTCATTATTGCATATCTTCCGATTTTATTTGGTTATTGTGCGTGTGTGTGGTTTAACGAACGAGTCCTCGGGGTCATTACTGATTGAATTTGAATCGTTTGGTTCTTAGGATATACTTTTGTACTTCTCTGAAAATGGTTATATTATCGTCATGTAAGAGTTCAGTGGAACCACGGAGTAGCACCTCGGTTGTAATGTTGCAAAGGCCAGACACTGTGGTTAGTAATGAAGATCTTTGTGAGTCGTATCTTTCGCATTCGAGTAAATAATGATCGGTATCCTCTAGCTCACCGCAAGCGCACATGGGTTGGTCAGAAACAAAATTTGAATAGGTGTGGTAATTTAAGTGGCTACAGTGCAGTCTAAGTCGAGAGTGCAAAACCTGCGCATCGCGTGTGTAGGCATAATAAAACCATTGTTCATGTTAGAATTCAATGACTTTGAGAATGTCACTATTGAATCCATGGCAATCCTGCTTGTGTCAAGGTTATTCCACAAGGTGGTTGTCGAGGGAAGGAAGGATCTTCTGTGATATTCATTATCGAAAACTGGAACCATGAAACAATTGCCTTGTCTGGTGACACGTCCCGATATCTGACTGTGAGTTGGAGGTACTAAAGTTCTTAGATATATTGGTGCCTGGCCATACACCATCTTGTAGAATAGCTTCAGTTTGTATTTTTCACGTCGTGATTTTAAAGTTTCCCAACCAGTTTCTGCTAGGAGTGTCGACTTACTGACAGACCTAGTGGCACCCGTTACGATGCGAGCTGCTTCATACTGTATATTTTCAATAGCATCAGATTCCTGTTGCACACAACCATCCCACACTACACAAGAATATTCAAGAACTGATCGAATCAGAGTGAAGTAACATTTTTCAAGACTAGCTCTGTCAAGATAAAATCGATATTTTCTTAGTAGGGAAATACGTTTCCAGGCAGTATTCGTCATTTCATTGATGTGTGGACCCCAGCAACCATCTTTACTCAAAATAACACCGAGGTGCTTGTGTGAATTGACTTCCTTAATGGGCTGTTGATTCATAGTCAGAGTTGGGTGGCTTAGAGTATTGCGTTTTCGAGTACACGTTAATGCCTCTGTCTTAAGTTCATTGAATTTAACGAGCCATGTGGAGGACCATTCTTCAAGTCGTATAATATCATGTTGCATCATAATTCCCCCAGTGTTAGGGTCATCAGTTGACAGCGCAATCGAAGTGTCGTCGGCAAAAAGACGAATATTACATGTCATGTTGTCAACAATGTCGTTAATAAACACAAGAAATAGGATAGGACCCAATACCGACCCATGGGGCACTCCTGCAGTTATTTTTCCCCACGTTGATTGGCCAGAGCGTAGTATTACACGCTGTTGGCGATCGGAAAGGTATGATTTGAACCAACAGAGCATATTATCGCGAATTCCTATTGCATGAAGTTTAAAAAGTAGACCCTCGTGCCAGACTTTATCAAACGCTTTACTCATGTCAAAAAATACTAATCGAATGTCGCGCCCTTCGTCCAAAGATTTACTAATTTTGTCAAATATGTCACATAGTTGATAGGCAGTTGAGTCTGTTTTAACACTTTACCCAACAAAACGGCCAAATAAAGCTTCAACAGCCTAAAATATCTTCGGTCTGTCTCAATAGAACCATACAAATATGGATATCATTGGAACCGGCTCATTGACCACATTGTGATGGCTACAGTTATGCCCTGTGCCAATGCATTCTCTTATATATGCGAGTCGACCATAGAGAATTTTTTTAACACTTTTTACCATTTTTTCTTACATTCTTTAACAATTTTATAATTTTTAATGTGTTAAGCCAATGCATTCTCAAATTTCTCTTATATATGCGAGGCGACCTATGGTCGACTCGCATATATAAGAGAATGCATTGGCACAGGGCCCTTCTGTTGGGTAAAGGGTTAACAATCGGATTGGGAATTTAGGACGAGGTGTTGGATGTTAAGTTATCCAGCGCTGTTGTTTGGTTGCACACACTATCCTCCTCAAGTTCATTCCAATATAGGATAGTCCTTGGATGGAAAGTATGTTCAAATTCTAGGGATTTCGGGGTAATCATTTCGCCTTTATGATCTCGAATGGCCTTGAGTTGTTACACTCGTATTTATCCACTATATTGGATGTTTTGTGGACTTCGAACTTTCGAGCGAATATGCTCCTGCCACTGGTGACCTTTGGTTGTAATAGTCCTTTAGACTCCGTAGCTGGGACAAGTCCATTCATTATCTTACCAAACAGTTTTCGTCTCTGGTCTGTCCTTCGGTCTTGTAAGGATTCTAGATGATGGTGATGTATTATCTCTGGCATAGCCCCTTATTATCTCGAGACGCGTCGTAGTCGCCAGTGATGAATCTAGCTGTTCTCTCTCTCTCTCTCTCTCTCTCTCTCTCTCTCTCGATGTCAATATCCTTCTTGTCCCACCGAAAAAGAACATTTTGACGGACTATTAAAATTTGTCGATTTTGGTTTTCTGATTCAAGATATATCTTTACTTTCAGTTATCTGATTGTTTTTAATTCAACTGAATCTCTTCACATTTGGTACATGGTTCAAATTTCGGAATGCAAAGGACAAGTTTGAAATTGGTCACGGTCCAATGAATTTTGTCAGAGTTAAAAAAGCCACCTTTTCGGGGGGCACGTGGTCAGCGACCTTTTATTTAGATATGGATCCCAAACAACGGCCGCGGATTCCAGTTTTGGTCTCAATAAAGTTTCGTATGTTATTCTTTTGCATTTTAACGGGGCTCGTCGTAAGTTTCTGCGAAGGAATCCAAGTTTTGAATTTTCTTTGTTTGTCATTTTGTTTATATGGGCTGTCACAGTGTCCATTTCTTTTGATATTACCAATCCTATGTAAATACCGGTGTCTGTCACTTGTAGTATTCGGCTGGTTAGTTCGTTGGTGTAAGATGACATTGTATCTTGTAGTATTCGGCTGGTTAGTTCGTTGGTGTAAGATGACATTGTCACTTGTAGTATTCGGCTGGTTAGTTCGTTGGTGTAAGATGACATTGTATCTTGTAGTATTCGGCTGGTTAGTTCGTTGGTGTATGATTACATTGTCACTTGTAGTATTCGGCTGGTTAGTTCGTTGGTGCATGATGACATTGACTTTGTTGACATTATGTAGAATTTTAGCGCACGCCCCATTTTGTTGCCCAATTCTCCAGGTTGTGTAGGTCTTTTTGTAATGATACTTGGTCGTCGATGGTGAATATATTTTTGTCTATCAAGCAGTCGTCCGCGAAAAGAGGTACTTGTGCGTTGAAACACTCCGGGTGGGGGGGGGGGGTCATTTACATGTATATGGCACAGAAATAGTGCATGGTGGTCCCAACACTGATGATTTCCCTTCAATAACGACTCTTGATTTATATCTCTTGTCAGGAAGTTCTTTAGCCAATCTGAGATGCACGCCGCGTATGATTATCGGTGCCGCAATGTTTGCAAGGAGTTTTGTATGTGCATGGCACGGTACAAAAGCCTTTGCGAAGCCTAGGATTTCCATAAGTACGTCTGTTTGTATTTCTTTATCGAAGGATGTCAGTATATCGGTAGTTGTTGTAGGAAGTTGAGTACGCAAGAGTCATGATGATTGACCCTTCTTGAACCATGGATTTAGGAGGTAAGGATGTTTTGTTCCTCCAGATGGTTGAGTACATGACGACATAGTATGTTTGTTCTCCATGTTTTTGCAACAGACTGATGTTAATGAAACTGGTCGGTATAGTTTTCAGCTAGGTGGATATTTCATTCTTTTCTTTTTTTGTATACTGGTGCAATGCTGGCACTTAGCCTGTCCTCATATAGGTCTCCACTCTCTAGTTGTCGGGATGATTGTAGTAAGTCCAGGTGTTATATGGCTATACGGTGCAAGTTTTCAGGACAATATTAATTTTGCGATACCGTCCGGGCCCGGAGCCTTACCTCGCTTGACGTCTTTTAGTAATTTTGTCACCTCTTTCTAACAGATCCTTCATGTTGGTGAAGTTTCAAATCAGGTTTGGTATATTGTCGTCTTTTTTTTTATTTGGTGAAGACTGATTGGAACTGTTCCTCGAGTATCTCAGCTTTACCCACAACGTCCTCCGTAAGATGGCCTCCTTTCTTCAGTGAGGGGTGGGACTCCCAATGTTTCCTTGACTTAATGTATGACAAGAATGGTTTAGGGCCTTTCTTTTTAAATCCGCAGAGCATGCTGTTATATAGGTGTTTAAATTATGCGGATACATTTTCTACAGACTCTCTGAAACTGTTTGTACTTTTACCATGCATTCCTGTTATCTACTGGTACCACTCCACAGAAACTCTCTTAAGTCAATAAAGCTCTACTTCTAAAAGTGAAGTGAAACACTATGCTCGGGTGTTCAAACTCACATACCAAATAAATGTTCTCCATGAGGCATTTTGTATCTTTATCCCAATATTAAAATAAAATCAGAAATAGATATGGTTTATTGCTGCAGGGGTCACCACCGGTATTGATGTGACGAAGCAATAAATATGTAGTCATTCTTACTACTTTATGTGTTGATATTTAAAAAATGTTCATCACTAGTTGACATTTAGTGTAGAAAATATTTGACAGCAGAGTCTGTTCTTATGTTTTCTCCATTTGCTCCTTATCTTATATTATTTAAACTGTTTTATAGGAAGAATGACTCAGGAATCCTGAGTCAGGATACCTTTATAATTTGAATAAAACATAATTTTCAAAAATATTTGGAAATTCATGTACTGTGTCATTCGTTCGATGGTGATGAGTCTGATGAGATCCCCCCCCCCCCCCATGCATCTACATTTTCCGACCAACATGTTAACCACTGGGCCAAATAAATAAATATTCTGTGTTCTCAGGCACCTCCCTCATCATTACATTTTTTTTTTTAAAGCCTCGTCAAACTTTAAAACAAATATTTTCTGTTATAAATATTGGATTTGAACAACGAAATTGAATTTTTTTTCTGGAGTATGTTATTGAGATTTTGAGAAAAAAATAATAATAAAGAGCCTGTCTCTCTCATCTCAAAATTTAGATCTAATTCTCTGAAAAGACAGATATTTTATTTTAATGGCCCAGGATATATTTCTGTGGCTCGATAAAATCATCTCATTCTGGACCTTTATAAGTGATGTGATTGTTACATGGGGTTTGTAACTTTGTATCATATTTTCAAAGATTACTAACACATTTGTAAAGCTAAATTGAGTTATATAAATTATGGTCAGAACATGAGTACAAAATATTGAAAACAGTGACATTTAGACCAAGGCATTTATAGCTACTGTATGAGTATGGGAGGCCAAATTCACATTTAATAGCTAATTACGCCTAAGCATAATGCATTATGCGCGTAATTGGTTATTAAATGTGAATTTGGCCTCCCATATATGAGTTCATAGTACTTGAGTGGTTTCAAACAATGTTCACAGTGGTAGAAAGGCTAACAGTGGTTCAGTTTACAAACAAGTATGTTGTTGTTGTAACTTAGGGTTGGGACCATGAATATGCAGTAATGCCCTAAATAATCGACTCCTTAACCACAGCAGAACTATGGGTAATATTTGAGGATTTAGTCATAAATATGGCTTGTTGCCATTCATCGGAAAGCACTCACTTGAGCTTTCCGATTAATGGCAACAAGCCATATTTCCGACTAAATCCTGAAAAATTACCCATTATTCTGCTGTGGTTAAGGAGTCGATGATATAGGGCATTACTGTATATTTAATGATCCATAAACAGTTAAAGATTCCCTGTCTAATTTAACACCCCTAATTTTCTATTTCTTCAGTTTTCGGGGGTAAAAATATTTTATTTGAGTCGAGGAACACACCCTTCAAAGCTAAGAGTTATTCGATATTGATTTTTGAAATATAGCAAAAATTATACCGTAAATAGATACGGGAATGCATGGATAAGAGTTGGGAGCAGTGGCTTTGGCAGATTGGAAATGATTTTTGGAACAAAAGACGACAAAAATTATCTGCAGAAACAAATGTGACAGTATCTTGTTATAGTACATAGTATACTTATTCCCTGATTCAGTAATCATATTATAGTCATCAAAATAGACCAGTTATAAGTACCATGCTGATCACAAATGTAACAAGATGTTTGTTTACATTTGTGATGACACATGCTGGATAATTCCAGTTCGAACCAGGCATCACCATATATTGAATTTGAGGTGGAGAAAATAAATAGCTTTCAAAAATCAAATTTTTTAATACTCTGTGCGTTGAAAGGTGGGTTCCTCATCTCAAATCCAATATTTCCCCCCACCCCGTAGTCGAAGAAATAATAATTTAGGGGCATTAAATAGGGCAAGCCATCATGAATGATATAAATTTCAATCTTTCTGTATTTCAGGTTATTTGAAGATGACTTCCATGAACAATATGAGCTATCTGAACAATATGAGCTATCTGTGTGGATGGTCTGCTGAAAAGCCCATATTCGATACCATTCCAAGCAGACTGGAGTACTGGTCTAAAAGGACACCCAATAAAGCAGTGTGTATATTCTATGATGGTGCGGTACGCCTGGGATCAATAACATACTCCGAGCTTCTTAAAGAATGCAAAAAATTTGCATGTTCATTGAAAAAAGCTGGCATTAAAAAAGACGATTTTTTAGGAATTCTTCCATCAAATTCCGTTGAATATCTCATTGCGTGGTATGGCGGTTTGATGATTGGAGTTGTACCACTTACTTTATACTGGGAAAGCTCCGATATAACACAAGCTCAAAAGACAATTGATAGAGTGTCAGCAAAAGTGATTGTTCGAACGTATCATGATCAGATGGAAGAAGCATCTTGGAAAGAATTATTAAATATATGCGAGAGTTTAGAAATTATCATTTCCCTTGGTTGTGGTAATAACATTGGACCAATGTTCGACTTCAAATCATTTTGTGAGTATTCAAATGGAGAACTGGATGAATTTGACTGCGATCCGGAAGATATTGCTGTTATTTTACAGTCATCCGGAACAACTGGTGAACCTAAACTTGTTGAGCATACACATAACTCATGGTTGCGAATGTTTGAAGCCATGTCACGAGATTATCCAAAAGGAACACTTGATGTATTGGTAAGTGCGGCATCGTTTGGATGGATAGTCGGAAGTCCGGCGCTTGAGCTGATCACTGGAGGAACGCGAGTAACAAATCGACAAGGTAAACATCTCTCAGCAGCCGAAAACTTTTTCACGATAATTGAAAATGAGAAATGTACGGCAGCAATTACACCTGTGAGCATGCTAAATGCGATTTCGTTGATGGACGAGATTCCAAAATTCCCATCATGCCTCAGATGTATCATTACAGGTGGTGCCATCATGAAAAAGAGTTACTCCATCATGCTTGATCAAGTTGAATGGTTTGTTGTGTTGTATGGAAGTTTAGAGTGTGGCTTTGCTTCGAACGATTACATTACAAAGCCAAGAATGATTGAAAATAACACAGCTGGTTATCCGAATTCTGGTGTGGAGGTAAAAATTGTTGACGATAGTGGAAAAATCGTCAAGAGAGGAACCACAGGCCATGTATATACACGTTCAATCTTTATGTTTAGTGAATATCATCACAATAAGAAACTTACTCAATCTTCAAAGCAATCAAATGGTTGGTATAATATGCAAGACATTGGTTTTGTGTCGACTGGTGGTAAGTTGTATATAAAAGGACGAGCTGGTGATCAGATCATGAGAGGAGAAGTATATGTCTATTGTTCTGATGCCGAAAATACGTTGAGACATCTGCCCGGAGTAGCAGACGTTGCAGTTACTGCAGTGCCTGATCCAATCATGAATGAGGAGGTTTATGCATTCGTTATCCCGAAAACAGACTCTGGATTGACCAACGAGAAAGTAAAAGAGCTTGTTTCAACAATGAAAGTAGAGAAGACATTTTATGCTCCAAAATATTTTGAAGTTGTAGAAAAGTTTCCATTCAATGCCAATGGCAAACTTGACAGAAAGCTATTGACAAAAATAGCAGTGGAAAATTTGAAAGAAGAGAATAACAACAAATGAATGCTACAGTAATGCTCTAAATAATCGACTCCTTAACCACAGCAGAATTATGGGTAACTTTTCAGGATTTAGTCGGAAATATGGCTTGTTGCCATTCATAGGAAAGCTCTCAGTGAGAGCTTTCCGATTAATGGCAACAAGCCATATTTCCGACTAAATCCTGAAAAGTTACCCATAATTCTGCTGTGGTTAAGGAGTTGATAATTTAGAGCATTACTGAACAAGGCCACTAATCATCGATTGTTTAGTGAGATAATCATTCTTGACAACATTAGCTTAGGAGATGACCTTCATATCATTTAACATGCGTGTGTTAACACTTTAATGATGGGAGCTGTGCTGGTGCAGCATTAAAGATCATGTGCCATTGCATTATCTTACATATGCGAGTCTCTCATATGGAGCCTCGCATATATAAGAGAATGTACTGGCTTACAAGGTCAAGGCAAATATTGTAAGGCCAATGTATTCTCTTATTTATGGTAGGCTCCATATGGGAGACTCGCATATTTAAGAGAGTGCATTGGCACAGGGTTTTCACAAAATTTCAGGAAGCTCCAGTCATGGAAGTGTTAAAACCACAGGTCCCCTGGTGCGACAACCCCACCACGAGTATCCACCTTAATACAAGGTTTGTATCTATCAGACCTGTATTGAGCATAGACTCACTTGCGATCAAAATTCATCAAAATCCCCTGTGCTTGGGAAAATGCCACATAACCATTTCTTTAGACCATATTCATACCTTTAATTTGATGTATCTGCTGCATCGATATGTGGAAGAGCATCAACTATATATATGAATATGTGCACACTTTCAAAACCGCACAAACCCTTGAATAGATTCCCCATCAAAGCACAGCTGGCACTGCAGAATTCCACTTGTCACAATGATTCACCATGTGTGGTCCTGTCTGTGCGACCTCAACAGAGTAAATTCTGCAGTGCTTTATGTACTATGCTATATTTGACGGGAATCTGTTCAGGGATTTGACTGATTTAGAAAGTGTGCACCTATTCTTATATATCTTTGGTGATCTTCAACTTAGCGATGCGGGAGATACATCAAATTGAAGGTGCTAATATGGTCTAAAGAACTGGGTTTGTGGCATTATCTCATGCACAGGGGATTTTGATGAATTTTGTTTGCACATGAGTCTATGCTCTATATTGGTCGGATAGATACAAACCTTGTATTAATGTGGATACTTGTGGTGGGGTTGTCGCATCAGGGGACCTGTGGGGTTAACAAACTTATCACATTCCCTGGAATTCATATTTATTTACGTAAATTTAAACACTATTCATTATTATAGCTCAAAAATAGACATTGAGAATTATGTTGCCATAAAAGAGGGTGATGGTCATCTCATAAGTTATGTTACCGTAGATAGATAAGCGCTGCCTGACCTGTGATCAATGGTACTGCAAAACTAGTTACAGATGATCTGATGAAGTGAGATGAAATACATGTACATGCATAATCATATTTAATAGAAACGTATTTTTTTTATAATTTTAAGTGGTTTATTCATAACCAGAAAACATGTACATGAATAATAATATTAAAAACCTTTTTATTCATGATTTTTAATTATTTACTGGTGAGCACATGCTACTGTTAACCCTTTACCCAACAGAATGGCCCTGTGCCAATGCATTCTCTTATATATGCGAGTCGACCATAGGTCGCCTCGCATATATAAGAGAATGCATTGGCTTAACACATTAAAAATTATAAAATTGTTAAAGAATGTAAGAAAAAATGATAAAAAGTGTTAAAAAAAGATTTTTTTTAGGCCAATGCATTCTCTTATATATGTGAGGCGACCTATGGTCGACTCGCATATATAAGAGAATGCATTGGCACAGGGCATAACTGTAACTATCACAATGTGGTCAAGGAGCCGGTTCCAATGATATCCATATTTGTATGGTTCTATTGAGACAGACCGAAGATATTTTAGGCTGTTGAAGCTTTATTTGGCCGGTTTTGGGCGGTTTGTTGGGTAAAGGGTTAATACATGTACAAATTACCCAAGTTTCATCTCATAATTCACACAGGTGCATTTATGTTACTTTTGTGATCACCACAGGCCCCTGGGGAAAATACCAGATATACCAATATACAATACTATATATTTCAATGTGTCTTATTAGTATTAAACAAAGGGAAGTCGAGATATTGTATCGAAAGCTAGCGGCTGTAAGCCTGGGTGTGATTATACACCAATACCAATTAAATTATTATGATGACAAATGACAAACTTGCAAATTCCTTGTACGATATGTCAAATTCGCTTTAATTGACTCCGTCAATTTTTATATCAAACAAAAGGAAATTATATGGCCTATTATACACTGGGGATATTTTGGCTGAGTTGACATTTTTTTTAGAATTATTGAGGATTTTAGACAGACACCCAGATTTACGACCCGTTTTACCACCAAATATCCATTAGATTTTGCAAGTTTTCGGTATGATATCTTGAGTCAGCTTTCTTTGCTCTTGTTGAGTTATATGTCAAAAGATAGAGAGTTTCATTAACTATAAGATAGATTGGGTGATATCTTGGGTGAGATGTCTAATTTCGAGAATTTAGTATGGATATAGAAGTTGGTGTATTTCTGTAAAAAATCGGACTAGTGAGCCTGGTATAATATATATTGGCATATCTGTTATTTTTCCCCGGGGGCCTGTGGTGATCGCCAAAGGATGCCGGTTGATTTCACTATCATAATTGAGATGACTAATACCAAGTAAGGTCCCATTTATTCACACAACATAAATATGTAACAAATTAGGTGGCTGTTATTTTATACAATGGAATCTATATATAAAATGTGAAGTTTTATAAATTATGTTTATATACATATCCCTGAACAAATAACATCTCTAAATATTATTCATTGAAAGCAATTGTATATTATTGTCTACAATTATAGTTACAAATATTTTAAAACTACTAATGCTAAAATATGTTGTAAATATGTTTACATCTAACAGTACATTTAATACAAATATTCAACAAAGATCACATTTTACAAAAAATTATTAATTCCATTTATTATATTAACCCTTTCAGTGCCAAGTCCGATTGTTGTATCAACCCATATTTCCTTGATCATTTTTCAAATTTATTGATTATAATAATGTGATACATTGATTTTTGGCCGAATGACCCCAAAATTCCTCGTTCCCATCTACATTCCAATTTCAACAGCCATGACAAATTTCATGATGATCAGACTAAAGGTACGACCTGTAGCCCATGCTAAAGGATTTAGTCATACAAAGAGTAAAATCCAAGATGGCTGCTGGTGGCCATGTTTTTTGGCCGAATGACCCCAATATGACTCGTTCATGTCATTGTTAACACCCATGACACATTTTATGATGATCCGACCAACGATACGACATGTAGGCCGTGCCAAAGAATTTAGTCATACAAAGAGTAAGTCTAAGATGGCTGCCGACGGCCATGTTTTTTGGCCGAATGACCCCAAAATTGATTGATTGATTGATTGATTGATTGATTGGGGTTTAACGTCGTTTTAGCAAAAAAAGCCATATCACGACGAGAAGAAACAGATTATCAAAATCAAGTGAAGCAACTGTGAATAGAAATGACAGTGAATTAAACTAAAATGAAACAAAATATATACAATTTAAAAACACCCAAATCAGAGCGGGGGTGCTCGATTGGGGTCAGAAACATTAAGATACTGACCATAGTGTAAACACATATAAAACAAAATATCAAGAATAGATAGTAATACTGTTTTGCAAAATATATTTATATTTAAAATACTGATTTGTAGTTCATTATTGAGACTATCTTCCATAATAGAAAATATTATGTATATCACAAATTTTTTTTTGGTTCAGAATAAGAACTTGCATGACATGCATGCCAGACTATAAACATACAGTGAATATTCAATGAATATATTTGATAGGTGCTGAAATAAAACAATGAATTTGAAGTCAACAAGTATTGTATTTCATTGTAATTACAATGAACAGTTCTAAAACTTGTAAATATTGATTGATTATTACAGTAGGTGTGAGACATCAATGGCAGATATAAATTTTAAAACACATTTGGGTCTTTTTAAAAGATCCTGCATGCTTGTAGCATGTAAGTACCTGGCTCGGGTTGGAGTATTTTCAGTACATTCAATTAAAATATGTTTGACTGTTAAAAGGGGGTTTCCGCTGCATGTACATACAGGAGGAGTCTCCTTCAGAATAAGATATTTATGAGTCAGACGAGTATGTCCAATTCTAAGTCTTGTAATTATAACGTCATTATGACGAGGGGAGATCTGGTTATGATTTGTATTAACTGTTGAGATGATATCTCTTAATTTATTTGATGGGAGTGAGTCCCACCTTTCTTGCCATTTTGAGTGTATATGATTACGAATTTGTGGTTTTAAATCACTGTGTGGTAAGTTCATATTTTCTATAGGGAAAGTCAAGGCCTGTTTAGCTGCCTTGTCCACCTTTTCGTTTCCCGGGATACCCATATGGCTAGGTATCCAGTAGAATAAAACGTCGAATCTATGTTTGGACATGATATTGTATTTCTCAGTAACTTTATGTATAATTGGATGATCAATCCGATGATTCTGCATAGCCAAAAGACAAGAAAGGGAGTCTGAACAAATTATTGATTTCCTTTTATCGTGTTGATGAATATATTCAAGTGCTTTTAAAAGAGCAATAGCTTCAGCACTAAATATGGATGTGTGGTCAGGAAGACGGGATTGTATACAGTCATGTTTACAAATGACAGCAGCAGATACCTTTTCAGCTTCCTTAGAACCATCAGTATTAACGTAAGTATAGTCTTGATGACTATTCCGGAATTCATTAAAATGTTGTTGGTATATGATGGGACTTGTTTCCTTTTTCTTCAAACTATGTAATTCGGAATGAACTACGGGTCGTTTTGAGAGCCACGGAGGTGCTCTTGGTAATTTGTATTGAGCTACATCTATAAAATCGATACCTGTATTTTGTATGTGCTCTTCCATTCGTACGCCAAATGGTTGAGCAATTGTTGGTCGTTTTTTGAATTGGGAGACAAAGCATGGTCTGAATACACAATCATATGCTGGGTTAGATTTATTGGCTGCTAGCTGAGCAGTATATTGAAGACTAAGCTTCAAACGACGATCATGTAATGATGGTTCATTTGCTTCCATGTATAAACTCTCTACAGGAGAGGTACGAAAAGCCCCAAGACACAAACGGAGACCTTGATGATGGATAGTATCCAGTTTTTTGAGGTATGATTTACATGAAGAGGCATACACTATTGACCCGTAGTCAAGTTTTGAACGTATGAGTGATCTATATAAATGTATCAGAACAGTGAAGTCAGAACCCCATGAATTGTTAGATAAAACTTTCAACAAATTGAGAGTTCTGAGACAACGAGTCTTCAGATCCTCAATGTGTGACCTAAATGTAAGTCTCCGGTCAAAAATGAGACCCAGAAATTTTGTTTCATCAACAACGACAAGTTGGTCCTTATCAAGTTTTAAAACAGGATGGTCATGTTGTTTACGTTTCCTACAAAAGTGCACACACTTTGTTTTGGATATTGAAAATTTAAAACCATTTCTTTTTGACCAATCAGTAAGTTTGTTAAGGCATAGCTGTAGTTGTCTTTCTATAGTTGCCATATGCTTGCTGCTATAGCATATTACAAAATCATCTACATATAGTGATCCTAGAACATCCTTTGGGAGTGTTTTAACAATACTGTTGATCTTGATACTAAAAAGGGTTACAGAGAGTATACTTCCCTGTGGAACCCCCATCTCTTGGATAAAAGGATCCGATAGTGTAGATCCAACTTTAACTTTGAAGGTTCTATCCTTCAAGAAATTGAGAATAAAACCAGGCAGTCTGCCCCTAAGACCCATATCAGATAGGTCTTTCAAAATTCCATACTTCCAAGTGGTGTCATATGCTTTTTCTAAGTCGAAAAACACTGCGACTGCATGTTGTTGTTTTATGAAAGCTTCACGTATATATGTTTCTAGGCGCACAAGGTGGTCGAGTGTGCTTCTATGCTTTCTGAAACCACATTGCAAGTTTGAAATTAAATTATTTGTTTCTAAAAACCAGACCAGTCGATTATTCACCATCCGTTCCATTGTCTTACAAACACAGCTTGTAAGAGCAATGGGTCGATAATTCGTAGGATTTGTATGATCTTTTCCTGCTTTTGGAATCGGTATAACATTTGCTTGTTTCCAAATGGTTGGGAAATTTCCAGATTCCCAGATCGTGTTAAAAATCTTCAACAGGGCAGCTTTGGAAGCATTTGGTAAATGTTTCAGTAATTGATAGGGGATGTCATCCGGGCCTGCCACAGTATCATGCGATTGTGATAGTGAATCTTCCAATTCTATCAATGAAAACGGTTTATTGTAATCTTCAGCATTTGTAGACCTAAAATTCAATTTTGTTTTTTCCGCCGTTTTCTTATGTCGTTTAAAATCAGCAGTGTAATTATTTGCTGAAGAGTTTTTGCCCATGGTAGCACCCAATTTGTTAGCTATTTCTGGAATATCAGTGAATGAAGTAGTTCCCTCTAGGAGATGTTTAACTCCTTGTCTTGCGTTTTTTCCACGAATTTTTTTTATCATCTGCCAAACTTTTCTCGGGGGAGTTTTGTGATCTATATTATTGACGAATTTACGCCATGATGTTTTCTTCTTGTTACAGATGAGACGTTTGGTGACAGCTCGACACTGTCTCATATTATTTAAATTTGACAGACAGGGAAAACGACGGTATTGTCGTTCTGCTCTCTTTCTGTGATGAATGGATTGTTTAATATCCTCATCAAACCATGGCTTACGTTTAAATGAATTTGTCGAGGATTTTGGTATTGTTTCTTCAGCAATACTAGTAAGTATATCATTGAAAGTAGCAATCTGATTGACTGTATTTGCGAAGGCATCAGAGATAATTCTTTCTTCACATCTTTGTTGGAATAATGTCCAATCTGCTTTATTAAATTTCCAATATTGGTGAGGGTCGTGTTCTGGTTGCTTACTTTCAATGATAATAGGAAAGTGATCACTACTGTGTAGATCGCTGCAGATATTCCAGTCAAAATCTGCGAAGATCTCACCTTGAGATAGGGTAAGGTCTATGGCAGTGTATGATCCGTTTCCTGAATGTATGAAGGTTGGATTTCCGTCATTAAAAATGCATAGCTGTTGATGGCCTAAAAAAATTTCAACAATATTACCTTGTGTATCTGTATGGATACAAGAGTCATCCCAAAGTGAGTTATGCGCATTGAAATCTCCTAGTAAAATATATGGTGAAGGAAGTTGGGATGTGAGGTTTATAAAATCTTGTTCTGTAGGAGATGACTTTGGAGGTATATAAACTGAACAAACTGTGATAGTTTTGGATAGTGTAATTCTTAATGCAACTGCTTGGATATTTGTATTGAGTTGTACAGTGCTATGAATGATAGTATTTTTCACTAAGATACTTGAGCCACCTGTGGCCCTACCATCTGTTCCAACTGGACCATATTTTGAGTATATCTGATAATTTTTTAGGGATATAGAGTCTGTTTGTTTCAGGTGTGTTTCCTGAAGACAAATAACTGCAGGGTTGAACTCTTGAGTCAATAAGGCTACTTCTGAGTGATTATTTTTAAAACCTCGAACATTCCATTGTACGATTTTGTGAGCCATGATTATGGTGGGGTAATTTTTGTGATCTCCACCCCATTCCGAATCTTGATGTCGGGATCTGGTGGAGGTCTGGATGATTCTGGTTTGGATAGTCCAAGGGAGGGATTTATCTCCCCTGTGGATTGACTATCCATCATTTCAGTATCAGCTATCTCAATTTGGGATAGAGCACTGAATAGATTCCTTGTGCTAAGTGGGGTGAATTTTATTATGTCACCAGACATAGTTTCAAATTGGTCTTTGGACTTTTCAGTCTTACTCATCCTCTGGGAAGGAGGGTGGAGCTGTGGTGTACTTATAATTTCCTTCTTCTTACTTGGAGCAACAATTGGCTTGTTTTGATTAGTATTTGTTTTCTTCGGGACAAATCTTTTCAAGGGTGAGAAAGCTACTTTGTCTTGTTCTGTTATGTTTTCTGTCTGTGAACTTGAGGATGGTTTATAAATCATCTGATTTCTTGGGGCTATTTGCCGATAATTATTGATGGAGTCTGCTGGATTTGGATTTTGAACCCTTGTTATAGGGTGATAGGAAACAGTTGTTTGTGCATAGGAATCTTTTGAGTTTTTCATTGTAATTGATTTTATTATTTGTGAGAATGATTTACTTGTTTCTAATGTATTTGTAGTATTCTTAGCTATAACAATATTCCGAGCTTCTGGGAATGATACATTCTGTAGGGTTTTAACTTTTTGGATTTCAAACTCTTCGAGCCATTTTGGACACTTTCTATATGATGCAATATGATCTTCTGAACAGTTGACGCATTTTGGCTTTTGTGAGCACTGTTCGTCACCAATTGTGTGTTTGTCTTCACCACATCTAAGGCATGTTTCTTGTCGTCTGCATTGATTTTGACCATGGCCATATCTCTGACACTTGAAACATCTTAACGGGTTTGGAATGAAAGGGGAAACTTTCATTTTCATATATCCTACTATAATTGAGTCAGGTGGAGTGGTGTGGTCAAATGTCAGAAGATACGATCCAAGGGGGATGATTTTATCGCCCTCCTTCCTCGTGAACCTTCTCACACTTGTCACTTCTTGGGTTTTAAGACCTTCTAAAATTTCACTCTCTGGAACACCATCTAAATCCCTTGTTCTTATTAAGCCCTTGGAGCTATTTAAAGCCGAATGTAAAGTCACAGTAACAGGAACATCAGCCAGTGATGTCACATTCAGAAGATTATCAACTTGTGTTTTCTTGATTGATTCTAGTAAAAGGCTACCATTTCTTAATTTCTTAATAGAGTTTATTTCACCAGCAAGACCTCTAAGACCCTTATCAATTACGAAAGGAGATAATTTCAAAGGGGAATCATCTTTAGATTTCAAAACTAGAAATTTTTTATATGGAATTGATGTTTTATTGACTGGTAGAAATTCTTCAAGTGGGAGTGTTCTCCTTCTTTTCAATGGTATTTGGTTTGTTTGAGTTGAATTAATCATGTTATGTAGTATTATTATTCGGTGTACTGGGACTGCCAACCGCCACGGATTACCCTTATATCAACGGGCCAACGCAGAGCCTGGTAGTTATTCGTCAGGTTGTGTTGAGCAGTTACCGGTTCACTATACTGTCACAGTTTGAACCACATATGCAACTTCAAACCGATCGATTGACTCGTTGAGCCACCGCCTTCTGAGGAGTGAAATAATGTCAAGATATAAACCCCACAAAATTCAGCACAACAGCCATGAAATCATTACAATCCATACTGGGTCGAAAAAAAAGACATTTCTCTCCTCAGGGCATGTCATGACAAGAGCCGATCAGTCAAGCCGAGCCAACTTGACCGCCTGTCTAGAGTGAATCCTGGGCCAAAGGAGCGTGTTGCAGGAACAGATTCCGCAGGAAATGTCCCACTCAACTCACCAGGACCCCATTTTCCACTCGCACAGGTCGCACCTCACGGCAAACGAGGCGCCACATTAGGGGATTCCTACCCCTCGCAGTGGTGCGGTAGGCCTATTCTACCCCGGGCCCACACAGGGTGACCCCAAAATGACTCGTTCCCATCTACATGTCAATGTTAACATCCATGACAAATTTCATGATGATCAGACCAAAGGTACGACCTGTAACCCGTGCTAATGGATTGAATTTTGCAATCCAAGATGGCTGCTGGGGGCCATGTTATTTGTCCGAATGATCCCAAAATGACTCGTTCCCATCTACATTCCAATTTCAACAGCCATGACAAATTTTATGATGATCAGACTAAAGAGACGACCTGTAGCCCGTGCTAAAGGATTTAGTCATACAAAGAGTAAGTCTAAGATGGCTGCCGGCGGCCATGTTTTTTTGGCCTAATGACCCCAAAATTACTCGTTCCCATCTACATGTCAATGTTAACATCCATGAAATGTTTTATGATGATCCGACCAAAGGTACGACCTGTAGGCCGTGCCAAAGAATTTATTCATGCAAAGAGTAAAATCTAAGATGGCTGCCGAACAACCCCAAAATTACTCGTTCCCATCTACATGTCAATATTAACATCCATGACAAATTTCATTATGATCAGAAGAACAGTACGACCTGTAGCCCGTGCTAATGGATTGAATATTGAAATCCAAGATGGCCACTGGCGGCCATGTTTTTTTCCCGAATGACCCCAAAATGACCCTTTCCCATCTACATGTCAATGTCAACAGCTATGCCAAATTTGATAATGATCCGACCAAAGGTACGACCTGTAGCCCGTGCTAGAGGAAATTGTTGACGCATCACACACGCACACACACACACACGGACGACAAAGCCATGGCAATAGCTCAAACTTTACAAAGTAAAGTTGAGCTAAAAACTAATCATATAAGAATGGCCTGTGCAAAAGATATGCTTGAGTATAAAACTCGCCATTGTATACACTAGATATTGAATTACCGTTATGTGGACTTTGTGCTAACACGGGCTGACCAATTTTGTATTATCTAATCAAAGAACATTTATCATAATGACATTGGCCATCCTCTACTCTAAACTAGAGTAGGTTCCTGTAGGTTCGGGGTTAAACCATTTGGGTTAATATGCGAGTCTCACATGGTATATATCTATTATATATTTTGAAAGATCTGTGTGTTTGTTTGTGTGTGTGTGTGTTTGAAATCGATGGACTCGAAAACGACTAAGCCAATTTCGATGAAATTTGGTATTTGGATGTGTTTTCGGCCGGAGACGAACATAGGCATATTTATTTGTCCGTGCGAGGTCAACTTTTCACGTGCGGAGGTCAAATCTGTTTTTACGCCGTTTTTGCGCTAATATATTTCAGTTCGGTGCTCACAAATCGATTCGATATAGCGCGAATAATAAATTGCCAGTCATATAATTTGCACGGTTAGAATCTGTGGCGTGTCCTCTTTCCAACGATATATAATATGTATGTATCCGTTTTAGTTATCTGCCTCAATTATTAGGTACAAGTGGTCCGATGCTTTTATCGGGATAAAATCAATGCGTAATTTCTATGACGTCGTCAGAGGTCATAAAGTTAGATTACGTTAACTCTCACCCTGCCGATGCATTTGACTGTGTCGCGTTAACTCATCACCGGCCGAGGTATCCGCAAATGACATTGGGCTATATATCTCGGAAACGGGTGTAGCTATCGACTTGAAATTTGGTATGTGAATGTATCTTTCCCCGGATACGAATTTGATCGGGTCGCCGAGCACGTGCGACACCAGCTTCGCGCATGCGCAGACCAGATCTAGGAAACGGGTGGAGCAATCGACTTGAAATTTGGTTTTTGAATAGCCCGGACGAAGTCGGGTCACCTTCTAGTAATATATACACTGGCTTACAAGGTAAAGGTAAATATTGTTAGGCCAATGCATTCCCTTATAGGCTATATTCGAGGCTATGCATGGGAGACTCGTAGGCCTATAAAATAATGCATTGTCACCGGGTTTTCGCAACATTTTAGGAATCATGGAAGGGTTAATTAATCACAAGACAATATGTACTGATCAAGTTCGAATGTAGGCCGGGTCGTTCAGTGTGCAGTCTATATGTACTTACAATGTATTGCACTTGGATGTCACCCTGCTAACCCTTTTCTGCTTCTATACAGGAAATATCTATGGTCAGCATGGGCTTATCCGAGCTAAATCATCTCTCAGTTGCAGTAGGGGTGGGGGGACGGCATCCGGGTTCCTGTATGTAAATAGTTGTGGCAATCTATTTCAGACTTGTATACCGTTTCTGATATATGATTTTACTGTTGTTACATTTTAACACAGATTTTCAATTGTTATGGGTGCTCTTACATTTGTTTCAGGGTAGCATTTATATCCTAGATAAAGTGTGTCGCGCTGGCGAATCATTCGTTAATTATTGTATTAACCCCCGAAGTATAGCTTACGTCAGTTGGATATATGGTCAAGTGCAGGTTTGTATATTCTCTAGTGCATTTCAGCTTGCTGAGCGCATGAATTATAATATTAATGGTATTTACAAGTATATGTAAATGTTTTGTTTAAGAGGGTGGTGTGGCAGTGTTAAAATATATTACATATGTGTGTGAATGTGGCAGAAAGCAATATGTGTGTGTCAGTAGAAAGTGTATATAGTATGTAAACATATAGTGTGAAAGTTGGAGCTGGTCTGATTAAGTTACCTCAGTTAAAAAGCCAACCCAAACAATTAAATACTTCTGCATGGTAACAGTAAAGTTCAATACTTATTCTATATACTTCTGTTTTCCCGCCACCATCCCACCTGCACCAGATTCTAACTTTTTATCCCTCTTTGAAATCTAGTGCCTGGCTGTTCTCTCTATCTAATATCTAGCCCCCAGAACATGTCCGGCGGTCATGTAGTTCGTAACAGTCGGTCTTGGAGAGTAGTAAGAATAAAAACCATCTCCATTATAACGATCTAAGATACAGGGAGTCCGGTGGCCAATTAAAAAAAAGTATGCTCACGCATATACAGGCACACGTGGATATAAATTTATATTATGCATGAGCATACTTTTTTTTAATTGGCCACCGGACACCATGCAAATTAAATATATATTGTATGTCTCCTCGTGAAACACGATATACATGCACCATTGTGTGGCGTAAATTTAATTGCCTAAAGCATGGGACGAACACATTGGATTTATTAGACCGTGCATGGGACGAACACATTGGATTTATTAGACCGTGCATGCCGTTGCATGGGACGAACACATTGGATTTATTAGACCGTGCATGGGACGAACACATTGGATTTATTAGACCGTGCATGGGACGAACACATTGGATTTATTAGACCGTGCATGGGACGAACACATTGGATTTATTAGACCGTGCATGGGACGAACACATTGGATTTATTAGACCGTGCATGCCGTTGCATATGGCCTCAACTACCACGATCAGCTGCACTTTTCGGTTGTAAGTCAACGACCGGTGCCCTTATAAAGTAAACTATCTGCATGTCCACATTGCATAACAGCACACTATGCCCATGCTATCGACATCTGCATCGATTTAAACTCGACATCATCTTATTGGAGCTCCACCGCCGGAACCATATAGAGAACTCATATATTCTCGCGCTGCCAGATCATGAGAAACTGTGTCAGAAACTCAGTGAGCTCGAAACCTTGACCTTTGTTTGCTTTAAACCTGCTTACTCGCTGTTGCATGCATATACATATTGTTAACATCATCTACATTGAATTCATTACTTCGGTTATTGCAAATTGTGGCCGTCGAATGTGATATTACAACGAGAATATATATATATATATATATTGTGATACCATCTCTATAAAAAGGTAAGCTCTATTACAAGTTAATTTACTTTTCAGTCACATGTCATTAAGACATTCATGTAATTTATGTATGGAATTGCGGTATAAAGCAGGTCTAGAAATTGCTATTCAATACATCAAGCCGGGCGTCGTAATTGGAACAAAAACGTGGCTCAATGGAATCCAACCGGGAAAGCCGAGTGTACAGTAATGCCCTAAATAATCGACTCCTTAACCACAGCAGAATTATGGGTAACTTTTCAGGATTTAGTCGGAAATATGGCTTGTTGCCATTCATCGGAAAACCATATTTCCGACTAAATCCTGAAAAGTTACCCATAATTCTGCTGTGGATAAGGAGTCGATTATTTAGGGCATTACTGAGTGTATATTTGTGACGCCATCAAGTTTTCAGAAATATATGTCCACCGGGGACGTCTGGCCGCTATATAAATGATCGCAGCATCAAAGCTGGGTGGGGGCGTATTCATCAAGTTAGCACACAGGAACAAACACCCTCAATGGAATTAACAGAATTGTGACTGACTGAAATTGGATCGGAGCTTTCTACATGCCGCATGTACTGAGAAGCGAGAGATGAAACACCTCGAACTGAACAGATCTCCGAAATCACTAGCAGACAATCAACACACAGATATAGTTATATCTGGAGATTTGAATTGCCCAGACATAAAAATAGACTTGGGAAATATGTTGATTAAACTAGGAGCTGCAGCTGGGAGCTGCGGAAAAAGATGCACAACAAAAACTAGTTGAAATATGTGTTGAACATGGCCTGATGCAGATGCAGAAAGTTCCCACCATAGGAGACAACCAACAGCAACTAGATCTTGTCATCACAAACAACACAAGATTGACAAGGCCACGAGCACAACACCCGGTATTTCTGGTCATAGTATTGTTATGACGGACTGCACCACAAAGCCATACCACACGAAGACAGTATAGAGCGAATTAATTATCTACGTATTCCAAAAAGCAAAGTGGAACGAGATCGCTTATGATATCACTCAATTAGCTGGAGATGACCAAACAACTTCATATGACCTATGGCCTATGGGAAACCTTCAAAACCGGAATAATGAAGTCAGTTGACAAACACACACCCCTACTGAGAGGTAGAAATCAAAAGCAACTACCATGGGTGACAAAGAAGTTGCAGGAACTCGGTGCACCCGTTAGAGATGCCGCCTTTACCACGGGGGGGGGGAATCACATGGTTTCGAAGTTGGCGAGTACCACGCATTCAAAATATGCAAACCCACCAAATCATAATATACGAGAAACTGACACAAAACATAGCAGTTTGACTGTTACGAGCATATGCTGGTTTATTTTTTTAAACAAGTTGATACCTTATTTGTTCGGAAATACTTACATGTAGTGGTTTTCTATATAACATTCTGACCAAAGTTGCCAGTCGGATGTACGTGGAATACACCAGTCCATAAATCTTGGAAAATCTTTCGACTGACAACTTTGGTCAGAATGTTAGAGCAAACAAATGTGAATTTGGAATAAATGAGGTATCAGCTTATTTGAAAGATAGTATAGCATCTGCTCGTAGCTGTCAAAATACTATGTAATATGTCATAGTTTATTACCCTTTTTCCTCGGTTCTGGTCGCGATTTAGATCGCCTCGACCATTTTGAACGCGTGATACTCGATCATCAACTCGAAACCACGTGATTCCCCACCGTGTTTACAAACGGGCCAATATATCAAAGGATTAACAGGAATATGATAAGTACAAATAGTTCCAGAGTCTGTAGAAAAGTTATCCGCAGTATTGAAACATCCACACAACAGCATGCTCAGCGGATTTGAAAAGAAGGTCCCTAAACCATTCTGGTCATCCATTTACATGAAGTCAAAGAAGCAAGGAAACATTGGAGTCTCACCCTCACTGAAGAAAGGAGGCCACATAATGGAGGACGTTGTGGGTAAAGCTGATATACTCGAGGAACAATTCCAATCAGTCTTCACCAAATAAAAAAATGACGACAATATACCAAACCTGAGTTGAAACATCGACGTATGTTTGAAACTTCACCAATTACATCAAGAATCTGTATACATCAACATAGAAAGGGGTGACCAAATTACCAAAAGACGTCAAGCGAGGTAAAGCTCCGGACGGTATCCCAAAATTAATATTGTCCTGAAAACATTTCAAAACATGCACCGTGGCCATAGAACGCCTGGACTTATACTACAATCATCCCGACAACTAGAGAGTGGAGACCTATATATGAGGACAGGCTAAGTGCTAGCATCGCACCAGTATACAAAAAAAAGAAGGAAATATCCACCAAGCTGAAAACTATACCGACCAGTTTCATTTACATCAGTCTGTTGCAAAATCATGGAGAACAAACATACTATGTCGTCATGTACATGTCCTCAACCATCTGGAGGAACAAAACATCCTTACCTCCTAAAACCATGGTTCAAGAAGGGTCAATCATCGTGACTCATGCGTTACTCAACTTCCTACAACAACTACCGATATACTGACATCCTTCGATAAAGAAATACAAACAGACAGATGTACTTATATGAGTAGGGTTGTCTGTTCACCACAGGGGCCGCAGGCTCATATGACGCCGAATAAAGGCTCCCGACTGGAGCTCAGCTGGTAATTATATATAGAAAGATAATTCCACTGTACCTGTATTGGTTCTTGTGCATGATCCTCACGGATGTTTTAACCCTTTACCCAACAAACCGGCCAAAAACGGCCAAATAAAGCTGCAACAGCCTAAATTATCTTGGGTCTGTCTCAATAAAACCATAAAAATATGGATATCATTGGAACCGGCTCCTTGACCACATTGTGATAGTTACAGTTATGCCCTGTGCCAATGCATTCTCTTATATGTGCGAGTCGACCATAGGTCGCCTCGCATATATAAGAGAATGCATTGGCCTAAAACACTTTTTACCATTTTTTGTTACATTCTTTAACAAATTTATAATTTTTAATGTGTTAAGCCAATGCATTCTCTTATATATGCGAGGCGACCCATGGTCGACTCGCATATATAAGAGAATGCATTGGCACAGGGCCCTTCTGTTGGGTAAAGGGTTAACACTCGGATTGGGAATTTAGGACGAGGTGTTGGATGTTAAGTTATCCAGTGCTGTTGTTTGGTTGCGCACACTATCCTCCTCAAGTTTATTCAAATATAGGATAGGCCTTGGATGGAAAGTATGTTCAAATTCTACGGATTTCGCCGTTATGATCTCGAATGGCCTTGAGTTGTTAAGCTCGTATTTATCCACTTTTTGATGTTTTGTGGCCTTCGAAGTTTCGAGCGAATATACTCCTGCCACTGGCAGTGTTCGCGCTGTCGGTAGCCAAATTAGCCAATGGCTAATCTTTTTCGAATTTGGCTAATAAAAATTTCATTTGGCTAAACTTTTGGCTAAACTTTTTTTAACCCCAAATGGAGACTGAAAGCATGATTTTTTAGCAAGTGGGTTTTCGTTGTGAACGATCTAGTCCGAAAACATCGTAAGTGGAAATATATCGCCGACTGTACAAAGGGAAACCCGATCGCGGACAGTACAAAGGAAAACCCGTCACTCTGCACGAAACAGCAAAAGGTCATTGTTTTACATTTAATCCGCTAATCCTCCATTGTCTGTCTGGTCACTGGCAGGGCAGGGTTTATGAGCACCGATTGTAAGACAATAGCTTAATCAGCCAAATCTGAATCCCGACAGATATTTTGTGGCTATTTGTCGTCAATACCGATGCATTCAAAATAATATGCATGATTTTACGACAGATTGTAATTTGATAATGGCGTAACAATATTACGTAATTAGTTTCCAGATGTCACTTAGATATTTTCGCAAGGATAATTAATATTTAATGATTTAAAAAAAGATATTGATATAAAACAAAAAAATAATGACATTAAAAAGGACAATCCCGGGTTACCCCCCTCCCTCCCAAATCGTTCTTTCACATAAAGATTAATAAATGTTTAATAAATGATATATATATAAATATTTTTAATTCAAAATCAGTTAAATTATTGTGTATGTTACCTGTGTCTGTTAGATTTGACGTTTTAGTCATTAATTGTAAACCGACCAGAAAACGATGATTTAATTTGGCCATAGTTTTTTTTAATTTGACCAAAAAACATTTGGCTAAAGTTTTTTTCATTTGGCTAATATAATTTTCATTTGGCTAAACTTTTGGCTAAAGTTTTTTTCGGTCCAGCGCGAACACTGGCCACTGGTGACCTTTGGTTGTAATAGTCCTCTGGAGTCCGTAGCTGGGACAAGTCCATTCGTTAACTTATCAAACAGTTATTGTCTCTGGTCTGTCCTTCGATCTTGCAAGGATTTTAAATGATGGTGATGTATCATCTCTGGCATAGCCCCTTCATATCTCGAGACGTCGTAGTCGCCAGTGATGAATCTAGCTGTTGTCTCTCTCTCCCTCTCTCTCTCTCTCGATGATGTCAATATCCTTCTTGTCCCACCGAAAAAGAACATTTTGACGGACTATTAAATTAGCGGGTGTCCGTCCGTCCGCCCATCGTACGTATCAGCTCAAAACACAGGTTCGGTCGGCACATTTTGCCGTAGTCATGGCCCCTTTTCGACTTAAAATTTGTCGATGTTGGTTTCCTGATGATATCTATACTTTCAGTTATCTTATTGTTTTTAAATTCAACCGAATCTCTTGACATTTGGTACATGATTCAAATTTCGGAACGCAAATGACAAGTTTGAATTTGGTCACGGTCCATTGAATTTTGTCAGAGTTAAAAAGCCACCTTTTCGGGGAGGGGGCACGTGGTCAGCGACCTTTTATTTCGATATGGATCCCAAACAACGGCCGCGGATTCCAGTTTGGTCTCAATAAAGTTTCGTAGGTTATGCTTTTGCATTTTAACGGGGCTCGTCGTAAGTTTCTGCGATAGAATCCAAGTGTTGAATTTTCTTTGTTTGTCATTTTTTTTTATATGGGCTGTCAGTGTCCATTTCATGACTTTCGATATTATCAATCCGATGTAAATACCGGTGTCTGTCACTTGTAGTATTCGGCTGGTTAGTTCGTTGGTGTAAGATGACATTGTATCTTGTAGTATTCGGCTGGTTAGTTCGTTGGTGTATGATGACATTGTCACTTGTAGTATTCGGCTGGTTAGTTCGTTGGTGTAAGATGACATTGTCACTTGTAGTATTCGGCTGGTTAGTTCGTTGGTGTATGATGACATTGTCACGTGTAGTATTCGGCTGGTTAGTTCGTTGGTGTATGATGACATTGTCACTTGTAGTATTATGCTGGTTAGTTCGTTGGTGTATGATGACATTGTCACGTGTATTATTCGGCTGGTTAGTTCGTTGGTGTAAGATGACATTGTCACTTGTAGTATTCGGCTGGTTAGTTCGTTGGTGTAAGATGACATTGTCACTTGTAGTATTCGGCTGGTTAGTTCGTTGGTGTATGATGACATTGTCACTTGTAGTATTCGGCTGGTGAGTTCGTTGGTGTATGATGACATTGTCACTTGTAGTATTCGGCTGGTTAGTTCGTTGGTGTATGATGACATTGTCACTTGTAGTGTTCGGCTGGTTAGTTCGTTGGTGTAAGATGACATTGTATCTTGTAGTTTTCGGCTGGTTAGTTCGTTGGTGTAAGATGACATTGTCACTTGTAGTATTCGGCTGGTTAGTTCGTTGGTGTAAGATGACATTGTCACTTGTAGTATTCGGCTGGTTAGTTCGTTGGTGTATGATGACATTGTCACTTGTAGTATTCGGCTGGTTAGTTCGTTGGTGTATGATGACATTGTCACTTGTAGTATTCGGCTGGTTAGTTCGTTGGTGTATGATGACATTGTCACTACATTGTGTTTTGAGCTGATACGTACGATGGGCGGACGGACGGACACCCGCTAATTTAATAGTCCGTCAAAATGTTCTTTTTCGGTGGGACAAGAAGGATATTGACATCATCGAGAGAGAGAGAGAGAGGGAGAGAGAGACAACAGCTAGATTCATCACTGGCGACTACGACGTCTCGAGATATGAAGGGGCTATGCCAGAGATGATACATCACCATCATTTAAAATCCTTGCAAGATCGAAGGACAGACCAGAATACTACAAGTGACAATGTCATCATACAGACACACACCAACGAACTAACCAGCCGAATACTACAAGTCATCATACACCAACGAACTAACCAGCCGAATACTACAAGTGACAATGTCATCATACAGACACACACCAACGAACTAACCAGCCGAATACTACAAGTGACAATGTCATCATACAGACACACACCAACGAACTAACCAGCCGAATACTACAAGTGACAATGTCATCATACAGACACACACCAACGAACTAACCAGCCGAATACTACAAGTGACAATGTCATCATACACCAACGAACTAACCAGCCGAATACTACAAGTGACAATGTCATCTTACACCAACGAACTAACCAGCCGAATACTACAAGTGACAATGTCATCTTACACCAACGAACTAACCAGCCGAATAATACACGTGACAATGTCATCTTACACCAACGAACTAACCGCCGAATACTACAAGTGACAATGTCATCATACACCAACGAACTAACCAGCCGAATACTACAAGTGACAATGTCATCTTACACCAACGAACTAACCAGCCGAATACTACAAGTGACAATGTCATCATACACCAACGAACTAACCAGCCGAATACTACAAGTGACAATGTCAACTTACACCAACGAACTAACCAGCCGAATACTACAAGTGACAATGTCATCATACAGACACACACCAACGAACTAACCAGCCGAATACTACAAGTGACAATGTCATCTTACACCAACGAACTAACCAGCCGAATAATACACGTGACAATGTCATCTTACACCAACGAACTAACCGCCGAATACTACAAGTGACAATGTCATCATATACCAACGAACTAACCAGCCGAATACTACAAGTGACAATGTCATCTTACACCAACGAACTAACCAACCGAATACTACAAGTGACAATGTCATCATACAGACACACACCAACGAACTAACCAGCCGAATACTACAAGTGACAATGTCATCATACACCAACGAACTAACCAGCCGAATACTACAAGTGACAATGTCATCTTACACCAACGAACTAACCAGCCGAATACTACAAGTGACAATGTCATCATACACCAACGAACTAACCAGCCGAATACTACAAGTGACAATGTCATCTTACACCAACGAACTAACCAGCCGAATACTACAAGTGACAATGTCATCATACAGACACACACCAACGAACTAACCAGCCGAATACTACAAGTGACAATGTCATCATACACCAACGAACTAACCATCCGAATACTACAAGTGACAATGTCATCATACACCAACGAACTAACCAGCCGAATACTACAAGATACAATGTCATCATATAGTAGTTGGTTGGTTAGTTCGTTGGTGTAAGATGACATTGTCACTTGTAGTATTCGGCTGGTTAGTTCGTTGGTATATGATGACATTGTCACTTGTAGTATTCGGCGGTTAGTTCGTTGGTGTAAGATGACATTGTCACGTGTATTATTCGGCTGGTTAGTTCGTTGGTGTATGAGCACTGTCACTTGTAGTATTCGGCTGGTTAGTTCGTTGGTGTATGGTGATATTGTCACTTGTAGTATTCGGCTGGTTAGTTCGTTGGTGTATGATGACATTGTCACTTGTAGTATTTGGCTGGTTAGTTCGTTGGTGTATGATGACATTGTCACGTGTAGTATTCGGCTGGTTAGTTCGTTGGTGTATGATGACATTGTCACTTGTAGTATTATGCTGGTTAGTTCGTTGGTGTATGATGACATTGTCACGTGTATTATTCGGCTGGTTAGTTCGTTGGTGTAAGATGACATTGTCACTTGTAGTATTCGGCTGGTTAGTTCGTTGGTGTAAGATGACATTGTCACTTGTAGTATTCGGCTGGTTAGTTCGTTGGTGTATGATGACATTGTCACTTGTAGTATTCGGCTGGTTAGTTCGTTGGTGTATGATGACATTGTCACTTGTAGTATTCGGCTGGTTAGTTCGTTGGTGTATGATGACATTGTCACTTGTAGTGTTCGGCTGGTTAGTTCGTTGGTGTATGATGACATTGTCACTTGTAGTATTCGGCTGGTTAGTTCGTTGGTGTATGATGACATTGTCACTTGTAGTATTCGGCTGGTTAGTTCGTTGGTGTAAGATGACATTGTCACTTGTAGTATTCGGCTGGTTAGTTCGTTGGTGTATGATGACATTGTCACTTGTAGTATTCGGCTGGTTAGTTCGTTGGTGTATGATGACATTGTCACTTGTAGTATTCGGCTGGTTAGTTCGTTGGTGTATGATGACATTGTCACTTGTAGTATTCGGCTGGTTAGTTCGTTGGTGTATGATGACACTGTCACTTGTAGTATTCGGCTGGTTAGTTCGTTGGTGTATGGTGATATTGTCACTTGTAGTATTCGGCTGGTTAGTTCGTTGGTGTATGATGACATTGTCACTTGTAGTATTTGGCTGGTTAGTTCGTTGGTGTATGATGACATTGTCACTTGTAGTATTCGGCTGGTTAGTTCGTTGGTGTATGATGACATTGTCACTTGTAGTATTCGGCTGGTTAGTTCGTTGGTGTATGATGACATTGTCACTTGTAGTATTCGGCTGGTTAGTTCGTTGGTGTAAGATGACATTGTCACTTGTAGTATTCGGCTGGTTAGTTCGTTGGTGTATGATGACATTGTCACTTGTAGTATTCGGCTGGTTAGTTCGTTGGTGTATGATGATATTGTCACTTGTAGTATTCGGCTGGTTAGTTCGTTGGTGTATGATGACATTGTCACTTGTAGTATTCGGCTGGTTAGTTCGTTGGTGTATGATGACATTGTCACTTGTAGTATTCGGCTGGTTAGTTCGTTGGTGTATGATGACATTGTCACTTGTAGTATTCGGCTGGTTAGTTCGTTGGTGTATGATGACATTGTCACTTGTAGTATTCGGCTGGTTAGTTCGTTGGTGTATGATGACATTGTCACTTGTAGTATTCGGCGGTTAGTTCATTGGTGTATGATGACATTGTCACTTGTAGTATTCGGCTGGTTAGTTCGTTGGTGTATGATGACATTGTCACTTGTAGTATTCGGCTGGTTAGTTCGTTGGTGTATGATGACATTGTCACTTGTAGTATTCGGCTGGTTAGTTCGTTGGTGCATGATGACACTGTCACTTGTAGTATTCGGCTGGTTAGTTCGTTGGTGTATGATGACATTGTCACTTGTAGTATTCGGCTGGTTAGTTCGTTGGGGTATGATGACATTGTCACTTGTAGTATTCGGCTGGTTAGTTCGTTGGTGTAAGATGACATTGTCACTTGTAGTATTCGGCTGGTTAGTTCGTTGGTGTAAGATGACATTGTCGCTTGTAGTATTCGGCTGGTTAGTTCGTTGGTGTAAGATGACATTGTCACTTGTAGTATTCGGCTGGTTAGTTCGTTGGTGTAAGATGACATTGTCACTTGTAGTATTCGGCTGGTTAGTTCGTTGGTGTATGATGACATTGTCACTTGTAGTATTCGGCTGGTTAGTTCGTTGGTGTATGATGACATTGTCACTTGTAGTATTCGGCTGGTTAGTTCGTTGGTGTAAGATGACATTGTCACTTGTAGTATTCGGCTGGTTAGTTCGTTGGTATATGATGACATTGTATCTTGTAGTATTCGGCTGGTTAGTTCGTTGGTGTATGATGACATTGTCACTTGTAGTATTCGGATGGTTAGTTCGTTGGTGTATGATGACATTGTCACTTGTAGTATTCGGCTGGTTAGTTCGTTGGTGTGTGTCTGTATGATGACATTGTCACTTGTAGTATTCGGCTGGTTAGTTCGTTGGTGTAAGATGACATTGTCACTTGTAGTATTCGGCTGGTTAGTTCGTTGGTGTATGATGACATTGTCACTTGTAGTATTCGGCTGGTTAGTTCGTTGGTGTAAGATGACATTGTCACTTGTAGTATTCGGCTGGTTAGTTCGTTGGTGTATGATGACATTGTCACTTGTAGTATTCGGCTGGTTAGTTCGTTGGTGTGTGTCTGTATGATGACATTGTCACTTGTAGTATTCGGTTGGTTAGTTCGTTGGTGTAAGATGACATTGTCACTTGTAGTATTCGGCTGGTTAGTTCGTTGGTATATGATGACATTGTCACTTGTAGTATTCGGCGGTTAGTTCGTTGGTGTAAGATGACATTGTCACGTGTATTATTCGGCTGGTTAGTTCGTTGGTGTAAGATGACATTGTCACTTGTAGTATTCGGCTGGTTAGTTCGTTGGTGTGTGTCTGTATGATGACATTGTCACTTGTAGTATTCGGCTGGTTAGTTCGTTGGTGTAAGTTGACATTGTCACTTGTAGTATTCGGCTGGTTAGTTCGTTGGTGTATGATGACATTGTCACTTGTAGTATTCGGCTGGTTAGTTCGTTGGTGTAAGATGACATTGTCACTTGTAGTATTCGGCTGGTTAGTTCGTTGGTGTATGATGACATTGTCACTTGTAGTATTCGGCGGTTAGTTCGTTGGTGTAAGATGACATTGTCACGTGTATTATTCGGCTGGTTAGTTCGTTGGTGTAAGATGACATTGTCACTTGTAGTATTCGGCTGGTTAGTTCGTTGGTGTAAGATGACATTGTCACTTGTAGTATTCGGCTGGTTAGTTCGTTGGTGTATGATGACATTGTCACTTGTAGTATTCGGCTGGTTAGTTCGTTGGTGTGTGTCTGTATGATGACATTGTCACTTGTAGTATTCGGCTGGTTAGTTCGTTGGTGTGTGTCTGTATGATGACATTGTCACTTGTAGTATTCGGCTGGTTAGTTCGTTGGTGTGTGTCTGTATGATGACATTGTCACTTGTAGTATTCGGCTGGTTAGTTCGTTGGTGTATGATGACTTGTAGTATTCGGCTGGTTAGTTCGTTGGTGTGTGTCTGTATGATGACATTGTCACTTGTAGTATTCGGCTGGTTAGTTCGTTGGTGTGTGTCTGTATGATGACATTGTCACTTGTAGTATTCGGCTGGTTAGTTCGTTGGTGTATGCTGACTTGTAGTATTCGGCTGGTTAGTTCGTTGGTGTGTGTCTGTATGATGACATTGTCACTTGTAGTATTCGGCTGGTTAGTTCGTTGGTGTGTGTCTGTATGATGACATTGTCACTTGTAGTATTCGGCTGGTTAGTTCGTTGGTGTGTGTCTGTATGATGACATTGTCACTTGTAGTATTCGGCTGGTTAGTTCTTTGGTGTAAGATGACATTGACTTTTGTTGACATTATGTAGAATTTTAGCGCACGCCCCATTTTGTTACCCAATTCTCCAGGTTGTGTAGGTCTTTTGTGATGATACTTGGTCGTCGATAAGATAAGATAAGATAAGATAATGATTTATTGGCAAAAAACATCCACACGAGGACAGTTTGCTAAAACAATGGATAATGGTATATACAAAACATGTGATAATAGAGTATACAAGAACAAAATTACAAAATATGCTATATAAGATGTACAAGGAATCTCGAAGAATATCGATGGTGAATATATTTTTGTGTAGCAAGGAGTCGTCCGCGAAAAGAGGTACTTGTGCCTTCAAACACTCCGGGGGGGGGGGGTCATTTACATGCATATGACACATATGGTGGTCCCAACACTGATGATTTCCCTTCAAAACACTGTGGAGGATCCGCTCCTCGAAATCTCATTCTGCCCGAGCAAATTCCGATTCCGTTGTGAGTTTTTCCGCCTGTCGACCGAGCAAATTTCAAATTTACCAGCCGAAAAAACGTAAAAACACAGATATAATGCAAGTTTAATAACATATTATGTTAACATTTACCCCTAGCTTCAACCGGGACATGTTCGCCTATAATTTTGTTGCCTATAAAGCCATCAAAATGCTGTAATCGGTGATTTATGTTTTCGCTCTGATCCCCGCCCTCCATTGGACGGCCCTTAGCTTTTGTCTTCAAAATGATGATGACAGTATTAAAGGGGTATGCATTCAGACTCTTTATGCAGTACATTTTCGGATAATGTTATCAAATGTTATCAATGTCTTCATTTTCATTTTCCTACGTCAGTTTCGCGCCGGAAGTAGCACATTCTACTTTGAAATTATGCTGAGCGATCGATATATCGATAAGCAGTGCAAACAAGAAAACCATAGTCAGAAATGGTAACGCCACCAAGATTATGGTATTACATATAAATAGAAATTATAAAAAATACATAAAATATTTTGATAACAATTGCGTTTAAACAAGTAATCCTTCAAATTATTACTAACAAAGTAAACGACTGTGTGGTCATTCAACAGATTATAAAGACTTGGACATAGTATACTGTAAATACTAAAATTTAAATGAAATAATTAAAAGATAAAATTTAGCAAGTAGTAAAAGTTAAATTTTCTCATTTTTGTTTTGGTTAAATAAAGCAATAATTTAAATGTAACATTTGGTTTTAAAAAAATGATTGACCGTGGCTCTTCCAATAATTGCGCGACTGACCTGGTCAATTGTTCTTAAGAAGTTGTTTTGATAATTACTATGGAGGGAAATAGTTGTGGCTGTGGCTTCGCAAGTAATTACCTTGGTGACGTGATGTTAACAAATATGAACTCCAGTTAACCAAGGACGCTTCATACCAAATATAAGGTGAATTATTAATTCTTTAGAAGTTGTTTTAAGATTTACTATGGAGGGAAAGGATTGTGGTGCTGGCTTCGCAACTATTTGACCTCATTGTAACAAATATAAATATTAGTCACTCAGGCAATAGATGTATCTATTCTGTATATTAACTTATTGGGTCTTACGTGTCTTGAGATGTCTAAATAGTTTTCGATGGACAGATCGCGCAAGGGACCCACGCCAATCTTCTCTGTTGGGATTCCAATTGTTGGCTCATTAAATAGGCACATATGCTTAAGATACAGTCGCACGCTCCCGTAAGTCGGGTTTTGGATCACAGTTAATGCAAATATCATTGAAATAATCGGTGTCCCCCAATAAACATCCATATATTGAATATACATGTTTTGGAGCAGAATTAGGCAGTCCATATTGGACGCCATCATGGAATTTATTTTGTTTTGATTTTCACACATAATTATTAGTTATATGGATGGAGTTCTCATTAAACCTCACATCCTTGTATTGGTTACAGTAATACCCAAAGTAATTGACCACTTAACCACATCAGAATTATTGGTAATTTTTCAGGATTTGAAATCCAGAAAATTTACCAATAATTTTGCTGTGGTCAATTACTTTGGACATTACTGTATGAGGATTGAGTTATCATTAAACCTCAAATCCTTATATTGGTTACAGTAATGCCCAAAGTAATTGACCACTTAACCACAGCAGAATTATGTATTTTTTCAGCATTTACAATCCTCAAATTACCCATTATTCTGCTGTGGTTAAGTGGTCAATTGCTTTGAACATTACTGTATGATGATTGAGTTATCATTAAACCTCAAATCCTTATATTGGTTACAGTAATGCCCAAAGTAATTGACCCTTTAACCACAGCATAATTATGGGTAATTTTTCAGGATTTAGAATCATGAAAAAATACACACAATTTTGCTGTGGTTAAGTGATGAATTACTTTGGACATTACTGTATGTCGATGGAGTTAAACCTCACATCAGTGTGTTGGGGATTTGGACCTTGACTTGGTACCTTTGGTTTTTAACGCAACAAATGCGCGTACACCATATACACAAATTTTTTATGTAACCAGAGTTTTTCTTGGATAAGATGAGTTTGAAGCCTGCTTACATTTCAAAAAGCGGATCTCGACGCTTTGAAGCAAAAGTTACAAAAGATAAAATGTGTATTTGACGAGACTATAATACAAATGAAAAAATAAATTGAGGGAGGGGTGGGCGATACAGGGAACTAAGGGTTGAACCGATATAAATTTGTAGAGCAATAACGACCAATGTTGACATATTATGCATATCAACTCTACTGTTGCAACAAGGCTATAAAATAGGGGGGGGGGGGTGTCAGAATCTTAGTCATCTCTATATAGTGCCAGAATAGTCATTTATGGAGTTCTATAAGATGTTGGGTTGGTTAGATGGACTCGGAGAAAAAAGGGGTTTGTACCGATGAAGTTGATGAACTGACATAAATTAGTGGATCGATGTTGCCATGTAATGCATCGTGACTACTAAAGCAGCAATTATATAAAATTGGGGGGGGGGGGGGGGGGTATGAAATTATCTCTATAGTTGGCACCATGATTATATAGAAAGGAATAGCAATTGATATACATATACGGTATACTATAGTAATACCATAGACATATAAGTACAAGTATCACGAGATAAAATATTACGTAACATGACTATATATATACCGATGAAAGAAATAAATAAATTGGACCGGGATTAGGGGTTGGGTTGGTTATATGTGGATAATTGGATATGGAATTCATACCGATGAAACGCGGGGGAAATAGGGGTTGATACTGATACGATAGACCGAAATAAATTTGTCGAGTGATAATGACCAATGTTGACGTATAAAGTAACGCGACTGTACTGTCACACAATTATCAGGTAGAACCGGTCAAATATGACAGGGTACAGCACGTAATTATTTCCTAGATCGAAGAAATGATTTTTTTTTTTCGATGATAAAATTTAAAATCGATTTATGTCTATAAAACTGTCATTTTTTAAAAATTTGAGCTAAAACTTGGTGTGTATGTGTATAATACTACTATATTCTTAAAATGACAGAGTTCAGCGCGTAATTATGTTTTAGATGGAAGAAATTGAATTTGTTTTCGATAAAAAATTTACAGCGTGTCCGGCCTACGGGTCATTGAGTATGCTCAATTTTTGTAAACAAACTTTTGTCAATAGCCGTTTTGGTCAAACTAAACCTTCTTCGACCGGGACAGCAGATCCGAATAGTAGCTAAGATGTATTTAGATAGAATTATCAAAAGAATATGACCGATCAGGGTACATTTTAAGAGAATAGAGTGGAGAAATCTTGGTGATAATTCCAGAAAATAAAGATGGAGGTGAATCATAATTAAACTTCCCACAATGCACTTCACTAAACCAGGGGTTCTCAATGGGTTACACATTATTTTCAGTCTATCAGATTATTTATATTTTCAACAACAAGTGACTTTAAGTTTACAATTTCAGCCTGTCCTGACTCTATCGATACGATTTAACACATTTTCAAAAACGTATTATACACCGGTGGCGTTAACTTTACAATTTAAGCATCTACGTGATTCTATCGGTACGATTGAGTAAGGTACAAACAAGAATACATCAGGGGCTCCCAATGGGTTATATATTATTTTCAGTCTATCAAATTATTTATATTTTCAACAACATATTATTACACCGGTGACTTTAAGTTTACAATTTGAGCCTGTTCTGACTCTATCGATACGATTTATCATATTTTCATAAACGTATTATACACCGGTGGCGTTAACTTTACAATTTCGGCATCTACGTGATACTATCGGTACGATTAAGTAAGGTACAAACAATCTCCAAGAATACATTCGCCCTGTCCACCACGCAATATCAAAATCTCAGAAGCTAGAAACACCACAGGTGGCGTAATAATCAACGATGATACGAGAGGATAACTATGGTTTTGACTGAAAACGAGAATTATCATGAACGGGTACAAGCATGCAAATACCGATTGGAAAATCGATATTTGCATGTACACCTATACCCACGAATGATATAATATCCAGTCAAAAGCATGCAGTAGGTTTCTTTTTATTATATGCGGTTTCGTTATTTCAATTTACAATTATTGTTGTCAGGCGATTGTTTTGTCGAATTAACTGCAGACGGAATTTCACTTAAGTGCAACAAGAATATTCGTTATTGCGCTTAAACGAAATTAGATATTCCTTATTGATCTTATGAGCCCAATAATATCTTCTCTTATTGTGCTTAAGCTCAATTAGAATTGTCCTTATTGCGCATAAGCGTGATTGGGGACTCCTTAAGCGCAATTAATATCTCCATCATGAGATCACCCCTCTGTGCAAATACTAGAATCCGAATTGGCCTATACGCGTGGAGTCACCAGGTCACAAATAAACTCCACCCATTTCACTATGGACTACACCATTTGAATTAGTGTTTATGTGGCTAATTGTGCTTAAGCGTATTAAGGAAGATTTTGACTTCCACTAACAGCCCAATTAGCTCTTATTGCACTTAAGCGCAATAATAATATTCCTTATTGCGCTTTTATTGGAGATTCCTTTTTGTGCTTATATATAAGATCAATAAGATATGCCTTATTGCGCTTAAACGCAATAAAATATTCGCTTAAGCGCAATTAGATATTTCCTTATTGCGCTTAAGCCCAATTAGATCTTCCCCTAATTGTGCTTAAAGGTGCATAGTCGGAATTAACGCTCGTACAATTACTATTTCCTAGGCTTCGGTGGTCAAAAATATTTGATTCGAGTCGAGGAACCCACCCATCAAAGTTCAGAGTGATCAAATATCGATTTTTGAAATCTATTATTTTTTACCACCGATAATTTTTTTAGTGGCCCAGTAAAAGGTCGATGAGAAGACGGTCTCGGACCAAATTGCGGATCAAGATGGATAACTCTAAAATAAAGTGGCTTTTTGTGTCAAATAATTGACAAACCGGTAAAATTTCATTGAACAAAATGTTGATAAATAAGAGGTCTTGGGCAATTTTGTACTATAGTTGACTAATTTATTTTTGGGCAATTAATCGATTCTGATAACTGGAGCAGCATTTAAAAAACATTGTTGTTGTTGGAATCTGATGATATGGGGACCATCGAATCGGTTTGAGTACCTTCACGCTCAATTATTTATAAATGTCAATTTGACTTCCCATATACATGTACATGTATGTTTGGTCTTTTTAATAAAGTACCTCAAGATATTATAGGAAAATAAAAAAAAAACATCGCATCAAATTCAACACCAGTGACGTTGTAGATGTGTTGTATCATAAGTTACTAATTCGTTCTACTTATAGGTAATCATTATAGGACAATTTACAGTCACGTAGAACCGCCGTGGAGCCAGCAAAACGAAGCAATTAACTGGATTGCGGTAAACATTTATCCATGTCAGGAATCGGAACGCTGAAAATGTGCGTGTCGTGAATCGGAATACTCCGAAAACAGAATCGGAACGATTGGCAAGGTTACTTTTAAGGCAACGTGTCACGCTAAAATCGCGTATTTTGATCAAGTGTATTTTTAAAGTAACGATGGGTTGGTTTGCGGATATTCGTAAGCAATTTGTTCTACAAAACATTATCTTTTTCCGTTCGAAATTCACATTTGTACACCATTCTTTTCTTCTGTTTGTGTGGATTTTAGTGAGCAACGCTTGTTAGCTCAACTTTACTTTGTAAACTTTGAGCTATTGCCATGGCTTTGTCGTCCGTCGTCCGTGTGTGCGTGTGATTCGTCAACAATACAGGCTACATGTCGTACCTTTGGTCGGATCATTATGAAATTTGACATAGCTGTTGACATCAACATTTAGACCAGAACGATTCATTTTGGGGTCATTCGGATAAAAAACATGGCCGCCAGTGGCCACCTTGGATTTCAATATTCAATCCATTAGCACGGGCTACAGGTCGTACTGTTCGTCTGATCATCATGCAATTTGTCATGGATATTAATATTGACATGTAGATGGGAACGAGTAATTTTGGGTTCATTCGTCCAAAAAACATGGCCGCCGGCAGCCATCTTAGATTTTACTCTTTGCATGACTAAATTCTTTGGCACGGCCTACAGGTCGTACCTTTGGTCGGATCATCATAAAATTTGTCATGGATGTTAACACTGACATGTAGATGGGAACGAGTCACGAGTCATTTTGGGGTCATTCGGCAAAAAAACATGGCCGCCAGCAGCTATTTTGGATTTTACTCTTTGTATGACTAAATCCTTTAGCACGGGCTACAGGTCGTACCTTTAGTCTGATCATCATGAAATTTGTCATGGCTGTTTAAATTGGAATGTAGATGGGAACGAGTCATTTTGGGGTCATTCGGCCAAAAAACATGGCTGCCAGCAGCCATCAGGGATTTTACTCTGTGTATGACTAAATCCTTTACTGCTCACTTTTTACACTCATTTTTAATCTCTCTATTCATTGCTCATCACAAAAAAAATACCTTCTTTACAAAGTTGAGCTACAGTGTCATTGACACTTTCATAACTTAGTTCAGCGTGATATATATGCGACTAAAGAATAAGTAAGTAAAGAATAGAATACCTTAGAAACAAATCCTAACATTTGAATGTGTCATCCCATGAGTTGCTCCCTCGATATACACCAATTAGTAAACATGGTCGTGGAAAATCGAGCAAACGTTCGCGGAATCGGAACTTATACCGCTCGGAATCGGAATTTTACTCGGGCGGAATGAGATTTCGAGGAGCATATCATCCACAGTGCTTCAATAACGACTCTTGAATTTTATCTCGTCGTAGGAAGTTCTTTAGCCAAACTGAGATGCATGCCATTATCTAGATCATGCCATGAATCTCTACTCTGTCTAACGCCCGCAGATATCATATTCCACCAGTACAAAACCTTGGAACTTTTTGAAGTTTTGACAGGAAACCTTATAAAATCTAAAAAATAACACAGGGAATATATTTCTTTGTAATTATCTGTTTCTTAATAATGTACTTCACTGTAGGTGAAGGTCCCAACTCTAAACTTCATGATTTAAGTGACTTTGTGAGCGATTTTACTTTGCGTTTCTTACAAATATGTAATTTTTCCTGGGTAATTAATTGAATGTTTATTGCGATATCGGCTCTCAAAAGTCACAGAAAAGCATGCAATTTCGAGTTTGGACCTTGACATATAGTAAAGTATATTAATAAGGAACAAATAATAACTAAGTAATATATTCCCTGCGTTATTTTTTCGACATTATAAGGTTCCCTGTCAAAACTTCAAAAAGTTCCCAGGTTTTGTTCTGGTGGAATATGATCTCTACGGGCGTTAGCCATAGTAGATATTCATGGCATGATCTAGCCATTATCGTGCTGAGTCAAATTAATTAACCGCGGGCTCCACTCCTGGTGGTGCCCTTCCGTCCTTTAAGTTTCAGCTTTGCAAGGAGTTTTGTATGTGGCACGGTACAAAGGCCTTTGCGAAGCCCAGGATTTCCATAAGTACGTCTGTTTGTATTTCTTTATCGAAGGATGTCAGTATATCGGTAGTTGTTGTAGGAAGTTGAGTACGCAAGAGTCATGATGATTGACCCTTCTTGAACCATGGATTTAGGAGGTAAGGATGTTTTGTTCCTCCAGATGGTTGAGTACATGACGACATAGTATGTTTGTTCTCCATGTTTTTGCAACAGACTGATGTTAATGAAACAGGTCGGTATAGTTTTCAGCTAGGTGGATATTTCCTTTCTTAAGCTGGCACTTAGCCTGTCCTCATGTAGGTCCCCACTCTCTATAGTTGTCGGGATGATTGTAGTAAGTCAGGTGTTATATGGCTACGGTGCATGTATTCAGGACAATATTAATTTTGGAATACCGTCCGGGCCCGGAGCCTTAACTCGCTTGACGTCCTTTAGTAATTTGGTCACCCCTTTCTAAGTTTCTATGTTGATGTATACAGATCCTTGATGTTGGTGAAGTTTCCACTCAGGTTTGGTATATTGTCGCCTTTTCTTTATTTGGTGAAGACTGACTGGAACTGTTCCTCTATAGTATCTCAGCTTTACACACAACGTCCTCCATTAGGTGGCCTCATTTCTTCAGTTGTGGGGAGGGTGGGACTCCAATGTTTCCTTGACTTCATGTAAATGTATGACTAGAATGGTTCAGGGACCTTCTTTTCAAATCGGCTGACCATGCTGTTATATAGGTGTACAGACTCTCTGGAACTGTTTGTACTTATCCCATGCATTCCTGTTATCTACTGGTACCACTCCACAGAAACTCTCTTAACCCTTTCAGTGCCAGGGGCCGATCTCATCGGCCCTAATTTACGGTCTGTAAAATCGGCCCTAAAACAAATTAAAAATAAATTTTTTATTTTTTTTTTAGATTTTTAAAATATTATTAAAATTGTAAATAATTGTAAAAAATAATAACAAATGATGAAAAATTGTTAGGCCAATGCATTCTCTTATATATGCGAGGCGACCTATGGTCGACTCGCATATATAAGAGGATGCATTGGCACAGGGTATATGGGTTGATAGAACTTGATACACAAATCGGACCTGGCACTCAAAGGGTTAAGTCAATAAAGCTCTACTTCTAAAAGTGAAGTGAAACACTATGCTAGCTGGGTGTTCAAACTCACATACCAAATAAATTGTCTCCATGAGGCATTTTGTATCTTTATCCCAATATTAAAATAAAATCAGAAATAGATATGGTTTATTGCTGCAGGGGTCACCACTGGTATTGATGAAGCCATAAATGTGTAGTCATTCTTACTACTTTATGTGTTGACATTTTTAAAATGTTCATCCCTAGTTGACATTTAGTCTATTTAGTGTAGAAAATATTTGACAGAAGAGTCTGTTCTTATGTTTTCTCCATTTGCTCCTTATTTTATATTGTTTAAACTGTTTTATAGGAAGAATGTCAGGATACCTTTATAATTTGAATAAAACATATCATTTTCAAAAATATTTGGAAATTCATGTACTGTGACACTTATGGGGCGCCGTTCCTCTATTTATCCCCTATTTAGAGATATCTCCAATTCATTTGGAGATATCTCCAATTCATTAAGAGATATCTCCAATTGTTATGAGATATCTCCAATTGCCAAGGAGATATCTCCATAAAAATATGGAGATATCTCTAAATCACTAGCAGATATCTCTTAATTCACGAGGAGATATCTCTTAGCCACGAGGAGATATCTCCAAATCTACGCGATTTGCAGATATCTCTTTGTCCAATTAAGAGATATCTCCAAATGACTAAGAGATATCTCCTCGCGAATTAAGAGATACATGTATATCCAATTCATTAGCAGATATCTCTTAATTGACGAGGAGATATATCTTAGTGGCATGATTTAGAGATATCTCTTAATTCGCGAGGAGACATCTCTTAGTGATTTAGAGATATCTCTTAATTCGCGAGGAGGTATCTCTTAGTCATTTGGAGATATCTCTTAATGCTGTCGAATTGGAGATATATATATCTTCGTGATCGAGGAGATATCTCTTTAAGCCTGTCCCAGTCATCACTGCCGAATTGTAGATATATCTTAGTGATCGAGGAGATATCTCTTAATTCAGCAGCCTAAGAGATATCTCCAAATGGCTAATAGATATCTCCTAGCGAATTAAGAGATATCTGTAAATACTCGCGAATTAAGAGATATCTCTAAATCATGCCACTAAGAGATATCTCCTCGGGAATTAAGAGATATCAGCTAATGAATTGGATATATCTCTTAATTCACGAGGAGATATCTCTTAGTCATTTGGAGATATCTCTTAATTGAATGAAGGATATCTCCTCGGTCATGTCGATTAAGAGATATCTCTAAATTGCTAGCAGATATCTCTTAATTCGCGAGGAGATATCTCTAAATCGCTAGGAGATATGTCTTAATTCACGAGGAGATATCTCTTAGCCACGAGGAGATATCTTCAAATAGGGGATAAATAGAGGAATGGCGCCCCACAGTCACTGTCATTCATTGGATGGTGATGATATCCCCCCCCCCCCCATGCATCTACATTTTCCCACCAACATGTTAACCACTGGGCCGAATAAATAAAAATTCTGTGTTCTCAGGCACCTCCAAGCCTTGAAATAGTGTGTCTGTCATTTGCAGAATGAGGTTCCCAGAGGGTGAATTTAGTGACGCTACCCCGCATAGCGGGCTAGCATCACCAAATTCACCCTCTGGGAACCTCATTCTGCTGAGGTGTAAGCAGAATGAGGTCCCCAGAGGGTGAATTACAAATGTTTTTTTTTAAAAGCCTCGTCAAACTTTTTTTTCAATATATTCTGTTAGAAATATTGGAATTGAACAGCGAAATTGAATTTTTTTTCTGGAGTATGTTATTGAGATTTTGAGCAGAAAAAAATAATAAATAGCCTCTCTCTCTCATCTCAAAATTTAGATCTAATTCCCTGAAAACACAAATATTTTATTTGAATGGCCCAGGATATGTTTCTGTGGCTTGATAAAATCTCATTCTGGACCTTATAAGGGGTGTGATTGTTACATGGAGTTTGTAACTTTGTATCATATTTTCAAAGATTACTAACACATTTCTAAAGCTAAATTGAGTTCTATAAATTATGGTCAGAACATGAGTACATAATATTTAAAAAAGTGACATTTACAGTAATGCCCTAATTAATCGACTCCTTAACCACAGCAGAATTATTGGTAACTTTTCACTGAGAGCTTTCCGATGAATGGCAACATGCCATATTTCTGACTAAATCCTGAAAAGTTACCCATAATTCGGCTGTGGTTAAGGAGTCAATTATTTAGGGCATTTCTGCAGACCAAGGTAATTATAGCTACTATATCAGTTCATAGTACTTGAGTGGTTTCAAACAATGTTCACAGTGGTAGAAAGGCTAAGTGGTGCCAACATTCAGTTTGTGAACAAGTATGTTGTAACTTAGGGTTGGGACGGTCCCAATGGGACCATGAATATAGGGTTATGCTCTAAATAATCGAATCCTTAACCACATCAGAATTATGGGTAATTTTTCAGGATTTAGTTTGAAATATGGCTTGTACATCAAAACAGTTAAAGATGCCCTGTCTAATTTAACACCCCTAATTTTATATTTCTTTGGTTTTCGTCGAGGAACCCACCCTTCAAAGCCTAAGAGTTATTCGATATTGATTTTTGAAATATAGCAAAAATTCTACCGTAAATAGATACGGACATGTGCGGATGCCATAACAAGAGTCAGGAGCAGTGGCTTTGGCAGATCGGAAATGATTTTTGGAACAAAAGTCGATAAAAATTATCTGCAGAAACAAACTGGACAGTTTCTTGTTATAGTTGGCATGCAGATACATAGTATACTTATTCCCTGATTCAGTAATCATATTATAGTCATGAAAATAGACCAGTTATAAATACCATGCTGATCACAAATGTAACAAGATGTTTGTTTACGTTCGTGACGACACATGCTGGGGAATTCCAGTTCGAACCAGGCATACTATGTATTCAATTCGAGGTGGAGAAAATAAATTGCTTTCAAAAATTAAAATTTTTAATAACTCTGTGCGGTGAAATGTGGGTTCCTTGGCTCAAATTAAATATTCCCCCACCCCCATAGTCAATAAATGATATAAATAAACAGAACGACACGATGTTTAAATGGGTTTGTCGATAGGGCATGAGTGCTGTCACGGAAGGATAGAACGAGAGGCACTTGCGCCTCAAGTTCTATCCTTCCGCGACAGCACGAGTGCCATGTCGACAAACCCATTTACACATCGTGTCGTTCCGTGTTTATTGCACGCTTCGCGTCCTAGAATCCGTGCATTAAAATACAGACTTAGGTTTGTTGAGGCACATGGAGGGCGTGTTTTGTCATGTGTGATGATGCTTTTATTTCATAGTTCCGGTTTCATGGTTGAGGGGAACGTTCCATACGTATTTGTAAATATGGAACATCAATAACACTGTAATTCTGGGAACAAGCGTGTAATAAAGTTCAATTTTTCTGTATTTCAGGTTATTTAAAGATGACTTCCATGAGCGATATGAGCTATCTGTGTGGATGGTCTGCAGTAAAGCCCATATTCGATACCATTCCAAGCAGACTGGAGTACTGGTCTAAAAGCACACCCAATAAGTCAGTGTGCATATTCTATGATGGTGCTGTACGCCTTGGATCAATAACATACTCCGAGCTTCTTAAAGAATGCAAAAAATTTGCATGTTCATTGAAAAAAGCTGGCATTAAAAGAGGCGATTTTGTAGGAATTCTTCCATCAAATTCTGTTGAATATCTCATTGCATGGTATGGCGGTTTGATGATTGGAGTTGTACCACTCACTTTATACTGGGAAAGCTCCGATATAACACAAGCTCAAAGGACAATTAATAGAGTGTCAGCAAAAGTGATCGTTCGAACGGATCATGATCAGATGGAAGAAGCATCTTGGAAAGAATTATTAAATATATGCGAGAGTTTAGAAATTGTCATTTCCCTTGATTGTGGTAATAACATTGGACCAATGTTCGACTTCAAATCATTTTGTGAGTTTTCAAATGGAGAACTGGATGAATTTGACTGCGATCCGGAAGATATTGCTGTTATTTTACAGTCATCCGGAACAACTGGTGAACCTAAACTTGTTGAGCATACACACAACTCATGGTTGCGTATGTTTGAAGCCACGTCAAGAGATTATCCAAAAGGAACACTTGATGTATTGGTAAGTGCGGCATCATTTGGATGGATAGTCGGAAGTCCGGCGCTTGAGCTGATCACCGGAGGAACGCGAGTAACCAATCGACAAGGTCAACATCTCTCGGTAGTCAAAAACTTTTTCACGATAATTGAAAATGAGAAATGTACGGCAGCGATTACACCTGTGAGCATGCTAAATGCGATTTGGTTGATGGACGAGATTCCAAAATTCCCATCATGCCTCAGATGTATCATTACAGGTGGCGCCATCATGAAAAAGAGTTACTCCATCATGCTTGATCAAGTTGAATGGTTTGTTGTGTTGTATGGAAGTTTAGAGTGTGGCTTTGCTTCGAACGATTTCATCACTAAGCCAGGAATGATTGAAAATAACACAGCTGGTTACCCAAATTCTGGTGTGGAGGTAAAAATTGTTGACGATAATGGAAAAATCGTCAAGAGGGGAACCACAGGCCATGTATATACACGTTCAATCTTTATGTTTAGTGAATATCACCACAATAAGAAACTGACTCAATCTTCAAAGCAATCAAATGGTTGGTATAATATGCAGGACATTGGTTTTGTGTCGACTGATGGCAAGTTGTATATAAAAGGACGAGCTGGCGATCTGATCATGAGAGGAGATGACTATGTCTATTGTTCTGATGCTGAAAATGCGTTGAGACATCTGCCCGGAGTAGCAGACATTGCAGTTACTGCTGTGCCTGATCCAATCATGAATGAGGAGATTTACGCATTCGTTATCCCGAAAACAGACTCTGGATTGACCAACGAGAAAGTAAAAGAACTTGTTTCAACAATGAAAGCAGAGAAGACATTTTATGCTCCAAAATATTTTGAAGTTGTAGAAAAGTTTCCATTCAATGCCAATGGCAAACTTGACAGAAAGCTATTGACAAAAATAGCAGTGGAAAATATGAAAGAAGAGAATAACAACAAATGAATGCTACAAGGCCACTAATCATCGATTGTTTAGTGAGATAATCATTCTTGACAACATTAGCTCAGGAGATGACCTTCATATCATTTGAAATGCGTGTGTTATATTGTTAGGCCAATGTATTCTCTTATTTATGTGAGGCTCCATATGGGAAACTCAATCGCATATATAAGGGAATGCATTGGCACAGGGTTTTCGCAAAATTCAGGAAGCTCCAGTCATCGAAGGGTTAACACAGGTCCCCTGGTGCGACAACCCCACCACGAGTATTCACCTTAATACCTTAATACAAGGTTTGTATCTATCAGAACTGTATTGAGCATAGACTCACCTGCGATCAAAATTCATCAAAATCCCCTGTGCTTGAGAAAATGCCACATAACCATTTATTTAGACCATATTCGTACCTTTAATTTGATGTATCTGCCACATCGATATGTGGAAAATCACCAACGCTATATATGAATATGTGCACACTTTCGAAACCAGACAAACCCTTGAACAGATTCCCACGGCAGAATTCCACTTGTCACAATGATTCACCATGTGTGGTCCTGTCTGTGTGACCTCAACAGAGTAAATTCTGCAGTGCTGCTATGCTATAATTGATGGGATTCTGTTCAGGGGTTTGTCTGATTTAGAAAGTGTGCACATATTCATATATCTCTTTGGTGATCTTCAACTTATCGATGCGGGAGATATATGAAATTGAAGGTGCGAATATGGTCTAAAGAACTGGGTTTGTGGCATTATCTCATGCACAGGGGATTTTGATGAATTTTGTTCGCACATGAGTCTATGCTCAATATTGGACTGATAGATACAAACCTTCTATTAACCCTTTACCCAACAGAAGGGCCCTGTGCCAATGCATTCTCTTATATATGCGAGTCGACCATAGGTCGCCTCGCATATATAAGAGAATGCATTGGCTTAACACATTAAAAATTATAAAATTGTTAAAGAATGTAAGAAAAAATGGTAAAAAGTGTTAAAAAAAAGATTTTTTTTAGGCCAATGCATTCTCTTATATATGCAAGGCGACCTATGGTCGACTCGCATATATAAGAGAATGCATTGGCACAGGGCATAACTGTAACCATCACAATGTGGTCAATGAGCCGGTTCCAATGATATCCAAATTTGTATGGTTCTATTGAGACAGACCGAAGATATTTTAGGCTGTTGAAGCTATATTTGGCCGGTTTTGGCCGGTTTGTTGGGTAAAGGGTTAAGGTATTAAGGTGGATACTCGTGGTGGGGTTGTCGCACCAGGGGACCTGTGGGGTTAACAAACTTATCACATTCCCTGGAATTCATATTTATTTACGCAAATTTAAACACTATTGATTATTATAAAAAAGACATTGAGAATTATCTTGCCATAAAGAGGGTGATGGTAATTTCATAAGTTATGTTACCAAGAATGATGAGCGCTGCCTAACCTCTGATCGATGGTACTGCAAAACTAGTTACAGATGATTTGATGAAGTGAGATGAAATACATGTACCTGCATAATCATATTTAATAGAAACATATTGTTTTCATAATTTTAAGTGGTTTTTATTCATAACCAGAAAACATGTACATGAATAATAATATTAGAAACCTTTTTATTCATGATTTTAAATTGTTTATTTATAACCGCAGCTGGTGGGCACATGCTACTATTACATGTACAAGTTACCTCAGTTTTATCTCCAAATTTACACAAGTGCATTTATTTAAAGGTACTCAATCCGAACAGAGGGTCCCCATCTCAACAGATTCCAACAACAACAATCCAATCAGAGGGTCCTATATTACTATTTCTTTGGCTTTGGGGGGTAAAAAATATTTGATTCGAGTCGAGGAACCCATCAAACAAAGCTCAGAGTTATTAGATATTGATTTTTGAAATTTATTATTTACGCGAGATGAGTACTAATAATTGCCTTCAACTGCCGTAATCTGCTCGGGATGTGTACACCAAAATCTATTCAAACAGACAAGGATGGATAACTCTAAAATCAAGTGGTAATAATAACGCAATTTTGACTGAGTTCTGGGCCAGAAAGTATTCCCGATAATGAAAAATAATAGATTTCTAAAATCGATATCTAACAAATCTGAGCTTTGATGGGTGACTTCCTCGACTCTAATCAAATATTTTTGACCCCCGAAGCCATTGAAATAGTAATTGAGAGGAGTTTTATCGGATTGAGTACCTTTAAGAAATGGATGTTGATTTGTTTGCGTTCCATAGAGTATGGATGCAAGTTGGTCTGACATTTTGTGTGGAACGCAAAAGCGTTCCACACATGAAAATGTCAGACTAACTTGCATCCATACTCTATGGAACGCAACAAAATCAACATTCATTACTTATATTAACACTCAACCGAGTCAACTGGCAGATTAAAATACTTTAAAGCGTCCATTTCCAACGTTATTATCGTGGTTCGGAGCAAGTTGCGTCTACACAAAAATGGATGCAAGTTGGGGTCAGAGCGCAACGTGACCGACATCATGTGACGTAATTTCGACCATCCAACGTCCTGCATTCATGTTCCACAATAGGAATGCACGTGTGAGTGTAAATATGTTACTCTTGTAATCACCATAGGCCCCTGGGTAAAATACCAGATACACTGTATACCAATATACAATACAATCTATTTCAATGTGTCTTATTGGACATGAAATTCCCCTTTCTTTTTGTGTAAAATCTTTTAGTATTAAACAAAGGGAAGTTGAGATATCGTATTAAAAACTAGTGGTCGTAACCCTGGGTGTCAGGTAAGTAGTGATTATACACGGATACCAATTAAATTATTATGACGACAAATGCCAAACTTGCAAATTCCTGGTACGATATGTCAACTTCGCTTTAATAGACTCCATCAATTTTTATATCAAACAAAAGGAAATTTTATGGCCTATCAGATACACTGGATATTTTGGCATTTTTTTTAGAATTACACACATGTATTGAGGATTTTAGGCAGACACCCAGATTGACAACCCATTTTACCACCAAATTTCCAGTAGATTTTGCAAGTTTTCAGTATGATATCTTGAGTCAGCTTTCTTTGCTCTTGTTGAGTTATATGTCAAAAGATAGAGAGTTTCATTAACTATAAGATAGATTGGGTGAGATGTCTAATTTTGAGAATTTACTATGGATATAGCAGTTGGTGTGTTTCTGTCAAAAATCGGACTAGTGAGCCTGGTATAATATATATTGGCATATCTGTTATTTTTCCCCGGGGGCCTGTGGTGATCGCCAAAGGATGCCAGTTGATTTCACTATCATAATTCAATCAATCAAGTTTATTGTCTATGTAAATCAATAAATGACATTTAGACATCAATTAACATATATACATATAATTTACAGGTTACACGCGTGCGTTGTAATATGTTTCCCCACAGCAACAGGCAGCCTTGAGCATATTAAAGCCGCACACATTTCTTGGAAGTCCAAAAAATGCATGCAGCTCCAATCTACCCACGACTACCAACCACTGTGGTAACACCCTCATTCCCACCACCCTGCCATACCACTTCACCGGGCGCCTTGGTGACTAACACTAACACACAACATAAATATGTAACAAAATAGGCAATTGGGTGGCTGTTATTTTATACAATGGAATCTATATATAAAATGTGAAGTTTTATAAATTATGTTTATATACATATCCCTGAACAAATAACATCTCTCAATATTATTCATTGAAAGCAATTGTATGTTATTGTTTACAATAGTTACAAATATTTCAAAACTAATAATGCTAAAATCTGTTATAAAAATGTTTACATTTAACAGTACATTTAATACAAATATTCCACAAAAATCACATTTTACAATACATTATTAATTCCATTTATTATATTAAATCAGAAGTAAAAATAGAATATAACAGAACTTGGTGCTATCTCTCGGATATGCATGTTTCCATAAGAATTTACATGCATGTCGTCATGGGGAAACCAAGAACCAAACATCCTTACCAACCTGAACAAACAGCCCCTGTTTAGTGATAAAGTTCCGTAAAATTCATGTTAGGCCAAATAACTAGAAATACCGTGTTCTAAGGTACCTCCCTCATCACCCAAAAATATGCCTCACAAAAAAAATCACAATTTTATCCAGTTTTCAAAGGGTTGAAATCTCATTCTCCAAATTATCCACAGCTAGAAATTTTGATAGGTTTCTATTGAAGACATAATGGTTAAAAGGCATTGCAAGATATATTCTATACAATGTTTAAAAAAATGTTTAAATTTTCACCATAAGATTACCCATACAACCATTAATTTTTATAATTCTTTGAAAAAATAAAAATAATAAATCTCCCCTCCTCATCCAATTTCCCATTGTAATTGCGTGAGAACACAGGTATTTATTTGTAATTGCCTGAGAACACAGGTATTCATTTGTAATTGCCTGAGAACACAGGTATTTATTTTTAATGGCATGAGAACACAGGTATTTATTTTTAATGGCCTGAGAACACAGGTATTTATTTGTAATTGCCTGAGAACACAGGTATTTATTTTTAATGGCCTGAGAACACAGGTATTTATTTTTAATGGCCTGAGAACACAGGTATTTATTTTTAATGGCCTGAGAACACAGGTATTCATTTGTAATTGCCTGAGAACACAGGTATTTATTTTTAATGGCCTGAGTGCAGAACATTATCCTTCATGCCATTCAGATGACATAATCTTGCAAAATCCAGCTGGCTTTGCCATCATCGCTGAGTGATTTTTGTGAAACCAATTGCTTCAAAGTAATGAGTATGCACTAGAGTAAGAGAGGCCAAACTCACATTTATTTGTGAAGCACAATGTACGCCTAAGAGTAATTAATTAGCTTAACCCTTTACCCAACAAACCGGCCAAAACCGGCCAAATAAAGCTTCAACAGCCTAAAATATCTTGGGTCTGTCTCAATAAAACCATACAAATATGGATATCATTGGAACCGGCTCATTGACCACATTGTGATGGTTATAGTTATGCCCTGTGCCAATGCATTCTCTTATATATGCGAGTCGACCATATCGAGAATTCTTTAACAATTTTATAATTTTTAATGTGTTAAGCCAATGCATTCTCTTATATATGCGAGGCGACCTATGGTCGACTCGCATATATAAGAGAATGCATTGGCACAGGGCCCTTCTGTTGGGTAAAGGGTTAAGTGTAAACTTCAGATTCTGAATTAAGCTTAAGTGTAATAGCCTCTCAAAAAACTCCCCTCAGGTTCAAATGGGTGAGAACTTTGACATATTTCAACCATTGAGTCAATATAATACTTGTGCATAATACAAGTGCATATAGGTGAAGGCACTGCCCACACTGACAATTTTAGATCAACCATTATATCCAAGGTAAGAAAAGTAGAAAACCCAATTAGAAAGTAATTCATTTACGCTTAAAGGTACTGAATCGATTCGATGGTCCCCATACAATCATATTCCAACAACAACAACAGCATTTTTAGAAATGCCGCTTCAGTTATCAGAATCGATTAATTGCCCAAAATGAATGCTAACCACTGTCAACTATAGAATAAAATTGCCCAAAGCATGTTATTTATCAACATGTTGTTCGACCAAATTTTGCCTTATTATCAACAAAAAGCCTCTTGATTTTAGAGTTATCCATCTTCATCCGAAATTTGGTCTGAAACCGTTGGCTTGTCGACTTTGTACTGGGCTACTAATAAGTCTGATGGTGAAAATTAACAGATTTCAAAAATCTATATCTAATAACTCTGAGCTTTGATAGGTGGGTTCCTCGACTCGAATCAAATATGTTTTACCCCTGAATCCAAATAAATAGTAATTGAGGGGTGCTTAATCGGATTATGCATCTTGAGCATAATTAGCTAATAAATATAACTTTGACCTCGAATACTAGATATATTGACAGAGACTGTTTGGACAGGTGAGAATGAATACAAACCCCTCCTGGACCAAGAAGTGATCCTGGAGAGGTTATGAGGATCAGGTGACGCGCAGTCCTAGCGACCAGTCAGGTGGTTTACTATCATAAGGCAGACTGCAGAAAGGCTGTCCTGACGAGGATTCAGATGCTGAACTCGAAGCTCCTTCATCCAGACTAGAATCTGAAACAAATACAAGAAATAGAATATGTGACCCGCCATATCAAATCCAGTCGTAAGTCGGGATTTTTTTACCCTGTGCCAATGCATTCTCTTATATATGCGAGTCGACCATAGGTCGCCTCGCATATATAAGAGAATGCATTGGCGTAACAATGTTTTATCATATTTTTTTTAAATAAATGTTTCTTACAATTTTTAGGACATAAAATAAAAAACATCCATTACCCTGCAGGGAGCCCCACACATATATAGAAGCATACAGAAGAGTGTCGTCTGCTCATGTTTGTCTCGGGCTCTGTATGGGTGAAATTATAAAATTGTTAAAGAATACAAGAACAAATTATTAAAATTGTAAAAAATTGTTAGGCCAATGCATTCTCTTATATTCGCAAATATAGATATAGATATAAGATATATATATATATTAATATATATATATATTTTTTCTAATATGAATCCGTATTGGCACTAAATTTTACAATTCCCTGAGCCAATATATACGGCCATTTAAACGGCTGTGCATTTGTACACACGATGCTGTCACACACTAAATTATCATCCATAAATATACTTCCCTGTCTTGCTATGAATCCGGAAGTGTCATGCATGTTAAGCTGTTGTGAAAAAAAAAATAAACTGACAACTTATACTTTTTGTGGCTTCAATATTAAAAGTTCGTTGCATGTTCATTTCCTGAATTTCCGTTGAACTACGCCAAACTATATTTTACAATTGAGCGTCAAATATAAGCAATATTAAACGAAACACAGCTCAATTAAGGTTCAAAACAGTTTCATTTCTAAATCGCGGTCATGTGAAATATTTGCAGGTGGTCACCTGTGATTGCTGCAACACTCGCCAAGAGTGAACAAAATAGGCATAATAAAGTCTAGCCAATCTGAAGTTTTGCTCTACGGCTAAGCCCAAACCCTGCTACTGAATGGCTGCGGACACACGTGCCACAGTATATAGCTATGGCATATTAGGTGTGACAATATATTATGGTGGTTTTTTATTTGGTCGTCACAATTAATATGCCATAGATAGCCATGTCGTCCGCTGCATATTCGCACAACGAGCCTTCCAAAGTTCGCTATGATCAGCCTTTTTCTTGTTTTGATCCTTGTACATATAGTTCGCTTTGTTTATTCCAGACACTTTCTCTCAGCTGCATTTCCCCCAACAGTTGCGACACAGCTTCATTGGCCCACAAGATATTGTTAGCGGAATTATGCGTAGAACTAAACATCGCAAAATTAAAAATGCAATTGAGGAACTGTCTTAATACGCATGAAATTAATATAAGTAGATAAACATGCAGTGAGATCATATCAATAAAACGTACTCTTCGTGCATGATATGTGAGTGAATGAGGGATTGCCACGCTCGGTCAAACACAATTCTGAACGATCGATCGTGCAATTAAATGTCACAGGATATCTGCTGTTGATCTCAAATGACTTAAAGAGGCACTAATAATTAGCAATAAGGTGCATTTATTATCAATGTAAAAGATAGATGTAACTTTATCTGGAGAGTCGTGCAATAGGTGCTGTTTACCCCAGGTGACAAATAATTTTTTTAAATGACTTGAAGGGCCACTAACATATTACGCATTCTTTACCCGAGCAACACCAGGAACCCCTGCTAGTATAGAATATAAGAACAATTAAGAAATAAATACACTGCGGATTGGCGTGTATAGTAGAATTTGACCACAAAGAAACTGATTGTAGGACGACGAGAAGCAGAGTCCTACAATCAGTTTCTGTGGTCAAATTCTACTATATATGTCGATGCGCAGTATATTTATTTCTTTTTTAATTCGACCGTATGTTTTGGTTGAAATTATAGTGACATACATTCAACCTGCTATATAATAGCCCAGTTTCTAGCTCTGCGTGATATCATTTTCCACCAAACATTTCTTCTCTTAGAACTGTAACGCCAAACACAATGTCACTATTGAATGGCGACCCATTTTCTATGCCTTTTTGGCAAAAAATTTCAGTTAATAAAATTCAATATAGTCCGGTAGGTAGTCATTATATGTCTCTTTCTTCAGTCTTTCTTCAACCAATGCCCATGTGGTTTGACTTCTGAAAGTTTGAGGTATTGGCAGCATTGCACTGATTGTACCACAATTTTTTGTGGTAAAATTCAGAATAACTAGAATTGTACCACAAAACGACAGTCGTGTCTCCATGGGAATACAGGCTCCTGACCAATCAGGACGAGCCTTGTATGTAGGTTTAGGCATGGTCGTATTACAATTAACATTACATTGCTGGGCTGCGCATGTGAGTGTGGACCGTGTTTTGATGTAGACTTACTTGCATCTAAAGCTTCTGACTTGTCTTTGGAATGAAGGTCTTCTTCTGTTTCCGTATAAGGATTTTCAAGTAAACGGAGAACCTGGTTAACTTGAGAGTAGTCCCCCTTCTCAGCTTTCTCTATGGCCTGCTGTGCTATGTAATTTCTCAATATGTACCTGGAATTATTGATACATGTTGAAAATAGTTTTCAACATTGTTGTTCATATTTATATCAGCAGGCTTTGCATTTTGAAAATGGAACGGGGCCTAAAAAATGCCTCGTTTTTTCTGACAGGGCCTACAGGTGGCAGAATTACATAAAAAAAATTTAAACATATAAGGCCAAAAAAAAAAAGTGTTTTGGTTCTCGGGCAATTTTTTTTCAAATCAATGAGGGTTTTATTTTTATTTTTTATTTTTTCTGCGCATAGTAAGCATGGACAAAGATACCTTCCTCTGTCTAGTAATAACCAGAAAGGTAGAGGGAACTGTTATGCATATAAACTCATTTAGTCTTATATAAAAATGACATTGTACTACCAGTGTATGACTGGGATTACCTAACAATATATAATGCCCCTGACATTAACTACTGTTATTGTTGTCTAAAACTGATACCTCCCCATTCTAATATGTGATCCTGAATTTAGTCCTGTGCCTTTCAATTGTATAAAGTTACAATTAGTGTAAGTTGTTCACAATGACTAATTGTAAGAAGAGCATGAGGATCAGCTAATCATTTTCTTAATTGTAGTCATCTACTTCATGTTGTAAGTCTGCAAGTCACTTTTTAACGTGTTAGAGCTCAATGCACACTAATATTCAACACATATCTGCTATGGACATGTTTATAATAAAAAAAAAAAAAATAATTTTTTTTTTTTTTTTTATTTTTTCTTAAGTTTTTTTGTCATAACATCAGGCATTGCAATAAAAAGGCCTAATGCGGCCCTTTTTATTCAATGCGGCGGGGCCTGAGAACCAAAACCTTTTTCTTTTTTTTGGCCTAAATAGGCTAACCCCTAGTTGATAATATAATACTCAAATTTGAACTGTGTGGGGCTTTAATGTGATGTGAAACACTCCGGTAATCAAATAGAAATGGAGAATAATCTTGCTAAAAGTAGCTATATTTTTACAAATATTATATCCACATTGACATAACACATCATCATTCTTATATATTAATTAAATGTAGCGACTCTCGATGGTGAAATCGCTTTTGTTATTTTATCGCCGGTAGTTGCGTCCCGAATCGAGAGGTAAATATTTACAATTGAGCATAGTTCAGACGATGTTTTCTATGGAGTGTTACGGTTGATTTCTTGATATTTTCGGTGATAATAGTAGAATGCTACATTCCTCCAGTTGGCATAGCGCCTGAATACTAAGTTATCAGTTTAACCCTTTACCCAACAAAGCGGCCAAAAACGCCTAAATAAAGCTTCAACAGCCTAAAATATCTTCGGTCTGTCTCAATAGAACCATACACATATGGGTATCATTGGAACCGGCTCATTGACCACATTGTCATGGTTACAGTTATGCCCTGTGCCAATGCATTCTCTTATATATGCGAGTCGACCATAGGTCGCCTCGCATATATAAGAGAATGCATTGGCCTAAAAAAAATCTTTTTTTAACACTTTTTACCATTTTTTCTTACATTCTTTAACAATTTTATAATTTTTAATGTGTTAAGCCAATGCATTCTCTTATATATGCGAGGCGACCTATGATCGACTCGCATAAATAAGAGAATGCATTGGCACAGGGCCCTTCTGTTGGGTAAAGGGTTAAGGACCTCACCTGGGATTACTTTCATTCATTATTTTCACTCTGTCTGCATTAAGTGATGTGATATCGTCTTTATCTGCAATATCGATCTTGAGGCGCTCCACATATTTTTGCAGCCATTCGTCCCATAGCTTTGTGTCTGTTTCCAGCTTCACCTCCTTTGTTAGATTCTAAAGTAGCAAGATAAAATATTAATTACAGTGATAAAGATATTAAAGGCCCTCAAGGTGTTTTCAATGTGAATAGAAGTTATTGAAATATTGAAGTTATTTAACCCTTTACCCAACAGAAGGGGCCTGTGCCAAAGCATTCTCTTATATATGCGAGTCGACCATAGGTCGCCTCGCATATATAAGAGAATGCATTGGCTTAACACATTAAAAATTATAAAATTGTTAAAGAATGTAAGAAAAAATGGTAAAAAAAGATTTTTTTTAGGCCAATGCATTCTCTTATATATGCGAGGCGACCTATGGTCGACTCGCATATATAAGAGAATGCATTGGCACAGGGCATAACTGTAACCATCACAATGTGGTCAATGAGCCGATTCCAATGATATCCATATTTGTATGGTTTTATTGAGACAGACCCAAGATAATTTAGGCTGTTGCCGCTTTATTTGGCCATTTTTGGCCGGTTTGTTGGGTAAAGGGTTAATATAACAATTAAAATCTTGTACAAATGATACCATACCAGCATATATAACCTAAATACATATCTGCTACTTGAGATGTTCAATTTTACTCATTACGGTATTTACCAGAACATTTATGCGCAGTACTACTAGTAAAAATGTTTTCTGTTTGTTTTTAAAGACATACTATGGGTAAGTGAAACTGATAAGTTGGTACTCAGGCGCTATGGCAACTGGAGGAATGTAGCATTCTACAAACATCACCGAAAAATTCCAACAAATCGACCATAGAAAACATCATCTAAACTATGCTCAATTGTAAATATTTACATCTCAATTTTGGATGCAACTATTTGCATTAAACAAACACAAAGGATTTCGCCACCATGAGTCTCTGCATTTAATTAATATATAGGAATGATGGTGTGTGTTGACAATTATTTTCCATTTCTATTTAAAAACTCCATATTTCCAGATAAACAATGAAGGAGAACTCTAGAATGGAAAAAGCGAATGGCATTTACCCCTCTTTGGAAAGCAGTCATGATGGTAAAGCTCCATAACAAATTTAATTCAGATCCGATAACCCATGTCTGAGATACTTGCTCAGATGATGGACAGACAGCTGGACAAGACGGCTAGACAGACAGACAAAGTCAATGCAGTATATCCCCGTTTTTCTTCTGGTGGTATAATAATAAATAAGGCAACACCAATTTCTAAGTCTGGTTTACGAACATGTGGGGAGAAAAAAAGTAGATGCAGGAGGGAAAAAAATAAAAATAAAAAAAATTGTCCCTCCAATTTATGTCAAGTAAATCGTGGAATTTTACATAAATTTTACAAAAATTGTGAAAAAATGTTTTTGAATGAAATTCTGAACCAAACAAGACATTTCTTGTCATGAAATACATGAAAATATGTATTTGTAAATGATCATAAGCAGAACCGGATGCGACAGCACATGAAAATCAGTACGCGTGTAAAACAATTTGGGAGAAAACAGTTTAATTTTTTTTCATGAAATGGAAAAAAAGTTGAAGGAGGTGTTCGTAAACCAGACTTAAAAATTGGTGTCGCCTAAAGGTCGTTAAAAACAAAGCCATTTTTTCGTAACCACAGTGACAGTGTTGTCATCCAGAACCTAGAACTGACCCAGCTTCAGACTCATCCATGTTTACAAACATGAGCATGTATACATTAACCCTTTCTATACTGAATGGATTCTCCTACTCAGTTATAGAAGTATACATTGGACTGATCTATTATTCATCTTGAAGGGTTTTCAGGAAAAATAAGCACACAAGAAATAATACAAGTCAGAAGAAAGTCCTATTTAATGGAGGAAATGTTAGATAATAAGTTCAACAAACAACCTGACTGAACATTTACTAAGGGATAACTACTCATCAATGAGTATTTATTATAGAAAGGGTTAACCCTTCCATGACTGGAGCTTCCTGAAGCTTTACGAAAAACCTGTGCCAATGCATTCTCTTATATATGCGAGCCTCCTATAGGGATCCTCTCATATATAAGAGAATACATAGGCCAAACAATATTTACCTTGACCTTGTTAGCAAGTGCATTCTCTAATATATGCGAGGCTCCCTATGGGAGACTCGCATAGCATATATAAGATAATGCACTGGCACAGGATCATTAATGCTGCACCATGGCCTAATAATGAGTGGCAACAAACTGGAAAATGGCTCACTTTATATTCCTCCTGCTTTTCTATCTTGTTCATTTCTCTCATCAGCTGTGTGTATCCTTTACCGAGCATCGGAACCAGTCCGGGGTTAGTCTCCATGAGCATCAGGAACATCTGTAGCTGTCTGAAATCAGATGTTATGCATTATACATGTATCCTTTACCGAGCATCGGAACAAGTCCGGGGTTAGTCTGCATGAGCGTCAGGAACATCTGTAGCTGTCTGAAATCACATGTTATGCATTATACATGTATCCTTTACCGAGCATCGGAACAAGTCCGGGGTTAGTCTGCATGAGCGTCAGGAACATCTGTAGCTGTCTGAAATCACATGTTATGCATTATACATCAAATTTTATGTTAGCAATTTCACTTTAAAAGTTTCATTTGACACTAGGCCTAACAACAGGTGTGTTTCCCCCGACATTTTGCTGGTCTATTTGCTAATTATATCCCCCCGCAACAAGTTGTGGGGGGGGTATACTGGAATCAGCTTGTCCATCTGTCTGTCTGTCTAGCTATCCGTCAGTCCGTCCGTGGACACAATTTTGTCCGAGCTTTTATTCCTACATGTTTTGGTAAATCTTTTTAAAACTTGGCACAGATATTTAGTACTATGGGAACCTTTGCAATAAATCTTGACAAGCACTCAACATGAAGACCAACCTTCTTCGGTTTCCTATTTTGAGCTAAATTTTGACACCACCAGTTGCAGTCATATTTAGACGACTGGAATTTGAATTACCCCCCTTTCAAATTAACTAATTTCTGGTTGTTTTATTGTCTGAGGGTTGTATTAATGCAACCATTTCCAAGAAGCGGACACTTGTCACCTTTGATCATATTTGGCTATTCCAGTTTTGTCAAATTTTCTGTAGAAATGGCCAAAATAATTCCGAAATTAGATGGTTGTGTAAGTGCGGATCCCGTATCATGGATTTTCATTTTTATTTTTTATTTTTTTCTGCCCATAGACTGGCATAGTAAGCATGGGTTGTTATACCTTCCCAGGTCCAGAAAATGTAGGGAGAACTTATAATGGATATAAACTAATTTAATCTGATATAATGATATGATTTTATTATGGGGCACAATCATTTTTAACCCTTTGAGTGCCAGGGGCCGATATTATCGGCCCTAAACCTACACAATAAGTCTGTTAAAGAATATAATAAAATATATTAAAATTGTAAAAAATTGTAAAAAAAAAAAGGGTTAGGCCAATGCATTCTCTTATATATGCGAGGCGACCTATGGTCGACTCGCATATATAAGAGAATGCATTGGCACAGGGTATATGGGTTGATACAAAAATCGGACCTGGCACTCAAAGGGTTAACAACTGCTCATGCAGAACTACATATCCGATTCATATAAATATACGGAACGTAAATACAGTCGAAACAAAAAGATAAAGTGATTTTTCAAACTATCATAGAAAGTCTTGGTTCACTTATTCCTCTGACTAATTAGAGATTGTATATATACCGCAATGGATGATAGACAATGAAACTTCAGAAAAGATAGCCAATATACACCGATTGTCCAACTAAGTTTTTATTGCGTTCCAATTTGCGCTCCCGAATTTGTGTTTTATACCTTTTCGATTGATTGCGGATCGAAATATTTCAACACATTTTACCAACAAACTTGGGGGTTTGGACAGTCTGTGGTGACAATATACCTGATAGTTATCGTTGCCTATGGTCTTTTGTTGAATACACATACATACACCGTTGTATTTAGCTTCTATTCAATATTTGAAACACAAATTATTTCCATGGTACAGTTTCCTATTTTGGTGTTGTGCGGTTGACAACTACGGTGAAATCCAAATTGTAATAATATCGTCCAATCGAGGCCATTTTTTTATGCCTGAGAATCAAAACCCTTTATCCGTTTGGCCTAATAATGGATACATTCAATTTGTACATTCCACAGTAAATTATTTTAAATGCACACATTGTTTACCCCAGTTATAGGGCAATGATTCCCGATCATTTAGCCAATGAGGACACAGCAATTAGCACAATGACAATATCCACTGATTTCCGGTAGGGTACTCGGTTATATGGTGAGTCCCGAGTGACAACTGTAGTATTAGGTAGCTTGAAAAGGCTGCCAACCCAGCATTTGATATTCAATTGCAGAGAGTGGGATTCAAACACATGACTGCAGGCCTAGAAATACGGCACCGGAAATTTCTAGAATGAGGTCCCCAGAAGGTGAATTTAGTGACACTACCCCACTCAGCGGGATAGCATGTTCTCTGGAAAGTATCTTTATTATCAAATTAACAAGTTTCTTTAGAAAGTTACTTTTTCTTTTTTAGTTTAGTTTCTCTTAATCCCCAAAATTGGCAGATGACTCAATGCATAACAGAGGTGCCCAATGGGTGCACATCACAATCTTCACCATCTGGGAACTTAAATCTGTGTCTAGGTCTTCCATAGTAGATGAGACCATGCAGAATTAGGTCCCCAAAGGAGGAATTTGGTGACGATGACCGGTAGCATCACTAAATTCACACTCTGAAGACCTCATTCTACAAATGTCTCGCACCGTATTTTCATGCCAGTCATGAACAGTGTGAATATTAACAAACCTGGGATCCATCGATGGCTGATTAGCCTTCTTGAGCTCCTCCACACTACAGCACTGACTCAGCAGATAATTCTTTGTCTTCTCCAAACTGTCGTTGAAATTATCTCCCCCTGGTAGGACCAACTGACTGAGGCTTCTAAAACTGTTTGTGAAGTCAGATCCCGTTTCTTTCATAACATCGAAGAATGACTTAATAAAATCTCTGTAAGAAAAGTATAGAACATAGAGAATCTACTGAAAAACCTCTCTTTAACCCTTTCTATGCTAAATACTCATTGACGAGTACACTAATGCCCTAAATAATTGACTCCTTAACCACAGCAGAATTATGGGTAACTTTTCAGGATTTAGTCGGAAATATGGCTTGTTGCCTTCATCGGAAAGCTCTCAGTGAGAGCTTTCCGGTGAAAGGCAACAAGCCATATTTCCGACTAAATCCTGAAAAGTTACCCATAATTCTGCTGCGGTTAAGGAGTCAATTATTTAGGGCATTAGTGTACCAAAGTTATACAAGTTTGTGGAATGGAACTTATTTCCATTGTTTACTCTTTGTATATTAGTGATGCAGCTTTTATCTCGTTGTACTGAGTTTGCTACTTAGTGGCATTGTGAACTTTAACCCTTCCATGACTGGAGCTTCATGAAATTTTGCGAAAACCCTGATCCAATGATTCTCTTATATATGCGAGTCTCCCATAGGGAGCCTCGCATATATAAGAAAATACATAGGCCTAACAATATTTACCTTGACCTTGTAAGCCAGTGCATTCTATTATATATGTGAGGCTCCCTATGGAAGACTCACATATAAAAGAGAATGCACTGGCACAGGATCTTTAAAGCTGCACCAGCACAGTTTCCGCCATGAAAGGGTTAAGGGGCTTATAGATAGGCTTTGCCAATGCCAAACATGGGACACATTATTTTTGCTTTGTTCCAAGTGATAGTAAAAATGTGAGTTTTTAATTATAATTATCTAACACTTACTCATCTTCTGGGAGTTCTTTTGTAAACCCAAACTAAAAGATATAGGAATATAGAAATTACTCAAATGTACAGATATAAAAAATAGCCCTGTGTTACCAATGATGGGGTCTACAAGTGGCTGATTTAATATGAAATATAAGAGAAATATGAAAAGGATGTATTCTTGTGAAAACAAAAGAATTTTTCTTACTGTTGATTGTAAATTTTTCAATAACTAATAAGACTGATTCGATATAAGTCCTTGGATTGTAGTTGAACACAGTAGTTCTAGGTAAACTTTCTCCCCAGCACATAAGAAAATACACTGGCTTACAAGATCAAGGTAAATATACTTGGCTTGCTACTTACTGGTGTTGCGAGCTTTTAACTCTTCCATGACTGGAGCTTCGTGAAATTTTGCAAAAACCCTGACCCAATGATTTTCTTATATCTCGCATATATAAGAGAATACAGTGTCCTAACAATATTTACCTCGACCTTGTAAGCCAGTGCATTCTCTTATATATGTGAGACTGGCAAACTAAAAGATGTAGAAAATTACTCAAATATACAGATATAAACTAGAGGTGTGACTGTCCCAATGGGACTACGGATACCCCCCTGTATTTAAAATACTAAGATGTTACACATGTCAGTAAACATTTAGTTAAAATAATAACTCCCCACAAAAAATGTCGGACAGACGTCATAATCGCAGGTGCACAGGTTCCCATGGTACTAAATATCAGTGCCAAGATTAAACGAGAGGCCGATCACGATCGGCAGATGTTTAACCCATACCTTGGCGATAGCGATCTTTTTATGAGTGCAAGAATTTCAACAATTCACAGCGTACTATTATTTATTAGTTTCATAGTGGAATCAGACATATTGAGCAACTTGCTCATTTAAACACAATGTATGTGTGATAGATTGATAAAGATAATTATACCCAAACACAGTCAGACAGATGCACCATAGCTGTTAAAGATATAATTGTTACAATATTAACATCATAATAACTCTATTTATTTAATTCTTACAATGGAACCTGAGTCATAACAGATTATGTTGTTGTGTTAGCTGCATAGTAAAAGTTATGGGATGATTGAGATTAGAGACCAACAAACACCTGAACATCTATATAAGTGAGGGGTGTATAGACCTTGATATTAAATATGATTGATAATGGTTGGATATAAAATATTTTAATACAGAATTATCAGATAACTAAAGGAGAGATATGAGAAGGGTCAAATTGAAAATATTAGAGTCATAACATTGGATCGCGTACAGTATACATGTACCTATGGTTAATTTTATTCTAAGCTGATCATTGGAAAGATACAATGTCTGTAACAGCAGAAATATTATTAAATATTGGGTTAATATTCTCAAAACCATTCAATCAATACCAAAATCTATACACATGAAGAATGTGTCACAATCAACCTGAATGAGATTATAAAAGTGATTGGGTGAAAAATATTTGACCAAAAAGTCAGCTTCAAGAATACCAGAACCATTATTATTATCCTGCAGCCCAAATGCAATAGAGGGAATTTCAAAATAAGATATATCCTCAAATGATGAATATTCAATTGGTGGCTTATAATTAATAGAAATTCTTAGTGAACCTGGCCTAAGGCGAAAGAGATAATTTAAAATCTGCGTATCAGATATGATGTGTCTATGGAATAGGTTAATTTTAATCCTGAAATACATGCAAGTGAAAAGTGGATCACGATCAACCTGGACATAGAATAGGAGAATGAACATATGATGTGTGGAGAGTGTTAATCATTTTCAATGACATCATATAATGGAACTAATGTGTGGATAAATTTTTTTCTCAAGATAAGACAACAGTGTCTCTGTAAACAACAATTCTCTAAACAGCCATGCTCCAGAACATCCTTCACATGGACAATGGACTATTTGTATTAATGCCATGAACATGTTTCAACAGGTTGGGTTAAATTACTATTGCACACAAACTGGAGTAAAGTATCATCAATCACTTAAATTTGACAGCTCTGGGAGCAGCAGTGGTTTAGCAAAGAGTATCCAGTGTCATTTTCTGATCCCAATAAAGCAGATTACTGTGTAAAGTTGTTTGTCTTAAATTCTCACAGGGCATATACAGTACAATAGGTAGTAAATTACTTGAATTATAAAGGGCCATAACTCTGTTAAAATATATCGGATCAAACCCAAATTTGAACTTGATCTGTATTTCGGGGTGAGGACCACATGTACCAAATTTGGTGTAGATCAGATGAAAAATGTTTTGAGTCATAGCAGCTTACGTGAGTTCTAAGTAAACATAAGTTTGAAAAGGGTTAATTAAACGATACCAAAAACCATACAGATAAAGAACGTGCTAAGAAAAACCTTGGTAAGAAATATGAGGCATATCAGAAGAAAACAGTTTGACTTAGATGGATCAGATAGCATTTGTGTGCAGGGTTAATTATTTTCTAAACCGATCAACCGATCGATACCAAAAACTATACAGGTGAGGGGTGTGTCATTATAAACCTACATATCAAATATGAAAACAATCGGACAAAAAATACTTTGGTTACAGCATCGGATAGCTCATGCCTATGTGCGGATGCAAAGTGTTAATAATTTCTAAACCGATCAACCGATCGATACCAAAAACTATACAGGTGAGGAGTGTGTCATCATAAACATGGGAGTAAAAAATAACTCTAATTCCCATAATACAGATTTACTGCTCTCAGAGCTAAACTGATACCACCGGTAATTAATTGTAGACTGCTATGGTTATATGTTCAATTCTTAGTTGAAAAAGGGCCATAACTCTGGTATAAAATGTTGGATATAACCCATATTCAAACTCGATCTGTATTTTGAGTTGAGAAACTCGCATACCAAATTTGGTTCCGATCAGATAAAAAAAATTTGAGTTATGGCAGCATGCATGAATTCTAAGTCGAAAAAGGGCCATAACTCCATTGAAAAATATCGGATCAAACCCATATTGGAACTCGATCTGTATTTTGGTCCGAGAAACTTGCATACCAAATTTGATTCTGATCAGATAAATTTTTTTTGAGTTATGGTAGCATGCATGAATTCTAAGTCGAAAAAGGGCCATAACTCCGTGAAAAAAACTCGGATCGAACCCATATTCGAACTCGATCTGTATTTGGTGCTGACAAATTCATATACAAAATTTGGTTCCGATCAGATATAAAATGTTCGAGTTATCGCACCATGCGTAAAGTGTCTACAGACAGACAGACAGACAGACAGACAGACAGACGGACTAACGACGAGTGGTCAATCCGGACGTTGACACTATGTTTACCATACTATGGTATGGGTAAACATAAAAACATTGACCGAAAAATGTAGGAATAAAAGCTCGGACAAAATAATGCATGTTGCAAAAAAAGTTTCTAAGTCGAAAAAGGGGGATAACTCCACCAAAACATGTCGGACAGACGTCATAATCACAGGTGCACAGGTTCCCATGGTACTAAATATCAGTGCCAAGATTAAAAAACATTGACCGAAAAATGTAGGAATAAAAGCTCGGACAAAAGTATACATGTTGCGACGTCATAATCACAGGTGCACAGGTTCCCATGGTGGTTGATGTCTGTGCCAAGTTTCACGGAAATTGATCAAAAAACGACTGAGAAAAACTCCGGACAAATCAGTGTCCATGGACGGACGACGGACGGACAAGCTGACTCCAGTATACCCCCCCTAACTTCGTTGCGGGGGGTATAAAAATTATCATGCTTTGTTTTGATTGACTCTTTTAGACAATAGAAAATTTATTGTCAAAGGATGATTTAACATCTTCACTGCTGACTGATGCCAAGGTGTTGCATGCTGGGACATGGGTGTTATTGTCATTTTGCAGTGGAAAAATATAACGGGAATGTCGTGAGAACCATAAAACTTTAATACTCTTGCAAAGGCTATTATCAAACATAATCCTGGAACATGAAGTACTATTTAACCCATTCATGATGGGAGCACGCTGGTGCAGCATTAAATATCCCATGCCAGTGCATTCTCTAATATAAATGCCAGTCTCCCATAGGGAGTCTTGCATATAAAGAGAATGCACTAGCTTACAGGGGTCAAGGTAAATATTGTTATTCCAATGTATTCTCTTATAGATGCGAGGCTCCCTATGGGAAACTCGCATATATAAGAGAATGCATTGGCGCAGGGTTTTCAGATATTTAGGGAAGTTCCAGTCATGGAATGGTTAAAACAGTGAGATACATTATTTCCAAGAAACTAAGTTTGGAGTTCTGGTAAAATGCTAGTCCTCTGATGTAAGTCCATAGGTATTATGCACTTTTATGTCCATAATAGTTACATACGCCATAGCAGCAAAGAGGTTAAAAACCTAAAATTATTCAAGAAAGTGTCAAAGGCTCTTCAGAGCTTGTGTTCTATAACTATGTTTTCAAATCCGACTTTAAATAAAATTTATCTTATCATCAGTCAAGCCTGCAAATAGTATGTCTGTCATTTGCAGAATGAGGTCCCCAGAGGGTAATTTAGTGACGCTATCCCACACAGCGGGCTAGCATCACTAAATTCACCCTCTGGGAACCTCATTCTGCTTAGGCCCTCAACTGCTATGGTAGACCTAGGATCAGATTGAAGTTCCCCAGTTGAAGTTGGTGATGTTCACCCATTGGGCACCTCGATTATGCATTTTATCTGCTGCAAATTAGGGGATATAGAAACTTCCCAGAAGGGAAAACTAAAAACAATGTTAATTTGATACTGAAGATACTTCCCAGAAGATGAGGCCTAAGCAGAATGAGGTATCCAGAGGGTGATTTTGGTGATGCTAGCCCGCTGTGCGGGATAGCATCACTAAATTCACCCTCTGGGGACCTCATTCTGCAAATGACAGGCACACTAAACTCAGGCTTGTCACCAGTTGCTAGTGATTGTCCACTGATTGATTTAAGAAGCCCCGAGTGACACTCCACACAGATGCAAGCCTGAGTTTAGTGTGCCTGTCATTTGCAGAATGAGGTCCCCAGAGGGTGAATTTAGTGACGCTATCCCACATAGCAGGCTAGCATCACTAAATTCACCCTCTGGGAACCTCATTCTGCATGGCCTCATCTGCTATGGGAGACATAGACTCAGATTGAAGTTCCCAAATGGTGAATATTGTGATGTTCACCCATTGGGAACCTCGATTATGCAATATGTCGTCTGCCAATTTGGGGACATAGAGAAACTAAATTAAAAAAGAAAAAGAATCTATGTGAAGAAGTTTCTATAGAAATTTGATAATAAAGAAACTTTCCAGAGAAGATGAGGCCTAAGCAGAATGAGGTCCCCAGAGGGTAAATTTAGTGATGCTAGCCCACTATGCTGGATAGCATTACTAAATTCACCCTCTGGGGACCTCATTCTGCAAATGACAGGCACACTAAACTCAGGCTTGCACAAATGTGACTGTTAGCCATATATGTACCTTCTTTCTCATTTGCTGTATATACGCCATCTTAAATTCTTCATCAAACAAGTCAAGATGAGGTTTAGTGTCCTCTAGAGGTACGGCATCCTTGATTGCTTCCGCCAGTTTGAGACAATTCCAACGACAAATTTCCGGCTGTTTTTGATATGTGTATCTGCCACCATCATCTTCAATTTAAGAATAAGTAGAGAGTTAAAGAGATAGGTATTAAAGCATACAGTTGTTAGTGATTCTGTAATACCAATCAACAAGAGTGGGTACAGAAAAACTGATTATTTATCCATACCCATTCATTCACATAAAGATGTGTCAGGCAAACAGTTTGACAAGTAGTATTTTCCTAGCAATTGATAATATACAGTCAACCAATTGAAAAATATTGCATATGAGATAGAGGAATTGTAAACTTATTTCTCAACATCAAATGATTACTTCTCAGCAAAAATATGCAAAAATATCAACCCAAACATGGAATTGGAGTTGGAAATATCACTGATTATTTGGAACCATATTGTGATATTGCTACGACACATGATATGGTAGCAAAATGCTCAAGTTCAACATTCAGTACCGCTTTAGCTTGATTATCCAATTCAAACAAATTACCTTTGTAGAACAAAATTAGACTACCTCCAAGAGAAGGCCGGTACCATCAGAAGAGTCAGAAATTGTCATGCTTTTTCACTTATCCTTGACCACTGTCATTTTGAAACACTAGACCAAAGGAGGTTACAAATACATTTAATTGCACATGTTTTAAGTTTTATTTTTAAAAATCCATACAATTAAATAATAAAGGTAACCAGAGTCGATATTGATGATAACATCTCTGAAATGTATTACATTGTAATTCAAGATAAATATTTGTCTCTGAAACATGCATTTTGATTGGTCGAGAGGTGCTAATGATAGTTTACGATTCACCAGCATCGGCCACTGATCAATTTACAAATTTTGAACGGAGCACCCTGTCATGACAACGAGTGTAAAAGTACGTCACTGAGCAGTCAGGTGTCACGTAATCAAGTCAACCGCTCACAGATGGTTACAATAGATACCGTTGACAGGAAGTTGTTCACCAAGCCGGCTTGTTCACGAACTGTTTTCATGCTTGAATCCCCAAATATCCAACTCAACAGAGTATGTTTATATCACATGAAACCCCTATTATATCATTTAAAAAGCCATTCATATTTCCTTACATCTCACTAGCAGACCTGTTTAATGCCTAAAAATCTGTCAGTGAGATTCTGCCCCTTCAGTCAGGGAGATTTGGGTCTTGTCAGGGAGATTACAAATTGCAGCTAAAAAGTAACATTTTCACTATTTCTTCCTTTGACAAATGGTGGGTAGTGATTTTAAAGTAGTTAAATGTAATTAATCTTCACTTTTCAAAGGATGAATTAATGTAAATGCATATTTCTGATCACATTTGAATGTATTTATTCAAATAAAAAAAATTGAATATTTTTTGTTGATAATCTATTTCATTAGTGATATCAATGTCTAGCGTTATAACATTTAAAACCAAGAAAATTCTTCGGTCTACAAATCCCTATACTTGGAGTCATATCGGCGTCATTTCGATGGACTATCAACTTCATCACCGGACATTTCTAAATTTAACACAAGAACTAGTAAACTAGAATGATTTATTGCAGAAATAAACCCAACCCCAGTATATATAGCATGTGCATTTATTTACTAACATGCCATGCTTGGGTGCTTATAGTAATTATTGATCCCCAAAGAAAACAAACTGCCATACATTCAATTAATTTCGTCGCGACAAAGATGCAGTGTAATAATAAACGCCAGAGGCTACTCCGGTTATCAATGGAGCACACCTGATCTTGGCAAATCTCGTTCACACGTGGTTTCAATTGAAAACACTTCCGCGTTCTGAGAATTTTGACATTAAATTTTTTGTTGTTGTTGATTTTGATTGAAACCGTGAGATTACAAGCTTAATCCGGGAGCGCGGGAGATGAGGCCTCAAACCGGTAGTCTCCCGCACGATCCGGGAGATTAAACAGGTCTGCTCACTAGTGATGAATAGCCGCATGCTTCCAGAGATACTTGGCATCATGCCAACAAAAGTAACACGTGGATTAATACTATTTTGAAAAGCCTCGCTTGACACCAATACCAGACATTGCAAAATGATTGCTTTGTTCATTAAGTTCAATAATTGTCCAACTTTGTTGCCCTAATGAAAATATGCACAAAAACAAAGAGGCATATTAGGGGACTATATATTTGGTCGCAAGCCAGAGCACGCAATACTGTCGTATATGGCTGTGAAGCGTCTCAGCCAACAATGTGCATGTATGCATTTTACATGCATTTTTCAGCTTCCTTTTAAAGATTTTGATTTGTTAAAAAGGCATTAAACTCCAGTTTTTTTCATGTGATATACAAGATCTTCAACTCGTTATGTTGGGATATAAGATTTGATGAAACTCGTTTGATTAATTTGATTCACAACTCGTCTACGACTCGTTGTGAATCAAATTAATCAAATTAGTTTCATAAAATCTTATATCCCAACATAACGAGTTAAAGATCTTTCAAGACAGGTGGTCTTCCAATAGAGTGGTATACCAAAAAAGTTAAATTATGTACCGTATTTGGTCAACTCGCTCACGGTTTCAACAGTTTCCATTTTCATCAGAATTCTCTCGTTCAAATCGCCATACAAAGTACATGCATCGTGCTGTAACATACTTTCTTGACGAATTGTGTCCATTCTCCCACTCTATTCGGATGGAATCTTTATTCTGAATCATTTTTTGAATTTGCGTCTTGCCAACAGATAGTTCAAACGATATTTTTCGTGCACTTAATTAGACCTTTTTCAGACTTGTCGATCACGTTGATTCTTTCCTCAAGAGTGAGAATTTTACGTTTTTCTGTGGCATTGCATATTTAGAAAAACGATCCATGATTGAAGTTTAATAACTTACAAACTGCCAGATATAAACTATCAAATGCTTTTATACGACAACACAAGTATATTTACATTAAGTAAGCAATGGCGACACGCATCCACTAAAACCATTTTTCACAGTTTGGGCATCCCTCATAATCCCTCATTATATTAATTAATTGTTCTCCAACGAGCTGATTGAATCATTTGTCAAAACAAATATGCAACCATGTCTACTTTAACAAAGGACCAATTTGTTAATGGCCTCCAGTCTGAAGCCAATTAAATATAAGATAACACCATGCATACATAACATTGAGTCGCACTATGCACGAGCACAGAACGTGTCCATTTATGTCTGAGGTAAACGTGAAGACGAGTCCATTTGTCATATCGGAAATTCCGTATTTTTTACTTTCGGTTTCGCTTACTAATTTTATGCGACACGGGCTTGTTCAAACTCTTAACTCAACGACTTTCATATTTTTATATTTGTGGAGCGACATTTGGGTCCATCAGAGAGGATTTTGTGTCTATTTAGCATTTAATGTTTAACTGTATACACACATTTGTATAGTGTGGTTGCTCTACCAGAGCGGTTAGATAAATTGATGAAGAAGAAGATCACTCATATCCGGTTGTATCAAGTGTCTTTTCATGTGCAATACTGCATAGTTTAACCGACGTTTCTGTTTCTTTCTTCGTTAATAAATTTGGGTGGTCTCTCAATGCAGGTGAAATTCGTGTTTTGAACCAAATATTAGATGGTCGCGGTCGCGTTTTGACAGGGGGTCGCACATTGAAGTGATTTTTAGAATAAACCAGTAGGTGAACAGGAAATGCGGTCGGAAATAGCAGCATTAGCAGGTGGTCGCCGTTGATGGTGGTCTCTCAAGACAGGTTTTACTGTATCTCCAAAATAGCAAATGAAGTGAATGTAAATATTTCAAATGAAATAAATCTACAGAAAGTCACCTGAATGGTTGCAGATAAAATCTGGGTCGAATCTATCCATGAATCCATATGGGCCGTAATCTATAGTCACTCCAACAATACTCATATTATCTGTGTTCAACACCCTAGAAAAACAATGATCATCAGGTCATCAAATATATAGTCACTCCAACAATACACATATTATCTGTGTTCAACACCCTAGAAAAACAATGATCATCAGGTCATCAGGCTTCAAAATATGGTGCTGGAAATCCAAAATATGGTGCTGGAAATATACAGAATGAGGTTCATGGAGGGTGAATTAAGTGACACTACCCCACACAGTGGGCTAGCATAAAAAAATTCACCCTCTGGGTACCTCATTCTGAATAGGCCTCATCTTCTCTGGAAAGTAATTTAATATCAAAGTTTTTCAGTATTGTTAGAAACTTCTTTAGAAAGTTTATTTTCTTTTTTAGTTTATTTTCTCTATATCCCCAAATTGGCAATGGACACATAAATCTATGTCTAGGTCCCCATAGCAGATGAGGCCATGCAGAATGAGGCCCACAGAGGATGAATGTGGTGATGTTAGACCGCTGTGATGATTCATCCTCTGGGAACCTCATTCTGCAACTGTGTCCAGCACTATATTTTGAGGCCAAATAGCCATGTATATTGTCACTCCGACTGTATTAATATTACCAGTGTTCAAGAATAACAAAGACTCTGTGGCTAAAGAACTTTAAATGACAGGTTTGGGGCTATTTTCAAGAACAAAATAGGGTAGGTAGGCTAATAGTTATACTTTATTTTATAAAATTGTTTTTTTGTTCTCATATGGCCATTTTTAATAAACGGGACGTAATATATTATTGGTCTGTCCATCCGACCATCTATTTGCTTTTTTCATTTCCAGATGACAACTTTAGTAAGTCTGAACTGAATGAAATGAAATTTGGTATGTGAGTTTACTAGGGCAAAATACAGATCAAATTGGGGTTCCGCCCACCAATTTTCACCAGCAAATGGCCCTTTGTTAGAATATACCACACGTGGTATTTTGCAACACCCTATTGATGCTCTTGTTACATATTCTTATGGCATTGCATGCCTTATATTTTATCTGCATGATTGGGCTAATATTCACTTTGATTGTCTCTATAAAAGATGCATAATCTGATTAAGCGCCCCTCAATTACTATTTATTTGGATTTGGGGGTAAAAAAATATTTGATTCGAGTCGAGGAACCCACCTATCAAAGCTCATAATTGGATATCACTTTTTGAAATCTTTTATTTTTCACCATCGAGAATAATTAGTGGCCCAGTCAACAGTCGACGATCCGATAGTCTCAGACCAAATTGCAGATGAAGATGGACAACTCTAAAAAAATCAAGAGGCTTTCTGTTGATAATAAGGCCCAATTTTGTCGATCAACATGTTGATAGATAACTTGTTTTGGGCAATTTTATACTATAGTTGACAGTGGTAACGAGTGGTTAGCGTTATTTTTGGGCAATTAATTGATTCTGATAACTGAAGCGGCATTTCTAAAAATGTTGCTGTTGTTGAAATCTGATTATATGGGGACCACCGAATCGGATTGAGTGCTTTTAACTGTAATAAACGCAAAAAGAAATCACCCATTCTGAGACATTGGGAAGTGTTCTTTGTTTTTTATGAGAAATTTTACCCGAATAATAAAAAGATTAAGGCATTGAAATTTCTTTGTCAAATTTAAGTAATGATACTATACTAATTAATTACCCATGACACCAGCCAACACACTGCCAACCTGCTACCAATCGACCAGTCCGGCGCACAATCTCCTTGTAAAACTCCACATACATGTTCTTCTTATCTGCAGAGAATTCTGTCCATATCTGTCAGACGAAATGAGGATATACCAAGGGAATGAGAAAACTTAATGTTTTAATATAGAGATTAAATGGGAAGGAAACTATTGCATAACGAAAAGACATGTGCATTAAGCAAGCTGTTCACAGTTTGATCTCCCAAATCTCCACACATGATCGTAGATATGGCTTCTCAAACTAACCCGTGCAAGCAATTACGCCAGTAAGTTGATGCCGCAATTTTAGAAGAAAAATTATCTGCTTTTATAGTTTGTGATGTTACGGCCTCACTTGGTTTTTTAACGCTAAACTGTATCACGTAGGATAGTCTGTTTTTAGATATGAAAAAATATAACAACAGATTGAATGTTTGTTGTGCGCAATGAATGATTATCTGTTGTGAATAAATTATAGCTTAATTCGCGAAAGATTGTTTGGTTGTCATATTTGCACATATAGAAGTCATCTGAGTTTGGCCAAGATTGTCACATTCAAATGTTATGCAACCATTAACTGGCCGTAAATTAATTGTTCAAAATTATAAGTGAATAATTGTGGCTTATAATACATGTGTGTACATGTGTGTATAATCTTCAATGGGCTGTGATTGCTTGGATTTTGCACAGAATAACAAACAAACACGCCAAAATGATTTTAGTGTGATAGCTTTTATAGATATCTGTACTAAGGATGAGTAATGCGAAGTGAGGCTATGAAGTGACGATCTTATAAATAATGACACGCCGTAATTAGCAGGAGTTTTGTATTACGCATGTGATATCGTTGTGTTTGAGTGTAACTGACAAATGAGATGTGTTTTAAACCACCATGGTTGATATACTAAATATATCAATGGCCTGATTCATCGAGGGTTTCCTTCCCCTTTAAATAATCCGAATTAACACTCCTAAATTACTATTTCTTTGGCTTCTGGGGTAAAACTATTTCATACGAGTCGAGGAACCCACCCATCAAAGCACAGTTATCAGATATCGATTTTTATTATTTTTTATTTTTCACCACCTGAAATATTTGGCAGCCGAGCAAATATTTGACAAGCCAACCGACATACTCTCGATACCAAATTGCACTGAAAAAAAATATCATATATAACACACTTTGAAAAATTTTATACTAGAGTTTACAGTGGTTAGCATTATATTATGGTAATTAATCCATTCTGTTAACTACAGGGTCTTTTGAGTTGTTATTGTTGGAATCTGATGATACGGAGACCATCGAATTGGATTGCACCTTTAAAAATTCACCTGAAAATGTTTGCAAGTCTCAAAAAGATTGTATGGTACCAAAAAAAATATACTCCACTCATTGCCCTATGTACTATGTGATAAACTTGTGTCATCATGCATAGTAGTTACAACAATGTCTATCTGCCTATACCAAAACCACTCAATAACCATATAGCATTTCTAACGTACCTCAGGATAAAATGTTTCCACAGTGTAATCTAGTAGCTGTATCAGAATATCTGTCTTCCCAAAACTCGGACCTTCTGCTCCTGTCATTTCATCTTCCGCCTTAAAAATCTCGAATGAGCCAAATCTGAAGAAAATAACATAAATTATTTGAATCGGATAACCAAGCCTTGAAATAGGGTGTCTGTCATTTGCAGAATGAGGTCCCCAGAGGGTGAATTTAGTGATGCTACCCCGCATAGCGGGCTAGCATCACCAAATTCACCCTCTGGGGACCTCATTCTGCAAATGACAGACACCCTATTTCAAGGCTTGCGGATAACGATATAAATATTTCCGTAAAATATTTTTTCAGATGCGAGCCACTCCTGAAATGCAAATAGTGTAAAAGAACACATTATAGCCATATTTGTTATTATGAATAGTAGTATTTACCTTGAAAATCTCAAAAGATGCATGTGATTTTCTAAAGACCCAGCAATTTTCATTGCAGAACATATTATTGAGTGCTTTGGTATTAACCCTTCTATGACTGGAGCTTCCTGAAATTTTGAAAAACCCTGTGCCAATGAATTCTCCTATATATGCAAGTCTCCCATGCTTCAGTGAATCAATACCAATTTTCTTCAAAACGTTCTTAATTACAATTTCGACAATTTGTATTTCGTAAGCCTGCCATTGTTTTAGCGTAGCCTCGCTTTCATCTAGCATTTCCGCCTTCGGTAATACTTATTTTTAGAACTATTGGGCGGTGCTTGTATGAATAGCAGAATATGAATAGGTAATGGGATTTGCAGGCAGTTATTGATTGGTCGAGCAACGCATTGCCTGGTGCGAATTGGTTGGATTTCTCCCGTTTGAAATATATTTTTCCATGAATGTCTCAAGACCGTAAGTTGAAAGTAATGAAAATTAGGTCTAGTTTTAATAAGACTGACACATCCATACCTGAGGAATGTTTGAGCCATCCTGAGAACCAGGGTACATTTCTCATTGATTTGATTTCCACAGTAGAAGATGTCTCGGATTACTGTAGAGTCTGACGTCACACATGACCCTGCTCGGGTTGTTGGAATTCCAAGGAAGTACATTGCCTGGATGAGAAAAAAAGCAGAACTTAAAACCTTTCATGAAGAGCAGTGCACTGGTGCAACATTAAAGATCCTGTGCCAGTGCATTATCTTATACATGTATATGCGAGTCTCCCATAGGAACATTGGTATACACATGGAATTGTTTAAAGAGAGATTATCTCTTCTTAAATACATTTTATATAGTTTCCGTGATATAAAATTTTAAATATGAGTCTACGACACCTGTCCAGAAACGCTTCTATCAATTAATATTTATTTTATATCAATATTTTCTTATATAATGAGATAATCAATTTTAATTGATAGAAATGTTTCCGGACAGGAGTCTTCAATTCATATTTATTATTTTATACCCAGGAAATCATAAAAAGCTTGTTTATATAGGAAGAGATAGACCATGTTTAATTGGACTGCATTGCCCGCCCATTAAGAGGTCCAATTAAATCTAACCTCACTACACAGGAACTCCCTGATGGTACTGCGGAGAACCTTCCGTCCGTCAGCTCGTCTGGAGAAGGGAGTAGGCCCGGCCCCTTTTAACTGTATCTCCCATCTCTCACCCTTCTTGTTGATGACCTCACCTAAGTACCTGGGAGTAAAAGAGATCAGAAACTATACTGAATATCTCCAGTCCTCAACATATGGGGAAGACATTAGCATAGTGAGGTCCCCAGAGGGTGAATTTAGTACAAAATTCATCCTCTGGGGACCGTATTCTGCACAGGCTCATCTGCTATGCGAGACCTAGCCTAGCTATACACAGGTTTAAGTTTCCAGGTGGTGATATGAACCCATTGGGCACTTAGATTAAGGATTGTGTCATCTGCCTATTTGGGGATATAGAGAAATTAAACTAATAAAGAAAAAGAAACTTTCTAAAGAAACTAAAAACAGAGTTGTTAATTTGATCATAGTGTGGGGGCAAGTGTTCAAAAACTGGTCCTTGTATACTTTTTTAGTAGAAGCATGGCATGTATATTTTCAACATCGGGATGGGTTGTGCTAAATAATTGGACTCTATTTCAATTTTTTATTGTCACGTGACCTCCAAATCCACGATGGCTGCCATCACAAGCAAAAATCAGGATATTTTCGAGGATTTTTGCCCATGTTTTTGAGCAAATCTACCTCAAATAGCCGCGATATGTCCAAATCATCCGACCCACTTGCCTTTATGGTTTACTGGTTTAGTCGAAACAGCAGATGTGCTCAGGAAGGTCAGAGTAAACATTATGGGTTGTTTATCGATTTTCGTTTTGAGGGCTAGGGGTGATTTACAAGCCGTTTTTCAACATATCGGTACCCTCTCATCTTTTTCTACTTCCGGCTCGATAAAAATTTGGAATAGAGTCTTAAAAATCCCTCCAAACTGAATAGGTTATGAAAATCATAGTGGCTTGCTTCTACTAAAAAAGTATACAAGATCTACATTTGCCCCCACACTATCATAAAGAAACTTTCCAGAGGAGTTGAGGCATAACCAGAGGGAGAGTTTAGTGATGCTAGCTTGCTGTGCAGGGTAGTGTCACTAAATTAACCCTCTGGGCACCTCATTCTGCATATGTACATATCCATATTTTGAGGCCTGGATATCATTCCTCTCAAATCTTTATTTATTAGTTGATTGCTCAGCCAAATTTGTCAACTTCATATGATTTCATTGAGTAGAGTTCCAGTACCAAAGATTAATTGAAATTATGACCTACGATTTAAAGGTACTCAATCCGATTCAATGGTCCCATATCATCAGATTCCAACAACAACCAAATGCTGCTTCAGTTATCAGAATCGATTAATTGTCCAAAAATAATGCTAACCACAGTCAACTATGGTATAAAATTGCCCAAAACTTATTATTTATCAACATTTTGTTCCACCAAATTTTGCCGGTTTGTCAAATATCTGACTCAAACTTTAGAGATATCCATCTTCATCCGCAATTTGGTCCAAGGCCATCTTCTCGTTGACTTTTACTGGGCCACTAAATATTATTAGTTGTGAAAAATAATAGATTTCAAAAATCAATATCTGATCACTTTGAGCTTTGATGGGTGGGTTCCTCAACTCGAATCAAATATTTTTTACCCACGAAGCCAAGGAAATAGTAATCTGCGAGCGTTAATTCGGATTATGCATCTCTAAAACACAGGGCAGAATAATAAGTTTCATAAAATTAGGAGATCTTAGATATGACACCACAAATTTTATGGAACTTCAAAATAATAACAGCATCAAACATGATGCACGCTGAGAAGTGATGAGGATGGTAATCGCACTATTATTCACACATGATGTTTAATGAATGCATAAATGATTATACTAGTATTCATACTTACATAGCAGCACCATCTCCGAGCTGCCCCGCAAAGTTTCCAAATTGGTGACCACAGTAACAATGAGCCGCAGGTGTAGATCCAGGCAAAAGTTTATTTCCGCCAAAATATTCTGCAAATTCAGGTCTCGCCACTTCATTATCTGTCAAATCGATCAAGTTCAATGCTGATGCCGAAAATGAAACCAATGAAGGATTCTCCACAGGTGTTGGTTTGACACGAGAAAAGCATGCACCTTTAACTTTCCGAACAAAGTTTTCTTCTTCTGAGTCAATTGGCAATCGCCTCAACGCGAGGTTGTCAAATTTCAAATTCTCCATCAAATTGCTGGAAGTCATATTCAGGCACCTGGCAAAAAGCTTGGGAACATTGTTTGGAAATCTTATAAATGGCATTCACTGTATTCAGGTAACTACTATCTGGAACAAGAAGAAAATAGTTATATACAGTAATGTTTCGGTGAGAGCTTTCCAATGAATGGCAACAAGCCATATTTCCGACTAAATCCTAAAAAAATTCCCATAATTCTGCTGTGGTTAACCGTTAAAGGTCTATACTAAATAACGAGTTACAAGGAGATTTCAAAATTTCCAAATCTAACAAGCGCCCTAACTCTGGTGAAAAATAAATGGTAGTACCCATAATATGGGGTATACTTTCCCTTAATCTGGGCTATCACTATACATGAGGTACAAAGTTACCGACGAACAGCCCGATGGACTGAGCCTCGACTATATGCCGATCCTACTTCAGGGTCATGAATATATTTATACTAATGATTGGGAATGCATTTATATACACGACCATGTAGCACATTCCACCATCAATTGATTCAACAATCCCTGAACTACATGTAAGAACAATCACTTGCCTTTATCCATCCTCAGTGCTTTGATATATTTGAAATATTTTCAGACCATTATCGATCATAAGATTCAAATAGTTTTGAAATGATTAATTCATTGATAAATGTCAACACGTATATATTGGAGATAGTCAATTTTCAAATTTAGCCAACGACCAATTGCCTTATTTCCTTTGAATATACCACTGTAATAAGAGTAATTTTCATAGATAATAATGATGGCTAATAATGCGATATACGGACAGATATAGCATTACCATATAAATATTAAATGAACTGCCTCCATGTTTAGTGCCATAAATACAGCACTAGTATTAATAAATTTACACCATTACATCACCATACTGATACACAATATGATATGACATACATGTAGATATACCTGCAGATTGGAGCTGAACGGTTTAATGGCGGCGTGAGGTTTATTTTTCTTTTGGCTCCTCAATTTATTTAAAAATCTAACACAATAAGGAATCGACAGCCCTCGAAAATGCCAAAGACAATCCCGGGTAGAAGTACAAAGAACTCGGTGGCTGCCATCAACCCAACAAGTGATAAAAACGAAGAAAACGACAATGAAACTTCGTCAAATTCTGAAAATACGCCGGAAGTGTCTAACGCCGACATAAAACGTTTGATCGAATCGATGGATGCCGGTTTAAACGTGAAGATAAATCGAGGTTTTGAGGATATGAAGGGACAGATCAGCGCTATTAAAAGGAACATCGACGAAATAGAGTACGAAGTAGAAGGAATAAGAGTCACACAACGGACAAATACCACGAAAATAGGTAACATGGAACAAGAAATCCTAGATCTGAAAAAATCTCTGCTGTCTTCCCAAGTTCAAGAACGAAAATATAACTTATTATTTTATGGAATCAGTGGACATGAGACCACCATGAACGCCACTATGAAACGTTTCCGATCCTTTGTAAAAGATGACATGAAGCTGGACGAGGACTTCGCTACAAATATGTCCATAAAAAACGCACACCGTCTTAGAAAACCTGACACAGGGCCAGCAGCAATCATAGTGGTATTTCTGCAATGGAACGAGAGGGAGTCTATACTGCAGGCCGGAAAATCGCTGGCAGGAACCAGAATGAGTGTTCGGACAGACCTCCCGCCAGAGTTGAAAAGAGAGCGAGGACGTTTAGCCCAAATAGCCTACCAAATCCGACAAGATGAAAGTATCCACGCGCGGGTGAAGGAAAAAGGTACTGAACTGTGGATCGAGGTTAGAAAGGACATCCACTCCAGATGGCAAAAGAGAAGCGAAAATGAATAGATGATCCAGATGATCTTCGAGTTTTTCTAGACAATGTTTATTTATAAGAGCTTCGAGTTTCTTCGAGACAATGCTTATAAGACTGTTTTGTGTTTAATACATTACCACAATAGGGCTGACTTATATTTCCAAACTGTATTTATAAAATGTGTTTGAAATATTGAAAATATAATGTTTCATAGGTTACCGTCAAAATACTAGTTATCGAATATTCGAAACACAAATATCTTCAATGAACATGAATGAATACCATAAAATTATATATGGCTAGGCCTACTCATAAAACATTGTGTATGTATGTTACTACATGTAGTAAACTGATAATAGCCACAATATAAATTGATTGGTAAATGGTTTTTGAGGATATTTCCAACACAAATTACCTCAATAAAATACCATAGCCAAATTTAAATTTCTTTAATTTGTATTTATATATATATATATTATATATATGGATATTCATAACAAAATATAATATTAAAACTAAATGAAACCCGATTCCAAAGAAATTCAATGTTTGAGGTTGCGAAAAAAAAAATAAACGCCAACCTGACGCATGATCAGTACAACAGGAAGTTTTATACTGGTGATGGGTATGTATATCTATGTAAGCTTAACGCTTAACATTTCCCCTAGTGTAGGGGTAGAGATACATGCCACTGTTTTATATATATGCAAAACACATTCTATGAAAAATCACATTTTGCTTTATTTCCATGAAGATTCTATTCATAAACAAAGATCTCTTCAACATGTATATCTGAAAATTTCATATCAAAATTATTCAATAATTGAAAATGGGTGAACACATTAGTATAGTAACGATGAATGTGCGAGGTCTTGGCGATCGTATTAAAAGAAATGATATATTCAGTAAAATAAAAGAACAAAAAATAGGTATTGCATGTTTACAGGATACACACTTTGACAATAAAATGAAACAAAAAATTAAAGCGGAATGGGGACATCGTATCGAAATGACAACCTATAGCTCAAATGCAAGGGGGGTGGCCATACTTTTTAATAACAACTTTGAGTATAGTATACATAAAGTAAAGGAAGACCCAAATGGAAATTATATTATAATAGATCTAACTATAACAAACTGTAAAAGATTAACATTAGTCAATGTGTATGGTACCAATAAAGATTGTCCAAAGTTTTACGAGAATCTAAATAATGAAATAGAAAATTTTCAAAATAATAGTATTATAATGTGTGGCGACTGGAACTTAGTTTTAAATCCAGAGCATGATTCATATAATTATAAAAACACAAACAACCCAAATGCTAGAAAAGAAGTATTGAAAATAGCAGAACAAAGAGATCTAGTTGATGTATGGAGATGTTTTAATGAAAATGAACACCAATACACATGGCACCACAAAAATCCAATAAAAATGTCCAGGCTGGATTTCATACTTGTTTCAGAGGATATTATGCCTGTCATCTCAAGCTCGACTATTTTACCAAAATATAAATCCGACCATTCACCCGTCAAAATAAAAATGATTGTATCAAAACATAACAAGGGCAGAGGTTACTGGAAATTCAATAATTCCCTTTTAAAAGACACAGAATTTATTAAAATAATAAAACAATCAATAATCATGAAAACCCAATATGCCAGCCCCCCCTATAACCAAAATGTAATGAATTTCCCAAATAGCGAAATAAAATTTAAAATAAATGATCAATTATTTTGGGAAACCCTATTACTGACCCTTAGGGGGGAAATAATAAATTATGCATCTAAAAAAAAAAAGAAAGACACAGAAAAAGAACTAAACTTAAACAAAAAAATAAAGGAAATTGAAGAGGAAATAAAAATAAACCCCACTAATTACATCAACAAACAAAACCAATTGGAAACATTAAATAAGGAATTAGAACAAATTAGAAACATAAAAATTGAAGGAATAATAATACGGTCTCGAGCAAATTGGATGGAATTAGGAGAAAAATCAACAAACTATTTCTGTAACCTTGAAAATAAAAACTATGTAAACAAAAATATCCAAGAATTAAAAACAGAAAATAATGATACTATCGTAGAACAAAAGGAAATACTAAATAGACAAAAGGACTTCTATAAAAAACTTTATTCAGCAAATAATTCTGTAAATTATAGTCATGAAAACATTACAAAATATATTGACCTAAGTATAATTCCAACTCTTACAGAAGCAGAATCTATGAAATGTGAAGGCCCAATCACAATGACAGAACTGGTCAAAGCGCTTAAAAAAACAAAAAATAACAAAAGTCCTGGGGACGATGGTTATACAACAGAATTTTTCAAAGTTTTTTGGGTAGACTTAGGCCATTTTCTTCTACGCTCTATCAATTATGGATACGAAACAGAACAACTGTCACTCTCACAAAAGAGGGGTATAATAACATGTTTACCTAAACCAGGAAAACCAAGATGTTTCTTAAAGAACTGGAGACCAATAACATTACTAAATACCTCTTATAAACTAGCTTCCTCCTGTATAGCGGAACGGATAAAAAATAACTTAAATTACTTAATAAACGAAGATCAAAAAGGATTTATATCGGGTCGTTTCATAGGGGAAAACACAAGATTGATATATGATATTATGTTTGAAACCAACAGCCAAAATATTCCAGGAATGATCATGATGATCGACTTCGAAAAGGCATTTGACACAGTCTCTTGGCAGTTCATATCAAAAGTCCTTGATATCTTTAAATTCGGAGAGTCCATTAAACGATGGATTAAATTATTTCAAAACAATTCAGAGGCGAGTGTGATAACAAATGGACACTTTTCACCTAGATTTAAATTAGAAAGAGGGTGTAGACAGGGAGATCCAATAAGTCCATATATATTTATCCTGTGCGTAGAAATTCTTGGATTAGCAATCAGAAAAAATAACTTGATAAAGGGTATTAGTTTATGGGGTGAGGAATTTAAAATATCCCAATATGCTGATGATACTTACCTATTGCTAGACGGAAGCGAACAATCAATGAAAGAAGCCTATATAGTTCTAGAATGGTTTTATACAATATCTGGCTTGAAAATAAACATGCAGAAAACAAAAGTTGTATGGATAGGATCAATGAAAGACTCAGATAGACGTTTTTGTAAGGAAAACAACCCTGATTGGAATACAGATGGTAAATTTACAGCCCTGGGAGTACAATTCAATATTGATCAAAACAAAATGATTGATGATAATATAATTCCAAAAATAAATAAAATGAAAAGATTACTAAATATGTGGAACTCGAGAAAACTAACACCTTTAGGCAAAATTACAGTAATCAAATCACTAACAGTGCCAATAATTACCCACCTGCTAACTATATTGCCCACACCAGCTGATACATTAATAAAAGAGATAGAGGATATTTTCTTTCATTTTATTTGGAATAAACCAAAAGGAAAAATTAAAAGGAACATGTTAAAAAAAGAATATAACGAAGGAGGGTTAAAAATGATTGATCTATTAAATTATACAAAAGGTCTAAAAATCTCCTGGATCAAAAGAGTATTGACCAAATCAGATAGATGGACTTTGTTCTTCACTAAAAATATCCCCGAATTCTACTTCCAAAGTGGTGCAAATGATATAAATACAATAAATAAAATAAAAAACCCATTTTGGAAGGATATAGCAAAAACATGGTCTGAATATAATAGTTTAATTAAACCTATATACATACAAGACATTTTAAATGAACCAATATGGCACAATTCAAAAATTGAAATAGGATATATAAAACCATGGCACAAAAAAGGTATTGTTTATATTAAAGACTTGCTAAATGAACATGGTAATTTCTTCACTCATGAACAATTAAAGTCAAGATACAATATACAGGCAACATTTATGGACATAATTAGAATAAAAAAATCAATACCTAAAGAATGGAGTGCTAAAATCGCAAATGAAGTCATACAAGTTGAAGAAGGTCCAAATATAACATTGTCCATTCTCTCACTGTATAATGTTAAAAAAGGATGCAAAACATTTTACCAATTATTTAATAAAAATTTGATAAATGCAACCTCTAATAACAAAATAAAGTGGGCACAATACTTGAATATCAGGCCTGATGAAGACCAATGGCAATCATACTATATGCTACCATTTCAAACATCAATTGACACAAACCTGAGATACTTCCAATATAGAATCCTTCAGAGGATCCTTACAACAAATCATTTCTTAAAAATTATACAAGTCATAGATAATGACAAATGTTCTTTCTGTAATATCCATGCCGAGACAATTGTCCACTTGTTTACAGAATGTGAACATGTAACTGAAATTTGGAATAGCCTACATACATGGCTAGTGGCAACAGGTCAAACACAACTAGACACATTTTCTAAAATAGATATTATATTTGGAATAAATGGAACAGAGATTATTGTCAACCTGTGTATCCAAATAACTAAATTTTCCATATATAAAAGTAAAATTAACAACCAAAGACCATCTTTTATTGCAGTAAAGGCAAACATAAATTACGTCATGCAGAATGAAAGATATATTGCACAAACAAACAATTGTCTAGATAAATTTTATGGGAAATGGGCTTCAATTTACCACAGCCTACAAGACTAACATCCTTCAAATGTTTCTATATTTTATGATTAATATAAATGAATGCATATATACACCATATTCAGCCGTCATTACAAGATAATTTAGTACGATCCAAATGTAAATCCACATTTATGTACATTAATGTGTTTACACAAAATACCATGTATACATGTTTGACTTTTTATACTCTGTTATTGATACTGATGTAATGTAATGTTTAAAATTGATGTTTCATGGGAATAAAGAAATTATTAAAAAAAAAAAAAAAAAAAAAAAAAAAATATGCCGATCCTACTTCAGGGTCATGAATATATTTATACTAATGATTGGGAATGCATTTATATACACGACCATGTAGCACATTCCACCATCAATTGATTCAACAATCCCCGAACTACATGTAAGAACAATCACTTGCCTTTATAAAGTTTATCCATCCTCAGTGCTTTGATATATTTGAAATATTTTCAGACCATTATCGATCATAAGATTCAAATAGTTTTGAAATGATTAATTCATTGATAAATGTCAACACGTATATATTGGAGATAGTCAATTTTCAAATTTAGCCAACGACCAATTGCCTTATTTCCTTTGAATATACCACTGTAATAAGAGTAATTTTCATAGATAATAATGATGGCTAATAATGCGATATACGGACAGATATAGCATTACCATATAAATATTAAATGAACTGCCTCCATGTTTAGTGCCATAAATACAGCACTAGTATTAATAAATTTACACCATTACATCACCATACTGATACACAATATGATATGACATACATGTAGATATACCTGCAGATTAATCGTCATAGGTTTATGTTCACACTCCAAGTAATTAAATAAGTACATGTCCGTTATTTCAAAAAAGTAATATTTAGAGTCATCTCTCATTTTGAAAATATGAACATTGGGCCGCGAGAGGGCTAAAAAAAACGTATCTGTATTGATTCGGCGCAGGAGCCTCTCGGCTGTTGTCGCGTCGTTGTTACTACTCTGATGTTGATCATGATGTGGTCCCAGAGCATGCGTATTCTTCTATACTGTTCCAGTCCCTGATCGTTCTCACGAAAAATGAATGTTTATATTGTTCCGTGTTGGCTCTTAATGGTTCGAACGATCGTGAGTTGATACACTCTTGGCTCGAAATTATGTTATCACTTTTATGGTCTGGAAATTGTTTTGCTCGAATCTTCCGTCCTTTCTTTTCCTTTAGTAAGTCATGTGTGTGTATGGCTGGGATTTTCCCCTCAACCACCTTACTGAAGAGTTCTATTCTCTTCATCTTTCTGCGGGTCTCTAGTGAGTCTAACCTTAGGCCATCTATCATGCTGGTTACTGCGCCTTTTTCTCTGTCTCTATAGTTGTTGGTGATAAATCTAGCCGCTCTTCTCTGTACTTTTTCTAACTTCTCTATGTCTCCTACTGCGGCGGGGTCCCATATTTCAGCTCCATATTCGAGTGATGTTCTCATCATAGCTCTATATGCTGTCTCTCTGGATTTGTTATCCACTCTTCGTAGATAAGGTGCTATTGGCTCTTCCAGTGATCTTTGATATGTGTGTTGTCCACTTTAGGTCGTCTGTGATGTTCAATCCTAGGTAAACGCTTTGTTTGACTGTTTGCAGAATTTGATTGTCAAGCTGGTAGATAAACGATGTTTTATTCTTGTCCTTGTTCTTCATGGACATTATGGAGCATTTTCCGGCATTAAATCTCATCCCCCAGGTTTTCGCCCACTATTCTAGTGATGTCAGATCCTGTTGTAGTTGGATGTGGTCTTGGTGGCCATTTATCTGGCGGTATAGGATGCAGTCATCAGCAAAGAGTCTTACTTCTGATTTGACTGCTTTTGGAAGGTCATTGATGTGGCAGAGGAATAGTAGAGGTCCTAGTAATGTGCCTTGGGGTACTCCCGATTCCACTGGAACACTTTTGGATGTTTCTCCTTCCAACACTACTCTCATATGCCTTTTTGTTAGGAAGCTTGTCAACCAGGTGTGTGTATAGGTCTGGTGATTCCGTACGACTTCAGTTTGTATAATAGACTCTGTGTGTGGTACCGTGTCAAAGGCTTTGGAAAAGTCGAGAATTGCCATATCTGTTTGCTTCTCGGAGTCGAAAGACGATAGTAGATCTTGTGTGGTATTTACAAGCTGGGTTACACATGAGTGGCCAGATCTAAATCCGTGGTTTCTATCAGTAAGTAGGTTGCAGAGTTCCAGGTGGTCGCGGATGTGTCTGCACAGGATGTGCTCTAGTAGTTTACAGCATGTTGAAGTGAGTGATACTGGTCTGTAGTTTGATGGTTGGTGTACATCTCCTTTCTTATAAACTGGTGTTATGTTTGCGTTCAGCCAGTCTTCTGGAAGGGTGCCTGTCTCTATGGATTTGTTGAATATGGTGGTGATGGGTTTCGCCAATACATTGGCCAGTATTTTGAGTACTTTATTAGGGATGTTATCTGGACCTGGTGCCTTTGATGGTTTGATATCTTCCAGAAGCTTCTTTATCCATTCTTCTGTAATTTCCAGTGTCTTGATGTTTACACTGTTCTGCGGTATGGATAGTAGCTCTTCATCAGTGCCTATGGTAAAAACCGACTGAAATTGCTTATTTAATAGCTTCGACCATACCACTCCATAGAAAACATCGTCTGAACTACGCCCAATTGTAAATATTTGCATTTCAATTTGGGACGGAACTATTGGCGATAATCTAATACACATCACTTTAACTTGTTCTGAGTCCTGCAATTTGAGGTGGGGGGGGGGGGGGGGGGCATACATTTGTGATTGTTATCCACGCTCTGGAAGTTTAATGAAACTTAATAGTTTTCTTGTTTTAGGAACCGCCAGCCAATCGTGCATTCTTACTTTTATATGTTTGTATGTTTGGCTATTCATAACACTGAAATTAATCGCTAGGTTCTTTCTAATGAAATCAAAAATATTATAATATAGCCGAGAACTGTGCAGGTATTGAATTCATTGTTTTCATTAACAATGGTTTATCATGCAATTTATTAAAGTAAGAATTACATCAGACGATACCTCAAACAACCAGCGACAGTGCAGTTAACCAGCTCCCAGCCAATACGCCATATTATGGAATACTTCCACTGATGTTATTAGGTACGATTAATCAATTATAGTCGATTATTGATGACCGATTATCGATTATCAAAATCAATAATCGTGGCACCTCTAGTCGACATCTTGGTGCTTTTGGCACTCTTTTTTCCGCGACTTATTTGATGGAATCGCGAAAGAAGTTACTAATTACTATGCCACAAACACATGACGCCATTGATAATTTGGTGTGTAAATTGTAATCTTATGTGTACTATAAAGTATAATGTTCATAGCGCACCAAAATTATTACATGTTTGTATGGACATTTTAATAGCTCACCAAAATGCGTAACTGAAATTGTGGGATCCAGTTCGTCAACAGGTCAATGCCACGAAATAAGGAGACGAATTGCATTATAACAATGTATACAAAGTCCATATGCAATATATCAACATCTGTTTTTCTCCACATATAGTTGTTGATTTGATTATGTCGACTGTCATTACCTCTATTTCTTGATTTTATTTTATTGCAGTTTTTTCGGTGTCAACCTGTGCGAGTTATTGTTTTTTTGTTAATTAATTAATAATATTCGTACCATGGCTTTTCGTACCAGTTAACCACTTTTTGTGTTTCTCTGTCGATATTTAAAAAAGCTAATATTATGTAAGATTTTAATGCTTCCAAAAACATGGGAAGAAGTAGTTCTCTCAAAACAAATGGTCTTTTAAATGTGTATACCCACATTGATGACACAGGAATATTAAAAAAAAAAACTCGTGTTCAAAGTTACCTCGTCGTTTGGACACTCTGTTTTCCCGAATGTGTCATATGAAATCATAATTGCCAACCTGTTATAAGGCGTATAATCCCGCCGCGTATTCCTCATTTCTCAATGTGAAGACATTGCTTTAAAGGCACGGTTGGCCTTGGCGGTGGGTATTCTGTGAAAATATTTTCACACGTCATAAACCGCCACAAACAGAAAGAACATCAAAATATAGACAGACTTTGTCCGTATACAAATAAGAAATATCGCATAAACAGTATGTTATTGTCATATGTTTGACCATTGTTATGTAAACAAAAACATAAAAAGTTACTTTTCTGGCGTTTGTTTATATTATGATGGTAAACATAAAGAGCGTTCTTTGTTGGTGAATTCCTGATAGGGAGCTAATAAAGAGCGTTCGTGCCATTTGGGTGTGATTAGCCAGTAGCATTGTGCTGTGTTCTGTAACACAATCAGGCTCTTGATTAGGTAAAATATAGTAGGTCTTTATGATAACATGCTGTTTACGCGATGGTCATGGAAAATATGGACGAAACTGTATGCGTTTTAATGTTTTTTCTGTTTACGGTGTTTGGAACAAATATGAATATTTTCGACAATTAAGGCCAAACGTGCCTTTAAACATCTCGCACCAAATCATAAACACATATACTATTATGGTATTTAGTGACCGGTAATATAATTATGTATTGTTTGCTCGCTGTGTGACCAAATAACCTACACCATATAGGTAAAATACGCACATTGCAACGGTAGCGGGGTAATGTCGCAAGAGCTATACTCTGACCTTCACCCCAAATTGGCATTAACGTTATATTCTATCTATCTATCTATCTACTTGACACTCCGTCGCCCTCAATGTGCTGAGGATTATGTGATGGTCCAGGTGCTACCACGGCCGAGTAACATTATTACCCTGTGGTGACTCCAGTAGCGTTCTTTAACGTGCACACACCGAGGCGTGTACACGGGTCAGCCATTAATGTCCGCGCCCGATCGGACAGCGTACTGCACCCACGACAACATACCTGGACAAGTGTTGTAATGGGGGGGGGGGAAGTCGGCATTATTGCATTCGGATCTTTATTTATGCAGTGATCTCGAATGAGCCGTTTCAGCCTGACAAACTTGGTATCTGACCGAGTTCTGATTTTTGTCAGAATACCCTGACCAGGTTGCTATCCCAGGTCCGATAGCACGAGAGACCAGTACGATGCCTCTCGGTCACCGACTTCAACTAATTGACGGATCTCTTTCGGGTGGTTTTTAAGACACCAAAGTGGGCGGAACATCTTGATATATAAGTGAAATTGCACATACGGGTGGGTGGAGTCGATTTGTGAGTATAGATGCGCGCTATACGAGTACCGGTATACCGTTAACTGAGGTCAAGGTCAGAGTATAGCTCTTGCGACGTTACCCCTTGCGACACACAACAATCACGATGAACAATTTGTTAATTTTGTCATTCTTTAAACACATTATATAGCACAAAGGGTCAGGTTACTACGTTTTCAACTTTTCGATGAACAAAGACAAGGACCAGTCTATGGCGCGAAATTCGACAACAATTAACTGTCTAAATTTCTAGTACATGGAAGTAAAAGTATATTTTAATGAATGATTTTCGTCTCAAAGTTGATATAATTGCTTAGTGAACAAAAATGCTATCTATAGTTGTCGTCTGTCATTGTTTTGCGACTTTCATGTCTGTTTATTTGCACCCACTCAATGTCTCTTGTTGACTAGACTGGTTCCTGGTCGAAACCTGAAAAGATCTGAAAACGTAGTAATCTGACCCCTCCAGCCATAACGTACGGTTCCTCGTTGCAAATAGCTCCTTCCACTGAGGGGTTATAATGTATGTTTTGAAAGCTTTCCTCGTTTAACCCTTTACCCAACAGAACGCCCTGTGCCAATGCATTCTCTTATATATGCGAATCGACCATAGGTCGCCTCGCATATATAAGAGAATGCATTGGCTTAACACATATTAAAAATGATAAAATTGTTAAAGAATGTTAAAAAATGGTAAAAAGTGTTAAAAAAAAGAATTTTTGAAGGCCAATGCATTCTCTTATATATGCGAGGCGACATATGGTCTACTCGTATATATAAGAGAATGCATTGGCACAGGGCATAACTGTAACCATCACAATGTGGTCAATGAACCGGTTCCAATGATATCCATATTTGTATGGTGTTATTGAGACAGACCGAAGATATTTTAGGCTGTTGAAGCTTTATTTGGGCGTTTTTGGCAGCTTTGTTGGGTAAAGGGTTAAAAGTGAACCTGTGAGGCGTACTCCAGATATTTCAACTGATTTATCATGCTGTTGAACTTATGGTTCTTATTGTATATGTATATGGCGTCCCCACGACGAGAATACATTTTTGAGGTAAATTATCAAGGTTCCAATAACCCAGATAGCATGACTACGTTGGGCCAACGTTGGCATAATGTCGACACGGTTGGCATTAGGTTTGGCTGGGTTGACGTTGTTGGCCCTTGCCAACGTATTTCTCCCAACCGTTGGAAATATAACGTTGGCCCAACGTTGTGCCAACGCGAACATGCCAACGGAATTACCTGCAGTAAATTAGTTGGGTTGGCGTGGTTGGCCCAACGTATTCCTCCCAACCGTTGAAATTATAACGTTGGGCCAACGCCAACACAAAAATGGAATTTATTGTGCACATCACATTGGTTGGGATTACGTTGTTGGCCCTTGGTTGACCAAATTAAGGTATTCCTCCCATGCAACAGTTGGAATTATAACGTTGGTCCAATGTTGTGTCAACGCTAACGGCCTCATGACAGTCCAATTACATATAGCGTATATAATTATATGCATATATAGGGCCTATACATCTCAATGATATGCCGATACTTTATGTTCCGTAAACACACGTACAATCATTACTGACACAATATATGCTACGATATGTCATAAAATACGTTGGATGGTGTCGGTTGGTATATCGTTGGCCCAACGTAATGCCAACGTAGATGACGTAGAAAGCTCTGACGTCAAACTCTACGCGCGTGCACAACGGATCAGGCGTCTGCTTTTCTTATTGCGCGCTTTGTTCTGGTTCTCGTTCAGTGTTGCTGCTGGTATTAATTTTTAGCAAATAAAGGATTCAGTTTCTTTAACATGTTGACTGCCACTCCGAGTTAACTCGTAGTACACGGTAGCATGGGGACTGCTACTACGAGTTAACTCGTAGTGGTGTTGATACCACATAAATAACAACAGAAACCGAGAGAAATGTAAGTCTATGAGGCGTTTGCGCCAATCCATGCCCAACGACCCCATTGATCGATTGAAAATGCATAATTACAATGGCTTGAGGTACAACGATTCCTACATCCCGATCCGGGGTGGGGGTGAAGTTTGAAAATATTGCTGGGACACACCAACTCACCAGGACCTCTTCTGTACATCCATGACCCATGGTATACAGGTGCAAATAGGCATTTCCGGACAACATATATAGAGGGCTTTCGTTGCATAAATCAATAACCAATTATAGCTCTAGATTGTTCAGGTTTCATTTGAAGCTTTTGGCCATAAAGTGACTCATATAACAATGACAATACACACCATTGTTGGAGGGATGGGGCATGCAAGCGACTGAAAGGTCCACAAAATATTTAAGCTTGGCTGTGTAACATGTAATAGAACAACACTTACATGTATGTTGAGATTAGTTAGAAATGAGCGCCCTGCTTGAGTGGTCTAATGACTAAATTCTAACAAATCTTATTATCAGCTGTAGTTCTATGTGTATTACACATCTCGTACTTATAACTGGATACATTTTGACAGTAGGATAATTCATATATAGAGTCAGAGGCTGCTGGAAACTCGAGCTAGCCCTACATCAAGTGGCTTGTTTCCCTGGCTATATATGTGTGTACCAGTGTGTATATATAAATTCATTCATCATGTTTTATAGTATTTTAGTCGACCAAAATATGTTTTTAAGATGTTGAAACGTGATATAAAGCTACAACGAGATAACTCGTAGTTGGCACCTGGGACGGAATTTACCAGTGGTTATCGCTGGTGCCAGCTACGACTTATCTCGTAGGTAAATAAATATTACGTATAAATTCATTTACCGTGTCTTTTACACGATATGCTTGCACCTGGGTAGCACTCTCGTCATCTAAGTCATTGAAAACGTAATTGTATTTACCTACGAGATCACTCGTAGCTGGCACCAGCGACGAAACACTGATTAATCCCATCCCAGTTGCCGACTACGAGTTATCTCGTAGTAGCCTCAGACATGTTTCAGCATCATATAACCCGATATTGGTCGAACCATAACTCCTACATACGTAATACATCACCTACTATCGGCTAAACATGCAATCCCATGTTGGCATATGGCATGGAATTACCCATTGGTTTTCGGCAGTGAACGTGTTAATTTGGAATTCAAGGATTTGTTCGTTCTTTAGATGCCACCATCGGTCATCGAGTCGCTATCCGCGGTAGGTTTACGTTTGTGAGAAACTACTCTTTTGTGTAAAATTAATTAATTATTTTCCCAATATTTTTCTCGGAATCACAAAGTTCTGAATGTTTGCACGGCGTGCATATAAGCTATAGCGGAGAATACTTATTGACATGCATAGTAGTTTCTCACAAACTTGCATTGATCAGATAGTGATATGGTGGCTGACGGTGGTAACTGAATTATTATTGGATGCCAAAAAAATCCCCAACGTTATGCCAACCAATTTAGTTTGAGTTCCAAACGTTGTCCCTCCGTTGGGTCAACGTTATGCCAACCCAATGGTTTAGTTTCCAACGTTGGGCCAACGTTATACCAACCATGTGGTCTGGATATCAACGCTGGCCCAACGTTGGGCCTACGCTCTGTATATGTCGATCGTCCTACGTTGGCCCAACGTAGGCCCAATACGTTGGCCCAACGTTGACCCAATGAGCAAAATTACGTTGGCCCAACGTTGGCCCAACCATTCAGATGGTGGTTGTGCCAACGTTGGCCCAACCATGTCATGCTATCTGGGAATGGCTCAATCACTGTGTCAATGCCTGACCAGTATGAAAAATATAATTTAGAAAAAACGACGTTGTTGGTATTCTCAGTGCAATGCACATATTCATCTTAGAACATTGCAAACATAATTCAAGATAATTAAACCTGATCATAAATAAACACGATTTATGATTTATCGGGAAACCTAAATTATTACGAATAGCCAGGTGTATAATTACGAATTTGGATGGCAGACAGGCCTCACAGCCAGATTTGAGACATATTGACCATAAGATTGCATCACACACATACAACGGGTTAAATTTGCCCACAGCATTGTTTTTTCAATATATATTAGACTTGTGACCAGAATGAAATGATGTAAACAGATAAACACCACCATGTCCCACAATAGTCCAAGTCTTCTTGTACTAAAACCAGCTAAGATATTGGGATGGCGATGCTGGTCTTACCTCCATCCCAATATCTTAGCCGGCTTTAGTACGAGAAGACTTGGACTAGTCCCACAAAAGCAGTCAAAAATATTTAGAAGGAGGAGAAATAGCAGCCCGCAGAGATCACATTCCACCAGCATACAAAACCTTCGAACTTTTTGGAATTTTGATGCAGGGCAGCAGGGGACCTTATAAAGTCGAAAAAATAACACGGAGAACATACTTCTTAATGATTATCTGTTCATTAGTGTACTTCACTATATGTGAAGGTCCAAACTCGAAATTGCATGACTTGCTATGACTTTTGAGAGCCGATATTGCAATAAACATTCAATTAATTACCCAGGAAAAATTCCATAACTGTAAGAAACGCAAAGCAAAATGGCTCACAAAGTCACTTAAATCGTGATATTTCCAGTTGGGATCTTCACCAACTCTGATGTACATTATTAAGAAACAGATAATAACACAGAAATATATTCCCTGTGTTATTTTTTCGATTTTATAAGGTTCCCTCTCAAAACTGCAAAAAGTTCCTAGGTTTTGTACTGATGGAATATGATCTCTGCGGGCGTTAGCCAAAGTAGAGATTCATTGCATGATCCAAGTTACCCCCAACTATATTTAAGACTACACCATTTTTTTTAAATTGCAAATATCTTATAAACAAGTTAATATATCGTAAAAGACCGACAATTAGAGACAGTGGGAGCGCTAATGTAAAATATAATGAAAATGAATTTATGACTGGAGTCATAAATTCATTTGCATTATAATTACCATGTTGTTTGCATCGTTCTTGGAGCACATGAGTATATTTTTCATTCATCCATGGCTCAAATTCATTACTTTGTTTGATATATTCTGTTGAGTATAAGAGGAGCTCTAGCCATTAGTAACTCGCCGAAAGCGACAAAATGTGCGATATTAGCGCATGTTTCGGCGCGCCTTCACAAGCGACAAAATGTGCGCCATACTATACAAGAAAACTAAGATGCATGCATCAGGTCAGCCATGAACTATTTAGCATAGAATAATTCAGTTCGGTTGCAGTTTCACAACGTTACAACTGACATACGATTACACCTTGAATGTGGAAATATGTAAGAGTGAATATTAATGTTCTAAATCCCATGTTTCACATTTAGTGGTAATGGGGTCGTACTTTATTAACACGCAAGTAGTGTAATTAAGTACGGGTAATTAGAAGTAACAAATCGTTTAGTTTCTATCGTATCGGATAAAAGAGGTGAGCAGATTGCCGATGATGAATGCTCTCGTTAGCTGCCAATATAATGTGCATATTTGCCCCGTTACGTTTATACACTGTAGCATTGGCGGGCCAGAGTGTGTTGACATGTTAAGTGTTTGGTTCATTAATAACAGATCAGCAGGGATTTGTCGTGATAACGTATACGTGGAAATATGCTACCTAAACGGTTAAATTAACGGTTGATCTATTACACCACCGTGTATACTCGGTTTAAATAGGTATATTATATAGGGACGTGTGCTCAATTTTGGTGCGGACCGATGATAAAACAAAATCAGAAGTAAATGTCGGCGGGCGGGAGGGCCATTTTTTCAATAATTTTAAAAGAAATTGAACAGTTGCAGCAGCAGCAAAAAAAGGGTGTACAATTGGCAAATGATGAGGGGCGGCGTGACGTGTAACTAGGATTGAACTTAGATATGCAATTTGGAGATTATTGGATGAGGGATGTTATATTAATTATATTAAAGGGACGAGGGGGCTTAGTTGTCGAAAATATTCATATTTGTTCCAAACACCGTAAACAGAAAAATATTAAAAGGCATACATATTGGTTCAAATATACGATCACTATCGCGTAAACATCATGCTCACATAAAGACCTACTAAATTTTACCTAAACAAGAGTCTGATTGTGTTATAGAAGGCAGCACAATGCTACTGGCTAATCACACACAAATGGTATAAACGCTCTTTATTATTTCCAAATAAGGAATTGAGCAACAAAGAACGCTCTTTATGTTTACCATCATAATATAAAGAAACACCAAGAAAGTTACTTTTTATGCTTTGTCAAACAATCGTCAAATTTACGACAATAACATACTGTTTATGAGATATTTCTCATTTGTATATTAACAAAGTATGTCTATATTTGAATATTATTTTCGTTTGCAGCGGTTTTTGACAGGTGGAAATATGTTCACAGGATACCCACCAAGGCCTTCCGTACCTTTAAGGTATACTGCAACTTTGTTTCTTGCCAATAGCAGAATACATAATGCTATTAAGAAGTGACACAAAACACAGAACATTTTTTTTAATTATAAGTATTGAGCAGTGAGAAATATTTGAGTAGAGGAAACCAGTAACGAAAGGCGATATTAACATGATTTCTGTCAGCGAATAATTGTTTACGTTCCAATGAATATTAAAATGTACTGAAAACAAACTGCTAATGGGTGCCAGACTTTCATAAACACAAATTATGTATTAATGGTGTAACGACATATTTCGTTCTTAATTGTCTAAAAAAAATAGGGGATCGGGATGTTTGGATCTCTAGTTTAACGACATTTTTCGGTCTTTAATAGTTTAATGACATTTTTCGGTCTTTATAATATCTCAAGATATAGGGGGTATTTGGATCTCTATAGTTTAACGACATTTTTCGGTCTTTATAGTTTAACGACATTCTCGGTCTTTAATATTTCAAGATATAGGGGCCCTTAGTGGGTATTTGGATCTCTAGTTTAACGACATTTTTCGGTCTTTGATAGCAAAATGGAAGAAGTACATCTTTGGAAAGATGTGGTGGCCCTAAAAAGGAAAGTTGTTTGGTGATCTTGAAATGCAGTTTTTCTGAACAGTCTTCCTTGATTAAAGTGATGTGAAACACTCCGGCAGACAACGGGCAGAGTGATCAAATAGAAATTAAGAATAATCTTTCTCAAAGTAGTTATTTGTTACGAATAGTAATCCAAATGGATGATACACAACGTCATTCTTATATATTAGTTAAATGCAATGACTCTCGATGCCATCGAGTCGATGGCGAAATCATTTTTGTTTAATTATAGCCGATAGTTGCGCCCCGAATCGAGATGTAAATATTTACAATTTGGAGTAGTTCAGACGATGTTCTCTATGAAGTGGTGTGGTAGATTATTTTGGAAATTTTCAGTGATGTTAGTAGAATGATAACATTCCCCAGGTTGGCAAAGTGCCTGAGCACTAACTTATCAATTTCTCGCACCCGAAAAAGTCCATAACAAGTCCATAATATATGTTTAAGCATATATATAAATCTCCGAAAACCAAAATTCTAAAGCATTAAACGATTTCTTGAAATACAGTTTTTCTGAACAGTCTTCCTTGATTAAAGTGATGTGAAACACTCCGGCAGACACCGGGCAGAGTGATCAAATAGAAATTAAGAATAATCTTTCTCAAAGTAGTTATTCGTTACGAATATTAATCCAAATGGATGATACACAACGTCATTCTTATATATTAGTTAAATGCAATGACTCTCGATGGCGAAATCATTTTTGTTTAATTATAGCCGATAGTTGCGCCCCGAATCGAGATGTAAATATTTACAATTTGGAGTAGTTCAGACGATGTTCTCTATGAAGTGGTGTGGTAGATTATTTTGGAAATTTTCAGTGATGTTAGTAGAATGATAACATTCCCCAGGTTGGCAAAGTGCCTGAGCACTAACTTATCAATTTCTCGCACCCGAAAAAGTCCATAACAAGTCCATAATATGTCTTTAAGCATATATATATAAATCTCCGAAAACCAAAATTCTAAAGCATTAAACGATTTCTTGAAATACAGTTTTTCTGAACAGTCTTCCTTGATTAAAGTGATGTGAAACACTCCGGCAGACACCGGGCAGAGTGATCAAATAGAAATTAAGAATAATCTTTCTCAAAGTAGTTATTCGTTACGAATATTAATCCAAATGGATGATACACAACGTCATTCTTACATATTAGTTAAATGCAATGACTCTCGATGGCGAAATCATTTTTGTTTAATTATAGCCGATAGTTGCGCCCCGAATCGAGATGTAAATATTTACAATTTGGAGTAGTTCAGACGATGTTCTCTATGAAGTGGGGTGGTAGATTATTTTGGAAATTTTCAGTGATGTTAGTAGAATGATAACATTCCCCAGGTTGGCAAAGTGCCTGAGCACTAACTTATCAATTTCTCGCACCCGAAAAAGTCCATAACAAGTCCATAATATGTCTTTAAGCATATATATAAATCTCCGAAAACCAAAATTCTAAAGCATTAAACGATTTCTTGAAATACAGTTTTTCTGAACAGTCTTCCTTGATTAAAGTGATGTGAAACACTCCGGCAGACACCGGGCAGAGTGATCAAATAGAAATTAAGAATAATCTTTCTCAAAGTAGTTATTCGTTACGAATATTAATCCAAATGGATGATACACAACGTCATTCTTATATATTAGTTAAATGCAATGACTCTCGATGGCGAAATCATTTTTGTTTAATTATAGCCGATAGTTGCGCCCCGAATCGAGATGTAAATATTTACAATTTGGAGTAGTTCAGACGATGTTCTCTATGAAGTGGTGTGGTAGATTATTTTGGAAATTTTCAGTGATGTTAGTAGAATGATAACATTCCCCAGGTTGGCAAAGTGCCTGAGCACTAACTTATCAATTTCTCGCACCCGAAAAAGTCCATAACAAGTCCATAATATGTCTTTAAGCATATATATAAATCTCCGAAAACCAAAATTCTAAAGCATTAAACGATTTCTTGAAATACAGTTTTTCTGAACAGTCTTCCTTGATTAAAGTGATGTGAAACACTCCGGCAGACACCGGGCAGAGTGATCAAATAGAAATTAAGAATAATCTTTCTCAAAGTAGTTATTCGTTACGAATATTAATCCAAATGGATGATACACAACGTCATTCTTATATATTAGTTAAATGCAATGACTCTCGATGGCGAAATCATTTATGTTTAATTATAGCCGATAGTTGCGCCCCGAATCGAGATGTAAATATTTACAATTTGGAGTAGTTCAGACGATGTTCTCTATGAAGTGGTGTGGCAGATTTTTTGGGAAATTTTCAGTGATGTTAGTAGAATGATAACATTCCCCAGGTTGGCAAAGTGCCTGAGCACTAACTTATCAATTTCTCGCACCCGAAAAAGTCCATAACAAGTCCATAATATATGTTTAAGCATATATATAAATCTCCGAAAACCAAAATTCTAAAGCATTAAACGATTTCTTGAAATACAGTTTTTCTGAACAGTCTTCCTTGATTAAAGTGATGTGAAACACTCCGGCAGACACCGGGCAGAGTGATCAAATAGAAATTAAGAATAATCTTTCTCAAAGTAGTTATTCGTTACGAATATTAATCCAAATGGATGATACACAACGTCATTCTTATATATTAGTTAAATGCAATGACTCTCGATGGCGAAATCATTTTTGTTTAATTATAGCCGATAGTTGCGCCCCGAATCGAGATGTAAATATTTACAATTTGGAGTAGTTCAGACGATGTTCTCTATGAAGTGGTGTGGCAGATTTTTGTGGAAAATTTCAGTGATTTGGCAAAGTCCCTGAGCACTAACTTATCAATTTCTCGCACCTGAAAAAGTCCATAACAAGTCCATAATATGTCTTTAAGCATATATATAAATCTCCGAAAAACAAAAATTATAAAGCATTAAACGATTTGCTATATTTCCAGGGCATATATTTCATCTGATTTAGCGAGAATCCATATATACTTTTTCACGAGAATCCAGGGTAATTTGCGAGAATATTTACGAGAATCTAGATTTGGATTTTCGCCGAAATATAAGCCCTGATTTCACTCTGAAGTGTGCCTAAATGGCATAAATTGTACCGTGGTTCCCATGTTCGCCAAAGTGGCATAAATTTATTTCAGGATAATACTAATTTTAGGCATTCATTTATATCACTGATATCAGGACAATAAATAGCCATTTCCATTGCATGGAACAAAGAGCGTTATTGTTTATTGGTGTTGTTTTTGGAAGTGGTGGTAGTTAAATTTTATACATTTCGACCCCCAATAAGTATTTCCGAACAAATGAATTATTAACAAGCGTGACATGACATCATTGACGTGGATAATTAACACCGATCTACAAGCAATTAAAGTCTTAAAATGAGCTAAAATTTTACATTTTCTTTAAAAAATTTACATTTTTATCTCTCGCGACATAATTGTCACCAATAAAAACAAATTTGATTCATCGTGGAAGTTAGTCGGTGACTATAAATAATGTCACCATTCAACTGAATGTTGTTGAGCATATTTCAACCAATTTTGGAAGTTTAAATGAATATTTTCTTCACACGCAAAGTAAAATTGACAAATTTCAGGATTTTAGCCTGCTTCGTTGGGACCAAAATTTGTTGTGCACACTCAAGAAACGTCTACCGACACTCGCTATGTCAAATTATGCCATGACCATGCTATAAACTAGCTTGAAATTGGCAAAACAATGAATTTTTTTTTGGTTGAAAAATTTTACATAGAGAACGATTATTTTTCGATAAAAACGAAAATAATGCGAATTTCAGCACTCGTCAGAATGGTGCAGAATAACATACGAGTCTTCTTATATGCGAAAATTTGACCTCATTCGATAAATTAGTCTCGTAATTAAGGATATGGAATTCCGTCGCACTGTAGTGTTACCATACATGGCCGACGAAATTTTGAAATGTAAACACGCATCAAACACGCATCAAATTTACCTTTTGTGAGAATAACAAAAGCGCAACCTTGATCAAAGTAATACAATACACAACAACACATAGAATAAAACTGATATAAACACGGTATAAGTGAGAATAAGACGCGTATTCAGACGTGCAATTTGACAACATTTCTTCGCTATAAATATATCTGACCCAGATGCAGCTGTTTTGCGCACGTCACTTTCCATATTTGGAATTTCCATATATGGGACCTGAATACCGATCAATAAATTGCAAACAAATTACCACGCAATTATCTTAGCATAAAAATATATTGTAATTTATACAACTACGATCCTGGTAACCCTGATAACTAATACAATATACCGGCCAATTCATTTTAAGATCGTTATTTCACTTTGCTTTAGGCATAAATACACTCTTGAACGCACATAAACGACCCATTGGCGTTAAATTAAATATACTCGGTATTTATTAATATTAGTTTTTTATTGCTCAGTTTTGAGTTTGACCCTTGACACCTGTCAATATATTTGGGCTGAATTCATATGATGCGGTATTATTCCTCGAAATAAACAACAAAGCAGTCGTTACTTCGAAATGTCGTTTGGGCTAACATTTACACAAATCCTTCGCGTGTTCTTCTCAATTGGCACGCATGTTCTGAGCCGACACACAGGTTATCCCAGAAACTCCTGTGAAATAAACAGCCAAGGTTTGGCTGAAATGAAATACTATTAGGGCCACTTCCTAATGGCGCTTTCGGCGTGCGCCATTAGTAAAGCGCCGAAAGAGACAAAATGTGCGCCGTTACGGCGCACTTTTTGTCGCTTTCGGTGCTTCGGCGCGCACGTCGAAAGCGACAAAAAGTGCGATATTAGCCCATGTTTCGGAGCGACAAAGTGTGCGCCATTACGAAACATGCGCTGATATCGCACTTTTTGTCGCTTTCGGCGCGTTACTAATGGCGCACCTTTTGTCGCTTTCGGCGCGCGCCGAAAGCGCTATTAGGAAGTGGCCCTATATAATAGTATTCCATGCAGTCCCCCTTTAGCTAGTTCTCGCTTTTTGGGCCCCTAGTGTGCGGCCAAATTGAAACAGTTCTGATAAATTCTCATGACACTGGTAAAATTTTATCTCCCGAAAATAAAAATAAAACATACAGAAGTCAGAGAAAGTGATCAGCTGTTTTCAATGTTCCCACACAATCCTGAGAATCACGCTCTTTTTGTTTCCATAACAGGAATTGTTGTTGCAAGCTCAACCATATTTATTTATCAGACAAATACATGCTCAAGACAGTTGCGATACGAATTATATTACACGAATAATTAAATCAGTCTTTTTTTGCGTATACAGTATATACATTATATAATTGCATGCAAATAAAGGCCATTTTAACCCTTTACCCAACAGAAGGGCCCTGTGCCAATGCATTCTCTTATATATGCGAGTCGACCATAGGTCGCCTCGCATATATAAGAGAATGCATTGGCTTAACACATTACAAATTATAAAATTGTTAAAGAATGTAAGAAAAAATGGTAAAAAGTGTTAAAAAAGGATTTTTTTTAGGCCAATGCATTCTCTTATATATGCGAGGCGACCTATGGTCGACTCGCATATATAAGAGAATGCATTGGCACAGGGCATAACTGTAACCATCACAATGTGGTCAATGAGCCGGTTCCAATGATATCCATATTTGTATGGTTTTATTGAGACAGACCCAAGATAATTTAGGCTGTTGCAGCTTTATTTGGCCGTTTTTGGCCGGTTTGTTGGGTAAAGGGTTAAATAAATGGCCTTTATTTGCATGCAATTATATAATTGCATGCAAATAAAGGCCATTTTAATGTTCGAGTCCCCTATTATTTCTACTATTGTTGTCATGAAATAAAACAAAAATATATATTCCACCAGGATACAGAACAGCTGTGACGTACGAGTGTCCACCAAGTGACCTACGAGTGTCCACCAAGTGGTAGAGATGTTCGTATTCACCTCAAGACTTCCCCTTTATCAATCAAAAATGCATCAAAATTCAAAACAAAGGAGATAGAGTTATTCATCTTCCACCGAGAATAATAGACTGGCAGTACAGTCGAGATCAAATATAAATACATAACACAACCACTCATAACACGTCGATGCCTCGATAAAAACAACGTGTTCACAGTTTATTCGACCAGGTAAGTTGATAATAGAATGTTTTCTAGATCCCTCTTCAAATGGTATATACTATGGAATATGTTGCATGAAATGTGGTCTGGTGATTCGAACATTTTAAAAGTGGGACCTATATATTTTGATCTCAGAAACCGGGACAACACACGTGAGTATATTTTCAGGCTTCAAACCGCAACATATGGGGCTTTAAAAGACTTATGGAAGTGATATATTATTAAAGGTACACAATCCGATTCGATGGTCATCAGAATCCATCAACAACAACATTTTGTGAAATGCCGCTTCAGAATCGATGAAATACCCCCCAGAAATAATGCTAACCACAGTCAATTATAGTATAAAATTGCCCGAAACTTGTTATTTATCAACATTTTGCTGATAAAATTTTGCCGGTTTGTCAAATATCTGACACAAAAAAGTCACTTGATTTTAGAGTTATCCATCTTCAATCGCAACTTGGTCCTAGACCGTCTTCTCGTCAACCTTTTACTGGGCCACCAAAATGATGGGTGGTGGAAATTAATAGATAGATATCGTATCGAATGAGCCATGTCCCTTTAAAGGTACTCAGTCCGATCAGAGGGTCCCCATATCATCAACATTTCTTCAAATTACTCTTTAGTTATCATAATCGATTAATTGCAACAAAATAATGCTAACTACAACTGTCAGCTATGCTATCAAATTTCCCAAAATTTGTTTAATTTTTATCAACATTATGTTCAACGAAATATGGCCGTATTATCACTTGAGTATTCACGAAACATGGCCGTATTATCACTTGTTTTTAGAGTTATCCATCTTCATCCGCTATTTTGTCCTGAGATCGCCCATTTGACGACTTGTTTCTCGGCCACAAACAATTGACCATTTCGAGAAATAACAAACTTCATTTATCGATATCTGATCATTCTGAGCTTTGATGGGTGGGTTCCTAGACTCGAATCAAATATTTTTTACCCCCGAAGCCAAGGAAATAGTAATTTGTGAGCGTAATTCGGATAATGCATCTTTAAGTTATCGCCTCAAAAAAACACATTCATCCCTTTCTTTTGCAGCATATATATAGCTGATAAATTCCAATACACGTATACGGTTTTCGTACGTTTTTAGGAACATAAATAGCGCACCCAAAATACTATAATTCATCACCATTTGAAACGTCTGTGTCTCAGAAGATGTACATAGGGAGAAATAGAAAACAGCTGAAATCATATATAGAAAGATTCCCCTCGTTAGGGCTCCTAGAATACAACAGAATTTAAACAATATATATATTTTCAATGGAAGGGGAATAACTCTCTCTAACTTTAAGATATAGTGTTATTCCCCCGCCATTGAAAATAATACACTTTCACTACAAAACAGATGAAACTTAAGCACAAAAACGCGTCTGTAACTCAACAAAAACAACATGTTCACAGTTCATTACACCGGATAAGTTGATACTACAATGTTTTGGAGCTTCCTCTTTCAAATGGTATATACTATGGCATATTTTTTATATATGTTATCTGGGGGTTCGAAAAATAACCTTTACCCAGAATGGAACCACGAATAGCGTTAGTCATTTTTTTTCTTCAGATTTCCTAATATAACAAAAAAGAGAGCGTTTTCTCTCTAAATGCTATGAGGAAAGTTGAAAACAGAGGAACAATTTTTATGACATCGGACCTTTGACCACCAGAATGTAACAAAAAAACAAAAGCGATAAATAACTTGAAGCTTGAAAATGATGTGGGCTTTTAGTATGGAAATCGAAGAGTGTAAACGACGCCTTAAAGAATCACAGATCCCAATCTCAAGCAGGTAGTGACTAGATAGTCCACTTTGAGAGATATCCAACTTAGAATTCCAATGCACCCTCTTGAACTGTTTCCAATTATATGGGAATTCAATTTGTACCCCTTATACTTGGGTTGGAATTTTCCAACGCTTACCTTATGCTGTCCATCTGTTGGAAATCTCCAACCTGACACCCCCTAATTTCCAAAATGATGGCCATTCAGTCCAAAATTTGAGCGAAAGCAGAAAAATCTGCGACTTGTGGTCTAACAGCAACAACAAATTTCATACTAAATACTGATTGGAAAATCGAAGTATCGGAACAGTTTCAACCTGTTTGGTCTAAAATTTCCAAATGATAATTTGTTTTACCAAAATTTATGGGGGTTGGTGGAGAGAGACACCACAACCCCATATCGTCACGTCCCATATCACTATATTCATCAATATTCCATTATATAACAGCTGGTCTTTCTGGTCCACACTCTTTGAGTAAAAATTATCATTGCTGTAGAAATTTCAACTCATATTGGCAATAGTCGTTAACACATTTAGACTATGTCTATAAGAAATCTGATGAATGGCATTTCCAACATACACACGCATGGAGTAGACTGTACTGCATAATAAAGGTATGCGTATATATTACACTACATGTCAGCTTAGTTTTCTATGTAAAATTGTAGATCTTAATTCGCTGTCACAACAAAGCGAGAGATGATTTACGGCCACGTTGGCTGTTCCATTATGTCCCTGTACTTACGGAGAATGAGAGGAGCGGTTATTTGGGTAATTAACTGGATCAATCATCGACTGGAATTAACCGATTTACCATTCGTCAATCAAATCGAGGTCCATGAGATGAAGGTTCTGATCGGGTGGGAACACTTCCTGGAACGTTGGCGAAGACAGCAGGGATGGGAGAGTGAGGTGGGAGAAAGAGAGAATATATGGAAAGGAGAGACAGATGACGAGAGAGAGAGAGAGAGAGAGAGAGAGAGAGAGAGAGAGAGAGAGAGAGAGAGAGAGAGAGAGAGAGAGAGCTGGATTGTTGTTGTTGCTTATGATGATGATGACGATATATGATGATGATCCGCTGTCATTTTTCGACAACAATAATAAGTGGTGAGTGCACGATTTGCGATATTGGAGTGAGATAGGGTGATTGTCGTATTAATGCATGGTTATGGTCGTTAACGATGCTGATGATTATGATAATGATGATGACGATGCCGATGATTCGGGTAATGAGAAGAACACAAGGTGTCATAAACTGGTTGACACAGAAGATGGCGTCCAACATGGTGGCAAACTATTTTAAAGTTAGTCTAGTTATCATTAATTTGTTAACATCTGTTCCATTATGTCCCTGTACTTACCGAGAATGGGAGGAGCAGTTATTTTGGGTAATTAACTGAATCAAATCATCGACTGGAATTAACCGATGTATACCATTCGTCAATCAAATCATCGACTGGAATTAACCGATGTACCATTCGTCAATCAAATCATCGACTGGAATTAACCGATGTACCATTCGTCAATCAAATCATCGACTGGAATTAACCGATATCATCGACTGGAATTAACCGATGTACCATTCGTCAATCAAATCATCGACTGGAATTAACCGATGTACCATTCGGCAATCAAATCATCGACTGGAATTAACCGATGTACCATTCGGCAGTCAAATCATCGACTGGAATTAACCGATGTACCATTCGGCAATCAAATCATCGACTGGAATTAACCGATGTACCATTCGGCAATCAAATCATCGACTGGAATTAACCGATGTACCATTCGTCAATCAAATCATCGACTGGAATTAACCGATGTACCATTCGTCAATCAAATCATCGACTGGAATTAACCGATGTACCATTCGTCAATCAAATCATCGACTGGAATTAACCGATGTTCCATTCGGCAATCAAATCATCGACTGGAATTAACCGATGTACCATTCGGCAATCAAATCATCGACTGGAATTAACCGATGTACCATTCGGCAATCAAATCATCGACTGGAATTAACCGATGTACCAGTCGTCAATCAAATCATCGACTGGAATTAACCGATGTACCATTCGGCAATCAAATCATCGACTGGAATTAACCGATGTACAATTCGGCAATCAAATCATCGACTGGAATTAACCGATGTACCATTCGGCAATCAAATCATCGACTGGAATGAACCGATGTACCATTCGGCAATCAAATCATCGACTGGAATTAACCGATGTACCATTCGTCAATCAAATCATCGACTGGAATTAACCGATGTACCATTCGGCAATCAAATCATCGACTGGAATTAACCGATGTATACCATTCGTCAATCAAATCATCGACTGGAATTAACCGATGTACCATTCGGCAATCAAATCATCGACTGGAATTAACCGATGTACCATTCGGCAATCAAATCGAAGTCGACGGAATGAAGGTTCTGATCGGGTGAAAACACTCCATGGAACGTGGGCGAAGACAGCAGAGATGGGAAGATATATAGATAGGGAGAGAGAGCGAGGGAGATAGGGAGAGAAAGAGAGGATACAGGGGAATGAGAGAGAGAGAGAGAGAGAGCGATATAGACCCGGCGTTGGTGGATTGGTGTTGTTGTTGATGATAATGCCATGATGATGGCGATGATGACCGATGATGATGATGATAATGCTGATGATGATGATGATATTAACGATGATGATCCGCTGTCATTTTTCGACAAGAATTATTACAAGTGTATGAGCGCATGATATGAGATCGAAAGAGAAATATTGGAGTGAGATAAAGGATGGTTGTCGTATTAACGGTTATGGTTGTTAACGATGATGATGATGATGATGATGATGAGGATGATGATAATTGTTAACGATGATGATATGATGATTATCCGCTGTAATTTTTCGACAATAATTATAACAAGTGAGCGCACGATATGCGATCGAAAGAGAAATATTGAGATAGAGGACAGTTGTGGTATTGATGGTGATAGTGATGACGCTGCCGATGATTTGGTAATGAGAAGAACACAAAGTGAGTTATGTGACACAAACTGGTTGACATAGAAGGAGATGGCGCCCAACATGATGGCAAACTATTGTTCAGTTAGTTTGGTCATCATTATGTTTAATGATTTTACGTCTGTTCGGTTATGTCCCCATACTTACGGAGAATAAGAGGAGCGGTTCTTTAGATAATTAACTTCGAACGCTCCTTGTAACATGGGAGAATACAGCATAGATTGGGGGAGAGGGGTGGAGAGAGGGAGGGTGAGTGGGAGGGAGAGAGGGAGGGAGAGAGGGAGGGAGAGAGAGAGAGGGGGATAGAAAGATAGAATATAGGGAAATGAGAGACAGAGGACGAGAGAGGGAGAGAGCGAGAGATAACCGCGGCGTTGGTGGATTTGTTTTGTTGTTGATGATGATGATGATGATGATTATGATGATGGATGATGATAATGATGATGACGCTGCCGATGATTTGGGTAATGAGAAGAACCCCAAAGTGAGTCAAGTGACACAAACTGTTTGACAAAGAAGGAGATGGCGTCCAACATGATGGCAAACTATAATTGTTTAGTTAGTTTCGTCAACATTATTTTTATTTATTTAACGTTTGTTCAGTTATGTCCACATACTTACGGAGAATGAGAGGATCGGTTCTATGGATAATTAACTCCATCAATCATCGACTGGAATTAACCGATGTATCATTCGTTTATCAATTCGAGGTATACATATAGAAAGACATGTCGGTGGATGATCACGTGAATACGGGTGGGAACGTTCCTTGCAACGTGGGAGAATACATCAGCGATGGGAGAGTGAAAGTGAGAGAAAGTGAGTATATAGGGAAATGAGATACATATGGAGAGAGAGAGAGAGAGAGAGAGAGAGAGAGAGAGAGAGAGAGAGAGAGAGAGAGAGAGAGAGAGAGAGAGAGAGAGAGAAAGAGAGAGAGAGAGAGAGAGAGATAGCGACATAGAACTGGCGTTGTTGGACTGGTGTAGTTGCTGATGAATGAGAATGAGAGGAGTGGTAATTTGGATAATTAGCTGAATCAATCATCGACTGGAATTAACCGATGTACCATTCGTCAATCAAATCATCGACTGGAATTAACTCATTCAGTGCCAGGTTTCCTGTGGAAACGCTATTTGTGTGCCAGGTGTCTGGAGGAAAGCCATTATTTACACTAACTGGATACTTAGTTTGAATATTCAAATATTGGACATGAATGAATTTACCATTGGTATTGCTAGTATAGGCCCTACGCATGAACTGCTTTGAAACACCATGTCCGATATTAGAGGGTCATCATAGCTCCAAAATGTCACGTTTCCATGGCAACGATCGAGGACTTAAAATTATCACCGTTTGCGTAAAATTACAAATCTTTTCTTTTCTGTGGCCATCTAAATAGTTTATTCTGTAGTATTTTAGACATAACTTTTGCTTGTGGAATAAAATATGTCATCTTGTTATCTGGGTGGGGGGGGGGGGTGGTGATCAGTGGGCTAACGAATTCCGTAAATTGGATGACGTTTGCAATAAACAATGTATACGAAAAAAGTAGATGTCAAAGCTGACAAGGATGACGTTTGCAATAAACAATCTTCGAAAAAAAACAGATGTCATCAGATCCAAATCTTTTACGAAAATATTGCGCGAATTTAAAGTGTGCCAATTCAAAACTGAGCGAAAACAACTACTGCGCGAATTTAAATACGAATAAGGTATATGAATATTTCCTGAGAATCCTAAGAGAGGTAAAGGCAATAAGTATGGTATTTAGTAAAGAAAGGATTATATAGGAGCAACGTGAATACTGGCCTCGTGCAGCTTCATGATACGTATATATATTTATATGTCAGAGTTATGGAGGCACGGACTCAGTATGAGTGTTCATTGCTTCATATTTGCGTGAACAAATTCTCATTTCTTATCGAAATGGCCATGTGTCGATCGGAATGGTACATTGAGATGTTCCCCAAACCAAATCAAGCTTGAAAACCGGTCCCGATTTTCATCCATGCCGGGGTTCGAACCCGCGCCAACCTCGTCTAGCCCAGACTGTGATGATCGTATCCACGACCTAACCACCTCGGCACAGTTTAAATTAATTTGTTTGTGGCATATTATAAATATCATATCATATCTATGGCTTCTGTAAGTTTGGCAGGTGTCCCCTGGGAATAAGGCAATTCGGCGGCACATAACTGTATTAGCTGGTTTGCAAGGAACGGACACCGCCCACACCACAGGAACAGCTGTGGTGTCTGCAGGAGAAATACGCATAATTCACCTCCGTAATTTTCCGGATGCCAAGAGAATTTGACAGATTCGTAGATATGAAATATGGAAATTGAGGGAAGACATGGCAATATATAGGTCTTTGTTTTGCTGTATCAAACTTGAAAGTAGGAATCAACTAGAATCTTGCTCTAAAAATTATATCCTCGTGCAAATAGGTTCACTGCATGTTGGACCTAAATATTCACGTAGGTTCATATTCGACTCATTTGATTGTGAAATATATATATATATAAGCCCATAAGGAGCTTATATATACCCGTTTCTCTGTTGAATGGCGCGGACCGCAGTGAAAACACATTATAAAGAGCGTAAATCTTCTAAGTCGTGTCGATAAAAAATGGAGATTAAATAATGCCAATATCTTATTTGGGCTTATTTCGTATGGACAACGTTTTAGATTCATATAGCGCGCAATTCAGACCAGCAAAGCTGCCATCGTGAACGGGTCGATCCACCGCAAAGCAACACACAATCTTCAAGACTCAATCAAATTAAAGAAATTCATAAGTTTATTTTTTGTATGTACATTTTTTATCTAGCAGGGTATAAATGCAATTAAAAGCGACATTGAATCGCCAAGCCTTCAAATTAAACGCATTAATTGCATGCTGTTGTCGTGTTGAGATAAAAAGTGTCGGATCAATACTGAGGTTATGACTTGTTATATAAATTTTCCAGATAATTGAGATACACACTCTTTATTGTCACCATAACTATAAGAAGTAAAGCTCTTTATTGTTCAATGTCAAGAAAAGTTCAAACAAGATTTTGTTTCTAAATTTTTCTGTGGCATATAAAGTATTCAACGTATTTATCTCCCCAGCACCACGATTCAAACGCCACTTGAAGTTTACAGAACTTATACATAACCTTGATTGAGTTTTATATTTCGACACTCGCGGTTTGAACAACGTTTGATATCGATAGGAAAGCAGTTAGTTAATAATTATACTCACATATCTATTGTGGTTTGTCATACAACAATAAACCAATCACTGAACAATAAAATGGTAGAAGAGTTGTTTCATCGGAAGGGAACATCACAAGAGGATTAGCTATAGCTAACACCACCACCACCACACTAAATACTGGTAATGCATCCACCCATTAGTAATAATGTTACCAGATTAACTGCATCATAATGGAGGTGTTAACTTTTCCGAAACCATTAAAACACCACTAATATAATTCTATTGTAATAGCTTCCTAAAATGAATGGTATTGATTGACTGATATTTTTCAACTTTATTGAGGAATTAAAAAGTGACTTGCCAAAACATTTGCCAAATGAAAATATTTTTTGCCAAATGTGAATTATTTTTGCCACTGGCAAATTTGGCAAGTGGCAGCGCGAACCCTGCTTGAAAACGCTGATCCCTTTATGTTTCAGCAAATAGCAACAATAACATTCTTTGTAACTGTTTAGCCAGCCAATACGCACACGATTGTATACCGAAAGATACTTAATCAGGGTTAACGATCGGATAACGATTGCTATTAAATCACAATAACACGTGGCACGCGAGGTTAGGATTGAGAATAGGATTATTGACGAAATAACGCAGATATCTGAAGGAGTGAATTTAAATGCCCACTTAATTTTGGAGTCACCGATTATTTTGTTATAGTGCCTTGATATACGGTTTTAATAACAATCGATGTCATAAAATATGATTAAATTACTATAATTCATCACCCCATTTGAAACGTCTTTGTCTCAGAAGATGCCTATAGAGAAATAGAAAACAGCTGAAATCATATAAAGATTCCCCCCGTTATGGCTCCCAGAATGCAAAAGAATTAAAACTAAAAATGTATTTTCAATGGAAGGGGAATAACTCTATCTTTATGATATAGAGTTATTATAAAACTTAAGCACAAAAAACACGCGGTAAATCAACAAAAACAACATGTTCACAGTTTATTTCACCGGATAAGTTGATAATACAATGTTTTGGAGATTCCTCTTTCAAATGGTATATAATATGGCATATATAGTTTATATCTGTGATATATGTTTTTATTTTTAAACAGCCCGGAGCCATTGCGGACCACTCTTGACGACTGAGCACCCCGTCAGAGGTGACCCACCCTTACGAGATGGTCAAAGTGGCCGTCCGACGTCAGTCCCCGCGAGAAGCGGACACTCGTCCCCATCAAGCTGCGAACCCATACAGTGGAAGTCCAGTCTGGTGGAGAACCACCACCGGGGAATCAAAGCATAGCGACCCCGCCCAACCACCAGCGGGGGACGAACACTACACTGTGATCTTAGCCAGACGGCTGAAAAGGGATATGTGATATAGGGGTTCGAAAAATTAAGTGGACCTTTAAATCGCCTAACCTGTCCAACCTCAATAGGATAGTTTTTCTTATATTTGACCAAAGTTGATCAATTATGGTGTTGTAATTTATTTCATAGAAATTTCCGTTATTTCGTCAAAGTGCGTTCTATACAGAGTTATCACCCTTCCGATTAACTCGGGATACTTATTTCGAAATCCAATCCTAACCTCGCGAGTCACCTGTTACTGCATTTGAAAATCAATCGCTATCTAATCATGTACGTATTATGTGGTTTAGCTCATATGGCTGGGAACGGCACAAATAAAGAGCGATTGGCTTTCTACTATGAGGAAAGATGAAAGCACACAACTGAACGAGTATTGCGAGGAACGGACAGCTCCCCGCACCACAAGAACAGCTGCATGCTTCAGACCGTTTGCAAAGTGCGCATAGCTCAACGATGTAATTTTCCGGTTGCCAGGAGAACATGAAATATTGCGGTTGTAAATATCAAGAAACGTGTGAAATGTGAAAATAAGCCCATTCCATCAAATGGGTGGGCCGCGTTAACCCTTTCATGACTGGAGCTGTATTGGTGCAGCATTAAAGATCACGCGTCAAAGTATTTTCTTATATATGCGAGTGTCCCATAGGGAGCCTCGCATATATAAGAGAATACACTGGCTTAGAAGGTCAAGGTATACATATTGTTAAGCTAGTGTATTGTCTTATACATGCGATGCTTCACATGGGAAACTCGCATATATAAGAGAATGCATTGGCATGGGGTTTTCTCAATGTTTCAGGAAGCCCCAGGTTAATAACATAACACTGGTCAGCAGGGGCGCACCGGACCAACCAAGGACAGGGGGAACAACTTCAAGAAAGGGAACTGTTCAGTAAGAGATAAAGCAAGGCCAGGAACCAAAACGGCACTAATGTGCTCTCAAAACCGTCGCTTCAGACGTTCAGGAACCTACGTCACTAATGTTCTCTCAAAAGAGTGGCTTCAGACGTTCAGGAATCTACGTCACTAATGTACTCTCAAAACCGTCGCTTCAGACGTTCAGGAACCTACGTCACTAATGTACTCTCAAAACCGTCGCTTCAGACGTTCAGGAACTTACGTCACTAATGTACTCTCAAAACCGTCGCTTCAGACGTTCAGGAACCTACGCCACTAATGTGCTCTCAAAACCGTCGCTTAAGACGTTCGGGAACCTACGTCACTAATGTACTCTCAAAACCGTCGCTTCAGACGTTCAGGAACCTACGTCACTAATGTACTCTCAAAACAGTCGCTTCAGACGATCAGGAATATACGTGACTAATGTGCTCTCAAAACCGTCGCTTCAGGAATCTACGCCACTAATGTACTCTCAAAACCGTCGCTTCAGACGTTCAGGAACCTACGTCACTGATGTGCTCTCAAAACCGTCGCTTCAGACGTTCAGGAACCTACGTCACTAATGTGCTCTCAAAACCGTCACGCCAGACGTTCAGGAACTTACGTCACTAATGTACTCTCAAAACCGTTGCTTCAGACGTTCAGGAACCTACGTCACTAATGTGCTCTCAAAACCGTCGCTTAAGACGTTCGGGAACCTACGTCACTAATGTACTCTCAAAACCGTCGCTTCAGACGTTCAGGAACCTACGTCACTAATGTACTCTCAAAACCGTCGCTTCAGACGATCAGGAATATACGTGACTAATGTGCTCTCAAAACTGTCGCTTCAGGAATCTACGCCACTAATGTACTCTCAAAACCGTCGCTTCAGACGTTCAGGAACCTACGTCACTGATGTGCTCTCAAAACCGTCGCTTCAGACGTTCACGAACCTACGTCACTAATGTGCTCTCAAAACCGTCACGCCAGACGTTCAGGAACCTACGTCACTAATGTACTCTCAAAACCGTCGCTTCAGACGTTCAGGAATATACGTGACTAATGTGCTCTCAAAACCGTCGCTTCAGGAATCTACGCCACTAATGTACTCTCAAAACCGTCGCTTCAGACGTTCAGGAACCTACGTCACTAATGTACTCTCAAAACCGTCGCTTCAGACGTTCAGGAACCTACGTCACTAATGTACTCTCAAAACCGTCGCTTCAGACGTTCAGGAACCTACGTCACTAATGTGCTCTCAAAACCGTCGCTTAAGATGTTCGGGAACCTACGTCACTAATGTACTCTCAAAACCGTCGCTTCAGATGTTCAGGAACCTAGTCACTCTGTTCTCAAAACCATCGCTTCAGACGTTCAGGAACCTACGCCACTAATGTATTCTCAAAACCGTCGCTTCAGACGTTCAGGAACCTACGTCACTAATGTGCTCTCAAAACCGTCGCTTCAGACGTTCAGGAATCTACGTCACTAATGTACTCTCAAAACCGTCGCTTCAGACGTTCAGGAACATACGTCACTAATGTGCTCTCAAAACCGTCGCTTCCGACGTTCAGGAACCTACGTCACTGATGTGCTCTCAAAACCGTCGCTTCAGACGTTCAGGAACCTACGTCACTAATGTGCTCTCAAAACCGTCGCGTCAGACGTTCAGGAACCTACGTCACTGATGTGCTCTCAAAACCGTCGCTTCAGACGTTCAGGAACCTACGTCACTAATGTGCTCTCAAAACCGTCACGCCAGACGTTCAGGAACCTACGTCACTAATGTACTCTCAAAACCGTCGCTTCAGACGTTCAGTAATCTACGTCACTAATGTGCTCTCAAAACCGTCGCTTAAGACGTTCGGGAACCTACGTCACTAATGTACTCTCAAACCCGTCGCTTCAGACGTTCAGGAACCTACGTCACTAATGTGCTCTCAAAACCGTCGCTTAAGACGTTCGGGAACCTACGTCACTAATACACTCTCAAAACCGTCGCTTCAGACGTTCATGAACCTACGTCACTAATGTGTTCTCAAAACCGTCGCTTCAGACGTTCAGGAACCTACGCCACTAATGTACTCTCAAAACAGTCGCTTCAGACGTTCAGGAACCTACGTCAATAATGTGCTCTCAAAACCGTCGCTTCAGACGTTCAGGAACCTACGTCAATAATGTGCTCTCAAAACCGTCGCTTCAGACGTTCGGGAATCTACGTCACTAATGTACTCTCAAACCCGTCGCTTCAGACGTTCAAGAACCTACGTCACTAATGTGCTCTCAAAACCGTCGCTTCAGACGTTCAGGAACCTACGTCACTAATGTGCTCTCAAAACCGTCCCTTAAGACGTTCGGGAACCTACGTCACTAATGTGCTCTCAAAACCGTCCCTTAAGACGTTCGGGAACCTACGTCACTAATGTACTCTCAAAACCGTCGCTTCAGACGTTCAAGAACCTACGTCACTAATGTGCTCTCAAAACCGTCGCTTCAGACGTTCAGGAACCTACGTCACTAATGTGCTCTCAAAACCGTCCCTTAAGACGTTCGGGAACCTACGTCACTAATGTTCTCTCAAAACCGTCCCTTAAGACGTTCGGGAACCTACGTCACTAATGTGCTCTCAAAACCGTCGCTTCAGACGTTCAGGAACCTACGTCACTGATGTACTATCAAAACCGTCGCTTCAGACGTTCAGGAACCTACGTCACTAATGTTCTCTCAAAACAGTCGCGTCAGACGTTCGGGAACCTACGTCACTAATGTACTCTCAAAACAGTCGCGTCAGACGTTCGGGAACCTACGTCACTAATGTGCTCTCAAAACCGACACTTAAGACGTTCGGGAACCTACGTCACTAATGTGCTCTCAAAACCGACACTTAAGACGTTCGGGAACCTACGTCACTAATGTGCTCTCAAAACCGACACTTAAGACGTTCGGGAACCTACGTCACTAATGTGCTCTCAAAACCGACACTTAAGACGTTCGGGAACCTACGTCACTAATGTGCTCTCAAAACAGACACTTAAGACGTTCGGGAACCTACGTCACTAATGTGCTCTCAAAACCGACACTTAAGACGTTCGGGAACCTACGTCACTAATGTGCTCTCAAAACCGTCACTTAAGACGTTCGGGAACCTACGTCACTAATGTGCTCTCAAAACCGACACTTAAGACGTTCGGGAACCTACGTCACTAATGTGCTCTCAAAACCGTCACTTAAGACGTTCGGGAACCTACGTCACTAATGTGCTCTCAAAACCGACACTTAAGACGTTCGGGAACCTACGTCACTAATGTGCTCTCAAAACCGACACTTAAGACGTTCGGGAACCTACGTCACTAATGTGCTCTCAAAACCGACACTTAAGACGTTCGGGAACCTACGTCACTAATGTGCTCTCAAAACCGACACTTAAGACGTTCGGGAACCTACGTCACTAATGTGCTCTCAAAACCGACACTTAAGACGTTCTGGAATTCATGCAGTGGATGAACTAGATATTTGTTCCAGGAGTTAAATGTACTTACCAGTGCTCGGGACTATATGTGCATTTTAATAATATTTATTAAATGGTTGAGGTGTGTTGGATGCTCAAAATGGGGGGATACAATTCAAAATCCATACAATTTGTCCCTGTAAATTTCTATTGAAAACGCTGTTAATTAAAAATGGTAATGTCACTAGTAAATAATGTCATTACCCGTGACATCATTGACATTACGTCGCTTACTGATCTAGAATGAATTTTCGATGGTTGATCTTTCTCCACATCCGGACTTTCATGCATTGTGTGTGTTTTTAATCATATATTTGGCGAATCAAATTGCTGCATAAGTGTAATAAATAGAGTAATCAATTAGTTCCGAGAATTACGTTAAATAATTCACCGAGGCGAGAGACGTTTGAGTAAGAAACTCGTGCGCTAACGCGCACTCGTTTCTTACAGACGTCTCTCGCCCCTCGTGAATTATTTAAATTCCCCATTGTGGCTCCCAGAATGCAACATAATCCAAACTAAAAATGTATTTTCAACGGAAAGGGAATAACTCAATATTTAAGATATAGAGTTATTCCCCCTACATTGAAAATAATACACGTTACACTACAAAACAGATGAAACTTATGCACAAAAACACGTCGGTAACTCAACAAAAACAACACGTTCACAGTTTATTACACCGGATAAGTTTATGTTTTGGAGCTTCCTCTTTCAAATGGTATATTATAATATGGCATATATTGTATATATTTGATCTGGGGGTTCGAAAATTAAGTGGGCCTTTAAATATGTTTTAAACAAATTTAAAATCAAAACCGCTTTGGGTTAGAGACTTTATTGTAATTTAATGCTGACTTTTGACTACTGGAAAATATTTTCACGCCTCTTATTCCTGGCGGGCGAAGTTGGAAAATAAAAAAAAATAAAAAACTCTTCCCATATTTTTTGTCTCGCATTGAAGAAAATAAGGCGATTGGTATGCGCTGAATGAGATTTTCCGTTGCATATAAAGTCACATACATGTCTATCCATCTACCTATTTTTGTGACCAGATCCAGATAAAAGTAAGTAGTATTACTGTGTGTACTGTGAGACTTCAACCAGCCATGGTATGAGGAACGCTCTTTATTAGCAGCGTATTATGATTGGACTGCAAGACACGCTCGTTGTCTTCAATGTATTAGGTCCTTCTCTGATCAAACTTTTTGGAGATAGTATATACTATAGTATACTATACTACAACGTATACTATTATGTTGCTTATATTGCCAGTTGCTTATTGCACCGTCACGTGACTAATCTATATTCCCACAGTTCCCATGTATCTGGCGTCGGATCTTCACCGTTTAGTGACTATATATCTATGCATGACAACATCGCCATTGGGACCGGTCAAGAGAGAAAGTACATAAATATTTCCCGCAGTTTTAACTGGGCAGAGAGACATATCTAGTATTTCTCTTCACAGCGGTAAATTCTGCTCCGTGTTTTATTCGAGGAATATTTGAAGACATTTCATTAATTAGTAGAACAAACAGGATCTGTATTTTCAATTTTCTTCACATTCACTAGATCGTGCCATTAATCTCTACTATGGCTAACGCCCATAGAGATCATATTCCACCAGTACAAAACCTTGGAACTTTTTTAAGTTTTGACAGGGAACCTATATATAAAGTCGAAAAAATAACGCGGGGAATATTTTTCTTAGTTATTATCTGTTCATTAATAATGTACTTCACTGTATGTGAATGTCCCAATTCAAAATTGCATGGTTTTCCGTGGTGTTTGTGAGCCGATATCGCAATAAACAATGAATTAATTAACCAGGAGAAATTCCATAATTGTATAAGCGACGCAAAGCAAAATCGCTCACAGATTTATTTAAATCGTGAAAGTTCGAATTGGGACCTTTACCAACAGTGAAGTACATTATTAAGGAATACATGAACACTAAGAAATATATCCCCCGCATTATATTTCGACTTTATAAGGTTCCCTGTAAAAACTTATAAGGTTTTGTACTGGTGGAATATGATCTCTACGGGCGTTAGCCAGAGTACAGATGCATGGCATGAAAAACACATTCACAAGTAAACAAACGCCCTTTAGTTTTACCATTTTGGAGAAGATTAACAAAGGATGCTCTTGTGTGTTGCGCACCGAAGAAACAAAAAGAAGACATCCTTATTTTCTTTCTGATGCTTTCTTTAACTTCAATGAATTTTTCAGAGACGTACAAAATGAGTATAGAAGTATTTAGCGTTGTGATTGAACATATTTATTGTGACCCATAAATGTATATACAAATTACACATATTATTATAGACATATATAGATAGTTGTATCAACCTATAGTTTAAACATAGCATGGAAATATATGGATAAGTTACCATGTTTGTTCTGAAAATAGAAGATTGCTATATACCCTCTTTAAAGTTCTCATCATCACCTCATGCAGTGAGGTGAACGCTCTTAAATAGTTTTAGCGTATCAGCAAAGAACAACAAAACGCTCTTTCTTGTCACAGGTTATGACGCCGTGTGCTGGGCTGCTGACAATCTTTTCACGACAGGAGTTTCGCCGGTGCAGAATTGTTTTTATCGCCCAAGTTTAAACATAGCATGGTGAACATATTGATAAGTTACCATGTTTGATCTGAAACCAGAAGATACTAAGGCAGCTATATCTCCTTTTTTAACTTTCACCATCACCGTATGCTGTGAGATGAACGCTCTTTAAACAGTGTTAGCTTACCAGGAAAGAGCAATAAGAAACGCTCTTTATTGTCATAGTATTACCCTAATCAACATTTCGCTGATCCTGTTTAAACATAGCATGGTGAGAATATTGATAAGTTATCATGTTTTATCTGAAACCAGAAGATTAATGTCACTATATCTCCTTTTTAACATTCACCATCACCGTGTGCAGTAAGGTGAATGCTCTTTAAACATTGTTAGCCAATCAGGAAAGAGCAAGTTATTACCCAAATGAATATTTCGGTGATACTGGATGTGTACGACGTTGGATATCGGGTGTACCCCAATTAACAGAAACGTGCGAAATCTACCAATTTAGTGTAATATATATATGCGTATCTTGAACTGTTGGCTGTTTATTGTACATGTAATATCAGCTGATCTACACCCTCACATCTCTCTGTATCTGGTATCAGATCTTCACCGTTTAGTGCCCATCCGTGAGAACAACACCATTGGGACCTGTCAAGAGAGAAAGTATATAAATATTGTCCGCAGTAAAACTGCATAGGAAGACACCTGACTCGAAATCAGATTTAGTGTTTCTTCTCCCAGCAGTAATATGTGCTCTATGTCAGGGGCGCCGGAAGCATCCAATGGCAGGGGGGGCAGAGCCTACAAAAATGGCACTTTTCTGCAAAAACGGGCATTTTCTCCGCAAACTCGGGAAAATAACCATAAATTCATTGTTGGCAAAAATCCCTATCTTAAAGGTATTCGTCGGTTTTTATGGCCGTTTTGTGATAAAATTGACAAAAAATTAATATTCCTTGTGAAATTGGTGGTATTTGGACCAAAAAAGTCACATTTTGCTATAAAAACACGAGATTAAAAGCATTTTCTGTCTCCAGAAAATGGGAAAGTCCTGCCCCCGCTCTCCCCCCTTGGTCAAGGGCAGGGGGGTTAGCTGTCCCCTCTGCCCCCTCTTCCGGCGCCCCTGCTCTATGTGTTATTCAAGGAATCTCTGATGACATTCCGTTTATTAGTAGTACAAACATGATCTGTATCTTTAACATTCGGCACATTCATAAATAACACAAACGCTCTTTAATTTTACAATTTGAAGAAGATTAATACACGATGTATGCTCTTGTGTGTTGGGCACCGAAGAAGAAAATGAGAAGCCATACTTATTTTCTTTCTCATGTTTAAATTATGTAACTTCAATGAGTTTTTCAGAGATGTATTATGTGGGTATAGGTGTATTTAGTGTTGTGTCCACCTAGTTTAACATAGCATGGTGAAACTTTGGATTAGTAACAATGTTTGATCTGAAACCAGTAGATTAAGGTAGCTATATCTCCATTTTTATCTTTCACTATGACCGTATGCAGTGATGTGAACCCTCTTTAAACAGTGTTAGCGTATCAGGAAAGGACAACAAGAAAAACGCTCTTTATTGTCAGAGTATTACCATAATCAATATTTCGGTCATCCTGGATGGGTACGACGTTGGATATCGGGTGTACCCTAATAAACAGAAACGTGCGAAATCTACGAATTCAGTGTAATATATATATACGGTATCTTGAACTGTTGGTTGTTTATTGTACATGTAATATCAGCCTGATCTACACCCTCACAGTTCCCATGTATCTGACATCAGATCTTCACAGTTTAGTGCCCATCCGTGAGAACAACACCATTGGGACCTGTCAAGAGAGAAAGTATATAAATATTGTCCGCAGTAAAACTGCACAGGAAGACACCTGACTCGAAATCAGATTTAGTGTTTCTCCTCCCAGCAGTAAAATCTGCTCTGTGTGTTATTCGAGGAATCTATGATGACATTCCATTAATTAGTAGTACAAACAGGATCTGGATTCCAAGTGAGAGAAATAAACAAAATAAATATTCATCAGTCGTCAGTTAGCTGCTGTTGAATAACGAAATGTAAGATTGGGTATAGGGTTTCTACACATATGTCCGATCGGTAGCGGTGCTGAGCGTCCCATGGATGCGCATGGGGCAATAAATATACCATTTATGTATACGATTTATCAGTTCTAAAATTATGTCCAAATTCACACGAAATTGTTACTCATTTATTCACTGGCGACTTGGACTATTTTTGAACTCTCAGGTGGGGCACACATGGCATACAATATAACGATTGGACCATTGGTGTAAACAATATTTATTCCCAATACAACAAAGATTAATATTTTAACAAAATGCTTGTGGATAAACGCTTGTTTGTGCGATATATTACTTCTAAAAGTTCACACAAATTCTAGTATTCACAACTTAATTTTTGGAAATGTTGAGAAATTTGATATTCATCTATTTCAACCTCAAGGACCTTACTCTTCTTCGCCTATCCGGTCACGTATACAAATAGAAAATGATATAATTCACGCAAGTTCCCAACGATGATGTGGCTTATAATATAAATTTATTATAACTCATCTTTCCAATCATCCATACCCCCTATCCATCTAACCATTCACACAGTCAGTAACTCACTCTTCTATCTCATGTATTCAATCATTCCTCAGACAGGTTTCGTCACAGAATAATTTGCCACCGGATATCAAGTTAAATATCCAACTGAGAGATCCTAAAATCATTTTATTCAAATCTATCACTTGTAGTTAAACGGACATGGCTCATTCGAACCTACAAATGTTTTCTACGTATAATTTGGAGCGAATGATATGATAGATAAACGAACTATTGATATACCGGCTTCATATGCTCTGACAAAAAACACTTGCCAAAATCAGTCATTTTTCAGCCGTGTTCAACGTTTTCAACAAAAGTCTGACAAACGCTCTTTATTACTGCCATATCAGGAATAGACTACAACGGAACGCTATTTTCTGTTCCATGTCGCGCAAATTGCTGTTTTATGTTTGGGACCCAAACACCGCATTCACAGTTGTATTTTACTTCAATGCGTCTATTTGGGTTACATAATGCTCATAGAAAGATAGTTCAGATATGTATCGACCTATTTCGATACTGAGAAAAATTCAAAAGCGAATGATATGTGTATTTTGGAGCGCAAACCGCCATTTGGCTTTCAATGGCTTCAGTTTCAGAATTAATCTTCCGAGAGCATAACATATCTAATGTGACCTCTGGACTTGTCATACCTAAATGATGAATAATGAAATAACACTTTAAAATTTTATTCCAATACAAATGGTAATCACAATTGGTCAAAGCGATATAAGCTATATAAATATATGGTCGCATATTGTAATCATTATTATGTCACTGCATGGCTGATTCGGTTTGGGTTTGGCGGAATTGGATATTCTGATTAGCATTATTTCCGTTTGTTATGAAGTTTGATTAATTATTAAATATGATTGGCTTTTTCTTTCGTTATGATATTAGTTGTGTTATCCACAGACAAATAAGCCATGCCTGTTATGTGGATACCAACTGTATGCTATAATATTGTTATAATATATAATGTTATATGAAGTAAAATAATTTTAACTTGAGGACTCCAGACGCCAGTCATGGTCAGCTAACAACAGTTACTCGATTTTATCGACTTTATTGTCAAACTTATTGGTGTACGAATCTGTATCGATATGTGAGAACTTCTGGCGATCACATGTATCATATAATCTGATCGTTGTTATAGTTGGCAGCGCATGAAGTTAGAATTGCTGATCTAAACCTCGCTATTAATTCACTCAAATTTCATCAGATATGATTTCAAAATATGAGACTAGCTGGGTTGAAGATGATCTGATAGCATGCATGCACGAGTGATTTCTTCAAAGTAGTTCATGTCACGAATCTCTACTCTGGCTAACGCCCGTAGAGATCATATTCCACAAGTACAAAACCTGGGAATTTTTGAAGTTTTATAAAGTCGAAAAAATAACTCGAGAAATATATTTCTTAGTTAATATCTGTCCCTTAATAATATACTTCACTGTAGGTGAAAGTCCCAACTCTTAATTGTATGTTTTTCTGTGACTTTTATGAGCCGATATCGCAATAAACATTGAATTAATTATCCAGGAGAAATTCTATAATTGTACACGACGCAGAACAAAATCGCTCACAAAGTCACTTAATTCTTAAATCGTAAATTTTCGAATTGGAACCTTCACCTACAGTAAGTAAATTATTAAAGAACAGATCATAACAAAGAAATATATTCCCTTTGTTATTTTTTCAAATTTTTAAGGTTCCCTGTCAAAACTTCAAAAAGTTCCAAGGTTTTGTATATATACTGGTGGAATATGATCTCTACCAGCGTTAGCCAGAGTAGAGATTCATGCATGGCATGATCTAACTTCAAAGAAATAGTTATGAGAGAAGTAAAGAATGAGAGAGACGGATATCAATCAATCAATTTATTATAATTTTACACCAGATATGGTCAAATGTATAGATACATAATTTATAACAATGTAGTGAAAGAAAATGTATACATGAAGTTCATTTGTGAAATTGTGATTGTGTCACATTATGTCACACATAATATGGTAGCTGCGTTCGTCTGGTTTCGTATTCTGTCTAGCATTAAAATTGTGGTCACTAGGTTGCCATATTCCCATTTTGGCAAGTCCGTGGTTGACAAACTGAGCATGTGCTTCTAGTACATTCTGTTCCGAGCTTGTCATTATGTGTTTGAATTGGGCTATTCCATATATCTCTTGAATGTCTTTCATTAATTGTTTAAAGAACGATTGACGTTCGTGTGTTAGTAGCGGGGGTCTTAAAATGATGTGTATTTTGTCATCTAACTCGTTGCAATTTTCGCAAATACGATATTGTTCGTCAATGTTTAGATATCGGCCTCGTTCGATAGGGGAATGACAGCAATCTTGTGAGTGACTCCATGTGCTTCGTTATTCTGCTGCATTCAGGTGGTTCTCCAATTGTATTGTAGCTTTGAATTTTCTATATATTCTGAGTTTGTTTCGCGACTTTGTGCATTGGTTGTTATTAAGTCGGGGTTTCATGCGTACGTTATCGTCCCATATACATGGGAATCTAAAAAATCTCAAAGAAGCTGAAAAAATGCACACAATTCTCACCAATATTCGCAGTTTGCGATCAAAGGATGGGAACTTGCCCGATTAGATGACCGTGACAACGAGCCACTATGATCGGTAAATGGCTCACCGCGGTTCCCCGATGGACGGCATAGCTCCATCTAGATATGGAATCCCCGGGGTACCAGTCTAAGATTGACACCGGTGAAGAATAGCCGTCTGCGGTCATTAGTCTTCTCGCGTTTCAAATTGATGATCCCGGCGAGCCAACATGTCATAATCGCGTATTTACACAGTGAGACTTCTTAAGGAATTTATCATCAATTTGTCGAAGCTCATCACGGCTTGTGGCTAATTGTCCGATTGAGGCTGTTGCGAATCGTTGAACTTTAAACAGATTGGTACTGGAGTTGTCGACGTGCGTGTCGGTAGGTGGTCAAGTCCGGCACTTGTGATCAATTTGTTTCAAAAGAAATGTTTGTATGTTTGCTCGTGTTTACCTTGATTTATGCTAGCGATATGTTACAGGGCATCAGACTACAATAGGTCACCATACGCCACATTCTGCTAAAGCGATAACAAATAGAGCAACGAAAATGTTCAGCTGTTCAGATGGGAGTCAACATTTAGAGGTGCTCCTTCGGGCAATGATATAATTCGCAATTATCATTATCACAAATTTTGATGTTTGATTATTTTGGGCTTGAAAATTTGTCGATGAATACGGGAATTAATTATACTGTATACGTACTATATATGAATTTGACAGACTTAATGAATTGACGCTAGAGCGTGGCAAAATACGCCCGTTGTAATTTCAACAATGGGCCATAACTCAGGTGTAAAATTGGCGAGCGGAACCCAAATTGACCTGTATTTTGGGATAGTAAACTCACATACCAAATTTCATTCCATTCAATTCTGACTTACTAAAGTTATCATTCGGAAACGAATATTAAGTTAACATTCCAACAACAAAAATGGCCGTAACTGGTGAAAATTGGTGGGCAGAACCCAAATTCGAACTTGACCTGTATTTTGTGCTAGTAAACCCACATACCAAATTTCAGGCCAGACTTACTAAAGTTATCATCCGGAAACGAAAAAAGCGAACGAACGGACATACGTCTCGACGGACGGACAGACCAATAACACAATACGTCGTTTTTTTTTTAAACGGGCGTATACAAATAAATTCGCCTTATAAAGAATAAAAGGATGTTGACCCCACGACGAAAATGGTGATATTTATAGGGCGTTGTCTGCTTTTGGAAACAAAGAAATAAAATTCTGGCAAATATCTTTGGCCCAAACTTTGTTTCCAACTTATTCTTGACACGTGACTTCTCAAATGTGAACCACTCTCCAATATCATGAAATTTTGTAGAATAATGCACAATTTATCATTCGTACAACCCCCACAATTTGAATTCTAAGTCGACAATTATCGGACCTGTTTTCAAAACTGACCTGCGTCTTCTAAAATATCAGCTACATACGAAAACTCATGAGATTCTGCTGAATTTGCTCAAGTTATCCGCACAACCCAGAATGGTCATTTCTAAGTCGAAAAATGAGACATAACTCCACCAAAAGTATTAGGACCGTGAACTTGGCCTGCGTCTTTTCAAATGTGACCCCGTAAATAGGAACTTGGTCTGCGAGTTCTCAAAATGCCATAGAATTCTGAGTAATATTGTTGGAGTTATGATCCTGACACAAAGCACGGACATTCCAATTTTGACCCTTTCGTGGCGGGAGCTGCGCTGGCGCAGCATTAAATACCGTGTGCCAGTGCATTCTCTTATATATGCGAGTCTCCCATATATGGAGCGTCGCATATATAACAGAATGCACTGGCTTATAGGATCGAGGTAAACATTGTTAGGCAAATGCATTCTCTTATATATATGCGAGGCGCCCTATGGACTACTCCTACATAAAAGAGAATGGATTGGCACAGGGTTTTCGCAAAAAATCAGGAAGCTCCAGTCATAAAAGGGTTAATAGTGTCTTTTTGCTATACATGGACACAATCAGTCATTTGGGAATAGGCGTGCAATACGGGTCGATATGATAGTGGCATGCTTATGTGTATACGTTATATGCATCGGGGGGGGGGGGGACTGTATGAAGTGATAGAAATGTATTAAGTATGTTCACATTTCAACACAACAGTGACACTGAATAAAGAACGTTTCTATTTAGCGTTTATCAGTCTGTTGTAGAATGCAAGCACGGTTATGATTTCCAACGACTGAAATTATGACAAAACTATGTAGTTTGCATGTACTAATGTTTCATCTGCACACCAAAGGAAGGAATATGTAATTTTTTTTAAATAAGATGGAACTATATTCATGCGTGAGATGCTTCTGACTTACATAAACCGAAACTAGAGGTGTGACTGCCCAATGGGACTAAGGATACCCCCCGTGTTTTTAAAATATATACTAAGATGTTTCACATGTCAGTACAAATTTAGTTAAATAATAAAATAACAGTTCCCATTGTAGGTGCACAACCCTAATCATAATCTTAAAGCTATTGACCGAAAAATGTAGGAATAAAAGTTCTAAGTCGAAAAAGGGGAATAATTCCACACAAAAAAGTCGGACAGACATCATAATCGCAGGTGCACAGGTTCCCATGGTACTAAATATCTGTGCCCAAGTTTTAAAAAAATTGACCTAAAAATGTAGGAATAAAAGCTCGGACAAAATTATACATGTTGCGAAAAATTTCTAAGTCGAAAAAGGGGGATAACTCCACCAAATAAAAACCGACAGACGTCATAATCGCAGGTGCACAGGTTCCCACAGTGGTTGATGTCTGTGCCAAGTTTCACGGAAATTGATCAAAAAACGACCGAGAAAATCTCCGGACAAATTTGTGTCCACGGACGGACGGACGGACGACGGACGGACAAGCTGATTCCAGTATACCCCCCCTAACTTCGTTGCGGGGGTATAAATATTGGGTCGAAATACAAGTAATATAACGTAGATTGTGCACGAAATGTTTTCTAACTTTCCACAATGTTCCTTATAATATGCATGGTTTCTGAATTATTCCATGACGTGCACTGCGTGCCGGGAACCTCTCACCTCCCAATAACATTTTATCGCCCCAAATCATTCAGCAATACCACCCTGGCGTTGATATATTTAGTACAACTCCACAGTTTGTCCAGGGTAAATGTCCATGTATATAAGCTGGGAATATATCCATCGACGATGACGATTTATCCGACTTGTTTACACACACAAATGACAAAATATCATGCAATGGAGTTCTTTTGAGGCGCTTCTGCGTGGTAATTCTACTGTAGTCTTGTATAATATTTCTCCACGTTTCCCCCCGGGAACATGTCCATGTATAAATGGAAAATTAAAAGCCGGGAATATATCCACAGACGATCACGAATTATCCTGCCTGGTTATACACACGAATGACAAATTTCCATGCAATGGAGTTCTTATGTGTAACTTCTGGTTATTCTTCTGTAGTCTTGTATACTTTTTAGACTCGGTTGGTAAGGGGTCAGACTGAACTAATTATTACACGATTTTAAATGTGGAACGATGAAAATTAATAATTTCTTCTATAGTCTATATATATAGGTGCTGAAAAGTTCAGATTTCAACTTTATGTGGGAAATATTGGATTAAAATAGACGTACTTATATTGGTACCAGAGATAGTGAAAGATCTCGACTGACAAAGCTCTCGAAACGTGTTTCATTGCACGCGATTTGTCTCTATGCTTGACAAATAATATCAACGATCCAGGATCGTGAAGTTATTGGTCTAAACATGAAACAAGGGTCGGTATTTTTCGGCTGTGACATCGAGGTTATGTGAAATATTCGCCAACATACTCAGGATGAACATACTGAAAGTTCCTGTATGTCGACGCTTGCATAACTAGCTTGGGTGTCAAACCTTTATTATATACTTGTTGATCATGGATAATATGAGCGCGCTAACTGCAATGACTGAGTATAATATAGTTTTGTTCTTACTTAAAGAGAAGATTCCTAACCTTTCCCTGGGATTAATCATATTGATCCCAGCTTTACACAATCTACCCGGAATCGTTCTGTCGCATGCGCTTTAGGCCACGTTCCTTTTACATTACACATTATCTCCTCCCACCATTGTATAGCCCCAAGACATTATGCAATTACACGAGTATGACATATTAAAACTTTGGAAATTTATCCGAAGCAGAAAATGAATTGTTTGCTAACTCATACAAAAATGACAAAATGCCATGCAATGAAATTCTTTTCTGGAGCATCCTGTCATGTGAGGCTGGAATTTTTATTTTCTTCAACACTGTATAACTATAAAGCTTCCGACTCATTGTTACATCTATCATTCTTGCTCGACATTCCGACATGCTATCAAAATATTTGAACGTTGAAAGGATGACAATTAATCATTTCTTCTGGTCGAGGTGCAGAAAAGTTTATGATTTCAATCAAATTAGGGGAACTAAAATCTCAAAATGACACGAAGCCCACAAAAGCGAACTGCTTTGCATGCGTGCTGTGCTCCATATTTTTGCGCGGTAATGTCAACGATATAAGGACGATGTATAAGGTTATCGACCATGCATAATGAAACATGCTGAACTGTTTTAGGCTGGGACATCATGGCCAAGAGAATGTCGTCTAACACAACAGTTCATATATGATTGCACTTGAAGTACTGTATGATTTGGCGACACGCCTTCCTTGTATACTTGTTGCTCACCAAACGTATGAAGTTATGAACATACAGACGGCTAAATTAATTGCAAGTATGAGTGGAAGCGTGAGAGTTTTGTTCTGGCACAGTTTGTCCACCAGAACTTACCAGAGAAGTTTCTTAGCTTTCTCCAATCTACCCTGTGGCTTCTGAATCATTCTACCACGTGCGCTGCGGGCCGCGGGCCTCTCATCTCCCCATAACATTTTATCGCCCCCAAAACATTTGGCAATAGCACCATGGCGCTGACGAGTATGACAAATTAAAATCTGGGAATTCATCCGCCGCTCATGATAAATTACCCCGGTGTAATTTTAGACGACTAACAGCTGCGCTTCCGCCGAAGCTAAGATAGTTCCATTCTCATTTTCTCGGTGGTTACCACTCTTGGGGTAACTACTGGACAACTAATTATCTCGAGTCAGAGACAAATGTTCTACCATCTCCACTCGGGAAAGCACTAGGACGCAATGGAAGAAACAGAACGGTACCTTAGCGGCAATACGGCTACCCAGGGGTGTCCACCCAGTACTGGGGCCTTTCCGGGATACGGGATGAACCGGTTTCTACAGCGACCGTTTGATTCAATGCATGGAATGACAGCTCCAGGTATCGGATACAATGCAAATCCATACAATTCAGAGTGGGGACTTATGCCAGGATCTTATCCAGTTTTAGGATTCGGACGTGGGTTAAATTCGTCTTCCGGAAATTATTTTTCTCCAACCGCTTCTTCTAAGGAATACTCAAATAATAGGACTTCGTTGTCGCCGCATTATTCGTCCAATGATAGTTCTGAACAGTTGAATGTGAACAATGGTGACTACAGGACAGCGTGTGGTATGTCAAATGATCAGAACTGTCTCACACAGGACGATCGCAAAGAAAACGCAGGTAAGAACGAGGCGCCGTGTTGGTTATATCAAGGAATTAATGTCTAACGGGTGTTCTAACATCGTGAGTATGGAAATTAACAGCACGTGTTTATAGAAGCCAGTTGGAGTCATTCCTATTGAAAGCAAATCCGCCAGATTGTCATTGGACAACTTGGTACATATTAGTGACAGACGAGAAGTCGGCTCGCATGGCAATGAATTTAACTAGTATGAAATGTTTTATTCCTCTATAGTCTTCAAAAAAGTTTCGAAGGACGCGAATGCGTCATGTATATACGAACCCTTCAGTTATTGAAGTGATAAGGTTTTAACTTGTGGATAACATTCAACCTCCAGCGATACGAAATACGATTCCGAAGAGAACACAAATCCGGTATGATACATGTCAAGACAGACCAAAGATTCAAAACAGAGTCGTCGGGAAAAGATCATAGTCATTTGTGCGAAATCATAACATATATAGCACATGCTACATTGGATTTGATTATACCGACCAGCTAAAATTGACGATAATGCCGTTTGAATCAAGCTGAACCAAGTATAAAATATTCAGTAATTGTAGGCTGCTTTTTATTGTTCACAATACCGAAGAGTTCTTGCTAAACTCTCAACGGCATTTACGAAAGAGAATATATGTATCTTCTTGTGCCCATTTTAAAATAGCGCGAAAGAACATTGCTGAGAATAAATTCTTACATTTAGGTGATGACCGGTTGACGAGTAAACATTGTGGCAACTATCTTCAAATACCAAGTCAGACTTCCGCATGGACCCATTCTCAAATTGCTGATACACGCTACCCGTGCTGATAATTTTGGTATCCTTTTGGTAATCAATATCATGAAATGCAAAACTGAACAATAACTTAATACAATGCATCAAAGGACAACATCAACAAGCATCGATAATTTGAGGGCACAATGGTAAGAAAATAATGTTTCGTACACCTCACTAATTTATTTGTAAATAAAATAAATAAGATATCCGTTCAAAATTAGTTCATAGGAATAAAGATACTTGGAAGATTAAAACAAAAGATTAACAATTTTCACCAGCATGCACGAAACAAATTTATCAGACTGTGGATTTAAATTGTTTAAAGAATTGATAAAAATGAGATGTAATAATAATTACAAATCTGCACTAAACATGGCGGCGAAAACATGGCGACTAAACATGGCGGCGAAAACATGGCGACTAAACATGGCGGCGAAAACATGGCGACTAAACATGGCGGCGAAAACATGGCGGCGAAAACATGGCGGTGAAAACATGGCGGCGAAAACATGGCGGCGAAAACATGTGAAATCATGTAAATCTGCACTAAACATGGCGGCGAAAACATGTGAAATCATGTAAATCTGCACTAAACATGGCGGCGAAAACATGGCGGCGAAAACATGGCGGCGAAAACATGGCGGCGAAAACATGTGAAATCATGTAAATATGCACTAAACATGGCGGCGAAAACATGTGAAATCATGTAAATATGCACTAAACATGGCGGCGAAAACATGTGAAATCATGTAAATATGCACTAAACATGGCGGCGAAAACATGTGAAATCATGTAAATATGCACTAAACATGGCGGCGAAAACATGTGAAATCATGTAAATATGCACTAAACATGGCGGCGAAAACATGTGAAATCATGTAAATATGCACTAAACATGGCGGCGAAAACATGTGAAATCATGTAAATATGCACTAAACATGGCGGCGAAAACATGTGAAATCATGTAAATATGCAAATAAATTAATGTGCTAATTCATAGGAACAAAAAACTTCCTGGGGTCATGTTGTCTATAAAAATATGAATATAACCAAAGAGCTTATATATAAAATTAGGGGTCAAATATATATGCTGGAAACGAGTGTGGTCAGTTTAGGTCACAATAAGTCTCTTGTTGGTTGAGTCTAATTACACAATGGCCAGATAATCAATTTAAATTAATTAGAGGTAAATTGAATCTTAAGAGCAACAGACCGAGAACGTGAGAATGTTTCAACCAAAGAAACTTCTCATTTTCCCATTATTCTATTCCACAAACGGAAATTTTAGTCATTGTATGAACAGTTATATGGTTATATTATGTCTTTGTAGTTATCACAACTAACATTTGGCTTTATGCTCTTTCTAAAGATGTTTCTGTTAAATAATGAGACATGATATATATTAAATAAATAAATTATAGCGACCAGCTAATAGTTCGTTGACTATATTGTTGATGTTTAAAAAGAGCGAAGTGAGCTAATATTTTCAATTCAAATTATTCATAAATAAAAATTGAAGAATATAATTGACCCCCAACATCTGACCAAATACAACATTAAAACCTCTTTATGGGCACACCACAAGCTACCGGCAAATATTCACCTTTTTCAGAAAAAGGCACATATTTATGAAATATCGAGTTGGAATTTCTGGACATATTTGACCATTGCTACTACTGTATTAGACATGAAGCGTTTACTATATAGCGTTCACCGTGTCTATAATAACATCCCGTAAATTCACCAAGGAAATCTAGGGAAAACTGGGTCATCAGTTCATTTATCTATTGCCAAAATGAGTCCGAGATCAGCCTAATATCATAACTCACTGATTACTGACAAAACAACCCACTTTATAATGCCGTATATATAATGCATTGCACGAGTACCGAATCCAAAAATAAGGTATACAATTTTGAAATTGTATCCTTATTTATATTCCACTCTTCATGTCAGATTGATGATGGGTTTATGAATAATTTGAATTGAAAACATTAGCTCACTTCGCTATTTTTAAACACAAAATAAAACAATTCCAACAAAATGGACCCCGTATATAAGGTCTAAATTAAGAACCTCTGAACGCACAACACTTCTAAATACAAACGTCCATTTCGTCAGCCAAACATTCTGTACTGTTATGAAATAATTCTTTTTTTTCCAATGCTATTGTCTATATATATGGCAACTGAGTTTCCTTTCACAAAAGAACAGAATAATATGCTCATATTCTTATATTTATATTATAAGATATATTCACACAACACAACCTGTTACAAACTAAAATAGAGTTTATCTCGGAGCCTTGTCCAATGCATGTATTCTAAGTTCCTATAAAACTAGATGAATGTACTGGATGGCGATCAGACAAAGCAATGTCACGAACATATTACAATAATTTTATTTATGCTTTGCCAATAGTATCAAACGTGATACAATGCATGTTCAATAATATTTACCATAATTCTATTTGTCACGAAACACTATCACCAATGCATAATTATATTGACCGTTTAGGTAATACTTTAACGCTAAAACTTGAATCTTGACTCAACGCTTCTCGCATAGCGAGATAACATTGAAAACTATTTTGTTATACCATCACTCTTGCTCAAAAATAGTTGAATATTGAATATATATTAATGGCATATCATTGAATGAACTATTAATTGTTGGAAACACTTTACATATGTTAACTAGATAACTTTCTCTGATATCGAAATAATGTCTGATAATACCATTTGATTGGGAATAAATATGATTTGGTTTACACTTAAAATGTAATATATTCTTGAATGATTAATGAATTGCGAAGCCAGTGTATGTTGAACAAGCAAAACACTATATACATAACTTCAAATCTCATGCAAATATAGGCCAGTAATACCACGCATATGTCGTATTTCATGCATCACGCGAATACACAAAATGTGTATATATACGGACTTTATGTCTGGGAAGGACTTTAGAAATACTGGAGTGATTCAAAGTATTAATAATGATCAAGGTTCCATGCAGAAGTAAGACAAACAATCTTTAGATCCACTGCATATAGGTAGACATGAATAGAGACGAGTGACATTGTTACAGTACATGTTGTAGAGAACACGGAACCAGTTTGTCCAACTGATTCAACCACTTTAAAGACATATTATGGACTTGTTACAGTGCGTGAAATTGACAAGTTAGTATACTCAGGCGCCATGCCAACCTGGGGAAGTAACATTCTACTGACATCGCCGACAATTTCAAAGAAATCGTCAATACCACTCCGCTCAATTGTAGATATTTACATCTCGATTCGGGACGCAACTATGGGCGATAAACTAACACAAATTATTTCGCCATCGAGAGTCATTGCATTTAATTAATATGTAAGAATGACGGTGTGTGTGGTCAATTTGGATTAGTATTCGTAAAAAAAATAATAATATAACTTTAGGCAAGATTATTCTCAGTTTCTATTTGATCACCCGGAGTGTTTCACATTATACTTTAATACATCTCCGAAACGCATGAAACCAATATGTATGTCCTCCGTGTATCCATCGACCCGCTGTGACGATTTGAGTGAATAAATAATTGAGAAAAAAAATTGTGACAGGACAGAAATGAGAAATATGTTCAATCACTTGGTGACGTTTAACCCTTAACCCAACAAAACGGCCAAAACCGGCCAAATAAAGCTTCAACAGCCTAAATATAATAAGTATGAGTTCCCACCCACCACCCCATCCCGCCACCCATAGTATCTTATGCGCCACAGGCGTCCGTATAGAGGCTACTGCCCACATAGATAATAAGTATGAGTTCCCACCCACCACCCCATCCCGCCACCCATAGTATATTAAGCGCCACAGGCGCCCGTATAGAGGCTACTGCCCACATAAATAAGTAGTTGAGATGATGCTGTTTTTGGACCAAGTCCCGCCCCATTGCTATTCTATAACGGACGTTCTTTCAAAAGACGTACTACATGTACACGTGGAGCTCGGGGGTACTTGTAGTACGTCTTTTGAAAGAACGTCCGTTATAGAATAGCAATGGGGCGGGACTTGGTCCAAAAACAGCATCATCTCAACTACTTATTTATGTGGGCAGTAGCTTCTATACGGGCGCCTGTGGCGCTTAATATACTATGGGTGGCGGGATGGGGTGGTGGGTGGGAACTCATAATACTACTTATTTATGTGGGCAGTAGCCTCTATACGGGCGCCTGTGGCGCTTAATATACTATGGGTGGCGGGATGGGGTGGTGGGTGGGAACTCATAATACTACTTATTTATGTGGGCAGTAGCCTCTATACGGGCGCCTGTGGCGCTTAATATACTATGGGTGGCGGGATGGGGTGGTGGGTGGGAACTCATAATACTACTTATTTATGTGGGCAGTAGCCTCTATACGGGCGCCTGTGGCGCTTAATATACTATGGGTGGCGTATATGCATATATAAGAGAATGCATTGGCCTAAAAAAAATCTTTTTTTAACACTTTTTACCATTTTTTCTTACATTCTTTAACAATTTTATAATTTTTAATGTGTTAAGCCAATGCATTCTCTTATATATGCGAGGCGACCTATGGTCGACTCGCATATATAAGAGAATGCATTGGCACAGGGTCCTTCTGTTGAGTAAAGGGTTAAAGCCACTTTGCGGATTGCTCTCTAAAATACACCTAATAATATTCGCTTTTGAATTTTTCCCGTTATCGAAATAGGTTAATAAATACTTGAACTACCTTTCTACGAGCATTATATGTAACAGTAAAAGGCATTGAACTTTGAGCACGATGTTTTTGGGTACCAAACAAAACAGCCATTTAAACGGCATGGAACAGAAAAGAGCGATCCATGTTAGTATATCTCAAATATGGCTGAAAGGGTCAAAACAAGTGCTGGAGGGTACACAGGATTTGAAAAAGTGCTGAATGGTACACAGGTTTTGACGGTTAGTTGTCCATTCTGCCATGATTTCTGTTAGAGAATAATTGTTTACGTTCCAATGAACATTAAAATGAACTGAAAACAAACTGCTAATGGGGGCCAGACTTTCAGAAACACAATTTAAGTAACGGTGTTAGTGCCGATCACAAACCCTGTGTACCCTTCAGCACATTTTCAAGCCCTGTGTACCCTTCAGCACTTTTTTTGGTGAGAGTGACCCGTTCAGCTCTAATATGGTTGAAATAGTCAAGAGCGTATATTTGTTTCACTTCTGTGTGAACACCGAAAACAGCTGGAAAATGGCTGTGACCATGGCAACTATTTGTTTCCAGAACACATGAATACATGTATATACACATTTCGTGCATTTGTCAACCTATATTATACCTCCTTCCCAATTACGTAGACAGAAGTTGGAAGCTCGAATGAACCATGTCCGTTTGAGACTTTAAAATAACGAAATGGTAGAGGATAAATTTAATTTGTTTTGATTAACGGTATTAAATCGCTATTCGCAATTGCAAACAACACATTTTATTTTATGATATCATAGAGACATTGTCATGCTAACGCCGATTACAAACCACCCTGGAGAAGAAGGTTAACTCAGACGACGAGTCACTTTTACATAAACTGTGTAGCTTTGTTAAAGAAGCACTAGCCGTACTTAATTTTACAGCCAATGAAATCTACCGGGCATGTGGGAACTCTCCTTTATATATGTTTGAAAAGCTGAAGGGGTCACTCTCACCAATAAAAAGTGATGAAGGGTATATACAGCTTTCGAAAATGATGAAGGGTACACATGTTTTGAAATCTCGTTCTAAAAAATGACGTTTAGTTTTAGCGTCTGTCATGATTTCTGTCAGAGTATAATTGCGTACGGTCCGATGAAAGTTAAAATGAACTGAAAACAAACTCCTGATGGGCGCCAGACATTCAGAACCACAGTTGAAGTAACTGCGATAGTCACCACCGTGTACAATTCAGCACATTTTCAAGACCGGTGTACCCTTCGTCACATTTTAGCTGAGAGTGATGGTCAGTGACCCCTTCGGCGTTTGTAAATGTATATACTATTCATATATATTTTTTTACAAATGTTGGTAAAAATCTGTATTTTGTCATACCTGTATAGTGTTAAATATGGTTGTGAATTTGTAAGAATTGAGAATATTTTCACGCACATTGAAGCAATGAACACTTATTCCGAATCAGTGTCTCCATATATATATATATATATATATATGTCTCATTAAGTCAGCACCATGCACGTGCATTCAAGTTGAACTATCGACTTTGTGTTTGTGTATCAAATGACTGATTTCAGCTTGATCTCGAGGTAACCATAGAAGCGTTTATTTGAATATTACCACAAAATTCAAACTTGTTTTGACTTAGATAAAGTTCGGATATTATACAATTTGTGCTAAAAAATCGACATTCAAGACTCATTGGAGTGAATCTAAAATCGAGAAAACGAAAATCGGTATTTGATGAGAAACGGAAACTCTCAAAGCTAGGCATTTTATTGAACCGTCGACTCTGTTTTATTTCTTTCACAACACGCATGGTAACGCCTCTGTAATATCTGTTGGATTCTCAACAACTTGTCGTAGTTTTGTGTAAAAAAGACACTTTCTCAGATATACAATTCCTGTATGCCAGATGTGGCCTAGATCTAGTAAAATTCGCCGCTGGGTTGTTATTGTTATTACAGATTAATGTATAAATACACAATACCATTTACTTAGCAAGCATTGGTGGCTAAAGATGCAAACTATATGCTATGTAATGTAATCGCCATGACGAGACTGCTGATTCGCATTCCGTCAGATATCGGTCGTTTGCTATGATGATGATGATGACGACAACGACGCTGATCACGGTTAAGCTGATGATGATGATTATGGGTATAATGGTGACGATGATGATGATTATGATGATGATGACGATTGCTTGAGGCCTAGTAATACAGAATAGTATACATTATATGTTCAGTACGAATGTATTCAGATTTTAGTTCCAAAGTTTTCAGGGTTCAAATGTCAAAGAACTATACGCGATACAATTCAAGATACGGGCGGCGGTGGGTATGCTGTTAGAATATTCACCTCCGTCAAAAACCGCCATAAACAGAAATAATAGTAACATATAGACAGAATTTGTTCTTATACCAATCAGAAATATGGCATAAACAGTATGCTATTGTCAAATGTTTTTCCTTTGTTATGTAAACAAAAGCAAAAAACGTTACAAAACCCGGCTTTTGTTTCCGGCTTTTGTTTAGATCCGGATATGGTAAACATAAAGAGCGTTATTTGTTACTGTTTTCCTGATATGGAAAAAATAAAGAGTGTTTATATGATTTGTGTGTGATTAACCAATATAATTTAGCTGTGTTGTGTAAACAGAAGCAAAACTTCTGTAACACGAGCAGGCTCTTGTTTACGTACACCACAGTACGTCTTGACGACAATATACTATTTACGCGCTGATTATGTTTGGCATATGAACAAAACTATATATATTTTAATATTCCTTCTGTTGATGGCGATTTGAACAAATATGAATATTTCTGCAACGAACGCCGCCCGTGCCTTTAAAAACAAGCTCTTTTCAACCCATTAATGTCATGTGTAACAGTAATGTCATGTGTAACAGTAATGTCATGTGTAACAGTAATTCATAGTAATTTGAGTTCATACTGATTGTAATTTGTGGTCACAGAGTTTGAAGTTCCAATTCTGTAAACTCTTAATCTTGAACTGTACAGTGTTGGCCCATTCAAACCAAGCGAATTATATAATTGATTAGCAAGTTTTGAAATGATGATTAAAAGTAAAAAAAAAAAAAAAAAATACAAAAATTATCCAGGTTTTTATAAACTATAGCATGCGTATGCATGGATGATATTACTTATTCTAAATTGTTCTCGGTGATAGCACAGGTCTTTGACAATCGAACCCTGAACAATTTTGGAATTGAATTCTGCATACAATCGCACTCAAAGTATTGCGTGCTATTCTGCATTAATGTCAACAGCATCATCATTGTCGTCATCATCATTGTCGTCATCATCGTCGTCGTCATCATCATCACCATTATAACCATGATAAGCGTCGTTGTCGTCATATACTCTGACATCATTAAACCAAGCGACCGGACTTAGTCATGGCGATCGAGTTACATTTCGTGTGTGTATAATGCACGAGCATCGATTTATAATGTTGGCCTATTTATCGAACTATCATATAGATCTTCATATCATTTAAAAATTGTTTAGATATTAATAACAATATTATATAATATAACAACCTGGAAATTTCAGTTTTCAAAAACTTGACATTTTCATCTACGTATACAGCTTACATATAACCTTAACTGTTATGAAAATATGGAATCATGCAATTTTTCTCACAAATCAAAGGTTCCAAAAGACGATGCTTATCGTGTCCAAGGTTGATTTAATTCATAAACCTATTATTGTATCAATGAGAAAAGCTGTATGAACAACGTCAACATTTAACTCATATTCCAACCAAACACAAAAATATCACGTCAGTACATAGCATTAAACCAATATGTAGAAAGTACGAGGTTTATACTTAGATCCATGTTTGTCCCATAATCACATGATAGTTGGATATGTAGTTCAATATCCAACTTGTACTTGACGTTAACTTAATCGATTTGAAAACCAAGTATACCTTTCAATTTTGTTCTTCGATAAATTCAGAATAATATTCACACGATATATAATATATAGGCACATATCGTCTAGCGTATAGTCTATCGGCTGCACAAGATATGGTAGAGTTGCTGGGTTAGAATCTATGTATATTGAAACAGAAAAGAAAATTCAATAGTATTGTGAAGGTTATTGGAATATGTTTAATGCATTTACAGACACACTAACAATATCATTAAAGTGGAACACACCTTTGATGGAATAAGACGGCACCATACAGTGTGGCTATAGTCTATATGGGGGGTTGAAAATCATGGATATAATCTACACTTATGGAAAGGATAAAGTTTGCAGAAGTTGTTTGAAAACAATAAAGTTTCCATGCTGTTTCGAGTGTTCTTAATTTCTAACAAACTTTCAAATTATCTGAAGCTCCATATTATTGTAATAATATAATAATTTGGAAGGATGTGTGCAATAGTTCGATAGATATGCACACATGGCATATCGTTCTATACTTGATTTATACACACACTGAAAAACAATTGCCATACTATATGCCATATATTCACCAAACATGACGGGTCTGCTGATCAGCATTCCAGTATGTCGGGCACTTGCTATGATGATGATGATGATGATAATGATGATGATGATGATGACAACGATGGCGATTGACAACGATGGCGATCGTTGTTATATTGGTGATGATGATGGTGGTGGTGGTGGTGATGATAATGATGATCATCATCATCATCATGACGACACCGATCGCTGTTATTGCGATGATGATGATGCTGATGATGATGATGTCATCGACGCCGATCGTTGTTATGGTGGTGGTGATGGTGATATGATGATGATGCTGGTGATATGATGATGATGCTGGTGATATGATGATGATATCATCGACGCCGATCGTTGTTATGGTGGTGGTGATGATGATATGATGATGATGCTGGTGATATGATGATGATGAATATGATGGCGATTGTTTGAAGCCCAGTAATGCAGAATGGCATGTATTTGAGTACGAATATATTCAGAATTTAATTCCAAAGTTTTCAGCTTTCGAATGTCAATTGATAGCAGTCAAAGACTATGCTATTATAGAGAAACAGTGCTTCGTAGTCTTTGCAACCAGTCTATGATATCAATATTTCGTATACATGAGTTCACAGGGTTAAATTGGGGTGACATATTGTGGATGTCCATTATGTGAAAAATATACCAGTACGATCTTCTGGGCTTGCAAAAATGATGAGTATATATGACGACAACGATGCGGATAATGGTCACGTTGATGACGATGATGATGATGATGATGATGACGACGATTGCTTGAGGCTCAGAAATGCAGAATAGCACGTAATACTTTGAGTGTGAATTAATTCAGAATCCAGTTCCAACGATGTCAGGGTTCGAATTTCAAAGCTATCAGCTTATCACCCATAACTAGTCCTTTGCAACCAAGGTGTGATAAAGTAAATGATGGTAATTTGAATTCAAATGCATTGTAATTTATGGTGGCCGATTTTGTAGGATCTTCATCTCTGTAAAATTCTCTAACGGTGATGTTTTCTGGGCACCAAAACTACGTGGTTATGAATCAAGAACTATATTGATATGATGTTGACAAATCTGCACTTGTGGACATGTCAAGTTTGCATAAGTACTTGGTACGTAAGAACAGTGACATTATCAGGATTTTCTTATCACTAAAGTATATGTGAGTTCAAATTTTAACTGATTCTTAAACTGACGTGGCTAAGTTGAGAACATCGATGTAGCATGTGAAAGTGATTTTGAAAGCGGAATGAGATAGTTCGATAAATAAGATTTTACACTGTGAAAAACATGACAAAGTCATATATATTTTCCAGCTGTTTTCAATTTTTCGCATACAATTGAGACAAACGGTCTATATTTTTACCATATCCAATTTTCGCAATGCTATGGCTAGAAAAATGATATAATGATATAAATTACTTTAAAATATTGTGCATCTTTTCCTTGAATTTCATGGGTATGATTAATTATTTTGTTTCTAACAGACCAGTAAAATAAACTTCGGTCACTATCATAAATTTTGTATTTTCAACACATCACACTATTTATATGTGATCTGTGTATGTTTTTAAATATTATAAATCCATATTATAAATCAATGTTTCAATAAATATATATTTTTAAATATATGTAAAACCAAATGTTTATCTTTGTGTTTTGGGGAATTTAATAAAAGCACATTCACAGCATGTTTCAGCAGTGTGTTGATTGGAGTGGTGTCGGGACAAGACAGAACATCTTTAACAATGAATCTTCCTGATTGCTAGACGAATAACAACTAATAGTCACATCCGTGTTCGTCAAATGGCGAAGTGCATGCCAAGAGTGCATTGTATGATAATATGAATGTATGATATTCTCACATCGTATGATATTCTCAATGACTTCGTCCGCCGACGCACGGACTGGTATTATACAGAAATTTGTGTGAGTGCTTCGACTTGAGTTACATTCATGCGAACTCACCCTGAGGCAAAGGCGAGTAATAACTCTTGTCTCGGGTGCGGGGGAGGAACTGTCATTTAACCCATAAAACACCGGCGATTCTTCTTACCATCAATACATTTGAGAGGTTAATGTTTCTATACTAAATACTCATTGACGAGTAGTTCCCTTAAGAAATATTCAGATAATAAGTTCAACAAACGACCTGTGTTATCTGAACATTTCCCGTAAATGAATATGAATTCTTCTGCACTTGTATTATCTTCTTGTCTGGATGTCGTCTGCTCATATATAACATCCCTCCAAATGAATAATAGACCATTCCAGTGTATATATACATTCTTAAAGGGGGACTATACCCTAAATTTAGCCATTTATGGAACCATCTCCTTTTATACTCAACAGAATGTCTGCAACAATAGAATGAATTTGTACCATGGATGAGTGCAAAATACACTCATGTCCTCTATGAAAGATGCAAACAACATGGTATATTACAATAAAAATGAATTTATCACTCCAGTTCATAGAGCACATGAATCTATTTTGCACTCATCCATGGCTCAAATTCATTTGTTCTTTTTGAGTATAAAAGGAGATGGTCCCATATATGGCCGGATTTAGTGTACAGTCCCCCTTGAACTGAATGTGAGAATGTATAGAAAGGTTAACCATAGTAACAGATGTCCCTCTTTTGTGACGTTCCCGTGAGTAAATCGAACGTTCACTTTTTATATTTTATCTGTTTGTTTGTTTTTTCTGTCACGAAAACACAGAATGATAAATAAGTATAAAATGATATGTTTAAGAACAATCTGCGATATTTGCAGCTATTTGGTAACGAAAAATAAACGCTATTTACACTAGGAAAACGATCTTTTTATTTTAGGGCTCCTTTTTTGAGAGTCCATAGCTGCCAACGTAAACCTCACATGATTGTGTTCATTTGTTCGACCTAATTATTGTCGAATTTGACCTAGAAAACGTGCATATACCAGTATTCGGATGGACGCTAACACTTACATGTATCCGAAAGATATGACTAATCCTTACGAATATTTTCGGGATTCTTCTTCAATATGGCGTCAAGTCTGATCTTTGAAGTAGGGAAAGGTGGGCGTTTTCCGCAGTTTTCTCAGCACACCCAACAACTAAATGAAAATTTCCACCTCGACTAATTGCGGACACGCCCATGCATTCATTGCCTCTAAATTGAAATAGTGACAAATTTGTTGTAATTACCCCTCGTAGGAATTTAGACAAACGACGGCCCATCACCATTAATTAAAACCCCAAATAACCCCGCATGCCTTCCGTAACGCCGACTCGCACACGTGGGGCCCACGTGCAGTTGTTACGTGTCACTGGCAGTCTTGACGGTTTGGCTTTACGTTCGTTACTTTCTCACACGCTCTCTAGGCTTGCTTTTTCTTCGGCTATCCTTTCTGCGATTGTAATCAAAATTCCACGATTGTTATAAATATCTCACATTACAATATCGGGTCGGTATTTATTACTTCGTTCTCACATTAATGTGGATTCTATGCTGACAGACTGTTTGATGTGGATATATACCTCCACTCCAGAAATGTGTAGATCAATAGTTGTGTCGGACATCGAACCCAAACAAACGTAAATGCTCATCGAATAGGGCAACGTGGAACTGACATGTTGTTTTCAAGAATAAACGAACCAAACCAAAATACGTTAAAATGTCCATACGTCCAGTTATAAAATTGATGATGAATACGTGGACCACATAGAAACAAAGCCTTAACTTAACTTAAGACATGCTATTTATGTGAGCTTGTTGTGCATGTGCCTTTGTTCCATGGTAGTTATTTGAAGATACCATATCCCATTTGATATCATTAAACTATAATAAATGTACTCGAAAATAATGAGATAGAAATTCAAAATATCACCTATGTCTGTAATTACCCCTTCGATTTGAGCTGAATGGTTATATTATATACAGTAGTAGTAATGGCATAGTAGGTATGTTGGATCACGTATGTTGGTAAAATGTAATGACAAGTGGTCGTCATATTTACTATGCCATAGTTATTTCGCGCTCCGCGTATATAATGTTTCGCTGATTCTTGGTATACATGGGCCATAGAAATGAGAATTTTTTATACAGATTAAAAGTCGAACTGCGACCAGGAGGCCGAGTCCGGTAAAAGGTGTAGTTGGGAATTCTGGTGAGATGCATGATAAATCTTCAGTGATAAACCGTATGTAATTTGAGGGATTAGTTGTTTTAACGGAATTATGAGTTGGTCATTCGTGAAACCAATATATTTTATATTCTATAATTACAATCATGGGTGTATAATATATGATATTGAGCGCGTTACCAATTTTGACATTGGTTTTCTTGTTAGTTATGTCGCCCGTCGATTGTCTGGCACAATGAGTCTACCAAGCTCTACCAGCGTCATTGTCAATCCTCTCTGTTTTATCTGCCTGAAAACATTGACCCGTGAATGTCTCGAGGCGGTTGATCTTTAATCAACATAGTCTTGTTTTTATGGAAGTAAGCATACAACTAAATTCCACAAAATCAAAAACGCAATTCGAGGAACTGTCTTAATACGCATGAAATAAATGTTAGTATATAAACATGCATTGAGTTCATATAAAAAACGGACTACGTGCGAGTGAATGTGCTTAGCTCCTATATGTTGTGGGTTGCCGCAATCTAGCAAATTCCGTGCGAACATGTAACTGTATCCATATATAATAAGAATACAATATCACTGCTTGTTGAGCAGAAATCAACCCCGTGCATGAGACTCAACAGGTTAATTGGTCCAAGTAGACTCATTGTGCGAGAAAATCGACTGCCGACTATACAGTATCAACTCATATACCCTGTGCCAATGCATTCTCTTATATATGCGAGTCGACCATAGGTCGCCTCGCATATATAAAAGAATGCATTGGCTTAACAATTGTTCATCATTTGTTATTATTTTTTACAATTTTAATAAATTTTTCTTATATTCTTTAACAGACTTATTTTGTCATAGTAATTACGACGACAAATTGTCACTAAATGCATCACTGTGAGACAACACACCTACATTGCCATCGCTACTATGGTACGCGTGTATCCATCCAAAAGGTCATTGTCGCATGGTATCGTGCAAAAAGACACACATCTCTAAAACGTGCACAAAGTCACCCGTGATCTCCCAAAATGTGCAATAAGTCACACAGTAACTCAGTCTCGTTCGTCAGCAACAGTCAAACGCCATTACATATACATGTACGAATACACCCTTTCAATGATAGGCTTAATTAGCTAAGATAATCCGTACAAATTCAAAATATGATAATATGTATCTATAGAGCAATAACTGTATTTAAAAATGAATTGCTAGTGGTGGTGGGTGGTTTTAAGTAAACGCATGTGATGGCACTGGGCCCTACCTGATTATCAGCTGCCATGTGTCGCAAAACGACACTGGAAGGGATAGTCAGTGGGGCCCAGATCATTTTTGGAAAGTCAGGATGCGTGGTGTGATCGTTATGGTGGCGCGTGCGTGATGTATATTATATCTTGATTTTGTATTTTGTCTTGTATGTCATAAATTTTCTTGACGAAGGCAATAAAACTATTGAATGCGGTGGAATACCCATTCAAATTCGAATCAAATATCACTCGATAATCACAAACAAATAATGATTGTAATAATAATTAGCATGCGACTAATTTAAAATAGATATTTTTTAGACTTTGAAATGCTGGGTGACCTTTTGCACATTTTGGGAGATCATGTGTGTCTTTTTGCACGTTTAAAAGATCCTGGTTGACTTTTTGCCCGAAACCATCAGTCAAGGGAGTCATCGGGCCAATCGCCAAATTCTCTACTATATATACCAATTCAGATTAACCTTACAGTCAAATGGTTTATACATATATAGCCTTGAAATCTATATTTCACATCTTCCTTAAATATCCCAATAGATATAGATATGCATAGTTTTATGCTCGTAATCCATAGACACATACGCTGAAATATATTATTCGACATAATGCAAACTCAAATTGTTTTCTCACAATCTACAAACGTTTCTTTTATCGCCTTCTTGTCATTTCATAACAATGTATTGTCAATTTTGTACGGGAGAGGGGCTACCTAAGTTGAAATAACTTGTGCCCCGATCCCTTTTGTATATTTATATATGAATAACATATGTTTAAAGTAAAGTAACCATGCGACAATGACCAATTCAGCTTAATTTGACACCATAAACTGTTGGCTGTAGTGAGGTTTATATACATGCACCAGAGGATAATTAGATGGAACCTCACTCTATGTGAGAGAGCGAGGTTCCATCTAATTATCCTATCTATTGGGATATTTATCTGTGTGTGACTGAGTTTGAGTGTATATGTGTGGCTGAATTTGAGTGTATCTGTGTGCCTGAGTTTGAGTGTATCTGTGACTGAGTTTGAGTGTATCTGTGTGACTGAGTTTTAGTGTGAGTCATTCAGAACTTTTAAGTTGATACCCAGTCACACAGATACATTCAAACTCAGTCACACAGATACACTCAAACTCAGTCACAACGACGAAATTAAAGAGCGTTCCTACAGAAAAAAAACCTTATGCTTAATTTAATTTATTATTTTGGATTTTCTATTGGGTTTTTCGCAATGGCTGGAATAAATCTTTCTCTGCATATAAAATTATATTGCGCATTTTATCGACCCATTTTGATACCCATAACTGGACCTGGGATTAATATTATGATACCTTTACAAATTGCTAAATTGTACTATTTGTTATTTTCTAACAAAAAAAAGCTTTATGATATAGTACTGGCCCGAGATAATTGTGAAACCGATAGGGTGCATTTACACTGATATAGAACTGTATACAGATCTGTATGAAGTCACGTGTCGCGTATTACTGTGATCACAACATAATTACTAATAGTGAACGCGCGCTGATCAGCACTCTGGTAATTGACAATTCATTACGAGTCGTGTCAATTTAGGCCAGACATAAAAATGGATCAACTATCAGCAGACAACAGCGATTTGGTATGTGCCGCATGTATTTAAAGTGTATCCTTATACCACTTTATAATGGTTCGAAGAAAGAATGAAAATCGCATAGGAATACACAACAAACAACCGTGTGCACAAATAGAGAGGCTAGAGAGCACCCATACAGCTTTAGATGGCGATTCCACCAATATTTAGGATTTCAGGTGATCATCTATATATCTATAGGTCTCCCGTTTGACACCATCTGGGCGGTGGCCATTTTGGATCTGTATGAAATGGGTATCCACCATACAACACCCTTTGTTTGACCAAATGTAGTAGAAATTCCAACTGATGACAATTCCAATGGCAATGTTGACCAAATGTAGGACAATATTTTTTTCTTAAATTAACTAGCAGTTTTTGACTGGCCACGGGGAGGGACCAGGACACAATCTTTCCAAGTGTTGGAAATTTCCAACCTGACACCCGCCCCCATAAGGTTGGAAAACTTCCAGCTGATGGCCATTCCAGCCCAAAATTTTGATAAAAAGTAGGAAATTATGCAAATATTGGTCCGAAAACAATACCCCCCAATATAATGTTTGAAAATCAAACTACAAGATAATTTTAAACCTATTGTTGGTTTGGAAATTACAACTAATGTTGTGTCAGGTATGAAATTTCCAACTGTTGAAAATTTTGACCAAAGTTGCCACGTCCCTGTCCGTGTCAATATTCGAAATACACGGGTTGAAATGACAACGAACGCTATATCACATTCGCCAAGCCCGAGTAACAATTAATCAAAACAGATTTGCCCGTCACAATGATTTGGCGTTGACCGTGACGTATAGCGGACACGATTTTTGCTCACACGAACTAATACCGTTTTCATTCTGTGTGCATTTCTATATCAACCCGTTTACACTAGTCTGCGTGTAGATCTGCAGTGTACAGTTCTATGTGTACAGTTCTATAGCAATGTAAATGCACCCTAAGTGGTCTTTAAACGGAATATTACCCGTAATTTACTTAATTCTATGACTTGGATAAGTATTTCTGAGACATAAAAACATTTTGCATATCTGTGGGTATATTCTGAACACCGTAACAGGGCGGGGATATAACAAAAGCGAGTACAATGTTAGGCAGCTAATGCTTCAAACTGGCACTGCCATTTCTGTTCTAAGTATAGTTATGCATATATATGGTTCATGAACCGGTCATGTAAAAAACAAAATCAAACTGACATGACTGTGACACTGGTGTAAACAAAACATAAATCAAATAGAAAAGGAATGCATGCTATATATGCACGTATAATTAGTGGAATTTTATGTAAGAAAAATGTGAATTTTGTTGGATACAGTCGGTTTAATTCTGGTATTTATTAAACATTAATAAAAATTATGAGTACCATGTCCATATATGTCTAAGGTATATACGCTTCAGCAAATCAGCATGGCAGGAACATTAAATTATTAACTCTTTGCAGAAGCTTACGACATTCCGCAAAGAGTTAATTATTTATTATAATAATGTTAAACAATAATGCATTTTAACTCCTAACCTCACGAAGTGTTTTGCAAATTTTGGAGCCACAAAATAATATTATGCATGCGTGTCTATTATTTTACAGTGGAGGTCGGGATATATGCATTTGAAATACGAATAATATCTGATATACAATCAATCAATCAAGTGTAATAGTACGTACGCCATGTATGGTCAAATGTATATTACCATAGAATAATAAGACAAAAAATGGATATATACGAAATAAAGTGAAGAGGTAACAACAATGGTAAATGGAAGCATATATGGTAATATATGATAGTATACAACCTATATATGTCCACAGCGGAAGCGATAATATATATGATCGGCATACCATCAGATCGGCTTGGTTTCAAGTTTAAGGGTCTTAGTTTCCTTTTAGTTGTATTCGATTTAAGAGTTAGTCCCCCGGTTGCCAAACCCCTTTCTTTTTCATTCCACAGTGGATGAATTGTGCCAAGCCCCATAACATTTTTGAGTCGTTACTCGTCATTATTTGATTGAATAGTCTATCGTTGGGGAGGTTTCATACAAGGAATCGAAGTTCACATGAGCTGTACACTAATTATTCATGTTGGAATAAAGAGAAGTTACATTATGGAAATCAACAGATGTCGTGTGTCCGTTTGAAGCAATCGTCGATTTTGCATGCTCCGCTCCGCCGATGTTATTGGTCATTAAGTCATAAAGCAAAATACACCCATGTTCTATATATATATATGAACAATAAATACAACATGGTAATTATAATACAAATGAGTTGACGACTTTTGAGATGGTTCCATAAATGACCGAATTTAGTGTACAGTACCCCTTTAAACATTAATGTATTTTAATTCCTAACGGCTGCGGACACACGTATCACAGTAGTGATGGCATAGTAAGTGTGACAATTATATATGGTGAGTTTAGTGACATTTGGTTGTCATAATTAATATGCCATAGCTAGCTATGTCGCCCGCTGCATATTCGCACAATGAGTCCTCCAAAGTTCGTTATAATCATCATTTTTCTTGTTTTTGGTCCTTGTATAGTTAGCTTTGTTTATTCCAGATACTTTCTCGCAGCCGCATTTCCTCCAACAGTTCCGACACAGCTTCATTGGCCCACATGATAATATTAGCGGAATTATGCTGAGAACTAAACTAAAATAAAAACCGCAAATGGGGAACTGTCTTAATACGCATGAAATTTATATAAGTGGATAAACATGAATTGAGATCATATCAACAAAACGTACTGCATGCATGATGTGTGAGTGAATGAGGGATTGCCACGATCAAACACAATTCTGGACGATCGATCGTGCAATTATATATATCGTAGAGAATACAATGTAGTAAAACGTAATGAGTAGAGATCAACCTTGCATGGTGAAACGCAATGGGTTAATTGGTCGAGTCGACTCATTGTGCGGAAACTCAGCGCGCAACATGGCAAGCTATGGCTCAGAAATATGACGACCAATTGTCACCAAGCTGCACCATAATAAATTGTCACACCTACAATGCCATCACTACTGTCGTACATGTGTCCGCAGCCAACGTCACGAACAACTGTGAAAATCTTGATACACGCCCGTCTATTATTTCTCAGTGGAGGTCGGGATATATATGCAGTTGGAACATACGAATAATTTATGATAGTATACAAGGAATCGAAGTTCACATCAGCTGTACACTAATTATGCGATGTCAGAATGAAGAGAAGTTACATTATAGAAATCAATTGATGTCGCGTGTCCGTTTGAAGCAATCGTCGATTTTGCATGCTCCGCTCCGCCGATGTTATTGGTCATTAAGTCATTATCCTTCTCGAATGATATCCAGATGCGATAAGTAGTTACAGTTAATTAGAAGAATCTGTTGATAGAAATGTAAATCTGCCCGAACCAATTATTCTCCATTAGAAACGAGAACCACGACTCAGCATTGTATTAGAGCTGACATGAACAGCGCGTAAAAATTTACGAACCTCAGGTTGATCAGAAGAAAGTCTGCAATATATGTTAATTAAAATGAATGAATGTCACATCATATCACCTTCTTAATTTCACTGGCTCTTTATTTGAAGATATTATTGCCATGTACGCGGTTCGGTTTTATTATACCAAGAAGATGGCATCGGAGTTAATTGGGCTGTATTTTCCTAGATTTTATTACATTTATTCGAAGTTCAAAGTATGCGCATTTTACTGTTATACATTTTTATTTCTTCGCTTTATCTACCTGTCTATTTAGAAAATTGACGAGACCAAACATTCTTATTTAGTTAATTATTTACTGCATTCACTTAATGTGCAAATGTCTAATTAACCAATTCAGCGACGTCTGCGTTGTCGACAAAATGAAACCATGTGAACATATTTCATCCTGTGAATGTCATTTACCAATCTCGGTATTTGGCCATATGAAATACATTTTGAATAAGAATACATATGGTATAAGACGCTCATTGTGACCCATCCTGGATTTTCAAACACTTATACCCCATGCATGATGTCCCCATCCGAGCCATTCCGAGGTGACAGCCAAATAGTAAAAATGTACAAGCCAAGTTTCCTCTTACTTGACGACACACTGGAAATTTTACAGACAATTCGTCGTGGAGGGGAGGGGGCTGTATAGTTCATGTGCCAAGGTGTGAACGTCAAACTACTTACAAAATGCACATATACCCCACTTTTTGCTACATACACACGATATTTATAAACGCTCTTTGTCATTATTGGTCTTTAGAATTTTTTAGCGCCCATCCAAAATTAAAAACCCGTTATCTGAGCATTAAATCCCCCCACTCAGGATCGCATAATTATGTATGTTTGATTTAATGATTGTCTTGTGTCAAACGCGTGGATAATAGTGTTAAACGGGTATGGCTCAATATTTTTTTCTACTTAATTTGGAGCGACAGATAAGATAGGTCGATAAATAAACGAACTATTGATATTCCGGCTTCATATGCTCTGAAAAACACTTGCCAAAGTCGCAGCCATTTTTTAGACGTTTTCAACTTTTCGCCATAAGTCAGACAGACGCTCTTTATTGCTACCATATCAGGAATAGACAACCACGAACGCTCTTTTCTGTTCCATGTCGTGCAAATGGCTGTTTTGTGTTTGGGACACAAACACCGTATTCACAGTTGTATTTCTCGTTACTTCAGTGCGTCTTTTTGGGTTACATAATGCTCGTAGAAAGGTAGTTCATATATTTATCGACCTATTTCGATACTGAGAAAAATCCAAACGCGAATAATATTATGTGTATTTTGGAGGGCAAACTGCCATGTGGCTTTAAGGTATCAAATTCGATGCACCGTCTTCAGGATTGTGGAATTTCCAGATTCCATTGAACATAATTTTTATTCTTTTCAGATTCCTCGGATCCATATAAATTGGATCTATCCGTGAAGCCAAGAAAGGAACGGACTGCATTCACGAAACACCAGATCCAGGAACTGGAGAAAGAGTTCGGGATGCATAACTATCTCACGAGATTACGACGGTACGAGATCGCAGTCTCCCTCGATCTCACAGAACGTCAGGTAAGAACGAGGATACTGGACAACAATCTCACTCGATCGCTGGGCCCCACCGACACCGACGTATATTTATCACATGATCCTACCCTTATTCCATTCAATAAACCCATTCTAGAAATTGTGATACTAAACGTTCGTTTAATAACATGAAAGAGTGCAAGGTGAGCTTTGACTTCCGGTTTGTCGTCTGTTTACATTCCGCACGCTATGTCTCAAAATACTATGGCTTCCATATTTTTCCAACAAACTATAATGAATGAAGAGTTTGAAAAGTGATGTCATTAAATTTACGCCACTATAAAGGCACCAAAGATTCTTTATTTAGCTGGGACTATTTATTTACGTTGGCAAACGACGCATAGAATCGTGAAGCGTCATCGCATGTCTTATAGAAGCCGATGTTAGTTTCGCGTCCTATGTTTTGATTTAAGTATGTGTTTTGTCGAGGTTTTGGATCATGTAATAAATAGAATATACAACTCGTCCCCAGTTTATAGCGGAATTTACAAAACTCGCCCAGTAAATTAGGTCTGAACCTCGCCAAAGGATCGGTCCAGACCTAATTTACTGAACTCGTTTTATAATTTCCGCTTTACACTGGGGACGAGTTGTAGATCCTCTATATACACTGTTACTAATATATATATTAGTCCAAGATATACAAATGCAAAATTACCTTTGCTAGAAATATCTTTTTTGAAATTTGTGTCCCTTGCCCTTCAAAACTTCATCAACCGTAGGCTAGAGATTACGTCATTTCACCCTGCAAGCCACTAGGAGAACGTCATATAGTCCGCTTTCAGAGCAGTCACGATTTGAGAATGAAATTACAACGGTACGAGAATGACATTTAAAAAACCGAATTTGTCACGGGTATCGTGACTTGTGAGAGATGGCACTGAATTCTACTTGTATTACATGATGTATCAGCTGCATGACACGTGTCATAACCGATAGTGGAATGTTTATACAGTGAGGGCACGGGGCGTGTTGGAAAGTTATGATTCATGTTGGCCTCACAAAACCTCGCATAATCCGAGATAAGAAAACCGAACTTGTCACAGGGCATCGCGCTACGTGCATAGTGTCTCGCTGTGTGAGTGATGGCACTGAATTATACATGTATTACATGTATATAGTATACCAGATGACATGCGTCGTAACCGACCGTGGAATAGATGCATGTTGGCCTCAATCAACCTCAAATACTCCGAGAAAAGAAAATGAAACTTATGATCCGTTGTGTTGTGTCAGGTTGCATGGTGTTCTCAATCAACCTCAAATACTCCGAGAAAAGAACATGAAACTTATGATCCGTTAATTGTGTTGTGTCAGGTTGCATGGTGTTCTTATCATCCGTTGTGTTGTGTCAGGTTGCATGGTGTTCTCACTCAACCTCACATAACGTGAGGGAAAATACCCCGAAATTGTCGTCTTCTATAGAATATTCCATATCAATGGTCCGACAAAAGTTTCAAATTTAGTTCCCCGAAGAACCTAATACAAACATAGAACCCAGCAGTTTAGTTCCACGCATCTTTGGTTCCACATGGAATCCCTAAGTTTGGTTCTTCATAGAATACGACCTCGCTTTAATTTCCTAGTCTAAAATTATAACAATCTGCATGTCCACGCGTTTGGGGTAGAGATGAATTGTTGGGGAAGACTAGATCAATCGTCATTCCTTGGAAATACCAATGTACACATGCTTGGACTGTTTTCAATTCATATGCAGTCTCTAATCATTGGATTGCAAATAGGAAAACAAAGAATGGAACAATATATAACTTTATAAATAATATGCAATATTTCCTTCCCCGGGGAACCAAATGTTCTCTCTATATATATGTGTGCATGTGAACTTTTAATAAAGTCGAAACTTGACAGAATATGAGTTTATTGATAAATAATTGAAGAATGCATTTGAATTGGTGTACGTAAAATAATTGAGATTAGACCAATATAAATGAATAATTAGAATAAAAACATTTCCTTTTGTCTCAGGTTTTCTCGAGACTGACCGAATAACATTGTGAAAAGCCTGCATGGAGAGCCGAAACTATATCGCTTCTGTATGGAATAAATTATTAGTTCGAGATGCTATCTTGTCCGATAATTTGTAAACACAAATAGAGTGAACTTTATTTGCTGAAAGATCACTGTCAAAAGTCACGGAAAAATCGAATTTGTAGATATTAGTAGTTGATGTATACACATAAACGTGACGTTTGCTCATTATTCACATTCCACAACTTACCGCAACCCGTTAGCTTCTCAATAATGGCTGTAAATAATACGATGGTCCGTTGACCGCAAATCGACATAAACTCTAAAGTGTATGCTGTAGAGGTGTGTTCTTCGGTCAACACAACAAATGTACACATTATAAAACAACTAAAGCCTTGCGATTGAATGTCCAAAGTATGCTCGCTTTTGTTACGTTGTTACATAAAGACACTTCAAGTGATCGAATTAAGAAACTTCGGGTCCCGAACTTTCATCGACGTTGACAACATAAGCGTCTATTCCCGATATATGGTAGAAATACGCGAAAAATTGAAAGCAACTGGACATTTACCATAACCTTGGCAAGCATTTTTCAAAACATATGAAGCTATCAATATTTCGTGTATTTATCATTCTATCTTATACATCCTTAAAAAATTATGTTGACATAATTTGGAAGTTAGAATGAATCCGTATCTTTAAGTAAACTGTACTGGGCCCTATATTGCCCTATAATTTAGTAATACACATGCACAACATTTGTGTTTTATAATAATTTACTGGGATTCACTTGCATAAGACACTCTTTGCTTTTCGGGGGAAGAATGTCTTAATGTTCTATCTTTTGAAGTCGATACTACTCAATTTTCCTTGTCTGGTGATTTATAAAAGTCGCCTACAGTATTAAAGTATCGATGTTTATAGTACTCGACACCCTCTGCTCGGTTGCAAATTGCATCAGTAATGTTCATTCTTTATATGTATTTCTCTAAACTACCAACAATTCAAATTCAATTTCTTTTCTTTTTTTAGGTGAAAGTGTGGTTCCAGAATCGACGCATGAAGTGGAAACGAGTCAAAGGAACGAAACTCGGGAAGGACAAAGTTGATGGACAACTCAAGCCGATAATGGCTAATAGTGTGACGTCATCGATTGAAAATGGACAAATCGCGAATCAAGACGAGTCTGACGATCGAGAAGAGGACGAAGAATGTGAACAACTGTGATGAGTTAGCTCCCTTACTTTCTCAACCGTCACACCAATCCCATTGGTGGTGAATACAGATCGCCTCGGTCTATTGGGCACAGTGTTCAGTTGGGATGATCGGCAATTGGTATCGTTGTGCTTCAAAGGGACTCGTGGCCTTCGCAGTGGGTGAACGTGCAGAAATTATAAAAGTCTTTAAAATCATCATATATAGATAGACAGATAAACTTTGGAGTTCTTATAGATAAACATGCATGAGTTGTTATAGATAAACTTTGGAGTTCTTATAGATAAATTTAGAGTTCTTAGAGATAAACATGGAGTTCTCTATAGATAAACTTTGTTTTTATATTAATTATGGATAGCTCCCGAAAGAAAATTTTGCGTGTTGAAACCAAAATTGTTATGTAAACTAAACTCTCACAATAACTTGTCAACAAACATCGCTAATCGCATACTAAGTTCAAATATATCAATGATTTTCAGAATATTGTTCAATGTTTTGATATTTTCCAACGTTTATTAAATTTGGTGTCTTATTGGGCAATTGTAATTTAATCGGTAACGCCACTGTAACAGTAATGTTTGCGTAACAATAGTTTCTATTTGCGAAATCTCATTATTTTAGAGTTATCAATAATGAAAATAAAAGTCAATCTATTTTTACATGTACTGGTTAATGCTAGTGGTTTTACAGACTTTCATATTGTTTCGCGTGAACCCACTTAGATTGTCTTGAGTCCCTTTAATGGGTGTTGCATAAACTTCGACCATCATGAGATTGGGATGATTTGATGCCACTCTCATTTAGATCCAAAGTAAACTGGAAATCACCAGTCATCTATAGTTAGAGTTACAGTAATGCCCTAATTAATCGACTCCATAACCACAGCAGAATTATGGGTAATTTTTCAGGATTTAGTCGGAAATATGGCTTCCGCTGAATGGCAACAAGCCATATTTCCGACTAAATCCTGAAAAATTACCCATAATTCTGCTGTGGTTACGGAGTCGATTAATTAGGGCATTACTGTACTTACTAACGGGTAAAAGATATGCATTGGAAGTAGGCAGACTTGGTTCAAAGTATAGTCTGAAACTGTTATCACCAGGATACTTCTAACAGTTGGAAAGTTCCTACCATTGGGGAGGCTGCAAATGGATTTTCGCGAACCTTGAATTAGATAGATGGAAATTTCAAGGTGGACATCTCCAACGTAGACACTCTAGCAACTTCACTGGAACTATATAGATAATATACCTTGAACAAAACGTTCGAGAATTAAATCTACCGGAAATGAAGTTACATGTACAATTCATTGGAAAGCTACTCAATGCAACTAACGCTAGCATTGCTCTGCTAGTTGAATGTTTTCTTTTGTGAGTACAATTACCCTGTGTCAATGCATTCTCTTATATATGCGAGTCGACCATAGGTCGCCTCGCATATATAAGAGAATGAATTGGCCTAACAATTTTTTACAATTTTAATAATTTTTTCTTGTATTCTTTAACAATTTTATAATTTCACCCATACAGAGCCCCAGACAAACATGAGCAGACGACACTCTTCTATATGCTTCTATATATGTGTGGGGCTCCCTGCAGGGTAATGGATGTTTGTTATTTTATGTCCTAAAAATTGTAAGAAACATTTATTTAAAAAAAATGATAAAAAATTGTTAGGCCAATGCATTCTCTTATATATGCGAGGCGACCTATGGTCGACTCGCATATATAAGAGAATGCATTGGCACAGGGTAAACAAAATCCCGACTTACGACTGATTTGATATGGCGGGTCACATATACGTTTTCATTGAATCATTTTCTCAGCAGATGTATCTTCATTCTTAGAAGATTTGGAATTCTTTGAAATTATCTGTTCTATTCAAGCAAGTAGTTTTCCAGAATTTCGACGACCAAGTTATCATTTCTGTCTGCAGTGCACCTGTAGTTCCCAATTGGTGGCCAGATCATTTCGCAATTCATTGTAATTTTTGGCAAGCGAGGTAAACGAACCTCGAAAACGCCATCTTCACATAACTCAATGTTCATATTAGAGATACCTTGTCTGATAAAACACCCTTAATTTAGTATTTCTTCGGCTTCTGGGAGCGGTAAAAATATTTGATTTGAGTCGAGGAAACCACACTTCAATAATCAGAGCTATTAGATTTTGCGCGCACACCGTAACTCGGTCACTGCTTAGCATATAGGAAATGATTTTCGGAATAAAAGACGACGAAAGTTACCACCTATGACAAAATTGATAGTATCTTGTGAAAGATGTTTGTTACTTTTATGACACGTGATGGAGAATTCCAGTTCGAATCAGGCATCACCATTTATGGAATCCGAAGTGTAGAAAATAAATATATTAAAAAAAATCGAAATATAATTATCACCCCGATGCCAAGGAAATAGTAATATAGGGTTATTAAACCGGACAGGGTATCTTTAAACTAAATAACTAAGACAGATGGAGCGCTAGTTTGCGATTTATTGTGTATCAGGATATTAAAGGGGTACTGTACACTAAATCCGGCCATTTATGGGACCATTTCCTATTATACTCAATAGAATATATGCAACAAATGAATTAATTTGAGCCATGGATGAGTGCAAAGTATACGTGTGTGCCCTATGAATCATGTAAACATCATGGTAACTAAAATTAATTTATGACTAGAATCATAAATTCATTTTCATTATAATTACCATTTTGTTTGTATCATTCATAGAGCACATGAGTGTATTTTTCACTAATCCATGGCTCAAATTCATTCATTTGTTTCATATATTATGTTGAGTATAAAAGATGGTCCCATAAATTGTCGGATTTAGTGTACAGTGCCCATTTAAAGAAATGTTCAGGGTTCCGGACCAACAACGTACAAACTTTATTTTAACGCAGTTGGCTCTGTTCTATACAAACATGTTGCAAGCCAAGTGTGCAATCAAGCCTTGAAATAGGGTGTCTGTCATTTGCAGAATGAGGTCCCCAGAGGGTGAATTTAGTGATGCTACCCCGCATAGCGGGCTAGCATCACAAAATTCACCCTCTGGGAACCTCATTCTGCTGAGGTGTAAGCAGAATGAGGTCCCCAGAGGGTGAATTTGGTGATGCTAGCCCGCTATGCGGGGTAGCATCACTAAATTCACCATCTGGGGACCTCATTCTGCAAATGACAGACACACGATTTCAAGGCTTGGACTTCAACAGCCCAAGAATGAAGTAATTTGGTTGTGAAAAACTAGTAAGCTTATTGTTGGTGTCCATCCAAATTCATCGAAATTTATATCAAATAAAGTTATAGAATATTTAATATCGACCATGATGGTGCCTTCCGTGCCCCACTGCTCCTTCAGGGATGTGGCTGGAGGGTCTCCGCTGGGGTGTTCACCTTGATATATCCAACTGCAACCTCCATTTGAACCAAACCAATCTCCTCTTATGTTGGAACTTTCCAACTGGTATCCCAAACTTTTCAACTGTTGGAATTGTCCACCCTGACACCCCCTAAGGTTGGAAAATTCCCGACTGATGGCCATTTCAGACGAAAGGTAGAAAAAATATCCTACTGTTGGTCTAAAAACAACAAATATTACATATATTACTGGTTGGAAAATGTGATAACAATTTCAATCTATATGTGGATTAAAATTTCTAACTATTGTGTCAGGCATGAAATATTAAACCCCCTGTTGCCACATCCCTGTTCTCCTACCAGACTAGTAGTCTAATGAAACAGATTTAATAAACGTTGTATTGAACCATGGATATTTCCTTAACCCTTTCAGTGCCAGGGGCCGATCTCATCGGCCCTAATATACGGTCTGTAAAATCGGCCCTAAAAAAATAAAAAATAAATGTTTTTTTTTTGGGTTGAATTTATTTTGGGTATGCTTAAGCATGCTATAGCGAATTTAAAAACAAACTCGATAAAACCATAGGGGCGTGTTATAACTCAAAACTATCACCATATATTCTTAGTAATAAGTTTGATGCCCATGAAAAACGTAAGCTTCCCTGGCACTAAACCTACAAAATAAGTCTGTTGAAGAATATAAGAAAAATTATTAAAATTGTAAAAAATTATAACCAATGATGAAAAATTGTTAGGCCAATGCATTCTCTTATATATGCGAGGCGACCTATGGTCGACTCGAATTTATAAGAGAATGCATTGGCACAGGGTATATGGGTTGATACAAAAATCGGACCTGGCACTGAAAGGGTTAAGGTCTTTTGGAGGTGGTGAAAATAGGTGACAAGAACGAATTGTCAAAACTCAAATACGAACAACTTTTTCCAGTAAAACCAGGGGGGGGGGGGGCGGAAAAAAACTGCGGGACACAACGTACCGGGGTGGGGGGGGGGGTACCTAGGCGTAAAAAATTTACCCGTAAATTTTTCCCTTATTCATTTAGGGGGGGGGGGGTTGTCGGAAAACAATTGCATGTAATTTTTTTCCAAATATGTATTTCTCTCATTTTATAGAATATGGATTAACCTTAATATCCAAATCATATATACATGAGTAGTACAATCCACCTAAAACAATTTTGGATAACCACTGTCTTGGTTTACATGTCATATTGACCCCATTAACCCTCTTAATAATGCCGACTATGTCAGTGTCTACCAGTCGAATGCAGAATTCTACCCTGCGATCGCTTATCTGGCAAATTTTTACTGTAGAACTATCCCATGTATTAAACAATTTCTCCTCCAATGGTATCAGAAAACAGTTATATGCTGGTATCTCACTCATCTCATTTGCATCTTTTTCAAAGTCGAGGTAATGACTAGTTGTCATTTTTTAAAGTGCATACAAAGCGTTGCGATCACCAATATACATGTTTGTACATGTCATGACATCACGAGGTACAAATCTGCGTTCTACTGGTAGACAATGACCATTTTAGTCATAATAATCTAAACTAAGTTACCAAGCACCTTCTCGTGAATTGTTTGCTCCGGTGTTTTTTTCGGTGTCCGGTCAAACCGAGTTGTTGTCCGGCTGGTGTAGATTTGATTTTTCTGGGGGGGGGGGGCAAATTTTCAGTGGAAAAAACTGCAGTTTTTGCTGTTTTGGGGGGGGGGGGCGGTACCCAAACCGAAGAAAACAGTTTTTTCCACCCTGTGTCTGCAGTTTTTTTCCCCGCCCCCCCCTGTAAAACCCAGTCAAAATATGCGGAGTAGAATCTAGAACTAACGAAAGATCGCACTAAAAAAATCAGCATGACGAAATGATAATAAAAGAGCAGACGATTTCATATTAATTGGCGGGAAATAATCGTTTGTTGAACTTATTATCTGAACATTCGGGTATTACTCGTCAATGATGATTTAGTTTAGAAATATGTTAAATACATTAGCTTTTTTTTGGAAGCCAATGGAAAATGCTCAAACGAAGTAGATGAAATTATATGATGATATATTCAGTGTTAAACATGTCAACAAAACAAAAACAACTTATCAATTCTATTGTAACAATGTTATTGGTTTTCAATCAATATTAAAAACAGAATCTGACACACGAACTTGACTTATAAATGGCAAACAAAACCAATTTGGTATTGAACGTTAATATGGTATTTGGGCTGTCATTCTAAAACATAAAATTAAATAAAAATAAATTGATAAAAAATTTCAACAATAAAAAACAACTTTCAGCATATTTCTAAAAACTCAGATTTACATGGACAAATATTCTCAAATAGAAATAATTCAATTAGTATGCAAGTAACTTCTTGGGTTTTGTGTACTATATAATAAACATTTATCAATAGCATGTCGATGTGTATTAAGGGACGCGTCAGCATAGAATGATCAATAAATAACACACTCTTTGTCGAAGCTTTATCAACGGCATAACACAACTGTGACGGTCGAAAGCTTCGGCAAAGATTGTGTTATTTATTGATCATGCTATAGAACAGTTTTCCAAATAAAATTGAATCATTTAAGACTTATCCTACCATATTTGGCTGTTGAGAATATATTTCTTGTCGCCTATTGTCACCACATCCAATATACCCTAAACACAACTATTCAGAGTACGATGTTTTAATGTAATCGTGTCAATAACAAATCTTTTCCACGAATATCGTTTGTAAGTGACAAACTTTCTTCCAGTTACTGCGAAAACTGCCCGGAAATTTTACACAAAGATTCTTCTGTAGGCTTTATAATTGTTTACAATAGGTAAACAATTATAAAGCCTACAGTAATTGTATTGGACTCAATTAGAAAGGTGCACAACAAAAAGAGCATTGCAAACTCTAAGGCAGAGTTCAGTCCCCTGTTACGCTGGTCTGAGTACTGCCATCACGTACACAGAATGTGAGGAAATATCTCATTATTTGTTATTTAAAGGTACTCAATCTGATTCGATGGTCCCCATATCATCAGATTCCAACAACAATGACAACAACAATATTTTGTTAAATGCCGCTTCAGTTATCAGAATCGATTAATTGCCCAAATATAATGCTAACCACTGTCAACTATAGTATAAAATTGCTCAAAACCTGTTATTTATCAACATTTTGTTCACCGAAATTTTGCCGGTTTGTCAAATATCGGACACAAAAAAGACACTTGATTTTAGAGTTATCCATCTTCATCCTTAATTTGGTCGAGACCGTCTTCTCGTAGACTATTACTGGGCCACCTAAAATTATTGGGGTGAAAAATGATAGATTTAAAAAATCGATATCTGATAACTCTGAGCTTTGATGGGTGGGTTCCTCAACTCAAATCAAATATATTTACCCCCGAAGCCAAGGAAATAGTAATTTGCGAGCGTTAATTCGGATTATGCATCTTTAAGACTTTAGTCGGTTACTATTAATTTTTGCGTTATTCTTAGAAACCAAACTGTCCATATTTATTTGGAAATTGGCTATATAGAACTAGCTAATATCCAGCCTGAACAGAAGGCTGACCGCCAGGTCAGAACTCGTCAAAGAAGGCAGACCGCCAGGTCAGAACTCGTCAAAGAAGGCAGACCGCCAGGTCAGAACTCGTCAAAGGCCAACTGGAGGCTGAGTATTAGCTAAGGTCGAACCAGAATGAACTGTAACCGACAAAACTCTTCAATAAAATATGTTAGATTAGATCACTTATATATACGTAATGGCAGTGGTCAGACCAGCGTAGCCAGGGGACTGAACTCTGCCTTGCAGTTTGAGAGCGTTGCTCTTGGTAATAAGTGAGTTATGTCCCCTGATGTGTTGCAGTAATTTGCACGATGCCGATTGGCGAATCATATTGATTCAGTGATACCACTGATATATACATTTTTCGTTCTGATGTCTCATTGCATGACTTCATTCTGTTGATATAGTATGTATATAATAATTCATATATATTAAAGTTGATATGTTCTAACCTATTTCCTTCTATTCACCTTTGGGTGTGGACATACTGGCCAACTTAGACTGTCAGTCAAACACTAAAGGGAGTGAAGTATCGTAAATACCATACTCGCAGTACTATTTTTCGCTCAGTTTTTAATTTGCGCTCAAAACTGACTCAAATATTTTCGTGAAAGTCTTGTAAATATTGACATTTTCATTTCAAAATGTACATCGTTTAGAACATAACTGCAAATAATCCTTCTGATATTTAAATTGTTATGGACATCATTGAAAAGAATCCGAAAGAAGTAAAACCACAACCTGCTGAGCTATCATGGTAAAATCTTCGATGTTGCAATGCTAATAAGAATACATATAGTCCAGACATATAGTCGGTACACGAAAGCACGTCTCCACATTCACAGGTAATTGTGTCAACTTCACTCTTAACAATACACACAGACAACTGTGATTTTTTCCCCCGCAAACAATTGCAGCAGCCAATAACGCGATATTACTTCTTTCGAGATTAGTTCATTGATGTCCATCAAACTATTCATATGTAAGAATGATTATCTGGAGCATGAATGTGAACGCCCTTAATTTTTCAAAACAAAATGATCACCCAGTTATGTTCCACCCGATGTAAATTTTCGTCATGATGGATGAAATGTCTCATTCGAGCTTCCATTTTGTCCACGTAATTTGGAAGGAGGTATAAGTTAGCTTGACAAATACACGAAATAGTGATACGCTCTTTATGTCTACCATATCAGGAATAGACTATATACACACAGGACGCCCTCTGTGCCATGCCGTGCAAATGGCTGTTTTGTTTGTGACCGAAACATCATGTTCAAAGTTGTTTTTTTATGACTTCAAATGCGTTTTGTAATGCTCGTGGAAAGTATTTATCTACCTATTTCGATACCGGGGGAAAATTAAAAAAGCGAATAGTATTAGGTGTATTTTAGAGCGCTCGTCGCCATGTGACGTTAATATGCATGTGTATCTTAATGAACGAACAAGGACTGAAACCGTCATCAGAAACAAGACTTTTACGAACATATTTTTTGTCAGTTTTGAAAATTCAAAGTGTGCGAATTCAAAACCGAGCGAACAGTAGTACTGCGCGAATTTAAATACGAGTAAGGTATATATGTGACTCGCCAGTCGTAAGTCGGGATTTTTTTTACCCTGTACCAATGTATTCTCTTATATATGCGAGTCGACCATAGGTCGCCTCGCATATATAAGAGAATGCATTGGCCTAACAATTTTTTACTATTTTAATAATTTTTTCTTGTATTTTATAATTTCACCCATACAGAGCCCCAGACAAACACGAGCAGACGACACTCTTCTATATGCTTCTATATATGCGTGGGGCTCCTTGCAGGGTAATGGATGTTTTTTATTTTATGTCCTAAAAAAAATCCCGACGTTTTCAGATTTGTATTCAATCACCCAACTTTGTTAAATGTACTGTAGACCCCCGTTATGCCCATCGTATATATCGGACATACGAGCGCAGGTCATAAACCATTCGCAGGGCAGATTGGTGCCAACATACAAACAGACCCAACGCCAGAACTTTGTTTATGGAGATCAAGGCATGAAGAGAGGAAATGGGATTTTCATTGCACCAAATCGAACCAAAGTTAGACCTATATCTCTCGAAACAGCGAGTTGGTACACCGTGACCCAAATGCGCGTAATGTAAGGCTGATAACTGAAATATAGGCCATCACAACAAAAGTTAGACCCATATCTCTCGAAGCAGCGAGTTTGGTACACCATGACCCAAAATGCGCGCAATGTGAGGCTGATAACTGGAATATAGGCCATCGCAACAAAAGTTAGACCAATATCTCTCGAAGCAGCGAGTTTGGTACATTATAACCCGAATGCTCGCAATGCAATGTAAGGCTGCTCAAAAAACTGGAATGAGAACATAGGCCATAGCAACCAAAACGAACCAAACTTAGACCTATATCTCTCGAAGCAGCGGGTTTTGTACATTATAACCCGAATGCGCGCAATGTAAGGGCGATAAAACATCAGAATGTAGGCCATCGCAACCAAATCGAGCTAAAGCTATAGACTTTTATATCTCGAAGCAGCGAGCTGATACACCATGACCCAGATGCGCGCAATGTTAGGCTGATCAAACAACTGGAATGAGAACACTGGCCATCGAACCAAATCGAGCTAAAGTTAGACTTGTATCTCTCGAATAGTGAGCTGGTACACCATGACCCAAATGCGCGCAAGGTTAGGCTGATCAAACAACTGGAATGAGAACATAGGCCATCGTAACCAAATCGAGCTAAAGTTAGACTTGTATCTCTCGAATAGTGAGCTGGTACACCATGACCCAAATGCGCGCAATGTTAGGCTGATCAAACAACTGGAATGATAACATAGGCCATAGCAACCAAAACCAACCAAAGCTAGACCTATATCTCTCGAAGCAGAGAGTTTGGTACACCATGACCCAAAATGCGCGTAATGTTCGGTTGCTCAAACACTGGAACGAGAACATAGCCTATAGGAATCAAAACGAACCAATGTTAGACCTATATCTCTCGAAGCAGCGAGCTGGTACACCATTACCTGAATATGCGCAATGTAAGGCTGATAACAACTGGAATGAGAACATAGGCCATAGCAACCAAAAACGAACCAATGTTAGACCTATATTTGACGAAGCAGCCATTTTTTAAATTGTACACCACGACCCAATGCGCACAAGGTAAGACTGAAGGGATCAGAGATCAGTGATCAAAACCAGTGACATATGTCATCATAAATATATGGAACCAAAGTTTGACCTATATATATGCTGACGAAGCTGCGAGTTGGTACGTCACGACCCATATATGGCAAGGTAAGGAACACACAGTATAGACTGGTCAAAATTATGGTATAAACAGCGAATTGAAAACCCAAGAGGCATTTTTTAGGAAAAGTTTACAGGCAGACTTTTCAACCTGTTTCGAGTGTCCTGAAAACTTTCCAGGTGCATTCCTGTCAAGCTGTGTGACCTATATTTCACCCACCAACTTGGCGCCAAATATTGGGCACTCTAATCAGATTCAGCATGTCCAAATTATGTAAATATGATGTTTGTTTTATACTTTTCCTCGAAAAATGCTTCTCGAGGTTTCATTCACACAAAAAAAAAACACAAAAAACGCGACCAGTCTAGTAGGGCTAACTTTTAAGGGGTCATCCTGATCTAATACGGCGGTGATGGTTACACAGGCGGAACTAACCAAATTGAAACAAAGTCGTCCTACATCTGAAGAACACAACGTAGACACCGCATTAATACGACTAAAGAGGACACTTTGGACAAAACAATGTGAATTAATACAGAGAGGACATCTCGGCTCGAATATAATTTAGGGCACTCGGTTAATACAGCTCATATATAATTGCGACGAATTTGAGATAAGTTTTATGACATGATCACATTTTAGTACAAAAGACATCGCAACGTCTGGGGGTAAAACAGGGGGGGGGGGGTGAAAAAAAATTCCGGCACGTATGCCGGGGTGGGTGGGTGGTCAAAGCCACCAACAAGCAATTTTTTCCGCAACTAAAAAAAAATTTCCTGCTTGTTTTTTAGTGTTTTGGCAATGAGTTGGGCTTCAAAACCACTTTGAATGAGAGAAATAATGTAATTATAACTGTAAACTGACTGCAGGCAGTTATCGTGTTGTATTTTGTTGCAAATTTTGAAATCCAAGATGGCCGCTGGCAGCCATGTTTTTTTTAGCCGAATGACCTCAAAATGACTCATTCCTATTTACATGTCCATGTTAACATCCATGATAAATAACATGCACATAAATTCATATACAGCTGTTTACAGTGAATTTCCCCTCGCAAATCTATGTTTTAGTGTTAAAAGGGGGGGGGGGGAGTGGGTGTCAAAAAATGGTCGGAAAAAACTGCCGAAAACGGAAAAAAAATTGGCGGTGGGGGTGGGTGGGTACAAAAAAAGATCGAAAGGGGAAAAATGCCATACGTGCCTGATTTTTTTTTCCGACCCCCCCCCCCCCCCATGGGTAAAACAGAATAATATTAATTTCCCTATATCACAACCAAAGAGGTAGTAACGACACATTCAAGAAAAAATATAGTTCCATTTTAAATGTGTCTTTTCATGTTGACAAAGTTGTTCAACCACCATTATCACCCATGTTTATCTCACAGTCAACACTATATAACCCAACACATATTTAATATCATTATTATATTCTGATTATTAGTGATTAACATAATAATAGAGTTCCGACATTGACATCGATAGCATTGCACAACGCTCTTACGTCCCTGTGTGTCTTACTAACAGATATGGGGCCAGGTTTGGGGGCTGATTATGTGATAAACATTATTTCAAGTTTGAAGTGACTATAACAAAATTACAGCCCTTGATAACATCACAGGATATCTTCGGTGTGGATTTTGAAGCTACGCAGATGTTACATTGTTCTCAACTTTCAAATTTATACGTCCATTTAAAAAAACGTATTGGCCGGACTCGTCGTCTCGAGTTTAAACCTCCGAGCTTTAACCTGGTTTAAACCTACATTAGCGGTCCAGCCAAATCGTGTTTAAAGGGGGGTATTGTCGTTCAGTGGCTATATGACTCGGTGAAATGAGCATGCAATCACACTACACAGTTACCAGACGTAGGGCGGTTGTGTGGTTATTGGCACGCCCTCAATTAACACGAACAAGCACACGCTTATAACAACCCTCGTGTGAGAATGAATCAATTGTGACATGGTAATACCAAGTCACTACTTTCACCTTTACAGAAACGCCATCAATCTAGATTATGTAAACTGCTTCACCCATGTAAACTGCGATCCAGAACAGTAGATCTATGTTTTAAACCGGAGGCTTCCGTAAACCAGGTCTAAACCCGAGATGACGAATCGGCCGGAATTCATGTTTTTGGTTTGTCTAGCCGCACGTCTGTCCGCCCGCCCGTCCGTTCATATTTCGTTTCCGAATGATAACATTGTTCTACTGAACTAAATGGAACTAAATATCGTATGTATCTTCACTGTCATACAGGTCAAGTTTGATTTATTGCGTCCGGCCGCCCAATTTTACCATAGTTACGGACCTTAGTTGACATTTCGGCTCAATATTCGTTCCTGTATGACAACTTTTGTTAATGTTAACTGAATGGAATGGAATTTGGTATACATGTCTACAACCACAACATACGGGTCAAGTTCGATTTTCGGTTGTGTTCACCAATTTTTATCAGATTGAAGGACTTTCGACTGATGTTTGTGTTTTCTTGTTGATAACATCAGTTATTATTGGTTGATCACCGCCAAACTTAGTATGTGGTTGAGTTGGCTCAAACTGCAAACTGTGCTTGAATCGCCGATTTGCCTAATGATTCCCACCATACTTATGGGCCCTTTTTACTTAAAGGAGCACTGTACACTAAATCCTTTTCTTATGTGGCCTATGATGCTCGTAGAAGATAGTTCAAGTATTAACTAAATCGGACCATTTATCTCCTTTTATACTCAACAGAATATATGCAACAAATGAATGAATTTGAGCCATGGATTAGTGCAAAATACACTCATGTGCTCTGCACGATGAAAACAACATGGTAATTGTAATGGAAATGAATTTATGACATCAGTCATAAATTAACTTTCATTATAATTACCATGATGAGTATAAAAAGGAGATGGTCCCATAAATCGTCGGATTTAGTGTACATTACCCCTTTAATAGTTTTAAATTGTATTGCTTTTCAGCAATTGAATCTTTCTGAAATGAATTTGAAACAAGGCAACGGGCGTGTTATTGCAGAGTGCCTGTGCCCTGGTTCAGAAATGTAAATAAAAATGTTAGACTTGTTAAAACCGTATGTCGGCTTTCGGTCCAAAATACACCTAATAATATTGGCTTTTGAATTTTTCCCTGTATCGAAATAGGTTGATAAATACCTGAACTACCTTTCTACTTTCACAGAAAGACCCATTGAAATTAAAATACAACTGTGACAACGATGTTTTGGTCCCAACCAAAAAACAGCCATTTGCACGACAGAGAACAGAAAAGAGCGGTCAGTGTTACAATATTCCTGATAAGGTAGAAATAAATGCTGGCAAAAAATGTTCAGAGCACGTATGAAGCCGGTATATCAATATGTCGTGTATATGTCAACCTATAATCTTAAAACTCCTTACAAATTACGGAGACAAACTTTGGAAGCTCGAATGAGCATGTCCGTTTAATTTAATTTTCTTGTTGAAAATTTTAGACCACATGCCATTCTTTGGCAAATGTATAAATTAAGTTACACTCAGTTCAATAAGCAATATACCAAGGAGTCAAGTACATATACACTTATAACTCGCTGTGACCGAAAATATCCATCAAAAGAGTTGAGCATTTATTATTTGTTGGGAATCCAAGAAGTCCATGCGGACTGGAAAACCTACTTCCTTAATTTCATTTGCTATTTTCTGATATTTCAAAATAGAATCTCAAATTCTGTCTGGAATTTCTTTTTCAACTTTAGTACAAACGATTATTTTGACACAATATTTAAGAGCCATCAACTCGTTGGAAATTATAACCACATTTAATACACTTTTGTGGCATGAACAATATTTAACATTTCGCTGTTGTCAGGTCACACTAACCTCTGAAAAATAGAACTTTTTCAAACGTTCTGTTTATATATCGATGATATTATATCTGAATGTGTTCTCTCAATTAAAGAAATTTCATAATTATTTTCATTTAGAAAGATAACCACACATAAATATTTTTTTGAAAAAAAATATAGTATTTCGAGTCTTGAAATTGTATTATTTAATTTAAAAAATATTTGTTTCATAATCATTCCATATATTCACATTAAAACTACTGTTTTCTGAAAAAAAATCTTGTATTTCAGTCGTGAATTTGTTTGTACCGTCTTCAATCTCATCGTATTGAAATTTGGATAAACCCACAAGCGATACCAAACTCCCTATCGTGGAACACGCTATTAGCTGAAACCATAATTCGTCTACAAGATCGTGAAATTCTGTCGGAGAAATACACATGACTCGATCTATTGGACAAAGCCCTGTGACGAAAACTATTATAGTTCCCTTCATTATCGTGGTACTTCAGCTAACAAATAGGAGGTTAGAAGCCTCATAATCCGTGGAACCATTATTCGACTGTGTATTAACTGTGGAATCTCGTATTTTCAGTGTATTCCGTTCCCCCGTATTAATAGAAGGGGATATATACGGCCAGAAAAAAGCCGTAAATAAAAAAGCAATATATTTGAAACAGAGAGGTGATAAATGAAGTGAAGAACAGTGAGTAATAATAAAGTAAGACAGATCAAAGGGAAAAGAAGCAAAAAATGACGGGCGAATATGTTTGAAATTCGATATGCATCTTAATGACTTCTCCCTAAATCATAGGAACTTTGCTGGCAATACACCTCGTCTGTGCCCTGTCGGTTGGCGCTCCAAAATACGCCGCGTGCTAAAGTAATCATTCGTCGAGGAAGGCACTCTGTTTATTTTCTCACCATAGGGGAATAGGAATATTCTAAAACCCGTTTCATTCGCAGCGGTACTCGGTGAAAAAAGATGCGTTTCGTTCCGCTTTACCTTCCAGTTGCAATTTTCTAATCAGCGCAACAACAGCTGGAAAAACTGGAAGCGTAAAAAAGCGGCACGAGAAAGGAACGACAGATGGTTTTTGACCAACTATTGCATTAGCGTTGCGAGCGATGATGAGATGAACAGCTGTGAGGTGTCGCTGTTGAAATGTGTTCACAGAAAAAGATTTTTGAAGTTGAAAGCGTTCTTTTTATAGTCCAAATGTTACGAAGCCGTAAATTGGAGAAAAAATATATTATCAAAATTAATATAGCGCGCTGCGCGTTGGACCTCTTCCGGTTGGCGCCTTAAATCATCCCAGTTATGGATAGATGTGTCATAAAATGTGTGATAATAAATTCGCCGTGTGAATTTGAATATCTTCGTTCGGCTTGAATAAATACCTCTCCCAAATTTAATTGCAAAAATGACCGCCCACGATATCTACCGAAGGTTGTTTATCACCCGAAAATGTGTCTGGTCAGAAGGTGTACAGATGAACCTGGCGAGCGTTCGGACCTCAAACATAAATCGGATTCTTAAAGGGGATGCCGCATACATGATGTCCATTATTTGCGCGATTTATTTATTTTTGCATCAATGTAAATGCAACACCGATTTATTAATTTCGGGGCTAGACTCGTTGAAGTGCATGGGTACGGAGTAATTCAGACGCAATCTGTGACTGGATTGGATACAACGCTGACGCATCAATTTCTGCCTGTGAGATATAACACCACACAAATATATTCGTTCAGCTTGAATAAATACCTCTCCCAAATTGAATTACAACGAAAGTGTCAATGATACTACAGCTCAACTTGGGAAGGAGTTATTTTTTTGCTGCATGAGCAATAAATAGAATGATAAATTAACGAAAGTTACAGTAAAGGGCTTGTATTTTATAGATGAAATTATGTTCATTTCAAACATTTCACCACTAGTGTAGGCTACAGGATGGATTCAAATTTGAAATACAAGATGGCTGCTGGCAGCCATGTTTTATAACAAATTTCGGAAATTGATGGCTCATATCTAGAGGTCACTCCGAAAATACACATGAAGTGTGGTGACAATTGGATGAGAGATGTGGTCTGTGTGGTGTGCCGAAGGATTTAGTCATGCAAAAGAGTATAATCCAAGAGGGCCGCTGTTTTTCTATGAATATTTGAAAAAAATTGATGGCTCCCAACTAGAAATCACACTGAAGATCCATATGGTGAGGGATCCATTCGTTCTTGGCAAATGTCCGTTGGAAGTCAGAATACAAAATTTGTAAATATATATATATATAATTGTTACAGCTTTTAAAACTCGACGCCAACATATACGCGAGCCTTGATAATCCATTTTGACGAAGATGGGCGTGATAGATAGGTCATGTGCCAAACAAAATTACTCCTCAATTGTCAAAGTTTATCCGGAATGCCAGCCATTCGATGCAAATTAAAATATTATGCAGAAAGGGTAACTTGATTCGCGCAAAATAACATCCCCACGTTTCATAACTGTCGATGATGAGAATTGTAACCCGTCAAGAAAGATTCGTTCGCAAAAATGTTCAGAGAAAACAAAACAGTGCACCCTTGCCGATACTATAGTGCCCATGTTACATCTCGCCATGCAGTCTCCTTGTATTTCCAACTATAGATATCATCACTTCTCAAAAAGTTCTTCTCAAAACGGAACCACATGAGTGCGCGTGGTTCTGTTATTAAAGGAAGACCGAGTTGTCGAAGGTTGTCATCCAATATACATGTATGTCAGATGTGATATCACTCGGATATGGACGTTGCTTTGAAAAATGCATGGACAATTATTAGCCAACATTGACTGTTTTAGTATACGAGATGTGGCATATACATGCGGTGGCGAGTGTCCGTTAAACAAGTTTTCATATGCGGATGTCAGGATCAAAATGTAAAGTATTCATGGGATGGATACTCTCTCGTGATACAGTGGGGCGTGACTGACAAGTCATGCGTCAAAAATACTCTTCAATTGTCAAGGTTTCCCAGGAATTCTAATCCTTCGATGCAAAACAAAATATTATGCAGAAAGGTTAACTTGATCAGCGCAACAATAACATCCCCACGTTTCATAACTGTCGATGATGAGAATTGTAACCCGACGAGAAAGGTTCGTTTACAGAAATGTTCAGAGAAAACAAAACATTGCACTCTTGTCGAGGTACCAGTGCCCAGCTTCCATCTCGCCATGTTGTCTCCCTATATTTCCAACTATAGAAATCATCACTGCTCAAAAAGGTCTTCTCAAATCGAAACCACGTGAGTGCGCGTGGTTCTGTTATGAAAGACAACCCGAGTTGTCGAACGTTTGGCATCGCTGATAATTCGACTCAAATGTAACGATCAACTTCAAAGCGGCCATGTTTTATTTATAAATGTAAGCCGCACATACGCGAAGTACAATAGAAAGGTTATTCGGTGCAGAATAGTCGAGACATCGAGTGGGTGACATATTCATGTGTTCATGGTTTTGGATATATACTGTACAGTGGGAATAACGCATTTCTCCAATGCAATTCGAGAAGTCAGAAGAGCTATATATATGTGACTCGACAAATGGCGCATATGGTATCATTATATATGAAGGTCAACAGTTATGCTGAAGCGCAATTCAATTGCACTGAAAGATGATCCAATTGCGCGTGAGTGGAATTGAATTGCCAATAGCGAAATTATACACCGCAAAATGGATAATGCCGCGTAATTCCCCTTCAGATCTTTTGCAATAACCATATATAAAACTGATTAAGTTAATAACACATCCATGCATAGTTGTTTGATTATTCTTACAATAAAAACACGGCTTCCACATATAGGCTATCGTATATAGTGGTCACCTGGCGGATGTCTATATGTATGATGTAGTAATGCTATCTGCACAAATGAGCTAAAGCGAAAATTGAATTGCCCTTCAATTCAGTTACTATATAATCAATGTGGTTTTGAATTCCATACTTTCATGCATATATTCAGCATCACAATTGTTTGGATATTGGAAGCAAGAAACGACGATATTTTGAGCGGACAAATATTCAGTGTATATACAGTTACTCATCTCTGATGTCTTTCTTGGTGACAATCTGGACTTCACGTGAGGGGGGGGGGGGGGGGGGGCTGTCGTAAACAATTAAATTATGTCTGACCTCAAAGTGAACTCCACTACAGCGTCAATGTGTAAAGATGCCCCACCGGATTTGTCATCAGAAACTATATATTTGTACGTGTTGTATATCCAAAAGTAAGGAGATCTGAACTGGGAACCAATTATTGTGTATATTGTTCTTAACCTTTGATTGTTAGATATGGACTTTTGAAAGAAGCAAGTGTATAACTGGTCGTCGCACAAATGTTTAAAAAAAATAACGAGAAATATGAAACACCGTTTATTATTTTGGCAAACATTGTATCAACTCAGAGTATATATTCTACAAACAAGCTAGCTATAAATCCGCTCTGAAGCGATATAATGGTTTTGGATAAGTTTCGACGATTTAACAACAAATTCCAGAGGTTAAGACCATGCCCATATATGAGTATACAGTACATGCATGTGCATATTTATCTGCGTTTTTCGATTAAGGGAACATGAAAAAAGCGAGCAGATTCTAGATTTTAAGTTATACCCGAAGGACCTTTTAGAACAGCCGAAAATAGGATCATTAACGCCACATGGCGGATTGCGCTCCAAAATACACATAATATTATTCGCTTTCGAATTTTTCTAGTATCGAAATAGGCCGATAAATATCTCAACTACCTTTCTACGAGCATTATGTAACCCAAAAAAGACGCATTGAAGTAATGAAAAATACAACTGCGAATACGGTGTTTTTGGTCCCAAACACAAAACAGCCAGTTGCGCGACATGGAACAGAAAAGAGCGTTCCGTCGTAATCTATTACTGATATATAGTAGCAATAAAGAGCATCTGTCTGACTTCTGGCGAAAAGTTGAAAACGGCTGAAAAAGAACATATGAAGCCGGTATATCAATAGTTCGTTTATTTATCGACCTATCGTATCGGTCGCCCCAAATTTGGAGGATCGAATGAGCCATGTCCGTTTTAAGTATATCAACTCAGCGTTGTATCCCAATCATGGTTTGGAGAAGTACATCGCAGTTTCTGATAAAGTTGGAAATTACATTTTATAACATTTATCACGTATATCAGTGCTAAAATCGTGCGGCAATGAACCAACAACATGTGCACTCCCTCAATCCCGTTCTTCTTCGCTTCTGTTAAAAAAGACAAGTCACTCAATTTACAAAACTCTCAACACCATGACCGAAAACAAACTTTCGATATTTTTCTTCCGCGAAGAGTATAAACCAATGAAATAAAACCCGTATCTCATATCAGAAAACACGTCAAGAAGTTAGCGGGAAGAGCAAACAGATGGTAATCAGGTGGCCCCCGGAACATAGTTTCCGTCCCTCACGTTTGATGTCAAGTCCGCCTCGAGATTGCCGCATTGTTTTCCTTCGCCTCTGTTAATTAAACAATTTACTTTTTCCACACACTCTCGCCACATGAAATTTGTGTAAAACCACAGGAATCCTCCCACTATACCGGCCTATCAAGTACGTGTATTCTGACAGCTCGTGGTGCTATGAGCCGGGTCAATCGATTGCTAGTTTTCGTGATGCAAAAATGTATGTAAATCTCCGGGAAATTGCTCAAAACGTGAAAAGGTGAATAGTTGTAAAACATTCAGTTTAAAAATTTGTTTAAAAAAAAACAATAATAGATGTTTCAATAAGACAGTTTGCCAGATGAGAGTAACTTGCTTGTCCCAGGCGTGCATGACTTCAAACACTGACCTGGAGGGGTATGTCACTTTCATTGGTAAAAAATCTCGTAATTTACTTCTACATCTTGATTATTATGCTTAGTTATGATGGAGTTCGTTGGGCCAATACACACATAACAGTCTCATGTATTTAGTATGTTGGCCGTTTCTCTGATATCTTAGTACCTCGTCGTTGGTCATGAAATTACTTGCTTTCATTTAGAATATATATAAATTGGGGATACAGTACGACATGTACCTATTGATTATACATGGTTCTGTGTTAGTGCCGCAATCCTTTCCTTCGCCTCTGTTAATTAAACAATTTACCTTTTTCCACACACTCTGGTCATACGAAATTTGTGCAAAAACCGCACGAATCCTCCCGCTATAGTGGCCTGCCCAGTATATACACATTTTCTGATGCACTTTTCCGAACTATGTGAGCAAGGCGAAGCAATTGTTGGTATTTAAATGGAGCAAACTGGCACGAAAAAAAACCCCTTTTAGGGTGGATACACACATGCATGTAATTTATGTATGTAAAATACATGTATTTTACATGGCCACACCAATAATTGACAAAATTAATCACCTGCGAGCGAGAGGTCAATTTCACCAGTGAGTAGTTATAAGCCATTATCAAACAAACTGCCATCAAGTAATTTCAGGCCAGTCATAAACATGACTTCTTTCATGGATGCCGAAATGAGTAATTCTTGTCTGATATATGTTGCTGTTTTTCACGAGTTATAATTCATTTCGAAAAGTGGATTAGAGCCGGTCGATTTTATACTTGATTTGTTTCTGTCATTTCTTGGAAACAGCTAGGGTCATCCAAAACAAAAATAAAATATGCAGAATTATTTTATAGGATGATACCGGCTTGTTGAGATTTCTCTGATAATTTGAGAGCGAGCTCATGTGATAACATTAATTCAATTGGGATTGCAAATATTCATTATAGCGCCAAAAAATAATGCAGGTACAGCGTTGACATTAAAAAGAGTGACACCCCCCCCCCATTAATATATATGTTTCTCAAGCCAAAGGTTGAACAAGCTCCTAACTGTCACAAGCTTGAATTATAACATTTTTGGAGGAGGGCTGGTTCTCGAAAGCTTCCAATAACTAAGGGAGTTAATTGAATGTATCAGCCGGGATTATCTGGGCAAGAATTACAATATATTGTTTTACTTAAATATTCCATAGTTGTAAATTTTGCGCATACATGTATAACTGTATAACACATGAGAGGAAAGGTGACGTAGTTGGGAACTCGTAGCTAGGCAACCCTTTCGCCGAATAATGAAAAACAGCAACACCATGCATTCAAATTTAAAGCTGTATAATATGTTCATAATGATATGAATAGCATAAATTGCTGCATATTAGATTAATCACTCGTAGAAAACAGACACGACATACATGACTACGATATTTATAAAGCAGGGTGTCGGGACTCAGGGTGCTGCATGCACACCCCCGTTGAGGAAATATGCAATGGTGAATTCGGTAGCTTCTGGGATAATATAGCTCCCTGTGCATGTTGGGGGTCATAGCCCCCTGCGCTGGGGAAGAGGCCATCACTGGTATTAAGATCAATAGAAGACTGACAATGATTTAAACAGAACGTCGACCATTTGAGTTATCGCGCGAATAATTATTTTAAGCGGCCTGACGACTTCGTCCCCGTCAACGGCTGTTCAGCGGTTCAGAGTTGAACACTGTGGTCAAACACAATAGCAATGATTGGGTTGTCAGCGGACACATATTATACGGTGTGTATGATCCATGTAAAACGCCAAATACACGATATTTACAGAGATTACATGCATGTGTGTATCCACCCTAAGTGCGCATTTGTTATAAAATACAAATCCAAAGCTGCACCTAGACTATGGAATTAGCTTCCAACAGACATTTGTACTGAGAGATGTTTCGAAATTTTCAGAAAAATCTTGAAATCATAACACAATTGTTGGGGCAACATTACGGATAACTTTTATTATTAAGATATCGAATTTTTACTGCATCTGTTTTCCTGTCAATTTATTGTATACATGTATTTTAGAATTGTACATACCGGTCACAGTTTTAGGTCAATATTTGCTTATATTTATATGTTTAAGATTGAACGAAAAGTGTTTTAGAGTATTGTATACAATGGATTTTACGCTTTATAAAATTAATTATTACTAAAATTATTATTATCAAAAACTTGTAAACACAATAATAGGTCAGTTTACTGGATGAGATCGCCAGTCCCAGGCCACCATGAAAATTTACGGTCATCGTGTAATTAATAGTAATTAATTTACGGCTCTGTTATTATGTAGCGCGCATGGGGATGACAGGAAGACGGTCTTTGAGACAATATCATCCCGACGATATATACTTCCACCCTTTTATTCATCTGTGACATCTGTTTGTATAGTCCAATCATTGGATTTCGTCAAATAATCCAATATCCTCGCGCAAATACGCACATAATCGACATATACAGTGAAATAGGTACATAATGTGATTATTTGATTCTGAAATAAGAAGATAATGGAGTCATGTCCGTTATTTCGTTTTATGGCGCGAGCCGAAGTGAAAACACATGTTAAAGATCGTGCACCTGACATTTTGTGAGTTGGCTTATTTGTGTAATTGTCCGCACGTAATCAGCTTAGAATAGCCTCATTATGAGTCGATAACTTGACTAAAACGTTCTCATTTTCGACACATTATCGACTCAAACTAAGGTGCGGATTTTCGGGAGAATAGGCTGAATAATCAATCAAAGAGGAAATAATATCACACAGCTAGTAGATCTGTTGAGTCACTGAATTGTGTGTTAAGGAACAACTATGTGTTTTGGCTGCATTTAGCCCAATCACGTGTTGACCCAGTTCCGATTATTTCTCGGAACATCTTGATACAAGAAGCAAGAACATATTGGGACCAACAATCGGGATTCTTCAATCGACTCAACACATCTGCATTATTCTCGCAATGATATGTTTCAAAATAAGCTTATCTGAATCCCAACGATTGTGGAAACACATCTGATAGAGTTAGCTTCCCATCAGGGAACCTTAACGAGCGCACGGTCTCTCATTAGCGTGCTATAACGACTTTCAAACTGTTTTGCGTCAACATGCCGAAAAAAGGACCGCGTGTATTTGATCGATTGTATGGATGTTGTTCTTATAAAACGTTTCCTATTTGTGCAAGGTTAGAAAAGACTTCTATAGAGACTGCGGGGGTTTTCTTGCAGACGGTTTGAACCGTTGCTTTGTCGAATCTTGGAAGGTTCGAAGTGATACACAGGTGTATATCTATGCGGTAGCTATACATATAGTATACCTAAAATACATTTGAGTGTGCTGTTAATATCCCTATGGATTTGTTGGATAATATAGTTGGTCGAACTATGAGCTACGCCTTCGCCTGTGTCGTTATTCAAATCCACCAGAGTGTAAATCGAACCTGGTATCGAAATTAATAATCCAGAGCATCATATTGGTGTAATATAACGACTTTCAAACTGTTTTGCGTCAACATGCCGAAAAAAGGACAGCGTCTATTTGATCGATTGTATGGATGTTGTTCTTATAAAACGTTTCCTATTTGGGCAAGGTTAGATAAGACTTCTATAGAAAATGTGTGGGTTTTCTTGCAGACGGTTTAACCGGTTTGAGCCGTTCCTGTGACGAATCTTGGGAGGTTCGAAGTGATACGCAGGTGTATATACATGTGGTCGCTACATCTATATTATACCTAACATGTATTCGAGTATGCTGTACTATCCCTATGGCGTTGTTGGGTAGTTGGCCGAAATTTAGGCTATACACGCCTTCGATGGTGTCGTTGTTCAAATCAACATTGGTGCCAATCGGACCTGCTATCGATAATTAAGAATTCAGAGCATCTAATTGGAGTAATATAAGTAATTTCAGACTGTTTTGCGTCAACATACCGAAAAGAATGACTGGGCGTATTTCATCGATTGCATGGATGTTGTTCTTATAAAACGGTTCCAATGTGCGCAGAAATAGATAAGATTTCTATATATATATACCGTCCATTGTGGGGGGGGGGGGGGGGTGTTCGTGCAGCCGTTTTTGTCGAATCTTTGTAGCTTCGAAGTGATACATCTGTATATGTCCATGCAGTTGTTACATACATTATACATACCATCTTCCCACCTTTATTTGATGTTCATACTCTCAGAACTTTGACTTCATAATGATGTCAGAAGGACGCAAAGCTCGATGTTGATGCATTGATTACTTATCCAATTACCCATACCTCGCTAACTTATTGCCATAAGTCCTTCAAAGATAAACAACTCTAGAATGAGCATGCAATGGCCTGCACACACAAAAACAAAAACAAAACAAGCAAACACAAAAACATATGCGACAGCATCACGGGACTGTATATGCCAGTTCTCCTTCCTTGTTGAAAACACTTTCCTTATTGAACCTGAGTTATTGGGGTCTTATAAGTCGACACACCCGCTGCACAGATACTGTTGGAGGGAGAAGGATAACTCTAGAATAGATGGTCCATCAGTTACAAACCTTTTAGGTGATATTCGCAGTGATATATATTTTTTTTTCTACACCAAATCCCATGTTATAAATGTTGAGTTTTCTGTTAGTTTTTTTTCTAATAAATTGGAGAATGCTGCATGCGATTTTCAACCAGATTATAGTCAAAATTTCCTAAACCAATGTTCCGCGTACCAGTTGAACCTTCTCTTTGTCATATAAGAGATTCAAAATAAAGTTGAACATTGAAACACGATACTAATTTTATATCACAGTAGTTAGTCGCCCTGAGGCATTTAAAGTGTATAACTATTCAGCCTGTTCTTTCAAAAACCCGCACATTATCTGCTTATAATAAAACTTGTTTTTTGGTAGTTAATCTGCTTAGAATCGCCTCATTTTGAGTCGATAGTGTGCTGAAAATTAGAGATTTTTAGTCACATTATTGACTCATAATGAGGCTATTCTAATCAGGTAGTATGCGGGCAATGACACAAATAAGCCAACTCTCGATTGTTCAGGTGTACGCTCTGTAACATGTGTTTTCACTGTGGGCCCGCGCCATAAAACGCAATAACGGACATGACTGCATTATCTGCTTATTTCAGAATCAAATAATCACATTATGTACCTATTTCACTTTATAGTTCGATTATGTGCGTATTTGTGCTAGGACATGTTGGCGGAACCATAGCGCGTATTTATCAGCCTATTCTGGTCATCAAAAAATGTCAATCATGTGCAATTAACAATTAAACACCATAAAACCACCATATGTACGTTTCCTATATTAGAAAACAATTAGATCGGACCCAAGAGTCAATTAACAGGATCAACAATTCCAATGATGACTTCTTACAAAGAGCGTCCATGATTCCGTCGCCCAAAAGTGGTAGATCATAAAGAGCGTTCTCAATTATGAGCTTTCATTTTCTTTTTTCATGGTATAAGTGGACAATTGGCTTAAGAGATTCTGAATTATTTCGTGTCAAATCGAACCGTAGACCTAAAAAGTCACTTTAAAGGCCCACTTTTTGAGTAACTGATTATTTTTTTATATGCCTTGATATTCGGTTTTAATAACAATCTATGCCATAAAATCTAATTAAAATACTATAATTCATCACCATTTGAAACGTCTGTCTCAAAAGGTGCCCATAGCGAAATAGAAAACAGCTGAAATCATAGAAAGATTACCCCCGTTTTGGCTCCCAGAATGCAACAGATTTCGAACTAAAAATGTATTTTCAACGGAAGGGGAATAACTATCTTTAAGATTTAGAGTTATTCCCCCTCCATTGAAAATAATACAATTTGAACTACAATCCAGATGAAAAAAGCACGTCAGTAACTCAGCAAAAACAACATGTTCAGAGTTTATTACGCCGGATAAGTTGATAACACAATGTTTTGGAGCTTCCTCTTTCAAATGGTATATAATATGGCATATATCTTATATATGTGATCTCTGAGGGTTCGAAAATTAAGTGGCACTTTAATGCAGTAATTCTGTAAGAAAACCTGGTAGAAGTTACACATATAATACGTACATCTAAATCTCCCAAATGGTCGACCGAAGTGCTTACGTGGTCAGATACGTATCCCGGCTTAGATTTGTTTCCGTTCTAATGTGTTACATCTTAGCCTTTATGCTCTTAACAACATCAGCATGGACACAATACCTGATTAGTAACAGTTTATTGTATATTATATGAAATCCACCTGATACACATGTTGAAACATTTTCAGGCCCATTTTGAACTATTTCGTATGCAAAAGCTGCAATAGCGTTTCAGATACGCTTTGTTAAGTCATATCTACTCCAATTATTTCTTACTAATCGACATAAAACACGACAAAACGACCAAACAGATCACGAAATAGCTGAGCACGTTTCTTCGATATATCTCGTGGTTTAGCAATCAGAAATGGTAAATGTTTTACCTGATTTCTCCGTGTGTATAAAACGATGTCTGTTTCGCCTTGAATGTATCATTACGCTTATCCGAGATAGTATGGACAGTATAGACAATTTAGTGCTTTATATATAAATCGCAGCGCTAGCTGAATTAATCCACATACATCATAGTTACGGTGTCGCTGATTTCCAAGACTTGAATACGATTCCAAATATCAGGAACTGTTCGATAATAGACGAAACGAAATTAGATGTAGATGTTGTATTTACACAATAAATATTACAATACTAGCTGATGCGCCAGACTTCGTCCGGGTTATTTATGGATTTCTTTGTGATCGCCTCCGTCTGGAAAAAAAAAACATTGTTCGATTGGTCCAGAAACATGCCAATGCGAGCGTATGTGAGCGAGGTCAAGGGCACGGTCGTACGTGAAATTGGACCCGCCCATATTGTTCCCGGAATCAAAGTAGGCCCACATACCAAATTTGAGTCGGATCGGTCGAGCAGTTTTCGAGTCTATAACACACATACACACAAACAGGCAGAAGTTATAAAATATATATAATAGACTAGCTGTGCCCGACTTCGTCCGGGCTATTTAGGCTATTTATGTGAGCGTATATGAGCGATGTCAAGGTCAAGGACACGGTCGCACGTGAAATTGGACCCGTCCATATTGTTCCCAGGATCAAAGTAGGCCTACATACCAAATTTGAGTCGGATCGGTCGAGGTCCAGAAACATGCCTATATATATGAGCGTATATGAGCGAGACCAATGTCAAGGACACGGTCGCACGTGAAATTGGACCCGCCCATATTGTTCTCCGGATCAAAGTAGGCCTATTACCAAATTTGAGTCGGATCGATCGAGCAGTTTTCGAGTTTATAACACACACACATACATCCGGACGGGCGCGAGACCATTAGCGCGATAACTCAAACAAATGTCAACCGACTTCATTCATATTTGGTATATGCAAGAATATATCGAACGAGTTCGAAAACCAGGTTTGTCCAAACTTTTATACGAGAGTTATGGGACTTAGTTTGTCTATTTTTTTAGCGATTTTGATCGTTCGCGACCGTTAGCGCGTTAACTCAAATACACTATGGCCGATTTCAACGACATCCTTATGAGTCTAGCATCACCTCTAGATGGGAGCTATCGAATTTGAACGATTTTCGATGAAGAACATCGCCGATGGCAGCCATCTTGGATTTTTCTCTTTGCATCACTCTTTGGGTCCTCGGGTGACCTCTAGATGGGTGTGGTTAACATTTTTCCGAATTCTGTTAAAAAATGGCTGCCAGCAGCCATCTTGGATGTTACTCTTTGTATGACTAAATCCTTTAGCACACCTTACATGTCAAATTTCTCATCCAATCGTCACCAAACTTCATATGGATCCTCGGAGTGACCTCTAGATGGGTGCTTACCATTCTGCCGATTTCTGTTTTTAAAAAAACATGGATGGCTGCCAGTGGCCATCTTGGATTTTACACTTTGTATCACTAACTTATTTAGCACCATTTACATGTCACATTTCTCACCAAATCGTCACCAAACTTCATATTGTTCTTCGGGGTGACCTGAGCCTATCTTTGTTCTGAAATTCTTAAAAAAAAAATAATACATGACTGCCAATAATTCTTTTGCGATAGATCCACTCTTTCAGGCAAAAAAAAAACTCGATGAGGGCCATATTTCGATGCGAATCCCTTGTTAACATATGTTAAAGAGACAATAGCTTCTCACCTGCTGTAAATACAAACGGCAAATGCCAGTTTATATACCGTAACATATACAACACATGAAAGTTTCATGCACTATAGTGAATTAATATAGGTTTGCAACTTCCACAAGCAGGTTTATACATGAACAAATGCCAGTTTATATACCGTGACACATACAACACATGCAGGTTTCACTAGTGAAATTATTATAACTTAGCAACTTCCACAAGCAGGTTTATACATGAACATGAAAGGACAAATGCCAGTTTATATACCGTAACACATACAACACTTGCAGGTTTCACTAGTGAAATTATTATAACTTAGCAACTTCCACAAGCAGGTTTATACACGAACACGAAAGGCCAAATGCCAGTGTATATACCGTAACACATACAACACTTGCAGGTTTCACTAGTGAAATTATTATAACTTAGCAACTTCCACAAGCAGGTTTATACATGAACATGAAAGGACAAATGCCAGTTTATATACCGTAATACATAGAACTATTAGAACACATGCAAGTGTATACATGTATACTGTAATACATAGAACAAATGCCAGTTTATATACCGTAACACATACAACACATGCAAGTTTCACTAGTGAAATGAATATAACTTAGCAACTTCCACAAGCAGGTTTATACACGAACACGAAAGGACAAATGCCAGTTTATATACCGTAACACATACAACACATGAAAGTTTATATACCGTAATACATAGAACAAATGCCAGTGTATATACCGTAACACATACAACATATGCAGGTTTCACTAGTGAAATAAATATAACTTAGCAACTTCCATAAGCAGGTTTATACACGAGCATGAAAGGACAAATGCCAGTATATATATACCGTAACACATACAACACACGCAATTTCACTAGTGAAATTAATATAACTTAGCAACTTCCACAAGCAGGTTTATACATGTACATGAAATCATCAAGATGACACAAAGAACATTTGAATAAAAAGGCGAATATGAACAGGTTAGATAGATTTCTCAGAGTGCCGAGCGCTCATCTCCTATATATTTTGAGACTTCCGTATATAAATATAGATGTGTGTATATATATACTTTATAGAATCGAAAACTGTTGCACCGATCGAGACCAATCTTCCCATCTAAGGGTAAAACACGCGGCAATGGTCATCGCGGCGATTTGAGAAGCTCCCAGCACCCGTTCCCCACTCGCAGTCACAAAAAATGGCACTGTGGGGTTAAGCGCGTTGATATTTAAAGAGCGTTTGTATCCGCAATGTCGTTGATAAAGAGCGTATGCGTGTAATGTGATTCTTACGTCTGGGTCCACGCGTGGCTGTATCCAGACATGAGCGTGTTGTGTGATTCTTACGTACTTAGGGCTTCCAAGGAACGGGGGAGATTTTCATCGGGTCAGTTTTTCCGCCCGAGGTGATCTTCACCTTGAAACGGGTACCCACAAATGATATATATGTATGTGTCCTTTATAGACTCGAACCGATTTAGCTCAAACTTGCTACCCACGGGAAGTGTCATGGACGGCTTAAATTGTGACCCAAACCTGACCTTGACCTTGAAAATGATCAATTCAAGGTCAAATCGGATAAAATTGAAAAACAAAAAATTAAATTAAAAAATTCAAAAGGCACAATTAACTCATTGAAAAACAAAAAATTAATTAAAAAATTAATTAAAAAAATTAATAAAAAAGCCTGAAAAAAGCCAGTAAATTAAAAAGGCACAATTAACTCATTGAAAAACAAAGAATTAAATTAAAAAAATTATTAAAATAATTAATTAAAAAATAATTAATTAAAATTTTGTTAAATTGTCATGCTAGTATAACCTGCTAGTATATTATACATGCGGACTGCCTAACATATTATATAGTTGCGTATATATTAGATGTGATAAATATGCCATATCGCGTTGTCAATTGTATTGGAGAAAAAATGACAAGAGGAAGGTCTAATTCAGTGGAAGGTCTCTTCGCGTAGAAACAACCTACCAGGTTCTGGAAGCAACCGACAAACTTGTTACGATAATCGAATCATGTTGTGCAGGTGTATCACAAATCTGGGCTTACCGGAAATCGGATCAGCATCGAGTTATATATATATATATATATATATATATATATATATATATATAAGTGGCCCAAATATTTCGCCATCGAGTACGATTATCTTATATATTCAGCCAACAGCACCGTCATCTGCTCTCTAGAGTAAATAGATTCTCACCTGCTGTAAATGCAAACGGCAACTATCCGTTTATATATACACCATTACCCCTACAGCACATGAAAGTTTTACTTCCACAAGTATAGGTTTATACCTGAACGTGAAAGCACCAAGATGATGCAAATAACTTTCGAATCCAAAGGCGAATATGAAAACCAGGTGAGATCGTTTCCCCAGAGCCCCGTGCCTTCCATACATGCGGATTGCCTAACATATTATATAGTTGCGTATTAGATGTGATAAATATGCCATATCGCGTTGTCAATTGTATTGGAGAAAAAATGACAAGAAGAAAGTCTAATTCAGTGGAATGTCTCTTCGAGCATGTTGTGCAGGTGTATCACAAAACAAAACAAAATCCGAGAATTTGTGGCCCGCCATATCAAATCCAGTCGTAAGTCGGGATTTTTTTACCCTGTGCCAATGCATTCTCTTATATATGCGAGTCGACCATAGGTCGCCTCGCATATATAAGAGAATGCATTGGCCTAACAATTTTTAACAATTTTAATACATTTTTCTTGTATTCTTTAACAATTTTATAATTTCACCCATACAGAGCCCCAGACAAACATGAGCAGACGACACTCTTCTATATGCTTCTATATATGTGTGGGGCTCCCTGCAGGGTAATGGATGTTTTTTACTTTATGTCCTAAAAATTGTAAGAAACATTTATTTTAAAAAAATGATAACAAATTGTTAGGCCAATGCATTCTCTTATATATGCGAGGCGACCTATGGTCGACTCGCATATATAAGAGAATGCATTGGCACAGGGTAAAAAAAATCCCGACTTACGACCATACCGGAAATCGGATCAGCATCGTGCTATATGTATAGTTCTTATTGTGTTGATGACGTTCAACACATCAAGAATTGTATACACAGCCACAGTGGTGCATGAATGACTCTTACCGTAGGTCCAAGCCATGCAACATATCAATGAGAAAAGTGGCCCAAATATTTCGCCATCGAGTACGATTTTCTTATATATTCAACCAACAGCACCGTCATCTACTCTCTAGAGTAAATAGATTCTCACCTGCCGTAAATGCAAACGGCAACTATCCGTTTATATATACACACCATTACCCCTACAGCACATGAAAGTTTTACTTCCACAAGTATAGGTTTATACCTGAACGTGAAAGCACCAAGATGATGCAAATAACATTCGAATCCAAAGGCGAATATGAAAACCAGGTGAGATCGTTTCCCCAGAGCCCCGAGCCTTCCATACATGCGGATTGCCTAACGTCTTTCCCAGAGTCACATTTTCGCTGCATGTGGACCTTCTAACTCATTTTTCAGCCTCACCGTTCTTTCATCACAGTGGTATATTTACGTATTTAATGAGCGACATCCGTAATTCTTTGAGCGCTCGGTCTTAGAGAATTCCTACATCTTTCTGATTTGGTTTTAATTGTGAACGTTTCCTTCCATATGCGTGGTCTCTCATATATGCTTCGGGCCTCCAGTAATATTCAGTCATACTCAAGTTGAACCCGGTTCCCATGTGGTTGATGTTCCGTATTTTTCAAGATCATTCCAGAAGTTTTTGTTGCGACAACAGAGGCACATATATAACAAGGTAAGATACATGTAATGTTATACTATAGATCAAGCTTGAGGTCGTGAGTACATTCGCTACGCGCTCTGAAATAGAGCCCATATTTTAAAAGCTCTTATCGAAATTCTCGTAAAGATAAGATTTCGCCCCTTTTACAAATATCTTCACAGTTAGAAAAGGGCTTAATATCTCCTATTGAAATTACACCAGTAAACTGGACTTCTCTCTTTCTCTCTGAACTAATTAATAGATTGAAAGGTCAGTAATTCGTGAGTTAAAATAAGGTCACGCATTTTGAGCAATTTGTAAATAAAATCATCGAACTATCCATTCATGCAGTTGATTCCTTATTGCAATATATCACACTTATTTCAGTTTTAGTTCAAATATCGATTCCGTTCGTGGAATTAAAATCCACTGTATCTCAACAGAACAGAAAGTACCACGATGATATAAGCATGCAGGTTTGCTCATGCAATAACAGTATCTTTACCCAGAAAATAAAAAAAATACTTTTTGCAAGAACTAATTGTTCACTGTTCTAGTTCAAGTTTTTACTATGTGCATTTTTATTTCGGGCAGATCTAGTTTTTAATGTCCACAGCTATATACTGTAAATGCTTGTAATGAATCGTCTCTACACCACCTTATATTATTAGTGATGCCATCCAGAGATTGGAAATCGTGGATGTCAAATCGTAAACTTGTATTTCAGTTTCCAGTCGAGTGTAGCATAATTGTGGTTAATCATTTGAAACAGCTTAAACAATCGCCTATAACAAGTGTACACAATTGGGATAGCTGTACACACATATAAATCTAAGCATTTGGGCATCACGTTCTTATTGAATTGAATAGGCTTCTGCAGTGCCCCGATTTTGTTCGAATGATATGATTTCAATCCGGCCCACACTCAAATTTCAATTGTCTTACATATTAGATAAGGTTTTTCATCTCAAATTTATAATTCAACATTTGTCCACGGAGGACAGAGTTCATGTTGTGAATGTGTATGTGACTGCGTCGCTAGTTAAACTAATACGATGCTATGGTGATTGGCAACTCGGTGCAACTGTATAAGGACATTATTCTCGCGAAGAACTGTAATGATTGTGATGACAAAACACAAGTCGACAGATTCAAGATTGGAACGTCCTCACCCGATAGCATTTACCACACCATCATTCAACTCGTGGATTCAGTCCTTTTGTACAACACTTAAAACAAACGTTTAAATTGTACTGTGACCCTTCATATGCAATCTAAGTTACACTAACACTAAAATATAAGAAAAATACATACAATGAACACAACATAATATATACACATCACGCACGCGCCACCATAACGATAACACCACGCATCCTGACTTTCCAAAATGATCTTGCCCCCCCCCCCACTGAATGAAATACTGTTCTCTCTGTTTGGCAATAAACGTCAACGAATGGAGAATATTACACACAGAACACTGGTCCCATGTGTAACCCTTCTTATACTAAATGGATTCTCTCGTTCAGTTATAAAAGTATACATTGGAACGATCTATTATTCCAATCTGTTCTATTTAGGTCCAATATGAACCTATTTGCACGATAATATGTTGAGTATTCATTTGGAATGGTGTTCATGTAATAAAAGCAGACGACAGATAGAAACAAACAGATAATACAAGAGAAGAATGATTCAAATCCATATGTGGGAAATGTTCAGATAACAAGTTCAACAACGACATGTGGTCGTTTGTTGAACTTATTATCTGAACATTTCCTATAAGTGAAATACTCGTCAATGAGTATTTAGTATATATATATAGAATTGGTTCAACTCGGGTTTCTTGATATCAGAGGGCAGCAGTTAAATCCGAGTCTTTTTCTTCGAACAGCGCACTGAGCGGAGATAAGAATCCAGTCAACATAATATAGACTCATTTTAGATCACGTATATAAGTCCAATTTGGCATTATTTAGATATTTTGGCTCAGTGTATATGAAATTGTCATATTTTTGGCAATAGTGTGTAGTTAAACAATAAGAAAAAGTATGATTGTCCCAAATTAAAATTATAGGATTTATCCTTACTACACAAGTATTAGTAATTAGTATTATTCTTTAGTATTGATACTAAATTAAATTACATTTTATTGTCATTGGGCTTGACACCATTCAAGTCCGTCGATCGGCATGATTCTGACATGGGGAATATGAACTATTAGTGACCCACCATATCAAATCCAGTCGTAAGTCGGGATTTTTTTACCCTGTGCCAATGCATTCTCTTATATATGCGAGTCGACCATAGGTCGCCTCGCATATATAAGAGAATGCATTGGCCTAACAATTTTTTTAAATAAATGTTTCTTACAATTTTTAGGACATACAATAAAAAAAATCCATTACCCTCAGGGAGCCCCACACATATATAGAAGCATAGAGAAGAGTGTCGTCTGCTCATGTTTGTCTGGGGCTCTGTATGGGTGAAATTATAAAATTGTTACAGAATACAAGACAAAATTATTAAAATTGTAAAAAATTGTTAGGCCAATGCATTCTCTTATAAATGGTCGACTCGCATATATAAGAGAATGCATTGGCACAGAGTAAAAAAATCCCGACTTACGACTGGATTTGATATGGCGGGTCACATATGAACTTTTAAAACTTTTAACTCAGGTATGTTTTTCGTTATTCCAGAAAAAAATCCGAAGATGATGATTCGCCCGTCCATCAGTGGATTATTTGATGTGTAGATTATATGGAACCAATCAGAATGTGGAATATGTGAGATATTCTCGGGAGGAGGATTGTTCTCGCGAGGAACTCTCGTCTGCTAAGCGCGTGCGGGTGCGCTCGATTGGCGGATCGGATTACTCTTCTCATTCATCAGGCCTGATAGAATACTTATCATACGCCACATTAAATCTTCATAAGTCATCACAAACGACTCACATTTTTTCGAGGATTTTATTACATTAATCAAATATGGACCAACGAATGTATACACTTGGGACTTCGGCAATTCAACATTATTCAAGTTTTCCCGGGAATTATAAACTACCACATTCTTTTCAAGCCCAGCACCCGTATTCACCTGTATATGGGTCGTGTGCCAGTGGTCTGTCAAGTAGTTCCGTGGGATATGGACAGAAATCATCAGAGTGGAGCTATGGAAGTTCCCCTGGAAATTACGCCGCAAACGCAGCCTATGGTTCCAGCGTTAACGGCCAGTCGAACTTCCTTTCAACCCGAGACATTCAGGACTACTTTAGTAGTGGAACCTCTAATCAGACGGCCATCAACCCGATGATGGGTTTGATGAAGTCATCGGGTTACGTTGATGTGTTTTCCGGTGGATGTGGGGCACTAAGCGACTGTTCGTTGAAATCCTCCGGCCAAGGAGTAGGCAACCAGTGTGATATCAAAGACAATGGTGAGTGCGCATGTCTCGCTCGCAGTTGACATGGATACGATTTTTTTTTGAGGATGCAGTTTTTTCAGGAGTGTGGTGCGTGCTAAAACGGCACGTACTCTTCAAGGCGCCGCAAGTAAAATCTAGTAATCCTCTTTTTTGACGCGGTATAGGGATACCAATAGGTCGACACTACGTGCAAAATATTATACACGGATTTTAAATAAGTTAAAACAAAAACCACAGTAATCACTGCAGTAATCTTGTTTTTTTTGTCGTGGTGTAGGGACAACAATAGGTCGACAACTATATAGGTGCAAAATATTATAAAAGGATTATGTACGTATCGGAAAGTATATTATGTTATCTTGAGGTGATAAAAATTATATCCGCAAAATAAAACAGGTAATTTTGCTGAAGGGGTCACTCTCACCAAAAAAAGTGCTGAAGGGTACACAGGATTTGAAAATGTGCTGAAGGGTACACAGGGTTTGTGATCGCCACTAACATCGTTACTTAAACTGTGTTTCTGAAAGTCTGGTGCCCATTAGCAGTTTGTTTTCAGTTTATTTTAATGTTCATTGGAACGTAAACAATTATTCTCAAACAGAACTCATGGTAGATACGAAAACTAAACGTCATTTAGAACGACATTTCAAACCCTGCGTACCCTTCAGCACATTTTCAAATCCTGTGTACCCTTCAGCACTTTTTTTGGTGAGAATGACCCCTTCAGCGGTAATTTTGGCAAAATGTAACACTATATATATACACAGCATTCGTTCATTATTGTTTGTTTATAGGGTAAAAATCAGGAGGGGTGTGCATGTGGCAACTTTAAATAGCTATATAGTGCATTTCTTTCCTTTTAGTGGCGATAATTTATATCACTTCAAGTCTATCCGATATATTAGTAAGTAGTGCGTGTATTTGTCGATATAATTTGATCCCTACAACGGCACAAAATCAGTAATTACTATATGTTTAAACTCAGGAATGAAGATTATATTCCGTGATAATTGTTGTCAAAAAAGTCCCGTTTCGGATAGAAACGCGGGATAATTTAAGAGATCTGTGTGAGCATAGAATGTTTTCTAATGTCAGCAATGCATTAAGATGGAAAAACACATTTACACGCGTCCCTATATGGAGGGACACGGGGTTCCGAACGACTCTGTATCTTTAAAATATAATTAAAAAGTGCGAATGAAAATGAAATGTTAAAAGTAATTTAATGTTACAATATATACGCGGAGAGTTTTTATCATCCTATAGCCATTTGTTGGGAAAGAAAACAACGTAGCATATAATATCAGAGTTTTAATTTTTCACAAATGTTTGTTTTATAGCGTGCGCTTGTTGGTTTTGTTTTTTTGAATATTCGACTTTCTTTTACATCACACCATGACATCGTGACAGAAAGGAACCATCTGAAGAAAATATAAAATGTCATGAATACATGTGTAGCGGATGATATATAAAACATGTCAAATTATAATCAATGCGATAAGTATTTATTGTGGCGATAGTCACATTCGATATAGTACTATTCGGAATTTCTTAGTTTCCATGCGTATATAAATGGCACAGTAATTTATTGAAGAGTAAATATATATATGAGATAATACTCTTCGTCACAACAAAGTTAAGAAGTAGATACGTATTCAGTTTCTTCTTAGAAATGCGACAAATATCTGATACCACAATTCAATGTCTTAATTCTAATTCGGAATTTATTAGTTTCCATGTGTATGTACATGGCACAGTATTTTATAGAAGACGCATATGTGCCAAAGCCCGCTGAAAGGGAACCAAATATGAGATAATACTCTTCGTCACAACAAAATTAAGAATTAGATACGCATTCAGTTTCTTCTTAGAATGCGACAAATATCTGGCACTCCAAGTCGTTGTCATTATATAGTATGTTATTGAAGGCGCCTATATGTAAATTATCGCCCTAAGTAAACCATTCATACAGGAGATAATATTCTTAGTCTAAACCATTCATATATGAGATAATATATTCTTCGTCACAATAATGTTAAGCTAATAATTTATGTTAATAAATACGCATTCAGTTTCTTGTTAGAAATGGGACATACATCTGGTACCCCAGTTCAATGTCTTATAATCCTGGACAATAATAAATAAATAAATAAATACAAATAGTAATTCCCCGGGGACGGAACAAGGGAAGGATTTGAATGCAGGTATCCTTGCGAGAAAATATAATAAAATAAAAATACAAACTGCAAACAAACCAAAAAAAGTTAAAAACAAAATAAAAAACAAAACAACTCAAGAGTGTCGATATTACGAAGTAAATTTTAACGCGTTTTTTGTTATATATTTCGATTGTATAACTGCGATAAATACGTTAATGTTTGAGGCCACGCTTTTAATTGGTGTATCATACATGTGTGTCATTCAAGCTTGAAAGTAAGATGCCAATTAAATTCGAAAACTAAAAAAATTGTTATTGTTATATTTAATGTTCAGATCGAACCTATATGGTATAATATATCGCTTTTGTCATGTTCTGGTGATAAAAACAGCTCGATAGATATTATTAATGCTATGGAATCAATTGCATCCGAAAATCCGAAAAGCGCGGGAATTAAGAGTGTTTCGTGTTATTCCTTTCCTTGTTTTGTAAAAAATAAAAAGTGTTTGTATGTCTTGCGGAAAGTTGAAAGCGGTGATAATTTGGTATGACTTCGGTAAGTCTTTTTAGAGTATATACAATCCATGATAGTATGATGTGTATTTGTCGACCTATATAGCCATCTTGATCACCGGAATTTGAAATAAGTGATACATTGTACTGTAAACAATTAGAGGCATGAAGATTACGAGCCGCTTTAATAGTCGAGCCTAAATTAGTTTATGCATGTAATATTGATACCGATATTCAGTTGACTAAAGATCGTGGCTCAATAGTGCTTAAAAGTTAACACTTTAATCCTTCCATGACTGGAGCTTCTTGAAATTTTGCGAAAACCCTGTATACATACCAATGCATTATCTTATATATGCGAGTCTCCCATATGGAGCCTCGCATATATAAGAGAACATATGAAACTAACAATATTACATTGACATTACAAGCCAGTGCATCCTCTTATATATGCGAGGCTCTCTATAGAAGTGGGGGTTGCGGGGAAGACAGCCGGGGGTATAGCAGGAACACAGCCCGGTATAGGGCTATATGTTACCCCCAACAATATACATAATTACACTGTTATATGTTACTGCCATTGCATAAATCGTGTGTGTATTGTTAATAAATTACCCTATGCTATATATCATATATAAGAGAATGCATTGATACATAATTTTAATGCTGCACCAGCATATGCTCCCGTCAAGAACGGGTTAAATTTCGTCTGAGGTTGTTTAACCCTTTACCCAACAGAAGGGCCCTGTGCCAATGCATTCTCTTATATATGCGAGTCGACCATAGGTCGCCTCGCATATATAAGAGAATGCATTGGCTTAACTCATTAAAAATTATAAAATTGTTAAAGAATGTAAGAAAAAATGGTAAAAAGTGTTAAAAAAAGATTTTTTTTAGGCCAATGCATTAGGCCTATGGTCGACTCGCATATATAAGAGAATGCATTGGCACAGGGCATAACTGTAGCTATCACAATGTGGTCAAGGATCCGGTTCCAATGATATCCATATGTGTATGGTTATATTGAGACAGACCGAAGATATTTTAGGCTGTTGAAGCTTTATTTGGCCGGTTTTGGCCGGTTTGTTGGGTAAAGGGTTAAGACACAGTGCTGATAAAGTTCTCGCTTTTGATTTAAACATATTTTATTGTATATAAATTATATATATTTACATGGGGATTGGGACACAAGTTTTGTCAACTTTATGACGTCCATCGCCAGTTCTTGCTTTCAACTATACCATAACTGAACGCTCTTTGTTATTACCGTATCAGGAAATGAGTAGAAACGAACGCTCTTTGTTGATTCCTGTTTGAAAATCAATGGGACCCGTGAAATCCGTTTGAGGCGATAAATTATATTACTTTATCTTTGAATAAAAATAGGTAGATATAAAATATGTACCCATATACGGACCATAAATGCACACGAAGGTTGCTTGGTGTGATGTAAATTATAACCAGTAAGAAAGCAACCGCTCCCGTGTTATCAGCATATAATAATAAAAAGCGTCCCTTTTTAGAATTTCCTGATACGACGAAATATTGAACTTGTCTAGCTTCTATGTGAAAACTTAAGAACGTTTTTTTTATATAATAAATACAGCTTAAATATGCCCTGTCTAATTCGATAGCAAATTAGCCAATCTTGTGTAAGTTAAGTTTCAGCTTATAACAGACAAAATAAAATGACACATTCTTGCAATCACCTTCAGTCATTGCTGAAATACACAAAATAATCCACCATTTACGTTGAAAACGAGTGAAAAATATCATAATTAAAACGCTCTTTATAATCTACCGCTTCTGGCGATGGGAACATGGACGCTCTTTATAAGAGGCGGTCATTATATTTTTTGCTATATGATGACAAAATTCAAAACGTGTTAAAACTCCCTCTTTTAAAAGTCGATATCTGTCAACCAAAACCTCCTGCTAATCGGCTCATGTGTCCGATAAAATTATTTTCTGGTATAGAAGAGGAACAGCCGAACAGATGGTGGTTTTATGTTGTCAAATCGGGCGGGACATCTTTAAAAGGGGACTGTACCTTAAATCCGGCCATTTGTGGGACCATCTCATTTTGTACTCAACAGAATATATATATGCAACAAATGAATGGATTTGAGCCATGGATTATGTACTAGTCTTATCATACTCAACAGCATATATGGCTATGCAACAAATGAATGAATTTGAGCCATGCATGGTTTAGAGCAAAATACGCTCAATGAACGATGCAAACAACATGGTAATTATAATGAAAATGAATTTATGACTGGAGTCATTATAATTAACATGTTTACATCGTTCACAGAGCATACGAGTGTATTTTTTGCACTAATCCATGGCTTAATTAAATTCATTCATTTGTTGCATATATTCTGTTGAGGATAAAAGGAGATGGTCCCATAAATGATCGGCTATACTGTACATACACCTTTAAATCAATGAAATAATCCTCTATCAGACGAGTGAGTATTTTTCGCATGACATTTGGATAAAGTTGGTATAAAAGTATTCATATGCATAAGTTTATCCCGGCGATTGGAGTCTGAAACATGTGTCGCTTTAAACTAATCTCATCGTAAACGAATGGTCAAGGCGAGTTAAAAGTGACTACCATTTTAATATTGAATTGTGATGCATGTCATACAAACCGTTTCGAGGGAGCCCATTTCGCATTTCAATGCATATCTAAATCAACAACAAAGAGTATTTGTGAAATGTTTGTGATCTACTGTATATATTCTACTTATATATACATGGTCACCTGTATTATATGTTGAAATATAGCTTTTCTCGTCAAAGCTTATTTTTTGGTATAGTGTGTATTATTGCTTAGTCGTAAATCAACAGGCATTAGTAAATTAATAAACACATATTAGCAACATGATGATGATGATGATTATGATGATGATGATTATGATGATGATTATGCTAATGTTGATTATGATGATCTTGGTGGTTGTGCATGGTGATATGTGTACTTATATACCCTGTTGAACCCCCGACATATGGTATTATCCACTGATTAACATAGAACCCGAGTGTAAGGACCGTCGACTAAAATGTTTTAACATTTAGAACGCAAATTCGATCGTTTAATATTTAGTTTTCTTACTGATCCTTACTGCCACGGACGTATACATGTGCATTCATATTTGTAGACTAGAAACTGTAATGAAAAAAAATCAGAAAGAAAGTACATGTATTTATATAAAATTGCTATGAATAATGCACTTGGAGGTATGAATAATTCAATTATATACTCAGAAAAGCTCACTTCTATCACATTTAATAGAGGTGTGTCTGTTCCAACTGGGACTAACGATACCCCGCAGTTCAAATGGGCTACAAAAAAGGTAGCCATATTAAAAGAAGATGTCTCTTTCGATCCTAAAATAAGAGTCAAATTATGTACATACGTACTTTGCGACAATATATATATATAGGCTGTTAAATACACAAAATATCATTATACAGACTATATATTCAAGAAAATGAAAGTCAAGGAGGCCCTATTCGTGAATATTTAGTTATTTGGCAGCCATTTGCAGAACTATTTTCTATCGTGTGAAGGACCAAAGACATAACTTAATATCAGAGCTGAAAATAGATCAGGGTTTTCCAGCAACGTTCAACTTCACAACGTCTTGTCCAATCAAAACTCGTTTCATATAAGAAAACGGTTATCGAATTGTTTCTGGGTTGACACGAGGAAATGTCATCCATTGGAAGTCAATATTCAACGCGGCCTACGACGTTGTTGAATATTGACATACTCGGTTCCACAATTCCTCGTGTCAACATCCAAACAATACGATAATTGTATAATGTTCACCATATATATACCGATATAGACCAAACACACTTTTTGTAAATATCTGTGCTCTGTTTATTCAACAATGACCAGGAATCGAAGGAGTACAAGCTTGCACAAAATTACGTATTTTGCTAAACATTTCGAAAATGGATATGACTGTAGTATGGATGTCATAACGACAGGTACACAGGTTCCGATGCTGGCCAGATATATAGTGGAAAGTATAAAAAAAATATTGACCAATAAATGAAGTAATACAAACTCGGACAAAATTACAGGGGT